>OU975445.1:5422500-6916702 GCA_918857605.2 Philereme vetulata
CTGATAGAGAGATGTGGAAAAAAATACATGTGCCAACCCCGCGTAATGTGGGAAAAAGGCCGGAAGAAGGATGCTTGTACGCTAAAATGATGAAATCGAATAAGGTAGATACATAAGTTTACAGACAATAAACGAAAGAACTTTGTCCCTCTGTCTGTCTGTTTGTGAAGTTATCACGACTAAACGGCTGGGCCGACATCGATGAAAGGAGAACAGGCATCCTGGTCTACAGTCCAATAAAAATGAGCAGCACATTTTCGAATTGGCATACAATAGTACATCAAAATATACTATTGGAACTTTCCCCAAAAGTCTGTCCGTTTTGAGTTACAGCCATGCAAACACCAGCATTTTTTGTTTTAAAGAACATAAAATAACGGTTTCACGATTACTATATCCATACATAAAGGCTCCTATACAGTAGCAAGAGCGAGAAGGGAGAAGAGCGATGTAAGGGCCGTGGGGAGAGGGATGCGTACGCGGGGGAGGGGAACGGTTGTGTACGCGCCGCGCCGGACGGCTACAATAATCAGTCGCATCGCATCAAGTGAGTGGCTACGTCACGTCTTGTTACGATAGTGCTGTGTTTGAACTTCTTTCTCTGTTTTTACTGACCCTGGCTTGCTTTTGGACCCTGTTTCTTTCCCTAATGTGTTAACTTTGGCTCGACTTATTGACTTTTGAACTGCCTACCGATAATGGAAGTTTTTCGAAACTGTGTGATGTGTCGTCGAGGACTTTACCGCGGACGGTACCAGCAGCATATCTTGGCTGATAACCTGCAAAGGGAACGACCAGAATTCGCCGCGTTTATACAACAACATGCTGTGTTGGAGGTTAGTTACCTTTTATTTTTATTATATTGAGTAGTTAGGCATAGGATTTATTTATTTTAAGTATTAATTGTTATTATTTTCAGGTGGTGTTCGACAGTACTCGAAGCTTGTGTCACCGATGTTGGCAGAGGACTGAGCGTGATCATAGACCTGCACAGCAAGCGGCGCGAGCGCCTGGTACATTGCACTCTCAAGAATACACGAGGGCACCGAACACTTCGGTGCTATGTATTCGGTGTTGTGTATTTACAACAACTGTGCTAATATTACCCGTAATCATATACCAAACGCGATAAGAATTAATGTATTTTGTGAGAGCAAGCTTTTTATTCCTGATAGCGCTAGGGTGTGTACAGAACACTTACAAAATAATGAATGGAGCAACCTGCCGCAAATGTGTAATGTGACACATGATTTTAATGACGCTCAGTTTTCATCGCTCTGTGACTTGATGAGAATGGCTGCTAACAACCAGCCCAGAATCGACTTCGAAAACAGAGGCACCTTGTCTAATGAAGAGATGCACTTATGGACTGGGCGCACTTACGATCAGTTCGAAGCTATATTAGAACAAACTCCGTCACTAAGTGAACGTTGTAACCAGCCTAGAACTGCATTAGGCATCTATTTAACAAAACTTAGAACTGGAGACTCTGATGAGAGACTGGCAACGTTATTTCATATGTCTCGTCGAAAACTAGAACGTTTTTTGCCTATAGTTCGAGAATGTCTGAGCAACGATTACGTTGTGCTGCATCTAGGTGTGGACCACATTACCAGAAATGATATCCTTCAAAGAAACTTAACAATTCCAAGGGCTTTATTTGGAAACGATGAAAACATCAAAGCCATAATTATATGTGACGGTACATATATATATATTAACAAAAGCTCCAACTTTTTGTTTCAACGGCTGTCATACAGCTTACACAAATATCAAAACTTGTTGAAGCCGTTTTTAATGGTATTCACGGACGGCTATATATTAGATGTCAAAGGGTCATTTGCCGCTACCAGAACCGATGCCCAGATCATGAGTGAAATAATGAATAACGAAGATGAGCCGCTGCATTGGTTACTCGAACGTAATGATGCGTTTATCCTAGACAGAGGATTTAGAGATAGTTTGCAGGATATAGAAGCTTGTGGCTACGAACATCATGTGCCACCAACTAAAGACAGAAGAGAACATCAACTCACTACAGAACAAGCTAATCAGTCTCGTTTGGTCACCATGTGCCGATGGGTGGTGGAAGTAGTAAATGGGAGATTTAAGCGAGATTTTAAACTTTTGCGTCAAAACTATTTTAATAAAACGTTGCCAAAAATGTTTGTTGACTTCAAAATAGCTGCAGCCATTCTAAACCACTTCCACGCCCCCATCGAAGATAGTTCACACGCAGCAGCCTTTTTGAATTCAATAAGAGCTAAAATACACATACCAAACACATTGCACAATTATGTGGAAGCAAAGAGATTGAATTATAGGAGAGCAGACTTCATGCGAATCGAAGCAAATGAAATAGAAAACTTCCCAAGGCTTAGTGAAGAACAAGTCATACATTTTGCCTTGGGAACTTACCAGTTAAAGCTCGCTCGATCATATTGTAGCGAGCACTTACAAAATGGTCTTTATATAATCGAGACGTATAGAGATAACGCTCTACAAGACTTGGCACAATATGATATCAACGAAGAGGCTTGGCTATTACGTGGACGTATACAGTCTCGACATGTCCGAGCCAGGAAATATTTTTGTTATATATTAATCAATAATATTAATAACAATATTACACAATATTATTGTACCTGCTTGACAGGGCGACGTACTATAGGTACTTGTGCCCATGTACTGTCAATTATATGGTACGTAGGTTATGCCCGTCATGAAGGGTTCAATGAACCTGCATTGTTCCTTAACAGTATTCTCATCGATGATGATGATGATGATAATGATTAATAACATATCGTTTTGATTTTTTAAGAAGATGTTGTTTTTATTTGTATTACTACTTACCTAACTTAAATAAAATCATTACATTACACAAAATGTTTTTTTAATTACCACGATATTCAATGTTTGGCACTAAATATTATCAGATTCAATTTTTAGTAGAACTCAGATCGGACAATACTTAGAGAAATGCGACTTTCTACATATGAAAATACATAGAATTACCTTTATATTGACATATGACTCATTTTTATTGCAAGGTAGACCAGCTTCCATACACTTATGCCCGTTCTCCTTTGGTCATTGATTAAGACATAAGCTAGTTTTTACCCGAGAAGGGTAATTTTTTTATTGCCAAACCACGCGCGTGAATCCGCAGGAACCGCAGGATGGGTCAAAATGCTGATGATCAAAATTTCGGTCAGGATTGAAATTGAAATTGAAATTTCGGTCTGTTTATTTACTTACCTGTAATAGAAGTGATACTCTCGAAATTGCCGACGAATATGTATACCTAGGACAAACTGTCCAATTAGGTAAGTCCAACTTCGACAAAGAGGTCGCACGAAGAATCCAACTCGGCTGGGCAGCGTTCGGAAAACTTCGCGATATACTCTCGTTCAAAATTCCCCAGAGCCTGAAGACTAAAGTCTTCAACCAGTTTGTGTTGCCAGTGATGACCTATGGCACTGAAACGTGGTCCTTTACTCATGGCCTCATGACCAAGCTCAATGTCGCTCAACGAGCTATGGAGAGGGCTATGCTCGGGGTTTCTTTGCGTGACAAAATCCGCAATAAGGAAATCCGCAGAAGAACTAAAGTTGCCGACATAGATCTCAAAATTAGCAAGTTGAAGTGGCAATGGGCAGGCCACATTCCTTGTAGAACCGATAACCGTTGGGGAAAAAAGGTTCTCGGACTGGAAGACACAGCGTAGGCCGGCCTCCCACAAGGTGGACCGACGATCTAGTAAGAATCGCGGGGAGCCGTTGGGCGCAAACGGCTACCAACCGCTCGTTGTGGCGATCTAAGGGGGAGGCCTATGTTCAGCAGTGGACGTCTTCCGGCTGATGATGATGATGAATAGAGGTGGGATTACATACAGTGTGTCAGTGACAGAGCGTGTATTACAGACAAACGGACAAAATCATACTTTATGGGTTCCCTTTTTATCATCATGGTCCGAAATCCAATATAGTATTATATATCCAAACATAAAATGATCAAAGTAATCAGAAAGAATATCAGTTTACTATGAATAAAGACTAATAAACCCCTAAACTAGACCACCACTTTCCTAAAACGGTTCGTAATAATAGCCATTAAAACAAAAAAGAGTAAAATTTAACAGCGTGTCGATAACTTTAGTAGGCCGATAATCCTTAATTATAGCCCAGCAAAATGTCAATAAACCTGACGTTCGAGCGTTTTTTCTCCCCTTTCTAATTTGTTAGCCCTAAAATCGTGGGCCTTCAATGACCAATGTAAAAAGAGCCCCACTACCTACAAATTATCGAGTTGATGCAGGCTTTGAGAAGGCCAAGTAAGGCTGGGCGATAGAATTCTGCAATGAGAAGGGTGAATTCGGGGTAGGAATAACCGCGACGATGTGATTGTGCAAGCGAGAGGGAACTAATGTCGCTAATGCTCGCTGACGTTCCATTATACTCAGAACGTTAACATTTGCTTTTGGTTCCTTAAAGGTAATTTTAAAATCTATGGCTAAAATTCTACTTAGATTAGATAAGAATAAATAACTCTTTATATGACACCAAAATAAATTACAGAACATAATTTCTTACAAGTAAAACAATAGTCTTAACTTACAATAAACTTAGGTCTTAGATACCGTATGGTTAGTGTAAACGTACTTTAATATACTTGATTAAATAAAATCCAAAGAATAATGGAGGAGTCAAACAAAATTATTAATTTATAAAATAATAGATAGATACTTAGTAGGTATTTGAATCGATTCATTAATTTTAATACTTTCAAATATCATTTTTATAGTTTTTATCATTTGTTAAGTACTAAGATCCGGCTCAAAGGATATACATAATTTTTTTTTTATTTTAGGATGTTTAACAAAATTTTTGTCTAAATATGTTTGTATACCTAAATCATGTACCTATTAACAATTATGAATATGTGCATATATTTCATTTACCAGTTGGTATTGTCGTGACAATTTCCAAATCACTTTGTTACATTCAGTTATAAGCAGAGCCCCGTGAAACGGAACGGAGGGCATCGCCGGCCGGGACCACTCAGGAACCCTCGCCCTGGGTTGGCAAGACAGTCAGTACACACCGCGATCCCGAGGCGAGCGTACGCCTCTCGTCTACTCTACAGTCACACAATATACAACAAAATAAATCCACAAAACCTTAAAAATAACCCGCAATCGGACCACACAAGTGCATCTATGTGTTGCCATGTGAATCAACAAAAAAACCATGTGATTATGAAACAAAAGTGGCCGTAAAGGCACTGCGATTTAATATTGAGAATGATACGAAACAACATTTCGTTGTAAATCGGGTGTAACAGAGTGTTTTAGTCGCCAATGTGTTGTCGAGGATATCGTTTAAAGTGTGTTTTGTTGTACTTGTCCTCTTTACCGCAAAGGGGTGAGAATCCTATGGAATATGCTAATAAGCTGGTTTCTTTTAACTCGCGCACAAAAAGCTCTGCACTAGACTCTGCAGTGCGATTTGTATTGCAAATTTTCACGATTTATACCTTTCTGTGCAATAAACTCTATATTTAACTAAAGTCAGTTATATCTTAGTTGGTTGTTTTTCTTTCTTTCTTTCTTCATTCATTATGTTCCTTACATTACCATCTTATTCGTGAACATTATCATTAAAAACGGCATCGAGTTCATTCATTCTATCGACTTCGACAAATCCCAGTTATCGCTGATTGAGCAGAATGTTCGTTTCTCTCGTGATAGAGCTAAGTGTTATTTCCTTTGTGCCAATAGTCTATTTGCGCTAATTTCCTGCTTTTCCAGTTTACCTGTCTCGCTCAGACCTAGATTTAGATCTGGCTTTTCTCTTCAACGCTGGACTAAATTCAATTTGTTCTGTATAATACAGCTACGACTGAACGGTTGAACGTTTATTGAATAAGGGGTAAAATAAATTTCTCAAAAATGAAAACATTGATTTACAAATTGATAACATCGAAAAGTCTGCGTATTAAAAATATTTTTATCAAAACCTTGAGGGATAGGTACCGATAAAGGTATTTAAAAGAAGATACCTATCAATATTTGTGTAATTATCTTTATAAATAAATAATAATATAGCTAAATCATCAATCAAAACCAAAATAAACAAAAGCATCGCTGTCGTTATCAATAAAACAAAAACGACGCGTTGGACAAATCCAATATCAATAAAAGAGCAAACCGCATCAAAACGCAAAAGCTTAAAACGAGCAATAAGCTTTTACTAATAAAAATAATCCCCAAAGAAAAACCAATACGTCTGCTGCTCGAGCCAAAAGAACGTGGCATGTGAACAACAAAATAAGAAATAGAAACTATGTACGTCTCGTCTACGACTTATTTCTCTCTCAGGAAGTTCAGGCTTTCGACCGGTTTGTACACAACAATAGTCCGGTTCTGGGGGATTATTTACATCGATCCAGTCGCTGCATCCAGTTTAAACCATATATTGAAATGAGATTTGGGGGAAAAAAATAATCAAAGACTTTTACCAGCAGCAAGGTGCGCAGACGATGTAGCTAATCATCGCGGGTCGAACCTGGATGATGTTGGCACATGACTGCACAAGCAAGAGGAGGTCTACAATCTGAATTAACCCAATTCGTATCAATACCATGATGTCCTTGCGATTCTAATGAAGACCTAAAATTAATAATTTCTATATAATTAAGTTAGTTATTCAAATACGTAACTGCTATGCTAGGCCTAATTAAATCTTTCGCTAAATGTATCGATGGACTAATAAACAATATTATTGTATCATTTAAGTTATGTACACAAAAGTTAGAAACGATCGAGAAATTTATCCTAAAATAATTAACTTTAAAGTAAGAACGCGCGTGTACTCTATATTATAGTACTTATCAACCTTTTTTGTTTAATTTTTGTCTTTTCTTTTGCGGTGAGGTTCGTTGAGGTTTGGACAAGACTAAGATTGAGGAGACTTTCAATTTAGGACTTCAGATTGGGGAAACTTTTGTCATTGACATTTCACATGGTGTTGGAATATTGTGTGTTTACAGTTACCAGAATGTTAACTCTATCATTAAAAACAGTGTTGGTTCATAAATGCTATGAATCTGGGAAACTAGAACAGTTCAACCTAAATACATCAATCTATACTAATATAATAATGGGTTGTTTTTATTTATTTGATACCGTGCCGTCAGTTACTTGGTCGTCAATAAATTTTGCATATTATGATGTCAGTACAGAAAATAACAAAGGATTTTCCCAAAGTCCTTCTCTAAAGGGCTGAAATGAGAGTTAAGTGAGCGAAACCACGGGAAAAAGCTAGTACGATTTACATATAACCCTCCGTAAGCAGTGCCAAAACAAAACCGAAAATAAGCTACAAGCAATGACTCACAGTCTGTAAATCGAACCATAAATTTAGTTGTAGTTTTAGCTACTAGACAGCTAAGAACTAGTCATTTGGATTCATAATGTAAGGCTATCGATCAAGTGGATAGTAGAGTCATTTTGAAAGATGTTATCGGTGGTACTGTTAGGTAATTATATTCGTGTGTTCTAGGCCGGAATTTAAAATTATATAGTTCGTGTAAGTTATGATACTCTAGCTTCCCCCTACGGCTTCGCTCGCGTGGCATACTTAAAGATAAGATAAGATAACTCTTTATTGTACACCGAAGTAAATACAGAACATAATTCTTACAAATAGATTTAGTACAACGGGCGGTCTTATTGCTAAAATCGATCAGACGACCTTTGTATGGACATGATTATAATATATCACAGGACGGCGGTGTATCTATATAAAATTAAAAACCTACCTACCTACTATAAACCTAAAATACTAGCATTAACACAAATTTAATTTTAATACAATAAGCAACTATAAAAAGGGTTATGATGAACAAACAAGCAGTTACAACTTCAACACAGGGACAGATAAAAAGTCTGTTTAAAATTTGTCTGTGTGGTACCTATGATTTGAATAAAATTCCTTAGTGTCGGAGTAAAGGCCTCTGTCAAGGCTTAACGACTGGTTTAGTCAGTACCACTAACGATCACCTATCATGGAACTGGAACTTTGCGGGATCTATTTGATCTGTCTGCTACGACTTAGCACCAACCATCTAAAGCATTATTAGTATTATTTGAATAGATGCATCATATTTGTAAGTATATTTAAAAAGCTCTGATTTTGATGAGACTGAAATAGCAGGGGTCTATCACTATTATAAAGATATAGACTCCTGCTGTTTCAGTGCTCCGCAAAAAATAGGGGAATTGAAATCTCAGTGTGAGTCTAATGAATATGAACTCAACGTTTTTCATTGTATCTTTGAGATTGTTTGCTATTGTAACGGAGTTAGCAATGGTTTCTAATAGCAACGATTCCCCATTGCTACAACATTTTGATTACAGTAAATGGATTGGAGACTAAACAATTTAAAAGTATGTACATATTTTTTTAATGTTCTGTTCCTTCTATACTGGTGTTTCTTGTAAGGACGAGATTATGGGTTCGAGGTCCATTGCGGGACAAATGTTTGCATTGATCACACTAATATTATAAATGCGAAAGTTTGGATGTTTGTGTGTTTGTTTGTTACTCAATCACGCCGTAACGGCTGAACTGATTTCGATGAAACGTGGTATATACGTAGATTATAACCTAGATCACCACATAGGCTACCATTTATCCGATAAATCAGTTCCCATGGGATAAAAATGGGGTGTCAAGTCAAATTGCAACAGCGAGCTTAGCTTTATTTTTAAGTTACCGACACATTTAGTAGTGTAACGCGTACGAAGTCACGGGCAACAGCTAGTCTACAATTTTTTTTATATAGCTGTGTGTAATATCCAGCTATATTTATTTATTTTATTTATTTGTTTCGGATCTGGATGCCATCTCACTCGTAGTGCCTGATACTCATGAAACAGGGAATCCTAGTTGAGCCCCACAATTTTGGTGGGTAATTGTTGAATCATCATCAGCATCCACAGTTCCAAATTTCCTACCTAGGGTGTAAGCTATAATAGCGCTACTATTTCAGCACTAGCACGTATCATTATCAATAAGTTTTCATGACATATCCTTCCACTAAAGTACTATCAGTTTAAAATTAATAGCTAGTGTAATAGCAAAGTAAAGCTGTTATTTACCTTCTAGTGTATAAACTAAATAATTTTTAACAATATCTTTTGGGCTCCTCGCAAACATTTCAAACTGCCAAACTGGTATCCAATCCCTCGCTAAATACACACATAGTAAACAATACCACTGAATTTCAATCTCACAGTAAATCTATTTAACCCTAAACATGTGTGCGTTCATGCGAAAAAGTGGATTCAAATCTAGTTGACACTCTCGTGACTAACACACATTAGCTGTACAAAAATCACCTTTATGGCGATGGTGATAAAAGTGACAATGCGTGTAATTAAAATTATGGGGTGGAACGACACGTGGCATCTCCCCGGGTAAAGATTGAAAATACAAAAACTAGAGATGACGTGAGCCATAAAACACTGTTATACGCAGACGATTTGTTGCTCTCTTCACTTAATAGAAAAATGCAGAGAACATTTTTAACGCCTGGATTAAAATAGAGTTTTTCTTTATTTATCGCGAACGTGGCATATTTTGTGTCTTTCTCAATATACCTTGCAAATTTTCCGTAAGTGAATTTGATGGTTAAGAATTTGATGGTATTAAAAGGAAGCATCAATTAAATTGAGTTCATTTCGCAACCTCTATGACTGTTGTATAGGTTTCCTATTCCTTGTGATTCTAATATTACTACGATTATGTACGATTATTAAGCAAAAATAAATGTATGTAATGTATCTAATGAGTAGAGTTTTTCAGCGTTGATGCACTTCAAACCAGCTATTCTAGTTGGTGCTATTTGTAAAACATCGCTTTGTTTGTCATCTGGTGGATAGCACTTTACAACAAAAACATTGTGGGCGGAATCTAAACCTCTAGAAATAGAACACCAATCAGACCGGCTCGCAACAAGCAAAGCTTTGTTTCAAAGCAAAAGTTTGAATCCAAGATGAATACAAAATGAGCCATTATTGCCGCAAAAATACAACAATGTGTTCTTCAGATTCGTCTCATAAAATATTATTATTCCATCTTCACCCCAACAAAAAGGGGTATTCTATATGTTTTCGAGCAATAAACTCGTTTTTATGCTCATGATTATTGTGAGATAAAAATCTTTTAGAATCACAATGAAATTCGAAGGTATCTTGGAGAGCATTAATACTCGAAGATCATTTCTTTTCCTTATTAGTCTAAACGATTGTGGAATTGATGTAGGTGACTTTGTCATGGGCTTTGAGTTTATTTTGTAAGGGTTGTTTACGCTTCAGATCTCATTACAGTTGTAAAGTGCTTTTAGGTGTTTATCTAATATACTTGATTTTTTCTAGTTAGTGGTGTTGTTCCTCCACATTTCACGATCACTCGCCACGTCCCACCAGCCATCTTGGAATGTATCGAGGTCGTCACGCCAGACCTTTGCCCAGCAGTGGGAAAATATAGGTTAAAAAATGTGGTGTTGTCCTACCATCATTTAAATTATGTACAGAATTTTTCGTGTTTATTATGTCGAGATGTTGTTTTAAATATGATTGCATAAAAAAACACAACCGGTAAACGGTTATTTAAAAGTAATAAGTGGATGATTTATTTTTGGAACATGTAGATACAGATTGATTTTATTCGTGTTTTTGTCGAACTGATTGTACAGTAAAGGATTAATTGAATATAAAACAATTCGTTCAAACCAAAGTTTAATTTAAATAATAATTTCGAATAAATAAAATAACAATTCCAGTTAGCAGCGTAACTAACCTGCAGCATATATTATCAATTTCAATACTACTTCGAACAACATTTCAAGCAACAACAGGTGAAGAATTATAGCAGTAAATGTTTTATTGCCCAATCATTTAGATTTGATACGACCAGTTGGTTCTCACGATAATTAAACAGTATCTGTACCATCTAATTTTAAAATAGTAAATTAAAATATGTATACTTTTTTATTCGCCATCCTCACTCCGGTATCACCCACAGCTCTCATCTCTTAGTAGTTAATATCAAGGTACCTTGTATCTTCTCTAACATCTGAAATCATGGACTGAGTTTAGTTATCGGGAGTCTGTTTATGCCCGGAATCATTGGATAAATCAACTACTACGACTGCTGATCGTAATAATAGGGGCAAGTAGTCAAAAAACTCAACAATTATAGAAGTTTTAAACACTACTGCCTCTGGGGAATAAAACATGAGAGCGAGACAATTTAGGATAATCTACCACTATTTCTCTCAAATCTGAAAAAGAGAGATCTGCTAACACTGGTCATAATGATACTGTTCTGGTAGAAACATACAACCTCCAGCTCTAATAATACAGTTCTCACAAGCGAAACTAATAAAATAAAACGAGCAGCCATTTAGCCCGGCAGACAAATAGTAAACACAAACTAAACATGGATCCCAATATATTGCGGCCGCAACAATAGATATATTTAACAATAGTATTAAAAGGGACTGGGGATCGCTCACTGGAGGGATTACAAGTGTTGGTGGTATTAGTGTAGAACAAGGAATAAGATGTGGAGAATGAAAAGGAAAACCATTGTATATGTTTAATAATTAGTTTGAATATAGTGAAACACATTGAAATTGATAAAAATATGAATACTTCGAAGATTAGAAATAAGAATAAATAATAAATAATAAAAAAATAGTTAGAGAAGGTTCTGAATTCATATTTTAATACAGATACAAGGAACGGAACTTTTCTGACATATCATGTGACAGGTGACACGAAATATCCGCTTACTATCAAACAAAGACTTCTTCAATCCTGTTTTCCTTAGAATTTATGTTTCCTAATTTTTCCTGTTCAAAGCTAAAGAAACTCTCCCCATAAAAATCTAAATCAGTCTGTGACTCAATATTAGACACAAATGCCTCTGTTTCCGATTGCTTTTACTTTCCATCGGACGAGTTGATTGACGTCCCCGGACCGAGAAACCCGCGCGCGTTCTCAACTGACAGATGTCATTGTCACGTGACAGCTGTCACTGTCATGACCCCTTGCATAACTGGTAACAAATGTGCACGATTTCGCCAAGGGTTCTGAAGCGTAATGTAAAGATTGGCTTGTTATATTCGATATCAACTCGTATGTTATATATTTTAAGATTATTGTTGATTTTTTCGGAATTATTACAGAAGAAACGAAAATTCATTTAAACCCACTGTTTCACAAAGAAAATCTTTGTCTAAATAAATCTTACTAATCGATTTCGTTCATCACTGGTTCTTTCTTAATAAATTTAGGTCAAGGACTCGGTTGAGGTCAAGAAGACTGATCGTTGAACAGCAAGGTAAAGTTTGTTCAGATTAGGGTCTTGAAATCTCTGGTTGGCATAAGGCCCTCACTTAAATCTGCGTGAGAAAGCGTGGTTTGTTCCAGTTGTGATACAATTAGATAGGACCGCTGGCGCTTCTGTTAAGCATAAAATCATGGTTTTGAAGAAAGTAATAATAATATTCAATAACACTGTGGACTTTGTTTGAAGAGGAAGAATTTGTTGATAGAACAGACTTTTTTGTATTTCAATAGAAAATAATTAGATAAAATTAAAAGAATTGTGTATAATATATTCTTTAAACATGGGCCTTATCAACAAACACCACCAATAGAATTGGCATTTGCCAACGAACAATGGAGAGAAGCATGCTAGGAGTAAAGAGGAGGAATAGAATAAGAAACATCAACATTAGGGAAAAGACAAAGAACATTAGGAAGTTACAGCACGCAACTCTAAAATTAAAAAGGCTAAAATGGAAGTGGCCGGGACACATGATCAGAGGAAAGGACAAATGGAGCAAAATAGTTACACAATGGTACCCAAGGGAAGGTAAAAGGGAAAAAGGAAGACAACAAAAAATATCGGACGATGATATCAGGCAGGTTGCAGGCATAACATGGAGTAGAGTAGCCAGAGAGAGATCTGAGTGGAGTAGGTTGGAGGAAGCCTTTGCCAATTGTCAAACGGACTTACAAAAAGTTAAGAAGCACCAAATGTGCGAATAATTTTAATGGTATAAAATATTTATCTAACAGTGCAGTAGTGTAAGAAAAATTGTATAACTTTGTCCGAATAAAAGGCGATATAGGCGAATAAAAGGCGATTGTCCGAATAAAATTATTATTATTTATATTCTTTAGACCATCACCAGATATTTAAGTAGCTTTAACTGTTTATTACGCAGTTATTTCCAAACGTTTTGCTTCAGTCATCAAACTCATCAATAACGGTGTAAGCGTTCCTTTTTTAATATAATATCCAAAAAGAAATCTAAATAAGACATCATTGGAAACGTATCTTCACAAAAACCACAACACACCTGCTCGTAACACAATAAATTGATCCCAAACTGGACTCAAGGTGCACAGCCTTTGTTAGACGATGCTTAGATAACCTTTTTTTAAAGAGGCTAAATGGCTTTATGTTTTCACCCGACCGCCGAAGAGAGGTTATGTTTATATAACCGTTTTAGTGCAAATTAGATAGTGACAGATAAAAAGCTTAGTACAACATGCGGAAATAGTTACACGCACGCATAAGCGCGCGCGTACGAGGATCTCGGATCAATTTGTTTGAAGCTTCGACCGACTTGACCCGAGATCGTCGTCGACACACACAACAATAGTTTGCGGTTTTAGTGTTTTTAAGTCAAGAGTAAATTGGTGCGGTCTAGTCTAGACCCTTCTTATTCCGATGGGAGTACTAAAATATGTGAGATTTTGGTCAAAATTATGGCAAGTTAATTAGTTCGTTTTATCTAGTAGCCAAGGTATGTGATACTTTACTGTTTTTTGCTGCTATGTAAATGTAGATCAGAAATAGAATATAAAAAAAAACTTATAAATATAATTTAATTAAAACGTGAAATGAAAACTTTTTACTTACCTACTCAGTTTATTGCGCGCATGGAGAAGTGTGAGTTTTGGCATAGCTGAAGTTTATATGGAGAAAAATTGACACATGCTAAAAAAACGAAATACAACCACAGTCCACGGTGACGACCTCCGTAGTGCAGTGGGCGAATAGCCGGCTGAGACGCAGGAGGTAGCGGGTTCGATTCCCGCCGCGGAACAAAGGTTTGCATGATCTACAGATATTTGTTCCGGGTCTGGTTGTTTCTCTATATATTATAAGTATGTATTTACAAAAAAAAAATGTATATAAGTATTCTATCAGTTATCTGGTTCCCATAGTACAAGCTCTGCTTAGTTTGGGGCTAGGTAACGCTGTGTGAAATTTCCAGCAATATTTATTTATATTACTGCGATCACTTTACATAATTATTGATTAAAACGGGTATTTATCGCGTATGTACCTTTTTTTATTTGTTATTATCTATACTTCTATACTAATATTAAAAAGAGGAAAGATTTGTATTTTTGTATGTATGTTTGTAATGAATAAACTCAAAACTACTGGTCCGATTTCAAACATCTTTAACCATTGGAAAGCTACATTCACCCTGAGTAACATAGGCTACTTTTTACCCAACTGCGCAAAGGAGGGTAATGTTTTTATTAAAAAACTTCGCGTGCGAAGCTGCGGATTAGTCAGCTAGTATTATTATATATTGATTTATATTTGATATAGTTATTTAAAATAGAGACACCAACAGCTAAGCATCATTATTATATTACATTGTTAAATTTTTAGATGATAACTATAATGGACTTGCGAATTATAGGCCAACAAAACATTATTTGAATTTGTGACACTAGAATATAATTAACTAAATCAAGAAATTAACAATAATACATACAATATAGAGTAAGAATGATACCTATGTATAAAAAATGTAGAATTAAAAAAATATCAACAATATAAAACTCAAATAATTGATCGATCGAAGCGAGATCTCTAAATCAACTTCGGCAAATCGACGTTGTATGTATGTATGTTGTATGTTGTTGTCCGAGGATAACTTTCGAAGCGTTGATCCGATCATCGTGAAATTAATACATAGGTAGGTAGTAGATGGCACAATTTTGGTGTAACTAAATGAACTATAAAAATGTTGGGAAATTAAAAGAATTAAAATGAGGCTAAGTGGTCAACTTGGACATCAAATTAAAGGTATTTATTAGTACATTTAGATTCCGTTTTTATTTTTCGATTTTTTTTTATAATTTTTGAGTTATTAGCCATAATAAAAATTAAACTTTGACAAAATTTACAGGGTACACCGGTGACCGTACATCAGTGCTGTAATTTAGTATGCGTGTAGCTTAAGTGACACAAATTTAGGCAAAAGTATTAAATTCAGAATAACTGCAATTAGTACCCCAAAATAGTAACCAAATAACATGAACTCCCGTTAACTGTAATTTGAATGAAACTGTAGGTCAAGTTATTTTTTTATTTTGGTTATATATTTCGTGACACTATTTTGATAGTCAAAGATTACAAATAATATTTTTTGTTTTAGTCGGAGACTCGCGAGATATCAGTTCGGGGCGAACCACTAGTAATTTCACAAACAGTTGATAGATATTGTGTTACAATCTAAATGTTTACAAACTTTTGAGCCATTCGGGGTCGAGACCTGGGTCTATAGGGTACCGGGACTCATCGCGTTTTCATAATTTTAATCTGGGCGTCTGGTCGAAGCGACGTGTGATCCGAGAGCTGGCGCTTATCTGGGTCAACGCATAAGCATTGCAATTCAGCGGAGCAATGCAGCCAGTGTCTTAGCGATACTTCCGCTGGTAGTGATCTGGAGCAGTTGAGCTATCTATAGATTGTTTGTAACGGTCTTTAGATGATTCAACTATTTCATCTCTATTCTATAGTCTTGTAAATTATGTAGTTGTATTACCCGTGCGCGATAAGTTGGGACCTGAGCGCGGTGACGTCATATTGGCGTGTTTGTACCGCCCGCAAAAAAGCGAACATAACAAGCAGCCGTCCGCGGCTTCGTCTTTGTTTTTTTAAACCTAATTTATTATGTTACTCAGGGAGGACGCTGCTTTTTATCTAATCTTTTTTACACTATTTGAATAAAATAAAAATACAATGTTTAAGTATATACATTTATTTTATCTATTATTTACATTATCTCATCTTCGTCACTACTTAGTGGACAGGTAAACAAAACTGTTTGTTCCGTTTTTCGTTTTCAAAAAACTCTTTACAACAAAAACACTTTCAAAAAACACTTTTAGCACGAGGTTTCTTTCTCCGCTATGCAAAGGTTTGCCCTTCATAATGATAACAAAAACACTTAACAAGAACTATAACAAAAAAAACTACAAAAACACTTAACAAGAACTATAACAAAAAAAAACTACAATAACAAAACAATGACACAAACTATAAAAACAAAAACTACAACAACAAAACAATAACACAAACGAAAACTAAAAGAATTCCAGAGCGCGTCGTTACGTGACGTAGGCCAGTACGAGACTAAAAATCCTAGTAAAAAATAGTGATTCAAACGGTACAATACGGGCGCCATCGGGGAAGTGCAGGGGAAGCGGTCGGGGAGTCCCATTCCTAGCAGGTCCCAAGTTATCGCGCACGAGTAATATATCCATTTTACCAGCTCGTACAGTACAGATGAATAATACCAAATACTATGCTGTATTTTTACCACACCATCTTTTATTACCTTATCATTCTCTACCTGAACCTTTCTACCCATTCCCAAATACTTCAAGCAACAAAAGATCCAAACTCAATAAAGCGAATCTTTAAACTTGTGGGTTCAAATTGTCCACACGCACTCTTTTGACAAGCTTCCATGGGAATATCTACCCTTAGCATTCGGGCAATGGTGTCAATGCTTACCAGTCCTCAAAGGACTTATTGAAGAGGCTGTTGCCCATTTTTATTTTTTAGCCTATGTCTCAATCCCGGTCATAATCAAAATATGTATGCCAAATTTTCTAGATATCAGTCTAGCCGATTAGAGACAGACAGAAAGACAGACAGAGAGTTACTTTCGAGTTTATAGCGTAAGTAAGGATTAGCAGCATTATTTATCAGTCATTACATTACAGTGCTCAGTGGAGAAATGCGGTCAGATCTTTTGGTGGTACGTTTTTTTTAAACTGGACAAATCTTCGTTTGACCACAATCTCACCTGATGGTAAGCGATGATGTGGTCTAATATGAAGCATGAAGATCTATAAGAAACCTATTCACTCTTAACTTAAAGAGGCCCGGATTGTATTCTTTAAAAAAAACAGACGACGGTAAAGTGTTCCATACCTTAGCTGTTCGCATCAAGAACGTAGAACCAAAACGGTGTTTATGAATGGGTGGTATATCAAATAGGTACGGATGGTACCTGCGTGTCCTTTAATGGAAGGGAGATAGCGAAAATTCTTTGATCTCAAGAGTTCAAACTCTTGATTTAAGAGATTGAAATTCTTTCATCGAAAATATGTAGCCCCATCAGTTCCATACTTGTCATATACATATCGTATCCATACCGTACCATAAAAGAGCCAGTGTGGTGAAAATAATGCAATGCTCTTAGCAGGTGCATTGTAGGTATGAAATTCTAATCTATGGTATGTTTAGAACGAAATGGAAGGAAGCATACCCCTTTTTCTTATTTTCGCGCCAACTGACATTACAGCTGTTCAACTTGCCCCATTTTCCCCAAGTCTAAGCAATACCATCAACTCTGAGCCGCCAAAGTGCCAGTAACGAATAAAACACTCGATCAAAGGGACATTTCGAGACAATGACTACACGATTATTTCTCCATACTACTCTAACTTCTTTGATAAAAGAATTTTGAACTCTACTCCTCCGTAATAAAGGTGAAAGGTGAGCTGCTGATACAGACACGCGATCACCTTATTGGCCGAACAAAAATAACATTATTAGACATGGAACCGCGTTTGAAATTACGAGCGCGATGTGTTCAATCATATTAGGTACTATTACAACGATAAATTTGCTGGTTCGTGATCGTTTTTGGGTCGTTTTTGACTGTCACCGACGTTTTGAAACGCCCATGCATCGTAGTTGCGTGTGGTCGGTATACACTAGGCGGGCATTTTAGGAAACCCTAACTTATCGAGTACAACATCCCGTATACAAAGACAGTAGTACTTTATATCAAACATAGCTAAGAACATCAGCTATCAAAGGTCCATCCAAAGGTTGTCTGGAAGAGTTCGCTTTTAGCGATAAGACCGCCACTTGTATTTCTGCGTATATTGTTGTTTTTATTTTAAGTGTGATTTACAATAAAGCGTTTTCTATCTACGAGTATCTATCAAAGATATATAAACCATATTGAAATTGGTCCGTTAACGGGTATGGTGATGCTACTGACAGACACTCTAGGCACTAGACCTCCGTGGTGCAGTGGGCGAATAGCCGGCTGAGATGCAGGAGGTAGCGGGTTCAATTCCCGCCGCGGAACAAATGTTTGCATGATCTAAAGATATTTGTTCCGGGTCTAGTTGTTTCTCTACATATTATATGTATGTATTTACAAAAAAAATTTATATAAGTAATCTATCAGTTAACTGGTTCCCATAGTACAAGCTCTGCTTAAGTTGGGGCTAGATAAAGATGTGTGAAATGTCCAGCAATATTTATTTATTTATATATTTAATTATCTAGTATGTTGCGTAATAACGGCCAATTTTCGTGACAAAATCTAGCCAACTCCACGTTGTGACCCAATGTCGGTTTTTATCGAGGCAACGTCTGACGTACCACTTAAATTAGATCATCATACGACTTAAAGTTCACTAAAATTTAAATTGTGACAATTTAGATACTGGTATACGCACATACGCCCAACCCTCACATACTAGTTCTGACCACATACACTAATAAATACATGTAATCTTCATCATAATTAGCCATAGGACAGCCAGAGCTGAACATAGACCTTACCCATAGGTTTCCAGTGCAACCGATCTTGGGTGACCTGCACCCAACTCCCAGCAATGTTACTGGCCGTTATCAGGTCGTTTTTCCATCCAGCGGGGGGCTATCCCACGGTGTGCTTTCCCGTAAACTCCTGAACCTTTCTGCAGCAACGGTCGTCAGTTCTTCGGGCTATGTACCCCACCAACTGCCACTTCTGTTTGCTAATCCTTTGTACTGACTTTGGACCAACGAATCTCCTCATTTCTAATTCCATCTGGTAGAGAAATACTAAGCATAGCCCTTAGCTGCTCCATACCACCATTGAGAATTATTATAAGGTACATAGTGAGAGACCACATTTCTGTGCCTGTTCATTAAATACCAAAGTACCAACCAACGTTCCTTGGTATTCAATGAAGTTACCGTAGACGACAATGTCATCTCGTTCTAGAATTGTCTCGTGCTTTTTTTCTGCGATCTTATTTAAACATTTTCTTGAAATGTTCGTTCTCATCTGTCCCATTGGCAGCGACTTGGACTTTCAAATATTATTTATAATAAAAGCTGTGCCAACCACATCTCCATCAAGCTTTTGGGTCACTTGCCCAGATACAATGACCGCCCTTCTTTCTATTGAAACCGACGAATCTAGTATTTATTTATCACAAGAATCTTTAAAAGCCCAGTTCGTAGGTAAATTTTACATTTTACGTGTAATTCCAGTACTAAATCTAGGTATTTTCTAATTTCGCAAGTTATGTCTGTCTCATCATCATCATCATCCATAGCCCGACGTCACCCACTGCTGGGTATAGGCCGCCCCAAGTTTTTGCCATCCGCCACGATCCTGCGCTAGTCTCACCCATTGACGGGCCGCGACTCTAACGATGTCGTCCACCCATCTCGCTGCCGGACGTCCTACTCTTCTACAGCCATTCCTCGCCCACCATCCAGTTGCTACTGAATGGATGTTGCTTGTTATGTCTGTCTATGAAGTTATAATTAGCAAAATTAGGGCACTTCCAAGAAAGAGTTCAATATTCAGGTTGCTTCGGTAAATTCCCGGTCAGTGTTTGTTTTCAAACTCGGTGATTTTAATAAGGCAATGGAAGGTTCTAATTTGGTAGATCTTGCCTTATACAGCAATGTTTTGTTTAAAATTCAGTTGTTTAACTATTTTTAATGGAAAACTTTATATAACTTTATTATATTTTTGACGACCTCCGTGGTGCAGTGGGCGAATAGCCGGCTGAGACGCAGGAGGTAGTGGGTTCGATTCATACCGCGAAACAAATGTTTGCATGGCTACAAATATTTGTTCCGGGTCTGGTTGTTTCTCTATATATTATAAGTATGTATTTACAAAAAAATGTATATAAGTGTTATATCAGTTATCTGGTTCCCATAGTACAAGCTTTGCTTAGTTTTGGGCTAGATAGCGGTGTGTGAAATGTCCAACCATATTTATTTATTTATTCCGTAAGTAAGAGCATAAAACTGCTTATATTATGTAAAATTCTAATACGGTAAGATAAAAAGAGCATGTGTGTACTTATGTACGTAGGTAACGAGTTATACTTCTTTGGCGTGAATAAATAGTACATAGTTATTTGCGCAACACTCGGATAACTTCAGAGTTAAAACCGGAAAAACTAACTTCATGATGTATTGTGTTACATCAGCAACTGAAAATAACTGTGATCTGTTTCTCCTTGAAATATTTCAAAAAACATGCCGCCTTTTCCTTTAGGTAAACTGATACCTATCAGATTTATAATGTGCTATACTCTGATTTTTAATTCGAGATTTTTATGTGAACAAATAAATGTCGCTTTTCCGTGAGTGCGAGGACGGCAATATTGTTCCTCTCCCTTGCTCTCGCGTAAAACTTTCATTACTTTAATCACAATAAAGGACTGGTTGTTTTTCTTTAATAAAAAAGAATATAAGTATTCTATCAGTTATCTGGTTCCCATAGTACACACGGCTACACATAATTTTAATGAATTTCTCGAATCTCATTTTTCGAATTTAAGCCACTGTGTATTGATAAGCTATAAATTTCCAGTATAAGCTGACCTCGCATTGTATAGGCTTTTCGTAGAATGAGAGGTCAGCTTATACTGGAAATTTATAGCTTTATGTGTAGCCGTGTGTACAAGCTCTGCTTAGTTTAGGGCTATATAGCGCTGTGTGAAATGTCCAACAATATTTATTTATTTATTTATAATATCTCGAATTAAAAATCAGAGTATAGTTACCAATACAGAGTGGCTTAAATTCGACTGTAATTTTAATAATAGCTATAATTTTATGATTCGCTGTCCTTCTTCATAAAAACTTTACCTATGCCAAATCTCACAACGTTAAGTTTTCTCTTCACGTATAATATATATAGATTTTTCTTTGATTAGCATTATATTCCCCAAATCGATTTTACTCTATATATTATTGATCAAGCCAAGCGAGATCTCCAAATTAACTTGGGCAAATCGGCGTTGTATGTACTCGTATGTAGGTAAGTGTGTATGTATGGTTGTTTGTCCGGGGATAACTTTCGAAGCGCTTATCCGATCATCGTGATCGTGAAAAAAAACTAGTGTGCTTTAGACCACACGACTGAAATAAAACTTCTTTAGCTCCATTTAGTAAAATCTTAGCAAAATGAACTCTATATAAAGCATGAAGGAGTGTTTTGTTTTTGCAGTTTGTATAATTTAGGCTAATTTGGAATAGGAGATATGCGATAAATCAACTGGCTATGATAGAAAGAGAGAAATAAAATGTGTGATCGCACCTCTCTCTCTTGCCCCTACATTAATATACGAAACGTAACTCTCTCTCTTTCTATCTTCACTAACTTATATCTCCATCTCAACTTTCGTTCGCACTTTTCGTAACGCATTCTCCAGCTTACTACCCAAGTCGAGCATGCGTAAAGAAGTTTTACTTAAAAAGAGTACCCAAAAAACTCCCGTTACCTGTAATTAGAATGAAACTATTGATTGATTGATTGAAAATTCTTTATTGCACAAAATACATAAAGCTGTACACAGGCGAACTTAATGCTAGCAAGAATTCTCTTGCAGTTAACCTTTGCGTAGTGTTAAAAAAATATTTTTGTAGGTAGTGCATGACATAATGTAGCAGGAAAAAATTTAACTATAGGTCAAGTTAAGTGGTTCATTTCTCATTTCGTGGCACTATTTTGATAGTCGAAGATTACGAATAATATTTTTTTTATTGGAGACTCGCGAGATTTCAGTTCAGGGCGAACCACCAGTCCATTCCCTAGTTGATTGTTCTGCGGAATATCGAAGCTTGAAATGACGATGAATTGCATCATTATACAAAAAACTATACCTTCACAATTCAAATTCTCTGTTGCTTACCAATGCTGAGTAATTTACGGTTCTCCTGTGGAAGACCTTACTCTGGAAGCATTTATTATGAGCTACAGACGAGGTCAGGTCTCTCGTGGTTTGTTTTATAAACCTGAAACGTGCAAAGTCACTCCTAACCGTGGATCTTCATGTTTATGGACGATAAGAACATAATTTATCTATCTTAAACATATTATAAACCGGTTCCGAAAAACAAACGACTGAATAATAAAAAATACAAAAGCCTCGGTTAGGCCTACCCAAATCACCCTCAGCAAGGCTAGCTAGCACAGTGATTTCCTTGTCTACTCTTCGAAGTGACGACATGGCTCTGATCGCAACTTGTATTGTTATTTGTTTTTTTTATATTGTTTTAAATATGAGTGTGATGTACAATAAAGCGTTATTCTATTCCATTCTCTGTCGATTCTTCTGAAATTGTCTTTGCCTCGATCAGGCTCAATACGTTTTCTTCCTAGACAAGAGAAGGATACTCTGTCTATAGCAACGTACGTTGTATACCTAGTCAGGTCATAAATTCTGTCACATGTTTAATATAAAATAATTGAAACAAGTTTATTCATTATGTAACCATTTATATACCAAAATGAACTTAACAAAACATAAATTCTTATGACACTAAAGTTTATTCAAAATGACCTCCGTGATTTTGAATACAGGCCTTCAATCTGCGCGGCCAGTCGTCTATCGCAGCACGAACGAGGTCCATGTCAATATCGGCGGCTGCCATAATCAAGGATGTCTTGAGTGACTCCAAATTGGGATGAGGCTTTGAGCACGCCTTTTCCTCCAAGTGTTGCCATATCTTGTAATCTAACGGATTCAAATCTGGACTGGAGGAGGGCCAGTCTTCGTGCCGGATGAAGTCGATTTCACGCGCCGCCAGCCAGTCTTGTGTGCTCTTCGCTCTAAGAACTGGCGCCGAATCTTGTTGGAATACCCAGTGCCTGTTATTGAACATGGTATGAGAAACAGGTTCCACAAGGTTCGTCAGGACTGAATTTTGATACACAGCTGCATTCGTTTTTACACCTTTCTCACAAAAATGTACCTCTGTTAAGCCCCAATAAGAAACTCCCAACCATACCATGAGCGAGGATGGAAAATGACCTCGTTGGACACGCGGAATACGGTTGCTCGCTTCTTCACTACTGTGTGCGTACACCTTATCATTTTGTTTGTTGTAGCTCTCTTCTACGGTAAAAATTTTTACATCCGAAAAAAGAATTCTCCGATATTTTTTTCCCGCGTACCGCTTCAACAAAGCGCGGCATCTCTTCAGTCTCAGGTCCGTTAGACGAGCATTCAAACGATGTCCTGTTTTTCTTCAATATGCCCGAAGCCCTAAGTCTTCATTTTACACCATTTTTACCGTGGTTCTGCTTAACCCCATCTGAAGGGCCAACAGTTTCTGCTTACGTTTGGGATTTCTTTGAATTCGCGCCTTCACAGCTTTTATCACTGCTGGAGTCCTAACAGACCGAGGGCAACCACTTCTTGACCTGTCATCTACACTAGAGTCTTCATTGTATCGTTTGATGGTGCGATAAACGAATCTTTTGGTTATATTAAAATTTTTCAGTGTGTCAAAAATTTGAATTGGCACGTAATCGCAACGATGCAACGCAATAACTGCAACACGGTATTCTTTAAGCTTCCACTCCATATTTAAAAATGAGTAAAATTCTAAAAAGTATACATTTTTATTTTCATGAACAATTCGAAATTCGAATTCTATAAACTTTTTGTGGCCAGCATTCTAAAAGAAAAGTTTTTACTGTGTGGCAATACTTATGACCTGATTAGGTATATATAATTAATTAAATATCTAATCAAAATTGTTGGCAAGCGCACGATTGAGAAGAGTGCGAAAGAGACAACTTGAGAAGACAGTTTTGACTAGGCCTAGACAATTTCAGAAGAAAGTTGTCTATCTTTAAATGTTAAAGAAAATGATCGTGCTCGGCGTTGTAGACTATTGTCGAGAAAGTGTCGACAACGTTTCTTCCCGTTCATTCTCGCAATTGCCGTGCTCGAGACGGTCGACTAGTGTCTCCTCTGTTCCTTAAAATGACTCATGACTAAATCCTTCTCTGCAGTTACTGTGCTAGGCCTACAGGTCTACCAATTTATATATGTAGTTTTGCAACTATGGTTAGTTAAGCGCAAAAATTTTGACCATTTTTATGATCGTTGTCTACGGTTACGCAGAATCAAGTTTTGATGATAAAAATTGGATTAGACAGATTTTATTTTCAGAATTGAATTGTTATTTGATATATAATGTTTTTTTGTGATAAGCATCATTGAAATTCATTATAATTTTCAGTGATAAATTGGTCATGGTTATAGCCAGAAGACTATAAAGAACTCTTTAACTTTATTGGAAAATAGTAGAATTTTCGTGTTTGGATTCTATCTATTGAATTATTTATGCGAGAATAACAGCTGGGGTCTTAAGAGAAGGAAAATTTAAAGTTCTTAAATAGGGTTACTATTTCATACGTGACAGGTTGCGAGCCTGCCATCAGAGCTCATTATAATACTATTTTTTTGTTCTGGGGCACGCCGATTTCCTAACTATGTCGTTCTCCGACGCAGAACCAAAGTCGTGAATGTGGGTAGGAGGATCAACCAGCTGAAGTGAAGATAGGCTGGACACTTGGCAAGGAGGAAAAACGGAAGATAGACGAGGACAGCAACCGAGTGGTGGCCGCAAGAAGGGCGCAGACCAGTTGGCAGACCACCAGCCAGATGGTCGGACGATATCGCGAGAGTTGCGGGAGGGCGATGGATGCACTTGGCACAAGACCGGAGAGAATGATTGATAACGAGGAGGCCTATACCCAGCAGTGGGTGGAGGTGGGCTGAGATGGTGGTGGTGATGGTGGTGGTTGTTCTCCATTATTTTCACTTAGAAAAGTGTATCGTTCAAAATCGGAAGTTGGGATATATCTCTAGTGGCCAGCACGGCTCTATTTTTTTTTTTTGGTAAATAACAAATATTAGGTAAAAATATTACCAGGCAGCTCTAAACACTTACTAGACACTTTTTCTAATCTAACTTTATACCGACGCCTTTAAAATTACCCTTCTTTTTACGTCATAGTCGGCCATCAGATTAAACCTTATCCAGGATAGCATACTCCACGCAGTAAAGATTGGGTCAAGGTAGCGAGATAGTCGCAAAAGTCGATAATTAAGTTCCGTTCTGTCCGTGAATTTTGCAAATTAAATTACGGATTAAGGGATAATGATGGAGCGTGATTCATTGGGGAATTGCTACTTTGTTTCGAAGTTGTACTAAATATGGTTTTAGTTTGTTTTATGCATAAATACGGGGATACAAGATAATGACGATTCGCACGCCATTCATCACCATCATCCATAGCCTGATATCCACTGCAGGGTGTAGGCCTCCCTTTGTAAACGCTACACTACCCTTCCAAGCAAGGCCAGATTATCCATAAGGTGAATTAGGCATCTGCCTAGGGCCCCGCACCGACTAGGGGCCCACGGGGGTCTAGTCAATGCAGGCTACGCACCAAAAAAAAAACGTTTCATTTGTGATATTCCCCATTATTCACATCCGGTAATGTTGCCATCGAAAAAATGATTTTACTTACTGTAAAAAGCGGTACAATCAACTTTCCCGAATGTAATAATAGCATTGCAAATATATAGAAGTCCGATGATATAAAACGCCACAGTTAAACGAAATTTTTCGAAATTAATATTAATAAAAAACTGTCTTCGTTCAACAATATCACAGAACCATTTAAATTCATTGTCGATAATGGCGATTGAAAATGATGTGTTGGAAAATGTCAACTTCCAAGATGTTTAAACGATTTGTATCTAAAAAAAGTTAAAAGGGTTATTATTTATCCTTTACATAATATTTTCGTTCGTTATACAATATACTTTATTGCAATTAACAACATCAAGTTTAAAATAACCCCATCGCGTCTCATTTGTCTTTCCTACTCCATCATGAGACTGATCACTTATCACTCTCATCACTTATCTATAACTATTATCCATTCAATAAGATAATTTCAATGAAAGCAAAAAGCAGGAGTCGATCTGATCGACTCAACTTTTGTAATAGAAAAAAATATATTTTAAAAAGTAAGAAAAGGGTAAAGGAAAGGGGCCCCGAGAATTTCATTGTCTAGAGGCCCCGATAGGGTTAATCCGGCCCTGCTTCCAAGAGTGCTGCGCGCATCCAAGAGGTGCCCGCGACTTTAATTATTTGTGGTTGACCCACCGTGCCGTCGATCGTCCCGGACCTCTTTGGCCTATATTTGACCACCATTCGGTCAAAGATTTACTCCACCTGCCATCACCTCGTCTAGCCAAAAACGAGCTACCCTTGTTATAGACACCGCGTTTTTACCTGTCAATGCATAGAATCTTCCGCTGCCAGAAATATTAATTAAATCATATTTTATACTGGTGCTAGAGCTTTTGTGAACGGGCTCGAGGAAGTGGGCACCACCGCCTTACCTTTATCTGCCGCCAAATAGACTTGTGCTGCTGTGTTCCGGTTAGATGGTAATGGTATGTTCCTGTAATTACTGGCACATAGGCATACCAGCTAAGTCCTATAGTATGGCAACGTATCCACATAGAGATCAAGACAACATAATAGCTTGTTTTTAATTCTATGTGGATATCCATGGGCTGCAGTAGCCACTGCATGCTCGTTTGCCATATAAGTAGTATAAAAAAAAACAAATTAACGTATAAGCGAAAATAAATAGGTACCGTTCTTATCGTTAAAAGCAATCTCCTCCAAACAATCTTAAGACGGACCGGATTTTAGTAAACTAAAGCTTTATAAGACTTATTGTATTCACGCAATGTCTCACGGTCCGAATAAGGCAGGCCACATATAGTCTAGTCTCTGAGTTGAAACGGAATACCACTTCGGAGTTCCGTTATGAAATAACGTTTCGGAATTTCAAAGGCAGTAAAGCCATATCAAAATCAAAGACCTAATCACACACGTAGTAGTTTTCTGTTCTAATTTTGTTTCAATTTTGTATTGATTTGCTACCTTGGAAATTCCGAAAAGGAATTCGGCTACATACGGCCGGCCTAAAAGTTGGAAAAGCCACTTGAGCGGAATAGCTGTAAGCCTATCGGCAATCTGTTTGATTTATTGAGGTCATTCCGTGGACAAGGTGTGCCTGACCTTCGCCCTTGTGTTACTGCTATATCCTTTTAAATCTTAGGATTATTGTAACTGTTCCACTACTTTTGTATGCGTTCGTTCAACACGTGTAATCGGAACAAACGCGTACGTCGCAACTTCTGCAGGTACACGTTCGTTCTTTCAAATTGTGTGCAGAGTGAACTGTATCTGAAATCTGCATTTTGTATAATAAAAGGTAATAAAACATAGAAAAATCAATGATAATCACGGTCGCTTAGCGTTTTTTTACTGGAAATTGTCGCATTTTTTAATGATGGTGCGAATTGGGCTGATATCTATATATAGATATATATAGATACAAATCTGGAGGCACGGCAGTGCCCCCGCCAAGTCGAGCGCAACGCAAGCTGCCGTAATACATTTTCTGGAACCATTTCGGTAATGATTTAATTACTGCTTGACTAGTGATTTCAGTGAGACTGAGATATTTTATTAGCACTTAGAAAATTATTTCTACCCATCTCAATCCTTGACGGAATCCCACTACTCCATCTCGACTCCGGCCGGCCCCTAAGTAGTATAAAGCACAATATGTATTTGAAAGATTCATTCAAATGAAATTCACTATATGATTTGACGACCTCCGTGGCGCAGTGGGCGAATAGCCGGCTGAGAGGCAGGCAGCGGGTTCGATTCCCACCACGGAACAAATGTTTGTAGGTATGATCTACAGATATTTGTTCCGGGTCTGGTTGTTTCTCTATATATTATAAGTATGTATTTACAAAAAAAATTATATAAGTATTATATCAGTTATCTGGTTCCCATAGTACAAGCTTTGTTTAGTTTGGGGCTAGATAGTGCTGTGTGAAATGTCCAGCAATATTTTTTTATTTATTATTCATGTGGTTTCTTAAACAGTTAGAAAATCAAAGCACTTCAGTTTATTTGCGATCTCTTGAGGTAATTGAGGTCAGACCGATGACTTTTTGTCCTTATATAAATACATAAATACATGCACATAACCTCACTATAGGAAGGCGGATATTATAATTTCTGGAACAGTACTCACCTCCTTAATTCACTTTCATCATATTCTTCATTATTTCGTTTATTATTACCTTCTTCTTTAGATAGACTCCATATTAAAACTAGTTATTAAATGGATATCCATCCATAAAATCATTCCATTAGGTGGGTATAATTTAAAAAAAATCACTGCGTAGAATTTATTCAGGGAGATCTCGACAATGTTTGATCGAAGATGAGTTTTACAGGTATCAAATTGCCTATCAAATTTTATTACGGGTAATAAAAATAAATAATGTTATACACAATATGTAAGGAAAATAATGAATCTGAAGATATTTACCTTGCTTTCTTACGTTAATACTGTTTTATTTACTGATTGTTTTTATTCACAGTACAATTTACTTTGTTGGTAATTAATTACTGAAGAATCCCAACTGATCAACGACAATGAGTGCAATTTGAACGCACCTAAATTGCGCATTTCATAAATACAGTACCAAAACACACATCTCTAAAAATCGTGTGCCATTCGTGAGTAGTCTAAAATAACTGTGGCAAGTGAACTTCAAATGACAGTGAGTGCGCGTGTACCAGAATGGAGCGACCGTGTACAGTCGCGTACACGCCGACAGTCAGACACTTCCACAACCAACCAGAGCTGCGACGAGGGGGCAGCTTCGGCCTCATGTTGCGATGGGCGCTTCTAGTGTGGCTGGCCAGCTGTGGACCCCGGGGGAACACCAGCAAGCAAGATGGTAAGTTGTTTAAGTATTTATAATACACCTTTGCGTTTTGCATACAAAAAGTTGGTGGTAGAGCTTTTGTGAAAGGGCTCGAGGAAGTGGGCACCACCGCCTTACCTTTATCTGCCGCCAAATAGCAGTACTTGTGCTGCTGTGTTCAGGTTAGATGGTAATGGGATGTTCCTGTAATTACTGGCACATAGGCATACCAGCTAAGTCCTATAGTATGGCAACGTATCAACATAGAGATCAAGACAACATAATACCTTGTTTTGAATTCTATGTGGATATCCATGGGCTGCAGTAACCACTTAACATCTGGTGGACTGCATGCTCGTTTACCATATAAGAAGTATAAAAAGAGGAATAACTTTTTGATACATTTATCGACATCAAAAATTTTCAAATTCCTACAAAATAGACTTAACTACTTAATGTATATTTTCTAAATTAATGATTTCAGGTCCTTTTAACAATTTTAATTCACGTACCTACATTCATTAGCTTTAGGTTTAGCTAACCAAAAAAACTAAGGGTCTTCTAAAACTAACTTTAGATACAAGAATTGGCAAGGAACTTTTTAAACACGCGTACATTGTTTACCTTTTTTCGTGTACCAGGTAAGTTTTTTATACGCTCATAGACATCACTGTCAAGATAATATATTTCTTTCGCGTGAATAAACAATTATTTCATTCGCGCGCCACTTGGATAACTTCAGACCGAAAAAACTATTTTAATGGTGTGTTAGTGTTATATGGGCGCGCGCAACTTCCATAACATGCTGAAAATACACTTCGATCTGTTTCTCCTAACGTGCCAAAATAAGTATAACTTTAAAAAAAAAATGTTTTACTAATGTAAGTACTTTTCCACGACAGACTTCCAAAAGAGTGCAAATCAAAAATGATTTTGATTTATAAAGCGCAACAAAATGAGCCAAAATTGTGTACCAAAAGAGAGTTGTCCCAAATCACCGAAGCGAGTTTAATCAATCAATCATCTCAACAAAATTGCTTTAAGATTTTATGAATACCTACTTGTTTAGCGGCTAAACAAGATCCATAAAATATTGTCTTAACTTTAGCTTATTATTCTTGTATTTGTGTCACTCAATACGGAATTACAGTTGCCTACGAATTCAGATGTACGGTGCACCAAAGTGGCATATCCGAGGTGTCGGCGGTCACCGTATATTCTAAGCAGACCGCAATGAATGGGGCTAGGTTTCTATTGTGGACAGGTGACCTGTTCGGCAATTCTAGTAAGTTTTATTTTATTTATTTGGGAAGATTAACAATTTTATAAAGCTTTTAACTAAACAAATTGTTTGTATACGAGTTAGGTATGACCCACAATCTATGCACATGTATTAAACGTGTGTTACGTTACGCGCGACACACGTACAAAAAAACCCAAAAAGCAGGTTGTAGCATTTTTAACAATTCAAACGCGTGTACAAAGTTTGGACATTTGTTCGAATCAATAAAAAGCGGCCAAGTGCGAGTCGGACACGCCCATGAAGGGTTCCGTAACAGCAAGTGACATAATATAAAAGTTCTTGTAGTCGTAACTTTTTTTATATTTGAGTTGATTGAATGAAAGGTAAATTGCGGTTTACGATTTTCATCATCATCATCATATCAGCCGTAGGACGTCCACTGCTGGACAAAGGCCTCCCTCATTGATCTCCAGGAACTGCGGTTGGAAGCGGCCTGCATCCAACGCCGACCTGCGGTTCTTACCAAGTCGTCTGCCCATCTTGTGGGTGGACGTCCTACGCTGCGCTTGCCGGTCCGTGGCCTCCACTCGAGAACCTTTCGGCCCCATCGGCCATCTGTTCTGCGCGATATATGGCCTGCCCATTGCCACTTCAACGTGCTAATCCGTCGGGCTATGCCGGTGACTTGAGTTCTCCTACGTTTACGATTTATGATGTATTAAAAAAAACTACTTACTAGATCTCGTTTAAACCAATTTTTAGTGGAAGTTTGCATGGTAATGTACATCTTATTTTTTTAGTTTTATCATTCTCTTATTTTAGAAGTTACAGAGGGGGGGGGGCACATTTTACCACTTTGGAAGTGTCTCTCGCGCAAACTATTCGGATATTTAGAAAAAATGATATTAGAAACCTCAATATCATTTTTGAAGACCTATCTATAGATACCCCACACGTATGGGTTTGATGAATTTTTTTTATGTGTTTCAGATCTAAGTATAGGGAACCCCCAAAAGATCATTGGGCGGTTTTGACCCACTTTTTTTTTTTCGCGCACAGTGTTCAAATCACTTTTAAAGTAAAGTATTCAATTCCACTTTTCTAAATATGTAAATTTTTTTTATGTATCTGCTGGAGGAAAAATGTTATGTAACAGTATGTATGTGAGTCTAACTATAATTCTATTAGACTAAAAACTAAAGATTTTACTGTCAGCATTGTGAAAATGTATGTACAAGCATAAGAAAAATGTTTGTATCGCATAACAGATTGTATGTCTCTCTCGCTCGCACTTTCGACAGGTAGAAAATAACAGTAAGGTATCGAAGTGCGCGTGCGACGCGCCGCCTGCGCCCCACCCGCTCTGACCGCCCCGCAGTCGTACGTCATCCTTCGTTTCGATCTGTGCGTTTAAACTCGTGTTTCCGATTTTTGCATTTTATTGATTACTTGAGCGTGTTTTATGGACCCCTGATTTTGCTTGACGATTGGTTTACATTAACATGGAAAGACAAAATAGTTGCGTGTCGTGTAATCGATCTGTTTTACGTCGACGAAAACACATATTGACAGTTCTCTTTTTGGAAAGACAAAGGGATCTTGTAGATTTATTATTGCAAGAAATAATACCACGTGAGGTAAGTACACTACACTGTCATCGTATGTGTATGACTCGTCGCGTGCTCTTGATTGTACAAATGTTGCTTTGCTCAATGTAATGGCTCATTTTACTTCTTGATAAATGGAGGAATATATATTTTTTTTTTCAATTGTTTCAGATTACTTTTAATGGCTCACGGGCCATGTGCCATGCTTGTTGGTCAAGGTTAGATCGTCGTTTACGGAATCAACCCGTACAAAATGAACAAGTACAAAATATACCAGTACAAGATCAGCCAGTTGAAGAGCAACCAGTGCAAGATCAAGTACAATTGCAGCCTAGTTTTGTTACGCCTAGAGGATATAAGCGAGCATCGAATACAGCGAGACATTGTATTTTTACAAACTGTAGAAATGTAGTGGCCCATAATGTTCCACTATATGCTAAGTTCCAACTCTTACACAATCACAATTTTTATATACCAGAATTAGCTCGGGTTTGCAATGCTCATTTTATGAGGAATGATTGGGTAGACTTGCTCAACACTACATCCCACGAAAACTTTGACAGTACTCATGTTGTTGGTATGATGAATTTATATAAATGGGGTATCGAACAAAGAAGCAACCTTGATTTCGAAAATATTGAAGAAATAGAGGACAATGAATTTCACTTTTGGACGGGACTAACAAAATATCAATTTAATGTTATTTTGAACCAAACGCCTTCACTGGGTGATCGATCAGTTCATCCTGCCACAGTTCTTGGAATTTTTTTAACAAAAATAAGAACCGGTGAACCAGATGAGCGATTAGCCACTAAATTCAATATGTCGAGGAGAACCCTAGAAAGGAAGTTGGCGATAGCAAGAGAATGCTTAAGTAATGATTTTGTTCCACAGCATTTGGGCTTAAATCATATTACTAGGGAAGATGTGGTGGCCAAGAATCTTGCAATTCCAAGCCATTTTTTTGGTGGTAACTATAATGAACCGGCGGCCATTCTCGTATGTGATGGAACATATATTTATCTACAAAAGAGTTCGAATTTCCTTTTCCAGCGCAAAACTTACAGTCTTCATAAGTTTCGGAACTTAGTAAAACCCTTCCTTATAGTATGTACCGACGGCTACATAGTAGATGTTACGGGGCCTTACACTGCGACTACTTCGGACGCAAGCATTATGCGTGACCTGATGCAAGAAGATTCTCCGATTCATGGGTTCTTGAGAGTTAATGATGTTTTTATATTGGATCGTGGATTTCGGGATTCGATTGATAAAATTGAGGAATGCGGGTATAATCCTCACATGCCGCCTACAAGAGTAAGAGGAGAACAACTGACGACACTAGATGCTAATAAATCTAGATTAATAACAATGATCCGGTGGGTAGTGGAAACCATTAACGGCAGATTCAAGAAAGATTTTAAAATCTTCCGCCATGTATATTTTAACGTTGCCATGAGAAACATGATGGTCGACTTCAAAATAACTGCGGCCATAATTAATGCTACTCGCCATCCATATGAGGACCATATGTATGCGGAACAATTCATAAGAATTATAAATGAACGAATGAATGAACCCAATGAGATGGCAGAATATGTGATTAACCATAATTTAAACAGGCAGAGAGTAGCGTTTGTGCGACTCGATGGCAATGATCCGGATTTTGATGACTTTCCTCGGCTTACATTTGACGAATTAATATTGTTTACGTTGGGATCATACCACTTGAGAATCGCAAGATCGTATTGCCACGAGCACATGCGTGAGGATGGTGTATACACTATCGAACTATACCGGCACCAAGAAATGATTGAAAATAAGATATTGATAAGAGGCAGAATACAGTCACGACACGTCCGTGCAAAGCAGTACTACACCTATATTTTAGTAGATCCTACCCATATTGGAAGAAATAGCATCCAACAGTATTACTGCTCGTGTATACACGGCCGTCGCACTGTCGGAAGCTGTGCACATGTTGTAAGCGTCGTATACTTTCTGTCATGGGCCAGGCATCAAGACGTGATAGACGCGCCTGCAGCCTTTTTAGATGAATTAACTATAGATTTTGATAATGCAGAATAAAAATATTATTACCGCAAAATGGATTTTATTTTCGTATTCCTGGAAATTGTTCAAAACAACTGTTTTACAAAGTATTTTTACAGTCAGGCCAATAGTTTTTACTTAGTTCATTATAAAAATGCTATAATAATAATTTAAAAATGCTATAATAATTATTTTAAAAATGCTATAATATTAATTAAAAAAATTTTTTTTGCGGTTCTCCCATATCCTGCAATAATGCGACCCATACCATTAAGTAACATATACATTTAACTACATACCTAGTCCTGTTTCGTTTTTGTGCGCCGTGGGTCATATGTCCGAACAAAATGCCCAATGACCTTTATTGCTTTTACTATTTTTGTTTGAAAATCTTAATGCGGTTCACAGAATACATTACTTACCAAGTTTCAACAGTATAGTTCTTATTGTTTCATAAAAAAGTGGCTGTGACACGCGGACGGACAGACAGACAGACATAACGAATCCATAAGGGTTCCGTTTTTTGCCATTTGACTGCGGAACCCTAAAAATGCTGCAACCTGCTTTTTGGGCCCCTACGACGCGACGCCAAAAACGCGCGTCAGTTTCGCGTTTAAAATACGACGTGTCGTGTGCATAGACCCTAAGTGGCTTAAAATTATGCTAAAATTTACATTACCGTTCCATACTTTAGCCACCATATTCTAGCTCTTAGCTGAACACTATAGAACTTATTTATTCATGACACATACAGATACACGGCATATTATAAAAGAGACAAGCAAACATAGACATTGAGGCACAAAGGAGGCAAATCTGGATTAGAAATGGTCTGCGAACAATCAATAAGATTGTGGTATCTGTATTTGGATACCTTTGTGCAAATAATGTTATTAACAAATCATTAATTACAGATATTAATCAGAATAAGAAATTAGGAGATTCATAGACAAACCATAGTCACTGACATGTAATTTGTGGGGAAACAGGCTTACGGCCCACCGTTGCCACCGTTGCCTATTGACACTGGCAACGCCCGGGGTATTGAAAAAAAACACTTGCTCAAAAAAGTGACATTCTATGCCACAAAAAGCGAACATAACAATAGTCATTTTTAATCTGTTAAAAACAGGGAAAGAAAATTGTACTGAATTTCATTCATCCTCTAGGGGGAGAATGTGATTTAAATTTGGAATACTTACCGAAATTTATACTGAACTACATCTGTGTTTACACCATTGAGTTTGTATATAAAGCATTATACATCTTTTTGATAAAGGAATACGCATTTATTATGCAGTTATGATTATTAAATAAAATTACGAAAACCGACGAGACCGTATGAGCTTTGATGCCTTTGCTTTTCCGACAAAAAAATATTAGTCTAGGAATTTACCGCGTTTTTGTTTTCTTCAAATATATAAACGTTAAGTTTATTTTAATTTATTTTTATAAATATGTAAGTTAATGTTCTAAAATACTCAAATCAACTCATCAACAATAAATGTACCAAACAAAAATGTAACTCTCTCTATCAATAATTGGACCAATGTTTCGAATGTTAACTTTTACTTTTAATTGTCATTATTTTTAATAAATACTTATCTCATATTATTATTGTGTTAATTTTTTCGCAAATGATACGAAAAGTAGAGTATTTTCCTCGGTGATAAAGCTGTCTTAGTCTTGGGTGAACTTAAATCCCTCGCTACACTCAGGACTCGTTTTAAATCCCTCGCTTCGCTCGTGATTTAAGTTTTTAACACCCTCGCTACGCTCGGGAGTAAACCTCAAGTCCTTCGTTACGCTCGCGATTTAAATCGTCACCCGCGACAGAAGACACTGCTTTATCCCCTTGGTTAATAATCTACTATTATTTACTACAAAATGCACGTAGGTACATAGCTCAACTTAAGTTACAGTTTTCGCAAGTACAATTTTGTAGAGCAGGGTAAATATTTGCTGAGATACCGGTCGTCTCCTCACTAGGCTAGGCCTGTATCGAGGAAAATTATAAATAATGTCGATGCGTTTCTTACCCTGTAGAAACCTTTTACATTTTTCTTGAAGCGTACCATGTCGTAGGCTAGCGGGAAACCCTCAGATGTAGCTCATTCCACACTTTTTTATGTTATTTGTGGGGAAACAGGCTTACGGCCCACCTGATGGTAAGCGGTCACCGTCGAATATTGACACCGGCAACACCCGGGGTATTGTCGATGCGTTCCCCACACTGTAGAAACCTCTTTACATATCTCTTGAAGCGTGCAATGTCGTAGCCTAATGGGAAACCTCAGATGGTAGCTCATTCCACATTTTGGAAGTATGGGTTAGAAACCTTGCAAGTATCTTGCAGTGTTGACATAGCACAAAGGTAAGCTGAAGTGGCAGTGGGCTCATTGCTTAAGAGGAAACACCAAGGGCTAGAGAATTGAAAAATAAGTATTTGTAAAATCTATTGCTGTCGCGCAGTATGGCGCAGTATGGCGCAGTATGCGCAATAGAGCCAACTGCAGCTTGGACCGAAAATACCTATTAAAATTACACAAAATCAACGATTCGTAGTCCCCTGATTTCTTCTCCAAATCTTGACCGATTTAACTACTTTCTTCATTATAAGTTAAAGATAGGCTTTGTCCGTGTTCCTGTGTTTTCCTTTTTTTTATATTATCTAGTCAAATTTGTTTTCTGGATGTTTGAACACAGCGGAAAATCTGACAAATTTTATACGTTTTTAAATGTTCATATCTCTTTTAATAATTAATTTATGAAAAAAAGGAAAACATAGGGACATGCCAATAGTAACCATATAATTTTGACAAACAAATTAATGCTGTACTGGCATTATCCAGGGAGGAAACAGAGGACGTTTGTCTAGAAAAACCGAAAGTGTTAGTTGGGACACTGTGTCCTAATAAATTTTGTCCGTATCGTCAGCAACTCAGTCTAGGGGCTCTACTACTCTGTCAGTTATTGTCAATTTGTTTTGTTGTCAACGCTATCAATTGTCAATCAAGATTATGTTCTACCCTCTCAATAATAAATTTTATAAATATATAAAATAAACGGATCAGTGCTAGCCGGCATTCCTTACAACATGAATAGAAGATTAAAGAAACCTGCCAACAATCAGATGTTACTAGTAGCATTATAAAAATAACCTAAAAACAAACTGAGTGAGTGCGTGTCGGATCGCTCGGAGAACAGTGTTCCGTGCTACCTAAAAATACATTCATTAACAGAATTATTTAATTTTTCTTCTTCTTTCGTGTCAATGGCCGTTTGATTTCTAAATTTTATTAGCTCAATAGAGAGCGATTTCCACGCCCCTGTTGCCTCGTAGAAGTCCTCTCGAGTGCAGGTGGTTGGGCAGAGAGGACATGGGCCATTGTTTGTAAGGTGGCCCCGCAGTGGCACTGGCTCCGGAATGTGTCGATGTAGCCCCACTTGGCTAGATTGTCTTGGCAGCGACTAACTTGAGTGCGCAACCAGTTTTAATTATTAATTATTAGCTGTTGCCCACGACTTCGTACGCGTTGTTGCAACTCGCTGTTGCAACTTGTTTTGACACCCCATTGTCATCCCATGGGAACAGTTTTATGGGATAAATAGTAGTATATATGGTAATACAGGTTATAATCTACGTATATACCAAATTTAATTGAAATCGGTTCAGCCGTTACGACGTTATGAAGTAACAAACAAACAAACAAATTAAATATACAAACATCCTAACTTTCACAGTTATAATATTACTGTGATTTATTAATAATTTTTACTTATATTAATTTACTACCTTAATATATTTTCAAATATATTATGTGTTATACACACATACAATATATTTTGGTACAAATATATTTTTACTAGCCTGAGTAGGCTTTGATCTGATATTAAATAAAATTTAGCTTCAAGCCTCCACCCGGCTTCACACGCGTGGTTTCTCATTAAAAACATTCTTCTTCTTCGCAGTTCGATAACATTTAGCCTGTCTCTTTCCCGGTCATAATCTATGTGCCAAATCTCATCGAAACATCTTCAGCGGCTTAGTCGTGAGAAGGTAACAAGCTGACAGACAGACAGAGAGATAAAGTTACTTTCGAATTTATAATACACTTGCTGACCAATCCGCAGCTTTGCACGCGTAGTTTTTAAATAAAAACACTACCCTCCTTCTCCGCAGTTGGGATAAGTAGCCAGTGTCACCCGGAGATAGTGTAGCTTCCCAACAGTGAAAGTTAAACCGGTCCACTAGTTTCGGAGCCTATTGAATACAAACAAACAAATCTTTCCTCTTTATAATATTACGAAGTTTTTTTATCGATATTGATATGTTCTTTAATATTGTAGAGCATACTTTTGTTCTATCATCAACGATTGCCACAGCGCATGCGACGAAATACGTTTTAGGGCACTTTTTTACACCTAAATATAGCCTATGTCACTTAAGGTAAATGTAGCTTTCCAATTGTGAAAGAATTTTAGAAATCGGCACAGTAGTTTTTGAGTTTATTCATTACAAACATACACACAATAATACAAATCTTTCCTGTTTTTAATATTAGTATAGATATGTATAGGTAGAGGTAAGAATATCACTCAGGGATAGTGTAGCTAAGTAATAAAATTTTCAGAATTAGTGTAGCAGTTTCTGAGATTATCCCCTCCAAACATACAAACTCGAAAACAAAATATGTATTAGTATAGCTATTATAATAATAAAAAGACCCGCGTCACAGGTCCGTGCTCTAATATTTTTTAAAGGCTTCCAGTCAAGAATACGTAACCCCATAATTCTCAAAATTAAAATTTAAAGCACGTCTCACGATCAGCCTGTTTCTTGCGACATAATCGGCACATAAAATAGCGTTTAACGTCAAGCAGTAAAACGCTGAGCGCCGCTTGGCATTTATTTAGAGACACGACGATGTCCGCATTTTAGAAACAACTTAAACGTATCTATGATTGGAATAACGACTTCAAATAAATTGGTCCAGCGCTTGTGGAACCACGTACAGTGAAATGTTCCGTAGCCAATACACCTACGAGTATATCATCACTACATAGTATAAAACAAAGTCGCTTCCCGCTGTCTGTATGTCCATATAAGTAATATAAGTAATATTTAATTGTTTTAATTAATCATTTTTTTACATAAGCCCACGTTTAATGTAGTACATTAATTTTGGGTTCCTCTCTCAATAACTGATATAACAATACTAGATACTGAGAAACCGCGCCATTCTCTGTCCCTGTTACATCTTCCGTCTCACTCTGTCGTTTAACCGTTCGTCTGTTGATTCCGTAAAAACTGGATTTACATCGTTTTAGAATAAGATTTTTAACTTCTTGCAATTCTTCTTTCAATAGCATGTTCCTGTGATCTCTCTCAATATTTAAATACTCCAATGTAGCCATTTGATAAAAAGTTATGTATGTATGCTTAGATCTTTAAAATTACGCAACGGATTTTGATGCAGTTTTTTAGGTTTCGGTACCCAAAGGGTAAAACGGCACCCTATTACTGAGGCTCCGCTGTCTGACAGACAGTCAGTCTGTCTGTCACCAGGCTGTATCTCATGAACCGTGATAGTAACACAGTTGAAATTTTCACACATGATGTATGTCTGTTGCCGCTATAACAAAAACAGAATAAAATAAATATTTAAGAGGGGCTCCCATACAACAAACGTGATTTTTTTTCCTCGTTTTAGCTCGATATTGATAACAGCAACAGATAGACGCTTGAAATATTCACAATATATTAAGTTATTTGCTCATTTTAAAAATACATAATTAAATTAAAATGAAACAAATAGTTAAGGGGGGCTCCCATACAACATACGTAATTTTTATAGATAATGGTACGGAACCCTTCGTGCGCGAGTCCGTCTCGCACTTGACCCGTTTTTTAATAGATAAAGTAATTCAAGACGAAGGTTTATATGTATAATACATGCTTAATATAGACGAGAAACACTGATAATTTGAGAGGTTTCTAATGTGATGTCGTAAATAAACACATTTTTTTGCGCTTACATTGCAAATGCTGGCTGAACCCTACGATATAGATCAAAATAATGTACTACAGTAATGTACACCGTAACAAGGTCTATAAAAAAATCTGCGATGGTATTATGTCTATCTGTTAGAGATAACCCACATTAACCAATTTTTATCCTTTACTTTGAAATAGTGGCTTATTTGGGAAGCGATTTTAAGCCAATACATCATTAACCCTTATCCAATGAATTACCATAAATACAATATTATATAAATAATATATACAAACATACAATTAATATATAAAGACATTCTGTAGTATATTTATTTCTGTTTGTGTGGTAATTCAATAAAGAGTTATCTATCTATATTTAGTATCAGCATTGCACCAGTGCGAAGCCGGCGCAATGAGGAAATCTGCAGAAGAACTAAAGTTGCCGACATAGCTCTCAAAATTAGCAAGTTGAAGTGGCAATGGGCAGGCCACATCGCTCGTAGAACCGATAACCGTTGGGGAAGAAAGGATCTCGAGTGGAGACCACGGACTGGAAGACGAAGCTTAGGCCGGCCCCCACAAGATGGACAGAAGATCTAGTAAGAATCGCGGAAAGCCGTTGGGCGCAAACGGCTACCAACCGCTCGTTGTGGCGATCTAAGGGGGAGGCCTATGTTCAGCAGTGGACGTCTCCCGGATGATGATGATGATGAAGCCGGAGCATTATTTTTGGTATAAAAATAATGTTATATCAAAATTATTATACATTTTGTAATAACAATAATGAACTGTTATTAATGATTTTAAAATGAGTGAAAGCGCCACTTTTTACCAGTTAGTCAAAACTGTAAATGTTTAATAGGTACTTACGCGTACGAAGCCACGGCGGATACATCTAGAAACAAATAAAAGCCCCTAACAAAGATTATCTAAAGAAATACGGACTTCAAAAGGAGAATGTCTCTAAGTCCCTTCTCCTCAAAACACCTGAACACACTTCAAGCCGCTATGGTGGCTCCTTTACCGTTTATGCGGTGAAAATTTGGAATGCCCTGCCCCATGAAGTTCGCGCTAGTCCGACGTTTAACATTTTCAAACGGAGAGTTAAAGAGCACTATCTTTCTCTGTAATTTTATTTTATTGTAGGTATATATTTATTTGCGTATATATTAGTATAGTTATTTTATTTATTATTATTATATTCATTCATTTTATTACTTTTTATTGGTATATTTCGTTTTATTTGTTTAAGATATATGTATGTACATATTTATGATTCTTGTACACGCACCTACCTTTAAAATCATCTATCTCTCTAGCCTCAAAGGTTTGCTGGAAGAAAACTAGGGTTAAGCTCGCCTTTGTACTTGTCCTCTATTTCTGTACTTTATAATGTATTTTCTTGTGTACAATAAAAAATAAAGAATGCTAAGGGTCAATCATTACGCAGTAGCTTCATCCAATAAGGACTATAGTCCAAAACATACAGAAGCATATCTATAAAAAGCAACACGATAATGTTCCCTTTGTAACTTTCTGAAACATACGTTTCTGACTTACAACTTTACAAGTCTATTATAACCACATTAATTCTATATTAACGTCTAAAATGTATCGATCTACTTTCGGACTTTTAAAACAAGGCCGTCCTCAGACCGTGACGGAGGGTTCTGTACACAATAGTAACGAAAAAAACAGCCCTTTGTCTTCCCCTACCCGCTCTGACAGCAATTAATGTTTTATTCCACCTTCATACACCGCCGGGCAAAGAAATCGACCGCCAAATATCAGGGGATGATACCTCCCTGCTGACTTCATTGTTGTGATTCTCGGGCATTGTTTTAAAATCCATATACTACGTGTTATGTACGAAGTTAAATGAAAACACGGGTAGGGTTGTTAGTATTTTATGTAAAAATGGTGTTAACGCCTACGTTGTCTATGCCAGCAAGCTTCGCGATGTAGCTTGCGCGCATCGTGTCTACTGCCTAGTTATTTCATGTTCATTCATTTTCGTTCATTCCTTCCTAAAATTAATTCTAATTTGTTCGACTTGTCAATTCTTTTGTTTTTTTTTAAATAATTTTTTTTTTCTATTTCTAAAAGAAATAAAAAAAAGAATTGTTTTTTTTTTAATTAAAAAAATATATTTTTTTTCTATTTCTAAAAAAAAACATAAAAAAAGAATTGACAAGTCGAACAAATTAGAATGAATTTTAGGAAGGAATGAATGAACATGAAATAACTATGCAGTAAACACGATGCGCGCAAGCTACATCGCGAAGCTTGCTGGCATAGACAACGTAGGCGTTAACAAATGGATTTCTCGAATTCCATCGACATTTTTAAATTTTCAAATACCTTAAAATCAAGTCATATTATATCATCTAAACAGCTTGTCTAAAATAGGTAAACGAATCTTAAGAATTCATCATGTAAGTAGGTACCTGTTAAATTGACTAGACGGCATCATCGCAAAGGCGCCGCCGATTTACGTATAACTATGTTTATTGGAAATGCATCGATTACTGAATAAATATTCAAGCTATTAAACCCACATTTAAAATCAGTTAATACCATTCCGGATATGTGTTTTAAATTAATGTCATTCATAACAAAAGAGGTTGTATATTTAGAAACGTGTGTCATCAAAATCATAAGTTTAACTTTTCTAAATTTAGTTTTCTCAAATATGCTTGGATATTTGAGCATTATTTTGACAACCTTCCTCGAGATAAATCGAAATTGCTGTACTGACTGGCCAAATAATTACGAGCAGCGGCCGGCAAATGTTGTATGAAAATTCATATCTGTCGTGGTTTAGCGGCCAGAAAATTACATATTAAACTCATATCTGTCGTGTAATTTAAAAATGGAAGGATCTTTTACTCCGAATTATGGCAACCAAGGAGGTAACTTAGCAAAGATTTTATTTAAATTTCAAACTGGCTCGCAAATAAAATGTTTATTGAAAAAAAAGACAAACGAACACTTTAACACGGGAAAAATTACTGTTGTTTGTTGTTCGTCATTGATTTTAAAATGTAATTGTATTTTATTATTAATTTTATTGTTTAATTTCCAAGCATTATTTGAGAAAAGTACTATACAAGCCCTGACCATAACTAGGCATTGAACGACTTACGTATTTACACGTTCGTCCATTAATACCTCTTTTGCTGGCCGCTGCAGTAAATTGACTGTTAATTTTGTTTTCTGTTTCATCCCTCATAGACCAAAACTGATGGGACAAAGTATGGGGTACCACGATAAATAAAAAAAACAGTTTCTTATTATTTACATTTAATAACTATTTATAAAAGAAAGAGATCTTGAGAACATTTTGAAATACAATTGGTTTTCTCGGTATATTTTTCATTCATTAGTCATTACATACTCGTAGATAAAATGAAGTCGCTTCCGCTGTCTGTTACCATAGAATTCAATCTTTTCAACTACTCAACGGATTTTAAAATATATTTCAGCAATAGATATAGTGATTTAAGAGGAAGGTTTATATGTATAATACTCTGTTTAAGAAAGAAAGAAAGAAAAAGAAAGAACCGTTTACTTAATAACTCTGTTTGTATGTTAGTTTGTTTGTTACGACTAAACGGCTGAACGGATTGTAATACAATTTTTCAAAGAGATAGATTATATCCTGAGAAGATACATAGGCTACTTTTTAGCCAACTGCGCAAAATGAGGATAATGTTTTATTGAAAAACCGTGCGAAGCCGCAGGCGGATCAGCTAGTACAACATAAAAAGATGTCTTTTAAAACCAGAAATGAACAGATGATACTCTGAACACTAACCGACTTAACGAAGGTAACCATTACGTGTGTCCGGTTGTTACATTATTATTAGTACTCAACCACATTGAAACAGCTTTACACCTGTCTTACAACGAAACATGAGTGGCAGTTCAAATAAAGATACGCAACGCTAAATAACATAATTTATAAAAATATTTTTGACGTAATAAACGTCTTATAAGGTAAGATAAGATAACTCTTTATTGTACACCAAAGTAAAATACAGAACATAATTGTTACAAATAGATTTAGTACAATGGGCGGTCTTATCGCTGAAAGCGATCTCTTCCAGACAACCTTTGTATGGACAGGATCAAAATGTAACACATGACGGCGGTGCATCTATATAAATTTAAAAACATATCTACATACTATAAACCTAACTTACCAATAATAACACAAATTTAATTTAAATAAGCAACTCTAAAAGTGGTTATGATGAATTAACAAGCAGCTACAACAGCAGCTTCAACACAAGGACAGATAATGGGTGTGCACTTTTGTTTTAAAATTACTAATAGACTTGGATGTTCTTATAGAGAGGGGCAAAGCGTTTCACAATCGTACGGCTGTTACAGTGAAGGATCGACTATAAAACTCTGTCGTATGGACAGTTTTAAGTTGGAGGGAATCTGAAGAACGCAAATTGCGATCATTAGCCTGGTGGAGAAACTCAAAACGCTCCTTAAGATAGAAGGGAGAAGAAGGGTTAAAAAAGATGTTATACAAAAGGGACAGTATGTGTGCATTCCGGCGAAGGCGGATGGGGAGCCACTTGAGCTTTGTGCGAAAATTAGAAATATGGTCATACTTGCGCAAGCCAAATATGAACCGAATACAGAGGTTTTGAAGGCAATTATAAATCGATGAACGCTGGCTGCATGCACGAAAAAGTGTGACGTTCCGCCTAAGTCGAGCGTGCAAGCGAGAACGCGAAACAAGCACGATCGGCCTAAGCGATCGGCTTGTGACGCATCTCTCTTCCACTCGTTATCACGTAAAATTATCGTCCGTAAATCAACTTTACAGACAATAATTTTTTTTCACTATATTATTTTTACATCAAAAATTGCTCGCGCCAATGTCCTACGAAACACGACGGAAATACGAGAAACACAAGTAAAAAGAGAGATTATCAAAATTTTTATTTTGGGTTCTCGGGGTAGGCAAGAGATTAATAATAAAAAAGATTTGTTTTTTAATTTAATATCAAGCAATGTTTGAACTTCTTTTTTCACCCCTTCTTTTTCTCCTTAATGTCAAAGCTCACACTCTTCCGTGCGCGCAATAACCTGAAAAAGGGGGTACAAAGTTTTATCTTGACGTATTAATAACATAGAATAAAATAGAGAAAAGCCGAGAAATTCTAAGGTTTTTAAAACCATCTCAAAAATATTAAATAATACTATTTGAAATAAGCAACGCTCATAAGCACGCAACGACATCTCTTGTCAATGTACTAAACTGCAACGTTTCGCATTCAGCAGCTCAATAACTCTATAAGTTTTCCTGTAGATGGAGCTAACGGCGCTTTAGTCTTAACCGGAATTATCTCACTAATTTCGACCTTCACGTGACAAGAACCTGTAGTATAATTAGCAGTGCATCCTCGTATCAAGAGGAAGGTTGCGGATCAAGTCCCGTCTAGGCTTAACAATTTTTGAGATAGTTTTAAAAATCTTAATAAACGATTGTTACCCAAATTCTACCCACTTTTAATGCACGCGAGTATACACTAATAGAGCTATAACGCGTCTCGCCTGCATTGCGGAACCCTAAAACAGATAGTTTGGATATTGTAATGAAAACGGGAAATTTATTTTTAATTGTGTTCCACGCTCTGTTTCACAGGGTCCCCTTCTGTTAACTGACATTCATTAATTAGATAATTAGTTTATGCTGTGCTAACGGTGTTAATGTTATCATCATCATCAGGGGAGATCGTGCTCAAACGCAAGCACTAATTTAATCATCATCATCATCCACAGCTGACTTCATGCGCTGCTGGGTAGAGTCTGTCAAACGAAAGTAGCCACTCGCATTTTTTCGTAACTTTTTACATGGCAATACTAATGTATTTCCACCTACGGACGCTATGTTCTACAGCTGGGTAAATTTAGGGTGGTATAAAATAATAATTGCACGTACTATAAATAACTATAATAATAACGAATTGTAACCCACTCTTATCAACTGCAGATTAATAATATTGAACTATTTTATAGGTTTTGTCATTCTGAACCGGAAAAAAAGGCAAAATATGCCTTTTCCCGAAGATGTAGGCAGGAACCACGGATGACCATTTTCCATGAACCTGACTTACTTCTTTTGTTTCAGTAACTCTCTTAATATTCTTCAAATAGGTCATCGTTTAAGGTAGGTACTCTTGACTTTTTTTCAACAGATTGGGGAAAATGAGAATCGGAGTGTGGCATTATTATTATTCCCTAATGTTTGGGTTGCCACGCTGATATCTTTTGAAATTGCCGCAATTTTTCAAGGTCTACTTTCATTTGACAGACTCTATAGGCCTCCCCATGTTTGTGCCATCCGCCACGATCCTGCGCTAGTCTCACCCAATGACAGCCCGCGACTCTAACGATGTCGTCCACCCCATCTCGCTGCCGGACCCTTCTACAGCCACCTGTCATCACCACGTCTTGCCAAGTTTCCCGCCCAAGACCATTTTAGCTCCATAACTCGATTCCCAACGTCATGAACCTTCGTTCTTCAACGAATCTCGACGTTTGGAACTCGATCTAAGAGTTTGATGCCGAGCATGGTACGCTAATTTAGTAAAAAAAAAACCATTCAGCCGTAGGACGTATAGGCAACTTTAGCAGTAGTCTAAGTGTCCTACTTTAGCGGTAGTCCATGTGTGCTATGACTAAAATGTTACATAGGCCTCTCTCATAGATTTGTTTTTTTTTATTGATGACTAGCTGACCAATCCGCAGCTTCGCACGCATAGTTTTTCAATAAAAACATTACCCTGTTTTGTGCAACTAACTCAGGGTGAATGTAACTTTTTAATGGTGAAAGAATTTTTGAAATCGGACTAGTAGTTTTTGAGTTTATTCATTACAAACATACACACAGAAATACAAATCTTTCCTTTTTATAATATTAGTATAGATATCCAAGCGTTTGACCATTCACCTGAGATTTCCAGAGTGATCGATGCATTTCCTCGTACCTGGTTATTTGTTAAAATAAAAAAAATCTACATTTATTCAGATAATTCGTATGCAATAAAGTAACATGAGAACCTATTTAAATGAATAAATTAATGGTAAAAAAACTTTATAAAAACAAGTTTTTATTTAATTGCCCTAAATAAAGAAAATAAATTTTAAATTAAATCAATCCAATTGATTTAGTACACAGTTTATAAAATGATATAAAAGCAGGTCGCGAGAATTACCTGTGTGCTAAATAGTCTTGCTCGACTCTAAGTAATTCTATGAAAGAAAATGTTTCCTATAAAATATGCAAATCTCGCGACAAGCTTTTATAACATGTAATAAATTGTGTATTACATGTACTAAATGTATTGGTTTGATTTAATTTAAAGTTAATTGTCTTCTTTTAAGGGCAATTAAAAAGCTTGTTTTTTAATAGTTTTTTTACCGAAAATTTATTTTTTATTTTTTAGTTATGATTGGGAATATTTCTGTCTTTGCATTATTTAAATTTCGGATTTAATGTGACGTTGCATTAGTTTTCGTGTTCTTCTCAGCAAGCCCTTTCATTTGATACCCATACTGTGGTAGTGCAGAAAAGATATCTAGTCCGCCATCTTGGGGGTCCCGCCATATTGGAATTAGAATGACACATAGTTAAGCATGCATTGTCATCCAAAATAAGCGTGTATACCAAATTTCAGCTCAATATGTTAAAGATAACTGATTTAAAACTCAGTTGCAAGATTCCATCCGGACAAACATACATTCATTGCAAGTTAAGTAAAAGCTTGTAAAAAGGCTCTGAATTCAGACAAGTGTAAAGACACTTAGCCAGTAAGACAAACTAATATTACATCTTCGTAAATTTCACTCCATCCAAAGGTTGCCTGGAAGAGATCGCTTTCAGCGATAAGGCCGCTCTTTGTATTGCCTTATTTATTCTAGCCTAGTACTTATCTTTGTATTATCTCTGTTTGTGTGTTCAATAAAGAGCTATCAATCTATCTAAATCATCAAAGTCAACATGTTGAATTTAACTGTCTGAATTCAGTGCACTGAATATTGCAAATTGTAGAGCCCGCTGTAATCTAGGGTGACATCATAGAGAAGAGAAATGGGAATGACACATATAGATAATAACAAAATTGTTTGTAATTTAATTTTTACCCGTGATAATAAACAATTACTTTACATGTAATAAAAAATTACGGATTAGCACGTTGAAGTGGCAATGGGCAGGCCATATAGCGCGCAGAACAGATGGCCGACGGGGCCGAAAGGTTCTCGAGTGGAGGCCACGGACCGGCAAGCGCAGCGTAGGACGTCCACCTACAAGATGGGTAGACGACTTGGTAAGAACCGCAGGTCGGCGTTGGATACAGGCCGCTTCCAACCGCAGTTCCTGGAGATCAATGAGGGAGGCCTTTGTCCAGCAGTGGACGTCCTACGGCTGATATGATGATGAAATAAAAATACTAAAGAAACAGATGAGTCATCTAACGACCGTTGTAAAACTTGCAAACGATCTATAGATAGCTCAAATGCTCTAGATCAGTGTTCCGCAAAGTGTGTGCCGCAGCACACTGATGTACCGTGGTCATTAATTGGTGTGCCGCGGGAAAAATCATTTTTTTATAAAATTATAAAGGCGGACGGAAATGCAGCCCAGTCGTCGATTACTCCAAATTTGGATCAACTTTGCTCAATAAAACAAGCTCATGTTTCGCATTAAATACAACTTATGCTTTAAAATTAACTGTAAGATTCTGAATTGATTATAGTTTAAGAATATACGATAATAATATAATTAAAATTTGTTTTTTTATCTATGGTGTACCTCTGAAATTGCCCGATTTCGTAGGTGTACCTTGAACACAAAAAGTTTGCGGAACACTGCTCTAGATCACTATCAGCACTCTCAAGGCAGAAGAACTGTATTGTCCCGCTGAATTGCAATCCTTATGCATTGTTGCTTATTATTGGGTACAAATAATTATCTATCTATCTTTTGCGTCGAGGAATAATATAGGCTTCTTCGTAGCAAGGCTGCATCCGTCGTATACCAAAGTTCAGCTTCAGATTAATCAAATCAAACCTCTAGCTTGTAATCCAGTTACGAACCCTACCCGATACAATGCCGTCAGTTCAGATGTCGAAACAAATTGTACATCCACAATAAGTCTACATAACGGCAGAAATTAAAGATTTTAAGAAATTATAAAATCCAATAATCAGTCTTTAAGCAGTGTGTGTTACCAGTATCGTCTTTACCACAGATGAGGGAAGTCATGTCTGTGGTCTGTACCATAAGGGCACACGGGGCCCGTGCCCAGGGCCCCTATCTTTACGGGGGCCCCGAAAGGCCGATATATTCGCTTATACATTTTTTTTTAGTTTAGGTAGATATAACCCGACAAACGTAAAATACAAACTATGAAAAAAGTTCATAGAGTAAATGTGGGCGTTGTTAGCGACTTTCTGGCAAACCTGAGAGCAACAAGCCTCTGTTAACTCTGTTTTTATATGTAGCTTAGCGTATTTTAATCGGACAACAGAACAGTTTTTGTAATCATTTTCTAAATAGTGAACATTTTAATAATTATAAATAATACCTAAAAAGTACCTATACAGTAACACTAATTAACTACACCAATTAGCGATCACTGACGCAAACCACGCAATGAAAAACGCAGCGTAGGATGGCCCTCTACCAGATGGAAATGCGACCTGATAAAGGTTGCTAGGAGCGGTTGGGTGCAGTTCGCACAAGATCGGTCGCTCTGAAAATCTATGGCGGAGGCCTATGTTCAGGAGTGGACGTCCTGTTGCTGATATGATAATGACGATGAAAACCCATTAAAATACTTAATTGCCAGTTTGCACTGACTTGCCAACTGAAAATTGACACCCAACGTGGTTTCTATATATTGTTACGAGCTGAGGGTTCGGAATAAAATAGTTAAAATGTAACCAAAATAACACTTTTATTCACCACTGAAATGATAAATACACGATATAAATCACAAGGATTCACAACACACTAAATCATACCACTGTTACACAATAAACCACTAAGAGTCACCGAAACATTCGCACGTATCGCCAAACCAAGACTGACCACTCTTTTTTTTCGAATGGACTTATCTCGCTGTTGGCCTCTGAGGCCGTTGCAGCTTAACCGAGCTTTTGGCGAGCGTAGAATGCGCTCAGCCCTGTAATTTTATATTTTTTGATGAGGCAACTAGCGCAAGGGCACCACTTAGGTACGAACCTCGGCTTAGGCTGTTGCCGGGACGGGGATAGGAGAGAAACGCCCGAGTACGTGCTTGTACCTCGTGTAGGCGGCGACTAAAGGGACTCGTCAACCTCGCCGGCGAGGTCGGTGTATTTGTGGAGTGTTTGCTCTGTCTAATGTGGATGACTCACCCGCATCAGCGGAAGTGATTTCGTCATCCGGGTCTCCGAGAACGTGTCTCGGACGACGGAGGGTTTTTCTGTGTTCGGACGGTTCAATCAAATAGTCCGGAATGGTATGTACCAAAGGATTCGGATGATATCACTGACCCCTCGAGTGTCTCTACGCACTATTTATACCGCGCATTATTTCCAGAACCTTCTCGATGTTTTTACTAGTTACTAGAAAAGTGTAGGTATTTCGACTGACTGCTATTTCTTAATCTGTGCAACTGTAGGTAAAAACGTGGTATGTAGGTATATTCCATACCAAGTATTACCTATTACTTAAAACTCCTATCCATACGACAGAGTTTTATAGTCGATCCTTCACTGTAACAGCCGTACGATTGTGGAACGCTTTGCCTCTCTCTATAAGAACATCCAAATCTATTAGTAATTTTAAAATAAAAGTGCACACCCATTATCTGTCCTTGTGTTGAAGTTGTAGCTGCTTGTTAATCCATCATAACCTCTTTTAGAGTTACTTATTTAAATTAAATTTGTGTTATTACTGGTAATTTAGGTTTATAGTATGTAGATATGTTTTTAAATTTATATAGATGCACCGCCGTCATGTGTTACATTTTGATCCTGTCCATACAAAGGTTGTCTGGAAGAGATCGCTTTTAGCGATAAGACCGCCCATTGTACTAAATCTATTTGTAAGAATTATGTTCTGTATTTTACTTTGGTGTACAATAAAGAGTTATCTCATCTTATCTTATCTTATTCTGTGACACAGTAGGTACAACTTCGAGAAGCTGACTAATACTTTGCTATTACTTATTCTGTAACAGCGTCGGCGTTACAATATGTATGGGAACGACATCTACGATCGCATTTTCTACTAATGAATGTCCCTGTACTTTATGACACTAACGTGCTATGCTTCGCTTCATATCTAAAGAAGCTCAGTCATGGGAACAACGACGCCGTCAGAAATGAACAATCTTGATCCTCCGAATCCACCTGCCGTTTAGCCGGATCGATTCTGATCCAATGCAATTACATGCACAAAAATAATCAAATGCAATTATTCGAACATTACTCGTAAGCCTCCGTCAAAATGCATCAAAATTTGATCGAAATGATAAAATTTTATTGAGTGGTTGAGTAACAAACAAACTTTCGCATTTATATTAGTGTGATTAGTGTGAATATTTAACGGGTATTTATCACATATTTACCAACTGAAATGAAGTGGTGACGTTGGCTATCACCGACATAGGTATTTCGTAGTCGGATTTTAGTGTTTTATTTGTTAAACTTATATAGCTTGTTTAAACAAAACATTGGTGGCGATTCTACTGTTACGCTGAGTAACTAAAATTGTGTAAAATACGAACGGTCTTATTTTGTTTACTCTAAAGATCAAATTAGAATGACATTTAAAATGACATTTCTAAAATTAAGTATTTTTTACTAAGATAACGTGTTTTTTGGGCTAGTTTTAGTCACCAGTCAAATTGGTGTTGCATAAAACTAGCCCGCAAACACGCAATCTTAGTAAAAATTACTTAATTTTAGAAATGTCACTTTAAATGTCATTTTAATTTGATCCTTAGCGTAAACAATATAAGACCGTTCGTATTTTACACAATTTTAGTTAGTCAGCGTAAACAACAGAATCGCCACCATTATTAGCGTTATGCAGATTTAGAACAAACTGACTGTAGTCCTTAATGCAGCTCTGGAATTCGCAGTAAAATCAATACTGTATAGAACCTGGTGAAGATTCAGATGTGAAGGAACATAAGATCTTGACGGGGATGAGTTGTTGTCGGAAATATCGACACAGAAATTACATTTTTTTTAATGTTCATTAACAACTTGAACTGTTACTTAGAAAGCTTTCGTAATTTCCAATCATTATTATCGCAATCATCAATCATTATTATCGCCTCTATGGGAATCTTCAAATCCAAACTCTTTAAACACTTCATCTCTCTTCAAGATACCCAACAAAATTGAGCACTTTATGTAGATATATTTATGTATTACGTTTATGTATGTGTATTATTATTATTTTTAATTTATGTAAGTTTATTTCTAAGCTAAAGTTTGTTTAAATTTCCATTTTTTGGCACTACCACTTTCTCCACAATACACAAAGGTTAGCTGGAAGAAAATGCTAATTAGCAATAAGTTCGCCTATGTATTATTTTATTAGTGCAATAAAGAATTTTCTAATCTTATCTAATCATTATTATACATACGAGATTTATCATGTACCGGTGCGAGGCGAGACGCAGTGCGGAGCGGATCGCACTCACCCTGATGTAGGATCACGGATTGAGCCGAAACATTGTCAGTCGAAACACAGTTAAAACGGTAGGAGATAAATCCCGTATTTATAGTAATAATTTTCTCTGCTTTTGTTGTATTTATTTTAACTGTTATTATTTAACTATGTACTATTGTGGCTAACTGTAATAAATACATGTTTGTAGGGACTAGTAAATGGCGAAACCATCAATATTATGTAACACAGTTATTGTGTTCACAGATAATAAAAAAGCGGCCAAGTGCGAGTCGGACCATGAAGGGTTCCGTAGCAGCAAGTAAAATAATATAAAAGTTCTTGTAGTTCGTTGTAACTTTTTTTTATATTTGAGTTGATTGAATGAAAGGTAATTTGCGGTTTACGATTTATGACGTATTAAAAAAAACTACTTACTAGATCTCGTTCAAACCAATTTTCAGTGGAATTTTGCATGGTAATGTACATCATATATTTTTTTTAGTTTTATCATTCTCTAATTTTAGAAGGTACAGGGGGGGGGGGCACATTTTACCACTTTGGAAGTGTCTCTCGCGCAAACTATTCAGTTTAGAAAAACGTGATATTAGAAACCTCAATATCATTTTTAAGACCTATCCATAGATAACCCACACGTATGGGTTTGATGAGAAAAAGTTATTAAGTTTCAGTTCTAAGTATGGGGAACCCCCAAAATTTATTTTTGTGTGAAAATCTTAACGCGGTTCACAGAATACATCTACTTACCAAGTTTCAACAGTATAGTTCTTATAGTTTCGGAAAAAATGACTGTGACATACGGACGGACAGACAGACAGACATGACGAATCCATAAGGGTTCCGTTTTTTGCCATTTGGCTACGAAACCCTAATAAATGAATTATGAACTTACTTCATAAAGAATATAATTAACATTTTATGTGTAAATATAAAGTTGAAGTTTTATCTAAATAAATACTTCAGTGTCTTCAGACGAGCCTTTTATCAGTTTGTGCCATCGATGAAAGAAACACATACAAAAAACAAAGCAGCACAGAAACGTGGTCTCTCGCTATGAGTCTCAGAAGAGGAATTATGGTCGCTCAGCGTGCTATCAACTATGCTCTCTATTTCTCTAAGAAAACGACTTAGAAATAAAGAGATTCGTACGCAAACCAAAGTCCCTGTAATGGCCCCGAGGATCAGCAAGCTGAAGTCGCAATGTGCGGGGCACATTGCTCGAAAAACTGACGGCCGTTAGGGCAGAAGGGTTCTCGAGTGGCGACTACGCACTCAAAAGTGCCACACTAAATAAAAAGACGAGCCGATACAAGTTATGGGAGCCCTTGGGTGCGGCCTGCAAGATCGGTGGTTCTGGAGATCAATGGGGGTCGACAATAACTTTCCGACTATGGAATAGTATTCCGCACGAGATTCGGTATGTTTCCTCCATTGAGGTATTCAGATCCAAAGTGTGCAAGCACTACCTCACTCGCATGAACGAAGCCTACAAAATGAGTGGTGTCCTGTAGATGCTGTATCATTTATCCACTCTGTTATAGTTACATATATCATATGAGTTTATTTAGTTTTATTGTAACTACGTATTTATTAGTTTATCTATTATTTTTAACTAGTGTTTATTGATGTCTAATATTAGAAAGTACGTTTATTGAAAATCCTCTAAATATATATATATTCACTGGTGGTAGAGCTTTTGTGAACGGGCTCGAGGAAGTGGGCACCACCGCCTTACCTTTATCGGCCGCCAAATAGCAGTATTTGTGCTGCTGTATTCCGGTTAGATGGTAATGGTATGTTCCTGTAATTACTGGCACATAGGCATAACAGCTAAGTCCCATAGTATGGCAACGTATCAACATAGAGATCAAGACAACATAATAGCTTGTTTTGAATTCTATGTGGATATCCATGGGCTGCAGTAGCCACTTAACATCTGGTGGACTGCGTGCTCGTTTCCCATACAAGAAGTATAAAAAAATGATGTTTTATTCGTATTCTCAATATATCTTAGTCTTATTTTTTTATTATAAAACTTTTCCTGCTACATTACTTACAAAAATACTTTTTCAACACTACGCAAAGATTAACTGAAAGAAAATGCTTGCTAGCATTAAGTTCGCCTATGTACAGATTTACCTATTTTGTGCAATAAAGAATTTTCAATCAATCAATCAACTTTATGTCCGACTAGCTGACCCGTCTCAGATATCACATATTTTTTCAAAAATAAAATATGTAGGAGTACATCGCTCGCTCTGGAAATCTATGGCGGGATATCATCAGCAGTGAACGTGCTGTCGCTGATATAATGATGACTCAGGGATCGTGTAGCTTCTTTATCAGAGTACGAACTTTCGAAATGGGTTCAGTAGTTTCTGAAAATAAATAAAATAAAAAGTCCTGTTTATTAAATTAGATACTACTTTCAACACATGCAATTTCCACGTAGTCCTGGAATTAAGGGGGTAACAGCACAACGTGCAGAAATCGTGGACAATCCAAGGTCACGTGAAGCCGGTGAAGACCCCAGAAAACTTCTGCGCATCTGTTCGGAGTTAGGCTGGCTTCATATAGTCCATATAGTCAACTTTCTCACGCATATAAATATTATGACATTCTCTTGTCAATACATCTATGAAAATCTGATGTAAGTTCACAAAAATATTAATTTGTTTAAGACAAATAGCGATAATCATAATTTTTATACTAGAAATAAAGATGAACTCGCTGTTGCCCCTTGTAGACTCCATAAAGTTAGTAAATCGTTTAAAGGGCAAGGTGTTCGCTTTTATAACAAACTCCCAAGTGATGTACAAAAATTGACAATTAACAAATTTCAAAACGCAATTAAACAAAATCTTTATAAAAAAGCCTACTATAAAATATCAGATTATTTAGATGTTAAAGAAGCTTGGGATTGAAATTGCTCCAACTCGTTCAAAATCTTACAATTTAGACGTAATTTATTTTCTGTATTGTTATGTATTCTAAAAGGATCATTAAAAAACAACCAGCCTTGTTTCTTGCCTTTCTTTCCTGGCTTGGTCGCGAAGGAACAGGCAGTAAAATTGACGTTTCAAAGTGATCCTTGTGATTTTAATGAATAAAAGATTTTGACTTTATAATGGACCACATACAGAGTTCGAATGTGGAAAAGAGAGTTCAAATCTAGATGTTATATAATTAATTTCTTTTTATTATTAATTTACTTAATTAAAATTAGGATTACAAAATTAAATTAAATTATTAAAATTATTATAATGTTTCTGAGATTACCCCCTACAAACGTTATGTATTTCCGCGTGTCTTCTTATTTGTTTCATATTGTTTTTTTGATTTTGTATTTTTTTTAAACTATTATTAACAAGAAGAATGATTATTATCAAAACGCCTGGTCGAGGCGACGCGTGACCAAAATGCTGGCCAGTATTTTGGCCGACGTTTAACGTGGTAATGCGGCCAGCATTCTGGACACCAGGGTTGCCAATGCTAATTTATCCAATTCCCCAAAAATCTGGATCAAACTCCCCAAATTGGGGTCAAAAATCCGCTGATTCCCCACAAATTCCCCTCAAAAGTTTTATAAGAAATGAAACTATATTCGATTATGTATTGTTTATTTAACATAATTTTTTCAATATTTTTGTCTAAAGCATTTGGTTCGAAGGGTTAAACTTGACACTGCCACCCAGTTTTTTAATCCCTTCCCTTGCAGCCTTAAATGATACAACAGTATCTGTATTTAGTCGGTTGTGGTTTTCAGTTTTTAAATTTTTAAGAACACTAAATTTGCGCTCGACCGATGCATTCGGAAAACGCAGTATCAGCAACTTGACCTTAAAAATGCGCGCTACAAAGTGCTCATATCAACTTTATTAATAAGTACTTTTGGAAAAAATTTGGCACATACAATTAAGAAAACTGATTTAAAAAGTGTAACTCTCATAAATACTAATTTTATCAAAAAACTTATAAAGGTGCTGTAGCCTGCTGAGTTATTCTAGTTTAAGATACTATTATGCTAAACTGTGTTTAGTTGTAATACGCTGTTAACATTTATGTTCAATAAAGACCTTTTTAAAAACAAAAACAAACAGTATCAGCAACAACGAAACAACAATTTTTATGTTTGGGAACATACTTGAAACAATTCACAAAAAGTGGATGAAAAAGGGAATCCCGTGATCATAGACAACTGACAAACTAGGGATGTGCCATACAGAATGATTCGAAAAAATGTCGACATCGATAAGATGTTAAAATCCCCGCATTTTCCCCACATAATGCCAATACCCAATAAATCACCAATCAACTTGAGATTCCCCGCAGTTTGGGGAATTCCCCACAGATTGGCAACGCTGCTGGGCACGCTGCCCACTGGTAGCGGCTTGTTAGATTAGGGTTTTATACATATTTTGCTTTGTATAAAGTTACCTACTTTTTAAATTTAAGTGTTATATACAACAAAGCGTTAACTATCTATCTATCTACACACATTCAAACTTACATACAAAAAACTTTATCACTTTATATTTTGGAAACAATGCACTGCTTCCGGCTTGGTCGCGAAGAAACATGAATAAAACGCATGTTTCAAAATATTCCACATACAAACAGCCTAAATGAATGTGAAATGAAGCTAATAGTACGATACATTCATCAATTTCGCTTGGTAATAGGAAACCAGGCAACATTGTCGGCAAAAGGCAATATGAACGCCATTGTTAACGAACAATTTCCACGCGTTTTGAACACTCACTAAAAGTCAACCTGGACTAAAAAGGACCGTTACAGGTAAGAAGAGGAGTACGAGGACTAATAGTTATTTTATTTATTTCCTAGTGTGGCACAAAACAGATACAAAATATAATTATCAACTTTTAGACCTAGATTGTAACAATTTGTATCCCAAAGCATACACACATGTGTACACAGCATGACAATTCTTGTGCAGTTCTATGTAGTCTAGCTGAAAGGAAATATGTACCTACTTACATAAACAAAAATAACATAGCATAAAATAATAAGATAAAAAAAAATAATGATAAACGAGTGGTTCGCCCCGAACTGAGATATATAATAGTGGCACGAAACGCATACCAACAAACTTGATCTACAGTTTCATTCAAATTACAGGTAACGGGAGTTCACATAAATTGGTTATTTTGGGGTACAAATTAAATTTATTCAGGATTTTAGATATTTTTACTATATTTGTGTCACTAAAACTACACGCATACCAAATTTCAGAACTGTGGAGTCACTGGGGTACCCTGTGGATTTCGTCAAAGTTCAGTTTTTGATATGGCTAATAACTCAAAAACTGAAAGGACTAAACTAAAAATAAAAACGGGGTCGAAAAGTACTAATGAAGTCCTTTTATTTGAAGTCCCATTCATTCGAAGTCTAATAGTCACATCATATTTTTTTTTACCCTGATTGAACCCTAATATCTTAATAACCTCCTAACATTTTTAGCTCATTTATCATCATTTATCATCACTACCTACCCACCTAAGTATCAAATTTCACTATGATCGGATCAACGCTTCGAAAGTTATCCTCGGACAAACATACATACATACAACGCCGATTTGCCCAAGTTGATTTAGAGATCTCGCTTCGATCGATCATTAAAATAAAAATGTTTAGAGAAGTATTCACACAGAAGCTCTCGAGTAATATGTCCTTATGCTCCTATTGTGACGTCATATTCAAAAATGACACTCAAGTTACGAAACAATATTTTTTCATCCCCCCATCTCGGAAAGAGTATTTTTACTCATCGATATCTGAGTACAAAAACCGTTTTTATCCGCTAGAGGATAAAGTAAATTGAATTTAGAACATCGTGTGCACTAAGTTTGTGAATTCAAAACATCATTAAACCTATTTACTGCTACCTCCATGGTGCCTAATTTATCATACAAACTTTTTTAATTTGTTGTAAACTCAGACCTGGAACCTTCTTGGTGTATTACTTTTTTTTTGCATAAAGTCATTTCCTCGCTGAGGTGGGATGAAAAGTTACGTGTTGCACTCGAGGGCAAAGATTTTTCACCTCGTGCTCTTTTCATTCCCTCGCTAACGCTCAGGATTCTAATTTTAGAATCTTTCGCTTGCTCGGTCATAAAAATTGAGCACGCGGTTAAAAAGCAACTTTGCACTCTTGTTCAACAAATAACTATTATTATATATACTCAGGGTCTATTTAACAAGATTCTAGGGCAAAAATATATTAGAAAAACAACGTAATGTCATTCCGTGTGATAGTGGCAGATGGCAGAAGGTCTTTAGGTTTTATATTTGCAGTATAAATAAAGTATTTTCTATGTGTCTATTTTAATTTAAGATACAAAGTTTAAACCGTGTCTCGATGTATCGTGTGTTTTTAATCATATTTTTTTTGTAAACTCTAGATATTCGTTTGACCACAATCTCACATGATGGTAAGCGAGGATGTGGTCTAAGATGAAGCACGAAGATCTAGAAGAAACCTTTTCACTCTCGCATGCACTCTCTTCTTTAGGAAAAACAGACGATGGCAAAGTGCTCCATACCTTAGCTGTACGCATCAAGAACTGTGTGCGAATAGGTGATATATCAACTAGGTACGGATGCTACTTATTCGAATTTATGGTTCTTGGACATGCCGGTTTCCTCATGATGTTTTCCTTCACCGTTTGGAGGACGTCTAAACAACACATATTTTTTTGAGTAGAAATATCCTTTGGAGCACAGCCAGGATTTGATTCCACAACCTCCAAATCGGAAGCAGTACATCCCACAGGGTACTAGGCTCAGGAAAATACCATATATCAGAGTGTTGTATGTTATACAGGTTGTTTCGGATATGAGCGCTGCTTTTGCGTTTGACCCTTGCACCGCCATATAGAGCAGTAATACCCATTTGTAATTTTATGATATGACTTGTAGGTTTTTATGGTGTTTCTGTCTTTTTTTGCAAATTTGTCGAAAAAAAACATTCGTCTTCTTATATGCAAAACTCCATGTCATTCCTTGTACGTTTAAGACATGCAGCTTAGAAGTCCAAACACCCCAAACCCTCCGTCGACCGAGACACGTTCTCGGAGATCCGGATGACGAAATCACCTCCGCTGACGCGGATGAGTTTTCTGAGTCATCTACATTAGACAGAGCAAACACTTCATAGACACACCGACCTCGCCAGCGAGGTTGACGAGTCCCCTCAGTCGCCGCCTATACAAGATACAAACATGTACCCGGGCGTTTTTCTCCTATCCCCATCCTGGCAACGGCCCAAGCCAAGGTTTGTACCTAAGTGGTGCCCTTGCGCTAGTTGCCTCATCAAAACTTAGAGGGCTGAGCGCCACCTGCATTCGCCAAAAATTCGGTTAAGCTGCAACGGCCTCAGAGGCCAACAGGAAAAATAGTCCACTCGAAAAACAGTCCATATAACAGCTAATTAAAAAGATAGATACACGACTTTTTCTATTATTTTATTGTTATTATTTATTAAGAGCCTGTATTTATTTCGCCTAAATTTCCAGTGTCTGAAGACCCGCTTATTCAACCAATGTGTTCTGCCCACCATGACCTACGGTGCCGAGACGTGGACGCTCACGCAGGAGGCTGTGTACAGGTTAAGAGTTGCGCAATGGGCCATGGAGCGTACCATGCTTGGCATCAGACCGTTAGATCGAGTTCCAAACGTCGAGATCCGTAGACGAACGAAGGTTCATGACGTTGGGATTCGAGTTATGGAGCTCAAATGGTCTTGGGCGGGACACTTGGCTAGACGTGCTGATGACAGATGGAGCAGGACAGTGACTGAATGGTGGCCGAGGAGCGGGTATAGAAGGGTAGGACGACCAGCAGCGAGATGGGTGGACGACATCGTAAAGGTCGTCAGTGGGTGAGACTAGCGCAGGATCGTGGTGGATGGCACAAACTTGGGGAGGCCTATACCCAACAATAGGTGGAGTCAGGCTGTAGATGATGATGATGATGATGAAGAGCCTGTGGTGTCCCACTGCAGGGCAAAGGCCTCCCTTCCTTCTCTGCAGTCTTCTTTATTTTGGGCTAATTGTGGACCAATCCTGTAAATGGGCATCAATTTCGTCTCTCCATCTTCACCGTGGTCTGCCACGAGGTCGTTTCCCGTTTAGAGGCGTCCACTCTGTGGTGACTTTAGCCCATAACGCATCTGACATGCGGCAAACGTGTCCTGCCCAATCCCACTTTAATTTACCCGCTTGTTGCCCGACACCCGCGATTTGCATTTTAGAACGAAGTATACTGTTACGAACGCGGTCTGTCAGTCTGACTCCCAGAATACCAAAGACCAGGTCTGCGCGCCGTAGGTGAGAATGGCGAGACACGTCCATGAGCTTCCGTTTCAGAGATAAAGGAAGTGTACCTTTCATTAGCTGTTTCATTGACCAATATCCCTTCCAAGCGTTCTCGGTTCGTCTTGCAATTTCGAGGTCTTTTTCTAGATTTTTATAAGTTCTATTTTTTTTTTAGTTTTCTTTTTATAGTCAGAATCTTTGTATTTCAGGTATATAAATATTTTGAAGCCCCTTTTACTCAGTGGTTTTCTCAGAGGGGAAACGATAAAGCATTAAGTTTATACGGCAAAATACAAAGTGATTAATGGAGCTGTATATCAATTACCGATGTCAGGTGCACTGCGCTTTTTGCACTCTAATGGTACTCGAGACGGGGAAATAGAAAATAAATTGCGTGTTTTATCTTAGGAAATATTGATGGCAGATTCTAAGTATTTATAGACAAACCTGTCTATTGTACCAAAAAAAATAAGGCCGTCACGGGACGCAGATGTTTAATATCTAATTTGATGGTGGTCTCCGTATAAGTATTGCAATTCAGCGGGGTAATGCAGCCAGTGTCTTGGGGACACTTCCGCCTGGTAGTGATCTGGAGCAGTTCAGCTAACCGTTGCAAACGGTATCTATGATGTATATCGTTTGCAACGGACTTTAGATGATTCAACTGTTTCTTCTGTAATTTTTTGTGTTATAAATTAATTAAATATATAGACATTTGAAATGATTGACAAGTTGAAGTGGCAATCGGCAGGCCACATTGCTCGTAGAACCGATAACCGTTGGGGAAGAACGGTTCTCGAGTGGAAACCACGGACTGGAAGACGCAGCGTAGGCCGGCCCACCACAAGGTGGACCGACGATCTAATAAGAATCGCGGGGATACGTTGGGCGCAAACGGCTACCAACCGCTCGTTGTGGCGATCTAAGGGGGAGGCCTATGTTCAGCAGTGGACGTCTGATGATCATGATAATGATAGTCATTTGACGGTTACTGATGACGACCTCCGTGGTACAGTGGGCTAATAGCCGGCTGAGACTGTTTTATGCGTGTTTAAAATATTCCTTACCAGTTTTTGTGTATGATTTTTTTAAACACGTGCTAACCAGTGTTTAATGTTATTGTGGTGAGACCCTGTATGTATAAGCATCGTTGCGCAAATCTTCAGGAGTTTCTCTAACTTGACTGATTAGAAAATCAATCACTTATTATAATAAATGTGAAAGATTGGAAGTTTGTTTATTTATTTGTTTGTTACTCAATCACGTCGTAACGGCTGAACCGATTTCGATGAAATTTGGTATATACGTAGATTGTAACCTGGATTACCACATAGGCTACCATTTATCCCAAAAACCAGTTCCCACGGGATAAAAATGGGGGGTCAATTCAAATTGCAACGGCGAGTTTAGCTTTATATCTAAGTTGCCTACACATTTAGTAGTGTAACGCGTACGAAGTCGCGGGCAACAGCTATTCTGTAATATATTTTCTAGTTTTTTTTTGTTTATATAACTTATATGGCAAATGAGCATGCAGTCCACCAGATGTTAACTGGCTAATGCAGCCCATGAATATCCACATAGAATTATATTCAAAACAAGGTATTATGTTGTTTTGATCTCTATGAGAATACGTTGCCATACTATAGGACTTAGCTGTTATGCCTATAAAATAAATAAAAATATTTTATTTCAGACAACTAGAGTCCATATCTTAAGCCTAACATACACACAAAAAATATATATATAACAACAAAGAAGAAACAGCTAAATATACAAAAATAAAAATAGGTATGTGCCAGTAATTACAGGAACATACCATTACCATCTAACCGGAATACAGCAGCACAAGTACTGCTATTTGGCGGCAGATAAAGGTAAAGCGGTGGTGCACACTTTCTCGAGCTCATTCACAAAAGCTCTACCACCAGTAAAATATATTGATACAATATACTAGTATATTGAAAATCAAGTTAGTTAGGTACCACTTTTTGGACGTTTGAGGTAAAATTATAAAATAGTAACGCAAAAATCTTTAGTAAGAATTCTGGGATGTTCAAATCCACGACGAAGACGTAATATTTTGGGAAATATCCAATAATGGACCGAATAACTCGTTATAAAGACACTAGAGACAGCTTTAAAAGGCTGGGTTCTATTCTTGGAAGCTTGTTATAATAGAAAAAGGTTAATTTTTTTTATTAAGAAAGTTTTTTATCGGATAAAAAAGACCCGTAATAATGGCCATGTTTTACTTAGAAATCTTTCGTGATTCATTTCAATCAATTATATAAATATGGGATTTGTCACGTACCGCGATAACGATACGGGAGACCTAGTTGGGCGCGGATCGCACTCACCCTGACCGAAACACTGTCGGTCGAAACGCCGATAAAACGGTACGTGATAAATCCGGTATTTATAATAATAAATGCCCATGTTTTTCGTACGTATCAATGTATATATTACTCGTGCGCGATAACTTGGGACCTGCTAGGAATGCGACTCCCCGACCGCTTCCCCTGCACTTCCCCGATGGCGCCCGTATTGTACCGTTCGCATCACTATTTTTTACTAGGGTTTTTAGTCTCGTACTGGCCTACGTCACGTAACGACGCGCTCTGGAATTCTTTTAGTTTTCGTTTGTGTTATTGTTTTGTTGTTGTAGTTTTTGTTGTTATAGTTCTTGTTAAGTATTTTTGTTATCATTATGAAGCTTCGACAAAAGTATTGGGACGTTGACCTCTTACAAGAGACGAATGAATCGCAATTAATTGTAAATTTATCGGATACCTTTTCGTCAAGTGATTATAGTGAGACTGAGGACGAAGAACAACCTCTAGAAGGCATAAATCCACTAAGTAGTGACGAAGATGAGATAATGTAAATAATAGATAAAATAAATGTATAAACTTCAACATTGTATTTTTATTTTATTCAAATAGTGTAAAAAAGATTAGATAAAAAGCAGCGTCCTCCCTGAGTAATATAATAAATTAGGTTAAAAAAAACAAAGACGAAGCCGCGGGCGACTGCTTGTTATGTTCGCTTTTTTGCGGGCGGTACAAACACGCCAATATGACGTCACCGCGCTCAGGTCCCAACTTATCGCGCACGGGTAATACATACATATAATACTCTTTACTACCTCGCGGTACACTGTGTAGGGTCTCACTACATGCAGAATAGCTGACTCGCGTAAGTCGTACCTAAGGTAGATGATCGCTGTTGTATTGTAGTGTGCCCGCGCCAGTCGTCTCTCCCCGCTCAATCAGTTCATACATGTACAGTTGTGGAAATATAAATTGGTAGTTGGAAGATGCATCTACTCATTCCAACCTCCTACTCAAGAAAATAATTCATTAGTGCATTAGGGGTTGCATCATTATTATGATAATCACAAAACACCTAAAACTGTATTAATTAATTTGCAAATTATCGTTAAAGTTACTAAACACCTTTTAAAACAGAAAATGGCATTTAACCCTTTGGACGTTTTGACATGTTGTCTGCCCAGATCCCAAACTATCTAAGATAAATGAAACTACGAGGATTTAGGTATAGAAGATAATATCTAGGCACGAGATCAAAATTTTCATCATAACATCTCTATCTCCTCACTTCTCTGTATTTTTTTATATACCACGTTTGACTACGATCTTCAGAAATATATTCGCTCGCGACTTGAAGACACCCAGGTTGTAGTTCTCAGGAAACACAGACACCGGCAAGGCGTTCCACTCTTTGCCGGTGCACATAATAAAGAGAACCGCTTCACTAAAATATATTACTAAAAACCATTTTTTATACTACATGGAGATGGAACAAGCTTATGTCCCACCTGATGGTAAGTGGTAACCATCGTCTATATCAGAAAATTGCCTCGTAGGTCACGCTCCTCAGAAATGTGAACTACGATGCACTCCCCTGCGTCCATCAAGTTGAGGCATATAGGTGTAAAGCCTCATGTGTCTGTAATTTCACCGGCAAACCGTCAACCATGCCTTTCAAACCGAAATACAGCAATGCTGGTATATCTCAGAACTAAAGTCTTAGAACCGAACAAGAGATTGACTTCAAAATAACAAGTAACTTTTTAACAAAAAAATATAATCAATTTCAGATAACAGTAAAAACTAAACTACTTAACCGATTTCAATTAAATTTCTATAAAACTAATCGGAAAGTATATCCTTTCAAATAATAAAAGAATTTTCTAAATCAGTTGATAAATGACGGAGTTCTGAGCTAACAAACATAACATAAAAATTAAACAAGACTATATGGTTTTCTCATGGATGCCATTGTCAGAACTGGACCAAATGGAAATGAAACTACACGGGAAGCACTAGATTTCAAATAAAGAAAAAATCATCTCAATCGGTTCACCCAGTCGAAAGTTCTGAGGTAACAAACATAATAAAAAAATACAGTCGAATTGAGAACCTCCTCCTTTTTTGAACTCGGTTAAAATACTTTATAATATGCATAATGCCAGTTATCACAAAATGCTTTCCACTTACACTTCCCTGCATTATGCTAAATACGTTAAATTATCTAAATTTGTAACTAAACACCGCTAAGAATAATAATGGAACAGTTTGCCGGAGTGCTTTGCTATGTCGCCATTCATCATCCATAACAACTACATTAATAAGATGGATGGCACAGTATAGCTGCTAACGCAGTAATGGCACTGGGGTGTTGCCGCATGATTTTAGATATCAAGATTTTCATGAAATATCGAGCTGTTATATGATTTTTAGAGAATACAAAATTTGTAATCATAATTTAATGAATTCTACTAATGTGACATTGTACTTTACAGTTAATTATATTTAATACTAGCTGACCAATCCGCAGCTTCGCACGCGTAGTTTTTTTAATAAAAACATTACCCTCCTTCTCCGCAGTTGTGTAAAAAGTAGCCTGTGTCACCCGGAGATAGTATAGCTCCCCAAAAGTGAAAGAATTTTTTTAATCGGTCCAGTAGTTTCAGAGCCTATTCAATACAAACAAACAAACAAACAAATCCTTCCTCTTTATAATATTACGAAGTTTTTTGTAGATATGTTCTTTAATATTGTAGAACATACTTTTGTTTTATCATCAATAGTTTCCGCAGCGCATGCGACGAAAGACGTTTTAAGGCACTTTTTTTACACCTTACGGGTTACGTTACTTAAGTTTTAGTAAGGATTCCTAATCTTTTCTAGCAATATGTATAGCCTATATCACTCAGGGTGAATGTAGCTTTCCAATGGTGAAAGAATTATGGAAATCGGCACAGTAGTTTTTGAGTTTATTCATTACAAACATACACACAAAAATACAAATCATTCCTCTTTATAATATTTGTATAGAGTATAGATTTTGAATTGATTTTTTATTATACAGACTTATCTAAGAACAAGTAATTTTCTTTTATATTAATTATTTATTATTTTAATTATAATTAATTTTAATTTAAAAGATTAAATTAATGAAATTAGGGCCTTAGTTATATACCTTCTTAGTCGAAATCTGTGAGGTAGGTAGCTAGGTACTCTATGTACCTAATATAATAGTTAGCAGGTGGGCCATGCATGAGTTATTGCAGCCTTCGCCTCATCTTGGAACACAAAATCAAATCGAATTTAAAAAAAGCACGTGCATTGTTAACAATCATTGGATAAGATTTTTTTATTGGTGACCTCCGTGGCGCAAAAGTGAAAACTTGAATAAAAGCAGACTGCACTCAGATACTTACAGAGGTGTCAGTGTCAGAGACAGGTGTCAACAGTCAGTATCAGTAGTCAGTGATAGGTGTCGGTAACAGTGTCGCGAGTTCACTGTTTTTTCCCATCTCAAAAAATGTTCACCGCGCCTAAAGAAGTTTTCACTTTAACGATTAACTTTTTGTACAAAAATATAACCGACTTCACGTAACAGAAAAAAACAAACTACTGAACCGATTTCGATGAAATTTCTATGGTACCAATCTGAAAGTACTTATATACTTTCAAATAATAAAAAAAATCCAAATCGGTTGATAAATGACGGAGTTATGAGTTAACAAACTTAACATACAAATTAAACAAATTGGAACTTATATGGTTTTCTCGTGAATGTCCTTGTCAGAACACGGAAAGCACCATCTTTCAAATAAAAAACGAATCATCAAAATCGGTTCATCCAGTCGAAAGTTCTGAAACATAAAAAAATAAAGAGTAATTGAGAACCTCCTCCTTTTTTAAAATTGGTTAAATATGTATGTATATAAGTATTATGTCAGTTAGTAGATTCCCATAATACAAGCTTTCCTTAGTTTGGGGCTAGATAGCGCTGTGTGAAATGTCCAGCATTAGTAATTTATTTATTACTATCTCTACTGATTGTAAAAGTAAAATATTCTGTGTTTTATCGTGATCTCTTTCCACAGGGGCTAAATGAGATGTCTCATTTAATGGATTCTTTTCCTACTACCCTCCTCGTCACTAATTCGGGAGGTGATGGTCGAGGTGTAATGTACGTGAGAGCTATTTACGAAGGCATTAGTTTGTTCTTTATCGCGGGCTGATTTGGGTGTCTTGAGTACTTTACACTGAAAAAATATAATCATCTAAGCTAACTCTGGACTGCGCTAAAAGGTGAGTTCCACTCAGTTGATATAATATTATACAAAAACTACTTAAATATTTAATGTTTGGTGTATAACAATATATCTTAGTGTTATTTTTTCTAAATTTTTTTTGCGATATATGTCATGCACTACCTTCAAAAATACTTTTACCCCACTACGCAAAGGTTAACTAGAAGAGAATGCTTGCTAGCATTAAGTTCGCCTACGTATATATTTATGTATTTTTGTGCAATAAAGAATTTTCAATCAATCAATCAAAAATTATTTATTGGTAAACAATTTAAGACGCCAGCTTGGCTTTTAAGAATAGTTAATAGTTCCTTGAATAGTTAATCATCATCTCAGCCCGTCTGCACCCACTGTTGGGTATAGGCCTCCTCTTTATTACGACATTCTTTCCGGTCCCTTGCAAGTCTCATCCATTGACACCCAGCTACGCTTTCAATGTCATTCGACCATCGCGCGGGTGGTCTGCCTCTTGGTCTACGAGCATCTTTTGGCCACCACTCTGTAATCGCCTTCGTCCAACGCCCGTCATCCCTCCTAGCCAAGTGGCGTCATACCCGCGTCGACAACCTTTGTGCGATGTCGGATATCTACATTGGGTATGTGGTCCAAGAGTGATATACCGAGCATAGGGAACGTGCTATTGCCCGTTGAGCTACTCTAATCTTAGGCATGTATTCCTTTGTGAGCGGCCATGTCTCGGAACCGAAAGTAAGAATGGGCAGGACACATTGGTTAAACACCCTGGTCTTGCGGCATTGAGGGATTTTGAATAGTTAATAGCTCCTTGTAAAAAGGCTTGCCCGGGGAATTACTACCGCAACACATATTTCTGCCGCCAAGCGGCATTGCTGTGTTTTGGTATGAAGGGTATGAATTAATGAATGAATGAAATTTTTTTATTATACCTTACCAGCTAGACACAACAGATTTATAGAAATAAACAAATAAAAGTAAGCATAATGGGCGGTCTTATCGCTTTAAACTAGCTTGCCGCTTTTGTACAGAATGAAATGGAATATTAGGTGTAGGAGTCTAAGAGTCATATTGTAGGTGTCATATTTGAACAGCAGTAGGATCTCAAAGATCATGAAAATGACGATTTTTTCGAAAGATCAGCCTTAACAAAGCGATCTTACAGACAACCTTTTGAGGGAGAGGATCATTGGTTAATGGAAGATTGGATAAGGTGTAAAAAGAATAAACTAAATAATGGTTTCTTATTAAATATGGTTTCCGTTGAAATAACAAGCACATGAGGCTTTACATGTTTTTTTATGCCTCAAGCTGATGGACGTTTGTACCTGACCTTGCTATATTTTGCTATAGGTTACCACTTAATAACAGGTGGGCCATAAGCTCGTTCCATATCCAGGTAATAATTATTTTTATTATCAGCCCGTAGAGTCCCACTGCAGGGCAAAGGCCTCCCTTCCCTCTTTTCACGAATCCCGGTTATTGGCTAATTGGCGCCACTTTTTCTGGAATGCATCCAGTTCATCCCTCCATCTCCGCCTGGGTCTACCACGAGGCCGCCGCCCGTTTAAGACCCATTCTGTAGTGGCTTTCGCCCATAGTTCCTCTGGCATACGACAAACGTGTCCTGCCCATTCCCACTATAATTTGGCGGATGTCAGAGCCACGTCAGCTATCTGTGTCACACAGACACAGATCCAGGTAATAAAATAAAAAAATATGTTAAATCTTGTGGCTAGAAAAGTGTTACATATGAATATGCATGGATATAGCAAAGAGCCCGTTAAGAGGACTCAATGGAACGTCTAGCAGTGCATGGCAGAGTGGAGGGCAAGAGACGGTCTCCAACGAGATGGTCAGACCTCATCAATAGCCTCTCACTCACACACTCTACCATGCCTGAATGACTGAATTAACAGGAAGTGAGTTAAGCATCTAGTAGGTACAAGTTGTTAAACATTAACAAACAACATATTTATTTGAACTTCTTCAACCAGTGTGTGTTGCCAGTCCTTTACTCATGGCTTTATGACCAAGCACAAGGTCGCTCAACGAGCTATGGAGAGGGCTATGCTCGGGGTTTCTTTGCGTGACAAAATTCGCAATGAGGAAATCCGCAGAAGAACGAAAGTTGCCGACATAGCTCTCAAAATTAGCAAGTTGAAGTGGCAATGGGCGGGCCACATCGCTCGTAGAACCGATAACCGTTGGGGAAGAAAGGTTCTCGAGTGAAGACGCAGCGTAGGCCGGCCGCCCACAAAGTGGACCGACGCTCTAGTAAGAATCGCGGGGAGCCGTTGGGCGCAACGGCTACCAACCGCTCGTTGTGGCGAACTAAGGGGGAGGCCTATGTTCAGCAGTAGACGTCTTCCGGCTGATGATGATATTTATTTATTTTATATATGATATTTATTTATTTAAAATTATTTAAGTACCTAATATGTACCTATGTATATAACTATTTAGAGTTAAGTAATTTTTATTTTTCTATTATTAAGTCTATTCTTTTTTCACCTCGGCTAATCTTCCATTAAGCAATGATACTCTCCATCCAAAGGTTGTATGTAAGAGATAGATAGATAGATAGAAAACGCTTTATACCACACTTAAATTAACAAATCATAATTAAAACACTTAAAACTAGACACGCTTTTTGAAGCGATAAGACCGCCCATTGTGCTTACTTTTATTTGTTTATTTCTTTATATCTGTTATGTCTAGCTTGTAAGGTATAATAAAGAGTTTTCATTCATTCGTTCATACAAACAAAACCACGTCTTTTTAACCAACCTGACAACAAAAAGGAGAAGGTTATCAATTCGGTTCTATTTTTTTGTACTTATATCTCAGAACTATGTCATTTATCGACTCGGAAAATACTGTTTTTATTTGAAAGGATACACTTTCAGATTGAAAATTTCATCAAAATTGGTCCTGTAGTTTGGTTAAGTCGAGTATTAAAACTCTAAATAATATACAAAACTTATATAGCTCCTTAGAAGTTATCATGCATTTTCTATCAAAAAATACCAAGCGTACTAATAATTCTCGGAGTTCATTTTAATGAGCACTGCCTAATCCAGCGTACCTAATTAACAAAATCTGTTGATCCTTTCCAACCGCGAATTTGCGCGCAGATTATAATATTCGCTAAGTAAACGAATAATCACTGAACAAACAAACCTTACGAATATTCAAGGAGAAACGCTATCGAGAGTTCGCATTAGCATTCACTAGTGGAATGTGAGATTGTTATCGATGACACTCTTCTTGTTGGGACCAAGTTAGGTTTGTTAACCCTCTCATATTATATTTTCCGGGATGTCCCGTATTTGTACAAAAATTCAAATGTTCCGTCGGGCAAGGGTTGTCCCGTATTTCCCGTAGCCCGCTCGTCCCGCTGGCGTAACTGTTCCTGTATTTTCTGAATTCTTATGATAGTAGATAGTTTGTTTTAAAGAATAATTTAGAGAAAACATAAGAAATTATTTTATTTTTTAATCGGACGCACGCATAAAGAGGCACAAAGAAGTTAAAATCAAAAATTAAAAAATCTCAATTTATATCTTATAAATTTTAATTCTTTTATTCATTTCTGCCGATTCCCTAAGAACGCTGGTAATCCTAGATCATGTTACGATACGAAACAACCCAATTTATAAGCTTTGATCTATACTAATATTAAAAATATAAACTTTGTTAGTTTGTATTGTAGAAGCTATCGTTCGAAACTATAGAACCGAGTCTTTAAATTATTTCATATACAGAAAGTTACTCTATCCCTGAGTAGTAAGCTTTTTTTAATTTGATAAAAATCCGTGCGAGGGCCCGTTTTCAAAGGATATGAGTTGGACACTAAACTATTTTCTGTCACAAGAAATTATGCATGTATCCACCGATACCTATTATAAAATTGAAAATACGATATACGTGTGTTTTTTTAACTGGGACAGTACGGCAGCACCCATAACCAGAGGAGATACAGGTGCAGTTTTTTTTTTTAAACATCAGCTCGATTTAGAAGAAAAACATTTTTTCATTAAAATTTTTTTGGTCAAGCGTGAGTAGCGCCTTAAAATGAATGAAGATGGTAAAATTTTTTTTGATGCCCAATTCAATCGATGCAGTCCTATGTAAGGATAATTTAATTGTATCGGATGAAAAAAATCTGAGCCGCGGAAGTTAGTCAAATTTGATAAAATGTATTCTCATACAACAGGACAAAGCAAAATTCCTCCAACAAACATCATATTAAATTCTAATTACACATTTAAGAAGTATTAATACTGTAGCGATTAAGAACTTTAGGAACTCCTTGCTCTCATGAGCAATTCCAAAACATTACGTATTTCAGGACAATTTTGAATTTCGAACATGGTTCTTGCATCTGTCGAACTTTTATATCAGTCATTGCATTATCTTATTTGTCCAATCATGGCATTGTCAAATATGCAAAAATTAGACTTTATTGAAGCATACTTCCTCCTGTGGTTATGGGTGCTGCCGTACTGTCCCAGTTAAAAAAAACACTGTGTATATTGAAATACCTATCGACAAGAATTTAAGCCGATCACATTTTCTCGTATCCTATAATCCCTTCAAACATAATCCATTCGTCGATATTAATTAAAACTCCGAGAAACTTTTACGTATAAATATTTGCACGTTCGGGCTATCAATTTCTATTAGCGGAAAGGGTTCGAAGCGGCTCCAGCCGGAACACACCCCGGCCCCTCGTTAGGAAACTGTACGGCACTTTTTTGACGTCTCCTCTAGGGGTCTCTAGCGATACAAGTGTTTACTCAAACACAAACAAACATAAAAAACAACTTCAACCGAAGCCCGCATACAATACGACACAGAATCGAACACCGCAGTTCATTTAGAGCGTTACAATTTCACAAATACACCAATGTTTGTGAATCGGTAACTGAAAAGTTTGACTGTAAGTCGAGGTGATAAAGTCGAGATTTGCGCGTCGTTTGTCGGGATAAATGTATGATTCTTGATTTTGTTTTACGTATTGTTCAGATCTTCAGATTCTTTCTTGAGTTTAGCGGCCTTTCAAGTATTATGAGAAAAAAGATCTATTCTAATTGGATGTTTTATAATAAACTAGCTGACCAACCTGCGGCATCGCACGCGTGGTTTGCCAGTAAAAAGTAGCCTATGTGTTCATCCAGGTTATGATCTACGTATATACCAAATTTCATCGCAATCGGTTCAGCCGTTCTGGCGTGAAAGAGTAACAAACATCCATACATACAAACTTTCGCGTTTATAATATTAGTAGGGAGTAGGACTAGCTGACCCGCTCGCAGCTTCGCATGCATGGTATTTCAATAACAACATTACCCTCCTTTTGCGCACTCTGGTAAAAAGTAGCCTTCCCCAGGATATAATCATCTCTTTGCCTTTCATTACGATTCAGCCGTTTAGAAAAGGTAAGAAACAAACTAACAAACAAACAGTTGCTTTCGCTGTTCCTATGTATGTATTATACATTAAACCTGCCTCTTGAATCACTCTATCTATTGCCGAAAACTGTTTTAAAATCCGTTGAGAAGTTTAAAAGATCTAAGCGAACAGACAGCGGAAGCGACTGCATTTTATACTATGTAAAGATTTGTGTTTGTATGTGTGTATAAGCACAGAGAAGTAGGTACACACGGCTACACATCAATCTATATTTTCCAGTATAAGCTGACCTCGCATTATGTAAGCTTTTCGTAGAATGAGAGGTCAGCTTATACTGGAAATTTATAGGTTAATGTGTATCTAAATATTTTTTCAGTAACAACATTCTTATTGCGCTAGTAAAATATTGAATATCAGAGAAATAGTTCAATAGCCAAAATTCTTCTACAGTCCAATAAATTGTGTCAAGTTAGAAAATCCATAGGCCCGTCTAACAAATACTTATGACAAAAAATGTTGATATTACTAGCCACTACGACAAATGAGCTCTTATTTTCGAAAAAATTACAATGTTCAAAAAAAATTGTCTAAAACACAAAATCCGATTGCTTTGTTTTCCTGTAGTTTTCGAAACTCGGATTCGCTGTCGAAATCAAAACAAACTGCAAATAAGGAATCCATGACATGTTAAATCCAAACTCCATAATCGAATATTACAAGTCCGGCGCCCCAACCGAAAACCAATCTTACCTTGATCAGAACAGCCCTATCATTATAATATTTCAAGACAATACTTTCCCCGAGGGCTGAAAAGTATCACCTGCATAATGATTGCCGTTCTTTATTTTCGCAATAAACTATTGATTGATTAAATGAAAATACTTTATCGCACTTATAAAACTAGTACGAAGGCGAACTTAATGCTAAAGAGCATTCTCTTGCAGATAACCTTTGTGTATTGTAGATAAAAATGTGTAGGTAGTGTACAGGAAAGGGAACTAATGAAAATTTGCACAGGACTAATAAAAATAGCATATGTACATACTATTTAAATAAACCTACTTAAATAAATAAATAAAATAAATAAATATTGCTGGACATTTCACACAGCGCTATCTAGCCCCAAATTAAGCAGAGCTTGTAATATGGGAACCAGATAACTGATAGAATACTTATATACTTTTTGTTTGTAAATACATACTTATAATACATAGGAAAACACCCACAAAACACATTGTTCCGTGGCGGGAATCGAACCCGCTACCTCCTGCGTGTCAGCCAGCTATACGCCCACTGCGCCACGGAAGTCGTCATAAATACCTTATATCATAGACTAAACTATACCAATATCAAATAAAATTAAGTTGCTTATTTTTAGTCGGTTTGACCGAGAAGGTGCCTATAGATTCTCAATCTGAATGCTTCCACTGAAGTAGCCTCGAAATAGTTTCTTAATCATAGTTCCATAGTAAATATCGTTTCATTAGTTCGATCGTCGAACTAGTGAGATTTTTTAGGGTGAAACAAGCGTTTTTTTTTAAATTTTACTTTATTACTTTTATTTTTTCTAGTAAAATAAGTTCGACGGTCGAACTAATGAGAAAAAAAAATCTCACTAGCTCGAAGATCGAAATAATGAAGCGAACTATTGAGAATAAACGTTCGGAGAAATTACAGTATCCCAAAGCATGTGTACACAGCATGATAACTCTAGCGCAGTTCTGTGTAGACCGACTAAAGGGGAATATTTTACCTATACGTCTCGAAGGGACAGGCACAATACAATCAGAAATCAGAAATATTTTTATTACATTTGTAAGGATAAAAAAAATACCCAAACCCGTCACAAATATCTAAAGACCATGCAAACATTCGTCTCGCAGCCAGCTTATTAGCCCACAGAGGTCGTCAAACGGACTTACGGAGGCAGCAAATCCATTTAAAACTAATTTCACTACCGTACACGTACATAATTTTCCGTTTTGTCCACTAGCCACCCGTACAGCTTTGCAGTTAGGAAGACAGTCCAGGTGCCCCATAAATCATATTCAATTGATATTCGATACATTCGGATTACAATAAGTAGTTTACGATTATAATCGTGGGAAGGTATTGTAGGTTCGTCTAATCCGTTTTATATTATTGTCAGAAGGGCAATAAGGGCATGAATTTCTCGCTAGGGAATTGGCTGTTCCAGCTCTATTCTCATCTTTGCGACATCACATAGTCTAATTTTCTGGTTGAGTTATTGCTGCATGAATTGCTGTATGTATACATGAATTGACCAATACCATTTTGAGAGCTATTTTTTTATTAGTTTTGTTCAATAATTAGTTAATTATTAAAGGTTATTTATACAAAAATCAATTCCCTTATTCACGAAACACTGTTTAAGATTCGGCGATAAAGATGACAAGAAAATAAATACGGCCACTGCAGGACGGTGATCACATCAAGAGGCCCGTCAGCTTGTATGTCTAAAATTTAATATTAAGAAAAAGTATTATATGTAATTAAATGCTATTAATATTATCATGTCTCGCGTTTGTAGACTATGAGAAAGCCTTCGATTCGATCGAAACATGGGCAGTGCTTGAGTCTCTCCAACGATGCCGTATTGACTATCGGTACATCGAAGTGTTGAAGTGTTTGTATAAAATGCCACTATGTCAGTCCGAGTACACGAACAGAGCTTCGAAAGCGATTCCCTTAAAAAGAAGCGTAAGACAGGGAGATGTCATCTCTCCGAAACTGTTTACGAGGCAAACGCTGCCCCGTTTGGGAAACTTCGCAACGTCTTTTCGTCCAACATACCTCAGTGCCTTAAGACGAAAGTCTTCAATCAGTGTGTGTTACCAGTGATGACATATGGAACCGAGACGTGGTCCTTCACTATTGGCCTTATGAATAAGCTCAGAGTCGCTCAACGAGCTATGGAAAGGGCTATGCTCGGGGTTTCTCTACGGGATCGAATCAGAAATGAGGAGATACGTAGGAGAACTCAAGTCACCGATATAGCCCGACGTATTAGCACGTTGAAGTGGCAATGGGCAGGCTATATAGCGCGCAGAACAGATGGCCGATGGGGCCGGAAAGTTATCGAATGGAGGCCACGGACCGGCAAGCGCAGCGTAGGACGTCCACCTACAAGATGGGCAGACGACTTGGTAAGAACCGCAGGTCGGCGTTGGATGCAAGCCGCTTCCAACCGCAGTTCCTGGAGATCAATGAGGAAGGCCTTTGTCCAGCAGTGGACGTCCTACGGCTGATATGATGATGATGAATATCATTATTATAAATACGGGATTTATCACGTACCGTCTTATCGGTGTTTCGACCGACAATGTTACTATAACTACATATATATATGTTATGACTCCGAATAATGTCTCGCCTCGCAGTGCGAGGCGAGACGTTATTCGGAGCGGATCGCACTCACCCTGATGAAGGTTCACGAATTGAACCGAAACATTGTCGGTCGAAACACCGATAAGACGGTACGTGATAAATCCCGTATTTATAATAATGATTGAAATCAATCACGAAAGTTTTCTAAGTAAAAATGATGATGAATATTATCATACCCGTAAAAGACTGTTCAATTTCACGACTATAATTTTTTTGGTATTTTGAGAACTCAAAATGCTTATGTGAATGTATTTCTGAAACACAGTCAGGAGAAAAAATAGGGTAAAAAATGATCAACACTGATTCTATCAAATAATTTTTAGGCATTTTTTAAGCCTAGACTAGACAAAAAAAGCTGCACCGATTTCCACCACACTTAAAATCAGCAGAGAAAAATCGCTTAATCCATTAGATATTTAGGGTATAGATTTCAACTGACGCGACGCACAGACTTTATATCACCATAGAGCAGTTAACTAGCAAGACCAGTCAGTCAAGTCCCAGTTTAATTATCAGCCGGCCGACGCGATTACCCCAATCAATTTGTCACGGCGGCAGTTCGCAGCCTTTACCAGAGGTTTTACCAGATTATTGCGATGGGCGATTCGGGTTTAAGCTCTCGCACCGTGGAAATAACTGATTATTTTTGTAGGCGAAACGGGGTATATTGATGTTCTGTACGATGTAAAAACCTCCGTGATGATGAGATCACTTTTCATCGCAATGGTTCTTTTACACGTCACGCTCGTAAACGATCGTAGATAAGATAAGACTCTTTATGATACAAGTAACTTTTAACAAAAATATAACCGACTTCAGATAACAGTAAAAACCAAACTACGCTACCGATTTTAATTAAAATTCAATGGGATCAAACTAAAAGTATATCCTTTCAAATAAATACTAATTTTCCAAATCAGTTGATACACAACGGAGTTCTGAGCTAACAAACATAACATAACATAAAAATTAAGCAAATTTAAGACTTATATGGTTTTCTCATGGATGTCATTGTCAGAACTAGACTAAATGGTAATGGGACTACACGGAAAGCACCAGCTTTAAAATAAAAAAAAAATCATTAAAATCGGTTCACCCAGTCGAAAGTTCTGACGTAACAAACATAAAAAAAACATTACAGTCAAATTGAGAACTTTTTAAAAGTCATTTAAAAATAAAATACAAAACATAATTTTTACAAATAGATTCAGTACAGTGGGTGGTCTTATCGCTGGAAGCGATCTCTTCCAGACAACCTTTGTATGGTATGGACGTAGTTTAGTTTTTAGGGTTCCGTACCCGAAGGGCAAAACGGGACCCTATTACTAAGACTCCACTGTCCATCTCTCTGTCTGTATGTCCGTCTGTCACCAGGCTGTATCTCATGAACCGTTATAGTTAGACAGTTGAAATTTTTACAGATGATGTATTTTTGTTGCCGCTATAACAACAAATACTAAAACACAATAAAATATATATTTAAGGGGGGCTCCCATACAACAAACGTGATTATTTTGCTCGTTTTAGCTCGATATTGATAACGGCAACAGGTAGACGCTTCACTTTAAAAATAAATTATTAAATTCAAATAAAACAAATATTTAAAGGGGCTCCCATACAACAAACGTGATTTTTTTTTGCTCGTTTTTACAGATAATGGTACGGAACCCTTCGTACGCGTGTACGACTTGCACTTGGCCGGTTTTAAATAGGATTACGAGGCTGGTTTAGCATGTACAGTTTTTTTTTATTTACAACGTACCTCAAACGGCGTGATAAAGCTTATAATGTGTTTCCAGAATTAGATCTGATAAAACATAATCACCATACCATTTTTAACTAAAGCCTTAGAATATTTTAGATAGATAGATAACTATATTATATATTTGAAGTACTAGGTTAGAATAAAAGGCAATACAAGGGGCGTCCTTATCGCTGAAAGCGATCCCTTCCACAAAGTTAGAGCGAGGTAGTTAGAACTAGGCTACAGAATGTTAATTTATACATAGCAAAAGCACAAAAAATATCAGTACATAGTTCAGTCAACCGGATCAACCACTGACTTCTGTTTATTTGATAAACCATAAGCGCTAACTACTCACCTCAAACTAAAGCATTCGAAATTAAATAAAAATAAATATTGCTGGACATTTCACACAGCGCTATCTAGCCCCAAACTAAGCATAGCTTGTACTATGGGAACCAGATAACTGATAGAATACTTATATACTTTTTTTTTGTAAATACATACGTATAATACATAGAGAAACAACCAGACCCGGAACAAATATCTGTAGATCATGCAAACATTTGTTCCGCAGCGGGAATCGAACCCGCTACCTCCTGCGTCTCAGCCGGCTATTCGCCCACTGCGCCACGGAGGTCGTCCGTAATTGTTAGAACTAAAGCCGCAAATATGTTAAAATTAGCAATTAGCAAGAAAACATTATTACTCCATCTTGCGAGTAGCATAATCACGTAATTCGGCGATCCTCGCGGCGTTATAGCTCGCGAGTCGTTTAACTTCACACATGAACTCAAGGGGTTCGCATTGGGCTAAATTAAATATTGTGCTGACATTGTTAATTCTTTGTGTTACAGTCTATTCTTTAATTTTACTAATTCTTTACTAATTTTCGGATCGCTCAGTGTATACTACCGCCTGCATAATGGGGAATGTTCTGAGGAGCTATTTGATTTCATCCCGTTTTCGAGGTTTTACCACCGCACTTCTCGACAACGTAATAAAGCTCATCCACATATCATTTGGACAATTGGGTATCACGCACCACACTCTTCACGCGATCTTTTCTACCCCATACTTGCAAGATGTGGAATGAGCTACCATCTGAGGTTTTCCCATTAGGCTACGACATGGCACGCTTCAAGAGAAATGTAAAGAGGTTTCTACAGTGTAGGGAACGCATCGACGTCACCGTCGCCTATTGACACCGGCAACACCCGGGGTGGGTGTTGCCGGTGTCAATAGGCGACGGTGACCGCTTACCATCAGGTGGGCCGTAAGCCTGTTTCCCCACAAATAACATAAAAAAAATATTCAATAAACTCGTTTAAAAACAAACTCCATAACTGGCTACGAAATAATAAAAGATGGCGAGACTATTAGCACTGTACGATCTAGACATATCAGCCATAATGCTCCTCGTCTATAAACAAAATAAATAAATACATATAAAAGTACCTCTGGACTGTCTCTCTGTCTGTTTGTTTGTTACGTTATCACGGCTGGGCCGATTTCGATGAAATTTGGTCTGTATACAGGATGTTTGGTAATATACTGATGATATTCAAGTGACGATTTCTCAAAACATAAAAAAGACTTCTCGAAAAAAAACTACTAGTTATATTATAAAATTAAAAAAAATCGACTAGGTTTAGGTGTTTAATTCGATATACAACTTACTGCCTACTCTTGCAATCGACATCCAAAAATTGAGGCCGATTTACTATCTCTTTCGGAAATGGCTGCGGGTGTTGGGTTAGAAAGGGACAATAAGAGATATCTCGAGACGTCACCAATACAGTATCTTTGATTAGATGGCAAGCATTATGCAATAGCACAACATAAGTTGAATAAAGTGTTTGTTTTTATATGCCAAAATAAATTTCAATTTTATATGGTAAACATTTCACAAATGTATTTAGTATGCTCATCAAAATAACTCTTTTCATTTTTTGCAAATATTATTATACAGCCTATCCTCTGTATACCTATCGGAGCATTGGAGTCACTTATGGCGGGTTCCTATATCCATCGGTAACCAGCTACTACTCGTTTCTCCTTGAAAACCTGTCAAAAGTTTGACACTAGTTTGACACTTTTTCAAGGAGATACAAGGCGTAGTCGGTTACCGACGGATATATGAACCCGCCATTAGAAGACAAGGCAAAGTTGGCATCAAAAAAGCTCGGTGTGCTCAAAAGGGCAAAGCAGTACTTCAATGCGAGTTTTTTTCGAATGGACTAATCTCGCTGTTGGCCTCTGAGGCCGTTGCAGCTTAACCGAACTTTGGCGAGCGCAGAAGGCGCTCAGCCCTGTAAGTTTTGATGAGGCAACTAGCGCAAGGGCACCACTTACGAGTACGTACGAAACTCGGCTTGGGCTGTTGCCAGGGTGGGGATAGGAAAGAAACACCCGGGTACGTGCTTGTACCTCGTATAGGCGGCGACTGAAGGGACTCGTCGACCTCGCTGGCGAGGTCGGTGTATCTGTGAAGTGTTTGCTCTGTCTAATATAGATGACTCAGAAATCACTTTCGCATTAGCGGAGGTGATTTCGTTATCCGGGTCTCCGAGAACGTGTCTCGGACGACGGCGGGTTTACTTCAATGCAGGACAAAGGCTGCTTCTTTATAAGGCGCAAGTCCGGCCCCACATTGAGTACTGTGGGGCATTTTTTGTCGTTTTATTTATTTTGTATACCTATTAAATTTATACATAAGGCTACATTCATTTTTGCATTTATTATAAATGCGAACGTGAGTTTGTTTGTTTTCACCGATTTAGATGAAATTTGGTTAGTTTGATTTTGAACTGGATTGAGTCATAAGCCAATTTTTATTGACAAACCTGCTGAAGCTGCGGGCGGTAGCTAGTTTATAGTAAAAAAAGAAAAATATCGCTCTACAATCAACTAAGTGAATAAGACAAGTGTATACTTTAATCTCAAGACTCCCCCCCAGTTTTAATCCTGGGTTTTGGCACTACATCTGCTAAATCGATTAGCACAAGTAACTTTTTATAAAAATTAAAAGTTCATATTTTTGGTACTTTCGTAACAATTTCCAGGCGACAGGTTTTGTGAAAAAGTAATAAATATTACTGGACATTTACACAGCGCTATCTAGCCTGAAACTAAGCCAAGCTTTTTGTGATTAATAAAAATATATATATACTTAGCCGATAAATTTAAAACGTCATGCTTATTTTTGCTGCCGCAATACAGTTATATTAGGTTATATTTGTTGGTAATAAAATAATCTAGGTACAGCCGTGATCAGCATACAAGCATGCAAAATTAATTAATAAATATAATACTTTAATTATCAGTTCATCTATACTAATAATAAAAAGAGGAAATATTTGTTTGTTTGTATTGAATAGGCTCCGAAACTACTGGACTACACTATCCCCGGGTGACATAGGCTACTTTTTACCCAACTGCACAGAAGGAGGGTAATGTTTTTATTGAAAAACTACGCGTGCAAAGCTGCGGTGCGGTCCGCTAGTTATAAATAAATTAAAAATATGTCAAGTTATTGTAATTTGTTTAGTAAACATTCGTCTATAGTCTATTAAGCGTTCAGTAAAAGTACTTTTTAAGTTTTATTTTAAAATTCTGTCTCTTTAAAGTCTCTCTAAAGTAAGTGCTACCAACAAAGTTACCATAAATAAATAAATATTGGTGGATATTTCACACAGCGCTATCTGGCCCCAAACTAAGCAGAGCTTGTACTATGGGAACCAGATAACTGATAGAATACTTATATCCTTTTTTTAGGGTTCAGTACTCGGGGTAAAACGGCACCCTATTACTGAGGCTCCGCTGTCTGTATGTCTGTCCGTCTGTCACCAGGCTGTATCTCATGAACCGTGATAGTTAGAAAGTGGAAATTTTCACAGATGATGTAATTCTGTTGCCGCTATAACAACTAATACTAAAAACAGAATAAAATAAATATTTAAGGGGGCTCCCATACCACAAACGTGATTTTTTTGCTCGTTTTAGCTCGATATTGATAACGGCAACAGGTACACGCTTGAAATATTCACAGAATATTTAGTTATATATTGACTTTATAAATAAATTTATTAATATATATATTATATAATTAATAAATAATATAATTAAATTAAATTAAAACAAATATTTAAGGGGTCTCCCATGCAACAAACTTGATTTTTTTGCCGTTTTTATAGATAATGGTACGGAACCCTTCGTGCGCGAGTCCGACTCGCACTTGGCCGGTTTTTTTGTTTTTATACTACATATAGATGGAACAAGCTCATGGCCTACCTGATGTTAAGTGGTAACCATCGCCTATAATAGAGAAATGCCTCGTAGGTCGCACACTTTTAAAATGTAATCTGCGTCCAACAACTTTAGGCATACAGGTGTAAAACCTCATGTGCCTGTAATCTCACCGGCAACCATACCCTTCAAACCGAAACAGCAATGCTGAAAAAAATGCTGCCTTTTCACAAGTAACTCTACTACTCTTAGTAAGTGACCTGAACACATGAGATAAAAAGCTCAGGATTACGCTATCTGTCTCGTCCAGCCTCTGTTCTCGATGACATGACGGTCAGATCACCTTTTATGGCTGACGTAAAATGTTGTGAAAAAATAAAAAGTTTTACTGGTGATAGATGGGCCATAGGAAATAATAAATTTAGTATAAATTAAGTAAACAGTTAAAAAGAAAGGCAAGGATTTGTTACCTGTAAATTTAGGTAATTACACTTTTACTTAGAAAACTTTCGTGATTTATTTCAATCATTATTATAAATGCGGGATTTAGCGGTGTTTCGACCGACAATGTTTCGGTTCTAATCGTGATCCTTCAGGGTGAGTGCGATCCGCTCCGCATTGCGTCTTGCCTCGCACATTGTAGAAACATTTTTGCCAGCCGTCACGCAAAACCTTTGATCAAAAATGCAATCAGTCAAAACCAACCCTTCAAGAAATCAAAAATTTAAATCGCAGTATTTTCCACTATAAAGGTGTGTCCAAACACAACGCGGCATTTGAGCGCGGCGGCCGCACTGTGAATGGACGACAGCCGCGCGCGGAAGCCGAAAGCTACTTGCCGCACGTAAACTATTTATTGTTCGTTCGCCGGTTATTGTGTGTGGACGTATTTTATCAAGCAAAATAGGTAACGAAACAGTTAATTGTATTATTAATATATATTGCTTCCATAGTACCAGTGGCGTACCGTGGGTATGAGCCGCCCGGGGCGGAAGAAAATTTTGCCACCCTCTTATTTAGGTATTTTAATTTATTATACTATAATAACTTCTGTCTTTCACTAAAACTTTAATCGTCTAATTTTTTAAGGACAAATTCTTTTATTGCACTATCAATGTCTATCTATAGCATCACACACAATATGCTCAATATACAGGATAACCAGATTGGTTAGTAAAAGTACTTATTGTTGATTTTAAATAGTTTTTTATCAATTTCGATAAACTTCTCTCACAGCTGGCATTGCTTATGTGACAAAAATATGTAATGGTTCAAATGTTTATAAGATATTATTTTTATTTATTGTTAAATTTTGCCGCCCCTTAAAGGTGCTGCCCGGGGCGGGCCACCCCCTAATTGTTGTGTTGTGATATAACAATTAAATTGTAATATCACAACAATAATTTAAGAGAAGATCTGTGGGACGAAATAGCAAAAAAGTCATTGTTATAAATACGGGATTTATCACGTACCGTCTTATCGGTGTTTCGACCGACAATGTTTCGGTTCAATTCGTGAACCTTCATCAGGGTGAGTGAGATCCACTCCGAATAACGTCTCGCCCCGCACAACTGTGCCGAGACACGAATTGAACCGAAACATTGTCGGTCGAAACACCGATAAGACGGTACGTGATAAATCCCGTATTTATAATAAAGATTGACATCAATCACGAAAGTTTTCTAAGCAAAAAAGTCGTACAGTCGCATGTATTTATAAGGTATATTCGTAAAAAATCGTAAATATACTTTCTTCTATGCCTTCTTCTACGCAATTAACGAATAATAAGCGGGATTGCAACAGACACGGCCACTTTCACTGTGGTTTGAATACGAAATAAAAAGCATAGCGTGACTCAGACATGCCGCGCAAAAATGTATTTTTATGCCTTAACTATAGGCGGCAAATTTGCGTCCTGCAAATGCCGCACGTAGCTGCCGCGCACATTGCGCGCTGTGTTTGGACACACCTTAACTAGTATAGCAATTTTTGCAATCGCCATTTGACTATCACAATCGGTCCTGTAAGCTAGCCTCAGATCGCATTATCCTATTGAGGGGCGCCACTGCATCTGCGCATTCATGGATAGGTCCTTTACTTGGTTGAGATACGTTAGAACACGGTATTGGCCGATTTCCATATAGCTTTAAAAATATAAACGTCTTCATAAAATAGAAAATTTAAACTAGTTTAGGTATGTATATTTAAAACTCAATTTAGATAAAATTTCTATGGAACCAATCTGAAAGTATATCCTTTAATATAAAAAAAAATATTTTCCAAATCGGTTGATAAATGATGGAGTTCGGGGGCAATAATAACAAAAAAAAATTAAGAAAGTCCTCCTTTTTTTAAGTCAGTTAAAAGCCTTCTAGTATCCACTGCTGGCTACACACATTCTCAAGGGCTAAGAGTTAATTTATTCTCCTGACCAATATTTTTGTTTATACTACCTTCTAAGGTAAATCTATAATCTGAATCTTTTACAGAGTGAAAATATATACCGGTATTTTTTTAAGCATAGACATAGACAGACATTTATTTGCTAATATAGCACACATAATATAAGAAAATATAATAAATAAATAAATATTGGTGGGTATTTCACACAGCGCTATCTAGTCCCAAACTAAGCAAAGCTATGGAAACCAGATAACTGATAGAATACTTATATACTGTTTTTTTTTGTTGTAAGTATATAGATACTTATAATATACAGAATTTTTGGTAATATACTGACATTCAAGTGATGGTTTCTCAAAACATAAAAAAAGACTTCTCGAAAAAAAACTATTAGTTATATAATCAAATTTTAAAGAAAATCGACTTAGTTGATTAATTCGAGTGACTACTTCGATATTAAACTTACTGGCTACTCTTGCAATTGATATCGAAAAATAAAGGCCGATTTCATATCTCTTTCGGAAATGGCTGCAGGTTTTGGGTTAGAAAGGGACAACAAGAGATATCTCGAGACGTCACCAATACAGTATCTGTGGTTATATGGCAAGCATTTTGCAATAGCAGAACATAAGTTTAATAAAGTGTTTGTTTTTTCATGCTAAAATAAATTTCACATTCACATTTCACAAATTGATTTATTATGTTCATTAAAATAGCCCTTTTCCTTTTGTGCGTATATTATCAAACATAACCACAATTTTATTTTGTTTTATTTATTTGAGACAACAAACAATTATACATCACTGGGCCTAATTATTTATTTATTTATTTCTACTAACATCTATCATTACATGTATATAGTATTAGTATATATTATTAGTATATCTTATACGTTGTTCTAACTAGTTGTAAAACTAGCCTCATTGTCCACCGATTAGGTTATACAACTAACAATAGATGTATAACAAAAAAATATCAGAAATAACAAAACCAAATGAAATAAGAGTAAACAGGAAATAACTTTTATTCATTTTGTTTATAGACTAGCATTATTGCTGATATATAACAAACAAGATTAATAGATATAGGTAATAATAAGTATGCAGTTTTTTATTATATTATATTTATACCGTGTCAGTCTGACTTTAAACAAAAGGAAAGTCCATTATTTCCATTTCAAAATTGTCAGCTACCCCTGTCCTCTCCTAGCGAACAGAGAACAGCAATTGGAGTGTCGTCCAGCTATCGGCGATCCGGATTCAGATCTGCATAACAAAATTTGCCGATCTGTTGCAGACAAGATTATGTATTCAGTAAACAATGGTATATTGGATTAGTGCTGCTTCAATGATCTCTAGATGTCCGTCATTTATGGTAATTTGAAATTTCCGAATATGAAATGATATGTTGTTGCAATATCAAACTATTGTTAGCCCAAGATCCGACTGCTTAATATCTACGCCCATCTATTATTTAATCAAAATATGTTTTAGAGAAGTCGAAGACGAAAGTCCAAGACGTCGGAACAAGGGTGGTGGAACTCAAGTGGAACTGGGCAGGACACTTGGCTAGACGCGGTGATGGCAGGAGGAGTAAATCTTTGACCGAATGGTGGCCAAGAACAGACCTAAGAAGTCCAGGACGTCCGTTAGCGCAGTAGGTCGACGACATAAAGAAAGTCGCGGGCAACTCCTGGATGCGCGCAGCACAGGACCGGCAAGGGTGGTGTTTACAAAGGGAAGTCTACACCCAGCAGTGGGTACTTGTGGGCTATGGATGATGATGATAATGTTTTATAGATAACACTCCCCCCCCCCCCCCCTCCTCTCCTTCTCCGTCCACATTTTTAGCTCATTTGGTCGTACCAAAAGTGTGCCTTCACTACCTATCTATATACCAAATTTCACGATGATCGGATTAACGCTTTGAGAGTTATCGTCGGACAAACAAACATACAACAAAAATACAGATTCGCCCAAGTTGATTTGAAGATGACTATTAAAAAAACTGACCATCTGTTAAAAATAAATAATTATTCACAAAACGCTTTCTTTTTTGTGACTGTCCCGATTTGAAACCAAAATCCCGATTATTATAACTTTCCGTTCTGAAATTTGACACACCTGGACCTAGCAACTCAAAGACTCCTCAAAGAATGAAATGGGTCTTCTGAGTCAAACTAAAGACTACCGGGTAGAGTGAACTGAAGTAAGGTTAATCCTCGCGAGATAAAAAGTACAAGGAAGCAGTGTGGAACCGACCCGGAATCGATCGAGAACTGACGGATACGACCCGAGGGACTGATGCGAGACTTGAACACATTTTCTTGAACAGGATTATGAAGATTATTATTATGATATAGTGTCTGTTAGTTTAAAACTACAAGCCCGTACAAAGTCAATAGAAGAGTAGTAGAGTTCCTTGTGAAAGCGCTCGCCCTGGGAAGTTCTACCACCATACCTATTTTTGCCGCTAAGCAGCATTGCTGTGTTTCTGTTTAAAGGGTATGGTGGCCGGTGAAATTGCGGGCACATGAGGAATTACACTGCCTCAAGTTGATTAACACAGGGCAGTGCATCGTACAAGAATAAAGCACGATCCAGCTCTGTGTTATAGGCGATGGTTACCACTTAACATCTGGTGGGCCATAAGCTAGTTCCATCACGAGGACGTACAAAAAAATTTATTAAGTATTAAAGTACAAAATGCGAAATGTGATGCAGTAACAATAAATAAATAAATAAATATTGCTGATGTCACACAGCGCTATCCAGTCCCAAACTAAGCATAGCTTGTACTATGGGAACCAGATAACTAATAGAATACTTAAATACTTTTTTTTTGTGAATACATACTTCTATACTAATATTATAAAGAGGAAAGATTTGTATTTTTGTGTGTATGTTTGTAATGAATAAACTCAAAAACTACTGAGAGTAGATTTAAAAAATTCTTTCACCATTAGAAAGCTACATTCACCTTGAGTGACATAGGCTATATTTATTTCTAGAAAAGATTAGGAATCCTTACTAAAACTTAAGTAACGTAACCCAAGGTGTAAAAAAGTGCCCTAAAACGTCTTTCGTCGCATGCGCTGCGGAAACTATTGATGATAGAACAAAAGTATGTTCTACAATATTAAAGAACATATCAATATCTACAAAAAACTTCGTAATAATAAACAGAGGAAACATTTGTTTGTTTGTATTGAATAGGCTCCGAAACTACTAGACCGATTAAAAAAATCTTTCACTGTTGGGAAGCTACACTATCTCCGGGTGACACAGGCTACTTTTACCCCACTGCGGAGAAGGAGGTTAATATTTTTACCAAAAAACTACGCGTGTTAAGCTGCGGATTGGTCAGCTAGTATCATAAAGAGCAACAACTGGACCCGGAACAAATATCTGTAGATCATGCAATCATTTGTTCCGCGGCGGAAATCATACCCGCTACCTCCTGCGTCTATTCGCCCACTGCGCCATGGAGGTAGTCAAACAAGGTAGGTAGTAACAATACCTATTATCATTTTGACCCTTTACTCTGATAAATAATTCGGTTCATACTTTTGACGTTTATTGGCTGCCACTTTCAGGGGAAAAATATATACGAGTAATCAGATCAAGGAAAGTAAGCTAATGATTCGTCAGATAAACTATCAACACGTCAGTTAAGGGTACACCGGAGGGACAATCGCCCATACAACACGTACTACCAAGATCGTTTCTAATTGGAGCATATTTCTATCTTAATAAGGTATTATTTTAATTTGAATAGTATTTACCTAGGTTCCCAACCATATATTAGATCAAAATACTTACCTAAAATTAAATACAAGCGTATCACATTCTGCATGTTTTTACGTTATGAAAGACCTGTTTTCAACCTAATTGTTTCGTATTAAAAACAACAACATCTTACGTATCCTAGTCATGGGAACATAGATTATATCGTCTAGTTACAGAATAACAACACAATGAGAAAAATACAACAAGTTTTCAGTCATCATTTTTGGTATTACGAAAAACGGTCAAAATCTAATCAAATTTAGAATCATTCTATTGCTATCACTGTCGCTCTGCGTGGCTAAACTTCGTCACTAAACAGGGATAGCGATATTCAGGGCTAAGTATTTGACGCGGCCGAATTGAAGTTGCGCTCAGGGTTCGCCGGCGCGTTAAGTAAATAGGAAAGGAAATATATTAAATAATATTTATTAAAAAAAAGCTATCTTGAACACATTTAGAATGGAATAGAATATATTTTATTTGCAACATACAGAGTAAACACATAAAAACAATTAAAAAACAAGTATAGTACTTATCACAAAACTAATCTAAATGTACTTATGGACAAAGTATAGTTGCAAAATGGACCTTATCTCAGCATGTGCTGGTTGCAACAACCAGCGCTGGTCTTCCGTTAAGGCCATTTAACTAGTTGCGGACATGTTTAGCACAATAAGACAGAAAATAAAAGTGTGAAAGTATTGCTCGGCATCAGACTGTTAGACAGAGTTCCAAACGTCGAGATCCGTAGACGAACGAAGGTTCATAACGTTGGGATTCGAGTTATGGAGCTTAAATTATCTTAGGCGGGACACTTGGCATGGTGTGATGTGAGATGAAGCAGGACAGTGACTGAATGGTGGCCGAGGAGCGGGTATAGAAGGGTAGGACGACCAGCAGCGAGATGGGTGGACGATATCGTAAAGGTCATGGCCGTCAGTGGGTGAGACAAGCGCAGGATCGTGGTGAATGGTACAAACTTGGGGAGGTCTATACCCAACAATGGGTGAAGTCAGGTTGTGGATGATTATGATGATGTGAAAGAAATTTACATAAAAAACAACGATAAAATTAAATTAAATTGCTTACTTCAGTGTTACCCAATTGGTGGTGGTATTTCAGTGTGCAAAACTTCGCTTTACTACGCTTCTTTACTACGAGGGGAGTTCAATGTGTTCTCGGTATCGGGGTAATATACTAATGATGAGGGTAATTAATAAAAGTAATAATAATAAAAAGGAAAGATATTGTATGTTTGTAACGAATAAACTCAAAAACTACTTGTCCGATTTCAAACATTCTTTCACCATTAGAATGCTACATCATCCCGTAGTAACATAGGCTATTTTTTACCGAACTGCGCAAAAGGAAGGTAATGTTTTTATTGAAAAACTACACGTGCGAAGCTGCGGATTGGTCATCTAGTAATACTATAAAGGAGGAAAGATTTGTATTTATGTATGTTTGTAACGAATAAACTCAAAAACTACTTGTCCGATTTCAAACATTCTTTCACCATTAGAATGCTACATCATCCGTAGTAACATAGGCTATTATTTAGCGAACTGCGCAAAAGGAAGGGTAATGTTTTTTATTAAAAACTACACGTGCGAAGCTGCGTATTGGTCATCTAGTAATACTATAAAAGAGGAAATATTTTTATTTATGTATGTTTGTAACGAATAAACTCAAAACTACTTGTCCGATTTCAAACATTCTTTCACCATTAGAATGCTACATCATCCCGTAGTAACATAGGTTATTTTTTACCGAACTGCGCAAAAGGAAGGTAATGTTTTTATTGAAAAACTACACGTGCGAAGCTGCGGATTGGTCATCTAGTAATACTATAAAAGAGGAAAGATTTGTATTTATGTATGTTTGTAACGAATAAACTCAAAAACTACTTGTCCGATTTTAAACATTCTTTCACCATTAGAATGCTACATCATCCCCGTAATAACATAGGCTATTATTTACCGAACTGCGCAAAAGGAAGGTAATGTTTTTATTGAAAAACTACACGTGCGAAGCTGCGGTTTGGTCATCTAGTAATACTATAAAAGAGGAAAGATTTTTATTTATGTATGTTTGTAACGAATAAACTCAAAAACTACTTGTCCGATTTCAAACATTCTTTCACCATTAGAATGCTACATCATCCCGTAGTAACATAAGCTATTTTTTACCGAACTGCGCAAAAGGAAGGTAATGTTTTTATTGAAAAACTACACGTGCGAAGCTGCGGATTGGTCATCTAGTAATACTATAAAAGAGGAAAGATTTGTATTTATGTATGTTTGTAACGAATAAACTCAAAAACTACTTTTCCGATTTCAAACATTCTTCACCATTAGAATGCTACATCATCCCGTAGTAACATAGGCTATTTTTTACCGAACTGCGCAAAAGGAAGGTAATGTTTTTATTGAAAAACTACGCATGCGAAGCTGCGGATTGGTCATCTAGTAATACTATAAAAGAGGAAAGGTTTGTATTTATGTATGTTTGTAACGAATAAACTCAAAAACTACTTGTCCGATTTCAAACATTCTTTCACCATTAGAATGCTACATCATCCCGTAGTAACATAGGCTATTTTTTACCGAACTGCGCAAAAGGAAGGTACTGTTTTTATTGAAAAACTACACGTACGAAGCTGCGGATTGGTCATCTAGTAATACTATAAAAGAGGAAAGATTTGTATTTATGTATGTTTGTAACGAATAAACTCAAAAACTACTTGTCCGATTTCAAACATTCTTTAACCATTAGAATGCTACATCATCCCGTAGTAACATAGGCTATTATTTACCGAACTGCGCAAAAGGAAGGTAATGTTTTTATTGAAAAACTACGCATGCGAAGCTGCGGATTGGTCATCTAGTAATACTATAAAAGAGGAAAGGTTTGTATTTATGTATGTTTGTAACGAATAAACTCAAAAACTACTTGTCCGATTTCAAACATTCTTTCACCATTAGAATGCTTCATCACCCGTAGTAACATAGGCTATTTTTTACCGAACTGCGCAAAAGGAAGGTAATGTTTTTATTGAAAAACTACACGTGCAAAGCTGCGGATTGGTCATCTAGTAATACTATAAAAGAGGAAAGATTTGTATTTATGTATGTTTGTAACGAATAAACTCAAAAACTACTTGTCCGATTTCAAACATTCTTTCACCATTAGAATGCTAAATCATCCCGTAGTAACATAGGCTATCTTTTACCGAACTGCGCAAAAGGAAGGTAATGTTTTTATTGAAAAACTACACGTGCGAAGCTGAAGATTGGTCATCTAGTAATACTATAAAAGAGGAAAGATTTGTATTTATGTATGTTTGTAACGAATAAACTCAAAAACTACTTGTCCGATTTCAAACATTTTTTCACCATTAGAATGCTACATCATCCCGTAGTAACATAGGCTATTTTTTACCGAACTGCGCAAAAGGAAGGTAATGTTTTTATTGAAAAACTACACGTGCGAAACTGCGGATTGGTCATCTAGTAATACTATAAAAGAGGAAAGATTTGTATTTATGTATGTTTGTAACGAATAAACTCAAAAACTATTTGTCCAATTTCAAACATTCTTTCACCATTAGAATGCTACATCATCCCGTAGTAACATAGGCTATTTTTTACCGAACTGCGCAAAAGGAAGGTAATGTTTTTATTGAAAAACTACACGTGCGAAGCTGCGGATTGGTCATCTAGTAATACTATAAAGGAGGAAAGATTTGTATTTATGTATGTTTGTAACGAATAAACTCAAAAACTACTTGTCCGATTTCAAACATTCTTTCACCATTAGAATGCTACATCATCCCGTAGTAACATAGGCTATTATTTACCGAACTGCGCAAAAGGAAGGTAATGTTTTTATTAAAAACTACACGTGCGAAGCTGCGGATTGGTCATCTAGTAATACTATAAAAGAGGAAAGATTTTTATTTATGTATGTTTGTAACGAATAAACTCAAAAACTACATGTCCGATTTCAAACATTCTTTCACCATTAGAATGCTACATCATCCCGTAGTAACATAGGCTATTATTTACCGAACTGCGCAAAAGGAAGGTAATGTTTTTATTGAAAAACTACACGTGCGAAGCTGCGGATTGGTCATCTAGTAATACTATAAAAGAGGAAAGATTTTTATTTATGTATGTTTGTAACGAATAAACTCAAAAACTACTTGTCCGATTTCAAACATTCTTTCACCATTAGAATGCTACATCATCCCGTAGTAACATAGGCTATTTTTTACCGAACTGCGCAAAAGAAAGGTGATGTTTTTATTGAAAAACTACACGTGCGAAGCTGCGGATTGGTCATCTAGTAATACTATAAAAGAGGAAAGATTTGTATTTATGTATGTTTGTAACGAATAAACTCAAAAACTACTTGTCCGATTTCAAACATTCTTTCACCATTAGAATGCTACATCATTCCGTAGTAACATAGGCTATTTTATACCGAACTGCGCAAAAGGAAGGTAATGTTTTTATTGAAAAACTACGCGTGCAAAGGTGCGGATTGGTAATCTAGTAATACTATAAAAGAGGAAAGATTTTTATTTATGTATGTTTGTAACGAATAAACTCAAAAACTACTTAACCGATTTAAAAAATTCTTTAACCATTAGAATGCTACATCATCCCGTAGTAACATAGGTTATTTTATACCGAACTGCGCAAAAGGAAGGTAATGTTTTTATTGAAAAACTACGCGTGCAAAGGTGCGGATTGGTCATCTAGTAATACTATAAAAGAGGAAAGATTTTTATTTATGTATGTTTGTAACGAATAAACTCAAAAACTACTTGTCCGATTTAAAAAATTCTTTAACCATTAGAATGCTACATCATTCCGGAGTAACATAGGCTTTAATTACGCTTGCATACATAGGTTATATCAAACTATACTATCAAAACTAGAAATCCCTACTAAAACTTCAATAATGTAACCCAAAGTGTAAAGAAATTTGTCATAAAAATGTTTAAAAAATGAATGTCCACCTGTGCGAAGCCGAGACTAGCTGCTAGTTATATGATATTTTAAAAGTAGGATTACTATAATCTCGACAAAAAACCGTACAATTAATAGCCATTTTAATGTTAATTTGAATATTATTTCCATTTTCATACACATGACAAGTTAAATCGTATGTGGGACGATAATTCAATTACCTTTATTTCAATTACCTTCTGGCTTATATTTACGGAATCGCTTTTACGAGCTCAAACTAATTTAAAATATAAATATAACTCTAAATGATTAGCAGGGTCAACTGGTAATGTACATAACCAGTTAAAATAAAATAAATAAATAAATATTGCTGGACATTTCACACAGCGCTATCTAGCCCCAAACTAAGCAGCGCTTGTATTATGGGAACCAGATAACTGATAGAATACTTAAATACATTTTTTTTTGTAAATACATACTTAAAATATATAGAGAAACAACCAGACCTGGAACAAATATCTGTAGATCGTGCAAACATTTGTTCCGCGGCGGGAATCGAACCCGCTACCTTCTACGTTTCAGCCGGCTAATCGCCCACTGTACCACGGAGGTCGTCAAAACTACTAGTTGACCCAGCTACTTTTTTATTTATTTACAAGTGGACCCGCCGAACTTCGTACCGCCTTGACATGCATATAACGCGGGCTGTCAATATACGTCACCCTGGTATAATTGTCAATTGTTGTCCCCGGCTATCATTATGTATGAGAAAATGAATGACTTCCACAAATAATTCAATACCAAAATTAGCCAAATCGCTCCACCCGTTCTCGAGTTTTAGCGAGACTAACGAACAGCAATTCATTTTTATATATATAGACAATATCTCGGGATAACTCCTACCGAAGCATCTGTTTCAAACGATATTCATTTTTTTTTACATCCTCTTTGACGATATTTGCAGCACGCATTCTGTCAATTCTACGTCAAACGTCATAAGGTTACATTATAAAAGCGCTAAGGTTAGATTATAAATAATTTTATATGATGGTTAAGTATTCTTAAATTTTCTAATTTTGCGCGCAATTTTCTTAATTTTTTCTTTCATAAGATAGATAGATAGATAGATAATTATTTATTGCTACACCAAATTAAAATAACTTAACTAAGAAAACTTAAAGACTAATACATGGTGGTACAATGGGCGGCCTTATCGCTCAAAGCGATCTCTTCCAGGCAATCTTTGGATGGACTGGATACAATAAATAATGTTACAATAAATACTCTATTTATGTAGTATAAAAATAAATAAATACCTAAACCTAAAATATACCTAAGTACATATACTTACATAAATAAATATAAAATATATACATATATACTTTTACAATAAATATCGAAAGGAAATACAATGTTTATTCTAAAGAAGCCGCTAAGTATAGTTTGTAGACCTCATTTTTGAAAATAGGTAAAGATTTAGCAACTCTGATGGAAACGTGCAAGTCATTCCATAATCCGACAGCTCGTACCGTAAACGAGTTACTAAAGAAGTTGGAATTATGGGATGGAGTTTTCAACTGGAGAGTAGTGGAAGAACGCAGATTGCGGGTATGGGATAGATTTAGGAATTCAAAGCATTGTTTGTGATACGGCGGAGAAGAAGAAGTAAATAGAATTTTATATAAATGAGTTAGAATATGAGCATTCCGACGAGAGCGGATTGGCAACCACTTGAGTTTAACGCGAAACTCGGAAATATGATCATACTTGCGCAAGCCAAATATGAATCGAATGCAGACGTTTTGAACCTTCTCCTGACAATAAGAAATACAACAAAAAAAGAATTAGCAAAATCGGTCCAGCTGTTCATGCGTGATGGCGTGACCAAGGGAAAAAGGGATTCATTTTTATATATATATAGATAGTTTGTGTAATTGATCGAGCGAAGCGAGATCTCCAAATCAACTTAGGCAAATCGGCGTTGTATGTATGTTTATTTTTCCGAGGATAATTTACGAAGCGTTGATCCGAACATCGTGAAATTTGATACATAGGTTGCTGATATATAGGATACATAGGACCTTTCGTTTGACGTCCCATTTGATCTTATAGTCTCATTTTCATTTTTGTTTACCCCTCTTGGCCCCAAGTATCCCAACCACCCCCCAACATGTTTAGCTCATTTAGTAACACCAAAATCGTGCCATTACTACCTACCTATTTATCAAATTTCACGATGATCAAATCAACGCTTCGAAAGTTATCCTCGGACAAACAAACATACATACTTACATACACATACAACGCGGATTTGCCCAAGTAGATTTAGACCCAAGTAGCTTAAGTGCTATGAGGTAATTAAAAAAATACAAACATCATCTTGATTGGCATTTGGCAGCTTAAATGATTGACCACTGCTGGGTCATCCTCCCTCATACGCAACTCAAATCGATCACGCGGTGTTTGAGGCCAGAATTTCCCCCACCACTGTCTTTATCATCAGCATCACATCAGCCGCAAGACGTCCACTACTGAACATAGGCCTCCCCCATAGATTTTCAGAACAGGTCGTCATTCGCTGTGCTTTTCATCATCATCATCAGCCCACATTAGTACATTGCTGGACATAGGCCTCTCCCATAGATTTCCAGAACAGGTCGTCATTCGCTGTGCTTTTCATCATCATCATCAGCCCACGTTAGTCCATTGCTGGACATAGGCCTCTCCCATAGATTTCCAGAACAGGTCTTCATTCGCTGTACTTTTCATCATCATTATCATCAGCCCACATTAGTCCATTGCTGAACATAGGCCTCTCCCATAGATTTCCAGAATAGGTCGTCATTCGCTGTGCTTTTCATCATCATCAACATCATCATCAGCCCACATTAGTCCATTGCTGGACATAGGCCTCTCCCATAGACTTCTAGAACAGGTCGTCATACGCTGTGCTTTTCATCATCATCATCATCATCAGCCCACATTAGTCCATTGCTGGACATAGGCCTCTCCCAATACGCGCCACTGAGCCCGGTCTTCGGCTCTTCTCATCCAATTTCTGTCCGCCACCTTTCTTATGTCATCGCTCCACCTAGCCGAGGGACGCCCCACACTACGTTTTCCTAGACGCGGTCTCCACTCAAGAACTCGTTTACCGCAACGGTTGCCGGTTCTCCGGCATATATGGCCAGTCCACTGCCACTTCAGTTTGCTAATCCGTTGAGCTATGTCGGTAACTTTGGTTCTCTGTCGGATAACCTCGTTACGGATTCGCTGTGCTTTCCACTGCCTCTAAATTACCTAAATAGTTATGCACAAAAACACAACCAGTCTTAGTCATGGAAAACACTTTAAGTTCAAACTAGCCTTATTAATATTTAACCAAGATAGTACCATCCTGACACATAAACCTAGTTTAAGTTAAAGCCTTCATTATAACTTCACAACTCAAAAACTTAACCCAAAACAAACCATTAATCAAACAACATCTGACCCTTGCCACGAACACAAGTAATAAGTAAGTCAAGTTAAAAGTAAGTTTAAAAGGGTTTTAAAGTTAGAACAAATGTTTGTATGATCTACAGATATTTGTTCCGGGTCTGGATGTTTTTCTATCTATACATATAAAACAAAGTAAGTTTAGTTTCACCATTAATAACTCAAGAACGGATAAACCGATTTTGATAATCTTTATTTTGTTGGATTTGTCTCCGCCCCGAATAGTAGAATAACTATTGGAATAATTTACGCTAATAAAATTATGAAGAAAAATTATTTTCCCATACATAGATGTAGCTAATGATGGCCGATCGACAATACATTGGCAGCCCGCGTCATATGCATGTCAAGGCGATACGAAGTTCGGCGGGTCAACTAGTATATGAATAAATGAATGAAAATACTTTATTGTACACTTCAAAAGAAACAGACTTAAAATAAAAAATCACAAAGCCACAAGTACAATGGGCGGTCTTATCGCTTAGAAGCGATTTCTTCCAGACAACCTTTGGATGGATTGGACTTTTGTGACATTACAATAATGTGTACCTACATTAACAAAACAAAAACTAAATTTTAGGAGAGCGATGAACACTTACAATAAAATAAAACAATATACATAAATATACCTACAACAAGTAAATTAATTATATATATATACATAAACATACACACATACATATCTATAGCGATACTACGACGTTTCTGAGAGATAAAATGTTTTCACTCTTGTTTTAAATGTGACTAATGAAGGAGCTTGCCATATTGAGACCGGTTATGTGTTCCAAAGACGTGTTGCTTGAACGGTAAAGGAATCATCATAGAATCTAGTACTATGAACTGGGGTTTTCAGCATCAAATTTTCAGACGATCGGAGCGAGTGAGGATCAAAGCAGTGAAGAAACTCAAATCGTTTCTTCAAGTAGGAAGGGGTTAAGGGGTTTCGGAGGATGTTGTACAGGAGGGAAAGGATATGAGCATTCCGGCGAAGACGAATAGGTAACCACTTGAGCTTGTGACGAAATTCGGAGATGTGATCAAATTTACAGAGTTCAAAAATAAAATGAATGCAGAAATTTTGCAGACGCTATATGGTATGTATTTACAAAAAAAGTACCTATATAATTTACCTATATATGTATAACCATTCAGATTGAGAATCTATGTATAGGCACCTTCTCGGTCAAACCGACCAAAAATGAGCAACTTAATCTTTCCTTGTCACTTCTATTGTAGACGTAGGTCAGTGGTTAAGGGTTAAAATTGACCTTAAAAATGCGCGCTATACAAAGTGTTCATATCAATTTTTTATAATAAGTACTTTTAAAAAATTTTTGGCTACATAAAATTACGAAAACTAATTTAAAAAGTGTTTCTCTCATAAATATTAATTTTATCAAACTTATAAAGGTGCTATAGCCTGCTGAGTTATTCTAGTTTAAGATGCTATTATGCTAAACTGTGTTTAGTTGTAAAGTATATCCTTACTGTCTAGTCTGAAAGTATATCCTTTAATATAAAAAAAAATATTTTCCAAATCGGTTGATAAATGATGGAGTTCGGGGGCAATAATAACAAAAAAAAATTAAGAAAGTCCTCCTTTTTTTAAGTCAGTTAAAAGCCTTCTAGTATCCACTGCTGGCTACACACATTCTCAAGGGCTAAGAGTTAATTTATTCTCCTGACCAATATTTTTGTTTATACTACCTTCTAAGGTAAATCTATAATCTGAATCTTTTACAGAGTGAAAATATATACCGGTATTTTTTTAAGCATAGACATAGACAGACATTTATTTGCTAATATAGCACACATAATATAAGAAAATATAATAAATAAATAAATATTGGTGGGTATTTCACACAGCGCTATCTAGTCCCAAACTAAGCAAAGCTATGGAAACCAGATAACTGATAGAATACTTATATACTGTTTTTTTTTGTTGTAAGTATATAGATACTTATAATATACAGAATTTTTGGTAATATACTGACATTCAAGTGATGGTTTCTCAAAACATAAAAAAAGACTTCTCGAAAAAAAACTATTAGTTATATAATCAAATTTTAAAGAAAATCGACTTAGTTGATTAATTCGAGTGACTACTTCGATATTAAACTTACTGGCTACTCTTGCAATTGATATCGAAAAATAAAGGCCGATTTCATATCTCTTTCGGAAATGGCTGCAGGTTTTGGGTTAGAAAGGGACAACAAGAGATATCTCGAGACGTCACCAATACAGTATCTGTGGTTATATGGCAAGCATTTTGCAATAGCAGAACATAAGTTTAATAAAGTGTTTGTTTTTTCATGCTAAAATAAATTTCACATTCACATTTCACAAATTGATTTATTATGTTCATTAAAATAGCCCTTTTCCTTTTGTGCGTATATTATCAAACATAACCACAATTTTATTTTGTTTTATTTATTTGAGACAACAAACAATTATACATCACTGGGCCTAATTATTTATTTATTTATTTCTACTAACATCTATCATTACATGTATATAGTATTAGTATATATTATTAGTATATCTTATACGTTGTTCTAACTAGTTGTAAAACTAGCCTCATTGTCCACCGATTAGGTTATACAACTAACAATAGATGTATAACAAAAAAATATCAGAAATAACAAAACCAAATGAAATAAGAGTAAACAGGAAATAACTTTTATTCATTTTGTTTATAGACTAGCATTATTGCTGATATATAACAAACAAGATTAATAGATATAGGTAATAATAAGTATGCAGTTTTTTATTATATTATATTTATACCGTGTCAGTCTGACTTTAAACAAAAGGAAAGTCCATTATTTCCATTTCAAAATTGTCAGCTACCCCTGTCCTCTCCTAGCGAACAGAGAACAGCAATTGGAGTGTCGTCCAGCTATCGGCGATCCGGATTCAGATCTGCATAACAAAATTTGCCGATCTGTTGCAGACAAGATTATGTATTCAGTAAACAATGGTATATTGGATTAGTGCTGCTTCAATGATCTCTAGATGTCCGTCATTTATGGTAATTTGAAATTTCCGAATATGAAATGATATGTTGTTGCAATATCAAACTATTGTTAGCCCAAGATCCGACTGCTTGATATCTACGCCCATCTGTTATTTAATCAAAATATGTTTTAGAGAAGTCGAAGACGAAAGTCCAAGACGTCGGAACAAGGGTGGTGGAACTCAAGTGGAACTGGGCAGGACACTTGGCTAGACGCGGTGATGGCAGGAGGAGTAAATCTTTGACCGAATGGTGGCCAAGAACAGACCTAAGAAGTCCAGGACGTCCGTTAGCGCAGTAGGTCGACGACATAAAGAAAGTCGCGGGCAACTCCTGGATGCGCGCAGCACAGGACCGGCAAGGGTGGTGTTTACAAAGGGAAGTCTACACCCAGCAGTGGGTACTTGTGGGCTATGGATGATGATGATAATGTTTTATAGATAACACTCCCCCCCCCCCCTCCTCTCCTTCTCCGTCCACATTTTTAGCTCATTTGGTCGTACCAAAAGTGTGCCTTCACTACCTATCTATATACCAAATTTCACGATGATCGGATTAACGCTTTGAGAGTTATCGTCGGACAAACAAACATACAACAAAAATACAGATTCGCCCAAGTTGATTTGAAGATGACTATTAAAAAAACTGACCATCTGTTAAAAATAAATAATTATTCACAAAACGCTTTCTTTTTTGTGACTGTCCCGATTTGAAACCAAAATCCCGATTATTATAACTTTCCGTTCTGAAATTTGACACACCTGGACCTAGCAACTCAAAGACTCCTCAAAGAATGAAATGGGTCTTCTGAGTCAAACTAAAGACTACCGGGTAGAGTGAACTGAAGTAAGGTTAATCCTCGCGAGATAAAAAGTACAAGGAAGCAGTGTGGAACCGACCCGGAATCGATCGAGAACTGACGGATACGACCCGAGGGACTGATGCGAGACTTGAACACATTTTCTTGAACAGGATTATGAAGATTATTATTATGATATAGTGTCTGTTAGTTTAAAACTACAAGCCCGTACAAAGTCAATAGAAGAGTAGTAGAGTTCCTTGTGAAAGCGCTCGCCCTGGGAAGTTCTACCACCATACCTATTTTTGCCGCTAAGCAGCATTGCTGTGTTTCTGTTTAAAGGGTATGGTGGCCGGTGAAATTGCGGGCACATGAGGAATTACACTGCCTCAAGTTGATTAACACAGGGCAGTGCATCGTACAAGAATAAAGCACGATCCAGCTCTGTGTTATAGGCGATGGTTACCACTTAACATCTGGTGGGCCATAAGCTAGTTCCATCACGAGGACGTACAAAAAAATTTATTAAGTATTAAAGTACAAAATGCGAAATGTGATGCAGTAACAATAAATAAATAAATAAATATTGCTGATGTCACACAGCGCTATCCAGTCCCAAACTAAGCATAGCTTGTACTATGGGAACCAGATAACTAATAGAATACTTAAATACTTTTTTTTTGTGAATACATACTTCTATACTAATATTATAAAGAGGAAAGATTTGTATTTTTGTGTGTATGTTTGTAATGAATAAACTCAAAAACTACTGAGAGTAGATTTAAAAAATTCTTTCACCATTAGAAAGCTACATTCACCTTGAGTGACATAGGCTATATTTATTTCTAGAAAAGATTAGGAATCCTTACTAAAACTTAAGTAACGTAACCCAAGGTGTAAAAAAGTGCCCTAAAACGTCTTTCGTCGCATGCGCTGCGGAAACTATTGATGATAGAACAAAAGTATGTTCTACAATATTAAAGAACATATCAATATCTACAAAAAACTTCGTAATAATAAACAGAGGAAACATTTGTTTGTTTGTATTGAATAGGCTCCGAAACTACTAGACCGATTAAAAAAAATCTTTCACTGTTGGGAAGCTACACTATCTCCGGGTGACACAGGCTACTTTTACCCCACTGCGGAGAAGGAGGTTAATATTTTTACCAAAAAACTACGCGTGTTAAGCTGCGGATTGGTCAGCTAGTATCATAAAGAGCAACAACTGGACCCGGAACAAATATCTGTAGATCATGCAATCATTTGTTCCGCGGCGGAAATCATACCCGCTACCTCCTGCGTCTATTCGCCCACTGCGCCATGGAGGTAGTCAAACAAGGTAGGTAGTAACAATACCTATTATCATTTTGACCCTTTACTCTGATAAATAATTCGGTTCATACTTTTGACGTTTATTGGCTGCCACTTTCAGGGGAAAAATATATACGAGTAATCAGATCAAGGAAAGTAAGCTAATGATTCGTCAGATAAACTATCAACACGTCAGTTAAGGGTACACCGGAGGGACAATCGCCCATACAACACGTACTACCAAGATCGTTTCTAATTGGAGCATATTTCTATCTTAATAAGGTATTATTTTAATTTGAATAGTATTTACCTAGGTTCCCAACCATATATTAGATCAAAATACTTACCTAAAATTAAATACAAGCGTATCACATTCTGCATGTTTTTACGTTATGAAAGACCTGTTTTCAACCTAATTGTTTCGTATTAAAAACAACAACATCTTACGTATCCTAGTCATGGGAACATAGATTATATCGTCTAGTTACAGAATAACAACACAATGAGAAAAATACAACAAGTTTTCAGTCATCATTTTTGGTATTACGAAAAACGGTCAAAATCTAATCAAATTTAGAATCATTCTATTGCTATCACTGTCGCTCTGCGTGGCTAAACTTCGTCACTAAACAGGGATAGCGATATTCAGGGCTAAGTATTTGACGCGGCCGAATTGAAGTTGCGCTCAGGGTTCGCCGGCGCGTTAAGTAAATAGGAAAGGAAATATATTAAATAATATTTATTAAAAAAAAGCTATCTTGAACACATTTAGAATGGAATAGAATAATATTTTATTTGCAACATACAGAGTAAACACATAAAAACAATTAAAAAACAAGTATAGTACTTATCACAAAACTAATCTAAATGTACTTATGGACAAAGTATAGTTGCAAAATGGACCTTATCTCAGCATGTGCTGGTTGCAACAACCAGCGCTGGTCTTCCGTTAAGGCCATTTAACTAGTTGCGGACATGTTTAGCACAATAAGACAGAAAATAAAAGTGTGAAAGTATTGCTCGGCATCAGACTGTTAGACAGAGTTCCAAACGTCGAGATCCGTAGACGAACGAAGGTTCATAACGTTGGGATTCGAGTTATGGAGCTTAAATTATCTTAGGCGGGACACTTGGCATGGTGTGATGTGAGATGAAGCAGGACAGTGACTGAATGGTGGCCGAGGAGCGGGTATAGAAGGGTAGGACGACCAGCAGCGAGATGGGTGGACGATATCGTAAAGGTCATGGGCCGTCAGTGGGTGAGACAAGCGCAGGATCGTGGTGAATGGTACAAACTTGGGGAGGTCTATACCCAACAATGGGTGAAGTCAGGTTGTGGATGATTATGATGATGTGAAAGAAATTTACATAAAAAAACAACGATAAAATTAAATTAAATTGCTTACTTCAGTGTTACCCAATTGGTGGTGGTATTTCAGTGTGCAAAACTTCGCTTTACTACGCTTCTTTACTACGAGGGGAGTTCAATGTGTTCTCGGTATCGGGGTAATATACTAATGATGAGGGTAATTAATAAAAAGTAATAATAATAAAAAGGAAAGATATTGTATGTTTGTAACGAATAAACTCAAAAACTACTTGTCCGATTTCAAACATTCTTTCACCATTAGAATGCTACATCATCCCGTAGTAACATAGGCTATTTTTTACCGAACTGCGCAAAAGGAAGGTAATGTTTTTATTGAAAAACTACACGTGCGAAGCTGCGGATTGGTCATCTAGTAATACTATAAAGGAGGAAAGATTTGTATTTATGTATGTTTGTAACGAATAAACTCAAAAACTACTTGTCCGATTTCAAACATTCTTTCACCATTAGAATGCTACATCATCCCGTAGTAACATAGGCTATTATTTAGCGAACTGCGCAAAAGGAAGGTAATGTTTTTATTAAAAACTACACGTGCGAAGCTGCGTATTGGTCATCTAGTAATACTATAAAAGAGGAAATATTTTTATTTATGTATGTTTGTAACGAATAAACTCAAAAACTACTTGTCCGATTTCAAACATTCTTTCACCATTAGAATGCTACATCATCCCGTAGTAACATAGGTTATTTTTTACCGAACTGCGCAAAAGGAAGGTAATGTTTTTATTGAAAAACTACACGTGCGAAGCTGCGGATTGGTCATCTAGTAATACTATAAAAGAGGAAAGATTTGTATTTATGTATGTTTGTAACGAATAAACTCAAAAACTACTTGTCCGATTTTAAACATTCTTTCACCATTAGAATGCTACATCATCCCGTAATAACATAGGCTATTATTTACCGAACTGCGCAAAAGGAAGGTAATGTTTTTATTGAAAAACTACACGTGCGAAGCTGCGGTTTGGTCATCTAGTAATACTATAAAAGAGGAAAGATTTTTATTTATGTATGTTTGTAACGAATAAACTCAAAAACTACTTGTCCGATTTCAAACATTCTTTCACCATTAGAATGCTACATCATCCCGTAGTAACATAAGCTATTTTTTACCGAACTGCGCAAAAGGAAGGTAATGTTTTTATTGAAAAACTACACGTGCGAAGCTGCGGATTGGTCATCTAGTAATACTATAAAAGAGGAAAGATTTGTATTTATGTATGTTTGTAACGAATAAACTCAAAAACTACTTTTCCGATTTCAAACATTCTTTCACCATTAGAATGCTACATCATCCCGTAGTAACATAGGCTATTTTTTACCGAACTGCGCAAAAGGAAGGTAATGTTTTTATTGAAAAACTACGCATGCGAAGCTGCGGATTGGTCATCTAGTAATACTATAAAAGAGGAAAGGTTTGTATTTATGTATGTTTGTAACGAATAAACTCAAAAACTACTTGTCCGATTTCAAACATTCTTTCACCATTAGAATGCTACATCATCCCGTAGTAACATAGGCTATTTTTTACCGAACTGCGCAAAAGGAAGGTACTGTTTTTATTGAAAAACTACACGTACGAAGCTGCGGATTGGTCATCTAGTAATACTATAAAAGAGGAAAGATTTGTATTTATGTATGTTTGTAACGAATAAACTCAAAAACTACTTGTCCGATTTCAAACATTCTTTAACCATTAGAATGCTACATCATCCCGTAGTAACATAGGCTATTATTTACCGAACTGCGCAAAAGGAAGGTAATGTTTTTATTGAAAAACTACACGTGCGAAGCTGCGGATTGGTCATCTAGTAATACTATAAAAGAGGAAAAATTTTTATTTATGTATGTTTGTATAGAATAAACTCAAAAACTACTTGTCCGATTTCAAACATTCTTTCACCATTAGAATGCTTCATCACCCGTAGTAACATAGGCTATTTTTTACCGAACTGCGCAAAAGGAAGGTAATGTTTTTATTGAAAAACTACACGTGCAAAGCTGCGGATTGGTCATCTAGTAATACTATAAAAGAGGAAAGATTTGTATTTATGTATGTTTGTAACGAATAAACTCAAAAACTACTTGTCCGATTTCAAACATTCTTTCACCATTAGAATGCTAAATCATCCCGTAGTAACATAGGCTATCTTTTACCGAACTGCGCAAAAGGAAGGTAATGTTTTTATTGAAAAACTACACGTGCGAAGCTGAAGATTGGTCATCTAGTAATACTATAAAAGAGGAAAGATTTGTATTTATGTATGTTTGTAACGAATAAACTCAAAAACTACTTGTCCGATTTCAAACATTTTTTCACCATTAGAATGCTACATCATCCCGTAGTAACATAGGCTATTTTTTACCGAACTGCGCAAAAGGAAGGTAATGTTTTTATTGAAAAACTACACGTGCGAAACTGCGGATTGGTCATCTAGTAATACTATAAAAGAGGAAAGATTTGTATTTATGTATGTTTGTAACGAATAAACTCAAAAACTATTTGTCCAATTTCAAACATTCTTTCACCATTAGAATGCTACATCATCCCGTAGTAACATAGGCTATTTTTTACCGAACTGCGCAAAAGGAAGGTAATGTTTTTATTGAAAAACTACACGTGCGAAGCTGCGGATTGGTCATCTAGTAATACTATAAAGGAGGAAAGATTTGTATTTATGTATGTTTGTAACGAATAAACTCAAAAACTACTTGTCCGATTTCAAACATTCTTTCACCATTAGAATGCTACATCATCCCGTAGTAACATAGGCTATTATTTACCGAACTGCGCAAAAGGAAGGTAATGTTTTTATTAAAAACTACACGTGCGAAGCTGCGGATTGGTCATCTAGTAATACTATAAAAGAGGAAAGATTTTTATTTATGTATGTTTGTAACGAATAAACTCAAAAACTACATGTCCGATTTCAAACATTCTTTCACCATTAGAATGCTACATCATCCCGTAGTAACATAGGCTATTATTTACCGAACTGCGCAAAAGGAAGGTAATGTTTTTATTGAAAAACTACACGTGCGAAGCTGCGGATTGGTCATCTAGTAATACTATAAAAGAGGAAAGATTTTTATTTATGTATGTTTGTAACGAATAAACTCAAAAACTACTTGTCCGATTTCAAACATTCTTTCACCATTAGAATGCTACATCATCCCGTAGTAACATAGGCTATTTTTTACCGAACTGCGCAAAAGAAAGGTGATGTTTTTATTGAAAAACTACACGTGCGAAGCTGCGGATTGGTCATCTAGTAATACTATAAAAGAGGAAAGATTTGTATTTATGTATGTTTGTAACGAATAAACTCAAAAACTACTTGTCCGATTTCAAACATTCTTTCACCATTAGAATGCTACATCATTCCGTAGTAACATAGGCTATTTTATACCGAACTGCGCAAAAGGAAGGTAATGTTTTTATTGAAAAACTACGCGTGCAAAGGTGCGGATTGGTAATCTAGTAATACTATAAAAGAGGAAAGATTTTTATTTATGTATGTTTGTAACGAATAAACTCAAAAACTACTTAACCGATTTAAAAAATTCTTTAACCATTAGAATGCTACATCATCCCGTAGTAACATAGGTTATTTTATACCGAACTGCGCAAAAGGAAGGTAATGTTTTTATTGAAAAACTACGCGTGCAAAGGTGCGGATTGGTCATCTAGTAATACTATAAAAGAGGAAAGATTTTTATTTATGTATGTTTGTAACGAATAAACTCAAAAACTACTTGTCCGATTTAAAAAATTCTTTAACCATTAGAATGCTACATCATTCCGGAGTAACATAGGCTTTAATTACGCTTGCATACATAGGTTATATCAAACTATACTATCAAAACTAGAAATCCCTACTAAAACTTCAATAATGTAACCCAAAGTGTAAAGAAATTTGTCATAAAAATGTTTAAAAAATGAATGTCCACCTGTGCGAAGCCGAGACTAGCTGCTAGTTATATGATATTTTAAAAGTAGGATTACTATAATCTCGACAAAAAACCGTACAATTAATAGCCATTTTAATGTTAATTTGAATATTATTTCCATTTTCATACACATGACAAGTTAAATCGTATGTGGGACGATAATTCAATTACCTTTATTTCAATTACCTTCTGGCTTATATTTACGGAATCGCTTTTACGAGCTCAAACTAATTTAAAATATAAATATAACTCTAAATGATTAGCAGGGTCAACTGGTAATGTACATAACCAGTTAAAATAAAATAAATAAATAAATATTGCTGGACATTTCACACAGCGCTATCTAGCCCCAAACTAAGCAGCGCTTGTATTATGGGAACCAGATAACTGATAGAATACTTAAATACATTTTTTTTTGTAAATACATACTTAAAATATATAGAGAAACAACCAGACCTGGAACAAATATCTGTAGATCGTGCAAACATTTGTTCCGCGGCGGGAATCGAACCCGCTACCTTCTACGTTTCAGCCGGCTAATCGCCCACTGTACCACGGAGGTCGTCAAAACTACTAGTTGACCCAGCTACTTTTTTATTTATTTACAAGTGGACCCGCCGAACTTCGTACCGCCTTGACATGCATATAACGCGGGCTGTCAATATACGTCACCCTGGTATAATTGTCAATTGTTGTCCCCGGCTATCATTATGTATGAGAAAATGAATGACTTCCACAAATAATTCAATACCAAAATTAGCCAAATCGCTCCACCCGTTCTCGAGTTTTAGCGAGACTAACGAACAGCAATTCATTTTTATATATATAGACAATATCTCGGGATAACTCCTACCGAAGCATCTGTTTCAAACGATATTCATTTTTTTTTACATCCTCTTTGACGATATTTGCAGCACGCATTCTGTCAATTCTACGTCAAACGTCATAAGGTTACATTATAAAAGCGCTAAGGTTAGATTATAAATAATTTTATATGATGGTTAAGTATTCTTAAATTTTCTAATTTTGCGCGCAATTTTCTTAATTTTTTCTTTCATAAGATAGATAGATAGATAGATAATTATTTATTGCTACACCAAATTAAAATAACTTAACTAAGAAAACTTAAAGACTAATACATGGTGGTACAATGGGCGGCCTTATCGCTCAAAGCGATCTCTTCCAGGCAATCTTTGGATGGACTGGATACAATAAATAATGTTACAATAAATACTCTATTTATGTAGTATAAAAATAAATAAATACCTAAACCTAAAATATACCTAAGTACATATACTTACATAAATAAATATAAAATATATACATATATACTTTTACAATAAATATCGAAAGGAAATACAATGTTTATTCTAAAGAAGCCGCTAAGTATAGTTTGTAGACCTCATTTTTGAAAATAGGTAAAGATTTAGCAACTCTGATGGAAACGGGCAAGTCATTCCATAATCCGACAGCTCGTACCGTAAACGAGTTACTAAAGAAGTTGGAATTATGGGATGGAGTTTTCAACTGGAGAGTAGTGGAAGAACGCAGATTGCGGGTATGGGATAGATTTAGGAATTCAAAGCATTGTTTGTGATACGGCGGAGAAGAAGAAGTAAATAGAATTTTATATAAATGAGTTAGAATATGAGCATTCCGACGAGAGCGGATTGGCAACCACTTGAGTTTAACGCGAAACTCGGAAATATGATCATACTTGCGCAAGCCAAATATGAATCGAATGCAGACGTTTTGAACCTTCTCCTGACAATAAGAAATACAACAAAAAAAGAATTAGCAAAATCGGTCCAGCTGTTCATGCGTGATGGCGTGACCAAGGGAAAAAGGGATTCATTTTTATATATATATAGATAGTTTGTGTAATTGATCGAGCGAAGCGAGATCTCCAAATCAACTTAGGCAAATCGGCGTTGTATGTATGTTTATTTTTCCGAGGATAATTTACGAAGCGTTGATCCGAACATCGTGAAATTTGATACATAGGTTGCTGATATATAGGATACATAGGACCTTTCGTTTGACGTCCCATTTGATCTTATAGTCTCATTTTCATTTTTGTTTACCCCTCTTGGCCCCAAGTATCCCAACCACCCCCCAACATGTTTAGCTCATTTAGTAACACCAAAATCGTGCCATTACTACCTACCTATTTATCAAATTTCACGATGATCAAATCAACGCTTCGAAAGTTATCCTCGGACAAACAAACATACATACTTACATACACATACAACGCGGATTTGCCCAAGTAGATTTAGACCCAAGTAGCTTAAGTGCTATGAGGTAATTAAAAAAATACAAACATCATCTTGATTGGCATTTGGCAGCTTAAATGATTGACCACTGCTGGGTCATCCTCCCTCATACGCAACTCAAATCGATCACGCGGTGTTTGAGGCCAGAATTTCCCCCACCACTGTCTTTATCATCAGCATCACATCAGCCGCAAGACGTCCACTACTGAACATAGGCCTCCCCCATAGATTTTCAGAACAGGTCGTCATTCGCTGTGCTTTTCATCATCATCATCAGCCCACATTAGTACATTGCTGGACATAGGCCTCTCCCATAGATTTCCAGAACAGGTCGTCATTCGCTGTGCTTTTCATCATCATCATCAGCCCACGTTAGTCCATTGCTGGACATAGGCCTCTCCCATAGATTTCCAGAACAGGTCTTCATTCGCTGTACTTTTCATCATCATTATCATCAGCCCACATTAGTCCATTGCTGAACATAGGCCTCTCCCATAGATTTCCAGAATAGGTCGTCATTCGCTGTGCTTTTCATCATCATCAACATCATCATCAGCCCACATTAGTCCATTGCTGGACATAGGCCTCTCCCATAGACTTCTAGAACAGGTCGTCATACGCTGTGCTTTTCATCATCATCATCATCATCAGCCCACATTAGTCCATTGCTGGACATAGGCCTCTCCCAATACGCGCCACTGAGCCCGGTCTTCGGCTCTTCTCATCCAATTTCTGTCCGCCACCTTTCTTATGTCATCGCTCCACCTAGCCGAGGGACGCCCCACACTACGTTTTCCTAGACGCGGTCTCCACTCAAGAACTCGTTTACCGCAACGGTTGCCGGTTCTCCGGCATATATGGCCAGTCCACTGCCACTTCAGTTTGCTAATCCGTTGAGCTATGTCGGTAACTTTGGTTCTCTGTCGGATAACCTCGTTACGGATTCGCTGTGCTTTCCACTGCCTCTAAATTACCTAAATAGTTATGCACAAAAACACAACCAGTCTTAGTCATGGAAAACACTTTAAGTTCAAACTAGCCTTATTAATATTTAACCAAGATAGTACCATCCTGACACATAAACCTAGTTTAAGTTAAAGCCTTCATTATAACTTCACAACTCAAAAACTTAACCCAAAACAAACCATTAATCAAACAACATCTGACCCTTGCCACGAACACAAGTAATAAGTAAGTCAAGTTAAAAGTAAGTTTAAAAGGGTTTTAAAGTTAGAACAAATGTTTGTATGATCTACAGATATTTGTTCCGGGTCTGGATGTTTTTCTATCTATACATATAAAACAAAGTAAGTTTAGTTTCACCATTAATAACTCAAGAACGGATAAACCGATTTTGATAATCTTTATTTTGTTGGATTTGTCTCCGCCCCGAATAGTAGAATAACTATTGGAATAATTTACGCTAATAAAATTATGAAGAAAAATTATTTTCCCATACATAGATGTAGCTAATGATGGCCGATCGACAATACATTGGCAGCCCGCGTCATATGCATGTCAAGGCGATACGAAGTTCGGCGGGTCAACTAGTATATGAATAAATGAATGAAAATACTTTATTGTACACTTCAAAAGAAACAGACTTAAAATAAAAAATCACAAAGCCACAAGTACAATGGGCGGTCTTATCGCTTAGAAGCGATTTCTTCCAGACAACCTTTGGATGGATTGGACTTTTGTGACATTACAATAATGTGTACCTACATTAACAAAACAAAAACTAAATTTTAGGAGAGCGATGAACACTTACAATAAAATAAAACAATATACATAAATATACCTACAACAAGTAAATTAATTATATATATATATATATATATATATATATATATATATATATATATACATAAACATACACACATACATATCTATAGCGATACTACGACGTTTCTGAGAGATAAAATGTTTTCACTCTTGTTTTAAATGTGACTAATGAAGGAGCTTGCCATATTGAGACCGGTTATGTGTTCCAAAGACGTGTTGCTTGAACGGTAAAGGAATCATCATAGAATCTAGTACTATGAACTGGGGTTTTCAGCATCAAATTTTCAGACGATCGGAGCGAGTGAGGATCAAAGCAGTGAAGAAACTCAAATCGTTTCTTCAAGTAGGAAGGGGTTAAGGGGTTTCGGAGGATGTTGTACAGGAGGGAAAGGATATGAGCATTCCGGCGAAGACGAATAGGTAACCACTTGAGCTTGTGACGAAATTCGGAGATGTGATCAAATTTACAGAGTTCAAAAATAAAATGAATGCAGAAATTTTGCAGACGCTATATGGTATGTATTTACAAAAAAAGTACCTATATAATTTACCTATATATGTATAACCATTCAGATTGAGAATCTATGTATAGGCAAGGTGCCTATACATAGATTCTCAATCTCGGTCAAACCGACCAAAAATGAGCAACTTAATCTTTCCTTGTCACTTCTATTGTAGACGTAGGTCAGTGGTTAAGGGTTAAAATTGACCTTAAAAATGCGCGCTATACAAAGTGTTCATATCAATTTTTTATAATAAGTACTTTTAAAAAATTTTTGGCTACATAAAATTACGAAAACTAATTTAAAAAGTGTTTCTCTCATAAATATTAATTTTATCAAACTTATAAAGGTGCTATAGCCTGCTGAGTTATTCTAGTTTAAGATGCTATTATGCTAAACTGTGTTTAGTTGTAATACGCTGTTAACATTTATGTTCAATAAAGACCTTTTAAAAACAAAACCTGTATGCCTCAAGTTGATGGACGCATGGCAGTGCAACGTAGGGCACATTTCTAAAGTGCGTGACCTACGAGGCAGTTCTTTGTTGTAGGCGATGGTTACCAACTAACATCAGGTGCCATAAACTTGTTCCATCTCCATGTAGCATAAAAAAAAACACGAAAATAGATTATAAAAAAATAAACATGTAGGTTATGTTTTCATTCAAAAAACTTTATTTTTGAGTTTAGGTTCCTAATTGCCCGTCCTATTGACCGGTTGGGTGCATTGACCGAGTGGGGCATTAACTGGGCGAAGTCATTGAACTAGCTGGATGTTGAACGGTTCACAGTAAGTTTTTAGTAATCTGTGACATCGCACAATACGCTAGTTCTCTAACATTTTATCAATTTTCTCGAGATTTTGATAATAATAATAATAATAATAATCCTCCTAGCCGATTTCGGCTACAGAGACTTGACTTTGTGATTATTGGCCTAGGTGTTTAGCCTGTATGTGGCTGATGTACCCTATTTTTGCGCTAAAAGTCCGGTTACAATGAACACAAGTTAAGGCGCCATTAATGTAGTTGTAATTGATATTAGCCGGCGGTCGACTTTTAAGCTGATCTCGTTTTAAGTCTAGTTCTTGCCTCCTTTCTTCTTCAAACTCGTACACTTTGTCCTGAACATGACGCCTCCATTCAGGTCGTTTTTCAGCGAGAGCCTCCCAGCGCGACGGATCGATACAACACCTCTTCATGTGCCTCTTCTGTACGTCTTTGAAACGTAGGAACTGACCTCCGCGTTTCCGCTTACCATGTTCTAGTTCACAGAAGAAAATGCGTTTCGCCCTTCGCTCATCAGACATCCGAGACAGGTGCCCGCACCAACGCAGCTGACGCCGCATCAAATATGCCTCTATGCCACAGACATTAGCCCGTCGTAGAACATCGGTATTACGGACCCGATCCGACCACTTGATGTTAAGAATGTCGCGGAGGCATTTCAGATGGAATCTGTCTAACGTGCGTATGTGTCTGCGATACAGGCACCATGTCTCTGACGAGTACAAGATGTTAGGAAGTACAATAGCCATATACACCTTAATCTTGGTACTCAATTTGATGTTATGGGAGCGAAATACCTGGACTCGTAGTTTACCAAAAGCAGCCATAGCGGAGCCAAGTCTGCTGTTGATCTCCGAGTCAAGGTCGCATTTTGTTGTTATGCTGCTTCCCAGATATCTGAATGTATCGACCTGTTTTATGGGCTTTCCATCGATTTGCAGATTCAGTGGAGCTTGGTTAACAGTGTCCATGGCCATCACCTCTGTCTTTGTAATATTAATTTTGAGGCCAAATCTACAGCACGCAGCGTCAAGCCGAGTCATCAAGTCCTGGAGTCCCTCAGAAGATTCCGCAACGAAACATAGGTCATCAGCATACATCAATTCGGTAATGAGGTCATACGATACCTTTGTGTGCGCTTTTAACCTAGCCAGGTTAAAGATACTGCCATCTGTGCGAAAACGTATGCGGATCCCTTCGGTGTTGGCTTGTAAAGTCTCCCTCACGACAACGGAAAAGTACAGAGCAAAAAGAGTGGGTGCTAATACACAGCCTTGTTTTACACCACAAGTGACAGGGAATTGCTCTGTCTGCTCACCATTGACGGTTACGCAACAAGTCATGTTGTCGTGAAGAAGTCTTATCAAGCGTATAAATTTGTCGGTGCAACCAAGTTTCGAAAGCACAATCCACAAAGCTTCGCGAGGTACACTGTCAAAAGCTTTCTCCAGATCAACAAAACAGAGAAACAGAGGTTGACACTGTTCCCTGCTTTTCTCTTGCAGTTGTCTAAGAGAGAATATGGCCTCGCATGTGCCGCGATTGGGTCTAAACCCAAATTGCGTTTCAGGCAATATACTTTCAGAGAGCTCCATAAGACGATTTAAGAGTACTCTGGCAAAAGTTTTTCCTGGAGTAGACAGAAGTGATATACCCCTATAAGAGTTGCAAACAGATCGATCACCTTTATTTTTATACAAAGAGCAAATTAGTGATACGCCAAAACTAGGAGGAACGAACTCCATTTCCCACATGCGCTGGAAAAATTGCCAAATCTTGTAGTGCAACTCATCTCCGCCATATTTTAATAGTTCTCCTGGTATGTTATCGATGCCGACAGCCTTATTGTTTTTCTGCGCTTTGATGGCGATGATAACTTCCTCAAGAGAAGGAGGCTGATCCAGATCTACGGCTTGTGGTAAGGCAGGAAGTGATGCTAAATAGTTTATGTCAGCAGAACGATCCACATTGAGTAAGCTGTTATAGTGTTCTGCCCAGCGAGTAAGAACTTCTCCTTTGCTTACCAGGAGGGTACCTGAAAGTGATTTCAGTGGTACGTTTACTCGATGTGGACTTCCTACTAACTTTTTAATCTCGTTAAAGAAATCGCCGAGTCTATTCGAATCAGCAAGCCACTGAATATAGCGAACCTTGTTCAGCCACCACTCATCTTTTGCGTTTCGAGTTAGTCTCCTTATTTGGCTCGTACTCTCCTTTATTTTTTCAGAAGCAGTTGTCTGATTTCCCTTTCGAAGGAGCTGGCGGTGTTTTTCTAGGGCGACTGTCAATGTATTATCATTTTCGTCAAACCAGTCTTCACAGACACGAGGTTTTTGGCCTAAGATCTCAGTAGCCGCATTGATGGTATTTGTAGTTAACAGTTTCCAGCCCTCGTCTAACTGTTCATCTTCGGGGTGTATGCCTGCTGTAAAGGTATTGACAGCTTCCCTGTAATTTGCCAATATTTCAGCAGACTCTAGCTTTTTCAGATGAAGACAGTTAGGCTTAGCCCTGCGAGGTCTACGGCAAGGGCTAAGACGCAAAAATAGTTTTGTAACAACAAGTCGGTGATCCGACCAACAATTTGCGCCCCTCATTACTCTCGTTACTTTGACATCCGCTATATCCCGTTGACGGACTATAGCATAATCAATAAGATGCCAATGCTTGGACCTTGGGTGCATCCAGGTAGTTTTGTATTTATTTGGGAGTCTAAACATGGTATTGGTAATACCCAGATGAAATTGGGAACAGAGGCTTAGTAACAGTTGCCCATTACTGTTCATGTTACCAATGCCATGTCGCCCTATCACCCGAGGCCAAGCTTCAAAATCACGTCCGACGCGAGCATTAAAGTCGCCAAGAAGCAAAACTTTCTCACAGCGCCGGATTTTAGTCAGCACTTCTGACACTTCCTCATAAAATTTGTCCTTGACGTCATCACTTTTGTCGAGTGTTGGCGAATATACGCTGATAACATTTAAGTATTTATTGTTTCGAAGATGGAAACGTAAGGACATGACACGATCAGAGATAGCAACTGGATGTTCTTCCAACTTAGAGGCTAAAGTAGTTTTAATAGCAAAGCCTACTCCTGACCGTCTAGGCTCAGAAGCTGGTGTGCCTTTCCAGAAGAAAGTGTACCCACCACCACGTTCAATAAGCTCACCTTCGTCAGCTAGATGTGTTTCGCTGAGAGCGGCTATGTCGACGTCATAGCGTTTGAGCTCGCGAGCCACAATGGCGGTTTTACGTTCTGGGCAGAGGTTGTTGGGTCGGTCTAAAAGAGTACGTACATTCCACGCACCAAAAGTCATATTCATCTGCATGTTTTTAGATTTATTCTTATTGCGAGGAATGAGCGTTTGTTTGGGGCACCTTTTCTAGCCCCCTCCCCGGCTGAGCGAGGAAAGCAGTGCCTCTCTAAATAAAGCTGCTTTGTCTCAAAGAGTGCTGCCGAACCACACTGTCACCCCGATGCAGTGCTAGAGCGACCACTCTCCTCTCCTTAGGCCACCCGTGTCCAGGTATTAGACCAAGCCCAGGACTTTTTTAAACTCGGAATGACAAAGCCAAGTCAGATGCGCAGGATATATTAAGTTGCATAAGTGTGCGCGCCGTACACAGATGCACCCTCTCCTCCTTACTCCCCTTGACCCAGTGGAACGGAGAACCGCTACGACTGGAAGGGAACAGGACGCAGTATCTGGCAACGATAAAAACTCCTATCGCTACCTTCAGGCCTTCTACAGTTGCCTGGTTGCCTCGCCACTTGAGGTGGATTGCGTTGACGCCGAAGCAACGAGCACTAGCACGGGGAGTGACCGTGCCGACTCGAGGGCCGAAACACGCCGTTGCTACAACAAAGTGTTTCGGCACTCGAGCCCCCCTCTACCAGCCTAGGTTCCTAAGGTGTGGCCGCTGCATGCTATAGCGGCGACCACTAACGACGATCGAATGCGTGCCGCGCGATCTGAGGAGCCTTTTATAGGCGATGTTGCCTCGACCACTAACGACGATCGAATCTTCGTATATTCAACGGGCAGCGTAACGACGCCCCAGAGACGTCCGCACTGTACGACGGCTCGAGCACGACGAGATTTTGATAATATGACAAGAACATATTATAGAGACAATTATTTTGATTTTCTTTGCAGAAACCGTCACTTCAATATAATTAATTTAAATTGAAAGACCCTGTATATCAAGTTAATAACAGATAAACATAATAACACTAATAGCACAAATGTAAAAGTTTAGATGTTTGTTTGTTTATTTGTTTGTTTGTTACTCAATGACGTCGTAACGGCTGAACGGATTTCGATGAAATTTGGTATATACGTAGACTATAACCTGGATTACCACATAGGCTACCTTTTATCCCATAAATCAGTTCCCAGGTGATAAAAATGGGGTGTGAAATCAAGTTTCAAACGAGTTTAGCTTTATTTCCAGGTTACCTACACATTTAGTAGTGTAACGCGTACGAAGTCGCGGGCAACAGCTAGTACATAATAAATACCAAACTGTCACTCACACACCCGGAGGCCTGACTCAGCTAGGATTTCCGGTGTAAAGCATGGTTATCAGAGCTACGACCATCACACCACTTTCGCATACTCTAAAAACGTTTTCCTCTCGATGGAATAAATCTCTGCTATTGACACCTTGTTGAAGCCTATTAACAAAGCCTCGAGCATATACGCACAGCTAGATGAATACAGACATTTATTACGACACAACGATAAGTAACAGACACACAGAAAATACATACGGTAGTGTATGGAATGAGTGGGCTGCTTCATACTAGCTACTGTGTAATCTGTGGTCGCGTGAATGGGTCAGTCTGCAATAAACAGGGTTGCCAGATCGGCCCCTATGGGGCCGATTATCGGCCCTTGACAGCCATCGGCCTTTTTGTGGCCTTTACCCACCAATAATAAAAATATTATTTACAATTATAAAAAATAAAAATAAGGTCTTGGTTTTAGAAATTCCTAACTAGGAACACTGGTTGTCCTGTGCCTCAGAGCAGCTACGCGATTCTTCATAAGAACCTGTCAAATCCACCGCAGCAGTCCGAAATTGACAGGTTTTTACTGGATTGTCTAAATTTTTACACTGAAACAATATCACAGATTAAAAAAGGTTTAATTTTTCTGATCCCCTCTTTGATTTGATATCAATAGTTGAACCGTCACAAGCCACTAATTTTGACCCGCAACTGAACAGCTCTTTATTTGGACGTTTTCCTGTGATCAACGAGACCATTGACTCAAACGACCTTGTTAAAGAATGGAGGGAGTTTTGCCTGACCGACCTTGAAACTTTGGGGATTAAAACAACATTGCCAGCAGAATCCTTTTGGAAAGCAGTATTTAATTTAAAAAATATAGCAGGAAATCCAATTTTTAATTTACATGAACTAATTGGCTTACTGCTGGTTCTCCCATTTTCAAACGCGAGTGTTGAGCGTGTTTTTAATAAACTGAAGAGAATAAAAACTGAAAGCCGCACTCGTCTCAATACGGAGACGATAGCTTCTTTAATGATTACCACTGCAGGTACATAAAACTGTGGTAGTTCAATAAATTTCGAGCCATCACCAGAATAAGTTCTAAAATAATATACAAGTAAAGACTGTTAATATATAGGTAAAGAAGTTGTTTGTATCTTGTTTTTGTTCTTTGCACCATTTAAATATATTTTTAGTTGAATAACGTTTTTTTTTTAATTTCGGCCTTTGGGCCAAAAATCGGCCTTTTTCAACAAAGCTAACCGGCCCTATTCTGATTTAGGTGCTGGCAACACTGGCAATAAACGGTTGAACCAGCTGCCTGTGTTTCACTCCGATACATCTCAGATAATTCTTTTTTTACTAACCTACCTAGTCAGGTCATAAGTATTTGTCACACAGTAAAAACTTTTCTTTTAGAATGCTGGCCACAAAAAAAATTATAGAATTCGAATTTAGAATTGTTCATGAAAATAAAAATGTATACTTTTTAGAATTTTACTCATTTTTAAATATGGAGTGGACGCCTAAAGAAGACCGTGTTGCAGTTATTGCGTTGCATCGTTGCGGTTACGCGCCAATTCAAATTATTGACATACTGAAAAATTTGAATATAACCAAAAGATTCGTTTATCGCACCATCAAACGATACAATGAAGACTCAGTGTAGATGACAGGTCAAGAAGTGGTCGCCCTCGGTCTGTTAGGACTCCAGCAGTGATAAAAGCTGTAAGGCGCGAATTCAAAGAAATCCCAAACGTAAGCAGAAACTGTTAGCCCTTCAGATGGGGTTAAGCAGAACCAGGCTTCGGGCATATCGAAGAAAAACAGGACATCGTTTGAATGCTCGTCTAATGGACCTGAGACTGAAGAGATGCCGCGCTTTGTTGAAGCGGTACGCGGGAAAAAAATATCAGGAAATTCTTTTTTCGGATGAAAAAAATTTTACCGTAGAAGAGAGCTACAACAAACAAAATGATAAGGTGTACGCACACAGTAGTGAAGAAGCGAGCAACCGTATTCCGCGTGTCCAACGAGGTCATTTTCCATCCTCGCTCATGGTATGGTTGGGAGTTTCTTATTGGGGCTTAACAGAGGTACATTTTTGTGAGAAAGGTGTAAAAACGAATGCAGTTGTGTATCAAAATACAGTCCTGACGAACCTTGTGGAACCTGTTTCTCATACCATGTTCAATAACAGGCACTGGGTATTCCAACAAGATTCGGCGCCAGCTCATAGAGCGAAGAGCATACAAGACTGGCTGGCGGCGCGTGAAATCGACTTCATCCGGCACGAAGACTGGCCCTCCTCCAGTCCAGATTTGAATCCGTTAGATTACAAGATATGGCAACACTTGGAGGAAAAGGCGTGCTCAAAGCCTCATCCCAATTTGGAGTCACTCAAGACATCCTTGATTAAGGCAGCCGCCGATATTGACATGGACCTCGTTCGTGCTGCGATAGACGACTGGCCGCGCAGATTGAAGGCCTGTATTCAAAATCGCGGAGGTCATTTTGAATAAACTTTAGTGTCATAAGAATCTATGTTTTGTTAAGTTTATTTCGGTATATAAATGGTTACATAATGAATAAACTTGTTTAAATTATTTTATATTAAACATGTGACAGAATTTATGACCTGACTAGGTATATTGTCCCGCTGCTGGGCAAATGTCTCCCCATATCCCCTCCATCCATCACGATCAACAGCCAAATCAGACCAAGCTGGTTTGAAGGCATCCAGGCCGTCTCTCCATCTTTTAATTCTAATTCTCGCACTAATTGATTTGAATTATGTTGCTTATATATTTTTGTTTTTATTTATAGTTGAGTTTTAACATAAGTCACCTACTTGCTTATTTTATATTTTTGTATGTGTTAGCAGACTTCCGTGTACTCACAACGGTTCCAACGGAAAACCAGCGCTGTGTTACCATTCTGTGACATAGCAAAATGCTGAGTTGGAACCTTTATGCGGCGGCTACTAGAATAACTTATATCTGTTATCTTTTGTTGTAGTGTATTGTTTTTGTGTTGTCAATTATTGTTATTAGTGGTTGGCATAATAAAAATATTTTCTTTCTTTCTTTTAAACCGCCGCCCGCTTAAAATGGGATTGGGCTGGCCATGTGGCTCGAATGCATCCAGAACGATGGGCGAATCTAGTCACCCAGTGGATACCGAACGGACGACGCAGCCGTGGTAGGCTCAGAAAAAGATGGACAATTAAATACAGACAATTAAAAACACGTTTATATTATCAAAAAAATAAAAGATACGTAGATAAGTACGCAAGTAAGTAATCAGTGCATTCATTGAAACTGATTCTCATTTAATTTACCGAAGCGACAAAATAACTAATATAACCGGCCAAGTGCGAGTCGGACTCTCGCACGAAGGGTTCCGTACCATTATCTATAAAAACCGCAAAACAATCTCGTTTTGGTTATGGTAGCCCCTCGTAAATATTAATTTTATTTTAAATAAATTATTTATTTAAAGTGAATAATATAACTCAATATTCTGTGAATATTTTAAGCGGCTACCTGCTGCCTTTATCAATATTTAGCAAAAACGAGCAAAAAAACTTACGTTTGTTGTATGAGAGCCCCCTTAAATATTTATTTTATTCTGTTTTTAGTATTTGTTATTATAGCGGCAACAAAAATACATCATCTGTGAAATTTCAACTGTGTAACTATCACGGTTCATGAGATACAGCCTGGTGACAGACGGACAGGCAAACAGACAGTAACCCTTTGGGTACGGGACCCTGTAAATTGTTTTTATTGATTCGTTTCGGATTATCACATGCATATTCACCTACTAAAAAAACTGAAACTGTAGTGGCCTATATGTATATCATCTTGAAATTGAGTCATTCTCAATGTTGTCTGAAGGAGATCATTCATAGTGATAAAAACGCCGGTTGTACTTCGCAATTTAATTAAGTATCTTAGTTGTTAATACGTTTGTTATTTTGTGGTACACAATAAAGCGTTTTCTTGTTACGGATAATATACTACTTAATAAGTACCTAAAATTACTGATTCACAATAAACTTTTGAATGGTTCTCGCCCGAAACTTTACATTGAAGACAATTAAAAGCTGCGAGTACAAACGTTCTTAGAATACACAATGAATACAAGTAAAACCAACTTCATTAATCTAACAGCTACTTCTGAGGGATGTTTAGACTGGTTTTGATTTTATCAGTTGATTTTGTAGATACTTAGCTACTTACTATCCTGGCACATCAACCCGAAGCAGGTCCGACACTGAAAGGGTTGCCGCTCAGGCAAAAAAAAAGTCGCTAAGCTAGCACCGAAAAGTCGCCAGATATATGAAAAATCTAGTTAAATGTCGCTAGATTTTTATAAGGATATTGTATTAATAAAATATGGTTGATATTTAAGTGTTTACTTGAAGATAACCACCACTTACTTCCCATCATGGTGGCGCCTCACATGGGCTCATGACTTGGTTCCAACGCTGGCTACGAATAGAATGGCCAATAATTGCAACCAAGATTGCGGCCTCATATGGGCTCCAATATAATTGGGCAAACACTCATGCCAAGAGCATTGGAAGGCTGGACGTTCGAGCAGGTATCATTTATTCATCAAATTTATTGCTAGCAAGTCATGTCGGACGGGACACTTTTCGCTCTGGCTACTTACGCCCACGCATTCAGCACATATTATTATTATTTAATTAGTCAAAGGATTCGTTTGCAATCGTAATTCTGCCCCAAAAAGGAATTCAAACTTTGGTAAGCAAACCAATTGGTTTGATAAATTTCATCTGCACCAGCCCCTGATTTTAAAGAATTTTTCCATTTTTTGAGATGATATCTAAAAGTTGTCATCAAAGATCTTTTTTCGAAACCTTTCCCACGAATCTGCTAGTACATTTTTATTTTTGTGGTATTTATTAACTGGATTCCACAGTGCTTCTTCTGCTCGATATAATTCAATGAACTCCAACACTTGTTCATTCGTCCACTCGGCGTTCGGAGAAAACATATCGCAGCACGTCCAGCACTCACATCGGCAGAGCGCGTACTGATGATGCAACCAATGTGTGGATCGAGAAGTGACGTTGGACCCAAGTTGCCCCCCCGCCTACACACTTCACTCCCCTCGCCTTTGAACTTGTACAAAAAACCGACACAAGTCGGGTTGACATTGGCTATTGGACGCAATGTTCCGTTTTTATCCAATAATGTCCCAAGATCGATCCTCACATTGGTGTGTTGGATCCAACAGTATAACTTGGAGCCAACATAGCCCATGTAAGGCGCCGGCATCAGGCGGGCCGTTGGCCTTTTTCCTTACATATTACATAAAAAAAATAAAAAAAGATGTAGGTTTACACAAACAATAGGTAATCAAAATTGAATAAATTGCAACATTTCGTCATCTAAGACGTCATCCTCATCACAAACATTGGTAGGAGCAGTTCTGGAAGTTGATGGTCCTTTTCGGTACTCTTTGTTTTTTAATGGTTTTTGAGATTTTGGAAAGAACATCTTCAGGCAATACCTAGCTATGGCAAGTCTGGTTTAAAATTTTTAATTGATTTCTTATAAGAATGATTGAGTTCAGAATAACAGGCGTCAATCCGTTTCTTAGTTTATTTTTTACGATATTCATCACACTGAACAATCGCTCGACTTCAGCGTTTGAATGTGGCAGTGACCAAACTGTTATAGCCAAACCTGCTAGTTCTATGTATTCTTTCTTTCGTTCTTCTTTCGTTATTTTAAAAAGTCGCTTGATGTCGCTAAATATTTTTTCGTCGCTAAATATGAAAATAATGTCGCTAAAGGAGTACAAAATCCCCTAGATCTAGCGACAAAGTCGCTAAAACGGCAATGTACACTGAGTCTGACACTTGGAGAGCGCATGTGAACTGCGCTCCCAAAAATAAATCGCCGACAAAACTTTTTAAATTTTCGCGAACTATACAGATGTTTTTAAACTCATGTACTCATGTTTTAGTCAAAACTATGATTTTGATATAAATCTGTGCGCGAAAAGACACGTTTTGTCTTAAAAACATCAATCGCGGACGTTTGGCACCAAGTAGGCAAGTTAAAGTGGGATTGGGCATCTCTGCTGCATGTCGGAGGAGTTATGCGCAAAATCCACCACCGAGTGGATCCCAAAAGACAGAAAACGACCACGTGGCAGAGCACGACGCCGATGGAAAGACGAACTCGACTCGTATATGGAAGACTGGACTACACACGCGCATGATAGAGTGAAGTGGAAGGAAGGAAGGGAGGCCTTTGCCCTGCAGTAGGACTGTACAGGTTCCAAATAAAAATAATAATTTAATTACTACATAAACAGTGAATTGTCGGCTTAGGCCGAGAGCTCGGGTATTAAGCTGTTCCATGTCACCTTACATACGTACTATTTATCATAATCTACCTATAGTTGTATCACCATAATTATTCTCCATCTAGCATTGGATGTGTTCCGGTCTCCCTTTAGTCCCTTGGGTTCTATCCGTCACACCGTTTTGTCCCAGGTTTGAGTATAGTGAATAGGGTAGGTTCTATAGGTGCCGCCAGCGGCTTCGCACGCGTTGTTTGTCTAAAAAACATTACCCTGTTTCTGACTAGTCGAGAAAGGTAGTAGTAGTCGAAATCGGTTCTGCCTTTTATTCGTGAATACATAACAAGCAGACAGACATACAGAATTAATAGACATTTATACTTTTGAATTTGTCATCAAGAATCTGTAAATACGTAAATAAAAAAATGATTATTCTGACGACCTCCGTGGTGCAGTGGGCGAATAGCCGGCTGAGACGCAGGAGGTAGCGGGTTCCCGCTGCGGAACAAATGTTTGCATGATCTACAGATATTTGTTCCGGGTCTGGTTATTTCTCTATAAGTATGTATTTACAAAAAAAAAAGTATATAAGTATCAGTTATCTGGTTCCCTTAGTACAAGCTATGCTTAGTTTGGGGCTAGATAGCGCTGTGTGAAATGTCCAGCAATATTTATTATTATTATCTGTCTTATTACTCCTACATAATAAAAGAGTTTAACTAAATCCTCCAATATAAGGATGTCTGGAAGAAATCGCTTCAAAGAGATAAAACTGCGCATTGTGTTATTTGTTTTATGTATCTATTTTGTTCGTGATTTTTTATTTTTATAGTATACAATAAAGTGTTTTCATTCATTCAAATGTATAATAAATTTTAAAATGTATATCTTCCATAGGATGATATGATGACGATGATGTCCTTTTCCAGTGCATGATCCACTAGAGAACCATTCTGGCGAAAGGATCGTCAGTTACGTGCTCTTCAGTTTGCTAATCCTCTAAGCAATGTCAGTGACTGTAGTTATTTCTTTTTTAGGGTTCCGTACCCAAAGGGTCAAACGGGACCCTATTACTAAGACTCCGCTGTTTGTCTATCTGTCTGTCCGTCTATCACCAGGCTGTATCTCATGAACCGTGATAGTAAGACAGATGAAATGTTAACAGATGATGTATTTTGTTGCCGCTTTAACAACAAACACTAAAAACAGTATAAAATATTTTTTTAAGGGGGGCTCCCATACAACGAACGTGATTTTTTTGCTCGTTTTAACTGGATATTGATAACGATTACATGTAAACGCTTGAAATATTCACACAGTATTGAGTTATATTATTCAGTTTAAAAATAAATAATTAAATTAAAACAAAATTAATATTTACGGGGGGCTCCCATATAACAAACGTGATTTTTTGCCGTTTTTATAGATAATGTTAAGAAATCCTTCGTGCGCGTGTCCGACTCGCACTTGGCCGGTTTATTATTTATTATTGATAGTCAAGCGCTTGATCTTTCTTTGTGGTAAGTGATGGTGTGCTCGAAGATAGAGCACGATTGCCTAAAAATAACCTTTTCACTCTGGACTTGAAGACTCCGAGATTATACTGGTCCGGAAAAACATACGCCGGAAGTGAGTTCCACTCATTACTTGTGCTAACGAGAAAAGTGGAAGCAAATCGTTTGGTACGGTAAGGTGGTATGCCGCCCAATCCTCCTTTTGCGTGGTTTATTAATCCTCCAAAGTCAAAGTCAAAATCATTTATACATTAAAATCACAAGGATCACTTTGAAACGTCAATTTTACTTCCTGTTCCTTCGCGACCAAGCAAGAAAGGCAAGAAAACAAGGCTGGTTGTTTTTTATGATCCTTTTAGAATACATAACAATACAGGAAATAAATTACGTCTAAATTATAAGATTTTGAACGAGTTGGAGCATTTCAATCCCAAGCTTCTCTATCATCTAAATAATCCGATATTTTATAGTAGGCTTTATTATAAAGATTTTGTTTAATTGCATTTTTAAATTTGTAAATTGTCAATTTTTGTACATCACTTGGGAGTTTGTTATAAAAGAGAACACCTTGCCCGTGGCAACAGCAAGATTATCTTTATTTCTAGTATTAAAATTATGATTATCGCTATTTTTCTTAAACAAATTCATGTTTTTGTGAACATACATCAGATTTTCATAGATGTATTGACAAGGTAATGTCATAATATTTATTTCTTTAAACTTATTGCGTAATGATTATCTGGGGGTAAATTGCACGAACAGACCTCTTCTGCAGCACAAAAACGGTCCTTCATCTTCTTTTGCACATTAGGGTAAAAAGTAGCCCATGCCCTACCTCAAGATATAATTTATTTCCTTGCCAAATTTCATTACGATCCGTTAAGCCGTTTAGTCGTGAAAAGATAACAAACAATCAAACAGAGTTACTTTCGCATACATAATATAACTAGCTGACCAATCCGCAGCTTCGTACGCGTAGTTTTTCAATAAAAACATTACCCTCCTCCGCCGCAGTTAAGTAAAAAGTAACCTATGTTACTCAGGGTGAATGCAGCTTTCCAATGGTGAAAGAATTTTTGAAATCGGACCAGTAATTTTTGAGTTTATTCATTACAAACATACACACAAACATACAAATCTTTCCTCTTTATAATATTAATATAGATTATGGATAAAATTACAAGAAACAAGTTTTGTTGTACATTTAAAACTAATTTATGCGGCCATTTTAATATTTTACAAACTAAGGGACTACAAACAATATTGCGTTGGGGTTGAAACGAGAGCATTTGGCAGCATTTACATTAAGCAACCCATACATTATCTCAAAGACAGGCCAATTATTCCCGCGGAGCGTCTAATCAGCCAGTCTTCAAATTACCACAGGTAGTCGCGAACTTTCCGTGGTAATTTCAAGTGACTCATCCATCAATTAGAGGGTACCCAGTTATAATTCGTACAGTAGATATACGAACTCTATAAGCAGGGGGACAATCGCGCTAATTCTGAACGTGTCTAACGTTGGAACGTAACGAGTTTGGTTTTGGATTTACGTTCGTTTGACTTATCAAAAAAAGCGGCCAAGTGCGAGTCGGGCTCGCCCATGAAGGGTTCCGTAGCAGCAAGTAACATAATATAAAAGTTCTTGTAGTTCGTGGTAACTTTGTTTTTATTTGAGTTGATTATTATATATGGTGATTGAAAGGTAAATTGCGGTTGACGAGTTATGACGTATTAAAAAAAACTAATAACTAGATCTCGTTCAAACAAATTTTCGGTGAAAGTTTGCATGGTAATGTAATCATATATTTTTTTTAGTTTTATCATTCTCTTATTTTAGAAGTTACAGGTGGGGGGGGGGGGGGGGGCACATTTTACCACTTTGGAAGTCAGTGTCTCTCGCGCAACCTATTCGGTTTAGAAAAAAATTATATTAGAAACCGCAATATCATTTTTGAAGACCTATTCATAGATACCCCACACGTATGGGTATGATGAAAAAAAAATTGAGTTTCCGTTCTAAGTATAGGGAACCCCCAAAATTTATTGTTCTTTTTTCTATTTTTCTGTGTAAATCTTAATGCGGTTCACAGAATACATCTACTTACCAATTTTAACAGTATAGTTCTTATAGTTTCGGAAAAAAGTGGCTGTGACATACGGACGGACATACAGACTGGCTGTCTGTCTGACAGCCATTTGGCTACAGAACCTGTCATTTCGCCAAGAACAAGGAACCGATATGTAAGCTGAGTATTAATTTTATTATTGCAGCTAGATTACTTCATGATATATGTAACGATGTGATAAAGTCCAACGGTTAATATTCGATGGTAGAATACTTACGCGTTGGCATGCCTATTTTTATTAGTTTCACTATCATAATATATTTCTGGCGGATGTCATCCGGTGGCCAATGGACGTGAAAAAGAGATGAAGAGTTTTTGTAGCGAAAAGTAAAAAACCGGCCAAGCGCGGGTCGGACTCGCGCACGAAGGGTTCCGTACCATTATATATAAAAATGTCTGTTATATGGGAGCCCCCTTTAAATATTTATTTTATTGTTTTTAGTATTTGTTGTTAGAGCGGCAACAGAAATACATCATCTGTGAAAATTTAAACTGTCTAACTGACACGGTTCTTAAGATACAGCCTGGTGACAGACGGACAGTCAGACAGAGAGTTAGACAGACCGCGGAGTCTTAGTAATAGGGTTCCGTTTTACCCTTTGGGTACGGAACCCTAAAAAGATATTTTTAGGGTACGTTGGTGTAGCGAACGATCAAACTTTCGGGATTGCGTTTTTTTTGACAAAGTCTAAATCAAAATCGCCGTCAAATGAACGGTTCTGTGTTGTAAAAATAAAAATAACAATACTTTATTTTGATTTGTTAGAAAGTGCTCATGAGGTGGAAGTGGCTGAGGAGAAAGTTTTAACCAATAGCTCAAAAACATTTTTAACATCAGTCAAACCAACTTGAAACCCAAACCAAATACACGTTACGTTACGTTCCAATGTTAGACACGTTCAAAATTAGCGCGATTGCCCCCGTGGAATAAGTCTGTCTGTGTGTCTGGATGGACCGATAGCATTTGTTTTTAGTTTGCTTGAAAGCGAGGAATATCTGTGTCTGGATAAACGAATTACAGTTATTTATGCTTGAATGCTGAAGTGTCGGGTGTGGAGTGGACGGACCGATGAATTTTGTTCCTTTTTTAAGTTGTGTATTTCTTTGTAACTGGTCTGGATGGACCGATGTTATGTGTTTTCTAGGGTCCGTGTCTACCTCAAAAGGAAATAGGAACCCTTATAAGAATCACTTCGTTATCCGTCTGTCTGTCTGGCTGTCTGTCAAGACCCTTCTTCTCAAGAACTCTTGGAGGTATCAAGTTCAAATTAATATCAAATACGTAGGACTACGCGGTCCCTTAAAGTTGAATAAAATTAAGCTTATAAGTCAAAGCAATCAAAAAATACGGCCATTTTTCAATCTTTTTATTAACTTGCAATGTATGTATGTTTGTCCGGGTGGAATCTTGCAACTGAATTTTAAACCCGTTCCCCTCAACCGATTGAGCTGCAATTTGAAATACATATATAACTTCGGTGACAATGCAATAATATGGTACAATGGAGGTGGTCTCACGATGGAGACGGATGCTAGACAACGGAACTTCTGAATGGATTATAGTAGTCATTATTATAAATACGGGATTTAGCACGTACCGTCTTATCGGTGTTTCGATCGACAATGTTTTGGTTCAATTCGTGAACCTTCATCAGGGTGAGTGCGATCCGCTCCTAATAACGTCTCGCCTAGCACTGCGCGCCGATAAGACGGTACGTAATAAATCCCGTATTTATAATAATAATTGAAATCAATCACTAAATATTTCTAAGTAAAATAGGCTACTAGTGCTTGGGCTCATTTGAATCTGCTTGTGGTTCCGATTATGAATTTTATAAAAGCTTGTTTTGAAAAAGTAATTTTTCAAAATCCGTCCAAAATCTGCTTGATATTATTCTGCTATAATATTCTGATGACAAAAACCTTCTATTATTTCATATACATTAATTAGACATGAAATAAAAAGTGTACAAATACAGTCGTTATGCCTGATAATTTTTATTTTAGACCATTTATTATAGATAATGATATGACATGTGTCATTTGACATATCTATAGTATGTATTCCATTAGCTCATTAGCTAATGACATTTCTTTAATTTGATGAAAAAGATAGATAGACATTACAAAAGTTTTTATAAATCACGATTTTATATCCAAAACACTGTAAATTGTGTTCGTAATCGGCGCCATAACCAAACAAAAATGTATTGGCGTGATCCATTACGGATAGTTTGATAATTAGAATACTTACTGTAAACTGCGGAAAAAACTTCTTATAGTAGTCGCATATGATGTGTATTATCTGACTACCGCGCGCACTCATTGGTCAAATCAAATAGCGCGCGTTTCCCCGGTTTCCTGTTACACACTTCCGTCGCTTTTGCCAAAATCACTCCCACAAACCGGGAGGAAAAATGTTACACACCAAAAATATTATGTACCTAACATTAAGGTTATCATTGTAATTGTGTTGGCATATGTATTAAATAATTTTTTTATTTATAACTAGCTAATAGCAAAATTAAGAGGAAACACAAGAGCCGTTTTTACATACAAACGTAGTACCCTTTTTCCTCCCTGGATATTGCCAGTACAGCAATAATTTTTTTTCTCAAAAATATATGGCCACTATTGGCATGTCCCTATGTTTTCCTTTTTTTCATAAATTAATTATTAAAAGAGATATGAACATTCAAAAACGTATAAAACTTGTCAGATTTTCCGCTGTGTTCAAAAATTCAGAAAACAACTTTGACTAGATTATATAAAAAAAGGAAAACACAGGAGCACGGACAAAGTCTATCTTTAATTTATAATGAAGAAAGTAGTTAAATCATTCAAGTTTTGGAGAAGAAATCAGGTGACTACGAATCATTAATTTTGTGTAATTTTAATAGGTATTTTCGGCCAAAGCTGCAGTTGTCTCTATCGCGCATACTGCGCCATACTGCGCGACAGTAATAGATCTTACAAATACTTACCTATTTTTCAATTATCTAACCCTTGGTGTTTCCTCTTAACTACGACGAATAACAGTAGGACGCGGTATAGTAAGTTATCTGTACTTGAATTAAGTTGAATTGTGTATCTAACAGCCCCGGCTTCGCACGGATTTAAAAAAAAAGTGGCACTCTGGGAGTGCCGACAGAAGTGAAAACTTAAATAAAAGCAGACTACATTACTGATACTTATATACAGAAGTCAGTGTCAGTAGTCAGTGACAGGTGACGCGAGTTCAATGGTTTTGTCCCATCTCAAAAAATTTTCAACGAGCCTAAAAAAATTTTTACACTTCAAGATATAGTTTATGGTCATACAAAACAAAGCAAATATATTCAAATTGGCTGAGCCCTATTCGAGTTTTTGCACGACTACGGTACATAATAGGTATTGAGTCCAGTATCGAGTATCTCTGTATATTTTAAATTCTACTTATCGTAAACCGATCGTATCGTATGTACTAAAATGCTTGCAAGCTTTTTATAGTGTATATAAAAGATTCTATCGAATTAATTTGGTAAGTCTTATAAATCTATCGCATCTGTCCTTTTACAATGTGTCCTATACTCGTTTTATGGGCTAGGCAGGCAAGATATATTATGGAATGTTTTTTTTAGGGCCCAAATTCAATTGTTCTTTCGTATTCTTTCTAAGCTATAAAGTAGCCTGTGTTACCCGGAGATAATGTAGCTTCCCAACAGTGAAAGAATTTTTTAAATCGGTCCAGTAGTTTCGGAGCCTATTCAATACAAACAAACAAATCTTTCCACTTTATAATAATACAAAGTATTTTGTAGATATTGATATGTTCTTTAATATTGTAGAATATACTTTTGTTCTATCATCAATAGTTTCCGCAGCGCATGCGACGACAGACATTTTAGGGCACTTTTTTACACCTTGTGTTACTTTACTTAAGTTTTAGTAAGGATCCCTAATTTTTTTTAGCAATAAATATAGCCTATGTTACTCAGGGCGAATGTAGCTTTCCAATGGTGAAAGAATTTTTGAAATCGGCACAGTAGTTTTTGAGTTTATTCATTACAAACATACACACAAAAATACAAATCTTTCCTCTTTATAATATTAAAGTATAGATATAGATTAGTATAGACTGATAATCCAATTTGATAAAAAAAAATCTAATTTCCTTTAGAACACTCAGTGATTTTAGTCCTTAAATTACCATCATATATTAATGATTACTAAACGGTAATTGAGCGTTTTAAATGCTACAAAAATACCAAATTCCACATCAAAATGTATTTACAGATTTTATACCAGCATTAATGATGGCGAAAGGTCCCTTTTCATCACGCTTGCCCCATTAGGGCCTGCTCACTGACAATACTACTCAAATTATGCCTCAAATTTATTGTTATTATATATCTAAACACACCTTTTGCGTGTCCGTGTTATCGTTGAAATGTTTTGATAGTTAATAACGGTTTTTTTTTTAATTTTGAGGGGCTTTTTACTCTGGCTCGCCTTAAATAACTAACAATATAGGCAGTGTTATCGGCGTTATGTAGATAGTTCTAAAGTTTACATGTAAAACTGTAGAATGATATGAAGTATATAGTGTGAATATAGATGTATTATATATCTATACTAATATTATAAAGAGGAAAGATTTGTTTGTTTGTATTGAATAGGCTCCGAAACTACTGGACCGATTTAAAAAAATTCTTTCACTGTTCGAAAGCTACACTATCCCCGGGTGACATAGGCTTCTTTTTACCCAACTGCGCAGAAGGAGGGTAATGTTTTTATTGAAAAACTACGCGTGCGAAGCTGCGGATTGGTCAGCTAGTATTACATAATTGTTTAGGGGTAATATTATTTTACGAACGTTTAGTTATCAACATTTAATTTAATGGCGCGTGAATTTCTTTCAGAGAGATCAGTTTTAATATCAATGGTGAATGATAAATACATATTGCTGGATATTTCACACAGCTCTATCTAGCCCCCAAACTAAGCAGAACTTGTACTATGGAAACCAGATAACTGATAGAATACTTATATCCTTTTTTTTGTAATATACTTAAAATATCCAGACACGGAGCACTGCGTCTCAGCCGTCTATTCGCCCACTGCGCCACGGGGGTCGTCGATAAAAATCACTGTGCCCTAACTAATCCACGAGTTACGTTCAAAGCTGTTTTGTCTCCAGCGTGTTACGATTTTCGGAATAACTTACACACTAAAATTAAAATACTCAATGTTTTTCAAAACTCACCCTTAGTTCAATACTAGCTGATCAATCCGCAGCTTCGCACGCGTAGTTTTTTCAATAAAAACTGTTTTAACTTAAACGAGGTGAAATTAGGGTTCCTTCGACAGACTCCAGCAGAATACGGATAGGTAGGTATTGAAAGGTACTCACAATGCGTTCGGTGGCTGGTCCGCTTAATTTTATGTAACACCCCACTTTTTATTGCACACTTTATAGATTAAATAGATCACAGCAATATTTGGATTGTTTTGGATATCAATTTTTTGTTCACGATGAAAGCTTTCACATTAATTTTTGGATTATGTCGCGCACACGCACGGCTCTTTTCAAGGTAAGGCAGCCATCTTGTTCTTCATCTTCAAAAGTAGGTCACCGTTCATACCCGTGTTGTCGTGGCGCCAAATTTGAATTTGCAAGTTGTCGAGAGGTATTGTGAAGGAGGGACAGGATTTAGCCGAAGTCTGAACAAAAACATTACCCTCCTTTGCGCAGTTGGGTAAAAAGTAGCCTATGTTACTCAGGGTGAAATGTAGCTTTCCAATGGTGAAAGAGTTTTTGAAATCGGACCAGTAGTTTTTGAGCTTATTCATTACAAACATACACACAAAAATACAAATCTTTCATCTTTATAATAATAGTATAGAAAAAGGAAATATCCTTAAGAGTTGACTATACCTCAGCCCAAACTCGAATTTCACCCCCGCTTCTCCGCGCGCCGCTGCACGTCCTATCGCGCCGTGGTTCATATGTTTGCCGGTTTTTTATCATTCAGTCCCTTCATTATCTTGTTGTGCTTATTTCTTATTACTGCGTCTTTACAAAAACCAACTAAATATAAATTCTACCTAAGAATTACGTGTTCGTTTGGAGCGACAAGCGTCACGGGTACCCCGTCTGAAAGCCGAGACCAGACTGAATCGCGGACCGGGTGTCCGGAGCGAATAGTTTAATTGGTGCACAACTTAGATATTTTCAATTTATGGTAAAATCAAAAGGTATTTTGAAAATTTAAAACACAGGTGCCCTTATTTATGTGGTGTAGAATTACTGTATAAAGTTTCAAGATCTAAATTGTAGTATTCATCGCATAAGAACGGTTTTAAGATAAATTTGGAGTCATCTTTGGATTTTTTTTCTATCGAGAAAATTTTACGGAATCGTGTTTTCACAACACAGGTGCACGTATCCTTAACATTTATGAATTACAGATTAAAAGCACACAATTTGTTGAACAAAACATTGTTTCTCAATAAGCGATTTAACGTCTCCCTAGGTATAGTGCGCCCTTAACTTTCTTGTTTTAAATAGTACTTATAACTACAACAACTATCAAACTAAATTTTCATCGCGTATTCGAAAATCAACAAAACAGAGGGCAGGCGAGGGCACTTGATTGTGTTGACAGAAAAGATTTGCCGTTAATTAGTTGACTCATTTACTGAACAAACCCGCTTTAGTTCGAATGTTTTAGTATGATTAAGAACGTCTGTTATTTATATTTTAAAAGATGAGATAATGCACAAGCTCGTAGCCGAACGTACTTTTTGTTACTTTATAGGCTTGCGTTTGACCACGATCTCGCCTGATGGTAAGCGATGATGCAGTCTTCGATGGATCACGCTTGACAAGAAGAAACCTGTTCACTCGTGACGTGAAGACACCCAGGTTGTAGTTATCAGGAAACACAGACACAGGCAAGGCATTCCACTCTTTGGCGGTGCGCATAATAAAGGTCGATGAGAACCGCTTTGTGCGAATGGTACTTACTTACTTTATAGTAAGGTATCTGTTTGTTTTATAGTTTTGAATAGTAAAATGTAATTTATTTTTACCAAAACGTTTAAAAAGATAAATTAAAAATTACGATCTATACTAGTCTATACTAATATTATAAAGAGGAAAGATTTGTATTTATGTGTGTGTGTGTATGTTTGTAATGAATAAACTCAAAAACTACTGCTCCGATTTCTAAAATTCTTTCACCATTAGAATGCTACATTATCCCTGAGTAACATAGGCTCCTTTTTATCTAACTGCGCAGAGGAAGGGGAATGTTTTTATTGAAAAACTACGCGTGCGAAGCTGCGGATTGGTCAGCTAGTGTTATATAAAACGCAATCCTTACAAAATACAGAGCCACAAACTGAAACACAATTGGAAGGGTGTTATAGTTCAGAAGAATTAACTGCGCTGTTCAGTTCAAGAGTGTACAATTTTGTAAACATATTAGGTACATATTTTCAGGGACTTTATTTTCAAGCTTTTTTTTATACTACTTAAATTGCAAACGAGCACGCAGTCCACCAGATGTTAAGTGGCTACTGCAGCCCATGGATATCCACATAGAATTCAAAACAAGCTATTATGTTGTCTTGATCTCTATGTGGATATGTTGCCATACTATAGGACTTAGCTGGTATGCCTATGTGCCAGTAATTCCAGGAACATACCATTACCATCTAACCGGAACACAGCAGCACAAGTACTGCTATTTGGCGGCAGATAAAGGTAAGGCGGCAAGCATCTGGAATACCTACGTTATTTCTTAATAAAAAGTAGGCAACCGTACCCGTGTCCCACCTGAGGTTAAGCAGTTAGAACTCCCTATAGGTATCTAGTTCTATTATATTCATATTTGTTTTGAAAATAGGTGTTTAATACAAAATGTTGGTCCAAAATATGAGCCCCATTGGGGCACTACAATAATATTACGTATATAATGCACTCATTCATTACCTATACTAATATTACAACTCAGGGGGCGTTCAAGTATTTAGTGACGCAATTCGGGGGGAGGGGGGTCTTGTAAAACGATGTGTTACAGGGGCGCAGGGGATTTAAACCCTCCGTCGTCCGAGACACGTTCTCGGAGACCCGGATGACGAAATCACCTCTGATAATGCGTAAGAGTCATCCACATTAAACAGAGCAAACACTTCACAAATACATCGACCTCGCCGGCGAGGTCGACGAGTCCCTGCAGTCGCCGCCTATACGAGGTACAAGCACGTACCCGGGCGTTTCTCTCCTATCCCCGTCCTGGCAACAGCCCAAGCCGAGGTTCGTACGTACTCGTAAGTGGTGCCCTTGCGCTAGTTGCCTCATCAAAACTTACAGGGCTGAGCGCCTTCTGCGCTCGCCAAAAGCTCGGTTAAGCTGCAACGGCCTCAGAGGCCAACAGCGAGATTAGTCCATTCGAAAAAAAAACGGCAGGAGATTTCGAACAATGCGTTACGTAACAATTTTTTTTATATTAATAAAAACCTGTTTTTATTTATTACCGCAAATGCGATTAAAACAATAACAAAAGTATTTTTGCGACTTTCCGGTACTTTGCGCAATATAATTGTGACTTTTAACTAAAAATAGTCACTAGGGTGTTACGTAACGTTAAGGTAGGGAGTGGTACAGAAAAACGTTACGGCGCGTTACATGAGGGCGGGAGAGATAGGCAAAAATCTTCCTCACAAGGTAAATTACCTCACAAGTGCGTGCAACTGAGACTTGGTTTGCACCCAATGTCATGTAGGCCAAGTCTCATGTGTCTGTAATTTCAACAGCACCCATACCCTTTAAACCAGAACACAGCAATGGGAGTATTTTGCGGCAGTATGTTGGTAGTACTACCCAGGACGAACTCTTTCACAAGTAGAAAATGTAAGAACATGCTAATTAGCATTTTACTATTGTATTAGTTCAATAAAGAATATTTAATATATCTTCATCTATTTGACAAATGAATAATAAGCTGTCTAGCGCTGTGTGAAATGACCGCACAATTATGAAGATTTCACACAGCGCTATCCCTTAACCTAATAACTGATGGAATCACTGAGGAATAATTCCTCAGTGGATGGTATAAACACATTTTGTTTTTTGTGAACACATACCGTCCATCGCTCTCTAGGCCACTTATTAATTTATACATTTTTTTTTATATATATATTTTTTTACATTTTTTTTTATATAGTTTATATATAATATTATATTTAATAATGTATGTAATGATGGTATATTTTTTTTGTTATTAAATTGTAATTTAAACTTGTACTATCTGATTTACGCCGCCGTCCTTATTTGTTCACACAGATCCTGTCCAGCCAAAGGTTGCCTGGAAGAGATCGCTTTTAGCGATAAGGCCGGCCATTTTACCTATTATTTAGAATTGTTTTTTGTTTTGTTATATGTCTATATTTAATGGTGTGCAATAAAGGAATTATCTATCTTTCTACTGAGAATAAATAGAAAAACACCCAGATGGCAAAAGTATCAGGTGTTGTGCAACCAAGCGCACATTTTATATGGCTGTTATCTGCCCGCCGAAGCCTAGATCTTCCGGGTCATTGGCCACTGCACGGCCTACATTCCGCCCTAATGCATTAGTTTCTATGAAATTCATTAAATCGGTAGATACTTCCTAGATAGAAATAAAATAGATTATAAATTTTCAAATCGAGCTTTGAAAATTAGCGTAGGTAATAATTACCTAAATTTTTTGAAGTTATCAGATGTATCTTGTACATATCTATACAGAATAATAAACAGAAATAATGCTTGTGGGTTTGTTTGTTTGAAATTTTTGAAGTATAACTTCTTTACGCAGGCTTGACTTGGGGAGTAAGCTGGTGAATGCGTTACGAAAAGTGCGAACGGAAGTTGAGAGGGAGATATAAGTTAAAAGTTAGTGAAGATAGAAAGAGAGAGAGTTTCGTTTCATATATTACTGTAGGTGCAAGGGAGAGAGGTGCGAGCACATATTTTCTTTCTCTCTTTCTCTCATAGCCAGTTGATTTGTCGCATATTCCTATCCCAAATTAGCCTAAATTATACAAACTGCAAAAAACAAAACACTCCTTCATGCTGTATAACATAGTTCTTTTTACTATAGATAAAAAGTATTTACGACGTTTCGTATTTTGTATCTACCAGCTTCGATTTACGAAAAAGTTCAGCTATTCTACAGACAGCAACAGAAGTTTTACTTCAGTCGTGTGGTCTAAAAGCACATTCTTTTTTTTTATTGATGATAGCCAAGCGCTTGACCACTACCTCACCTGGTGGTAAGTGATGGTGTGATCGAATATGGAGCACGCCTGTCTAGAAAGAACCTATTCACTCTGGACTTGAAGACTCCAAGATTATACTAGTTCGGAAAAACATACGCCGGAAGTGAGTATAATAGGCGGAAATAGGGGGTAATATCCGGAACTACTAATCAGATTCTGAAAATTATTTCACTAATAGGAAGCTATATAGATACTCGTATGTATATCCCTTTAATAAAAATCTCCGTGCAAAGCTAATCCGTATATAAGATTGTCGGGACTGTACGTAACATATACGAGTACGAGTACAAGATCATCATCATCTATCTATCTTCGACGATCTCCGTGGCGCAGTGGGCAAACAGCCATCTGAGACAAGGTTGCTTGTTCGATTCCCACCGCGGATCAAAATATGAAAGAATGAAATACTCTTTATTGCACACCAAACAAAAAAACAGTAACAATCGAAATAAACAATAAATAAAGGTACAATGGGCGGTCCTATCGCTAAAAGCGATCTCTTCCAGACAACCTTTGGATGGACAGGATAAACAAAAATCAATAGACGGCGGTGTAAGAGTACATACATAAACTGAACCCACAAAATAAAATATACCTATTGATTATACTAATAAACGTAACCGACATTTCAGAAAATATTACTAAAAGTCGTAAGTGTACCTTAGACACTTAGAATGATTTATAATTTTAAGATATGTAGATACGTCAAACATACATCTAGACGTAGGTAGATGATACAGATACGCCGATTAGACAGATCGGTTCGTCTTCAAAATTAGATAAAAGTAACATTACCTACAAACGCCAAAATGTCGGTTACGTCACTTAGTCAGATCAGCGACGATATGGAGGATAAATAACATAAACACTGCCTAGCAGTTACGAGACAACGAAAGGAAATGATTGTTTACCTTGACTTTGAAAATAGGAAGAGATTTGGACCGACAAATATATGTTTGTATGATCTACAGATATTTGTTTCGGGTCTGGTTGTTTTTCTATATATTAAAAAGATTTACAAATAAATATATATATATATATATATATATAAGTATTATATTTCCCATTGTACAAGTTTTGCTTAGTTGCTGCTGTTTGAAATATCCAGAATTATTTATTGATCGAGCGAAGCGAGATTTCCAAAACAACTTGAGGAAATCGGCGTTGTATGTATGTTTGTTTGTCCGAGGATAACTTTCGAAGCGTTGATCCGATCATCGTTAAATTTGATATATTGTGATGGCACAACCCCGATGGAGTTGTTGAGATATTGGGATTCAAGAGGGATAAAAAAATCTAAATAAAACTATTAGGTCAAATGGGACGTTAAATGAAAGGTCTTCATTAGTAAATTTCGACCCCTTTCTTATTTTTAGTTTAATCCTTGTAGTTTTTGAGTTATTAGCCATAATAAATCTGAATTTAATGAAATTCACAGTAAACCCACAGTGCTGAAATTTAGTATTCGTGTAGCTTTAGTGACACAAATATCCAATATAATCAAAGTCTGAAATCCAGAATAACTGCAATTTCTACACTTCAGGTTCCAAATTCAAATCACATGAAATTCAGTACAACTTTACTTTCGGATTTAATCACCTGCTTTCGGTGATGTCTACATGACATATAATTTGACATTGTCGTGCAGGTGGTGTAAAAAATAACATTATACAATGTACGTACAAAAGTATTTTTTTTATTTTATACTTGTAGACACACAAGCTGACGGGCCTCCTGGTGTTAAGTGGTCACCGCTGCCTATAAACTCCTGTAGCACTCGTGGTACTGCAGTCTAGTTGCCTAGCACTTAATACCCTATTTACACCTCTCTTGAAGTTGTTCATTTTGAAGCCCACCAGAAAAATCTCCGGAGGAAGGTCAATTATCGTGAAATGAAACACTCGCTATTTATACTCAATTCCTTGCTAGAATAACATGAAATAAAAGTTGAATTACCTATGAAAACACACATGCTAATAATACTCGAAACAGAGAAAAATTATACATACCAAGAACCAGACTTGTTAAAACCTATAAACAAGGTACTACCTGTATAAAGCTTGCTATGTACAATAAGCTTGCGTTAGAAAAACCACGACTTTCTTGCAAAGGATTTAAACTAAAAACGTTCTTAGAAAACCATCGATTTTATCATTTAAGGCGAATATAGCAGCTGATTGGTCTTATTTGGAGGCTTTCTCCTCAAAGAGGAATCAGTTTTATGCGCTCAAAAAAATATATGTCATTCATTGACCTTTTATCTGCAAAGTGAACATACAAAAAAGTTCTACCTGTTTATTTACTATGAGAAAAAAATTAGCAAAGTGTAGCTCTTTTCCACTTTCAATTTGATTCAATTTCTAAACGACGTATAATTTTGTAATTTTTCTTTCGCCTAAATGTGGGCTAAGATTAGGTATACCTTGAAGTTGAATATATGATGCTGTGCTGCGACGGTCTTTCACGTGGCAATTAATTATTTTAAATTTTTCCGAATAATTAGCGGGCGTATCCTTAGAAGGTGGTTGCGCGGGCGACGGGCGGCAGTGCACCGCTGACAGTCGTACAGGGGAGTTGCGCTCACGCTCACCTATTTTCTGGTCGTTTGGATGCGTGTGGCGGAAGGTGCGGGGCCGAAACAATAGCTACGCCCATTCGCTCAGGGTCATCGGCTACGGTTAGCGCCTTAAATGAACACATGAGCTGGTTATTTTCTCATCTGCATGATTAGTATATGCTGTAACCTCTTAGCTTAGTTAGTTTAGCTCTTAGCCTCTCTGTTTGGTTGTAATTCATTTATTTTCATTTGTAATATATGTATTTACATACCAATATGAAGAAATGTAATGAAATGGTGATTTTTTTATACTACTTATATGGCAAACGAGCATGCAGTCCACCAGATGTTAAGTGGCTACTGCAGCCCATGGATATCTACATAGAATTCAAAACAAGCTATTATGTTGTCTTGATCTCTATGTGGATACGCTGCCATAATATAGGACTTAGCTGTTATGCCTATGTGCCAGTAATTACAGGAACATACCATTACCAAGTAACCGGAACACAACAGCACAAGTACTGCTATTTGGCGGCAGATAAAGGTAAGGCGGTGGTGCCCACTTCCTCGAGCTCGTTCACAAAAGCTCTACCACCAGTGAATAAAATAATACTGAATACAATAACAAGATGGAGTATAATTTTACAACTTTAAGTCTCTGATTTTTTTTCATTATCTATTGTGTTTTCGTGAGTAATTTTTTCCCGGTCCCGTTCTTAAATAAACTCACCAATTTCATTTCAAACGACTTCTATGTTTTTACTAAGATACAAATTAAAAACTCAACCGGAAGTGATCCACTAAATTTCTCAATTATGTACATCAACTAGAATAATAAATAAAATGAAATAAATAATAAATAATGCTGGACATTTCACACAGCGCTATCTAGCCCCAAACTAAGCAAAGCTTGTACTATGTGAACCAGATAACTGATAGAATACATATATAATTTGTTTTAGTAAATACATACTTATAATATATAGAGTGACAACCAGACCGGGAACAAATATCTGTAGATTATGCAAACATTTGTTCCGTGGCGGGAATCGAACCCGCTACCGCCTGCGTCTCAGCAGGCTATTCGCCCACTGCACCACGGAGGTCGTCAAATAATAATATAGTATACTTAAAGGTCGTCTGGAAGAGATCGCTTTTAGTGATAAGACCGCCTATTATACTATCGCTTATCTAGTTATATCTTGGAAATATGATTTGTGTGGTGTATAATAAAGCATTTTCTATTCTATTATATTTATTGCATAAGCATTGCAATTCAGCGAGGCAATGAAGCCAGTCTCTTGGGGACACTTCCACTTGGTAGTGATCTGGAGCAGTTGAGCTATCTATAGATCGTTATCGTTTACAATCATTTTTAGATAATTCAACTAGTTCTTTTGTAATTTAAAACTAGGCAATAAAAGTATATATAAATAATTATTCATATTAAATGCTTCATAAAACAAGCCTTTTGTATTTACTTCAGAACCACTTCACTAAACGGAACTTCCCTCTTAAAATCCAGACTGAGTGACTTTATTAAAAAAACACTCGAACTACTATTAAGGCACCTAAACACCAGGAAGGATTTAGCATCAATTAGTTAGACTTCGTTAGCTTCGTCCACAGTTCTGCTAAGCGATTTCATTTTATCCTGACTAATTTTGCGTGAGCTTATGTCATTCTATTCAGAGGTGCGCAAGTTTATTTGATAAAGTTCATTGTTTGTCTCTTGATGGCTTTTTTACGTAAAAGTAGTTTTTAAGAGGATACCTTCCAATTTAACTAAACGAAAACCTCACGGGGTTCCTTTTGAACGCGATTTAGTGGGGGCTGGAGGTACGCTTTCAGTGGCCCGCCCACTGAAAGCGTACATCCAGCCCCCGCTATGCTATGCTACTTGTTTGAGATGCTCAAGGAACTCGTTTATGTCAACAAGTTTGGTAATAATACTGCTTTTTGTAATGGTTTTATTTATTGTAATAGACATAGACAGATATTTATTTGCTACCATAGCACACACAAATTTACACAATACAATCAAAAGGTATAACATCAAAGAGAAAGCACAAGTAAGAGAAAACAGAAAATTACATACAACAAACATGTAATTTTCTGTAACCTCCTAACATGCGACAATTGTTATTGATTTGATTTATCGAAACAGGCCAGTTAATTTTTTAGTAGTTAATCGTAATAAAATGTTGCACACTTGTGTTTACCGAAAGCAAAAACAGTCAGTGCGTTCAACAGTCTAGTGCGCAACTCGTGAACACAATAATATAAGTTCTGTAAAGAGATCTGTTAGCATACTGGAATCGCAATGCAGATTTCTTGGTATGTGTCCTGTTAAACTAGGTGTTCTGGTAGTTGAGATTGCAGTAAAAAGGTCCGTATACGCTTTTCTAATGTACCTTTTCGAGGTGATTCGGATTTTAAAGGTAACAATTGTGTTTGGAGCTCTAGGCCTTTTTTAATTGATCATCAACATCATATCCGGCATAGGCAGGGATGTCAGACGTACCTACTTATTGGTACACATACTTGTTTTTAGTAGCACGTACCAAGATAACAGTAAAAACCAAACTATTGTACCAATTTTGATGAAATTTCCATGGGATCAATCTTAAGGTATACACTTTCAAAGAAAAAACAAGTATTCTAAATCGGTTATTAAGTAACGGAGCTCGTAGCTAACATACATAACATAACTAAAAAAAAAATATATATATATATATATATATATTATAAATTGTAAAATATGTGTACTTGTTCTAGGGATTCTAATAATATCTTACGCCACCGTCCTTATTTTTTCAAATATAGATCCTGTCCATCCAAAGGTTGCCTGGAATAGATCGCTTTTAGTGATAAGGCCGCTCATTGTACCTCATCTCATGATTTAAAAGTGTATTTTGTGTTATATGTTTGTATTTAATAGTGTGCAATAAAGAAATTATCTATCTATAACATAAAAACTAAACAAGTTTAAGACTTATATAGTTTTCTCATGGATGTCATGTCAGAACCGGACCAAACAGAAATGGGACCACACGGGAAGCACCAGCTTTCAAATAAAAAAAGGATCATCAATCAAACATAATAAAAAAAATACAGTCGAATTGAGAACCTCCTCCTTTTTTGAAGTGGGTTACCGCTGTTGACCGACAAAAATACACCGACAATACAGAATAACGTCGTTTACTTCGGCTTCGGACTTCTTTTCTTTAATTTGCTTGAGCGAATGAACCCACGTTACCGATAAAAATCTTCGTTACAAATTATTTATTTATTTTTCTCAATATATTTTATATCCGTGATGCAATATAATATCATAAATAAAGGTTTTGAAGTGATATTTCTTCGGTGCGTTCGATAATTACTTCCCGTTTTTAACGGTACACGATAATAAAAATTTTTTTTTTCACTAGGATGCGATTTCCGATACAGTTTATAAGTGTTGGCAGCGCCGCAGCAGAGCACAGGGGTACCAGGTTTTCATTTTCATTATTTTTCTTTATTCTTTCATCGTCATCAGCCGTAAGACGTCCACTGCTGAACATAGGCCTCCCCCCTACGGCTTCTACGATTCTTACTAGATCGTCGGTCCACATTGTGGGGGGCTGGCCTACGCTGCGTCTTCCAGTCCGTGGACTCCACTCGAAACCCTTTCTTCCCCAACGGTTATCGGTTCTACGAGCGATGTGGCCTGCCCATTGCCACTTCAACTTGGTAATTTTGAGAGCTATGTCGGCAACTTTAGTTCTTCTGCGGATTTCCTCATTGCGGATTTTGTCACGCAAAGAAACCCCGAGCATAGCCCTCTCCATAGCTCGTTAAGCGACCTTGAGCTTGGTCATGAGGCCATGATTCTTTATTGTACACAAATAGATTTACAGACAAAAATAGCTTAAAAAATGGGCATGTACAAAGGCGAGCTTAACCCTAATAATAGTTTTCTTCCAGTTAACCCTTGATGATAGACATATTTGATTATAGTGGTGGGTAGTTTTCAATATCGGCTTTCAGTTAGCTCGGTACACACAGCTACACATCAAGCTATAAATGTCCAGTATAAACTGACGTCGCATTGTATAGGCTTTTCATAGAATGAGAGGTCAGCTTATACTGGAAATATTAGCTTGATGTGTAGCCATGTGTACAAGGATTTCTGAGTGGCCGTCTAACATCCCTGGGCATAGGGTATCCACTGCTGAACCGATCTTGAGCAGCCTGCACCTATCCGCTCTTAGCAGCCTTTATTACTTTCTAGTGGTAATGAGAAGCTAGAGGGGGGCCGTCTACGCTGCGCATTGCAGTACCTGGTCTTCACTCATCTCGTTTTGAATTGTAGTAAGTCAATTGTATAATGTAGTAAGTTTCAATCTCAAAGGAATAGTCAAAGCTTTAACCATAACTTTTTTCCTCATCGGCTCCATAAAAAATGAGCAATCTCATAATCTTAGAACGTACAACAAAAGACTTAAAAAAACTGCCAAAACAGATTAATATCTCAAAACTTATTTATTTTTGACGCACAAAATGCGCATTTTAATCCTTGCGATGCAATACAGATCCATTAAAATGTCACTCGTTTTTATGCTTTAGACATAATGCGAGACGAGGGGTAAAGAGCCAAAACTATTTAAAATTTAATGAATAAAAGACACTGGGTTTTAGTGCTGTCTGAAGTGGCCTGAGTGGTTTAACATCCTGCAAAGCTGTGACCAAGTCGTGCTACTGGTTTTTTTTTTGGCCTTCTTTGTACAATCGCTGTAAAGCCATTATGTATAATAAATATTGTAAATAAAATACAAATATTGCTGGACATTTCACACAGCGCTATCTAGCCCCAAACTAAGCCGAGCTTGTACTATGGGAACCAGATAACTGATAGAATACTTATATACTTTTTTTTGTAAATACATACTTATAATATATAGAAAAACAACCAGACCGGGAACAAATATCTGTAGATCATGCAAACATTTTCTCCGTGGCGGGAATGGAACCCGCTACCTTCTGCGTCTCAGCCGGCTATACTCCCACTGCGCCACGGAGGTCGTCGTAATGGATTTATATCTTTTCTTTAAGATTGAATCAGAAATGAAGAGATTCGTAGACCCGAAGCAGAGTCACTCACATAACACAAAGGATTAGCACGCGGAAGTGGAGGCGGCAGGGCACATTTATTTTTTTGATAAAATGCTTGCACACTCACAGCAGTACCAAGGCGTGTGACAAGCCAACTAACAATATACACATTACAGAACAGATAAGAGTAAAAGTCAACTTTTATTGCTACTAAATACAAAATGTCAAGTTAAATTAATAATAATTAAAAAGTATATTAATCAAATTAAGAATAAATTAATTAGGTAGGTAAGTAGGTACAATAAACATTAAAAATTCAGCATAATAAATATCATGTCAAATAATTCATACATAAATTAACAGACACACAAAATTTAACATAGAATAAATCAAAGTGAGGGTGATGAGCAACCAAGGCGTTGACCAGAGATACAACCTGGGCTGTGGGCGCATACTGGGTGGTGTTAGTGCGCGCGCGCGGCCGCCGGGCCCGGCTCGGCGTACACAGCGCAACACGCGACAAAGTGCTAGTTATCCATCCTATCGTGGAATAGCAGGTAGTAATGGATCAATATAGCGCACTTGCGCCGAAGTTCCAAGGTGTTAATACCTACCATGCCCGCTAAAAAGAGGCACATACCTCGAAGAACCGACCGTTGGGGCAAAAAGGTTCTCGAGTGGAGACCACCGGAAAGAGCAGCGTAGGACCCCCCCCCCCCCCCCCCCGTCCCCTCCTCCACAAATATATATTTTTTGTAAGAAATAAAAAACTTTTCATCCCCCCATCTCGGAAAGAGAATTTTTGCTCTTCGATAGCGGAGTGCAATAGCCGTTTTTATCCGCTAGAGGATAAAATAAATTGAATTTAGAACATCGTGTGCACTATGTGAATTCAAAACATCATTAAACCTATTTACTTCTACCTCCATGGTGCCGAATTTATCATACAACCTTTTTTAATTTGTTAAAAACTCTGACTCGGAACCTTCTTGGTGTATTATTTTTTTTTTAATTTTCTTTACGCGCGCTATTTTCTTTTCACGTTGTTACAAAAAACAAGAAACTTGAAAACAAGTGGAAGACCTAAAATGAGTGATTCTAGCAACGAAGAAGTTTATTTGACACCAACAGAATTGACTGTAACTGTTAAAACTGCGCAAATGTTTTTTTTTTTTTGCCTTTTGTCATTTCCTCGTTGAGATGGGAATGAAAAGTTACGTGTTGTACTCGAGGGCAAAGATTTTTCGCCTCGTGCTCTTTTGATTCCCTCGCTAACGCTCAGGATTCTAATTTTAGAATCCTTCGCTTGCTCGGTCATCAAAATTGAGCACGCGGTTAAATAACAACTTTTCACTCTTATATAACTATTTCAGTTTACATTACTTTTAAAAAGACATCGGACCGTTGTCGAAATTGTATGAAACTGAAATTGTATGCCATTAGAATCATCGGTGATCCCAAACTCGCCGACAGGCTGGAACCGCTGAGTCAACGCCGTGACATCGGATCGCTCAGTGTATTCTATCGCCTGTATAATGGGGAATGTTCTGAGGAGCTATTTGATCTCATCCCGTTGTCGAGATTTGACCACCGCACTTCTCAACAACGTAATAAAGCTCATCCACATATAATTGACAATTGGGTATCGCGCACCACACGCTTCACGCGATCTTTTCTACCCCATACTTGCAAGATGTGGAATGAGCTACCGCCTGAGGTTTTCCCATAAGACTACGACATGGCACACTTCAAGAGAAATGTAAAGAGGTTTCTACAGTGTAGGGAACACATCGACAATACTCCGGGTGTTGCCGGTGTCAATAGGCGACGGTGACCACTTACCATCAGGTGGGTCGTAAGCCTGTTTACCTACAAATGACATAAAAAAAACTAAAGTAATTTAGACAATACTAGCTTCCGCCCCCAGCTCCACACGTGTGGTTAGTCAATAAAAAGTAGCCTATGTTTCAATCCAGTTCATAATCTATCTATAAACCAAATTTAATTGAAATCGGTTTTGCCGTTTCGACGTGAAAGCTTTTGAAACAAACAAACTCACTTTCCCATTTATAATATCAGTAATTGTTAAATTGACAAGAATTTGACGATTTTGCATAAAAACTACGAAGTGTATTGTAATAATATTTCATTTTCATAAACACACTTAGGTACCACTTTGAAACACTTCCACAAAACCAAAAATGCCAATTTATCATCATTTTATGGCCGCTCCTGTCACAACAAGCTAAAACCTAAAACTAAAGAAAATAAGAAGAAATATGACTATACTACCTGTCTAGAAAATACTAACTAGATCCGAGTTCTTTCCTGGCTTTGCAACAGAGGAACAGGCAATAAAATTGACTTTCAGAATAATCCTTGCGATTCAATTTATTTAGATAGATTAGATTAGATAATTTCTTTATTGCACACCATTAAATACAAACATATAAAAGAAAATACAATTTTAAATCATAGGTACAATGGGCGGCCTTATCGCTAAAAGCGATCTCTTCCAGGCAACCTTTGGATGTACAGGATCTATATGAACAAATAAGGACGGCGGCATAAGATTTTTTTTTTATTATTTTTGAATCAGTTTTTTTTAGAAACAAGCATATATGTATTACAATTTATAAAAAATATAGTTAATATAAAATAAAATGCTTAATTATATTAAATAATATAATCATAAAATTACATAAATATGAATATTAAGATGCATAAAATATATATATATATATTGTCATACCTACATACATAAATTATAAAAATGTATAAATAAATAAATAGCCTAGTGAGCGATGGATGACAGAACGTGTTGTCTGACCATGTTTTTAAAGATTTTGCATGACGATTAATTTAATATTGAATCAAATCAAAATCAAATCAAAATATTTTTATTCCATAAAGATACATTGTTTGTACACTTGGAAAGGACATAATTTCACAGAATATAATCATACATACAAAAATTCATATTAAAACATTTAAGGACAAATTAGCAAGTACAATCAGAAACACATGTCATAACAACATAATTAAGGGTTTATTAATACAGCCCTAATTACATAGTACTAAAGTCATCAGCAAAGATTGATTGAATTCTAAAAGTTGGTACACAAGACCTTAAAGAGCTGGTGTAATATACACGCTCTGATGATTCGCAACACTTGATAACAGGCAGAATCGTCGACAGGCTCTGAATTTCAACAGTAGGTATCTACGCCGAGGGAGCGTCAGTCTACCCTCAAGGCGCCATCAATCGTAAAGCCAAACAATACCTGATAGAAACTGTCATACCAACGTGAGACGTGGCCTTGTGTGGTACAAGTCATAAGATAATAATATTAAATAAATATTGCTGGACATTTCACACAGCGCTATCTAGCCCCAAATTAGGCAGAGCTTGTACTATGGGAACCAGATAACTGAATACATAATTATATTATATAGAAAAATATACATACCTCATACATCAGGTCCAACATACCTCAGTGCCTTAAGACGAAAGTCTTCAATCAGTGTGTTACCAGTGATGACATATGGAACCGAGACGTGCTCCTTCACTATTGGCCTTATGAATAAGCTCAGAGTCGCTCAACGAGCTATGGAGAGGGCTATGCTCGGGGTTTCTCTACGGGATCGAATCAGAAATGAGGAGATACGTAGGAGAACTCAAGTCACCGACATAGCCCGACGGATTAGCACGTTGAAGTGGCAACGGGCAGGTCATATAGCGCGCAGAACAGATGGCCGATGGAGTCGAAAGGTTCTCGAGTGGAGGCCACGGACCGGCAAGCGCAGCGTAGGACGTCCACCCACAAGATGGGCAGACGACTTGGCAAGAACTGCAGGTCGGCGTTGGATGCAGGCCGCTTCCAACCGCAGTTCCTGGAGGTCAATGAGGGAGGCCTTTGTCCAGCAGTGGACGTCCTACGGCTGATATGATGATGATGATAGAAAAATATCCAGACCCGAAACAAATTCAAATTCAAAATATGTTTATTCATTTAGGTACATTTACATTGTATGCTTGGGTACAAACATGAACGTACGTCATTAAGTATACAATTTTTACAATTATTATTAAAACGTAAGGTTAAATTCATAATTTAATAACTAATTAAAATCAAAGCATAATGTCAGAATAAAATAATACCAATAATAAATAACAATGTCACAACAAACAAATAAATAGGTCCCTATAGATCATTCAATCAATTCAAACATTAATATCATGTAGATCATTCAAACATTTGTTCCGCGGCGGGAATCGAACCCGCACCCTTCTGCGTCACAGGCGGCTATTCGCCTACTGCGCCTCAGAGGGCGATAGATAGAAGATAGAAAACACTTTATTAACTAACCACACTTATATTACGTGTTTTGTTATGTACGACATTAAATGAAAACACGGGTAGGACTAATGACTAGTATTGTTAAAAAATAACAGCTTGTATAAACTAAGTTAACAAATCATATTCATTCATTATATAAGTAGGTACCTGTCAGACCTGCCAATTAAAAATTGTTTGGAAATGTATCGATTACTGGATAAATATTCAAGCTACCGGTATGAATCCGGAATCGTATTATTATATTTTAGAGGCGGGTGCCTCTAAAATATAATAATACGATTCCGGATTTATTTTATTTATTTTTAACCTGTGTTATCCCACTGCAGGGAAAGGCCTCCCTCCCGTCTTTCCAGTTTTTTTTGTCCCCTGCTGTAGTGGTCCAGTCTGGTAAATGCACATCCAAGTCGTCACGCCATCTCCGTGGTGGTCTGCCGCGTGGGCGTGTTGCGTTAGGGACCCAATCAGATATTATCTTTGCCCATAGATCTTTGGGCATGCGACATACGTGACCGGCCCAATCCCACTTGAGCTGTGCTGATTTTTCTGTGACATCCAGAATCTTTGTTTGCGGGCGCAGTACGGAGTTCCGTATTCGGTCTGATAACCAGACACCTAAAATACTGCGCTTCATAGCCCGCTGACATACCTCGAGTTTGGACCTTTGTTGAACAGTCAAAGACCAAGTCTGTGCACCGTAGGTGAGGATGGGGAGAACGCACATGTCCATGAGTTTGCGTTTAAGGCAGAGTGGTAGTTCGCCTTTCATTAGTTGTTTCATCGACCAGTATCTCCTCCAGGCGTTTGCAGTGCGTCGAGCAACTTCTTTTTCTTGTCGCGCCTTGAAAGAGACAATCTGGCCAAGATTCACATACTCATGGACATACTCGATCTTGACCCCTTCGATGTGCAGCGGTTGCCGTGTGCTGACCGATTCCGGATGTGTGTTTTAAATTAATGTCGTACATAACAAAACACGTTGTATACCTTTATTTATATTTTTTAACCTAGATTGTCCCACTGCTGGGCAAAGGTCTCCCCATCTCTTCTCCATCCATCGCGGTCCATAGGTAATTGTGACCAATCTGCTTTGAATGCATCCAGGTCGTCTCTCTATCTTTTTTTTCGCCCAACGAACCACATCGCCTGCCCAATCCCATTTTAAGCGGGCGGTCTTAATGCCTACATTGAATATTATACATTATTATTATCAGCCCACTGTGTCCCACTGCTGGGAAAAGGCGTCCCCCATTCTTTCCAGACACTTCTTTCAGGCGCTAATATGGTCCAGTCCGCTCGGAAATTAGTGAGCTCGTCCCTCCATATTTTCTTTGGTCTGCCGCGACGTCCTCAGGCTGTGTCGGGGTTCCATTCGGTGGTGAGCCAGCCCCACTTGAGTCTGGCAACTAACAAATGGCATTACATATTAACAAATAATATTAAAATAAATACATAGACACGCGGAAATACTAGAACACAACAGGTAATTACAATACCGGTAAATTGTATTGAAAATGAATTTGTTTCTGTTTGTTTTTGAAGTAAAACTTCTTTACGCACGCTTGACTTGGGGAGTAAGTAAAGTGCGAACAGAAGTTGACAGAGAGATATAAGTTAGTGAAGATAGAAGGAGAGAGAGTTACGTTCGTATATTTTTAAACGTTAATGTGCGAGTGCGAGTTGCGTCTGTTCAGAATGAACATAGACTGATCGACCTACAGATTTTTCGTAATTTCATTTCGTTCTTGAACAATTTTATTAATTAATATTTTGAAAAAGAAGTTTTACTTCAGTCGTGTGGTCTAAAGCAGTGTTCCACAGTGTGTGCAGCGGGAAAAATCAATTTCTTATAAAATTATAAAGGCGGACGGAAATGGAGTCGACGATAACTCCAAATTTGGATCAACTTTGCTTAATAAAACAAGCTCATGTGTCGCATTAAATACAACATAAGCTTTAAAATTAAGTTTCTGGAGTGATTTCCTTAAAAACAAACTATAATTATATGATTAAAATTTGATTTTTTATTTATGGTGTAAGTACCTCTGAAATTGCCCGATTTCGTAGGTGTACCTTGAACACAAAAAGCTTGCGGAACACTGGTCTAAAGCACACTCGTTTTTTTTCTATTGATTACTCTTGTATATCCTCTGTTTGTTTTTATGACTGTTCGGTGTTCTTTTTAGAGCCGAATAAACGTTATCCTATTGTACACAAAGTGTTATGTCGTACGACATTAAATGAAAACACGGGTAAGACTTATGGCTAGCTAGTGAAGTTGTTAATATAGTAGAATAGAATAAATAGTTTTGAAGTAAAACTTCTTTACGCACGCCTGACTTGGGGAGTAAGCTGGTGAATGGGTTACGAAAAGTGCGAACGGAAGTTGAGAGGGAGATATAAGTTAGAGAAGATAGAAAGAGAGAGAGTTACGTTCCGTATATTAACGGTAGGAGCCAAGAGAGAGAGAGTTGCGCACGCACATTTTCTTTCTCTCTTCCTCTCAGAGCCAATGCATGAAATATATATACATATATTTATATCAGTCAGTAGTTCGTTTGATTATTTTTCGTAATTTCATTTCGTTCTTGAACAATTTTATAAATTAATATTTTTAAAAACAAGTTTTACCTCAGTCTAAAGCACAATCGTTTTTTTTTTGCTATTCGGACAGCTGTTTTAGGGACAGAGAGACGGACATGGCGAAACTATAAGGGTTTCGAGTTCGACTACAGAACCCTAAAAAGGTAGCCATTTTACACAGGTTGCAGAAGATCGATCGCTCTGGAGATCTATTGAGGATTTTTACGTTCAAGTCATCCGCGTTAACCAGATAACAACAGTTTTGATTTCCACTTGCACCACCCTCTGTAAGTAAAATTCGATTGACATGAACATGACGAGTCGTTTTCCCGTCATTTTATATTTCTGCGAGTATCATTGTGACTAAAGTAAGGGTTGCGCGCAGAGGTAAGATAATATACAGAGCATGGCATAAAGCCCGCAGTCTATTGAGGATCTTCCACACTAAGCAAAGCGGATGACCGTAGAGCTAACATGCGTAACGTGACAACATTTTGACGACCTCCGTGGTCCAGTGGGCGAATTGCCGGCTGAGACGCAGGAGATAGCAGGTTCGATTCCCGCTGCGGAACAAGTTTTTGCATGATCTACAGATGTTTGTTCCGGGTCTGGTTGTTTCTCTATTTCATTTCATATATTTTCCACTGTAGGTACATTAAAGAAAACTAAGTTACGTCATATTTAGAATACATCAATAAAATTAACATTTCTGTAGCTCAAACAGACAGGCATCGGGACTAATTATGTTATTCAACATAATTGAATGTCATATTAAAATAATAAAATAAAACAAAAATCAATCTAATACAGAACAAAACAATATCAAAAGGCTATCAATGTCAATGCTAAATCTTAATTAATGTAGGTATGTCATGCCAAAACTAATTAATACAAATTGCGGCTGTAAAGGAGCCTTGGCATTACGATAAATTATAACAATTGCAGAATATCAAAAGATCTTTATCTAAACAAAATAAAAATAAAAAACATAAAATAATTATCAAAATAACATTATATAACTTAAAGAATTACAAGTTACAAATTGCGGCTGTAAAAGGGCCTTGACAGTATTGTAAAAAGACTAAGTTAAGGACGAAAATAGATAAAGAATAGAAAAAAAATCAAATAATTCAACAGGTCACATTAAAATTAACATCATTCAAAGCTTCTCCCAATGAGTAATAACTTTTTTGTATTAATAGTTTTTAATTTGTCTCTATATATTATATTATAAGTATGTATTTACACAAAAAAATAGTATATAAATATTCTATCAGTTATCTGGTACAAACTCTGCTTAGTTTGGGGCTAGATAGCGCTGTGTGAATTTCCAGAAATATTTATTTATATTCTATTTTATCAAAATAATTTCTTGAATAGTTTTTCGTGCAAAATAGAGATTATCTTTGTCTACCTGTCCTAACATGCACGCCATCATTTAAACAAACTTTGACGCTGCTGCGTGGGTAATTTGTCGTCGTACTTTGAGGACGAGATACCGAGATACGACGTGGAGTGAAGTTGTATGTCCACAGAAGAATGACGACAAGTTCTCTATATAGCGTGCATATTAGATAAAACGAGGCAAACTTTCTCAACAGGTGTAACATACTCGTAGCTATGTAGGTTCTGTGATAAAAAAATCATGGCTGGTGAATGGAAGTACAGGACCAGGTTTTTTTTTTATTTTTATTGCTGATAGCCAAGCGTACATGAGCGGACTTCCGCTCAGCTACATTCTTGGACTTCCATGCAACTATCGAAAGGAACTGATGGACCAGCTGACTTCCGTGGAACTAGTGAATGGAACTGTTGAACCAGGTGAAGTCCAAGGAACTAGCGAATGGAACTGTTGGACCTAGCGACTTCCATAGAACTTTGGACAAAGCGGCTGCCATGGAACTGATGGACCAGGTGACTTCCATGGAACTACAGAACCAGGCGACTTCAGGGCAAGATTGGAATCACTTGAATTATTCTTAGCTATAGTAAGCATTATTGAACAAGTCAGTTGCGATATAGTTATGAAAAACTGTTAATAAAATTATCGTAAGTCAAGAGATAAGATTAATTATTCCTGTTCGTTCTACCCCTTTAAAGAGGTATAGACTTTTTTATCCTGTTGTGTGTCGTTTGCTTACGTATATTTTGTATCATAAAAGCTGGGGGCGACTTACAGCGGTGCGTATTTAGTATCTAAATATGAATTAAGGAGTCGTCAAATCATACAAATACGTCAATTTTAAACATGTTTAATCCTATAATACATTAAGGGATCGCTGTGCAAGCCGGCCTAAATGATTGATTCGTTGTTATATTGTTTAAATCGAGTTTTTTCTAAACTTGTATGCTGAAATCAGAACAGCGATTATACTTCAGTTAACGTTTTGCCTCCTCACTATCTATAGGGGCTTCAATGGTGATTCCGACCATGAAATTTAACAAAATTTCATAGAAAAAACTAATAATTAAAACTTAAATTTACAGAATTTTCTTGAATTTTTTTATTACCATTTTGAGATGGAATAAGCATATGGTCGTCCGGTGTTAAATGGTAACCATATCTAAGTACTGCCTCGTAGGTCATGCACCTTAGATACGTGCTCTACGATGCACTGCCCTGCGTCCATGAACTTGAGGCATACAGTAGTAAAGCCTCATGTGCCTGTAATTTCATAGTTATACCAAGGTGCTTCGCGTTTTATGAATTATTTCTGCGTCTGGTCGAAGCAACGTGTGATCCGAGAGCTGTCGCTTATCTGGGTCAACGCATAAGCATTGCAATTCAGCGGGGCAATGCAGCCACTGATTTACAGCAGTTGAGCCGATTCCTTTGAATTTTTTAAAGATATACAAGGTGGGCCAAAAGAAATCACCCTATTGGAGATGCTCTCATTTTTGCAAATGGCCGCCAATGTCAAATCTGTTTTGACATTTGTGGACTAAACAGATGCAGAATACAAGTGAACAAGCCATGGAGCGATACACTCTACAAGAACGCGGAATAATCGTGTCTATTTTTTGCGTAACAATTCGTCTGTGGTGTTGGCGCAGCGCGAATTCCGTCGCCGATTCCCCGGCCGTCCGACACCGACTGCGCAAACACTGCGCCGTTTGGCCAACCTTGAAGTATGGGACCACACGAGACGTTTCCAAGAGTGGCCCGGCCCCGGAGCGCCCGTTCTGCCGAGAATATCGCCGCTGTTGCCGAGGATGTCGAGTTGTCGCCGGAAACATTGACCAGACGCCGTGTCACGCAATTAGTCTTCAGCCGGACGTCTCTAAGGCGAATTATGGTCAAAGACCTACGCATGTTCCCGTACAAAGTCCAGTCTGTGCATCAGTTGCTGCTTACCGACCGCCAAACGCGCGTAGCCTACGACCAAGCCATCCTCAATCTCGAGGAAGAAGTGGATGATTTTTCGACCAAATTTATAATGAGCGATGAGGCTCATTTCTACCTCAGCGGGTACGTGAACAAGCAATACTATCGCTTCTGGGGCACCGAAAATCCACGAGTGATGCACAAGAGTCATTACACCCGCCCAAAGTGACTGCTTAGTGCGCTGTTCACGCTGGAGGAGTCATCGGGCCATTTTTTTCGAGAATTCCGCTGGCCAAACGACAACAGTGGACGGTGCTCCCTATAGAACCATGTTGACCGAGTTTTTTCTGCCGAAATTGGACGAATTAGGACTGAGGGACATGTGGTTCCAACAGGACGGAGCAACGGCACACACTGCGCGAGCCACAACCGATATTCTGAAGGCAGCGTTCCCGGGTCGCCTCATCTCTCGTTTTGGCGATTTGCACTGGCCCGCAAGATCGCCGGATTTAAGCGTTCCAGACTGTTTTTGGGGGGTTTTTTTGAAATCCCGTGTTTACGTGTACAAGTCCGAGACTCTGGAAGCCCTCAAGGACAACATTCGAGACGAGTGCGAGAATCTGTTGCCCGAAGTTCTCGCCGAAGTGATGAAAAATGCCATAAAACGAGCCCGTGTGGCAATCAACTGTGACGGCGCTCATTTGGCCGATATAATCTTCTCGACTTGACCAATAAAATTCTAAAGATTAAAATAAACATAATCAAAAACGAAAATCGAAGTTTTTCATTTAGAAAAAAAATGAGAGCTAAACATTATCGGATGACTTCTTTTGGCCCACCTGTTATAAATATTATTATACCAAAAAATATAGGATTTATCACGTACCGTTTTATCGGTGTTTTGACTTACGTAAATAAATCCCGTATTTATAATAATGATGGTAATTAACCACGGAAATTTTCTAAGTAAAGTATGTAAATATTATTTCTGATTATAAATGTAAGAACCAATGTAATGATGAATGTAATGAAGAAAAAATGTAATGTAAGAATGTATAAATATAGCCTATGTTACTCAGGGCGAATGTAGCTTTCCAATGGTGAAATAATTTTTGAAACCGGCACAGTAGTTTTTGATTTTATTGATTACAAACATACACACACACAAAAATACAAGTCTTTCCTCTTTATAATATTAGTATAGAAGTCTATATATAAGCTTGCGTTTGACCACGATCTCGCCTGATGGTAAATACAGTCTACGATGGTACACGCTTGCCTAGAAGAAACCTATTCACTCGCGACTTGAAGACACCCAGGTTGTAACTATCAGGAAACACAGACTCTGATGGCAAGGCGTTCCACTCTTTGGCGGTGCGCATAATAAAGGTCGAAGAGAACCGCTTTATGCGAATGGGAGGTATTTTTACCATAGCAGTAACATATTGCTAGCCTCTCGGTTTTTTATCGAGTACATTTCGGGGAGTGTGCGGCGGAACTTTTCAACGTGATCCCACCATCTCCTTTCTATCAACGGACAATTAGACGCTCTGCGGTGCGCCACCGCTATATGGTAGAAATACCTCCCATTCGCACAAAGCGGTTCTCTTCGACCTTTATTATGCGCACCGCCAAAGAGTGGAACGCCTTATCACAGTCTGTGTTTCCTGATAGCTATAACCTGGGTATCTTTAAGTCGCGAATGAATAGGTTTCTTCTAGGCAAGCGTGTACCATCGTAGACTGCATCATCGCTTACCATCAGGCGAGATCGTGGTCAAACGCAAGCCTATAATGTATAAAAAAAACACAGTTTAGTATAATATTATCTTAAATTAGAATGGTGTGTGAGAACAGTACTCCAAACACGATCGGACTTATGCTTGGTACAAGTTGAGCAACTGTCCCGGTGTGAAGAAGTGTCTCACCTCGTCGCTGTTCTGACTAAGCGACGTAACCGACATTTTGGAAAATATGTATTACTAAAAGTCGTAATTGTACTCAGGACACTTCGAATGATTTATAATTTTAAGATATGTAGATACTTGAAACATACATCTAGACATAGGTAGAAGATACAGATACGCCGATTAGACAGATCGGGTCGTCTTCAAAAGTAGATAAAAGTTACATTACAAATGTCAGTTACGTCAAAATGTCGTCACTTAGTCAGAACAGTGCCGACCTTTGCGAGTATACCAAGCTTTTTAGCAGCCAGCTATGCTTTCGACTCAATGTAGGAGCCGAAATTGAGAGTCTCAAGGATCATTGGATCATCATCAATTTTACCGTCTGTTCCTTCGCTACAAAGCCAGGAGAATCAGCCATTATACAAGACTGTTTATTCTTTTTATGATCCTTTTACAATACATAACAGTAGGTACGAGTACAATGCAGAAAATAAAATAAACGTAATTCTAATCAATTGCAAAATAATGTGTACAAATATGGGAAAATTGACATAGCTGTCGAAAAACTGAGTGAAATCGGTCCACGGGGTCTATTCATATTTAAAACAAGATTCCGCCCGCACTACTCTTCTGGATTAAACTCGCCTTTGTACATGCCCTCTATTTATGTACCTTTTAACGTATTTGCTTTTGAACAATAAAGAATAAAAAGTAGCCTGGTCTTAATCCAGGTCATAGTTTATCTAATATATACAGCAAATTTCATTGAAACTCGTTCCGTTTAGTAGTGAAAACGTAATATTAACATACTTATATTACTAGTGGTTCGCCCCGAACTGAGATCTCGCGAGACTCCTATAAAAACAAAAAAAAATATTACTCGTAATCTTTGACTGTCAAAATAGTGTCTCGAAATGATTTCCACTTACTTGACCTACAGTTTCATTCAAATTACAGGTAACGGAAGTTCATGAACTTGTTTAGTGTTTTTGGGATGGAAATTGCAATTATTTTGGATTTTAGACGTTTGCCTATATTTGTGTAACTAAAGCTACACGCATACCAAATTTCACCACTGTGGGGTCACTGGTGTACCCTGTGAATTTTTTCAAAGTTCAGTTTTTATTATGGCTAATAACTTAAAAACTTCAAGGTTCAAACTCAAAATAAAAACGGGGTCAAAATGTACTCACAAAGACCTTTTATTAAACGTACCATTTGACAAGATAGTACCATTTTATTTGTTTTTACCCCTTTTGAACCCCAATATCTCAACAACGCACGGATATTTTTAGCTCATTGAGTCACACCATAATTGTGCCATCGCTACCTACCTATATACCAAATTTCTTGATGATCGGATATACGCTTCGAAAGTTATTCTTGGACAAACAAACATACATACATACAACGCCGATTTGCCCAAGTTGATTTGGAGTTTTCGCTTCGTTCGGTCAATTAGTATGGATACGTGCTTTTAATTCGGTCTATAATATTTTTCTTCTCTGGTTGTTCAAAACACATTCATTGTTTGAAACCATTTTGAGATACACCTTCAATTCAATTTCAATGTTTTGTGAGGGTAGAATTATCTTGAATTGCATTTAGGGGAGATAAAAGTAGGAAATTGATCGTGAAATGATTGCAGTTTAAAGAATTTAGGGGTAGATTGTGTACACATCTGCGGTTTACGATACTCGCCTATAAGATATATATCTAATCTTTTATACGAAACAAAATTACATGGCCAAAAATACACATAAGTAAAGACCAGTGGTTCTGTGAGAATTTCTCACTCACTGAGAACGGTAGATCTCGCGTCTCAGGTCCAAAAAGTAATTTGCGCAACAAAATAAACGAAGAAAGTCCAATTTTAAAACGAATGTCAGGTGTTTGATTTTTCCAATGCGCTTACCTATGTAGACTTTTGTGCAAAATATTGAATAGAATATACATTAATTTGACACACACAAAGAAACACAGAACGGATCACAAACAAAATAGACAAAAAGGAAAAAAATGCAATAGAATATATATATTAGATCACATAGGTAGATATCTACTAAACCAGTAGGTAACAGTATTGGTATAAGGTTAAGCGATTACTCGCGTTTCCTTGGTCCTAGGAGGTCTAATCTGTTATCTGGTGTCTACGGGTTCGTCTCGTGAAGGCGGAGAGGACTGCGTAGTCTGATTGGTATAGGTAGGTAGGTATAATATTTCGAATAAAATTCAAAAATTGTAATCCGTCCATATACAATATGTCACAAAACCCCTGTCAGATTCTTAAGGGTGTGATAAAGTATCAATATTTGGTCACAATCATGTAATAGTTTACCAGAAAACAAATAAAAAAAATACCCGACTAATTTAATTATTTGGCGCTCAAAACTTAAAACTTACCTCAGGCAACACCGGCGGGACTACGCGCCGCGCTGGAGCGGTGTGCAGGGGCAATAACCCACGTACGACATTGTACGACGTACAAAATTTGCCAATTCCTGGGGTAAAATTCAGATTATTCTCGAAATTAAAAAGGAAATAACTTTCAATTTATTTCTACTTTAATTTATATGTCGGAATACGCTCTTTATGGATCTGACAGGGTTTTTGTTACATATTGTTTAATTTTACAACAAACTTGCCCCCCCCCCCCCCCCCCCCCCCCCCGCCTTCCACTCCCCTCTTTTGGATTTTTGCAACATCTAGTGTAGAATGAAGTCCTCTGTCTCTCAAATTTGATTGAAATCCGTCGATAAATAACGCTACAGCAAACTTCTGCCATTTCTCCCCTATTTTTCTCTCAATCAAAAATCGCGATCGACTTAATCAAGGAACTTGTTTGCCAATTTTCGTGAAAATCGGTTGAAATATGCGACCTGTAGGCGAGAACAGACAGACAGACAGACAGGCTGACAAAAGCATTTTTGACCAACATGAAACTGAGACGCTTCGCTCGCTCCTTTACACATTTTTTTTTCAAAATTACTTAAAAAAGAAAGAATAAACGCAACAATAACGACATCTCACTTATTTAGAGTAAAAGCCCTTTATTCGTTGGGTATAATAAGATAGATAGATAATTCTTTATTGTTACACCAAATTAAAATAACTTAACCTAGAAAACTTAAAGACTAATACATGGTGGTACAATGGGCGGCCTTATCGCTCAAAGCGATCTCTTCCAGGCAACTTTTGGATGGACTGGACTGAAAAGACGTGTGAGGAGGCGGTATAATAAATATGCCGCGAATACAAAAACCGTGATTAGGGAATGGTACTTTACATGCGATTATAGGGGATACGTTCTTAAGCGACAAAATAAAAAAAAATTAAAGTTTTTGACCATATTGATTAATTATTATATTCAGGTTTAGGCAATGGTTTAAAGAATTTTGTATTGTTTTCTTGCTTGGCAGTTTTTAAAAGCTCTTTCAATTCAGACTGATATTCAACAGTGGCATTAACAATTTGCCTCATAAAAGTAAGACTTCGTTCCATAGACGGATCAAATTTCATAAAGAAATCACAAAGCTCATTTGCCATTCTTAAACCTTCACTAAGATTTTTCAAATTAAATGTCACGTTTCCAGTGATTGTTGAAGCTTCTTCTTCAATGGGCTGTGAATTTAACATTTCCTCAAGTCGTTAAGTCAAATCTTCATCTTGTGATTTAAGCAACTCCTGAATGTCATCATCCACAGCCTGACCTCACCCACTGCTGGGTATAGGCCTCCCCAAGTTTGTGCCATCCGCCACGATCCTGCGCTAGTCTCACCCATTGACGGCCCGCGACTCTAACGATGTCGTCCACCCATCTCGCTGCCCGACGTCCAACCCTTCTACAGCCATTCCTCGGCCCCCTTCAGTTGCTACCCTGCTCCACCTGTCATCACCACGTCTTGCCAAGTGTCCCGCCCAAGACCATTTGAGCTCCATAATTCGATTCCCAACATCATGAACCTTCGTTCTTCTACGGATCTCGACGTTTGGAACTCGATCCAAGAGTTTGATGCCGAGCATGAATATCACTTGATTCTATTTGTTCGAACCCATCCCATCCTATTTCATTCGCAATTTCGGTAGTTGTAATATGGTCAATTTTCTTTTTTATTAGTCCATTAGCCGATGCATTTACAAAGGATACCGAATGCTTTTATAAATAAATATGTATGTACCGACTGATATACCGTTTCGATCCGCGAATAAAGAAATCTTTCACCGCGAATTGGAATTTGCGCGTTGGAATTGGGTCGCATCTTTTTAATCCGTGAATAGTGAAAACGCGAATGAAGGAAGCGGGAATAAGGAGCTTTTACTGTACTAACAAACGTTTAAAAGCTTTGTGTGGGATGAAAAGACGGCAAATCAAATAAGTACCTATCTCTTTTATTAATAATACAGTTTTTCGTATCGTTATTCTAGTGTTTTATTATATTAAATCGTATTTTTATCGAACAAAAATAATAATTATTTGCTTCTAATTTCTAATTTGCTTCAACTATTCTTGTAAGCACAAGCGAGGAGTGGAACTCACTTCCGGCGTATGTTTTTCCGAACCAGTATAATCTTGAGTTTTCAAGTCCAGAGTGAATAGGTTATTTCTGGGCAAGCGTGCTCCATCTTCGATCACACCTTTACTTACCATCAGGAGAGGTAGTGGTCAAGCGCTTGGCTATCATCAATAAAAAAAACTACTAGTACGGGATCTATCTCGTACCGTTTTATCAGTTATCACGTTCCCAGCGGCACAGATTTATATTCCATTACTGCGTTACGGGTCGTTTTAAACCTTGTCCTAAACCAGAGATTGTGGCGGCACGAGGCATATTAAACCCCACCGCCTGTAGGAGACCAAAATCCTTTTTTGGCGCCAAATAAGACAAAGTGTACGGTTTTTTATGTGTGCGGCACGAGATCTAAGAAACTCGGCATTGAGGTTGGTATACCATAGAACTAGGAATCAATAGCACATCTCAGATATATAGTTATCTCTTTCCTACAATGAGCCAGATGGAAGTTATGCCTCCCGCATGACAGAGACGTATAAGTTTTATCTACCTGTATATGATTAAGGATACCTGATTGCATGTTAACGGTTGACCTTAACGGACGTAGGGCACGTTTCTAAGGTGCGTGACCACGATCCAATACATCGCTACAGGCGATGGTTACTACTTAACATCAGGTAGGCCATATGCTCGTTCAATCTCAAGGTAGTGTAAAAAGAAAAATATTGTCGGTCGTTACAACTATAAAACAGTAGGTGATAAATCTCGTAGGTATTTATTGCTAGTGGTTCGCCCCGAACTGAGATCTCACGATGTCCATCATATAGGTACGTAACTTTTGTATACTCGAAAAAATTGAACATCCTTCTGTCATTGAAACTCGATAGGTATGCATAGTTTCAGCTCAATTGGACAATTTGGAGGAGTTTTGCGGAACAGCTCCTGACTGCAGCAAAACTTTATCATCATAATCCACAGCCCGACTTCACCCACTGCTGGGTATAGGCCTCTCCAAGTTTGTGCCATCCGCCACGATCCTGCGCTAGTCTCACCCATTGACGGCCCGCGACTCTAACGATGTCGTCCACCCATCTCGCTGCTGGACGTATTACCCTTCTACAGCCATTCCTCGGGCACCATTCAGTTGCTACCCTGGCCTACCTGTCATCACCATGTCTTGCCAAGTATCCCGCCTAAGACCATTTGAGCTCAATAACTCAAAATATTGTAGCACAAGCTATCGACCTACTGAATTTCATGCAGATCGAATCAGCGCAACGCCACGTTCTCAATACAAATGTTTTTTTTTTTATGTTTGTTACCTCAGAACTTTCGACTGGGTGAACCGATTTTAATGTTTATTTTTAATGTTTTTTTTTATTTTTAATGTTTCCCGTGTGGACCCATTTCCATTTGGTCCAGTTCTGACAATGGCATCAATGAGAAAACCATATAAGTCTTAAATTTGTCTAATTTTTATGTTATGTTATATTGTGTTGTTTGTTAGCTCAGAACTCCGTTATATATCAACCGATTTGGAAAATTCTGTTTTTTTTATTTGAAGGAAAATTGGTAGAGTAGTTTGGTTTTTACTGTTATCTGAAATCGTTTATATTTTTAGTTAAAAAGTTACTGGTTTGTGGTGTATATTTAAGTAGGCACCTACTTTATTTCAATGTAAATCCAAGTAACTAAATTTTGTTTTTTTTCTTTTTCTTACAGGTAAGCTACACTTTCATCACTTTCAAAATCGAATCATCTATTCAAGTAAGTAAATTTTAAAACTCCGAAGTAATACAACACCAACATTATTTTTAAATCAAGGAGCCATTCAAACCGAAGATTCGAATAAATTGAAAAATCAGTTTACCCCAAAACCAAAACAAATGTACAACAACGTCATAACTGTAACGATGATTGAGAACGGTGGAAATATTTGGGCGGTCGTTAAGGCGATTCAGTTTCCAAATTAAAATTTAAACCGTCTGGGCCCGTCGAATCGTTAGTCTTAATTTGACTTGCTGTTGTGAATGTAGGCAGTTGAAGCTATGCTATTTGAAGCATCTTTACATAGTATACAAGTAACTTTTTAACAAAAATATAACCGACTTCAGATAACAGTAAAAACCAAAATACTCTACCGAATAATTCTAAAACCAAATTGTAATTTGTAACTTTATACTATGTACACACGGCTACACATCAGGTTATAAATTTCCAGTACAAGCTGACCTCTCATTCTACGAAAAGCCTACACAATGCGAAAGCATACATAACAACTGAGCAAACATAACATTAAAATTAAACAAATTTAAGACTTATATGGTTTTCTTATGGATGTCATTGTCAGAACTGGACCAAATTGAAATGGGACCACAATGGAAGCACCAGCTTTCAAATAAAAAAAGAATCATCAAAATCGGTTCACCCAGTCGAAAGTTCTGATGTAAAAATAAGGTAATATATTGAAGTCCTTTTTTGAAGTCATTTCAAAATAATGAATAACTTGTGTGGCGCAGAGCGTGGAGCGGAAAGAGATGAAATGTTACGAGTTCAATTCCTGCTACGGGACTTACTGCTTAGCTTAGATGCTGCTACTTACTTAATACTTTTGTTGTTCGCGGTGTGCAATATAGGTTTATCTACCTATCTATAGGACAAGTCAGATCTGCAAATATTGTCGTATGAATTCTAGTCTGGTCAAGACTCGTATCTGACTATACGGTGTTTTGGATGCCTAACTTATTAACATGATAAATTAGTCGTCAATTTGATTTTAAGCGTTGCAACTATGAATTTCAAACCGTCACCCGTGTCTATTCGCTCATCATCAATAATGGCTAATTTGACACTCAGCCTACTTGTTCCTGGGACAGCTGACAACGTATAGTATAGCATATCTATATGCCACACGGTTTAAATTGAAATGCACAGTCAGCCCCGCGTGATTGACGACCGGCCGCGGTAAGCAAATACGATACTGATATGGTTTACAGTACGCGATTCTGCATTTTGGTACGTCACGATTTCGTCAGTCTTTTGTTGGTACAGGTGGGATTTAAGTCTAAGGCTAAGTTAATATGAACGCGCGGTACCGCGATACAAGATCAAACTAATTAGTTTTTATCGGCTACATTACCGCGTGCTTCTCGTCTACTTTACCGCGCGCTTCTCGTCTACATTACCGCGCGCTATTGTAGCGCGCGGTAATGTAGACGATTAACACTATTTAGTTTGATCTTGTACCGCGCGGTTAGTAGTTCCGCGCGCATATGAACTTAGCTGAAGGAACTTACCGCAAAAAACCCGTTGCACATCTGTTTATATTTTTTTTAAGTTATACTTTTGGCGCGTTTGGTAAAGATTGTGAGAATAAAATTTTTACAATGCGCGCGCACACTGATAGCCAAAACGCGACATGATGAAGTTAGCTGATAACTGTCTCTCAATTTGCCGTGAAAACGTATAACTATATTTATTAATTTATCATTCCTTTCACAAACAAAGAGTTGGGATACGATACGGGATGAAATCTTTAGCTATTTTTGTAATGTTACGCAAAAGAAGTATAACTTCTTACGTGCGTACATAAGTACACGGTTTTTTTATCTACTAAGTACATAGAGGTGGGTCAAGCTTATGGCCAACCTGATTTTAATACTGATGGTACAAAACACAGAATATAAACAAACAGATACAAAATATAAATATCAACTTTTTGACCTAGATTGTATCCCAAAGCATGTGTCTACACAGCAAGGCAATTCTAGAGCAGTTCTGTGTAGACTAGCTGAAGAGAAATATGTACTCACAAAAACAAAATAAAGTAATAATCTTAATAAAATAATATGACAAATATAAAACTATAATAAAATTGTTTAAACAATTATTACATCAAGCACTCTCTTTGTTAAAATTGTTTGAAAGATTCCTTACCAAAATAATGCTAAGGTTTTTTAAACAGGTGTTCAACAGGTGTTTATTATTTTGGTGTATTTTAACCTCTTTCAATTTCAAATGATCAAGTTACCATAAAAACAAAATTGAACTCTATATTTTTTTAACTTCTAAGTATGCTTTCAATGCCTTATACGTACCAAATGTGTAACCTAAGGTAATACAAATCCAAAAAAAAAACAAAAATATTTTATCGTTTTAAACCAATTTTTACAATTCTAGTTGAAGCCCTGGCTCCTGAACTAGCGTGAGCTGTATGTCATGTCAGTCAGTTTCTTCCTACATTAAAGTACATAAAAAATACATAAGTGGTTTAATATTCATACAATAGTTACAATGATACATAAATATTCAATATAATATGGTTGTTTCTCTATATATTAGAAGTCTTTACAAAAAAAAAGTATATATGTATTCTATCAGTTATCTGGTTCCCATAGCACAAGCTCTGCTTAGTTTGGGGCTAGATAGCGCTATGTGAAATGTCCAGCAATATTTATTTATTAATATAGGTAGATGTTATAGTAATCAATCACCAAACAGTTGATAAACTGTCAATAGAAATCAGCAGATTTTCACCAATTACTTAGTGAATACTTGGTGTCAGTGGAAAATCGTAGCTTTGGCCCGCCCTGACTAGATAGAAGGACAATCTAGGGCACTTGTCTCACCGCCGGCGAGTAAGCGATTAGCTATCAACTATTTTCTCGCTCAGGAAACGAACAAAAGATATAGATTCCGTGTCAGTAAAAGAGACACGTCTATTAGTAGTTGATCACTGGCCGTTCACACTGCCGGCGAGAACTCGCTCTCCACTATTTTGTCACAGCGACTACAACACTCACTCAGCGATACGCGCTCAACGATCAGAACACACGTCGTTAGATTTTGAGTATCGCCCGCCACACTCGCTCACTCGCATTATAGCCCAGCGAAACGACTATAGGAACTACACACTCGCTTCTCGCTGCTCGCCAACTCATTTCTAGTTTCTAGCTCTACTCGCTTCTCAAGTGCCTAACAAGAGTTGCTGGGCGCCACAAGATCGGACGCTCTGGAAATCTATGAGGGAGGCCATGTCCTACGGCTAATATTATGATAAGGATAACTTTTTCAATAAAATAAGTCGAATTTCAATAAGTCGTTGAGCAAACACTGCCTTTCAGTGAGGTCAATAGACCGCACGAGATACCGATCTTTAAATCTATGGGAGAGGCCCAGCATTGGACGTCGTGCTACGGCTAATATTATGATGAGGATAACTTCTTCAATAAAATAAGTCGAATTCCTATAAGTCGTTGAGCAAATACTGGCCTTCAGTGAGGTCAATAGACCGCACAAGATACCAATCTTTAAATCTATGGGAGAGGCCCAGCATTGGACGTCGTCCTAAGGCTAATATTATGATGAGGATAACTTTATCAATCAAATAAGTCGAATTCCAATAAGTCATTAAGCAAATACTGCCCTTCAGTGAATTCAATAGACCGCACAAGATACCTATCTTTTAATCTATGGGATAGGCCCAGCATTGGACGTCGTCCTACGGCTAATATTATGATGAAGATAATTTCTTTAATAAAATAAGTCGAATTCCTATAAGTCGTTGAGCAAATACTGGCCTTCAGTGAGGTCAATAGACCGCACAAGATACAGATCTTTAAATCTATGGGAGAGGCCCAGCATTAGACGTCGTCCTACGGCTAATATTATGATGAGGATAACTTCTTCAATAAAATATGTCGAATTCTAATAAGTCGTTGAGCAAATACTGCCCTTCAGTGAGGTCAATAGGCCGCACAAGATACCGATCTTTAAATCTATGGGAGAGGCCCAGCATTGGATGTCGTCCTACGGCTAATATTATGATGAGGATAACTTTTTCAATAAAATAAGTCGAATTCCAATAAGTCGTTGAGCAAATACTGCCCTTCAGTGAGGTCAATAGACCGCACAAGATACCAATCTTTTAATCTATGGGAGAGGCCCAGCATTGGACGTCGTCCTACGGCTAATATTATGATGAAGATAATTTCTTTAATAAAATAAGTCGAATTCCAATAAGTCATTGAGCAAATACTGCCCTTCAGTGAGGTCAATAGACCGCACAAGATACATATCTTTAAATCTATGGGAGAGGCCCAGCATTAGACGTCGTCCTACGGCTAATATTATGATGAGGATAACTTCTTCAATAAAATAAGTCGAATTCCAATAAGTCGTTGAGCAAATACTGCCCTTCAGTGAGGTCAATAGGCCGCACCAGATGCCGATCTCTAAATCTATGGGAGAGGCCCAGCATTGGACGTTGTCCTACGGCTAATATTATGATGAGGATAACTTTTTCAATAAAATAAGTTGAATTCCAATAAGTCGTTGAGCAAATACTGCCCTTCAGTGAGGTCAATAGACCGCACCAGATACCGATCTTTAAATCTATGGGAGAGGCCCAGCATTGGACGTCGTGCTACGGCTAATATTATGATGACGATAACTTCTTCAATAAAATAAGTCGAATTCCTATAAGTCGTTGAGCAAATACTGGCCTTCAGTGAGGTCAATAGACCGCACAAGATACCAATCTTTAAATCTATGGGAGAGGCCCAGCATTGGACGTCGTCCTAAGGCTAATATTATGATGAGGATAACTTTTTCAATCAAATAAGTCGAATTCCAATAAGTCGTTGAGAAAATACTGCCCTGCAGTGAGGTCAATAGACCGCATGAGATACCGATCTTTAAATCTATGGGAGAGGCCCAGCATTGGACGTCGCGTCGTCCTACGGCTAATATTATGATGAGGATAACTTTTTCAATAAAATAAGTCGAATTCCAATAAGTCGTTGAGCAAATACTGCCCTTCAGTGAGGTCAATAGAAAGCACAAGATACCGATCTTTAAATCTATGGGAGAAGTCCAGCATTGGACGTCGTCCTACGGCTAATATTATGATGAGGATAACTTTTTCAATAAAATAAGTCGAATTCCAATAAGTCGTTGAGCAAATACTGCCCTTTAGTGAGGTCAATAGAAAGCACAAGATACCGATCTTTAAATCTATGGGAGAAGTCCAGCATTTGACGTCGTCCTACGGCTAATATTATGATGAGGATAACTTTTTCAATAAAATAAGTCGAATTCCAATAAGTCGTTGAGCAAATACTGCCCTTCAGTGAGGTCAATAGAAAGCACAAGATACCGATCTTTAAATGTATGGGAGAAGTCCAGCATTGGACGTCGTCCTACGGCTAATATTATGATGAGGATAACTTTTTCAATAAAATAAGTCGAATTACTATAAGTCGTTGAGCAAATACTGCCCTTCAGTGAGGTCAATAGACTTTTAGAACTTTTATAATTTTGCTTTTATGAAAAATATCAATTTCAAATAGTCTTAGAACAAAATACTGGTCTTCTATGTTTTTGTTATTGGATAGAACTTTGTTTGACTGTGAGATCAATAAGATACACCCTTTTCTGTTAAAATACATATTATCGAGCACCCTATACAAATACTGTACTTATGACGGCCAATTCAAAGGAACCCAAACTTCAGAAACTCTTAAACCCAGCTTCAGTCCAGCTTTCAGACGTTGGTTGAGACTGTAACTTTAACTCTAAGCCAACTTACAATGTCGTGTCGATACTACATTTACTTGCTTCACTATTTGATTTAGTGACTAACTTTGTTTCTCGGGCTGCTTTGAAACACTGCACTGTAGGGTTGCCAGACTTGCCAGATAGAATAACGAAAACACAGCCTTCACAGTATACGGTATAAGTTACATGTCTCTGTAACGGTCGTGTTTCTGAATTAGTAAAGGTAGCATTCGGTTCTTAGCGACCGCGACCCGTGACCTCGTCCGGTTCGCGCGACCCACTGCTTAGTATGGATTTTTATGGAACACTAAAAATAACCCGGCGACCGCGTCGCGCGACTGGTGGACGTGGCTAGAGCGGCGTGGTGACCCCCTTATTACCTAAGCCAAATTGCTGTCGTGTCGCTATCGCTAGTCAGTCCATCCCTTTCACACGTACAGTACGTACCTCACGGGTGAAAGGGATGGTCTGACTAGCGATAGCGACACGACAGCAATTTGGCTTAGGTAATAAAGCATCGCATCGGAGGCAGTGCAGTCACGCGACGCAGGCGAGAAATACATCGAAATGGCGGCGTTTTCACCGAACGAGGGTGAGAAGTTGACAAAATTAGTAAGTTAAACCTTTATATGATGTAAGGCTCGCATCTTATAAACACAACATTATGAGGGACAATATTTGGGAAATAATTGGCAAGGCAAGAAATAATTCCGGAGGCATAGATAATAACATAATCATAATATCATCATCTTATTCATCCTCCAATAGCTGCAGATTATGTTTTTTGCTAGCTGTGGATAAATTGTCCGTGATATTGTACAGCAATAGAACGCAATTGTCACCCATAAAAACAGCGGGAAGCGTGGCGATGTCGCCATCGCGGTCGCTGATATCGGAAGACTAGGGGTCGCCCCACGACAGCCGTCCATGGTCGCGTCGTTAAATGGTTGCAGTCGCGGTCGCTAAGAACCGAATGCTACCTTACGGGCACACTATACTTGGGGAGACGATAAAGCGCTTATTGAGAAACAATGTTTTGTTCAACAAATTGTGTGATTTAAATCTGTAATTAATAAATGTTTTAGTTAAGGATACGTGCTAGAACGCCTGTGTTGTGAAAACACGATTCCGTAAAATTTTGTCGATAGAAAAAAAATCCAAAGAAGACTCCAAATTTATCTTAAACCGTTCTTATGCGATGAATACTTCAATTTAGATCTTGAAACTTTACACAGTAATTCTGCACAACATAAATAAGGGCACATGTGTTTTAAATTTTCAAAATGTTTTTTGACTTTACCATAAAATGAAAATATCTAAGTTTTGCACTAATAAAATCATTCGCTCCGGACACCCAGTCCACGAGTCAGTCTGGCCTCGGCTTTCAGACGGGGTACCCGTGACGCTTGTCGCTCCAAACGAACACGTTATTTTTAGTTAGAATTTATATTTAGTTGGTTTTTGTAAAGACGCAGTAATGAGAAATAAGCACAATAAGATAATGAAGGGACTGAATGATAAAAAAACCGGCAAACATATGAACCACGGTGAGATAGGACGTGCAGCGGCGCGCGGAGAAGCGGGGGTGAAATTCGAGTTTGGGCTGAGGTATAGTCAACTCTTAAGATTGTGCAACCAATGTCCGGCTGTCCCGCGACTCGTGACGGCTCGTCAGTCACCAGGTTCAAAGTTACACGTGAGGTTCCAGTATTTGGAACTTTTGAAAGTATAGATTCCGATAATGAGGGCTTTTAATTATCGATTTTAAAAGAAAAAACCAGTTCAAACTAGCGTACCTACTAGATGGCGCTGTCTTTAGATGCACCTTCAAAAAATATGTTTTATATCCAAAAATATCAGAGAAACAATAAATAAATTCCAGAAGAATCAGTTGCTTCATCTAAATACCGTTGCAAACGATTCATAGATATCTCAACTGCTCCAGATAAATATGTATATAAAATAAAATCTGTAGATAAAACTTATACTTCTGGTCTTCACGATACAGGCTTGCCTAGTGTGAAGGCCGCTGCTTAATTGTGATCGTAGGTAGTGCCTTCTGCCTCAAACTGTATAAAATGTATATTGCTATTATACCAGGCATCTTAGGTAAATTACAAAAATTATCCTCATGTTACCTAATCTTATTAGTAAGTTTTTGGCTGTAAATAAATATTTTTCATTTTCATTTTTCATATACCTACAGATCTTAGAAAGACCAATTTCAATATTTGATCTATCCCTGGCCTATTCTTGGTTAGAATATCGACGGTTTCATTCTGATATACATTATGGATATTCTCATGACAACCCTACAACTTACTTGGAGTAATTATACCAGTAACCAAAAAGTAGTAAAAACTTGTTGCACGTGTTTTAAACACAAGTTCGAGCGAGTTTGGTTTTGTTTTTACGGCACTGCAACATAGAATACCTCTTACTATCAAAAATACATATTTTCAAAGAAGCTATAACGATGAAACAATTATAAATTTTACATCTCTCATGCTCTGAAGTTGGTCATTGTTAGTTCGATACGTGATGCGTAAATTCGATTTACGCCCGTAGGGACGTAAGTAACTTTGAAAATAGAATGAGGCTCATTGCATTCATAAAATAATAAAATGAAATACAACCTGCATGACAAATCCTTATTTCTATTTAAAACTAAAGAGGTTACATTATAAATCGCTGGTTTGCGAGAATAGCGACGGAACTAAAAATGATTGATTTTAGAAAATGGCATTTTTTAATTTCTTTGTAAATATTTTAGTACATACCGCAAAATGTAAATAATTTATTGAGGGATTGACTTCACTGATTAAAGGAAAATTTATCGTAGTATCAAAAAACATAAAAACATTTTCGAACTTTTATTAAAATTATTTAAAAAATCGTCATACAAAGGGGGGTTTCAGACATCAGTCTTTATTCATGAGACACCAAATTATAAAAATCAAGTTATGTCATTTATTTAGCTTTAAAGCCTCTTAAAAATACAAATTAAAACTTACAACAGTGTTTAAAACTTTTGTACTTATAAGTATAACAAAAAAATAGTTTTATAACAATACAATAGGAACTTTAAATTTAGGTATTAAAAACCCTGTTTATCAAAATAAATGAAATAAAAATAAACGTAAATTCTTCAAAATAAGTAATGAAAAAATATCTAAAACAGGAACATTAATTCTTAAAAGCAAATCTAAGTAAAATAAATCATTTATTTTACAACCCCTCATAAAATTGACGATAATAGTTTGGAATTATATTTTTGTTAACTAAATCTACTAGTCCTTTTTTCTTATTTTCTGAGATTCCGTTCCTTTTTTTATAAGCAGATTGCAATCTGTAATTTTCGTCCAAAGCTTTGATGCACGGCTAGTAATTTTCACACATTTAAATTCATTTTCACCGTAAGATGTTTTATAGAAAAAGAACCCTTTGTGGTCAGCATCTACTTTCAAAATCTTTATATCTGCCATTTTCACAGTCTCATTATCAGTATTTTTATTAAAATTTCTACCCATGTCAGAAGCTAGAGACTTTAATTCGTAAAAACTTCTATGACTCATTTCTACGACTTTGTAAGGAGATCCTTTCTTTTTAGCAGTGCGAATAATTGAAATGTACTGATCCGGTGTATAGATAGGGCCAGATTTCAGAGTCTTTTTGATGTTTCTTTCAATGACAGAATGCACACTGTCTCCTTCGTTTTGTGTGTGTCCTTTTATCAGATATTTATGCGTGATACTATTTATATGAGCTAAAGTAGAAACAGCGTACATGTACATACTAATAATAAATTTATTCTTTTGCTGTCCACAGCAGTTATCAGAAAAAAAAATAACATCAAGTTTGGCTTCAGATGTTAGATCTCCAAGACTTTTTAATACTCTAAAACACAGGTCCCTATTTCTATAGCTCCTCTATTTGCTTCTCCTTCATGCCACACGTAGCAGAACGCATTTTTATTTTTCATCTCATAGATCGTAAAGTTTAAGGTATTCACTTTTGAAACATAGTAAAAATTAGACACATCTCCCCTAGGACATGGCATCACAGCTTGTAAGTCATAAACTGCTACAATAGTTGATTCTTTATCTTCTGCTTCTTTCTTGTCCTTAACCTTCTCCATTCTTGAAAGCTCTTTTTCTTTTAGATGGTTCTCATATTTAGACTTCAGTCGATTTTTATCTTCTCCAGTTGCGTTATTGTAGGCAACACAATCCTCGCACTGATCTTTCTTTGGTTGGTAAAATGCTATATTAAATTCTCCATTAAATATTCTATTAAACATGATATAATTAGCACTTTTCTCTCTTTTTTCTTCACACTGTTTCACATAATCTCTATAAATTTCTGCAATAGTCTTACTTCCATCAATATATTCTTTCTGCGTATCCGCTCGACAATAATGGCTTTCTATTTTTGGTATCGCCTTAATGAAATTTCTCAAACTATCTTTAATATTATTATCTACGCGACTGTGATTGCCATGTTTCCCTCGAAGATCCTCCACTATAATGCCTGAAACGTCACTTCTTGATTTTTCGGTAACTGTTCGAATAAATCTATCAGATACATCCAGCGTAGACATAAAAAAACTCTTACAAACCCGAATTTTTTCGCCATCTTTGTCTTTAAAATAAAATGCGTTATTATTTCGACGTGTTCCTTTTTTATATTGATATGTCGGGACAATAGAGGACATATTGAATGCTACAAAAGTTCTTTTACTTTGCAAATCAGGTAATTTATAATATGCGTCAAAAATATGGCGTCGAGTCTCATCATCAAACTTTGTGTTACACTTTAACTTGCATTTTTTGTACATCCTGGTCCTAATCGTCTCTCTCGTATAACTTTATTATTTTTGCCTACATATTCTTTCCCTGCATTTCGTAGACGTTTTGCTACATTCGATTTCCAAAGTCCTGGCTGCATTTTCCTCTTACGTGTAATATTTTGGTTTGATTTACGTGAAATATTTTCTTCTTCATTCTCTTCTACTGTTTCAACCGAATCTGACGATAAATCATTATTTTCAATGTGATAATTAGGATCTGCGATACTATCATCCGATGAAAAATCTCTTTCTTCCTTTTCTTCTTCACTTTCAGCATTCATATTGGTCAGTTCAACAGCTTTTGGTTCACTTTCTATTTGTGAAATACTTTCTACTGCAGTCTCATCTTTTTTATTATCATTTACTGACTCTATACTTACCTTATTTTCTTTGGTTTTATTTTCTAAGCTATGGCCGTGGAGTCCTTTTTCATTTAAATTTATAATTAAGTTAAGTTAAGTTATTATATACATTTAAGTTATTGGATTCTTTATTACATTCTTCTGTTTCTCTATTGCTGGAGGAAGATGAGCTAGAAGACGAGGAAGATGAGCTAGAAGATGATGATGACGATATGGATGGTGATCTTTGTCGCAAAATCAATTTATTTTCTTCTGAATTATTACCTGAAATCCAATAAACATTTATTTATTAACAGAATAAATACAAAAAGCAATAGTTATTTCACGGGTTTCTTGCAGAGGAACAAGCCATTATGTAATAGAAACACTCACATTTTTGTAATTCCCGGGAATCGAACCCAGGAGATTACGATCAGCCACTAGCGTGAGCGTAAACTATTTGCAACAGGACAAACTACTACATCGGAATAAAAATGATATCGAAAAATCTTTCGACTGGTTGAATTCAAATATTTTATTTTGCTTACCTGATGTGTTATTATAATTTATATCATTTTCGATATTTTCATCGCAACTTGTTGCATTTAACGGCAAACTGCTTTTATGTATATTGGAACCTTAAATATTTTAAATAGTTGAAAGAATAAATAAAATTGAGATAAACTGCAAATATACGAAAATTGTAGGCTAACCTTGTTCACTATTCGTTAAATCATGTTGATCTTCATTTCCTTTATTTTGACTGGCCACTTCTTTCAACTTTCCCAAGAATAACATTCTTTCTGCCATCTTGAATAACTCTGATAAAGATAATTATCTAAAACAAATAATGTAACGTAAATAATTAATCATCAAATAATACCATGTAAAAAACTAACTCAATATTTCTATCCCAAAATCTCTTAAACGCAGACGCATTTCGTAATAAGAAGCAAAACCATGCCCACTTTTTTCAAAAATAAGGACGTTTCTTATTTACGACAAAATAAAATCCGTTTATTTTTCGTGAATATAGACTCAAGTTACAAAAAGTCGGTATAAAATACAATATCATAAGCAATCACTCATATTTATTCAAGAATACAGGCGTAAATAGAAATGAGACATAAAAAGATACTTACTTTTATCAGGAACAACGACGGATCACTAAATGAGTCACTATTCTTAAAAAAAATTAACAATAATTGTTGCAACCAAACTGTAAATACGTCGGTATTTTCGAGAATCGATCGTGCGTTCACTCTGTTGTCATTGGCTCAACTGAGATGAGTCTTTATTTGTGATTACGCTTCGAGTGTTTTGTCTCAAGTGAATAATGACGCTGTCTCTTTCTAACGAAAGCTGGCGCGATATTGGCGTTGCGTCTCTGTTCACGATAAAATATCAAAGATTTATGATTGTTTGGCATACAGAATTCAATTTGACAGAATTTTGAATTACGTCGGTATTCTCGCAAACCAGCGAAATGCTGAAAATTAATTCAAACTCCATGAAATATCCTTATTTGTATGTATTTAAAAATGAAAAAGGCTATATTCATACCATGCTTTATTGAAAGACAACTTCCATAACAAATCCTTATTTATCACACTAGTATTAAATATATGAAAGTTTGGATGTTTGTTTATTTATTTGTTTGTTTGTTACTCAATCACGTCATAACGGCTGAACTGATTTCGATGAAATTTGGTGTATACGTAGATTATAGATTACACATTTTAGACAGATTACCACATAGGATACCTTTTATCCCATAAATCAGTTCCCATGGGATAAAAATGGGATGTCAAGTCAAGTTGCAACAGCGAGTTTAGCTTTATTTCTAGGTTACCTTCACATTTAGTAGTTTAACGCATACGAAGTCGCAAGCAACAGCCAGTATTAAATAAAAAAGGCCATAGTTTAGACGTGAAAAAAACAATGGATACCGGGAACGCAAATTTTCTTTTTACCAACAAACTTTTATACAGACTTTTTAATTTCCTCGCAATCGTGATTTAAAGTTATGTGCTAAACTGGATGTAAGCGATCAGTTGCACCCGAGATGTTTTCGCGTACGAGCGAGGGAATGCGAGCGAGTACGCTAAGAGTCGAGGGTGTCCGTCTCACTTACGCCCTTGTATAATAAAATAATGTACTTATGTTCGCCGTGTATGTATTCATTGGATTGTATGGTGAGCGACAGGAAATAATATAACACTTCACCGTGATGCCCTAAATCCCGGCTTGCGCAACGATCCCTAAACGTAATTAGCAGCTGAACATTAAATTTGGCGTGTTTTTATGATTTAACAACACTCTAAATCATATTTAGCCACTAAATACAAGTCGCCTTAGGACTATTCTAGAACTAGCTTCCGCTCGGGGCTTAGCACGAGTGGTTTGTCAATAAAAATAGCTATGTTTCAATCCAATTCATAATATATCCATTTATCAAATTGTATCGAAACCAGTTCAGCCGATGCGACTTAAATGAGTCGCAATTCAGAACATCCAAGAAATAGATTACATTTTAGCGTACGAGTAGAAAGAGTAGGTAGAAAGATAGGAATGTAGGTAGAGAGAAGAAACATTTGTACTTGTCAAATCGTATCGGATCCGTTACGTAGGCTGTAAAGCATAAGCTTAGCCCGACGAGTTATTAAATTCGCACATGGCACGCGCCACTAATTATCGACAAGCTTTGAATGCTACTCTGAAAGTGTACGAACACTTTTTTCTGTTTAGAACCTAGAGATGGAACAAGCATATGGCCTATCTGATGTGAAGCTGTAACCGTCGCCTATAGCAAAATATTGCCTCGTAGGTCACGCACCTTAGAAACGTGCCCTACGATGCACTGCCCTGCGTTCATCAACTAGAAGCTTACAGGTATAAAGAATACAATCCGGACCAAATAAGTTTCTTCTAGATCTCTTAAACCACATCATTCTTCTTTCTTAGATTCTTCATCTTAAACCACATCATCGCTTACCGTCAGGTGAGATTGTGGTCAAACAAAGATCTATTCAGTACAAAAAAGAAGAACATAGACCTCCCCATAGATTTCCAAAGCCAACGTTCTTGTGCGGCCTGCACCCAACGGCGCCCAGCTACCTTTATCAGGCCGTCCTTCGCTGCGCTTTCCAGTGCGTGTTCTCCACTCTAGAACCTTTCTACCCCAACGGCCGTCAGTTCTTCGAGCTATGTGCCCTGTCCACTGCCACTTCAGCTCGCTAATCTATCTATCATCACAGCACAAACTGCTCAAAATAATCATGATGTGGTACGCACGTTTTTAGAACACCATCTAGCTTTGTACTTTTGTATTCCTAATATTGTTGTCTTTACTGGTTGTTGGGTACTGAAAAGTTGAGGAGTAAGAGGCTAGCGTGGTATGGGCATGCCATGCGGAGGGTAGAAAATCATGTGACTAAAAGAGTGTTAGATATGAATGTGGATGGATATAGAAGTAGAGAAAGGCCGAAGAAGTGATGGATGGACTGTGTGAAGAATGGGTAAAAAATAAGTGACAACGGAGATGACCGCTGATAGAGAGATATGGAAGAAAAATACATGTTGTGCCGACCCCGCGTAATGTGGGAAAAGGGCAGGAAGAAGAAGAAGAAATAAATACTCGTAAATCCTCTTTTTTATGTCTGTGACCTTGGTTTGTATACGTCGGTAATCGTAGCTAGTAGTCGGATAAAAATAACTCCTCCTACGCAAAGCTGTAGTATAAAGCTTTCAAAGTTGAGTGGTGAAAGTTTCCAAAGCCAAACTCATTTATGGAATGAACTGCAAAGTTCTCTTTTGATTATATTGAGTTTCCGTGTTTGATAAACAGATGTACTGCTGTTTAAAATTAGCTCACTAAAGAGGTTTTTACCTCCCTACGCAAAACGAGGGGTTACAACATCCCTAATGTCTGTGTGTTTCTGTCTGTTGCATTTGCGGGTTTGATTTCCGCCACGGAACAAATGTTTGTATGATTTACTGTTATTTGTTCGATGTCTGGATGTTTTCATATTTTTTTTTTGTTAAACGTATGTTTTTACAAAGAAAAAGTATATAAGTATTCTATCAGTTATCTGGGTCCCATAATAGCTTTGTTTAGTTTGGGGCTAGATGGCGCTGTGGGAAATGTCCAGCATTATATATTTATGGTAAATTTTACCTTAACAGCACTAATAGTATACGATAAAAGTAACCGATCAAACAGGCAGACGGACATGGTGAAACCATAAGACTTGAATTTTAAGGGGTTCGTAGTCGAACTAGGAACTCTAAAAATTTAAGTGACAAAAGCACATAGGTACATATATATAAGATTGTTACAAAGCACACTATTGGGAAATATTAATGCAGAAGTCGTAAATCTTAATTCATGCATAAAATTAATATGTCCACGTATGTTTTGAAGAAATATATTAAATCATATATACTACGTGTTTTGTTATCTACGACATTCATTGAGAATACGGGTAGGGTTCATGGCTACTATTATTGCGAAAAAATGTTGTAAAAAAGGTTTTTTTCTAATTAATTACCTTAACAAATGTTTGTATGATTTACTGTTATTTGTTCGATGTCTGGATGTTTTCATATTTTTTTTTTTTGTTAAATGTATGTTTTTACAAAGCAAAAGTATATAAGTATTCTATCAGTTATCTGGGTCCCATAATAGCTTTGTTTAGTTTGGGGCTAGATGGCGCTGTGGGAAATGTCCAGCATTATATATTTATGGTAAATTTTACCTTAACAGCACTAATAGTATACGATAAAAGTAACCGATCAAACAGGCAGACGGACATGGTGAAACCATAAGACTTGAATTTTAAGGGGTTCGTAGTCGAACTAGGAACTCTAAAAATTAAATTTCAAACAACTTTAATATCAAGTGGTAAAATATCTATGAAAACACCCGTAAAATAGATAAACAAATCTTAATGCATTCATCGTGTAAGTGGTTACCTGTTATACTGACTAAGCGGCATCGTCGCAAAGTCGCCGCCGATTTACGTTAAAAATTGTTTATTGGAAATGTATCGATTACTGCATCCATATTTAAGGTATTAAATCAACATCTAAAATGAGTTATTAAAATTCCGGATATGTGTTTTAAATTAATGTCGTGCATAACAAGAAACAGGTTGTTTACAAAACAAAACAAATGCAAATATTTTCTTTCCCAAATAAGAAAAATTTGACGACCTCCGTGGTACAGTGGGCGAATAGCCGGCTGAGACGCAGGAGGTAGCGGGTTCGATTCCCGCTGCGGAACAAATGTTTGTATGATCTACAGATATTTGTTCCGGGTCTGGTTGTTTCTCTATATATTATAAAAATGTATTTACAAAAAAAAGTATATATGTATTCTATCAGTTATCTGGTTCCCATATTACAAGCTCTGCTTTTTATATTACAAGTTTGGGGCTATATAGCGCTGAGTGAAATGTCCAGAAATATTTATTTATTTATTTATAATTAACATATATGTATGTACATAATGAGCTCCGCACTAAAAATATGTCATAATATCATAGGGGGTGTAAATCTAAAGCAAAAGTTTCACAGTAGCTCTCCTATTTATCAATAGCGGGATGCGCTTGTTAATCATTGCGTAATGAAAGCGCCGTGAACTCATTGTTCATTGTTGTTTCCTTCCGTGAGTTTTGAACGCCATGTATATTTTACATATTTACACTGTATTTATTCTAACGTTTGTGATTTACGGCTCATTTTAAAAGCTTTTGTATTATGCGGCTCACGAAATTAACTATGGTACACACGGCTACACATCGAGCTATACATTAGCTAAATACCAGTATAAGCTGACCTCGCATTGTGTAGTCTTTTCGTAGAATTATAGGTCAGCTTATACTGGAGATGTATAGCTTGATGTGTAGCCGTGTGTACATGACTTAGGTGGAACATTAATTAAACCTGTTAGTTGTAGCCGAGCCGTTGTAAACGTGGTATTTCAATTCAACTCATTTATTTTTCAGATTATGTCATCCATTTTGTTAGTAAATAAAATAAGATAAGATAACTCTTTATTGTACACCAAAGTAAAATACAGAACATAATTCTTACAAATAGATTTAGTACAGTGGGCGGTCTTATCGTTAAAAGCGATCTCTTCCAGACAACCTTTGTATGGACAGGATTATAATCTAACACATGACGGCGGTGCATCTATATAAATTTAAAAACATATCTACACACTATAAACCTAAAATACTAGTAATAACACAAATTTAATTTATAATAAGAACTCTAAAACTGGTTATGATGAATTAACAAGCAGTTACAACTTCAACACAGGGACAGATAATGGGTCTAATCTGGTGTCTACGGGTCGTCTCATGAAGAGGACTGAGTAGTCTGATAGGTATAGGTACGTACCAAATTTTCCAAAAAAGTTTTAATCATTGGAATATGTCAATATCTAACGCCTCCCCCCCCCCTCCACTCCTCCCTTTTGATTTTTTTTTTCGCAATATTTTGTGTAGAATGAAGTCCTTAGTGTGCCTCTGAAATTTAATTGAAATCCGTCGATAAATAACGCTACAGCAAACTTCCCCCCTTTCCCTCCCTATTTTCCCCAATCAGGCTAAACACCTAGGCCAATAATCACAAAGTCAAGTCTCTGTAGCCGAAATCGGCTAGGAGGATTATTATTATTATTATTATTATTATTCCCCAATCAAGAATCACCATTGACTAAAAAAATTAAATAAATCTAGGTACTTGTGTGCCAATCGGAATGCAACCTGTAGGCGAGAACAGACTGACTTATTATTATTATTATTATTCCCCAATCAAGAATCACCATTGACTAAAAAAATTAAATAAATCTAGGTACTTGTGTGCCAATCGGAATGCAACCTGTAGGCGAGAACAGACTGACTTATTATTATTATTATTATTCCCCAATCAAGAATCACCATTGACTAAAAAAATTAAATAAATCTAGGTACTTGTGTGCCAATCGGAATGCAACCTGTAGGCGAGAACAGACTGACTTATTATTATTATTATTATTCCCCAATCAAGAATCACCATTGACTAAAAAAATTAAATAAATCTAGGTACTTGTGTGCCAATCGGAATGCAACCTGTAGGCGAGAACAGACTGACTTATTATTATTATTATTATTCCCCAATCAAGAATCACCATTGACTAAAAAAATTAAATAAATCTAGGTACTTGTGTGCCAATCGGAATGCAACCTGTAGGCGAGAACAGACTGACTTATTATTATTATTATTATTCCCCAATCAAGAATCACCATTGACTAAAAAAATTAAATAAATCTAGGTACTTGTGTGCCAATCGGAATGCAACCTGTAGGCGAGAACAGACTGACTTATTATTATTATTATTATTCCCCAATCAAGAATCACCATTGACTAAAAAAATTAAATAAATCTAGGTACTTGTGTGCCAATCGGAATGCAACCTGTAGGCGAGAACAGACTGACTTATTATTATTATTATTATTCCCCAATCAAGAATCACCATTGACTAAAAAAATTAAATAAATCTAGGTACTTGTGTGCCAATCGGAATGCAACCTGTAGGCGAGAACAGACTGACTTATTATTATTATTATTATTCCCCAATCAAGAATCACCATTGACTAAAAAAATTAAATAAATCTAGGTACTTGTGTGCCAATCGGAATGCAACCTGTAGGCGAGAACAGACTGACAGACCGACAAAAGCATTTTTTAGCCAATCTCAAAACTGAGACGCTTCGCTTTCTTCGCTCGCTCGGTCTACAAAATATTTTCGCCGCCGAGCAGCATTACTGTGTTTCAAGCACATGAGGCTTTACACCTGTATGCCTCAAGTTGATGGACTCAGGGCAGTGCAACGTAGGATAAGTTAATTTCTACGTAAATATTAAATGAATCTTTTTATATACTACTTAACTGCAATTTTAAATGTTGCACGCCAATTTCAATATAAACTGTTGTGCTCGGTTTGCATTTGGTAAAAAAAATCAATTGGGTCCCAATTGCATTTACGACCCTAGTACTATTTCGTATTCAATGTCAAGATGCGCCAATCCATTCTAACGCCAAAAAAACACTAGCGGTTCGTACAGTCAGGGCAAAAAATATCACAGGTTTCTATTTCATTTGTTTTTTTCTTGTAATAAATAATGCTGGAGATTTCACACAGCACTACCCAGCCCCAAACTAAGCAAAGCTTGTACTATGGAAACCAGATTACTAATATACCTAAATAATTTTTTTTATAATTTTATTTGAGAAAATGATGACCGCTATACAGAATGGAGTACCTAAGTAACTAAAACAACGAGTGTGCAGACCACACGACTGAAATAAAACTTCTTTTTAAAAATATAAATTTATAAAATTTTTCATTAACCTACAAAATTGTTCACACGTCTGTAGGTCGATCAGGCGCAACTCGCACTCGCACATTAACGTTTAAAAATATACGAAACGTAACTCTCTCTCTTTCTATCTTCACTAACTTATATCTCCCTCTCACCTTCCGTTCGCACTTTTCGTAACGCATTCACCAGCTTACTCCCCAAGTCAAGCGTGCGTAAAGAAGTTTTACTTCAATAAGACTAAACTAACTTTTTAAAACATACGCTTTTAAAACATATTTAATAGGCTTTTAAAATATGTGGAGAAAGCAGTGTAGGTACACACGGCTACACATCAAGCTATACATTCCAGTATAAGCTGAACTCGCTTTGTACAGGCTTTTTGTAGGATGAGAGGTCAGCTTATACTGGAAATGTATAGATTGATGTGTAGCCGTGTATACTATGGCTGATGTGATGATGATGACCTTAGGCTAGATCAGAAATCAGTAGAATAAAATAATATAATACTTTATTTACAAAAACACATGCATATGAAAAAAAGTAGTTATGGTTGGAAAAAGGTAAATGTAGCTATATCCTTTCGGCAACATAATTTTACAAGGCGGTGTCATTGTAACATCATGAATTCGGGCCATATTTTACCCGGCCACAACATAAACAACCCCATTTTAATACATACATACATATTTATATTCATGTGTGTGTATATTCACACAGTCCATTCCATTATAAGGTTGATAGAGATTTTTAGCTTTTTAGCGTTAAGACTGCGAATTGTAATACATAATTGTTCTGTTTTATGGTGTGCAATAATAGTAGTTTATTAAACGAGGGGATAAAGCAGTGTCTTGCGTGACGGGCGTATTGAATCCCGAATCCCGGTAACGAAGGATTCTAGAGTTAACTCATAAACGGAGCGAGGGAGTTACTAGAATCCTGAGTGCAGAGAGGGATATAAGCACGCCCAAGATGTAGACAGCTATATCCACGAGGAGGATACTCTACTTTTCACACTTTCTGCGAGACAATAAAAACCTAATCTAGCTTGGTGCATTCTGTGCAGAGGTTAGTTCGATTTACGAATAAGTTTTCATGGTGTGGGTCTCTTTGGTTCAAATTTTAATACAGTGGAGGTTCCAAATTCAAACCACATTATGCCCCCTAGGGCATAATGAAATTCAGTACAACTTTACATGACATATAATTTGACTTGTCGAGCAGGTGGTGTGAAAATTATTTTTTTATTATTATCCTAGTAGAGTCCTATTTTATAAAAAGTAAAGTTATTACTACGTTGGACGCTGACTGTACTCTATGACTAACGGCGTTAACACACTAGCGACACGGAATAGGAACAGAATTTAAGCTTAGTACAACGAGCGGAAACCGCCGCACACATAAACACGAGCGTACAAGGATCTTGGTTTAATTTGTTCGAAGCTTCGAACGAGATCCTCGTTTTTTTACGACCTAGAGATGGAAAAAAGTGCGTAGTTGAGTGCATCTGTAACTTTTGTTCATTTCGCTTACAAATTCACTTCTGATTTTTTGGGTCGAGGCCGGTTTTGACACGTAAATTAGACGTTACAATAGTTCCTACAGAATATGCCTGACGCAAGTGTGGCGGGCGTGCATATTTTCCTACTGAGCAAACGCAACGCACACGCGACGAGCACGTTTACAAATCGCCTCGCAGGAAACACGTTCGCGAATCGCCAGTGAGACAAGTCCCTAAGTTCCATTTCCCTATGCATGAGTGGCAGACGTACAAGCCGTATTATTTATATATAAAGAGTGCTAATCCATTCTGCACTCTATACGACGAGTATAGAGCGGCTTATTCAATGAATAAATCCTCGAGAGTCCATTTGACTAGCACACATTAGTAAAACTTCCCGAGCTACGTAGTAGGGTGACTGTGGGTTATAGGATTTTTTTGGAAAATTCCCATTAATATCGACGACGATGCACAAAAACGGCGTCAGTATATTTATTTATTTCAGCCAAAAATCAATGAAATACAATTAGGAAATTTAAAGACTCACTAAACTAGACATTACATTTTTTTGTGGTAGTTAAGCGCTTGACTACTACCTCACTTCATCATCATCATCATCATATCAGCCGTAGGACGTCCACTGCTGGACAAAGGCCTCCCTCATTGATCTCCAGGATCTGCGGTTGGAAGCGGCCTGCATCCAACGCCAACCTGCGGTTCTTACCAAGTCGTCTGCCCATCTTGTAGGTGGACGTCCTACGCTGCGCTTGCCGGTCCGTGGCCTCCACTCGAGAACCCAACAGCCATCCGTTCTACGCGCTATATGGCCTGCCCATTGCCACTTCAACGTGCTAATCCGTCGGGCTATGTCGGTGACTTGAGTTCTCCTACGTATCTCCTCATTTCTGATTCGATCCCGTAGAGAAACCCCGAGCATAGCCCTCTATATAGCTCGTTGAGCGACTCTGAGCTTATTCATAAGGCCAATAGTGAAGGACCACGTCTCGGTTCCATATGTCATCACTGGTAACACACACTGATTGAAGACTTTCGTCTTAAGGCACTGAGGTATGTTGGACGAAAAGACGTTGCGAAGTTTCCCAAACGCTGCCCATCCGAGTTGTAATTGGACTGTTTGTCCTAGGTATACATACGCGTCGACAACTTCAAGAGCCGAGTTCTCAACCATAACTGGGGCAGGGACGACATGGACATTCGACATGATTTTCGTCTTGTCCATGTTCATTTTAAGTCCTACCCGTTGGGAGACTCGATTGAGGCCTTCAAGCATCGTGCTGAGCTCTTCCATCGACTTTGCCATGACCACAATATCGTCGGCAAACCGAAGGTGAGTGATGTATTCGCCGTTAATATTGATGCCCAGTCCTTTCCATTCCAGAAGCTTGAAGGCATCTTCCAATGCGGTCGTAAACAGTTTCGGAGAGATGACATCTCCCTGTCTTACGTCTCTTTTTGAGGGAATCGCCTTCGAGCTCTGTTCGTGTACTCGGACTGACATAGTGGCGTTTTTATACAAACACTTCAACACTTCGATGTACCGATAGTCAATACGGCATCGTTGGAGAGACTCAAGCACTGCCCATGTTTCGATCGAATCGAAGGCTTTCTCATAGTCCACAAACGCGAGACATAGCGGCAAGTTATACTCTTAGGTCTTCTGTATGACTTGCCGCAGCGTATGTATGTGGTCTATGGTACTGTAGCCTTTACGGAACCCGGCTTGTTCAGGAGGCTGGAAGTCATGAAACCTGCGTTCGAGACGGTTCGCGATGACCCTCGAAAACAGCTTATAAACATGGCTCAAAAGCGAGACGGGTCTGTAATTCTTAAGCAAGGTGGTGTCACCTTTCTTGAAGAACAGAACCACCACGCCCTCGTTCCATGTTTTTGGCGTCGTACCTTCAAGCAAGGTGGAATTAAAGAGCTTCTGAAGGACTTTAAGTACCGGTGATCCACCCGCTTTCAGAAGTTCTGAAGTGATTCCGTCCTCACCCGGCGCCTTCTCGTTCTTAAGCTGCTTCAAGGCCATCCTGATCTCATACAGGCTGATGTCCGGAATATCTTCGGTATAATGTCGGGTCAGTTTGGCCCTTGGGTCGTTGGCCGCACTGCAAACAGGTTTAGTGACCGAATCGTAGAGCCGTCCATAGAACCTTTCGACTTCCCTTCACACTTCCGCTTTACTTGACGTTATGCTGCCATCTTCCCTCTTCAGCTTCGTCATGCGGCTCTGCCCAATAAAATTATCTCTCGCGAACACTTTGGAGCCTTTATTCCGCTCTATCGTATCTTTAATACGAGATGCATTAAAGGTACGAATATCGTGCCGCAAGGATTTCCAAATCTTTCTATTGAGCTGCCTATGTGACTGAGCATCACCGGGAGACTGCAGTCGCAAAGAACGTCGTTCAGCCATGAGGTTAAGAGTGTCATCAGAGAGTTTCTGAGGTCTACCTCACTTGATGGTAAGTTATTCATTTATTTATTATTATTTATTAAAAAATAAACGTTTAACGACTTCGTATGTGGCATCGTAACTCTGAAACATATGGACCGATTTCAATGCGCTATTTAGTTTTTTAAAGAGAAAAACTTAGCGTAGTTTGGTGGAAATAAAAGCTGCAGTTTTTGTCTGTCGCGGGTTAATAAATGTTGCCTTAGTAATTCATTTGCTAAACGTTAGTTTTTAGGGTTTTAAGGTGAGAGTTAATACGTATTTTCTAAATTTACGTGCTCCATCTAAGATCACAGTATCGCTTAACATCAGATTGCATTGTGGTTAAACGAAAATCTACTCCTGTTGATAAAAAGTTCATAGTTAAAATAAGGACTTCTTTCGTGACAATAGATATACTGAACGGTGTATAAAAGAAACAAGATGTATAGTTTGGAACTGGTTTCAGCAGTATTCCAAAAAAAATAATAAATACTCCCAACGTTATCATCGTCATCGTCAGCCCTTCTCATCCCACTGCTGGGCATATGCGTCTCTTCAGTGTTGTCAATCGCCTCTGTCCTGCGCTGTTCTAACCCACATACGACCTGCGATTTTTATTATGTAGAGTCTCATGTAGGGACATTTTTAAAGAATTAAAAATCCTTCCTCTGCCCTGTGAGCTTCTATAACAGGTGGCCTTGTTTACCTTCACTTTGGACTTGTTTCAGCGTCAGGGCGTTAACACATCCCGTGCCCTACGCAGTAACAAATTCACCACCATCTTGTAACTCCGCCGCACAAATTGACCAAATCTGAGAGGTCCGCATACATCGTGGGCCCATCGGTATACAATAGAGTGCCAGAATCGATAAGGACAGCAGCGTCCGTGCTTATATTTAAGAGTAGGCTTAAAAAGTGGTTGTTGAATGGAATATTCTATAGTGTAGATGAGTTTTTTGAAATACCTACACTGTATAATATCGCACCAGGACTAATATACTTAAATTAATGGATTGAAATTAATTTTATTATAATTAAATTATATAACTTATTGTGATTTTTAATGACGTGTAACTATGGAGTTATAAATAAAGTATTGTATTGAAAAAAAAACTCTCAACCCCCAAGGAATTATCCCAACATTTCTCCCAAGCCATGGCCCAACTACTTCTCACTATCCGAAATAAAATATTTATAGAACGAAGAGCACTTTTTCTCTTTGATTCAGTGGTTTTATTGGCCGACCGTTTCGCGGTTATAAATGCGATGGGGTGGGGTAAAGATTCGTAGAGGCGATAAATAAAATTAGTCACGAATCATGATTCATTTTACTTGATTTGACGATCATAATCAAAGGGATTTCCAGTGGTCGTTCAATCTGAGATTCTCTAACTTCTACTTCTGTTGACCTTCAAGGATTACGACCTGACTCATCACCATTATATCACTCATTATTATTAGTATTAAAGATAAGGGTCAAGGCGGAGGGTCATGGGGGTCATGACCCCCCTCACCTGGGCTGGGTCCAGGACCTAGGTGGACCACTAATTAAAATTGTTAAACATAATGTGTTTATATATTTTTTATCACAATATAGATTTTATTTAAGTACATTCAATACTTAATTAATTTAATATAATATGTATTTTCATTTGAAAAATTGATTTTGTTATTTAAATATAGATTTCTTAAGTACAGTATGTAAGTACATTCATAAAATACCTATTTTTTACTTGTATCCATGATTATAAAAATTTAATTATAACTTCTTGTGACTTGACCACGACTATGTGACCCCCCATCATGTGACTATGTGGTCAATATAAGAACTTTACTGCACTATCTTCAAGTGATTTTGAAAGTTTATTGAATTCAATTGGTGCCAAAATATCAAAGCAAAATACACGATTCAGAGTTTCAATTACGGCGAAGGAGAGATTAGCATTAACTTTACGTTATTTAGCTACAGGCGATTCCTTCGTTAGTTTGCAGTATCTTTTTAGAATATCAAGACAAGTAAAATCACCTTGTGAACTTGAACGCGCGGACCGCGTTCGTCGTTCGTCCTTCTTCCTCCGCGTCACCCCGCACCCGCGCATCGCCCGCACTCGTGCAAAGGCTCGACGAAATGTTACACCAATACGCTCGACGAAATGCTCACCAATAAGCTCATTGGTTTGTACAATAGGCTGTAACAAAGAGGCGAGCGTGCTTGACGTTTAGGATGATACACTAGAACATATCACAGAGCGGCTCGTTGTTCTGTTACAAGTAAATGTTGTAGTCTATACTCACCTTTAGAATCCTGAGCGCCGCGAGTGATTCATGGTACTCGATATTTATAAATTAGTTATATTCAAGAGTTGCATACTTATACTTTATACCATGACTAAGAGAAAAAGAAAGATTTAAGCAAAAATTAGGTGTTAACACATCTTCTTCATCACTTGAATGCATTTTCAATCGATTTAATATTATGTAATACTAAACTTTGTGTTCGTACAACTTACAGTATTTAAAATAGCGCCAATTTACTAACGAAACCAAAGAACACAAAGCAGTTTTTATTCTAATGCTAAACTCCTTGTCGAAAATGTCGACCAATCAAATCTCGAGGAGTTATTTACATAAGGAGTTTGTATGTCAAGTATTCTTTGCACAAGGAATTTGTATCAAGTGTTTTTTGCGCATGGATCTTGTATAGCATTGAGATGGAGGTCGAAATATTAGTGTGTTCTAAATTCAAACACCAAAATAGTAATTAAAAGTGATTTTTATTCACTGTTATCAGTGAATAAAATATGTTTTTTAGAGGGGAATGGTATAAAATACATGTGCGACATTAATTTAAAACACACATCCGGAATTGTATTAACTGATTTTAGAGGTGAGTTATCGGTAGCTTGTATATTTATCCAGCAATCGATACACTTCTAATAAATCATTTTAACGTAAATCGACGGCGCCTTTGCGACCTTGCCGCTTAGTTAGTTTAACAGGTACCTGCTACTTACATGATGAACGAATATGATTTGTTTACCTATTTTACACAGGCTGTTTCATTGATATTTTAGAATTTGATATTAATGTTGTTTGAAAATATAAAAGTTTTAATGGAAATAAATTTGAAAAAAACCTATTTTACAACTATACTAGCCCTACCAGTGTTTTCATTTAATATCGTGCTTAATAAAACACGTAATATAGGTAGGTAATGATGATGTTGCGTGGGGACAAAACGGTCCCTAGCAGCATTTGCTGCTTCGAACCAGGATGTCTAGAATGCAGCGCTGGCTTTCAGACAATTTATTACTTACTAGCTGTTGCCCGCGACTTCGTACGCGTTACACTACTAAATGTGTAGGTAACCTAAAAATAAAGCTTAACTCGCTGTTGCAACTTGACTTGAGACCCTATTTTTATCCCATGGGAACGGGGATAACAGGTGATAGAATAACAGGTATAATCTTTATGGGATAAAAAGTAGCCTATGTGGTAATCCTAGTTATAATCTACGTATACACCAAATTTCATCGAAATTAGTTCAGCTGTTACGACGTAATTGAGTAAAAACAAACAAACATCCAAACTTTCACATTTATAATCATCATCATCATATCAGCCGTAGGACGTCCACTGCTGGACAAAGGCCTCCCTCATTGATCTCCAGGAACTGCGGTTGGATTTATAATATTAGTGTGATATTTTTTTTTCCCGCACCCAATCTAGCCAAACCTTTACAGAGGCTACATTGGAATGGGTTTCTCCCACACACTTTAATCTGATTCTCGTAAGTCCAGTCACTTAAGCCGGTAAGGCCGGTCACTTGGTCAGTATCCTTTACTGTCTGTCCATCTGGCCGGCTCAAACTGGCTTCTTGTTGTTCTCACGAAGCCAGCAAACGTCGGACTACCATAGAAAACCAAGCTTAGATCACCAAATCAATTGTCCACAATAAAAATCAATCGTTGTTTAAATAAAATACAAAATATTTAATTTAAACTACGATTTTAGTAGTTTAAATAATATACAAAATATTTAATTTAAACTACGAGTTTAGTAGTTTAAATAATATACAAAATATTTAATTTAAACTACGAGTTTAGTAGTTTAAATAATATACAAAATATTTAATTTAAACTACGATTTTAGTAGTTTAAATAATATACAAAATATTTAATTTAAACTACGATTTTAGTAGTTTAAATAATATACAAAATATTTAATTTAAACTACGATTTTAGTAGTTTGAATAATATACAAAATATTTAATTTAAACTACGATTTTAGTAGTTTAAATAATATACAAAATATTTAATTTAAACTACGATTTTAGTAGTTTAAATAATATACAAAATATTTAATTTAAACTACGATTTTAGTAGTTTAAATAATATACAAAATATTTAATTTAAACTACGATTTTAGTAGTTTGAATAATATACAAAATATTTAATTTAAACTGCGATTTTAGTAGTTTGAATAATATACAAAATATTTAATTTAAACTACGATTTTAGTAGTTTAAATAATATACAAAATATTTAATTTAAACTACGATTTTAGTAGTTTAAATAATATACAAAATATTTAATTTAAACTAAGATTTTAGTAGTTTAAATAATATACAAAATATTTAATTTAAACTACGATTTCTTTGATTTTTTAAATTTATATTTGTTCGTCTTGATTCAAAAGAAGTCTTTTATTTTGAGCTAGAGATGTGAGCGGTGAGATACAGTCATAAATATTTGAAATCTTTAAGCTCAAATAAATCTTTAACTATGGGCATTGGCATATATGTATCGTTGCAGACATTTTCCTGTATTCTCTTAGATGTTTATTTAATCATTCATTGTTAATTACTAGCTGTTGTCCACGACTTCGTCCGCGTTACACTACTAAATGTGTAGGTAACCTAGAAATAAAGCTAAATTCGCTGTTGCAACTAGACTTGACACCCCATTTTTATCCGATGGAACCAGATTTATGGGGTAAAAAGTAGTATGTGTTAATCCAGGTCTACATATTCACCAAATTTTATCGAAATCGGTTCAGCCGCTATGGCGTAATTGAGTAACAAACAAACAAACAAATATCCAAACTTTCGCATTTATAATATTATAGTGTGATTTGTTTGTTACTCAATCACATCGTAACGGCTTAACCGATTTCGATGAAATTTTGTAAGTACGTAGATTATAACCTGGATTAACACATACACTACTTTTTACCCCATAAATCAGGTCCCAGGGGATATAAATGGGGTGTCAAGTCACGTTGTAATAGCGAGTTTAGATTTTTTTCTAGGTTACCTACATATTTACTAGTGTAACGCGTACGAAGTCACGTGCAACAACTAGTAAATAAATAAACAAACATCTAAACTTTCGCATTTTTAATATTACTGTGATATACCGACTAAACAATATTAAAACATGATATTCTGAGCCACTTTTCTGCTGATTGTGAGCGTAACGAAACTGAGCTATATTTTAGGCTGAAACTAAATTTAAATAGTATTGGCATGAAAACGTGAGCTGAAACCATTTATTCTGTTTCCGCGCAAAGTCAGGACAAACCTTTATACAAAATAGTAGGGTATGTCCACTCTATGAAGCCATCTTATCTGTATTATGGTCATAACACGGATACTCTTTTATGTGACACCCGTTATCGGCACTTCAATAATTTAGATAATTTTTATTCGGGGATGGAATTTATGTCATTTTTCGAGATAAATGTCTGGGAATATTATCAATCAGCTTTTTTGTTTGTTATCTCGCGACTCAAAAAGAGGGGTTTTATAAAGACACCTATGTCTGTCTGTAGCATCGTAGTACCCAAACAGGTAGACATATTCGGACGCAGTTTTTTTAAAATAGAAAGGTAGGTTAACTGGAGTGGTTCTTAGCTATGTGTTATAAAGATCAGGTCAACTGATCCGAAGATAATCGCAATTTTGTGATGTCGAGGTTTATTAAAGTAAAACTTCTTTACGCACGCTTGACTTGGGGAGTAAGTAAAGTGCGAACGGAAGTTGAGAGGGAGATATAAGTTATTAAGATAAAACGAGAGAGAGTTACGTTTCGTTTTTTTTTATACTTCTTATATGGCAAACGAGCGTGCAGTCCACCAGATGTTAAGTGGCTACTGCAGCCCATGGATATCCACATAGAATTCAAAACAAGCTATTATGTTGTCTTGATCTCTATGTGGATACGTTGCCATACTATAGGACTTAGCTGTTATGCCTATGTGCCAGTAATTACAGGAACATACCATTACCATCTAACCGGAACACAGCAGTACAAGTACTGCTATTTGGCGGCAGATAAAGGTAAGGCGGTGGTGCCCACTTCCTCGAGCTCGTACACAAAAGGTCTACCACCAGTGAATTCGTATTATTTCGTTATTCGTAAATTTTTAAACGTTAACGCGCCGGCGAACACTGAGCGCAACTTCAATTCGGCCACGTCAAAAACTTCGGCCTGAATATCGCTATCTCTGTTTAGTGACGAAGTTTAGCCACGCAGAGCGACAGTGATATCAATAGAACGATTCTAAATTTGATTAGATTTTGACCGTGTTCCGTAATACCAAAAATGATGACTGAAAACTTGTTGTATTTTTATCATTGTGTTGTTATTCTGTAACTAGACGATATAATCTATGTTCCTATGACTAGGATACGTAAGATGTTGTTGTTTTTAATACGAAACAATTAGGTTGAAAACAGGTTTTTTATGACGTAAAAACATGCAGAATGCGATACGCTTCTATTTCATTTTAGGTAAGTATTTTGATCTAATATATGGTTGGGAACCTAGATAAATACTATTAAAATTAAAATAATACATTATTAAGGTAGAAATATGCTCCAATTAGAAATGATCTTGGTAGTACGTGTTGTATGGGCGATTGTCCCTCCGGTGCCCCCTTAATGTGCGAGTGTGAGTTGCGTCTGTCCAGAATTAACATAGACTGATCGACCTACAGACGTGTGGACAATTTTCTAATTGAACAATTTTATAAATTAATATTTTAAAAACGAAGTTTTACTTCAGTCTAAAGCACACTCGTTTTTTATTCTTTTATTAACTTGTACAAGCGTATAGAAACAAAAAATAGTGGCACTCTGGGAGTGCTGACAGAAATGACAACTTGAACAGACTAATACAGATACTTATTGGTGTCGGTAACGGTAATGGTAACAGTGTTGATGAATATGTTCGCCAAGTTTCAAGTTTATAAACCCAAGAACCACGGTTTTTCATACAACCGTAAAAACTTTTTTATCCCCTTGGGGAATGAATTTTAAAAAATCCGTTCTTAGTGTTCATTTTCACACCACATATTTAAGAACATCACTGATAAACGTGTGCGCTCGATTATGTTTAAAAACTACATATAACAGGCGGTCTTATCGCTTATCGTTTGTTTGTTTGTTAGTTACTCAATCACGTCGTAACGACTGAACCAATTTCGATGAAATTTAGTCTTTACGTAGATTAGTCCTGGATTGGTCCTGACGACGTCCGTGGCGCAGGAGGTAGCGCATTCGATTCTCGCCGCAGAACAAATGTGTGCATGATCTACAAATATTTGTTCCGGGTCTGGATGTTTTTCGATATATTATAAGTGTGTGTTTACAAAAAAAGTATATAAGAACTCTATCAATTATCTGGTTCCCATAATACAAGATCTGCTTAGTTTGTGGCTAGATAGCGCAGTGTGAAATGTCCTGCAATGTTTATTTATTTTTTATTTATTAACAAACAGGTTACTTTATATCTTATAAATCAGGTCCCATGGAATAAAAATGGGGTGTCAAAGTTTCTATAGGAAAATTATTTTGGTCTTTGTTACCCTTTCACGACCAAACTACTGAACGGATTGACTTCAAACTTTGCAAAAGTTTAGCTGATGATCTCCGTGGTGCAATGGGTGAATAGCTGGCTAAAACTCAGGAGGTAGTGGGTTCGATTCCCGCTGCGTAACAAATGTTTGCATGATTTACAGATCAGGGTCTGGATGTTTTTCTATATAGTAGATATGGAATATGTATTTACAAAAAAAAGCATATAAGTATTTTATCAGTTATCTGGTTCCCATAGTACAAGTTCTGCTTAGTTTGGGGCTAAATAGCACTGCGTGAAATGTACAGCATTAAATATAGTTTTAAACGTAAACCTAATAAATCTAAAATAACATAAATGTTACTTTTTATCTCATAAATCAGTTTTCATAATCTTTGGTACGCCTACACGCCAAGATTAGCATTAAAGATATAAATACGTAGAAATAGAGACATATTCTCAAAAAATATGGTTGGTAAATTCATAAAAAAATTTAGCTACTTAAGCGTCCTGCAGTTATATTTACTATAGTCGCAATGGTGAGCCATACAAAATTCAGCCATCGGTCGTAGTGACCCCAGTCCACTTTCTGCGTGTTAGATATAGGCGGAATTATGAGTCATAAAAAAACCAGCTACCGCAGCATCTGCCAGCACACTCCAGCCACAATGAATCCAACCAACTCACTACAAGTCAGATAGGGCCGCAACAATGAACCATAAAAATAATCCAGCTACCGCAGCTGGAGGAAACTGCGGTAGCTGGATTATTTTTATGATTTTAAACCCAATCATTTTAAGATTTATTATGTTGCAATGATTAGTCATAAAATAAACTGTTACCTCAGCATCCCCCAGTATGAATAAAATAATGAATGAAAATTCTTTATTATACCATACAAGCTAGACACAATAGATTTATAGAAATAAACAAATAAAAGTAAGCATAGTAGGCGGTCTTATCGCTTAACAAAGTGATCTCTTCCAGACAATCTTTGGATGGAGAGGATCATTGGTTAACGTAAGATTGGCCGAGGTGTAAAAAGAATAAACTTAATAATAGAAAATGAAAAACTTAATTCTAAATAGTTATATACATACATATTAGGTACATAAATAATTTTCTAATATATAAATTTCTTATATAAAATAAATAAATATGTTTGCAGCCAAGACAGCGTCCTCACTCCCCAGAACCATAGAAGATTGTAAAAACTGCAGCGTCCCCTGACCAACTCACAATAATAACAATAACATAGGGTTGAAATGATAAGTTAAAAAAATTAGAGAAAGCGCAGCATCTCCCAGCTCATCCTCTAAGATAAATAGGGTCGCAAGGATGAGTGATAACAAATTTTTAGCTACCGCTGAAGTTTTCAGCCTGCTTTTTTAGGTAGAGTCTCACTAGAGTCTCTTAAAATTAGCTTTAAGTATGTATTTTTACACTTTATAACAACGTGCGCGAAGCCGCTGGTAACAGCTTAGATCTAACATGAAGAGAGTTGGCTGAGGTCACTACGGTTAGTGTTTTGTATGGCTCACCATTGCTACAATATTAAACTTAAAGGGAGTGGACTGCATGATGCTTATTAAAATTCAAAATAATTTATTTCAGATGATTACATCCATGATTATGTAGCTGCAATTTTCAGCTGATTTATGGAATAAAAAGTAGTATATGTGTTAATCCAGATTAAATTCTACATATATACGAAATTTCATCGCAATCGGTTCAGCCATTCTGACGTGTTGAGTAACAAACAAATAAATAAACACACATCCTCAGTGAACTAATAAATTAATGTGATATGTTGTGATGAATTAGTACACATTTAGTAGTGTAACGCGTACGAAGTCGCGGGCAACAGCTAGTTGCATATAAAAATCATTATATGCCTACAGGCGTGGATGTATGAAATGATCTTCATTTGAGTTACATTCAACCCTTTTTTCTCCGTTATTTTTATCGAAAAAACCGTGAAAACTATTACAATATCACAAAAAATAATTGTCTCGTTTGGTCATTGCGGCGTCTATTTTTCCAGACCACTACTTTATTTTTGCTGGACATTCACACAACGCTATCTAGCCTCGAGTTAAGCAGAGCTTGTACTATGGGAACCAGATAACTGATAGAATACTTATATACATTTTTTTGTAAATACACACTTATAATATATAGAGAAACAACCAGACCCGGAACAAATATCTGTAGATCATTTATTATCATACTATTTAATCTAAGAGTCTTCAAAGTCCCGAGTGGACAAGTAGTTCTGTTCTTTCTAAGCAAGCGTACTTCACCTTTGACCACCCTATTACTTACCATCAGGTGATGAAGTGGTCAAACGTTTCACGATATTTTTATTTCTTTTTATTGGTGATAGCCAAGCGCTTGACTACTACCTCACCTGGTGGTATGTGATGATCGAAGATGTAGCACGCTTGCTTAAAAAGAACCTGTTACAGTCCGGAAAAACATACGCCGGAAGTGAGTTCCACTCCTTATTCACGCTAACAAGGAAAGTTAAAGCAAATCATTTGGTACGATCACCTTGCCGTACCGTACGGCAAGGTGCTATGGCGTCGACCAGGTATGGGTGGTACTTCTCGGTACTTCTGCTTGTCCGGTGGTGGAAGGGTGAAGGAGGGATAAGGTTACAATAAGAAAAAACAATTGCACATGATCTATAGCGAGCTATTGGTAGCAAGTTGCAGCACTCACCTGTTGCAGGACATATAGCCGCTGTCTTCGTCAGCCGTAAACTCTTTCCACTACTAGGCAAAGGTCTCCTCCAGATCTTTTCAACCATTTCTACTCGTTGTCGATATCTCCATCATAGAGTTCCTTGAGAATGGTCTCGCCCGGGAACGTAATACTACAATACCTATTTCTGTTGCCAATCAGCATCACTGTCTTTCGATTTGAAGATAGTTGCCGGTGAAAATACAGGCACATGAGGCTTTACGCCTGTATGCCTCCAGTTCATGGACGCAGGGCAGTGCATCCTAGGGCACGTTTCTAAGGCGCGTGACCTACGTGGCAAAAACCATCTTTCAAAGTTATCAAGATCGTCCCGTCAACACTTTCACGAACTCGAAATGGCCTGCCAACTTGCATCCAAAAACAGTCATCATCATCTTCATCTCACCTCCACCCACTGCTGGGTATAGGCCTCCTCGTTATCACGCCATTCTCTCCGGTCATGTGCCAAGTGCATCCATTGCCTTCCCGCAACTCTCGCGATGTCGACCATCTGGCTGGTGGTCTGCCAACTGGTCTGCGCCCTTCTTGCGGCCACCACTCGGTTGCTGCCCTCGTCCATCTTCTGTCTTTCCAAAAATAATAACTTAAGTTGTTTTCCTGAAATGCATAAATGTGGTAGTAATTCCACCACGTAAGCAGTATAAATAATACCCAATCCTAATCCACTTTACGCAATTTATTCCTCATTCTTTCAAACGCGCCAACTTTTCAAACTTCTGGAAAGTTTCCATCGATAGGTAACTTCCCTTAGGATTACGGAGTAGAATAAATAACAGTTTATACTTGTATGGAATAATAAAAGTGTAGAGAAACGCAACTCATTACGAATCTGTATCACACTAATATTATAAATGTGAATGTTTGGATGTTTGTTTATTTATTTGTTTCTTTGTACCTCAATGACGTCGTAACAGCTGAACCTATTTCAATGAAATTTGGTATATACATAGACCTGGATTACCACAAAGGCTACCTTTCATCTTTTAGCTTTATTTCTAGGTCTACACATTTAGTAGTGTAACGCTTAGGAAGTCGCGGGCAACAGCTAGTATTAAATAAATTGGTTAGGCGCGTGTCGGACCCGGCTAATAGAGCGGGACTAGTCTATTACGGAAATGTCCATACAATTGAAGCTTCATATTTCGTAAACGGACTCCTGTATTGAATTTATTATGATTAAATAAGACCTATTGTGGGAGTTTGCTTCTATGTGAATATTAGGCTCTTCAACATTACGAAAGAAGCTGTAAACTTCCGATAATGAAACTAAACACAACATAAGAAAGCTCATTTTCCAAAAACAAATAATACTTCCACTGAACCAAACATACCAATCAATATTAATCCTAACACTATCGTGAAAGGGTCGAAATTTCTTTGAAATTCGATTTCCTTCAGGATTAAGGTTCGAAGACGTTGCATGACGTAGGAAGTAATTCGTTCTACACGCGACCAAACAGATTAGCTACGAGTTCGTATTGCACGCAATATTTGACGGCCTATACAGTATATATGATTGTATACAATATATATACATAGTCAGGTCATAAGTATTGTCACACTGTAAAAACTTTTCTTTTAGAATGCTGGCCACAAAAAAGTTTATTGAATTCGAATTTCGAATTGTTCATGAAAATAAAAATGTATACTTTTTAGAATTATACTCATTTTTAAATATGGAGTGGACGCTTAAAGAAGACCGTGTTGCAGTTATTGCGTTGCATCGTTGCGGTTACGCGCCAATTAAAATTTTTGACATACTGAAAAATTTGAATATAACCAAAAGATTCGTTTATCGCACCATCAAACGATACAATGAAGACTCTAGTGTAGATGACAGGTCAAGAAGTGGTCGCCCTCGGCCTGTTAGGAATCCAGCAGTGATAAAAGCTGTGAAGGCGCGAATTCAAAGAAATCCCAAACGTAAGCAGAAACTGTTGGCCCTTCAGATGGGGTTAAGCAGAACCACGGTGAAAAGGGTGTTAAATGAAGACTTAGGGCTTCGGGCATATTGAAGAAAAACAGGACATCGTTTGAATGCTCGTCTAATGGACCTGAGACTGAAGAGATGCCGCGCTTTGTTGAAGCGGTACGCGGGAAAAAAATATAGGGAAATTCTTTTTTCGGATGAAAAAAATTTTACCGTAGAAGAGAGCTACAACAAATAAAATAATAAGGTGTACGCACACAGTAGTGAAGAAGCGAGCAACCGTATTCCGCGTGTCCAACGAGGTCATTTTCCATCCTCGCTCATGGTATGGTTGGGAGTTTCTTATTGGGGCTTAACAGAGGTACATTTTTGTGAGAAAGGTGTAAAAACGAATGCAGTTGTGTATCAAAATACAGTCCTGACGAACCTTGTGGAACCTGTTTCTCATACCATGTTCAATAACAGGCACTGGGTATTCCAACTAGATTCGGCGCCAGCTCATAGAGCAAAGAGCACACAAGACTGGCTGGCTGCGCGTGAAATCGACTTCATCCGGCACGAAGACTGGCCCTCCTCCAGTCCAGATTTGAATCCGTTAGATTACAAGATATGGCAACACTTGGAGGAAAAGGCGTGCTCAAAGCCTCATCCCAATTTGGAGTCACCCAAGACATCCTTGATTAAGGCAGCCGCCGATATTGATATGGACCTCGTTCGTGCTGCGATAGACGACTAGCCGCGCAGATTTAAGGCCTGTATTCAAAATCACGGAGGTCATTTTGAATAAACTTTAGTGTCATAAGAATCTATGTTTTATTAAGTTTATTTTGGTATATAAATGGTTACATACTGAATAAACTTGTTTCAATTATTTTATATTAAACATGTGACAGAATTTATGACCTGACTAGGTATTTGCATAATCTGCAAGTATTTGTGCCGGGTTTGGGTGAGTGATACCCGTATCCAAGAACTAAACTCAAACCAGGAACCAGGACTCAAAACATGAATAATGACAGTTTTTTCATTGAAAGCTGACAATATATAGGTACTTAGCTTCCTATACTAATCGATTTATTTATTTTATTTTATAACAAACACACAGAAACTAAATACTTACGATGGACAATTACATACAGATTATTCTTCTTCCAGTGCCTCCGCAATCCTGAAGGTTGGCCGTTAGCTTCCTGTATTCATCTCTATCAGCAGCCAGCCGGAACAGCTGTTCGACGGAGGCAATACCGGTCCACTCCCGGATATTCCGGAGCCATGACTTCTTTCCCAGCACATCTCTTTCCGTCCACTTTGCCCATCATTATCAACTGCAGCAGCATGTATCTATCGTTCCTGAGCACATGGCCGAGATATTCTATCTTGCGCTTTTTGATAGAAAGCAACATTTTCCGAGACATATGAACGCGCTGAAGCACTGTTTCGATCCTGACCCTCTGCGTCCAACTAATGCGTAACATGCGACGGTAGCACCACATCTCGAATGCCTGTAGGCGTCTTGTAGTGTCCTCTTTCAGGGTCCACGTTTCACAACCATACATGACGATAGGCCAGATATAGCACATGAGTAGCCTGACTCGGAGCTTTATTTCAGTTGACGACAGCAAAGAACTTTCCTCATTTTATTAAAAGAGGCTCGAGCAATTTCTGTCCGGGTCTTGATTTCTTGATCAGATTCCCATGCTTTATTTACCCAAGCCCCCAAATACTTGTACTGTCGTACCCGCTCTAGTTGTTTCCCAGCTACAGATACGCTTGAACTCAAACCCGGGTTTCTTTAGACTACCATGAACTTGGTCTTGCTTATGTTTATCGACAAACCGGCTTCCTCGCTGTACTCATTAACCTTATTCACAATTGCTTGCAAATCTGCTTCCGATGCTGCAATAAGGATAGTGTCGTCCGCATAACGCAAGTTGTTAACGACCCTGCCGTTGATTCCTATTCCCACTTCAAGGTTTTCAAGAGCTTTTGACGTCACAGCCTCCGAGTAGACATTAAAAAGCAACGGAGATAAGATAAAAAGCACCCCTGCCGGACCCCACGACAGATCTCAACTTGGTCGGTTTCCTCATTTTCGACCCTTATCGTAGCCACCTGCTTCTCGTACAGGATGTGGATGATTCTGACGTCCTTACCATCCAGACCAATGTCACATAAAAGGCTGAAAAGTTGATGATGTTTAACTCGGTCGAATGCCTTTTCGTAGTCTATGAAGCACAAAAAGACATCAGTTTGCATGTCTCTGCATTTCTGTACGAGAACATTGAGAGCGAAAAGAGCTTCTCTGGTGCCAACACCAGATCGAAATTCAAATTGGCAATCGCCTAGTTGTTCGTCACATTTTGGCCGTATTCTATTCTGTATGATGTTCAAGAATACTTTTAGGACATGGCTCATCAGACCAAGCATACGATACTCTCCACATTTTTTGGCGTTTTGCTTCTTGGGTATCGTGATGAATGTGGATTTTAGCCAGTCACTAGGAAGATTGCCAGTTTCGTAGATGTTATTGAAGAACTGTGTGAGAACGTCCAGTTGGTCTTCTTCCAGTAACTTTAGTATTTCGATCGGTATATTATCAGGACGGTATATTATTGAATTATCGGTATATTGAAGCTGTCATGTTTAAGAAGGAGATACATTAACTAAATGTTTTTGTACCTTTGATTTAGTCGTGTATTTTCTTTTGTTTGTTTTATTTTTAAGAGTTGACTATACCTCAGCCCAAACTCGAATTTCACCCCCTCTTCTCCGCGCGCCGCTGCACATCCTATCTCGCCGTGGTTCATATGATTGCCAGTTTTTTTATCATTCAGTTGCTTCACTTTCTTGTTGTGCTTATTTCTCATTACTGCGTCTTTACAAAAACCAACTTAAAATAACTAATCTTAATAACTTTCTACTTATGAATTACGTGATCGTTTGGAGGGACAAGCGTCACGGGTACCCCGTCTGAAAGCCGAGGCCAGACTGAATCGCAGACCGGGCGTCCGAAGCGAATGGTGTCATTAGTGCAAAACTTAGGTATTTTCATTTTATGGTAAAATCAAAAGGTATTTTGAAAATAATTTAACACAGTTGCTCTTATTTATGTTGTGTAGAGTTACTGTATAAAGTTTCAAGATCTAAATTGAAGTATTCATCGCATAAGAACGGTTTTAAGGTAAATTTGGAGTCATCTTTGGATTTTTTTTTCTATCAAGAAAATTTTACGGAATCGTGTTTTCATAACACAGGCGTTCTAGCACGTATCCTTAACTATAACATATATGAATTACAGATTGAAAGCACACAGTTTGTTTAACAAAACATTGTTTCTCAATAAGCGATTTATCGTCTCCCCAGGTTATAGTGCACCCTTAATGGTGTGCAATAAAGAAATTATCTGATCTAATCTAATCTAAATAATAACAAATGTCACGCTTGACTCGAGAAATGCGTTGTCGATATCGATTAACTTCTCGTTTACTCAAAAGCCTTATGGCAGATTCACATTGGTGTGTCGTGCGTGTTGTTGTGGCGCGCCAGATCTGCCACCACCTCTCTGGCGCGACCGAGCGTCGAGCGATATTGACCGCGACAGAACGCGCCACAACACAACCTACTATAGTATTTCCATTCTTTATTTTCTCGATGACAGTTCTAATTTGATAGTTGTAGTTTTGTGATCAAATAAGTAATGATATCGATCGCGACAGTGACGATTCATCAGATTTTGTTTAAAATAAATAAATAAAGATTACCTGTCGTTATAATTATTTCGTTTCATTGTCGAGTACCTACCTATACCTACTTATTTTACAACAGCTTCGAAAATTTTAAAGAAGTTGGCATTATCAATCAAGAATTAATACGTGTAACATCTTGTAATGAAATATTATATTAGTGAATAAATTTGTATAAAAGTATCCGGCAGTAGTTTAGTTTCTTACATTTTGTAAAAAAATATCGGGTCTGTTATCGTGTTACGTTTATCGATAGCTCCATCCCTATCAGTTTCTCCGACTCTGGTATAACCTTGTACGTGCGTAAGCGTCATATTTTTATAAAATAATGCATACATAATGCAAAAAAAATGCTCGTTCAAGTTTTCACAGGAGCTGTCATCGAGAAAATAAAGAAAAAAAAATAGTATAATGTGAATCTAGTCATCTCTATATATAAAAATGAATCCCTATTTCCCTTGGTCACGCCATCACGCGTGAACGGCTGGACCGATTTCGCTAATTATTTTATTGTTTTATTTCTTATTGTCAGAAGAAGGTTCTTATGAAAGAAAAAATTAAGAAAATTGCGCGCAAAAGTAGAAAATTTAAGAATACTTAACCACCATATAAAATTATTTATAATCTAACCTTAGCGCTTTTATAATGTAACCTTATGACGTTTGACATAGAATTGACAGAATGCGTGCTGCAAATATCGTCAAAGAGGATGTAAAAAAAATGAATATCGTTTGAAACAGATGCTTCGGTCGGAGTTATCCCGAGATATTGTCTATATATATAAAAATTAATTGCTGTTCGTTAGTCTCGCTAAAACTCGAGAACGGGTGGAGCGATTTGGCTAATTTTGGTATTGAATTATTTGTGGCAGTCATTCATTTTCTCATACATAATGATGGCCGGGGACAACAATTGACAATTCTACCTAGGCGACGTATATTTATTGTCAGCCCGCGTTATATGCATGTCAAGGCGGTACGAAGTTCGGCGGGTCCACTAGTAGGTAATAAATGTAACCGATTGCTTTCTGGCGCGCCCCAACACACCCCGGCAATATGAACCTAGCTTTAGTTAGTTACACAACAATAACTTCACGTGTGAAACCAAAATAGTTTCATACTACGCGCAAACAAACTAGTGTTTTTAAACTGGTGTAAACGCGACAAAAACTAGTGTCGCGAAAGCGCCTGCGCTCAGTGTACGTGTGTTTCTCTCGCTGTGCGGGTTGTTATATTACTGAAAACTATTAAAAATAGCAAGTTAACCTTTTTAGGGTTCCGTACCCAAAGGGTAAAACGGCACCCTATTACTGAGGCTTCGCTGTCCGTCTGTCTGTCTGTCCGTCTGTCACCAGGCTGTATCTCATGAACCGTGATATTTAGACAGTTGAAATTTTCACAGATGATGTATTTATGTTACCGCTATAACAGCAAATACTAAAAACAGAATAAAATAAATATTTAAGGGGGGCTCCTATACAACAAACGTGATTTTTTTGCCGTTTTTATAGGTAATGGTATGGGACCCTTCCTGCGTGATGTCGACTCGCACTTGGCCGGGTTTTTTTTTATTTGACTACAACGTTGTGCATATCAAAACAAAGCTTTGATGCTGACGGGGCCATGATCTCAGCTAAACTGTGAGTTTCACGACACCAATTATTATATGAAACAAACTTCACTGGTATTAAAACTGTTTTCATGAAATTCGTTTCATAATTCACGGAAGTAGTTTAGTATATTCGGTATAGAAGTATATTCGGTATAGAAGTATATTCGGTATAGAAGTATATTCGGTATAGAAGTATATTCGGTATAGAAGTATATTCGGTATAGAAGTATATTCGGTATAGAAGTATATTCGGTATAGAAGTATATTCGGTATAGAAGTATATTCGGTATAGAAGTATATTCGGTATAGAAGTATATTCGGTATAGAAGTATATTCGGTATAGAAGTATATTCGGTATAGAAGTATATTCGGTATAGAAGTAGGTATATTCGGCTTAACATGCACGTCATGATAGAGAAGTTTGACGTCATTCATCTCCATTATTTTTGTTGACTTCACACACGTATCCTTCTCCTATATTATGCCTGGGATACACGAGGCTAGTTTTTCAAGCTAGGATAGCAAGCTAGTGTCAGTAAGCTAGCAAGCTAGTACTTGTGGCTTCGTGTAGACAAAACTAGCTTCATTTATAAGCTAGTAAACTAGTAAGCTAGTTGACAAGCCAGGACAGTTTTAAATAGGATGGAGTTCTATTTTTTAGGCTAGTAGCGCCCCCCACCACTGATTTTACTATCCTGGCTTGTGTACTAGCTTCATGTGTCCGGCGAAGCTAGTTTTCAGTTGACTCGTAAGCAGTAACCATGTGTTTTGTTTGTTTTTCTCCGCGACGTGTTTTTGAGATTTTAAGATGCCCAAACTAAGTACGGAGATTAATTTAAAGTTCGTACAACTATACCGTGAACATGAATGTTTGTGGAACGCTACCCTGTCTTATAATTGTATCCATTCGTTGTATTTTTGGCGTCACAAGACTCAACAGAATATCAAACAAATCAGGCGTCATTCGCAAAATACTCTTATATTCGCCTAAATCTTCGTTGCGAAATTCTTCCAAAAGTAAAGCAGATGATCCACGTTCATCTCTTCTTAAAATCCAGGGTCTTGTCCACACCCGTTTCTGTAATTATTCTTCTAGTTCGTGTAGTGCGAATTAGCATAGTTTTTGAAGTAACTGTTTCAGTCGAATAGTGTTTTTTTTTCGCGTGCAGTTCATTTTGGACGTGTGGTCACCTCGGTCACAGCAATAATACTAGCTTAAAATAATATAGCCTCATGTAAACAGAACTAGCATATTCCAAGCCAGGTCAGCTAGCCAAGACAGTTTCAAAGAGAACTAGCTTGCTATCCTAGCTTGAAAAACTAGCCTCGTGTATCCCAGGCATTATCCTCTAAAAGTACGACGACAAAACACTCGCGCATCAGTGTCAAAATTCATCTAAATTATGGTGCGCATGTTATCCCAGACATAAAGAGATATTTCTATTTTGCACTAGAATATTAATTCTAATTACCTATGTATTTTGAAGTAGGTTATTTAATATTATAAAATTATTTATATTTATTTATATGTATATTTTATTTTAATCATTTATGTACTTATTCTGTTAGTTATTATTTGGTTAACGCCGCCGTTCTCATTTGTTCACACAGATCCTGGCCATCCAAAGGTTGCCTGGAAAAGATCGCTTTTAGTGATAAGGCCGCCCATTGTACCTTTGATTTAATTTTGTATTCTCTTTTGTTTGTTTTATTTTTAATGGTGTGCAATAATGAAATTATCTATCTATCTATAAGTCGAGCAAATGTTGTCACGGTAAGAATGTCAGCTCTAATGAAGTATTGACGCCACAGAAGTCAACTTAACTGCCTTTTTTAAAAATACGCAAGTCGCGACCCCAATCCTGGGCTCTTTTCATCCAGTCTCTGCTGGCTAAAGTACGCAGATTGTTGCTCTATTTAGCAAGCGACGTTTATACGACTTTTCCTAATATAATAATAGTTTCTGGTCCAAAAACCTAGTATTAAAATGAATATGTTTTAAAAACAAATCCTGCGAGCATTATGCTTGACAAAACACAGAGTTCACGGCATAAATTAATGTATTCGTGTAGTTATGAAAACTATATTTAATATTAGCTACGAACTTAAAAAAAACTTAAAAAACTTAGAAAGTCAAAGCCTTTGTTACTAGAACAAGACAATCAGAGTCAAGTTAAGGACTTTTAACGGGGCCTTAAGAATCTCAGTGTGAGGCGAGACGCAGTGCGGAACGGATCGCACTCACCCAGATGAAGGTGTAAGAATTGAGTCGCAACATCGGTCTTAACACCGATAAAACTGTACGCGTCTCCTACCGTATTTCTAATATTTATTGTTACCAGTGGTTCGCCCCGAACTGAGATCTCGCGAGTCTCCGATTAAAACAAAAAAATATTATTTGTAATATGTATTTGACTATCAAAATAGTGTCACGAAATAAATAACCAGAATACTTGACCTACAGTTTCGTTCAAATTTTAGGTAACGGGAGGTCATGTACCGTGGTTATACTTTTTTGGGGTACAAATTGCAGTTATTCTGGACTCCAGACTTTTGCCTATATTTGTGTCACAGCACTGTGGGGTCACTGGTGTACCATGTGAACTTTGTCAAAGTTTAGTTTTTATTATGGCCAATAACTCAAAAATTATAAATAATTTACGAAAAATAAAAACGATGCCTAAATGTACTAATGAATACCTTTTATTTGACGTCCTATTTGACTAGTTAGCCTCATTTTCATTTTTTTTACCCTCTTGAACCCCAATATCTCAATAACCCCTTAACATTTTTAGCTCATATAGTCACACCAAAATTGTGCCATCACTACCTACCTCTGTATTAAATTTCAGGATGATCGGATCAATGCTTCGAAAGTGATCCTCGGCCAAACATACAACGCCGATTTGCCCAAGTTGATTTAGAGATCTCGCTTCGTTCGATCAAAAATATTTATATTTGTGGCTTTTATTATATTAGGAATAAAGCAATTAAACTAAATGAAAAACGAATACATTTCCTCTGCAAGTTTTAGACATTTCAAAATGATCACCTTCTCTTACGTCCATCATACTATACTGACCCAGCTCCTATGTCTCAGCGAGCTCGCCCACGTATTTGTATAATTTTTTATAGAGGTAAAGTTTGTTTGTTTGTAGGGTAATCTCAGAAACTACTGAACTAATTCTGAAATATATTTCACTGATACAAAGTTACAGTATTCCTGAGTGCTTTATGCTGTATTTTATTCTTATATAGAAAAGTTTTCACTAGGAAAACTTCACTTTTGTAATCATGTCAACGAAATTGTGAAATAACCCTAAGTATTGTTTAGTTAATTTTGTTTTGCTGGTTTAACATTGTTAATTTTTTTTGCTATTGTTACTTTTAGACTGATATTATATTTGACATTTTGACTTATTATCAATTTTACATTGGAAATTTTGCACGCCTTGACGGGGCAAAATGTAAAGGAACTTTTTAACATTGTTTATGTATATATAACCTATTGTACCAAAATTCTTGCAAATAAATGATTATGATTAAATCGAGTCAGTATTTTATAAAGGGCGATCGGCTTCCCGTGAGTACTTAACTTTTATGCAAGAAGTGGGCATGTATATCAATGTTTGGACTTACCTCTGACTACCCTCTAGTAGGATATCCTTGCGGTGACCAATAAGAGGTGCTCACAAATGGCTCCGAGTGGGGCGAGTGGTACGTGTAATATTAGACACGGTGCTGCTTGCCAGTTCTGTTAGCTTGAACTTGGTTTGACACGCTACCGCGTGTCTAGATGGAAGGATGTCCATCATGGGGGATTAATATAATCGTGATTATTATCAAGTCGAAATAAACGCGTTACTTGGCAGTGACGAAGTTGCGAGCGGGCTAGTTTTTTAGGGTTCCGTACCCAAAGGGTAAAACGGGATCCTATCACTAAGGCTCCATGATCTGTCAGTATGTCACCAAGCTGTATCTCATGGACCGTGATAGTTAGACAGTTGAAATTTTCACAGATGGTGTATTTCTATTGCCGCTATAACAACAAATACTAAAAACAGAATAAAATAAATATTTAAGGGGGATCCCATAAAACAAACATAACGGCAATAGGAAGACGCTTGAATTATTCACAGAATATTTAGTTATAAATTCATTTAAAAAATTAATAATTAAATTAAAGTAAAACAAATATTGAAGGGGGGCTCCCATACAGCATACGTGATTTTTTTTCTTTGCTCGTTTTTATAGATAATGGTACGGAACCCTTCGTGCGCGATTCATACTCGCACTTCGCTGGTTTTTTTTATATTCTGAACTAGCCAATACGCCCTAGCTTTATAAGGATTTTAAAATAAAATATAGCCCATTTTGGTCTTGAGTTTATAGAAAAATCCCATAATATACTGGATTTTCCATTTCACTCGGCAACTTTTAATTTTTTTTTTGCTCTCATAACCTTATACGGTTTATTACGAACATTGGCCGTTTTCAGGTGATGCACTTACCGACGAAACATTTCATTTTTACCAACTTCAAAAAAGGAGGAGGTTCTCTTTTGTATGTACGTTACGCGATCACTCGAAGACGCCTGGACCGATTCGAATTATTTTTGTGTTTAAAAAGGGTATACTTCCCAGGTGGGTCCATTGGCACCAAGTCAGGATCTGATGATGGGATTTCAAAAAAAATCGAACGCAACCCTCAATTTTTATAGGGACGCATTTTTTTTACTAGCCCATACTGTCCCACTGTTAGATTAGGTTTTAGCTTTTATTTCTCAAAAGAATTACAAATTCACACTTACAGAGAAACTTACAATTTATCTTAAAAATAAAGAGGATGTGCTATTTAGCGTAGCAAACTATTTTATACATATAACTTTGTGAAAGTCTCTGCTGGGCAAAGGCCTCCCCCTCTTCCTTCCACTTATCGCGGTCTAGAGCCATATCCTGCCAGTCTCTTTGGAAGACGTCCAAGTCATCGCTCCAGTGCTTTTTAGGCCTTCCTCGGCGTCGCTTTCCGTCTTTAGGAGTCCATATGCTTGTCTTCTTGGCCCAACAATCGGGTTGCATACGGGAGACATGACCCGCCCAGTCCCATTTCAGCTTTGCAGCCTTGATGCCCACGTCAGCGATGCCCGTCTTCGAGAGCAGCCAGGTGTTTGGAATCCGGTTGATCCGCTTTACACCCAAAATGCTGCATAGGGACCCATGATGTCGGTTTTATTTTTGTTAAAAAGTTACTGGGTATTTATATGTATGGGATACGGATATGGGGGACTAGGGGTGTCATGTTCTTAATCCGGCCCTGGCTGAAAGAGCTGAGACGTTTTATGGCGAGTTATTAATCTATACCGTTAGAGTGCAGTTATTAAGTGCTTTAAGTGCTGTTTCATATAATAAATTAATCTGAGGATTAGCTATTCTTTCTAAAGTAAAGCTAACATTATGAGCTTCTGCCCGCAACTTCTTCTGCGCAGGACCAGCACTTCGAGTAGCCTATTTTCTTTTCGTGTAACTCTTATGCCCGCCTTCCACTGCGAGCGGAGCGGGCTTCGTACGGACTCCGTTTAACTCGCAACAGCAATCTTCATAGAAGTGCCTCCACAGTGAATGAGCGAACAGAGCGGAGCAAAAGAGTACAAAGAGTTATAAAAGTAGTCACAGAGTTGAGCGGATTTCTAACGGACTCCGTAAGGACTCCGCTCGACTCGCAACGCAACATTACATAGATATGCTTCCACCGTGAACGAGTACGCGAAGCGGACGCTGTGTCATTGTGTCGCGCACTAGTTTTGAACGGATTCTGCTTACAATTCCGCCCGCTTCGCCGTCCTTACCCTTACCTCGTAATATTCTTTGTAATATTATCTTCTTTTTTAAGTGAAAGCAATTCTTCAACGTGTTTTCTATCGTCACGAAAATATATTTTTTTAATATTCTACTTTTGATAGGTATCTCTCTAATATGGTATGCTCACACAAAATCTTGGTTTGTTACGCTTCTTTTTCTTGTTTTATCGAGTAGCAAACTTTTATTTATATCGGACATCGTTATCGCAAAATGTACCGCGCGACTTGCTTCCTCTGAGGACCTGGCACTAAGCTATTTTTTCTGCGCCTCCTCGCTCATGGCTGCTGACAATGGAAGGCAAACATCTCGCTCATCTGACTCCTCTCATTTCCCGCCTAGCTCACTCTTTGAAACTCGCCGGCAATGGAAGGTAAAACCCTTTTTCCACTGAAACTCTTTCATAATGGATGGTGAGGACTATTACTGCTTTCCGCTTAGCTATTTCCCACCCATTAACATTTCTCAATGGAAGGCGGGCATTACGGTTTTTGCAGCACACGCCAGAATAGCTCCCAGATTTTTTTCCGGATTATGCGACACTTCTTGTTATATTTTGGCCAATTAACTCAATAGCCCGCGAGTTCGTACGCGTGACACTACTAAATGTTAAGGTAACCTAGAAACAAAGCTAAACTCGCTGTTGCAACTTGACTTGACACCCCATTTGTGTCGCATGGGACCTGATTTATGGGATAAAAGTAGCCTATGTGTTAATACAAGTCGTAATCTACGTACATACTAAATTTCATTGAAATCTCTTCCGCCGTTACGAACTTACGACGTGATTGAGTAACAAACAAATCAATAAACAAACATCCAAACTTTCGCATTTATGTGTGTGATAGCCAATATGTTATTTTGATGTATAAGCTATATTATATTGTAAAGTTTCATTGAAATCCATTCTGTAGTTTTTGCATGAAATAGTAACAAACATCCTCACATACCTACATCCATACAAACTTTCGCGTTTATTAGTTAGTGGGATAGCAAATTATATTCCGTTTGCGCTATGTCTGCATAACGCTAGGAACAACGGTACACTTTAAACTTGTTATGACCAACGATATGTCCAGTACATAGTAACACACAAGAAAAATGAACGAATAAAAACACATTATTTACAAACATAAATATAAAAAACACAAAGACACAAAGTATAATGCGGTCTTCAAATAATAATAGCCTAATAGCCGGCTGAGACTCAGGAGGTAGCGGGTTCGATTACCGCCGCGGAACTAATGTTTGCATCATCTACAGATACTTGTTCCAAGTCGGGATGTTTTTCTATATATTATAGGTATTTATTTTAAAAAAAAATCGGTGGCGACACACGGACAGACAGACGGACAAGAGAGTGATAAGGGTTCCTTTTTTTACCTTTTGAGGTACCGAACTCTAAAAAGTATATAAGTATTCTGTCAGTTATCTGCTTCCCATAGTACAAGCTAGGCTTAGTTTGGGGCTAGATAGCGCTGTGTGAATTGTCCAGCAATATTTATTTATTTATTGAGACATAGGTTACTTTTTATAGACAAACCACGCGTGCGAAGCCGCCGACGGAAGCTTGTAGAGAAATAAAGACAAAACACTCGAGAGGGTAAATTGTGTTTGAGGCTCGGATTATGACTTAAATAAAAGCTATTATTTACCGTACCCGCAAACCCCGTCTTTAAACGGAATGCTTTTACTGTTTTTTTTTTTTGCAGCAAGCAAAATTCTACCCTAATTATCTGAAATTAGGGTCACAAATCACAACAAGAAGAGACGGATATTTTTGAAATAAAAAGGATTATTGTTAATGGCTAACGCTTAAGGATCCGTTTACATGTGTTTTAAGTCGTTTACGGAAGTTTAAATTTAGCTCTGACAAAAAGAGATCGAAATTCTTAAAATAAACGTGTTTGGTTCACTCACGCTACGGTTGTATATTTACATATTTATCTAACATCTTAGCGACTTTAATGATATTTGTTAGCGCCACTGTATCTCGACACTTTTTATTTTTCCTACCCGCAACTATAGCAGTTCGGCGACAGGTTTTGTTCGTCACTTCCAACCCTTACACTGGCATTTAAGCGTGCTTCGAGCAGTCCACGATTGACCCACATCGATTGTGAATGTGCCCGCTCGAAGTTTCATTCCAATTTCAAAAACCACATATACTTCTATATCATCATCATCAACAGCCTGACTTCACCCGTTGGGTATAAGCATCCCCAAGTTTATTCCATCCACCACGATCCTGCGCTAGTCTCACCCACTGACGGCCCGCGAACGAAGTCGTCCACCCATCTCGCTGCCGGACGGCCCACCTTTCTATACCCGTTCCTCGGCCACCATCATTCAGTTGCTACCCTGCTCCATCTGTCCTCATCACGTCTAGCCAAGTGTCCCGCCCAAGACCATTTGAGTTCCATAACTCGATCGAAGTGTATATAAATCTTCCTACTCATAAAATCTAAACTATACAACTTCGTGTCGTAAGCAAATTCGGCTCTCCCACGTCAAGCTGTTTGCTGTGTCCGTATCGCTACCGCGCCGCGTCTACTTCTGTCGCTGACAGATATCGAAGGCCGCAACTGGATTATCATCAAGGAGAACAGAACATCCGAGAAGAAGCGCTACTAGGCTCTTCCCGAAAAGCCTACCAAAGAAGAAACCCTTGGACGGGCGACCAAGTGTCCATATTGAGGTGATCGTAGCGTATTTAGTGCAGCGATCTAAGAAGACGAATGTCAGCCTGTTTTCTTCGATTATGTGCCAGTTATTTTATTTGCCCGCAAGTGGAATCACGTTTAATGATATTATTTCATTACCGGCCGTAAACATTTTTTTATTTTAATTAATTTAATGACATAGGTAAAAGTTTGATGTTATTTTATGTTATTATTTTATATATTACCTAATTTATTATGTAACGATTAGGCGCTTTGGAAGAATCGTTAGCCCATATGTATCTATATATGTAAAACAAATTCGGGTTAGTTACACCATTTATAACAAAAAAACGACTTGACTGAGTTTGATGATATTTGATTTGTTGAATTTGTGTCCGCCTCGAATAGCAGAATAACTATTAAAATATTGGAAAATTCACGCAAACAAAAGTTATGATGAAAATTCATTTTCTCATACACAGATGTATCTAATGATGGCCGATAGCAATTCTACCGGCATTTCATTGGCAGCCCGCGTCATACGCATGTCAAGGCGGCACGAAGTACGGCGGGTTAGCTAGTAAGAATATAAAATAAATATAAATATAAATAAATATTGCTGGACAATTCACACAACGCTATCTAGCCCCAAACTAAGCAGAGCTTGTATTATGGGAACCAGATAACTGATAGAATACTTATATACTTTTTTTTGTAAATACATACTTATAATATATAGAAAAACAACCAGACCCGGAACAAATATCTGTGGATCATGCAAACATTTGTTCCGCGGCGGGAATCGAACCCGCTACCTCCTGCGTCTCAGCCGGCTATTCGCCCACTGCGCCACGGAGGTCGTCAAAAAGGTCGTCAAAAAATAAAAGTGAAAAAAATCTGAAAAAGGTAAACAGAACAAAAAGTTACGGAAGCCTCGGTGCGCGAGTCAGACTCGCACTTGTCGGTTTTGTTTACCAATAAGTAGCTCTCAAAAAAACTTTTTTTCCCAGTTCCCGTGGATAGACTCTAAAGCTCTTTGGTTTCCCGCTAGTATTGTGCACTATGTGGTAATTCTGGGCAGTGCTTCATCCAAATCCCATACAAGGACTGGCATTTTCCTTTTTCGAGTAGAAAAATCCATTGGCTGTAATTCGAATCCGCAACCTCCGAAAATCAGGTTACAACCCACTAGGTCACCACAATGGCAAATCAATAATCAGTTTCTATTTCGATAACAAATCAGATCGCCTAAATATCCAATCCACGCTATCCTCCGCAATCATCACAATAACCGCAACCAACAACGTACTCGTAGTGTTGCGTTTCGCGTCAATTACATTTTAATTAATTATTAAATTTCCAATGAAAATTAAAAATAAACTCTCTCCAAAAAATATTAAATGCATATTAAAACGTCATTTTCTAAATAATTTACTTTTAAAGCCTATTGATTCAGTTGTTCTGCTTCGACTCGTTCACTCACCTGACGAGTTTGCTGTTATCAGCGTGCATGTGTGCGTTCGCAGGCAATATACACACAATTGCGTGATAACACCATCAAATATTGTATCGAATGAATATTTTTAAGATTTACATACTTTTGGCCAGAACATACATACTTTTATTGAGAACCTGGTGTTTGGATAAACCTAGTATAGGTTTTAAGACATCATAGAATCAATGTGTAAACAGCTTTTTGAATCTGATAATAAACAAATGAATAAAAAATAAAATAGTTTAATCATTTATTTCAATATCGTACATAGGGCACAATAATACAGTATTAAGTTAGAAAAGTACTAATTCTAAGTTTTGTTTGTAGATAATTTATATAAGACTAGCGACTGGGTGCAATACTGATACTAAATATATGTAGGTACTACAGAATGTCTTTATATACAACGTTCACAGCTTTTTTGTCATTAATATAAACATCTTTTCTTTAGAGGCATTCTTGAAAGAGTATTTTGAGAGTATTTACGACAGGTTTCTAATGTAAACCTCTAAAATTATCAGTGTTTCTCTACTATATTATGCATGTATTATACATATAAACCTTCCTCTTGAATCATTATATTTAAAGATCTAAGCATACATAGGGACAGACAGCGAGCAGCGACTTTGTTTTATACTATGTAGTAACATGTAGTACTATGTACTATGTACTATGTAGTGATAGATAACACACAATATGCCAACAAAATAATATTAGATTTTATTTATTTTACAAGCTTTTTATTAACTTGCAACGTATGTATGTTTGTCCGGGTGGAATCTTGCAACTGAATTTTAAACCCGTTCCCCTCAACCGATTGAGCTGAAATTTGGAATACATATGTAACTTCGGTCATAATGCAATAATATGGTATCAAGGAGGTGGTCTCATGATGGAGGCGGATGCTAGAGAACGGAACTTGCGGTATCGATTATGAGTTTTATTAAAGCTTGTTTTGAAAAAGTATTTTTTAACAAAAAACTTATTTTAAATAATAATCTCAAAAGTATGTCATTGGGAAAAGTATGTCAGGTACAATCAAAATCAGCATCATCATCATCATATCAGCCGTAGGACGTCCACTGCTGGACAAAGGCTTCCCTCATTGATCTCCAGGAACTGCGATTGGAAGCGGCCTGCATCATTCTTACCAAGTCGTCTGCCCATCTTGTAGGTGGACGTCCTACGCTGCGCTTGCCGGTCCGTGGCCTCCATTCGAGAACTTTCCGGCCCCATCGGCCATCTGTTCTGCGCGCTATATGGCCTGCCCATTGCCACTTCAACGTGTTAATCCGTCGGGATATGTCGGTGACTTTCAATCAAAATTAAAACAAATTAATAATATGGGTCTTACTTACCATAAAAAAGTTAAACACCCGCTAAACACTGTTTGGAAAAATCCTATACAAAAATAGGTAAGGAAATTTTTAAACACGCGGTAAACGGGGTTTACGTTTTTGGTAGTAACAAAGTAATAACTTCAAATATAAATTTTTTGACGACCTCCGTGGCGCAATGTGCGAACAGTCGGCTGAGACGCAGGAGGTAGCGGGTTCGATTCCCGCCGCGGAACAAATGTTTGCATGATTTACAGATATTTGTTCCGGGTCTGGTTGTTTTTCTATACATTATAGGTATGTATTTACAAAAAAAAAGTATATAAGTATTCTGTCAGTTATCTGGTTCCCATAGTACTCTGCTTAGTTTGGGGCTAGATAGCGCTGTGTGAAATGTCTAGCAATATTTATTTATTTATTTAATTTAAATTGCATGCATAACATAAGCGAAATGTGTTGGACCTTAACTAAAATTCACATCTTGTAATTTAACCACATTTCAGGCAACAAATATAAATTCAACAGGCTAACGTCTATAAACCAACCGTCGATTTTGCGACGATATCACTGACGTAGTCCAGATAGTGATCTGGACTACGTCAGTGATATCGTCGCAAAATCGCCACTACAGATCCCTTTTTATGCGACTTCAAAAAAGGAGGATCCCAATTTAGTAGTATTATTTAATATTTATTTCCTAAGAACTCCGTCATTTATAAACTGATTTGGAAAATGCTTATTTTAAATATACTTTCATATTACTACATATTTTCAAATATACTATATATTTTCCGATATTCTTTCAGATTGCTCTTATAGAAATTTTATGTAGTTGTTTTTTTTGTAAGTTGGTTTATTTGTGAAAAGTTACTTGTTTATTCTACTAACGCAATATTTTTTCAATGGCCGCCGTTGCTATAGCAATACCATTGAAAATTTGGCAGCTTATGAAGAAATTTATATCAAAAATTATATTATAAAAAATTTAGAATTATAGAAATTTCATCAAATTCGGTTCCAAGACCCAAAGTCTCGAACACCGCCGTAAAGTTGCAAGCCTATCGATCTTTTACAGAATACATTTCGGGGAATGTGCCCAGGAACTTTACGATCTGATTCCGCCATCTCCTTTCCATCAAAGGACAAGCAGGCGCACGGCTCAGTACCATCCGTACCTAGTTGATATACCACCCATTTGCACACACCGTTTTGGTTCTACGTTTTTGATGCGTACAGCTAAGGTATGGAACGCTTTGCCGTCGTCTGTTTTTCCTAAAGAATAGAATCCGGGCCTCTTTAAGGTAAGAGTGAATAGGTTTCTTCTAGATCTTTGTGCTTCATCTTAGACCACATCATCGCTTACCATCAGGTGAGATTGTGGTCAAACGAAGATCTATTTAGTATTAAAAAAAAAATTGGCATTTTGAAGCACTATATTTCGTAAGCGGATTAACTAATAATATAAAGAAAAAAGACATTTATTCACATAAACTGAGAGTAAAGAGAAGAGTAAGTCTTTAATCAAAGACCGAGTTTGCGCTTCAGTGCTATTGGAAGGTTGCCCTTCATCAGCTCCTATTTATTATTAGTATTTTAATATTATAAAATGTATTATATATGTATTAATTTTACCTACCCTGGTATCTATTTATTTTTTCACTTCACTATACTATTTCCATTTCTTTATTTTCTCGGTGACAGCTCCTGTGAAAACTTGAACGAGCGTCTTTTTACATTATGTATGCATTATTTTATAAAAATATGACGCTTACGCACGTACAAGGTTATACCAGAGTCGGAGAAACTGATAGGGATGGCGCTATCGATAAACATAACACGATAACAGACCCAATATTTTTTTACAAAATGTAAGAAATTAAACTACTGCCGGATACTTTTGTACAAAGTTATTAACTAATATTATATTTCATTACAAGACCTATGAATTCTTGATTGATAATGCCAACTTCTTTAAAATTTTCGAAGCTGTTGTAAAATAAGTAGGTATAGGTAGGTACTCGACAATGAAATGAAATAATTACAACGACAGGTAATCATTATTTATTTATTTTAATCAAAATCTGATGAATCGTCACTGTCGCGATCAACCTCTTTATTCTTTATTGTACACAAGAAAATACATTATAAAGTACAGAAATAGAGGACATGTACAAAGGCGAGCTTAACCTTTGAGGCTAGAGAGAGAGATGATTTTATAGGTAGGTGCGTGTACAAGAATCATTAAATATGTACATATATCTTAAACAAATAAAACGAAATATACCAAAAGAAAGTAATAAAATTAATGAATATAATAAATAAAATAAATAGACTAATATATACAAAAATAAATATATACCTACAATAAAATAAAATTACAAAGAAAGATAGTGTACTCTTTAACTTTCCGTTTGAAAATGTTAAACGACGGACTAGCGCGAACTTCATGGGGCAGGGCATTCCAAATTTTCACCGCATAAACGGTAAAGGAGCCACCATAGCGGCTTGAAGTGTGTTGAGGTGTTTTGAGGAGAAGAGACTTAGAGGACCGGGATGTCACACTGCGAGGGACAAGGAATTCGAAGCGTTCACGGAGGTAGGGAGGAGAGAGTGGACAATATAATACGTTAAATAAGAGTGAAAGAACGTGAAGATCACGACTAAGACGAATAGGGAGCCATTTAAGTTGGGATCTGAACGTGGATACATGATCGAACTTGCGCAGACATCATTCGACATCATTACTTATTTGGTCACAACACTACAACTATCAAAGTAGAACTGTCATCGAGAAAATAAAGAAATGGAAATAGTATAGTAGTCTACGAGTAACTGTACGTCTAAAACGGCTGTAACTGATCGGACGGACAGACAGACAGACGGATATGGCGAATCTATCTATAAGGGTTCTGAGTTTGACTACAGATCCCGAAAAATGTATACCTATCCGTTTAAAGATAGAGAGTTTGACCGAACACTACAGTGACTTGCTAATTAAGAACATACATGATTGTAAAAAAAATGATAAGGCGAATGTCAGTTGTAAACGAAATGAAGATTAATCAGTACTCTGTCAGTCAATATCTACCTTCCCCGACTGTCGCTTATAAACTAATAAAAACATTCAAACTTAACCTAACAGTTTCCGTGTTTAAAATTCCCTCCCCCTTAGTCCGGCTGTGGGTCGATTCGACCGCACTACCGACCAATTGCAGGGTTAAAATGTTTTCCGTGTTACCCGTCACGATTGGTCACCTGTCCGGTTACTTTGCCGATAAGTGTTGCCCTGTGTTGGCCAACTATTGAGACACTTATGGATTCTAGCAATTTTATACAAAAGAGGTTTTCAACCCTTTTTTGGAATCCACTCTTTACTACCATTATAAACCTTTTTTTTTATTAAAATATGAGGTTTGTGGCCTTTTATTAGGCTTATTGCGAAAATACTAAAATTGGTCCCGTAAAAATCCTTTCAAGGTCAAGGCTTGTCAGCACCCCCAAATTACACTAGCAAAATGGCCATAGAGAACGTATCAATTATTTTTCTCAGAATTAAATTGATAATTAAAATAAATAATGAAAGGGGCTTGAAAATGGAGGATGGCATAGTCTTGACCCGCCATTTTAATTCGCTTCACACTATGAAACTTATATATTTGGATTTGGTACGTCATCATCGTCAGCCCTTCTCATCCCACTGCTGGGCATAGGCCTCTCTTCGTTGTCGCCACTCGCCTCTGTCCTGCGCTGTTCTAGCCCACATATGACCTGTGATTTTTATAATGTCGTCGACCATTTTGGTCGACGACATTATAATTTGTCGGTCAAGACCAACAAAAAATATTAACTAATTTAATATCCCTAAGTGTACACTTTGAGTGAGTACACGAAGTACTTTGAGGAGATAATTGGACTAAAAATTGGATTAAAGATTTCGAAATGTGACGATGATATTTTTTGTTCTTATGTCCTCCTAATATATGTCCTAATATATGTACGACATTTGTCATTTGAGTTACATATATATTTATTTATTATTTATTTTAAGTAACCCATTTTATTAGATTTGTAATAATAATTGATTTAGGTTATTAGTTGGGTATATATAAGTCTATTTTTAGGTGTTCATTTATGCATTATAATTATTGATCGAGCGAAGCGAGATCTCTAAATCAACTTGGGCAAATCGGCGTTGTAGGTATGTATGTATGTATGCTTGTTTTTTCCGAGGATAGCTTTCGAATCGTTTATCCGATCATCGTGAAATTTGATATATAGGTAGGTAGTGTTGGAACAAATTGATGTGACAATTTTGTGTGACTTAATGAGCTAAAAATGGGGGGGAGGGGTTGAGATATTATTAGCCATAACAAAAACTTAAATTTGACAAAATTCACAGGGTACACCACAGTGCTAAAATTTGGTATGGGTGTAGCTTTAGTGATACAAATATAGGCAAATGTCTGAAATCCAGAATAACTGCAATTTGTACCCCAAAAAAAGAATAACCACAACACATAAACTCCCGTTACCTGGTATTGGAATGAAACTGTCAAGTATTTAGTTTCCCATATTTCGTGGCACATATTTATGAGTCAAAGATTAAGGCCGGCTTGCACAATGATCCCTAAACGTGTTTAGCAAACATGTTTATATTTTACGTATTTGTATGATTTGACCACTCCTTAAATCATATTTAGCCACTAGGTACATTTGTGTTAATCTGTGGATGATGTCGTGGGTCATGTAACTATTAGCACTATGTTCCACTTCATAATGTATGACTGTTTATCCTGCCAAATAAATAAAATAAATAAATACGTTTAGGCATCGTTGCGAGAGTCGCCCTAAGAATTTTCGCGATCACTGAACATAATTATTGATTGAAACGGGTATTTATCGCGTATTTACCTTTTTTATTTGTTATCCCGACGTTTCGGCTGTGTTGCAACAGTCATGGTCTCGGGCTGACTGGAGTACTTGGAGCTACCGTCGGGAAATGCGGGTAGCTGCAGCATCTACCCTCACTTGGTCTTCAGAATTAGAAATGTCCTCGTTCATATTACGACACACTACACTAACCGTATCTACGCACTGAGACGACCGATTACGACGCGCACACCTAGCAATCATTGCTAGGTGTGTGCATCTCTCGCCCTAAGAATATATTTTTTGGTGTTTTGGGAGACTCGCGAGATCTCAGTTCGGGGCGAACCACTAGTAAGTGCAGTTTTTGATTAGATATTATTTATCTTCATTTGTTATTAAAATCTGTGCACCACTGTCCATTACTGCTTTGCTCATTACTTTCCATCCAAAGGTTGTCTGGAAGGGCGGCCTTATAGCTGAAATCGCTTTCAGCTATATAATTAGCATTAATTAGTTAGCATTAATTAGTTTTTTTTTTTAAGAATTCCCGGTGTACAACAAAGCATTATTCTATTGTATTCTACGACGTAGCTTTAATATAATATGGCGGATCAGAACAATGACAATAGTTTTCAAACCCCATTAGTAAACTCTCCTAACTGTTTCTCATTTTGTTGTATCTACCTTGTAAGATATATGTAATTGAAGAATTACCATTCATTCTTCATCTACGTTAGTGGTAGCCAAGATGTGGGTATTACCTACTAGAATCGATAGTCGATAATTGAAACCTTCGCGTAATTTAGTAATCCGATTTTGTTATACATATATATTTTCCTTTTGGATATATTTCTGCGGTGCGCCACCGCTATATGGTAGAAATACCTCCCTTTCGCACAAAGCGGTTCTCTTCGACCTTTATTATGCGCACCGCCGGAGAGTGGAACGCCCTGCCAGAGTCTGTATTTCCTGATAGCTACAACCTGGGAGTGAATAGGTTTCTTCTAGGCAAGCGTGTACCATCGTAGACTGCATCATCGCTTACCATCAGGCGAGATTGTGGTCAAATGCAAGCCCATAATGTATATAAAAAAATTTTTATGGTGCCTTTGGGTGATAAAATATTAGAACAAAATAAATTACATAACAAAACAAAACTTTAACTTGCTTTAAAATGCCTCAATCTTTTACTTGCTCTGTGCCCCACATTATAAAGTGTCATGGGTCCCACTTAGCAACAGCCCTGTAAGTATCACTTTCTGTATAATGCAGGCGATTTTTTACGCGAAGTACTTGGATCTATCACATAATCTCGGGGGAGGTCGCAGAGAAAAGGCTAGTTCGATGGAAACAGGATTACGAAGGAAAATAAAGTGATAGAGAAATTATTTTAATTCTATCGCTAAAAGTTAACGTATAGCGAAAGGGCCTGTGATTAAATCTAGTAAAAGAATACACATTTGTAAACAGAAATACTAGTGGTTCGCCCCGAACTGAGATCTCGCGAGTCTCCCATAAATACAAAAAAATATATTTGTAATCTTTGACTATCAAAATAATGTCATGAAATGCTCAACCAACTTACTTCACTTTCAGTTGCATTCATATTACAGGTAACAGGAGTTCATGAATGAATGAATGAAATACTCTTTGTTGCACAGCAAACAAAAATACAGTAACAAAGGAAATAAACATTAAATAAAGGTACAATTAACGTTATTTTATTTTATTTATTAACAAAATCCACATCCCTTATTATGTAAGACACAAACTTATACTATGCGTAGCATACGGCCAAAAACGGATTTACTTTATGTAAAAAATAATTTATAAATAGACAGTCTAAGGGCTATGCTCGGGGTTTCTCTACGGGATCGAATCAGAAATGAGGAGATACGTAGGAGAACTCAAGTCACCGACATAGCCCGACGGATTAGCACGTTGAAGTGGCAATGGGCAGGCCATATAGCGCGCAGAACAGATGGCCGATGGGGCCGAAAGGTTCTCGAGTGGAGGCCACGGACCGGCAAGCGCAGCGTAGGACGTCCACCCACAAGATGGGCAGACGACTTGGTAAGAACCGCAGGTCGGCGTTGGATGCAGGCCGCTTCCAACCGCAGTTCCTGGAGATCAATGAGGGAGGCCTTTGTCCAGCAGTGGACGTCCTACGGCTGATATGATGATGATGATGAGACAGTCTAAATTAAACTAAAAATACGAACAAACTATATTACGTGTAAGAACACAAAAAGTTTGATAAAATACATACATGGTTAATGTTGGTTAATCTTTTTGGGGGTAGAAATTGAAGTTAGTCTGTATTTCAGACTTTTCCCAATATTTGTGTCACTAAAGCTACACGCATACCAAATTTCAGTACTCTGGGATCACTGGTGTGAATTTCGTCAAAGTTCCGTTATTATTATAGTTTATAACTTGTAAACTAAACGGATTAAACTAAAAATAAAAATGAGGTCGAAATGTACTAATGAAGACCTTTCATAAGACGTGCCATTTTGTTTTTTTTTTACCCCTCTTGAACCCCAATATCTCCAGCCCCTCCTCCCCCCCACACATTTTTAGTTCATACCAGAATTGTGCCATCACCTGTATACCAAAGGAGAACGGGCATCCTGGTCTACAGTCCAATAAAAATGAGCAGCGGCGACGTACTATAGGTACTTGTGCCCATGTACTGTCAATTATATGGTACGTAGGTTATGCCCGTCATGAAGGGTTCAATGAACCTGCATTGTTCCTTAACAGTATTCTCATCGATGATGATGATGATGATAATGTTTAATAACATATTGTTTTGATTTTTTAAGAAGATGTTGTTTTTATTTGTATTACTACTTACCTAACTTAAATAAAATCATTACATTACACAAAATGTTTTTTTAATTACCACGATATTCAATGTTTGGCACTAAATATTATCAGATTCAATTTTTAGTAGAACTCAGATCGGACAATACTTAGAGAAATGCGACTTTCTACATATGAAAATACATAGAATTACCTTTATAGTGACATATGACTCATTTTTATTGCAAGGTAGACCAGCTTCCATACACTTATGCCCGTTCTCCTTTCACGATGATCGGATCAACGCTTCGAAAGTTATCCTCGGACAAACATGGGGTATATTTATCCCATGGGGCCTAAGTTATGGGCAAAAAAGTAGCCTATGTGGTAATCCAGATTATAATCTACGTTATGTTGCAACAGCATGCTCAGCTTGATTTCTAGGTTACCTACACATTTAGTAGTGTAACGCGTACGAAGTCACGGGCAACAGCTAGTCTATACTAATATTATAAAGAGGAAATATTTGTATTTTTGTTTGTGTGTATGTTTGTAATAAATAAACTCAAAAACTACTTCGCCGATTACAAAAATTCTTTCACCATTGGAAAGCTACATTCACCCTGAGTGACATAGGCTATATTTATTGCTAGAATAAATTAGAGATCCTTACTAAGACTTAAGTAACGTAACCCAAAGTGTAAAAAAGTGCCCTAAAACGTCTGTCGTCGCATGCGCTGCGGAAACTATTGATGATAGAACAAAAGTATCTTTTACAATATTAAAGAACATATCAATATCTACAAAAAACTTTGAGATACCATATGTCCAAATGTTATGGTTATGTCACAATAACCACTTTTTAAATCTTAAAAGTGATAGAAACTCAAAAACTACTGGTCAATTTAAAAAAAATCTTTCATCATTATAATGCTACATTATTCCTGAGTAACTTAAGCTACTTTTTATCCGATTGCGCAGAAAGAGGGTAATGTTTTTATTGACAAACCATGCGTGCGAAGCCGCAGGCAGGTCAGCTAGTATTATTTAAGTAAATGTATATAAGTAAACGTAAACCTATATAATTAATAATAATATTGCTGGACATTTCACACAGCACTATCTAGCCCTAAACTAAGCAGAGCTTGTAGATACTGTGGGAACCAGACAACTGATAGAATACTTGTATACTTTTTTTTCGTAAATACATACTTATAAGATATAGAAAAGCATTCAGACCCGGAACAAATATCTGTAGATCATGCAAACATTTGTTCCAATACCTCCTGCGCCCCAGCCGGCCATTCGCCCACTGCGCCACGGAAGTTGAATTATTTTATAATAATTATTTTAATACCTTCAAAATTATTTTAACACAATGGAATTTAAATTGGTCCTATTTAAAGTTAAAACCCATCAAAACAGATTTATCACGAAACGGTACGTGATAAATCCCGTATTTATAATAATGATTAAATAAAACCCATCTAGTAAATATTAATCATCACCCAGAAAAAAAATATGGGTGAGCACACTAAAAAGATACGACTTAAAAAAATACGTTAATAAATCTACCGGTTGGTAGATATGAAGAAGGTCGGAAGATAAGTTAAAATTAACCAGTGGTCAAAATTATGACTTGCTGTCGTTTCGGGCAAAATATATTGGGACGCAATGTCCCAATTGACACTTTTGATTTTAATATTTTTGTTACTGTCGATTCGGACACCATTAAATATAGCTGCATTGTACAGTCAGTAAAAAACAGGTTTTTACTGAGGCGCGGCGGCGGCATAGCAAGATGACAAAATAGATGCATAGCAAAGTCACTCTCTATTCCTTTATTTGAGATATTTTAAGTGATCATTATAAAGATGCCTAAGCATACAAGATGTTGATTTATACCAAATATACATACGCTATGAATGAAACTTTTGTTTTTTTACATTAATGTTAAAATTTACATTAATGTAAGTCATCACACGCATCACACGTCATCACACGCAAACTGACGCAAGTCATGGGTCCGGCCGTCTACAACAAGCTTCCAGACTCAATCACGCAGGCTCCTAGCTTATTGTTTTTCAAAAAAAGAATAAAACGCTGGCTTATTGAGCAAAATTTTTATAACTACGACGAGCTTATAGCTCTTAGATGAAGGATTATTTATTTTGTATAAATTTATTGTTATTATTGTTGTTTTTATTTATGAATTAATTAATTATATTTTATTTAAATTTTATTAAAAGTGTATACAATGTACTTACGTACAAAACCAGATGTTGACTTATAATGTTTATTATCAATAAATTACTATTATGACTACATAGGCTGCTATTTAAGAATCCGGAACTGGCCACTGCATAAATAATATTTAAAAAGAAATTAACACGTTTAAAAATGAAACTCTTTGGCTGTAGAATGCAGGTTATTTCGTCCGTCTGTCAATTGTTTTCATTGTGTGGCGCGATTTCAAAAATTGCGTGTCATTATCACAATGGATTTATCTCGAGAAAATTTTCGTGCGATGATTTTTTATGATTTTCGACGTGGTCTAACTCAACAGCAGTGTATCGATTAACTCAGTTCGACTTTTGGGGATAAAGCACCATCAAAGACTACTGTGTATCACTGGTTTAGTGAGTTTAATCGTGGACGTCGTATGCTCACGGACGAAATTAAAGATGGTCGGCCTAAATCAGTTGTTGTGCCACGAAACATCGACGCAGTGCGTAAACTAATAATGCAAGATCGTCATGTTACATATCGAGAGATAGAGGCGATCTTGGGCATTAGTATGACGAGTATACATAAGATATTACACGAACACTTGGCTGCAAAAAAAGTTTGTTCGCGTTGGATACCGCACAACTTGACAATAGATCAAAAACAGGCTCGTGTCGATTGGTGCAAAAAAATGATAAACAAATACAATCGTGGTGCATCAAAAGCTGTATATAATATCTACACAGGTGATGCATCCTAGATTTATGCGTATGACCCCGAAACTAAGCAACAGTCAACAGTTTGGGTCTTCCAACATGAGCTGAACCCAACAAAAGTTGCTCGTGCGAAAATCACTTTGAAGCAAATGGTCGCCTGTTTTTTTGGTATAGATGGACACGTGGCAACTGTACCCCTAGATAATTGTAAATCTGTTAATTCAGAGTGGTACACGACCATTTGTTTGCCAGAAGTCTTTGCAGAAATCAGGAAGAATAATCCACAACGCAGAATCATTCTCCATCACGACAATGCAAGCTGTCACACTTCGGGTGAAACGACCCGATATTTGGAGGGTGAAACGGTGGAATTAACGGGTCATCCGCCATACAGCCCTGATTTGGCACCCAACGACTTCTTTTTATTCCCAACCATGAAGAATAAATTACGTGGTCAACGATTTTCAACCCGAGAAGAAGCCGTTGAGGCATTCAAAAATCATGTTTTGGAGATACCGTCTTCTGATTGGAAAAAGTGCTATGAAAACTGGTTTCACCGAATGCAAAAGTGCATTGATCATCATGGCGAATATTTTGAAAAGCAATAAAACCATATTTAACAGTCAATGATAGTTATTTTATTTTATTCCGGATACATAAATAGCAGCCCTCGTATTATTGTGACTATCACGCTCGCAAAGCAATTTGATTAACTTTATTACATTATATTATATTTTGCTTAAACATTTTTTACCTGACTGTACCTGTTTGTTTTTTACCTGAGCTTCAATAATTTGATGGTATCCGAATCGACAGTAAAAAAATATTAAAATCAAAAGTGTCAGTTGAGACACTGTGTCCTAATAAATTTTGTCCGTATTGTCAGTAACTCAAAATTATTGGAGTCTTTAAACCGCCCGAAGGCCTTCTTGGCTTAAACTGTACACGGAATCAACATCTACAATTTGTACACGGAATATCGATCTTAATAATTTTCGATTCCATCACCTGTTCGATAATTGAAAGCCTTAGGAACTCTTACCAAGCATTATTTTAATAGCAGATGATTGATTTACAGTGAAAATGTGTAGCAATAAATAAGGATTTATCGTCTAGACAAAGGAAGAACTGTTTGATAAAATCTTGAATAAATCATTGTGCTTACAGTCTCTGATTATTGCTTTGGCACAACGTAACTTCCGTCGCTATATTTCATTAATAAATAAATAAATATAAATAAATATTGCTGGACATTTCACACAGCGCTACCTAGCCCCAAACTAAGCAGAGCATGTACTATGGGAACCAGATAACTGATAGAATACATAAATACATACTTATAATATACATATAGAGATAAAACTTCATCCATTGTGTTTTTCCAAGTGGTTTTCTTCGATCTTTATTATGCGCACCGCCAAAGATTGGAACGCCTTGCCAGAGTCTGTGTTTCCTGATAACTACAATCTGGGTGTCTTCATGTCGCGAGTGAATAGGTGTCTTCTAGGCACGCGTGATCCATCGTAGACTGCATCATAGCTTACCATCAGGCGAGATCGTCGTCAGACAATACTATAATGTATAAAAAAAATATTATTGAACACTACAAAGGAAACAAACATAAGTACCTAGTCAGGTCATAAGTATTGCCACACAGTAAAAACTTTTCTTTTAGAATGCTGTCCACAAAAAAGTTTATAGAATTCGAATTTCGAATTGTTCATGAAAATAAAAATGTATACTTTTTAGAATTTTACTCATATTTAAATATGGAGTGGACGCTTAAAGAAGACCGTGTTGCAGTTATTGCATTGCATCGATGCGGTTACGCGCCAATTCAAATTTTTGACATACTGAAGAATTTGAATATATCCAAAAGATTCGTTTATCGCACCATCAAACAATACAATGAAGACTCTAGTGTAGATGACGGGTCAAGAAGTGGTCGCCCTCGGTCTGTTAGGACTCCAGCAGTGATAAAAGCTGTGAAGGCGCGAATTCAAAGAAATCCCAAACGTAAGCAGAAACTGTTGGCCCTTCAGATGGGGTTAAGCAGAACCACGGTGAAAAGGGTGTTAAATGAAGACTTAGGGCTTCGGGCATATCGAAGAAAAACAGGACATCGTTTGAATGCTCGTCTAATGGACCTGTGACTGAAGAGATGCCGCGCTTTGTTGAAGCGGTACGCGGGAAAAAAATATCGGGAAATTCTTTTTTCGGATGAAAAAATTTTTACCGTAGAAGAGAGCTACAACAAACAAAATGATAAGGTGTACGCACACAGTAGTGAAGAAGCGAGCAACCGTATTCCGCGTGTCGAACGAGGTCATTTTCCATCTTCGCTCATGGTATGGTTGGGAGTTTCTTATTGGGGCTTAACAGAGGTACATTTTTGTGAGAAAGGTGTAAAAACGAATGCAGTTGTGTATCAAAATACAGTCCTGACGAACCTTGTGGAACCTGTTTCTCATACGATGTTCAATCACAGGCACTGGGTATTCCAACAAAATTGGGCGCCAGCTCATAGAGCGAAGAGCACACAAGACTGGCTGGCGGCGCGTGAAATCGACTTCATCCGGCACGAAGACTGGCCCTCCTCCAGTCCAGATTTGAATCCGTTAGATTACAAGATATGGCAACACTCAAAGCCTCATCCCAATTTGGAGTCACTCAAGACATCCTTGATTAAGGCAGCCGCTGATATTGACATGGACCTCGTTCGTGCTGCGATAGACGACTGACCGCGCAGATTGAAGGCCTGTATTCAAAATCACGGAGGTCATTTTGAATAAACTTTAGTGTCATAAGAATCTATGTTTTGTTAAGTTCATTTTGATATATAAATGGTTACATAATGAATAAACCTGTTTCAATTATTTTATATTAAACATGTGACAGAATTTATGACCTGACTAGGTATGTACCGGTGTCATCGATTCGAAGTGATTTCTTGGTAGTTATCTATGAGAGCGAATCAAAAATGAGGAGATTCGCAGACGAACCAAAGTCACCGACATAGCACAAAGGATTATCAAGCTGAAATGTCAGTGTGCAGTAGAGATGGGTCGTCGACGATTTTTTCATAAACGAAACGAAACCGTTCATCGTCGATCGTCGACTAGTCGATCAAGTAGTTGAATTTTTCGATTAGTTCATAACGTGACCTATAGTATATTCGTTAAGTAATTGCTATCCTTTTTCTTTAATCGACAGGATAATTTTAATAAATGCTTAACGCACTATAACTACTTATTCAAATATGAACGCTACCTACGTAACTTTAAAGTTCATATTTATTTTATCGTCGCGTCGAGCCAACTATCTACCGTTCGCGTATTATACGACTATGTTTACGCGTCGAGCTGTCGCGCTCTAGTTGAAACAAACGTCTCAACATTTTATTCAACCGTCTACGAATTCAACAAGTCTACGAATAAACGATAGACCGTTGAAGCGTCGAATGTTAATCAACGGTTGATTCGACTAGTCCGTTGAATAAACGCCCATGCCTAGTGTGCAGGTCACATAGCTCGAAGAACTGACGGCCGTTGGGGCAGGTTCTCGAGTGGAGACCTCGCACTGGAAAGCGCAGCGTAGTACGGCTCCCACTAGATGGAAAGAAGACCTGATAAAGGTTGCTGGGAGCCGTTGGGTGTAGTCCGCACAAGATCAGTCGCTCTGGATATCTATGGTCTATGTTCAGCAGTGGACGTAGTTTGACTTATATGATGATATCTTATATTGATATGTAGTGCCACTTTAACGCGCGATAGCTGTATTCTGAACTAGGCGACTACGTAGAATAGGAAGTGGTAGGTTGTATTGATCTATCGCCAACTGCTTAGCTTTTCTTTGTGTTAACTTTAGTTTTACGTATTGGTAGGAGTTCTTGAGTAAATCCTGTTACTTAGTTGATCCAAATAAAAAAACGAGTGTGCTTTAGGCCACACTGAATTAAAACTTCTTTTTCAAAACATTAGGTACCTAATTTATAAAACTGTTCAAGAAAGAAATGAAATTACGAAAAATAATCAAGAAATCACCGTTCGCGTAACGCTAGCAAACTCGCAAACGAACTACTGACTGAGATTAATATATATTTCATGCACTGGCAATGAGAGGAAGAGAGAAAGAAAATGTGTGCTCGCACCTCTTTCTCTTGCCCCTACAGTAATATACGAAACGTGCCTCTCTCTCAATCTTCACGAACTTATCTCTCTCAACTTCCGTTCGCCTCACTCGATCACACCATTCGTCTCGTCACGCATTCACCAGCTTACTCCCCATGTCAATCGTGCGTAAAGAAGTTTTACTTCAAAAATATATTTAACATAGAACGTAATTTTTATGTAACTCACTAATAGAACAGTGAGCTTTCGACATTTTTCAGACTCAATTTCTTGAGATTGGCGGACGTTTAAGAACGTGAGACCCAGGCTTATTCACTAAGAAATCACTCACCCTTTGCACAATACTTTAGAGAGTTATTGACTAAAACCATAACTAATAGCAAATCTCAATAAATGTTTTACCAAACCTCGTTATATTTTCGACAATAGAATTTTTTATTAGGATGTAAACGTTCATCTATTTACATATATATAGCTTCCGCTCGGGGCTTCGCTGCTTCGAAAGCGTGGTTGGTCATTACAAGTAGTATATATTACGTCTAATCTATCGATATACGAAATTTCATCGAAATCGGTCAAGCTATTTAGTTGTGAACGTAACAAACAGACAGACAAAGATGGAGAATTACAAAGAGCCCCGTCTGTCTGTGTCGGCGAGTCGGCGGCTTTCGTGTGTAGACTGCTCTATGGAACGCTGTAGTGCTTGCTGGTTTTCCATACAAATCCTGTCACTGCAACATTCATATGTCAAAGCATTTACTGAAGAATGATGAACAACCAACCTGAAAAGAAAACCTGCTATGAGCTATCAAGTTGTGTCAAGAGTGACTATTGTCGAGAAATTCCCAGCGAAAGCCCCAGAGAATCATTACGCAATAAGTTTAAAAAAATAAATATTATGACATTCCCTTGTCAATACAGGTACCTATGAAAATCTGATGTATGTTCACAAAAATATTGATTTGTTTAAGAAAAATAGCGATAATCATAATTTTAATACTAGAAATAAAGATAAACTCGCTGTTGCCCCTTATAGACTCCATAATGTTAGTAAATCATTTAAAGGACAAGGTGTTCGCTTTTATAACAAACTCCCAAGTGATGTACAAAAATTGACAATTAACAAATTTAAAAACGCAATTAAACAAAATCTTTATAAAAAAGCCTACTATAAAATATCGGATTATTTAGATGGTAGAGAAGCTTGGGATTGAAATTGCTCGAACTCGTTCAAAATCTTATAATTTATACGTAATTTATTATCTGTATTGTAATGTATTCTAAAAGGGTCATTAAAAAAACAACCAGCCTGTTTTCTTGCCTTTCTTTCCTGGCTTGGTCGCGAAGGAACAGGCAGTAAAATTGACGTTTCAAAGTGATCTTTGTGATTTTAATGAATAAAATATTTTGACTTTGATTTTGAAATCTGAAACTTCGAAGGTTTATGTATGTATAAGCCCCACGTCGATTCGGACCGCCAAGATTATAGCCCTAAGTACATTCTCTCGTACCATAACGATTCCCGCGCGATATATCCCGGCCATTCGACACTGAATGGAAATTAATGATGGCTGCCGGCACCCGACCACCTGACTTCGCGAAAGTGGGACGCCATTTTCTTCTTTTTTTTGTAGAGGCCGTTTGAGTGGTTTACGAGTTTCGGTATAATGCCATCCTGTGTTTTGTTGTATTCATTGTTCTGAAGTTATTTGAAATTGCTTTTTTGTTTTGGGTTGAAATTGAAATTACAAATGAAACTTAGCTTTATTGCTATTCAATTAGGCCCCGCTGTGAGTCTCTGAATAAACTATTTAGAGGTGTATCGCACTTGAGTGAAAATTGCCAGGCACAAGTCACCAATTAGACATGTGGCGGGCAATTTTCAATCAAGTCACGAAAACTAGACGATCTATAGAACTGCGTTGTAATTTGGAGTCAAACCTACCTTGAGTTGTGTTGAAATTGTGCATGAATAAAGCCTTGACATGCACTAAACACTTCCTCCTCTTTTAGGCTTTACTCCTGTATGCCTCAAGTTGATGGACGCAGAGCAGTGCATTGTATTGCAAATTCCCAAGGTGCGTCACCTACATCAGGTATATAAGATCCATCTCTAAGTAGTCAAAACCATCAAAACACTGTTTCCTTCGTCTGCCCCAAGAAGCTTAGCTAAGAATTATCAATATTATCATCAACATACATCTACCGGGATAGAATGACCGCCTTGAACTTGTACGAATCATACAAATACGTCAAAGCATGTTTAGTCGCTAAATACGATTAGGGATCGTTGTGCAAGCCGGGCTTAGACTTGTAATTTATGAGCAGTAGTCGACCAATATCTGTATGTAATAATGTTCATTTATTACAGCTCAAATCAACTGCAAACTTATCTTTCTATATCTATAGATCTATACTAATATTATAAAGAGGAAAGATTTGTATTTTTGTGTATATGTTAGTAATGAATAAACTCAAAAATTACTGTGCCGATTTCAAAAACTCTTTCACCAAAAGAAAGCTACATTCACCCTGAGTGACATAGGCTATATTTGTTGCTAGAAAAGATTAGGAATCCTTACTAAAACTTAAGTAACGTAACCCAAGGTGTAAAAAGTGCCCTAAAACGTCTTTCGTCGCATGCGCTGCGGAAACTATTGATGATAGAACAAAAGTATGTTCTACAATATTAAAGTACATATCAATATCTACAAAAAACTTTGTAATATTATAAAGAGGAAAGATTTGTTTGTTTGTTTGATTGTATTGAATAGGCTCCGAAACTACTGGACCGATTTAAAAAATTATTCACTGTTGGGAAGCTGCACTATCTCCGGGTGACACAGGCTACTTTTTGCCCAACTGCGGAGAAGGAGGGTAATGTTTTTAGTAAAAAAACTACGCGTGCGAAGCTGCGGATTGGTCAGCTAGTGTATTATAAAATTACTTAGATAGTAAAAGGATCCGTAGCCGTCTTGACTACGAAACCTTTCACTGTGTGTGCCCCGACACTCCCTTGTCCAATTATTTCTACTAAGGAAGAAATTAAAAAAAAAACATGATATTTTTTTATCTATTATATGTTTTAAATATGATTTGTTAATTTAAATTTAATTATTTTCTTCTATATTTTCTAAAAATAATGCAATATACCATAACAATTTATTGTATTCCAAAATGTAAATTTTTTATTTATTTATGAATTTTTATTTACAGACGAGTTTCTCTCAAACTTTACTAACAACAAATATAACCTAAGTGAACATTCTTAGTAATAATAACTTCATAATTAGAACTATAGTCTAACTTTTTATTAGCTGCAGTAAAATGACGTTTTGTGGGTTGCCGGTTTTTGAAGAAAAATAAATAGGGATGTAGCTAAATGAGTGAATCATAAATGAATAATCAGTTTGTTTTTTTTTTTTTTGAGATTTAATATTAAGTTGTAATGTATTTTTTTTAACCTATTATTATTACTATACTAGAGGATTGATCTTTTTTAGTGGAAGTATAGGGAGGTACATTCAAAATGAAACAAAAACGTCATAACAATGTTATTTAATTAATTTTTGTGAACTGAATCACATCCCTATTGAGATTAGGCTGGCAACATTATTTTACGGAATGACATTTAGAAACGTCATTTTACTGCAGCTAATAAAAAGTTAGACTATAAGCAAAAAGTGAGTAGGTAAAACACGTAGGTAATTAATTATTTTATTTTTCTGTTGTTTATTTTAATTTTAACTTACCTACTATGTATATTATATTATAATACTGATTTAATTTAAGTTTTTATTTATCTCTGACATCCGCAAAATTGAAGTGGGACTGGGCAGGACACGTTTGTCGTATGCCAGAGGAACTATGGGCAAAAGCCACTACAGAATGGGTTCCAAACGGGCGGCGGCCTCGTGGTAGGCCCAGGCGGAGATGGAGGGATGAACTGGATGCATTCCAGAAAGAGTGGCCCCAATTAGCCAATAACCGGGATTCGTGGAAAGAGGGAAGGGAGGCCTTTGCCCTGCAGTGGGACTCTACGGCCTGATAATAATAATAACCCGTGAGCTTCATAAAAACCGAAATATCAATATTTCGAGAGAAAAAAAACAACTCAAAAACAATAATCATAATAATTTTGATTGTACTTAATTTGTTTTAACTTATTGTGATTGTGGATAATAATTATCTGAAATAAATGAATACAATACAATACAACAAAATGTTTCTTAGTAACTGTATATATGTATATATATAAGTTTCCAAAAATAAATATTTCAAGGCATGACCTTATAAGAGTAACACGAAACTTTTAGGCCCTTAGACCGCTTAAACCTTGTTCTCGTTGAAGCAACGAACGTTATATGACGCCCGTATTTCATGAAGTCCTCTAGAATTATTGACCGAGTGAACGAAGCGAGCCAAGCGTCTCAGTTTCGAGATTGGCCAAAAATGCTTTTGTCGGGCTGTAAGTCTGTCAGTTCTCGCATTTTTCAACCAATTTTGACGTAAATTGGCACACCTTGATATATTTAAATTTTTTGGTCAATCTCTATTTTTGATTGGGGGGGTAAATTTGCTGTTTATCAATGGATTTCAATCAAATTTGAGAGGCATGAACTCCTTAGTGGACTTCATCCTACACAAGATGTTGTGAATTTTTTTTCAAAAGGGGGAGTTGAGGGCTGGAGGGGGGGGGGGGAGAAGTTATATATGTACGGATGTCAATTTTTCATTTTTTTGTTTTGGAAAAGTTATACCTACCTATACCAATCAAACTACGCAGTCCTCTCCGCCTTCACGAGACGAACCCGTAGACACCAGATTAGACCTCCTAAGATAAATGGAACGCGAATAATCGCTAAAACTTATACCAATATTTTGCTCAAAAGTCTACATAGGTAAGTCTATTGGAAAATTCAAGTACCTGAAATTCTATTTAAAATTAGTCTTCGTTAGTTTTGTTACGCAATTTACTTTTTTGAATTGGGACGCGATGTCTACTGGGGGCAACCAAAAGACAGTCGCTTCGAATCGATTCGTTTTCTACTTATGTTCGTTGTCGATAGATCACGTGATATTTCCATAGCATGTGTCAATTCCAAACATTTTCGGACTTATCGACTAGCGTCATCGCTGATTGAATGTAACTTGGCTAAGCCCTCTGTCCTCACAGAACCGCTAGTGTATGTTTTTCAGAAAGAAAGCTATTACCAATAACGCATATCATCATATGTCAGCAGTGGAGGTCCTATGGGATTTCTATTGAATTCCAGAGAAACAAATCTTGCGCGGCATAATACTATCTTGTCGGTCGTATAATAAGAACAACTTTTAAAATTTCTACTTTGCTTTTGTTTTTATTGATGACTAGCTGACCAATCCGCAGCTTCGCACGCGTAGTTTTTTAATTAAAAACATTACCCTCCTTCTCCGCAGTTGGGTAAAAAGTAGCCTATGTCACCCGGGGATAGTGTAGCTTCCCAACAGTGAAAGAATTTTTTTAATCGGTCCAATAGTTTCGAAGCCTATTCAATACAAACAAACAAATCTTTCCTCCTTATAATATTACTAGCTAACCAATTCGCAGCTTCCTTCTCCGCAGTTGGGTAAAAAGTAGCCTGTGTCACCCGGGGATAGTGTAGCTTCCCAACAGTGAAAGATTTTTTTTTAAATCGGTCCAGTAGTTTCATAGCCTATTCAATACAAACACACAATTTTTTCCTCTTTATAATATTTTGAAGTTTTTTGTAGATATTGATATGTTCTTTATTATTGTAGAACATACTTGCGACGAAAAACGTTTTAGGTCACTTTTTTTACACCTTTGGTTACGTTACTTAAGTTTTAGTAAGGATCCCTAATCTTTTCTAGCAATAAATATAGCCTATGTCACTCAGAGTGAATGTAGCTTTCCAATGGTGAAAGAATTTTTGAAATCGGTCCAGTAGTTTTTGAGTTTATTTATTACAAACATACACACAAAAATACAAATTTTTCCTCTTTATAATATTAGTATAGAAGTATAGATATAGTATAGCTTAGGCTCGAGTGATTTTTACCTAATATAGTATTTCCGTTTACGCTAATCACACATAAAACACTAAAGACACTGTTTATTTCGTTTAAGAAATCAATGTACAGTCCAAAAATACCACAAGAAAGCCACATACCAGTCATTGCGGCTACTCGTTCAGTAGCTTTGTTCAGGTCGATGATAGGGCTTTTTGACGCTTTTTCGCGTACACAAAACTGTATAACATTATATATTATTTGCCTCACAGAGCTGCGTAACGTTTTTCCTCTTTTCGACATAATTAAGTAATTATCTAGCACAAAAACAAGATCAACAATAATATAAGAGACAGATGACAGCTGGATTGGGTTGCCATATATAAATTTTAATGTTGGTTCACCAAAACGCCACGACTCTTCTTTTATTGAACATACTCCAGTATAGATACAAGCTGTATCAATACATAACACAAAGTGCAATATTAGATAGATAGATAACTCTTTATTGAATTACCACACAAACAGAAATAATACAAAAAGAAGTACTAGGCTAGAATAAATCAGGCAATACAATGGGCGGCCTTATCGCTGAAAGCGATCTCTTCCAGGCAACATTGTGTATGACTAGTCCTAAGATAAGCAAAACCTCTATGAAACAATATGGGATTCCTAAACATTTCCCGAATTATTTCCAAAATTCAATATGTTATGATGCGTTATTATAATAAATTTCAGTCTTGACTACGGAACCCTTTATTGTGCGTGGTCGACACGCACTTATCCGATTATTAATATATCAATCATCATCGTTTATAGACATCTAGTAGTTCGAAACTAAAGTCATTTGACGATTTTGACGACAGAAGATATTTGACTTAGCCCGACTTGCGCAACGATCCCTAACGTCATGTAACGGTCCTTGCTCGTACAAAATCAAGGTTTAACCGAAGGGTGGGGTATATTTTGGGGCATAAATCATTCAGCGGAAGACGCGGAAGACAAGGCCTTCTTTTGATTAAAAAAATGTGTAGACTAGAATCTCTCGATATGATAAGCTGCCTCATAAGATAATAAAAAAAGTCAAAGTCAAAATTCATTTATTTTGTAACTTATATCTAAATACTTGTAGGTTCTAGGAGTAAGTACATTATATAATTTTGTGGAGTATTTTGGCGCCGGATATGGCTTTCCCTCGCAAGATATCAGGTAATTTATTAGGTATTTAGGTATTCTGGTGTATGATTTTATTTATAACTAGCCGACCAACCGCAGTTTCACACGCGCAGTTTTTCAATAAAAACATTACCCTCCTTCTGCGCAGTTGGATAAAAAGTAGCAGCGGCTTCGCACGCGTGGTTGTTCAACAAAAAGTAGCCTATGTGTTAATTCACGTTATAATCTACCTACATACTAAATTTCATTGAAATCGGTTCAGTCGTTATGACATGATTGAGTAACAAACAAATAAAAAAACATCCAAACTTTCGCAGTTATAATATTAGTGTGGATTTAGGTATTCTGGTATATGATTTTATTTATTATTATTTTCAGCATGTAGAGTCCCACTGCAGGGCAAAGGCCTCTTTTTCATCTCTTCACGCATCCCCGTTTACCAGCTATTTGGGTTCACTCTTTATTGTTTCATCTCGTCATCTCTTCATCTCCGCATACCAGGCGGTCGTCGCCCGCTTAGGACCCATTACGAAGTGGTTTTCGCCCATAGTTCCTCTGGCATGACAAACGTGTCCAGCACAATCCCCGATTTCTAAGCTACGTCTGGTATCATGTTTTGGAGTGCAGTGTTGAGTTTCGAATACGGCCTGCGAGGCTGACTCCAAAGATGCTGTTTATCTCGTAGACAAACACCAAGGCGGGACTTTTGAACGTATTACCAGGCGGTCGTCGCCCGCTTGAGACCCATTACGAAGTGGTTGTCGCCCATAGTTCCTCTGGCATGACAAACGTGTCCAGCCCAATCCCCGATTTCTAAGCTACGTCTGCTATCATGTTTTGGAGCGCAGTGTTGAGTTTCGAATACGGCCTGCGAGGCTGACTCCAAAGATGCTGTTTATCTCGTAGACAAACACCAAGGCGGGACTTTTAAACATATTACCAGGCGGTCGTCGCCCGCTTGGGACCCATTACGAAGTGGTTTTCGCCCATAGTTCCTCTGGCATGACAAACGTGTCCAGCCCAATCCCCGATTTCTAAGCTACGTCTGCTATCATGTTTTGGAGCGCAGTGTTGAGTTTCGAATACGGCCTGCGAGGCTGACTCCAAAGATGCTGTTTATCTCATAGACAAACACCAAGGCGGGACTTTTGAACGCATAATTAACTTTGATTTGAGTTTTTCTAAGTAATTCTAACTGTTATCTTTCAGTGTATACAAAAAAGTATAATTAGTTTCATTACAAGTATATACATATTTAAAAGAAGTATTCGTTCATAAGAAGGCTCAGGGCCACCTTTTTTTTAAACTGGATTGACTTTCGTTTGACCACAATCTCACCTGATGGTAAGCGATGATGTGGTTTAAGATGAAGCACGAAGATCTAGAAGAAACCTATTCACTATTACCTTAGAGAGACCCGGATCGTATTGTTTAGGAAAAACAGACGACGGCAAAGTATGCCATACCTTAGCTGTATCCATCAAGAACGTAGAACCAAAACGGTGTGTGCGTATGAGTGGTATATCAACTAAGTACGGATGGTACTGAGCCGTGCGCCTGCTTGTCCTTTGATGGAAGGGAGATAGCGGGATCAGATTGTATTGTTCCTGGGCACATTTCCCGAAATGTGTTCCGTAAAAGATCGATAGGCTTACAATTTTGCAGCGGTGTTCGAGACTTTGGGTTTTAGACTCCGCCACTTCAGCGTGCTTTGGAGAGGGTATTTATCTACGAGATCAAATCAGAAATGAGGAGTTTCGTCGACAAACCAAACGTCACTGGCACAGCCCAAAGGAAGCAAGCTATGATGGTAGTGGGCGGGCACATAGCTTGAAGAACTAACGGCCGATGAGGCAGAAATGTTACCACTATTATTTCAGAAACCCACATACTATGTGGTATTCGGTATTCATCAAATATAATTAATCACGATCGTGCTACATCCCAGAACTGTTATTAAAATTTTATAAGCTTCAGTATAATTTGTGGTATTTCATCATTTAAAATAATGAGTAGTATTTAACGATCGCCGTTCACCACGAATATAAAGGCACAGTTCATTTGCTAATAAATAACTTTTGCCTGCGGCTTTGCCCGCGAAATATTACCAAAACTTTCCAATATTTTAATAAATGGCCGTACCCCGACTTCGGACCCGGGTGTTATAGGTTCGAGTCTCGGCCATGCACCAATGGATTTTTCCAACGATTTGAAACACACAAAGTACCTAGCCATATTAGAAATAACAAAAAACGAGTGTTCTTTAGACCACACGACTGAAGTAAAACTTTTTTTTCATAATATGTATTAATTTACTAGCTGACCAATCCGCAGCTTCGCACGCGTAGTTTTTCAATAAAAAATATTACCTTCCTTCTCCGCAGTTGGGTAAAAAGTATGTCTGTATGCCTATGTCACCCGGGGATAGTGTAGCTTCCCAACGGTGAAAGAATTGTTTAAATCGGTCCAGTAGTTTGAAAGAAAGAAGAAAGAAAAAAAGAAAAAACATTTATTTGTGACGGTACAAAACATACACAGCACACAAGTAAGATACACACAATATAATACACACAAAAACAGCAATACCCAACAAATGTGTGTCTCACAATTACCTATATATAAATGACCGACGACACAAAAAGGCGTACAACTCAGCATTTGTTGTGCTTTTGGCACAACGGCAACGCTGATCTTCCGTTGGAACCATTTAAAAGTAGGATGTCACGGATGACTGCCCGCACAGTATCACAATTACAAAAAATATTAATATATAGATAAATATAAGTTGCCACACTAAGAAAAAATAAATAAATATAAAGTATAAAAAAGTAGCTAAGGATATTAAGTTATAAAAAGAAAAAGAACAAAAATTCGGAGCCTATTCAATGCAATCAAACAAACAAACAAACAAACCTTTCGTCTTTATAATATTATATTTTTGTAGATATTGATATGTTCTTTAATATTGTAGAACATACTTTTGTTCTATCATCAATAGTTTCCGCAGCGCATGCGACGAAAGACGTTTTAGGGCACTTTTTTACACCTTGGGTTACGTTACTTAAGTATTAGTAAGGATCCCTATTTTTTTCTACCAATAAATATAGCCTATGTCACTCAAGGTGAATGTAGCATTCCAATGGTGAAAGAATTTTTGAAATCGGCACAGTAGTTTTTGAGTTTATTTATTAGAAACATATACACAAAAATACAAATCTTTCCTCTTTATAATATTAGTAGATATAGTTACGAGTATAATTGTTCGAGAACGAAATGAAATTACGAAAAATAATCAAACGAACTACTGACTATATATTTCCTGCACTGGCTATAAGAGGAAGAGAGAAAGAAAATGTGCGCGCTCATCTCTCTCTCTTTCTCATACAGTAAAATATGAAACGTAACTCTCTCTCTTTCTATCTTCACTAACTTATATCTCCCTCTCAACTTCCGTCCGCACTTTTCGTAACGCATTCACCAGCTTACTCCCCAAGACAAGCGTGCGTAAAGAAGTTTTACTTCAAAAATCTGTGAAATAGATAACCAGGGTTTCACAGGATTGATGTGAAATCTTAAAATACTATAAACTATAATAAGTCTACCTCATCCTCTGATGTCGAATTTAATAAAATATGTACACATGGGCTATCGTAAATGTTTATATACTGTTTGTATTAAATATAAAGTTTTCGCATTAACTCCGTTAATTGGGAGCTGAAATTCTGTTATTGCCCTACTTCGCGGGCGCCAAATGTAATGTCATACTGTTTCATTGCAATTCTAACAAGTAGGTAGAAACGTATTACCTCGTGGATGAATAGACGAAGCGGTCGTAGTTTAGCTTGTTTATGATCAGTAGGATTATGCAGTTTTATGTGGTGCTTTTTACCGAGCGCTTTAAGCTTTGGATTAATGGGTTTACTTGGTTGTATATAAAAAAATATGACATTATGGTCGTTCGGAGTATAGGAAGTATTTTTGTGCTTGGTACGTCTAGCTGTTGATATGCAGGCTTTCTGAATCCACCTTAGCGTTCTTGCATAATACGTCACTCTTTCCGGTCCATTGATGCTCAGCTGCGTTGACATTCAACCATCGGGCGGGTGGTCTGCCTCTAGCATCTCTTAGCCACCATTTTGTTATTGCATTCGTCCAGCTCCCAGCGTCCATTGTAAACAAATGCCCTGTCTTAACACTTCAGTATTGCGATCAGCACACCTACATCGAGTTAGACGCTGCGCTGGCCGCAATTGGCCTTTTTTTGCAGTCTTGTTGCCTAGCACCTAATACCCTATTTACACCGCGTTTTGTTGAAGCCCACCGGAAAAACCTCTGGAGGAAGGTCATTCCACATCTTGCAGGTGCGTGGAAGAAACGAGCGGATGAAACGCACCGTGTGAGACTTCCATGCATCTACAATAAGTGGGTGAGCTCGTTGCCAGTTGCGGGAGGTTCGATGGTAGAAGTGGGAAGCAGGGATTAAATTGAATAGCTCTTCAGACCATTCGCCGTTACGTATTTTATAGAAAACACTGAGCGCTCCGATGTCACGGCGCAGACTCAGTGGCTCCAGATCCTTGAATACGACTAGGCCTAGGGAACTATAACGTTTTCTCTCGTATTTGATATGCAACTGAAGAATCTCCCTCCATTTGTTATTTTCAAGACGGTCTAAACTTTTTCATCGATGATTATTCATACAAAGATGTCATGTAGTTTATGATGCCGAACCTTCTTTCCCTTCTATTATGTATGGTTCTCATTATTTTCTTGTGCACTCTTTTTAGGGTTCCGCACCCAAAGGGTAAAACGGGACCCTATTACTAAGACTCCGCTGTCTGTCTGTCTAACTCTCCGTCTGTCACCAGGCTGTATCTCATGAACCGTGATAGTTAGACAGTTGATTACAGATGATGTATTTCTGTTACCGCTATTACAAAAAATACTAAAAACAGAATAAAATAAATATTAAAGGTGGCTCCTATACAACAAACGTGATTTTTTTGCTCGTTTTAGCCCGATATTGATAACGGCAACACTTGAAGCAACAGTCACGCTTGAAATATTCACAGTATACTTAGTTATATGTTCACTACATCATCAGCTGGAAGACGTCCACTGCTGTACATAGGCCTCCCCCTTAGATCGCCACAGCGAGCAGTTGGTAGCCGTTTGCGCCCAACGGCCCCCGCGATTCTTACTAGATCGTCGGTCCATCTTGTGGGGGGCCGGCCTACGCTGCGTCTTCCAGTTCGTGGTCTCCACTCGAGAACCTTTATTCCCCAACGGTTATCGGTTCTACGAGCGATGTGGCCTGCCCATTGCCACTTCAACTTGCTAATTTTGAGAGCTATGTCGGTAACTTTAGTTCTACTGCGGATTTCGTCATTGCAGATTTTGTCACGCAAAGAAACCCCGAGCATAGCCCTCTCCACAGCTCGTTGAGCGACCTTGAGCTTGGTCATGAGGCCATGAGCCGTGCGGTCCCGGCGTAATAATAGGGCCTTCTCATCCCGCAGGAGCCGTGTGAGCCGGCAAAGGGAGATGTTCCCAGGGAATGGGCAGCAGCATTCTTCTGTGTACTAATCACCGACCACTGCGATCACCAAGCCGCCTGCCAAGCGTGGTGATTATGGCAAAACCCCCCCCTATGATGAACACAATATGTTCACTTCAAAAATAACTAATTGAAATAAAACAAAATAAATATTTAAGGGGGGCTCCCATACAACAACAGTGATTTTTTTGCTCGATATTGATAACGACAACAGGTAGACGCTTGAAATATTCACAGAATATTATATTTAGTTATATTATTTACTTTATAAATAAATAGTTAAAATAAAATAAAATTAATATTTAAGGGGGCTCCCATGCAACATACATGATTTTGCCGTTTTTATAGGTATTGGTACGGAACGTTTCGTGCGCGAGTCCGACTCGCACTTGTTTGTAATCAGCCGCAGAAACTACTTTAAAACCTCGACATATTTATGTAAAATACAGACAAAGTCACTTTTAAAATGCAAATTTACTCATTGTAATTTCGCCTGTGATTGTCCTGCACAAAATATGACATCCTGCCTTTATGTGCAGTCAATTACTTCCAGACAATCATTCTGGCAATAATATACCTTTATTGTGTTCATAAATCAATGTAGGTACCTGTTAATCACTTAGAAATCGATCTTAAAATTATAATTTGTCATCAACTTGTGTAGCTTTACCTTCTGTGATATGTTATTATTTGGTCGCTAAGATTGATGACTTTTCTTAGATCAATAAACAATAAACATAGTGTAGGGCGTCTTTTATGCGGACTACAATGTAGGTTTTTTTTAGCCAGACGCCAGACAGTTTTTGTTCGGCTGTTTATAAAGAAATGAAGAATGAATGTCGCGTTTTTTGACTCAAGTCAGCTTTGTTATAGTGAAGTAGAAAGGTTCTTTGTGTTTTGATCGTAAATTATATTTTTTTTTATAAATGTGGTGATATCCCGTCGGCCACCAATAATAGCAGTAGTAGTAGAAATTCTTGTGAAAGAGTTCGGCCGGGAAAGTAGGTACCCTATCTATTTCTGTCAATGACTTGAAATTGTTTATCAAAGGACATTTAATTAACAAAAGTTTATATCGTTTGGACGAAGCTTTTGCAGATAAGAACCTTTTTGCTATGACATTCTAATACAAATTCATACGTCTTGTACATTTTAATTCGTTTTTTATTGAGTTTTTAATTTTATTAATTGATTTATTATTATACAATTGACAATAAATAAATAAATATTGCCGTACATTAATCACACAGCGCTATCTATCCCAAACTAAGCAGAGCTTGTACTATGGGAACCAGATAACTGATGACCTCCTGCGTCTCAGCCGGCTACTCGCCCACTGCACCACGGAGGTCGTCAATGCTTTTGCAGACACTTCTAATTTCATTTATTATTATTATTTTATTCATTTCTTTTGTTTAAGTAGGTGTTTAATTTATCTTGTAAAATTTGTTAGTCACTATTGACATCAGTATTAAATTCTTCCAATGTGACATTTTAGCTAACTAACTAACATTTAAGCTAACTATTTTAATTGGATTTTTTATTATTATTGTACCTACTGACTTATCTAAGATCATGTAATTTGTCGAAATACGAAATAAATGAAATGTCGCCAAGCAGCAATGCTCGCATCATCGTGCCGGTGAATGAAAACGGAATATTCTGGCTATGGTTTGGATAAACCTGTGAGCTTCGGTAGCTCAGTAACAACCACCCTTAATCCAAAGGGTCGAGAATCAACATGATTACTGAGCATGTATGTAAATAAGTAATCAGTTTTAAAACTAAAAACTGCAGTTATTTAAACACAGCTCATTATGAAACCGGTATCGCTATAGGTATTATGGTGAAAAAAAGTATTTTTTATAAAGTAATAATATTTCTAGGCCGTGTAAATATGACCCGCGATGGGAACTCAACCTCAGGCTCAATTAGGCCAAATACCAACTGCTGTTTTTCTCACAGCTCTTACAATAAGAGTAATTTTTATTCATAACTTGTTACTTGTCGTTCACATCTGCCATTGTAAAGTAATTGAAGGATTATTGCCCTCATTGGTTTAATAAGACTACAATTGGACTATAAGTATCGTTTTTAAATCGTTGATTAGCGACTTTTTGATGCTAAAGAAAATGAAATAAACGTGTTTAGAGATAAAACAAAGTTTGTCATATTAATTTGTATTGAGAGATCCTCAATTGATAATGTCGCATTTCCTATTTTAATGAGAGTTTTCGTGATGCCAATCTGTGCGTTTTTTGCACAGAACGATGATTCATATTATGCCCTAATTTCATGTAATAATGTTTCGACATTTTTCGACTTTCAGAGAATAATCATCCAAGATTTGCTGTGAAAAAATTCGCTCGCATTTGTACATGTATTTTGTAAGCTTTTTTGTCTCTATTCAAGATAAAAGTGCATTATATCTTCATACATTATATAGACACTAATATATTTTTTTAATCAATATTGAGCTCTTTTAAAAATTACCCTGGAATTTTTATATCGTGGTGCTAAATAACTTTACCAACCTCAGTGTTCGTGTCGCGCCACGCATCTAGCGTCACACCGCCATTATCAGCGAATTATGTTAATAAATCACCAGTAAAATGGCTCGTAACAGAAATTAAGTAATTAACTTTACCCGCCAGAATGTAATATAGACACGTTGAGTGCGCAGCCGGTCGGCAAGTGCCCTTCTGAAAGCGGCCGGTTAGCCTTTTTTGGGGTTACCCGCCGGAATGTAATATTGCCGCGTTGTTTGTGCGGCTGGTCGCTGAGGGCCCTTCTATAACTTGCCGGGTTGGAGTAAAGAAGCATGGTTGCGTTGGTAAACAGCGTTAGGCCACATATTGCTGCTTTAATGGGATTTTTAATAGTGCTATTTTCAGAAGCGCGCTGATTAGATTATGTTATTGCAAGCTGTGGAAGATTATTTTATGTTTCCTGAAACTCAAACCGCGTAGAACTACCACAACGTCGCATAGCATTGACTAGGCAATGACGTATTACGTGTGCAACAAATTACTGACCTAAAAGAAACTGAAGTGCGAGGTGAGACGTTATTCGGAGCGGATCGCACTCACCCTGATGAAGGTTCACGAATTGAACCGAAACATTGTCGGTCGAAACACCGATAAGACGGTACGTGATGAATCCCGTATTTATAATAATGATTAAAAGAAACTGTTTTGTAAACAAAACACGCGCGGCATGCAGTAGCGTCTGAACTATAGTGTGACCATTAGTGCTGTGCACTCCCTGAGGTATGCGCGCGGCGAGACGGGGGGGAGAATCGGCTGCTGCGCTCTGTCAGTTCGCCGTCAACGCTCGTGGCGGCAGGTAGTTTTATTTGTATCGGACTGTCTATGTCACGCACATGAGATAAATATTCAAAGATGGGTCGTGCGTTATCTCGTGATATGAAATGGAAGATGAAGTTGAAACAGAATCTATGTCAGAATAACTTTCGTTAGAATATATAATTGTTTGTAAATATAAAAAATGTTCAATAAAACAAGTCCTTTGAATTATAAGTTTAGTTCTTATTTATCACCTGCATATTTTTAATAAAATATGAGTATATTTAAGTTACATTTTAATCAACTAAGTAAGTATAATATATTACAGATAGATAGCCTCCGACCATCGTCCTGCCACAAGTCTTGCCTTAGAAATGCAAACTGATATCGTAAGATATGTCCGACATGTATTGATCTCATGTGAACTCATGCAGTTTTTTCTTTGCCTCCCACCTCGCCGCGCATACCTCAGGGAGTGCACAGCACTAATGGTCACACTATAGTATCTCGGATAGTTTGATCTACTGTTATAGTAAGGTACCATTTGTCCCATAATTTCTCTCGTATATGAAACTATTTAACTCGCTTTTACTCGCTCGTCATTTGACAATTTGTTTTCTCGGTTCTGAAAGAGGACTTGTGTTCTATAGTGAAAAATCGTCCGTGTTTCAGAGGCCAGGCAATAAAAATCAATATAATAGGCCTTCCATCCAGCCGATACCAGAGATGAAAGAAAAAGTTTTTATTTGTAACGGCACCTTAGGACTGCAAATCTGTTGGTACTAGCTCATACGAAATTAGTGTAGTAAAAGGAAGTAGAGCTCTCTTTTTCTCAGTCTTTACACTCTTAGCAGAGTGGTCGTGGTCGTCATTTCTGGGGTAGGGTGCGCTTGACAATCCTTCGCCACTTCTCTCGTATTGCCGCTTTCCTGGTGCACACGTGTAGGGGACCGTCAAGTGCTGCTTTGATTTGGTCCGTCCATCTCATTGGTGATCTACCGCGTGGTCGTGCACCCTCAACCTTCCCACAACCACAAGGCATTCAATGGATACCTTTCGACGTCGCGACACGTGCCCGAAGAACGTGAAGGATGCGAGATTGCTCAGTAGAAGAAAGCCGAGTTGATGCCGAGTTCTTAGAGTATAGACTGGTTGGTACGGAATTCTGCCCATGATACCCCAAGCATTCTTCTCCAGCACCACATTTCGAGAGCATCTATTCTCTTCTTCTCGTTTCCTCGAAGTAGAGCTCTAAGTGTAAATGATTAACGTTGGTTTTTGTTCGCAGGCTGCGCGTTCCCCTCGCGATGGCACGGGCGCTGGTTCCAATCGGGGGTGATCCAGCCGATTGTGATCGAGGGGGATCGACTGTCCAACAAGGGGAAGTGCCTCTCCTCTGAAGGAGACAAGTTCCTGATTGTTGATGAGTAAGTTACTTTATTAAGGCCTTTGCATCTATTAAAAGGGTAGTAGAGTTCCTTGTGAAAGGGCTCGCCCGGGGAAGTACTACTACCATAGCTATTTCTGCTACCAATCAGCATTGTTGTGTTTCGGTTTGAAGGGTTGCCGGTGAAATTACAGGCACATGAGGCTTTACACTCGTATGCCTCAAGTTGATAGACTCGAAGTTGATGGCAGTGAATCATAGGGACGTTTCTAAGGTGCGTGACCTACGAGGAAATTCTCTGTTATAGGCGATGGATACCACTTAACATCTGGTGGGCATTAAGCTTGATCCAACTAGTAAAACACTAAAAAAGTATATTAACCGAGCGCTTAGTGGCAAGTTGAAGCTCTATCTGAGTAATAAAGCAGCCACTGTAAATTTCTTTGGTCGTGTTTTAAAATTATCTCTAAATCAGAGTAAAATCAAATTGAAAACAAAATATGTTGTTCATACTATTCCGCACTTTCTTGGAAAATTAAAATTGTAAAGTGCAAACTAATCGAACTTTATTTCTGTTTACTCTATCTAGTTTATTTATGTTGCAGGAAAGGCTGCTACCGATGTGTGGTCATGCACGAGAAGCACAAAAACGTGCTGCAGTACAAAGAAAGTGAGTAGCAACTTGGTAGAAATATAAAATAAAATAGTTTCAAACATGAATGCGCATTGCGTCTAAAATATGTTAGTACTTTGGTGATATTAGTTCTGGATTGGCACACTAGTAATAATATTTTTAATTTGCCCCATGGTGGACGCAAACAAGTTAGGTTAGCTTAATCTAAGGCTAATTTAATCTAACTAGCCTGTGTGGTCCCACTCCAAATCAAAGGCCTCCCATTTTCCATTCTATGTGATCTTGAAATTCCGCTGGCCAGGATACCGAAAATGCGTCAAGTTCGTTGCGCCATCTCCGCTTGTGCCGACCACGTGGTTGTGGTTAGGTTAGGTTATAAATAAAAAAAATGGCATTTGAATTCTAACAAGTGTAAACAACATTTAGCTGATATCAAACGTGTTAAGAAAAGGTTTTCCTAAAAAACTACATTTCTTCACAAACTAGCGATATATTTCAGCTAGTTCATTTGTCGTGTTGTTATGGCCAAGCTCGTCCCTAGAGGCTCGTATTCGGCCTAGAAACCATTAGTTTAACTTGAATACTGGCTAAGGATATATGGTTTTTGTTTATCGAGCATACGAGCCAAGGAATATAGATGAATATTCCTTGACAAGTACATATGCACTGTGCCTATGTAATTACTTTGGTACTTTTGGTAGACAGCTCCTAAAATATTCATGACTTTGAAAGAGGAGTCTAGAAGGGCTAAACATCGAGTTATAACTTTAACTTTAGCCAAAGATATATGGTAGAGATCTCCTAGTCTTAAATAGCACGCCCTACTTTATTACCTCAAATCCAAACAACCTTTAAGTAATACAATCTTATGGATAATTATGAAACGTACAGTGTTAGTAAGCTTGAACTAGATACAGAGGATTTGAATATCTCTTCTAGATGCAAACTGGGAGTTCCTGCAAATACTCGGGAAATGTGTTTTGAAACATGAAATTTCAACGCTAACCCCAAACCTACTGCACAAAAAGTTCAGTAATTCTAACTACACCACGCTCGATGGATGTTAATATTGCAGTCAGTTTCTCGTTTTGATGAAAAACTACGCGAAAGCTTCGTAAATAACCTAAACCTTCTCTCTTGTTTGGAAACTCTCTATCCCTTTATTTTTTTAAAGGATTAAGGATTACATAACGTAGGTTGTATAGTAGGGAAGGGTGGTGGAGCTTAAAGATGACTAGAGATATAGTCAATCTACATTTACGTAGAAATAATATTGAAAACTTACCCATCAAATGTTTCAACAAATAAACGTCCAATGTTACATTTAACTAGTCAATAGTACCAGGTTATGTTATTAGTTTGCTGGTCAGGTCGTCCGTGAAATCAATACTGGCCTCAGCAGATGACTAGCGTTCCAAACTGAAGGTCATCACACTAGGTAATATAATTTAAAAAAAAAGTGTGAAATTTTATAATTAATGTATGTAATATGTTTAGTTTGAATTGTTTATTTTTGTGGTGCGAATAAATGTATTTTCTTTCTTTCTCACTGTTGACAGACATACCTGGACCGACTTTTGACTGTAATGTCGACTTGGAAAAATGTATACTAAGATACATAGATACTAAGATACAAGTGTAAAGTTCTGGCACAATAAAATGTGGAGTGATATTTATCTATCAACGTGAAACAAAACACGTACTCCATCAAGGTAAAAGTAAGTTTGTATGGTTCGAGCTACTTCGACCTTCCTCAGTGGATGTTACTGAGTGTCAAACGAGTGTGATTTAACCAACCGGCCAACCGAAGGCCTTGATGAGTTTAAATTCTTCTAGGAATGGCATATGTCACGTTAATACCCATTACTCTCGTTCCAGCATTCTGCCACCGAAGAGACGCGCTGCCACACCTGTGTTCCTCCATCACAGGAGACGCCCTTCTGTACTCCATGTTCAGGGAGAATGCGGACCCTGTTGACTGCCCGCTAAAAGGACCTTTCTCTTTTACGTATAACAGGTGAGTGCTTTGAGGATAATTTTCTAGTGGAGACCACTTACTGAAAAGCGCAGCTTAGCATGGGCATAATAAAGGTTATACTGGTGCAGGTCGTAAAAGATCATCTCTCTGGAATTCAGGGACGGAGGCCTAGTGGTCAGGTTTAGGTAGGCTGTTATGATGACTATGCGGTTGACTTCCTTCAGAGAAGAGCCATTAGAATCATCGGTGATCCCAAACTCGCCGACAGGCTGGAACAGCTGAGTCAACGCCGTGACATCGGATCGCTCAGTGTATTCTACCGCCTGTATAATGAGGAATGAGCTGAGGAGCTATTTGATCTCATCCCGTCGTCGAGATTTTACCATGGCACTTCTCGACAACGTAATAAAGCTCATCCACATATCATCGACAATTGGGTATCACGCACCACACGCTTCACGCGATCTTTTCTACCCCATACTTGCAAGATGTGGAATGAGCTACCATCTGAGGTTTTCCCATTAGGCTACGACATGGCACGCTTCAAGAGAAATGTAAAGAGGTAACTACAGTGTAGGGAACTCATCAACAATACCCCGGGTGTTGCCGGTGTCAATAGGCGACGGTGACCGCTTACCATCAGGTGGGCCGTAAGCCTGTTTCCCCACAAATAACATAAAAAAGTGGATTTTCATGAATTTATGTAATGAAGTAAACAGAAGGAAGTCGTTTGAAAAGGTATTAAGAAAACTAACACAGAAACCGTTCTTTGAAAAATCTCGTCCGCGAAATAATGAAAGTACGACGCCAAAAAATATTCATGGAACTCGTCAGAGATCTTTTGACAACTTTTTATGAACGAGCTTTATCTGTAAATCGCCTGAATTGACTTTATCTATAAATACCATTCATAACTTTAGGCCTAACGCTCGGCCTGCCTTCGTAACTTCGGTATTTATCTATTCAGCATAACGTCAATTATTTCCAAGCGCTTATCCTTGTTTCAAAGTTTATTATATGGATTAAATCAGTCAGAAATAACTCAATTCTACGAAAGTCATTAGGAACAAAACGACTAATTAGTAGTCTTACAAATTGGAAACGGTATCCGTTAATTATTCAAAATCAAGTAAAAACGGTTATTTACAATGATCCTCCCAATCAAATGACTGCTGATCAATTAATCGATGATCCGTGAAAGCTGTAGCCATATCTAGCGGATAAATCGCAGCGGAAACCCCGCTCCTTCCATCTCCATTCTTTCAGAGCACTTTTGTATACTTGTGCGACAAATATTTGTAGTTTAATAAAAAAATTATTAATAAAAAACGTTTATTTCAGACCAGACCGGGATCCATATTTTTTGTTAGTAAACACAGAAAAGTCATACTTAAAGAATATTGTTAGTAGGTACACAAAAAGATAAATAATAAAATGCGGCAATATTGAAGAGCGAGCGCATCTGTTGAGACACCAGGCATGTGATCGGCCATCCAGCGCCTCGTGATATATGAGCGTTCACAGCAACAACGGTCCTTCCATGCATGCGGCTCACCAGCAATAAATAATTGATATAGCATTTCATAATTTTTAGATTTTTAAAACCATCCTAATAACTTTCAAAAACTTTTTCAATTACGACTCTGACGTGACAAGAGCCTGTAGCACAATTGTCAGTCCTCGTATCAAGACGAAGGTTGCGGATTCAAGTCCCGTCCGGCTTGAAAGTTTTTGAGATGGTTTTAATAGAATATTCCGTAAGTGTCGGTTAACACTAAAAATAAAATACTGTATTATTTATTCGTTATTAAAAATATTTAAGTACCTACATTATTTCCATACTAATCGAGACCCATAACCACAAACTGAAATCTTGAGCGTCATACCTAGCATTTCTTTCAATATCAAGAATTATTTTGCTTTTTATATACTGGCGAAAAAAATATGCTTATCTGCTGATTTGTTTTGACAACCAATGAACTCGTTGTTTAGTTTTTACGCATCCGCTACTGTATCAATCTTAGCGGACATTCTGATAGTTTGTCCGCTAAATATATTGATCTTAATTTATGTGTAATCGTCAATTCATTTCGAACCAACTGCCATGCGCGTTGACGCATGTCAATAGTCTTAATTACCCAACTGTGGAGAACATCTGTCGAGGCATGCTCGTGTCCCGAATTCATTGATGATTTTAACAGACAGACAGAACTGCAGTGTTTTGTTGTAATGAGCTATCGCTGCTGTGCTGAATAGTAATAGGGATAGATAGATCGAAATAGCTATGTAATAGAATGTTTTACAGCACTGCTATTGTAACTAACATAGCCTCACTCACTGCTTCGATCAATCCCTCTATAATGTCATAAATGAACGGAATACATCTTATAGACAGGTGCCTAATCTATACTAAGTACTATAATATTATAAAGAGGAAAGATTTGTATTTTTGTGTGTATGTTTGTAATGAATAAACTCAAAAACATTTTATTATGTATTTCAAAATTATTTCACCATTGGAAAGCTACATTCACCCTGAGTGACATAGGCTATATTTATTGCTAGAAAAGATTAGGGATCCTTACTAAAACTTAAGTAACGTAACCCAAGGTGTAAAAAGTACCCTAAAACCAATGATATTCTAAAGGAGAATATCATTGCCTAAAACGTCTTTCGTCGCATGCGCTGCGGAAACTATTGATGATAGAACAAAAGTATGTTCTACAATATTAAAAAACATATCAACATCTACATAAAACTTCATAATATTATGAAGAGGAAAGTTTTGTTTGTATTGAATAAACTCAGAAACTACTGGTCCGATTTCAATAAATCTTTCACCAACAGAATGCTACATTATCCCAGAGTAATGTAGGCTACTTTTTACCCAATTGTGCAGAAGGAGGGTAACGTTTTTATTGAAAAATTACGTGTGCAAAGCTGCGGATTGGTCAGCTAGTAATATTATGAAAAGGAAAGATTTGTACTTCTGTATGTTTGTAACTAATAAACTCAAAAACTACTGGTCCGATTTCAAAAATTATTTCGCCATTAGTATGCTACATTATCCTTGAGTAACATAAGCTAGTTTTTACCAAACTGCGCAGAAGGAGGGTAATGTTTTTTTACTACGCGTGCTTAGCTGCGTATTGGCCAGCTAGTGTTTTATAAATACTTAATAAAAACACAATATTGTCTGAATTATACCGCGTCAAGTCAGATATACACGGCGCCCTTTAATTTACTGTTTTCCCAGATCAAACATTGTTCAGACCATGGTCTACTAACAGTTTATAACATCAAATTAATAAACAAAACGAAATCGGTCTTTGAAAAATATAAAAAGTTGCGAACTTAAAACGTCTATTTTAACGGTACGCCCTACAACATAGTTAGCGCGCTGACCGGTAGCTACTATGTACCTAAGGAGTAGGTAATACGCTACGGTTATCTACCCATGAGCTTTATGGCACGGTTAGTTTTTGAACAAAGTTAGACTTATTTGAGAAGGTCTAGATTGTTTTTTCTTTATTCTCTCATCAAATGCTATAAATAGATATTAGACCATGGTCTGAGCAACGTTTCTTCTGGGAAAACAGTGATGTAAAGGACACCGAGTATACCATACGTTGATGGACATTGACGAAAGTAACTTTACTGATAGGTGCGTAAATAATTTTGTATTTATAGTGATCATGCCTGGTGAGGAAACCTTGAATAGTTTGAAACAATAGGGATTGCATTTACATAATCCGCACTCAAATTTATTTCAGAGGACATGGCGAGTGCAAGAGTCCGGTGTCCTCAATTGAGAGCTGCACGGAAGACTCGAGGCTGCTCCTCAACTACCAAGCCTGCCCTGACGTCCACGCTTCAGAAAGTACCGGTAAGATTGGAACTTGCTCCACACCTATTCTTTCACGTCAGAACTGCTAACGAAATAGGCCAATTAATTTTATATTATGGGGCCTAGTCAAGTTATTTATATACTTATGATTCAAGTACCTATCACGGTAGAATTTAAAAATTATATATGTAGATATTTAGTCTTGCTTTAATTGTCAAACAGAATATTTGTAATTGTGTTGTAATCAGTAAAAAGTAAAACTAAATCTACATTTTTGGTATAACTTTTTTAGGGTTCCGTACCCAAAGGGTCAAACGGCACCCTATTACTGAGGCTCCGCTGTCTGTCCGTCTGTCGCCAGGCTGTATCTCATGAACCGTGATAGTAAGACAGTTGAAATTTTCACAGATGATGTATTTCTGTTGCCGCTTTATCAACAAATACTAAAAACAGAATAAAGTAAATACTTAAGGGGGCTCCCACACAACAAACGTGATTTTTTGCTCGTTTTAGCTCGATATTGATAACGGCAACAGGTAGACGCTTGAAATATTCACAGAATATTTAGTTATGTATTCACTTTAACAATAAATAATTAAATTATAATAAAACCAATATTTAAGGGGTGCTCCCATACAACAAACGTGATTTTTTTGCCGTTTTTATAGATAATGGTGCGGAACCCTTCGTGCGCGAGTCCGACTCGCACTTGGCCGGTTTTATTACTAAGTAGACCTCGACCCCTAAAGCCAATCACCAATTTAAATTCACAGCTCTCCGATGTAGGACACTGCCAAAACTCTAATCTGTTTATCCTTTCTCTTCAATAAACAACCCTTTTATTTTACACCTAAAATTGAAACGAAGTGGGGTGGCTGTTAGAAAACCGGTTAGGAACTTACAAATGAATCGGGCGGCGTGCCAACGTATCGAACATGGGTTAAGTGCAGAAACGTCTTTCTGGAATATTAAGTTAGTTAAGTAAGGGTTTGCTTATGCGCCAACAATGCAGAATTGTATGCAGGAGCTATTAACGTAGAATGAATTTCCGCAAGCTACTTACCTAAATTCACTTTATCTCTCTTTTACTACTCGTAATACTTTATGGCATCAGAATAGTAAGTAAAAGTAGGTATTTGTTACCTGATCTCTTACTTAGAGCATTCAGAACGCTCTGAATGCTCTAAGCCTTATTTATTTGTTCGACAAAAAGTTACATACTAACAGCACTATATTATAACAACATATAACACACATTTTCAATATTACCTTGGCGAAAATTCACAGATATGGTCTTGCATTTTCTAAGTAGGACCTATCTTGTTTAAGTGTAAATAAGTAGTTTATAAGTACTAGATATTAAGGGGAGACCGGAGGGGAATCGCCCATACAACACGTACTACCAAGATCATTTCTAATTGGAGGATATTTCCACCTTAATAAGGTATTATTTTAATTTGAATAGTATTTATCTTGGTTCCCAACTATATATTAGATCAAAATACTTACCTAAAATGAAATAGAAGCCTATCGCATTCTGCATGTTTTTACGTCATAAAAGACCTGTTTTCAACCTAATTGCTTCGTATTAAAAACAACAACATCTTACGTATCCTAGTCATGGGAACATAGATTATATCGTCTAGTTACAGAATAACAACACAATGAGAAAAATACAACAAGTTTTCAGTCATCATTTTTGGTATTACGGAACACGGTCAAAATCTAATCAAATTTAGAATCGTTCTATTGCTATCACTGTCGCTCTGCGTAAACTTCGTCACTAAACAGGGATAGCGATATTCAGGCCGAAGTTTTTGACGCGGCCGAATTGAAGTTGCGCTCGGGGTTCGCCGGCTTCTTAAGGTTTTGCACTGTCGCTTTGGTGTTACTGTAATGGTTGTGTAAAATTAAAAAAAACATATAAAGCACTGTAAAACCGTACGTGTATATATAGACTGGCATAGCTAAGAAACAACCTAGTTATTGATTAAAACGGGTATTTATCGCGTGTGTAACTACCTTGTTTATTTGTTATCCCGACGTTTCGGCTGTGTTGCAACAGTCGTGGTCTCGGGTTCACCTGGTCACCGACCGGTAAATACCCGTTTTAACCAATAATTATGTAAAGCGATCGCGAAAGTTTGAAAAATAAGAAATAACCTATTCATAATAATAATACTTATTTATTTGTAGTTACACTAGGTAAATTATGGAAACTACGATGCTAAAGACAGACTCACAGTCAGGCATAGGTATCAAACGTATAACACCGCTCTTTTTGCGACGGAGTTAAAAAAAACTTCTGCAATCAAAATTGAACCCGTTTACCAAACTGGTACGTACGTAGTACATATTTAAATCATGACGATGACAGTGCTATCTCGCTCGCTCTTGCAGCCCTTACGGGAGCCGTTAGTGATGCGCTGCGTGCCTATCGATAACACTAATCACCAGTAATTGTATTGAAAAGGAAACAATAGTACCTACATTGTTAGACAAGGGCTGTAAGCGATCTATTGTACCTACACCCGAGATATATAGGCTAGAAATATTATAATCGCTTACATCAGAGTATAACACATAGCTTTTCATCAAGAATGCGAGGAATTAAAAAAGTCTTTTTATAACAGTTTGTTGCTAAAAAGAATATTTGCGTTCCGGGTATGCATTGTTTTATTTTTCACTACTAAACTATGGCCTCATTCGTTTTAAAATAGAAATAAGGATACCTATATGTCAAGGATACTATATTTGAGTTGCTGACGATACGGACACAGTGTCCCAACTGACACTTTTGATTTTATATTTTTTTACTGTCGATTCGGACACCATCAAATTATTGAAGCTGTTAAGTATAGTCAGGTAAGAAACGTTTAAGCAAAATATAATATAGACTTTACAAAAAGAGAAGCGTCGTAGGAATTGAGGTCTTGCGTGTGCTAATTTACTACTTTTGTTGGGTTGACAACACTGCTACCTATGTCATTGCCAGTACGACTAAAAGTTTTTGATACTTGGTAAACAGACATCATTCATAGACACCAACTGTTGTCATCAGTAGGTACTTGCTATTAAGTAGGTATATAAGATATTATTTATAGATAGGTATTATTTATAGATATTATTTATAGATAGGTATTATTTATAGATATTATTTATAGATATTTTTATAGATAATATTTATATAAGATAGTGGCTAGCTATGTTGTAAGTCTAACGTGCTTCCATGGAGCATGGCTTTTCTACTCTTCTAGTACCTACTTATACAGTGCACCTCGCACTGGACTGCACACCCAGACTTAAAAAAATAAAACATGGAGACATTTTATAATTTTATTAACGTTATCTTAATATACAGTAAAAATTGACAATTATAAATAATAATTTAATCAGTACCATGACTAAAGTCTGAATTTAAGTGTTCAATGCCGCTTGTGTCTAAGCTAGCTTTAGAGCATTTACTCTCGGACTCATCTGTTTCATCTTCGGATTCTGATTCTGTTATATATATGAGAAATTATTGTAAAATGTCCATCAAATGGTCCTGTTTCCAATATTTTTCTTCAACATGTTTCACATGTTCACATTCTTTTTGCCACTGAGCAGTGGTAATATTATTGACGCATTCATTTATCATGGGCAGCAATTCCTTCGCTGATACATTAACATTCCAATTAGTATCCAATTCCATTAGTATCCAACATGCTGGTACCCGGAATGAATTCCATTCCATTCCGGGTACAATGTATCTTTCACCAAGGGAAATGGCTTTAGATATCCCAGATTCATCTGAGCCTTGCCAGTACCTGTTGACTTCATGCGCAGTATGGATGTATGTCTCATCTACTTATTAAGCAATTGGTTTTTCTGTTTCTCTCAAACGGTTCATGGTCTGCAAATATTTGGCACGCCAAGCCACAATATCATGCCGCTCTATAAGTATTTTTCGTTTTGACTGACATTTTTTATATTGATATTTCATTTTTTTTCAAAACACTCTGCAGACTAGAAATTCCACCACCAAAATGTATCTCTTTTTTTAGTACTTTAAGCAGCTTCCTTAGAGTCGGTACCTCTATTTAAACAGTATAAAATTGTCGAATTTTGCTCCGTATGGCACATTTGTCAAAATCGTCCAGAATTATTGTCTTGGGCCCGCCTTTGCGTTTTTTCCCTGGAGTGCACAACACACCTCTATTTACAGCACCTTCATTTTTTAATTCTAGACACAGTGACTCTACTAAGACCTGCAACATAAAATGTACATAATCAGTTTAATATCTAAAAACGCAAAGTATCAATATGTGTTAGTCATACTACAAAAAAAGGTCAGTTTGACTGGAGTGATTTTTACCTAATATAATATTTCCATTTATGCTAATCACACATAAAACACTAAATACGCTGTTTATTTCGTCTAAGAAGTTAATGTACAGTTCAAAAATACCACAAAAAAGCTATTACATACCAGTCATTGCGGCTACTCATTCCGTAGCTTTGTTCAGGTCGATGATTGGGATTTTTGACGATTTTTCGCGTTGACAAAACTGTATCACATTAAATAGTATTTGCCTCACAGAGCTGCGTAACGTTTTTCCTCTTTTCGACATAATTATGCAAATATTTAACTCAAAAACAAGATCAACAATAATGTATCGAGTCGAAGTTGCCATTTGGCAGTTGCGTGACGAGATAGATGGCAGCTGGATTGTGTTGCCATATAAAATCTTAATGTTAGTTCACCGTAACGCCACGACTCTTCTCTTATTGAACAGACTATAATGTGATAAAACTAATCAAATGGCTTTGCGAGCGTGTGGTGACTTACATTAATGTTAAAAAAAACCACAAGTTTCATTAATAGCGTATATTTGGTATAAATCAACATCTTGTATATGAAGGTACTTAGGCATCTATTTAATGATCACTTAAATATATCTCAAATAAAGAGATAGAGAGAGTGTGACCTTGATATGCATCCATTTCGTCATCTTGCTGTGCCGCCGCGGCGCCTCGGTAAAAAAATGTTTTTTAACTGACTGTACAATGCAGCTATTTTTAATGGCGTCCGAATCGACAGTAACAAAAATATTAAAATCAAAGGTGTTAATTGGGACGTTGCGTCCCAATATATTGTATCCGAATCGACAGTTCATTTTAGCTCATTAATAATGCAATGAGACTCATTCTATTTTAAAATTTTCTTACTGCCCGTAAATCGCATTTACGGGGCCAATATCAAGTTTACAATGACCAACTTTAAAAGCATGACTGATGAAAACATTTTTATTGTTTGATATTAAATAAATTATAACGTATTTATTTCAGTTGAAGAGTTGGAGTGCCTGGCGACGTGGAAGGAAGGCAGCCTCCGGTTCCTGGTGGGCAAGCTTCACCACAACCACGCGACCAGCAACGAGGACCGCTACAGATGCTTTGTCTACGAAAAGACAAATGGTATTGGTAAGACTTTCTTGTATTAGTACGCTTTTCATTGATGCTTTTAACTAAGTATTTCCACGTCCATCTTCGAGACATGGGTGATAGTCAGAACTATTTAAACTTTCTTTCATAGGAGAGCAGTTTTGATCAACTTGCTGTGGATATTAGGTTCCTAAGACCTAATATTGTTATATCCCTGGATAATAATACCTAAGTGTATTTCGATCCACTGTTGACCTCCAGCTTATAAATACAAACCTATCTTATTATCACAAAAGATGGAGGTCAGGTAGGTAGTACCTATCTCATGCTTACTTGTCATTCATTTTACCTCAGTCAGACGACAACCCCTATGTTCCATCTACCTGTGATTTTGGCCTACTAGCGGTAGCAAAATGTCATATATTTTGCCGTATACAAAAGTTTTGCGCACTGTTACTTATCATTATCACTTGTAGGCTTAACAAAGTAGGGATAAATAGAACATAGGGTTCGGCCGTAAAAGAAACCATAGTGACCCGAAGTCGATGAGAAACTTATAAACACTTTATATTCCAGCATCAGGTGCCGGTATTAAGGAAGGCCCGGCCACAGCTGCTGGCGTGGAGTACCGGGTCGCCCAGTCTGGAGACGCCACGTGTAACGGGCTCTTTAGCGCCACTGAAGGCTCACGGACCATGTCCTTGAAGCGAGGTGAGATTGCTGCTGAGTATGTCGTTATCAGACTCCCGGACCATGTCCTTTAAGCAAGGTGAGATTGCTGCTGAGTATATCGTTATCGGGCTCCCGGACCATGTCCTTGAAGTGAGGTGAGATTGCTGCTGATATCGTTATCGAGCTCCCGGACCATATCTTTGAAGCGAGGTGAGATTGCTGCTGAGTATGTCGTTATCGAGCTCCCGGACCATGTCCTTCAAGCGAGGTGAGATTGCTGCTGAGTATATCGTTATCGGGCTCCCAGACCATGTCCTTGAAGCGAGGTGAGATTGCTGCTGAGTATATCGTTATCAGACTCCCGGACTCTGTCTTTCAAGCAAGGTGAGATTGCTGCTGAGTATATCGTTATCGGGCTCCCGGACCATGTCCTTCAAGCGAGGTAAGATTGCTACTGAGTATATCGTTATCGGGCTCCCAGGCCATGTCTTTCAAGCGAAGTGAGATTGCTGCTGAGTATATCGTTATCAGGCTCCCGGACCATGTCCTTGAAGCGAGGTGAGATTGCTGCTGAGTATATCGTTATCGGGCTCCCGGACCATGTCCTTCAAGCGAGGTAAGATTGCTGCTGAGTATATCGTTATCGAGCTCCCAGGCCATGTCTTTCAAGCGAAGTGAGATTGCTGCTGAGTATATCGTTATCAGGCTCCCGGACCATGTCCTTGAAGCGAGGTGAGATTGCTGCTGAGTATATCGTTATCGGGCTCCCGGACCATGTCCTTCAAGCGACGTGAGATTGCTGCTGATTATATCGGTTTTCTACCTATTGAACTTATCTACTCTACCTATACACTATAGGTAACACTAAACACTATAGGTGGTTGGGTTGGGAGGTTGGTAAAAGTCCAAGGATGGCATCCTTGGACCATTAGCGTCTGTTCAGACTTGCCACAGCCACACCACAACGACAAAAATGTGACCGTAGACTTTACTATTTTTCATTCCAGTTTCAGTCCGTTTCAACTGCCAGTTTCCGACTTGGATGACGTTCTCCCACACCTGGCACACCCTGGACTTCAGCAGCAACTACACATTCTACCAGAGGAATGCTACGTTACGTATTGCGAATAACACTGGCGCTGATATTAAAGTCTACTGTGTCAATGTCAAAGCGAGTTCGCCGAGCGGAAATTCTGTTGCGTTGGTAGCCCATTGGCAGCATCACTGGTGAGTTAAGTCACAGTAATGAGATCAAAAATATTGCATAGAATATGAAGGTCTACTTGGTCAATGTACCTATAGGCGAACTCACTGAGTGGGAATTCTTGTGCGATGGAGGCGCATGCGCCACATCACTAGTGAGATAAGTCACTGGTGAGTTTAAATACCTACTAAAAGGTCTATTGCGTCAATGATACTGCTTACTGCCAGTGAGATCCAGTGGTTGTCAATCACGACCAAAGAGTTCAGTAAAAACCTTAACACGACACGGGAAACATGACACGAATCCCATGTAATAAAAATAAATTAAACGGAACGCGTCGATTCTGTCCTAAACAGAATCAAGTCAATGATTGTCAATCTGCTTCTAATGCAATCCTTGACAGTGTGGTTTTCTGATACCCGTCAGCGAGTCACTAAGTACTGGCCAGTCAGCTTTGAAAATCTGATATTGTACTTGACGTTTTAACTTAGTTTAAAGAAACGAATACAAAATGTCAACGAAAATCATTACCTACCTCTCATTTGCACACTATTGCCTTCAATTATCAGGCCTAAGTACGTAAATAAAGCTTCCTACATGCTAACTGTGTGTGATTAATCAAGACTTCGGTATTATTCAGCGCCTCCCGCTACGTGTGCGTGGTGCTGTACCGAAGAGACGCATTCATTGCGGAGCTGCAACGGGGCTCTCCCACGGCGCGCCCGGACGAGGCCTGCTCGCCGCGACACTTCAACGCAGTCACTGCGCCTTACGTTACATTAGTTGGTGAGTGCGTTACACAAAAAACTCCTTGGGATTATGTACAAACATACATTCTAATTGAAAAAATCTGTGGTAGAATGCGCTACTGATACGTTGCTGAAAAAAGTTATGTCATGTCCGAAAACTGACATGAATCATGTTATGGATGCGTTCATGTCGAATTAAAACATGCTACGAGTAGCTGTTTCTTTTTAATAACGATAATAAAAAGCCGTTTTCAACGATCGTTAATTAACGATACGAAGTTTAATGTTTTGTTACTCAAGCATGAAACTTAATATTGTTAATGTAAATTTGCAATAAAATAAAGGAAATTCAACAACATAGTGCAGTCTTATATTTATATCTCTCAATTTTCAGCAAGTAATCCAGAATCTAAAGAATGCCCATACTCCGGGAAATACGCTATAGAAAACCACCAGCACAGCAGGAGAAAAAGATCGTCTGAGATACATCAAGATAGCGTAAGAAGAAAGAGAGAAAAGGAAATGGAACATAATCTTAGAGTTAATGGCACTAGGTTGTTCAATTTTAGCGTAAGGAATATGTCTGATGCTCCAATGCTGAGAAGTAAAAGGCAGTCAGATGGAAGTGAAGTAAGCTGTGTGGTGAATAACTATAACAAACTTGAAGTTGGGTGCAATTCAGTGAAGAACATGGAATTTTATTCCACGTGTCAGAATAAAGATTATATTACAGGTGAGTTAATTTACAGACAATTATTTACTTGCATTATTTTTAAACGAGTAGTAGGTAAGTCAAATCAAAACATACCAATTTATTTCAGGAAGACTTACAATGCTGTTTAAGGTAGTGCTAGTAGGTACACAAGTTTGGTGGTTACATACATTGCATACTGAGAGCCTCTAGCTAAGCATAAAGAATAAGCTTGTGTTGTAGGACTCAGAGTACAAATTTGAGAAGCACAAAGTACAGAACTGCTCGCTTTCTAAGAGCAATATTATTGAAAATATATTATTAAAATGATCATAAGCATAGGTACATTACGTACGTTATAATTAATAAAATAAAATCTAACAATATGATTTTATTTTATGTTTATGATAGTGGTGACTGGGTGAATAAGCGTGTGTTTGAAGTTCTTATTTGAAAGCATTCACACAATACACCATTTACATTGTACAGGCAAAGATATGTAGTTATAAAACTAGGTACCTATAGTTTTTAAGTTCCTTACAAGTGAACTTTACAAAAATTTTGAAGTTTAGTAGGTACCAGATGGCGGGACGATCTCGATGCACTTATTGCAATTGACTGACAGAAGCCCTTGAACAGGGCGAAAAGGCAAGGGAGTCTGCTTAGTAGTGGGATCCGGCAAACTCTTTATATTTAGTAGTTTACAGTGTGGGATTCCAAGATAATCATGTTATTCCAGCTTACACCTGTCACGGCGGGTGGTACGAGAACGGCGTATCGTTTGTAGTGACGACGCCGGTGACACGCGACAGCACTGCGGCACGGCGGTACTGCTTTATGTCAAAAGAAGCCCGTGGAGGGACGCTTACTGTCACACGCTCAGCGACCAACTGCGAGCGAATGAACGTGCAGCCCGAACTTGTATTCGACGCTGTCGCCACTGGTAAGTTGAATTCCTTTATGATTTAGGTAGGAATCATTCTAAGTTTAAACATCTTCTTCTTCCTGCCCTTTTTCCACATGAGGTACGTGGGGTCGGCACAACGTGTTTTCCTTCCATACCTCTCTAAAGTCAAAGTCAAAATCTTTTATTCATTAAAATCACAAGGATCACTTTGAAACGTCAATTTTACTGCCTGTTCCTTCGCGACCAAGCCAGGAAAGAAAGGCAAGAAAACAAGGCTGGTTGTTTTTTTTAATGATCCTTTTAGAATACATAACAATACAGGTAATAAATTACGTCTAAATTGTAACATTTTGAATGAGTTGGAGCAATTTAAATTCCAAGCTTCTCTATCATCTAAATAATCCGATATTTTATAGTAGGCTTTGTTATAAAGATTTTGTTTAATTGCGTTTTTAAATTTGTTAATCGTCAATTTTTATTTCAATCCCAAGCTTCTCTATCATCTAAATAATCCGATATTTTATAGTAGGCTTTTTGTAAAGATTTTGTTTAATTGCGTTTTTAAATTTGTTAATTGTCAATTTTTGTACATCACTTGGGAGTTTGTTATAAAAGCGAACACCTTGACCTTTAAACGATTTACTAACAGTAGTCATCTCCGTTGTCACTTCTTTCTTACCCATATAATTCTTCACACAGTCCATCCTTCTCTTCTTCGGCCTTCCTTTACTTCTCTAACCATTCACATTCATATCTAACACGCTTTTAGTCACATGATTTTCTTCCCTCCGCATGACGTGGTCATACCACGCTCAGCTTTTCTATCACGGACGCAACTTTCAAGCTTCCCCTAATATAAGTACTCATTCCATATCTTATTCATCCTCATTACCCCATACATCCATCTCAGCATTCGCATTTCCACCGCGTGCACTCTTCTTTCGTCTTATCGTCTTGTAAATGTTCCCCAGAACTTTAGGGTTAAGTTAAGTTTCGTTCTAAGTTAAACGTGAAGCTCGAATAGGAAGGAGAGGTAACCAAAATAACTTACAAGGTGTTTCGGTGGACAATAGGTAGGTAGGTGTCTGCCAAAGGAAAGGGAAAACCTTTCACCGAACACCTTTTAGCCTGGGGTCGTAGAGCCAACCGGTTTTGTTGAGAAGTATTACTGACGCTCAGGTTCATAAAACACATCGTTTCCAGGATCTAGTATAGTTATTTTATTTGTAGTTAGATGTCGCAGTTTCTGATTTATTGACGCTCTCTCTTTTTTGCTTGTTATTCAAGTAGTTCCTACATGTATGTATGTATGTACGTACATGTACTGGTAAGTACATATGTGACGATAGACACACTACAGTGTAATAAAAAGAAGGTAGTTAGTAATTTTTATCTTGAAATAGACATATCATATCATATACTTAGTTTTTATGTCAACATTATGATGAAAACGAGCTGTACTTATATTCAGCTTGAAAACTTACTTAGTTTTACTTTTTACAGGTGAATGTCAAGACCAAACAAACAGTCAACCAGTGCTGCGAATACCACTACATCTTGTTGTACATCTCCTCATTATCCACTATATCATACCAAGATGATTCGTTGTTCGATGAAATCAATTGTTTTACCCCTAAACCTTGTATAGCTATATATAAGAAGCTTAGATCAAAATATAGGAACCTAGATGGTAAGGCACTTTTATAATCGTGCTTTATTTTTGTAATTAAACAGTTAACACTGTTAATAAGTTTGTTAAAAACTAGATTTATAAGGAAGTAAATAGTTGAATAAATAACAGTAAAATATCATACATAGACGCCATCGCCTAAAAATCTATGCTCCAGATTATAAAAAATAACAGATTAATTAACATTCATTCTAGGTGTGTTGTATTACTTGTATTTTAAAAGAGTTAAAAACCAAAGGGATGATGTCATTAACTTCTACTTTACAATCGATCATGCATGACAGAACATACCTACAATTATTTTATTTTGTGGACATTTTTAGTAGATTTTCTGCATAGTGTTTCAGTACAGGAAAATCCTTAAAGGCATCTGAATGTAAATAATTGTTTAATAGACATCTTTTTAGTAAGGTATACAGAAAATAATCACTGTTTAAAATTAAACTAATACATACTAATCTAAATAAATCTCATTACATCGAAACATATTCATGCCTTAAACTTTTCAAAATAAATTTATGTCTGTTATAAAGTCATGACGCTATACTATGACTATTTACTAATTTAGTTGAAGCTGATGAAAGTTCCTGATCACTTTTCAAAGTGGAAAGGCACTTTCTTCTTTCTATTTTGAAGAACGTAATCTCTTGTGTAGTTTGTATAGAGTTTATGGTAGAAACGGTGTGTGGTTCTAGGATAATGGAAATACTAATTAGATCGAGAAGGTTGATAGAGTTGAGAATGGTTGTGAATCAATGTTTCTTGTTGCTACAGTTTTATATTTAGTAAGTTTCTGAAATCTATATCGTTTCATAAGACTGCACGCCTTTGTTATATTTCGTAATTTCATGTTAATGCAAAATATTTAAGGTATATTCATTCCGTAGTAAACAATACCTACTATAAAGATTGCGCCACTTAATTTGCCTGCTGTTAAGTCCCCTATAACAATGTATGACACAGTCTCTTCAGTTCCCAATTGCATTGATAGTGGTCTCAACCAAACTAACCTATGTAAGCATCAAATGGAAGTCATTTCATATCAGTTTTCTTCTCTACTTAGGTTTATGCCATGGATGCACTGCACAATATTCAAAGATAGGTGCTAAACACATCTATCATTTAGAAAATTTGTGATTTACAAGTTAAGTAGGTACATAAGTATGATAATAAGCTAGTTACGTTTTCATAGACTGCACTATTTCTAATAAAATAACATAAAGTATTTTAAAGTTTCAGAACTGCGTAAAAGTATCACAGAAGACAAATTAGCTTAATTTATACTGAACACATAATGTACAAAGATGATAAACAGATATTTTGTAGCTAGTGTAATTTCTAAATTAGTTATGTTAAGGTACTTAGGTATTTTATTTTCAATGTTGAGTGCACGCTACGTAACAAGTTGTTAAACATGATTGTTTTCAAGCAAGTTGTTACTAGTGTACTAAGTCGTAAATAACATAACATCTTAGCTCATAAGTTTTGTTGTTTCTGGTTCGTATTTATTTAATTTAGGCATGTTAGGTACCTTTATAAAATTCAGTTTAATTTAATTTTTTTTTAATTAATATTCATTTCACCGTGTGTGTCTGTATATTTTGTTTTATTTTCTAATTTTAACCTCTAAAGGCCAATCATTTGATATATCCCAAAGTCTGTCATAACATAAAGTGATTGTTAAAGTCAATGGTTAAAGTACGGAGACGCAACTGGCAGTTGGAAGGAAGCTCTTTAAAGGTAATTTACTTAATATTATTTTTTAACCAGCATAAAACAGCCCATGAGTTCGTCAGCAAAGCATTTTATGGTAAAAAGTAAATTTCATGACTTTTGTTGATTCAATTGCACCATGTAATGGTCGCTTTACTAAATTATAATAGTTAGCAGTGTATGTACGTATTTTATGATATTTTTACGAGAAAGCAATGTTTTCTCTGATCAAGCAATACTATCAATAAGATATGAATAGATAAGAATGAATTTAGATAAGAGAATGGCAAATACTCATTTTGAGATCAATGTAAAATTTACATTACCTAGTTAAAATAAGCTAGAAATAAAACCGCAACAGCAATAATTATATATGTATTTATAGCTATTGAGCGTTACATTTTGAATAGTAAGTAGACAGTTGTGAATAATGGGGCTAGAATTGTTGTTTTTAATGAATCAGAGAAATTATTTCATTGTGGAAGAAACCCTAAATAAATAAGCTTAGATTTGCGAACAAATTTTCAGCCTATTTACCATCGGAATATCATCGTTATGTTTTCATGTGTGATGTACATACATTGAGATTATGAACATAGGAACATAGTCGTCAGCATGAAATAAAAGTACATTGAAATTATTTTGTTGTTTAATTTTACTAACGTCAATGAGTTACACCATAGAATATAGGTAGTTATTATTTTTTGCCATACCCTTACACACGTGCACCATACCTATCGTAAAGTTTTAATATGAATGTAACTATGTCTTGTTGAAATAAATAAATGAATACTGAATACTACTCTCAGGCCATTTTATTAGGTAACATTTGACAGTTCAACAAAATTTAACAACGTAACCTTGTGACGGCGGGCATAAAATGATTATATTGTTTCGTTTTGTTAGAACTACATAATTGCTTAACTTTTTTCAACTACGATTACATATTTATTGTAATAATGACCGATACGAGTACGAGTTCGGTACGAATTGTACCAAACTGACAGACGACAACAGACGTCAAATGTTACATAATAAAATGGCTCTATAGTATATGATGTTAATTAATCAGTCCAGCGTTTGACAGTCGAGAAAAATCGATATCTAACGGCCAGCAATACCCTAAAAGTTCAAGTGAGATATTTCAATGCGGGCTTTTCATGTTCCATTTATCAAAAAACTAGCGTAATTTATGGCGCTGTCTAGAGATATAATATTTATTGTCGATATATCATATATCGGCAATAAATATAGTTTATATGTCAAAATCTTTAAGACACAATACCAAAATTTGTCTAAAACAATCTCACTTCGTCAGACAAACAAACACAAACATTTTGAAGTAAAATTTGACGCACGCTTGACTTGGGGAGTAAGCTGGTGAATGCGTTACGAATAGTGCGAACGGAAGTTGAGAGGGAGATATAAGTTAGTGAGGATAGAAAGAGAGAGTGTTACGTTTCGTATATTACTGAAAAGGCAAGAGAGAGAGAGAGGTGCGTGCACACATTTTCTTTCTCTCCTTCATAGTCAATTGATATGTCGCATATCTCTTGTCCCAAATTTTTATACAAACTGCAAATATATATAAACATAGTTAGAGGCTAAGTCGACCTAGATTCATAAAGGGGTTGTAGTTTCCATCATTACTGACTGATTTGACCACAGAACATAAGATTTGACTAAGAAACACCATACCCCCAAACTTAACCGTTTTCAAGATATTGGAATTTTACATTTATGAAATTTGCCGATTTCTTGTATATTGTGCTACTTTTTTTGTAATTTGTGCATCAGTTTTATGGTTTTTACAATTTTTGTGTAGTAGATAAGTTGCTTTATTATTTTTAACACCAAAATTTTAGGTAAATAAACAAACTGGGTAGTAGTAGATGATTCATAGTTAAAAAGAAATAAATTTGTACAAAGTATTTTTTTCTATGAGGAATATTTAAAAAAAATCTACAATACTTATGTTGCAGTTGTATTTAAAAATATCTACGTTTCTTCAGCTATCCAGCAAGGTATAAGAGTCTAGGTTATTAACAGAATTCCTAGAAAAAACTTAGAAAAAAGCCTCACAGGTAGTAGTAAAAAATAACAGTGCTTATTGTCCTTCAAAGGAATGCGGTACGCGTGAGCGGGATATAATATGATTTAAGCAGGTGTGAGAGAGCAAAATAGTACCCTAACTGCAGAAACATGTCGGGTGTTCAACAAGCTATTTTGGTGTTTTTGAGTGTAGGTAGTTTATCTAGAAAAAACATAGCTTGATCTCTGGGACAGCTGTCAGTAAAATCGCGCCTATGAAGTTCTGAATTTAACAGTACGGACAAACGTACCAGTCAATGTCATACTTTATGGGCATGCTGAGCTGTGATGAGCGATGAATCATCGTGACCACAGACTATAAACTATCGATATTTTGTATAAAACTTAATTCAAAATTAATTTATCATTTAATTAAAAAAATAACATTATTGAATAAGTAAAAAAAATAACATTATTTACAATAGTAAGTAAATAAAATCTATATTCTAACCTACTCGTAACATTCCTTCCGACAACTTTGGGGTTCGAGAGAAGTGTGGCCGCGGCGTGTCTTCTTCCGCAAGATGGCGCCAACGCGCCGCCAGCTTGTTTGACATGACCCATTCTCCTCAGTACGAGTGCTAACGCCTTGTATACGCCACGTGTTTTCCGTTCTCATCACTTTGTTCTTGTTACTATTGCTGTTAATTTGTTAAGTTTATTTATTATTGTTAGTTTCTTTGTTGTTATTGTTTGTTTTTATTGTTTGTTTTTATTGTTTGTTTTCATTGTTTGTTGGCATAACACCAAAGAGAACGAAGAAAACTGTTTTGAACAGTCAAAGTCGTGAGTTTGTGATTCGCTTGCGTGAATATTTTGAGCGAGAAAACCAAACTGGTGGACCGCTATTACCCATGGTAAAAGTTTGTGACAGAGTTGCATTGGACGTGCGACAGTAATTGGCATCAGTAAAGAAAAATATGGCGAATCTTCAACCGCAGGACTGAAGACGAGGAAAGGCTGCTCCTGTCACAAAAATTGACGACTTTGACGCCGCTGCGATTCGCAACCATGTATATGGTTATTATACACGTGGCGAATTACCTATATTAAAAAAACTGGCAGCGCCCTAAAAGACGCAGACTTGTTTAAAGGAAGCTTGCCGTCACTATCGAAGATTTTGAAAAATATTGGATTTTCCTACAAAAAAAGTGACAAAAGAAAAATTATAATGGAATATCTAATGGCAGTCGTTACGGGTTGTTGGAGCCCTCAAATGTACAACAATTGGTCTTACTGCAAAGCTTCTATCGATAATTAATATCGATATTTTTTTATAACAACCCTAGGAATGTCAGTTTAACAAATGTTGCAGAGATCAAGCTATGTTTTTTCAAGTATAGTATAGTCTGCTTACGTGATTCGCCTGTGGTAGATGCGATACTCAGTGCTCTCTGTTTCTTACTCGACTTGGCTTATTTCTGGACTGTTTTGCTTTCGATTCGTAACTGTGCTTGTTAGCTGGACTTTGATTTGTGCTTCTGATATTCTTTGAGGAGGTTCGATTTCTGCAGATTCAACCTCAATGCAGATTTAGAAGACCCGTAATTTCTGAAAAATATCTTGTGGACAGATGAGTTCAAGTTTGATAAAATGGCATAACCAATTACCACAACGCTCATTAATGGGCTCCGAAAGAACAGGGAAATCCCAATAAGAAACACAAAGACGATTCAGTTTGAATGTATGGATGGGCATAATATCCAACCATTTGAATGGGCCTTACTTTCTCCTTGACAATTTAAATGGAGAACACTACGAAAATTTTTGAAGAGAAGATTTATCGGACTTACTGGATGATTTACCACTCAATCTAATTCGAGACATATGGTCTCAGCATGACGGTTGCCCAGCACATTTCAGGAGAAGTGTTAGAAATTGGCTAGATACAAATTATCCCAATAAGTGGATCGGAAGAGGTGGACCAATACCGTGGCCAGCTAGATGTCCCGACCTAACCCCAATAGATTTTTATGTGTGGGGCTGGGGACACATGAAGCGTTTAGTTTACTATGAGCCTAATCCAATCACATCTGTTGATATTTTGAAAGAAAGAATAATCGATACTTTGTACAAAAAAATGAGAAGGAGTTTAACAACTGGTGTAGTGAAAGTAGACTTAGAAAAAGAATGAGGATATGTGTGCGAAACAGAGGCGGACATGTAGAACATGAATTGTAGGCGTAGACTTTATGTTAAAAGAGTAATATATGTCATTATGTACCTATTTGCATTGTTTTATTTGGCTTTCTAGAGCCAAGTGATAAATTTTACGCATACAGCACTGTTATTTTTTACCTACCTGTGAGCCTTTTATCTAAGTTTTTTGTAAGGATTCTGTTAATACCCAAAACTGTTATACCTTGCTGGATAGCTGAAGAAACGTAGATATTTTTAAGTACAACTGCAACGTAACTTCCATAGATTTTTTTAAATTATTCCTTAAAGAAAAAATACTTCGTACAAATTTATTTCTTTATTCAACTATGAATCGTCTACTACAGGGTTTCTCAAAGTGAGGTACGCAAACCCCTAGGGGTTCGCCATTCGACGGCAGGGGGTTCGCGACAAAATTTAAGTAATGGTAGCTTGATGACTGGCAGGCACATGCGGCACACTAGGTGGCATGGGCGCGCGCAACTGAATTCGTCGCATGCCCTCGCGACAGTGGCTTCAACCTTAAATTCCGATTTGAAGATGAAACCTGGCTTATAAGAGTAACCTATTTAGCTAACATTTTTTCTTGTCTCAATGAAACGAATGCTTCGATGCAAGGTTCCACGTGCAGTGTATTCACTGTGCAGGACATAATAACCGCACTTAAAACTTGAAAACTTGCTTGCGGTTAAACATCTTTGAATGTTGTATGAATTTATCACTACGAACGCCTTAACCGTGGATTTCGAAATAAGGGCTGAAATTCTTCTTCATCTTTCTCAGCTCTCCGACGAACTGATAAGGCATTTTCCGGATATTGATAATGCTAAAGATGGCTGGATTCGTAACCCATTTGCGGTCACGAACGAGAGCATAAACTCTAATTTGAGTATTAAACAACAGGAGTCATAATTAGAAATGTCTGAAGATGAAACTCTTCAAGCTGATTTAAAAAGGATATCTTAGATAGATTTTTGGGCAGCTAGATAGGAAGAGTATCCCGAACTCTCGTGAATTTCTTTTTATCATTTGCTACAACATACTTAAGTGAGAGTAGGTTTTCACACCTGGTCATGATATTTTTATCATGACAAGGTGTGAAAACCTACTACCTAAATACTTACCTACATAAATCGACTTGATACCGAGTCAGAATTAAGGTTAAAATTATCCAAAATTACTCCTAAATTTGACTTTATTTGCGACTAGAAACAAGCACACCCATTACATTAATATTAAAAAGATATATTTTTTGGCACTTTAACTGTTATCTTTTATTGAAATAAGAACCTTATTTTCTTCGACAGTCAATTTTATTATTTTCTTTGGGGGGGAGGGGGTATTTAGTTAGTTAATGGGTTCGCTGTCACTTGAAAACTTTAACAGGGGTTCGTGAAGCCGAAAGTTTGAGAAACCCTGGTCTACTAGAACTCAGATTGTTTATTTATCTGAAATTTTCGTATAAAATATAATAAAGTAACTAATCTACTATTTACACAAAAATCGTAAAAAACATAAAACTAGATGCACAAATTACAAAAAAGTAGAACAATAGATAAGAAATCGGTAAATATCATAAAAAAATTAAAAACTCCAATATCTTGAAAACGGTCAAGTTTCTGGGGTATGGTGTTTCATAGTCTAATCAGTCAGTAAAAATGAAAACTACAACAGATCTAATCTCTTAAGGATCTAGGTCGACTTAGCCTTTAACCCTGTATATATATACCTTATGTACCTACTTACAGATGGAGCTAAAGAAGTTTTACTTCAGTCGTGTGGTCTAAACACACTCGTTTTTTTTATTTTAGTTGATATTCCTTGGAAAATAGTGATTTTAACACGGCTTCTTACTATTAATTGACATTGACGATTCACTTTCCTTTGTTAATCAGCGTACCGCCATCTGTTGGCAGTTAAAAAAACATGGCGTTGAAAAAACCACAACGTCATTTAATACCAATACAGAAAGTATGATTCAAAACGGCCATGAAAACCTCCCATCAGTTACACAATCGGACCTTATTCGTTAGCGTTGCAGCGACACGGCGATATTTTATAATGTTAAATGAGGCAACAATTCAATAACGAATTTTATTCGTGAACGCATTTTTATACCACATTGCTGACAACTTTACAACATCAACTGCGCACTTTTTGATTGCTGCCAACGTTGAGAAAATGAACTGTCATGTTTGATGTGTGGCGGTGTTGCTTGGCTTGCTGCTTGCTACCTTTCCGCTTTCTTTAGTTTGCCTGAACGAGAACGCGCGTCTGTCAGTAGAATTGTTTAACTTAAAATTCAATTGTCAATCACTTAGAAAAGCGCAATAAACTCGTACGCGTCTTCACGTATTTAACAAAATCTGGCAGAAAGTAACCAAAGATTGTTTTTGTGAAAGTGACAGTCGCAAAATCGACTCGAAGTTGTGTGAATATAATGGTTAATTCTATTATTTACAAGTACCGTCGGTTATCAAGGAGATGGTGAACGCCAAGGGCCCGTGCGTGGTGGAGGACACTTGAGCGATGTTCGACGCGGGATAGCCACAACAGTTAGAATGCAAGACGAGTGCACTGTGGGGAGTAGATACGAGCGGCGGAAGCCCAGCAAAGTACTGAAGATAGCGGAGAGTTTCACGAACTTGGACGAGACCGCCAAGAGCGGAAGGTTCGTGAGAGGTCCTCACTCGAGGATCGCCAGGAGATTCCGCGATGGTGAGAGGACGAAGCGTGTGTGTTGTGATGATGAGTGCGACAAGGAGTCAGGTGTCAGTGAGGATTGTGAGAGAATGGGAGACAGGAGGGTGACGGGGTCGTCCTGCACGGCGCTGAGGACAGCCGTGGCAGCCTTGTATCCCTTCGATGACTTCCTGCCAGAGAAGATAGGAGCGGGCTTCTTCTCTGAAGTGTTCAAGGTGAGTTTTGTTTTGATAGTTTGTTTACATTGCTAGACTGTTTCTAAACATTCATTCTACATAATGTGAGCTGTTTTTGATTTGTAGAAACACAAATTCAATGCACATTAGTAAATATTACTAAGTAAAAGATTGAATTTTGCTAAGGATTTTAACCACAACTCTCCATAGTTATTCTAACTGAAAAATTTGTCAAAGGTATACCTACCTTGATAACTGATCAAAGGTTTTAAGAGTGAATTATACTTTAGCTTTAGTATACTTTAAATAGATTAGTTCTTATTATTTTGCTCTTAACATGACTATCTTATGAACCATCTGTAATAGATTAGCAACAAGATGAAGCTTACAACAAACCCATGTGCACCATTGGGCAATATAAAATCAATGAATTTAATCCTAAACCTGTCATCTTCTAAATCAAATGTTACAAATCGAGGTGTAATTTCTCAAATAAATAGCAATTATATTGGACATTTGGCTCAATCCCACCTGTTTGTTTGGCAGGTGAGTGCATAACATTTCTCCAACTGGCACAATGCCCCGTGGCAGCTATTATAAGGAATAGATAATATTTTTCTAATAAATGTCATGAAGTGTTTGATAAAATTGATTGTACTAAATGGAATGTGGAATGTCCCCGTCCTTTAGATAATATGTAAAAAATAGACACTGGTGATAAATAACAGCTGAAAAAATATAATTCCCAGAAATATTTGTTTACATTTTATATTAAAAAAACCGGCCAAGTGCGAGTCGAACTCGCGGACGTAGTGCTCCGTACCATTATATATAAAAACGGCAATAAAATCATGTATAGGAGCCCCATTTAAATATTTATTTTATTCAATAGCACAATTTTATTTATTTACCTTATTTGAGATTGGCGTCAACTATGTATGTAGGTATGCGGAAACCCTATAATTTACAAATTATTTTATATTTTTGAATTTTTCCTTTATTTTTACTTTGCTTTTTACCAAATTTCGTGATTCTACGTCAACGGAAACTACCATATAGGTTTTCGACCCAAAACCTATCCAAAACTACTTCCGGTTAATCTAGAATTGTCAATTTTAGTTAAAAGCAAGGTAAAGGGAAAAAAGGGAAGGTAAGCAGCACAAGTAAAGGGAAAATACCGAAAAATAAAAAAAGTTGAAAATTAAGGTAAATTTTGGTAGTTACAAGTTTTCGCAAAAATCTAATTTTGCCGATTTCTTTTAATCGTGTTGATTCAGGACCTTGATTTTTTTACACCTAATAGGGACTATAGACCTCAGTATCTGGTATAAATTTCAACTTGCTAGGTCCACCCGTTCCTGGGAAAATTGATGATGACACTTGGGCAGACAGATGGACAAGAGAGTGATCTTATAGGGATCCTTTTTTTACCGAGGTACGGAACCCTAAAAGTACCTAAAACTTATGTTATTATCATAAGAATCCTATTTAGTCATCTAATAATGTGATAAGCTCTTTTACAGACATATATTCGAGCGATGAAAACATTAGAAACTATTCATCATAACTTGAAGACAGTGTTACCACAATATCAATTTATTTTTTAACTAATATAGCCTATTCATTTATTCAAAACAATTTATTAAAATCGTGTTTGATCTGAAATTATTACTAACAGTACAATATAATATTATAAATATAAATATCACACATTAAATAGTTCTAGCAATGAATTCAAATCAGTAGATAATAAAATTATATTGAATAGGTAATGCAAGTGCCTCAATTTGTACACATGTAAAAATGATCAATAATCATTGTTATTGAAATAAATGTATATATATATTAGGTTAGGGAAAAAGTTTCTTCGCATTTTTTAAGAAAATTCAATTTTTTTTTTTAATATTGTTTATTTACATTTAACTAAAGTATGTAGTTACCATTTTGTTCGATTACTTTTCTCCATTTTGTAGGTAGGGACATGATCCCATTGCTATAGAAATTTTGGGGCTTCTGATACCGCGACAAGTAGTTTTGGCAGTCCTCTCGTGATGTTAACCTGACACTGCCTAAAAAATTCTGAAGAGACCGAAACAGGTGGAAATCTGAAGGTTCAAGGTCAGGACTATACGGCGGATGCATTAACACCTCACAGACAAACTCTTAATTTTTGCTGAGTGGCTAAAGATGTGTGAGGTCTAGCGTTATCATGATGAAAAACCACACCCCTTCTGTTGATTAATTCCGGCCGCTTTCTCTCAACTTCTTGCTTTAATCTCATCAGTTGTTCGCAGTAGAGTTCAGAATCGATGGTCCTGCCTGGTGGTAACAGCTCATAATGAATAATGCCCTTCCAATCCCACCACACACACAGCATCACCTTGTTGCGAGTTAACCCGGGTTTCGCCACACTCTGTGAAGCCTAACCGGCCTTTGACCACGACCTTTTTCGAACGTTCTTGTCGTACGTGATCCACTTTTCATCACCAGTTATCAGCTTCTTCAAAAATGGTTTGGTTTCATTAAGTCGTAATAAAGAATCACAAATGAGTACACGGTTCATTAGGTTTCTTTCAGTGAGCTCGTGGGGTACCCAAATATCGAGCTTTTTTGTGTACCCAGTTTTTTTCAAATGCGCCAAAACTGTTTTGTGATCAATTCCCAGTTCTTTAGCTACGTGATAACGACTGATATGCCGATTTTGCTCCAATTTTTCAAAAATGGCATCAATTTTATCCGTAATAGGACGACCAGAGCAACGTGCATCTTTGACATCAAAATTTCCGGATTGAAAACGCTTAAACCAAATTTGTGCTACTCTCACAGACACTGCACTAGGTCCATAAACATCGCAAGTTTTTTTCGCGGCTTGCGTTGCATTTTTACCTTTTTTGTAGTAAAATTTTAAAATGTATCGAATTTCTTCATTAGATTCACTCATCTTTACAGTACGAAAAACAAATAAAAATCACACATTTTCCTAATTTTAATTTGGAATTATCTTCTTTAAAATTTAAACTTTGAATGGTACCAAAACCAGCCAGATACAAAGAGGTTTTATTACAAGTTCATACATACTATAATGCGAAAAGACTTTTTCCCCAACCTATTATGTAGTTAATTAACTTGAATAAACATATAATTTTTCAGCTTCCGATTATAATAAAACAATGTTCTAGGCATAAAGTATCAAAATCGCATGAATTTTATCTGTTGAATAGATATGGCTTCCTTCACATTTAGAAACAGTTTTAATTACTGCATACATTATAGATAAAATGTTAAATGTTGCATCTAAATGTTAATGATGAACAGATTATTTCATAATGTTGCATATTTTAGCTGCACATAAATTCTATATTAGGTATTAAAGGCAGTTTGATCCAGTTTGTAGTGGCCAGGGTCTGTTATCCTCCATCATTTAAACGCCTTCCATTCAGAGGAAAGGTTTTGCCCATAATATTTAATCTTATTTTTTTTTTAAATTTGGATTCTTAATTCTGGCCATCTTCGTATATAATTATGTTTTAGTAAATTTATGCAAATGTGTAAATGCCTAAAATAGGCCATTAAATAGGAGCCATGCATGGCTCCAAACGATCCGTGATGTTAGTTTTATGATCCAAGCGGTATTCAATGCAGCTCTCGTAAAAACCTAAAATATGAATGTTTGTGCGGTGGAAATGTCCATTGTGTTTGTCGGCGAATGTAAATTTGTTTGAAACTACCGTTCTATGCATAGTTTTTCTAAGGTAGGAAATTTGCTTACTGTTATTCAAAGATTGTATGATTGGAATATTTGTTTCCAAGTCACAGATATAATTACGTTAAAGTTGTACTCCTCCTGAATACCAATAGGTCTTATCAGGCAGGTGTAATCAGTGAATCAGGTCCAAATAAACACCTGCCCCTATTTACCATAATACCTTTTAAATACGCAAGTAAAGTTCCAAGCTCACGTCATTTCGTCCGTAGAGGTGTGCCTTGTATTATCCTAGGTTGTCGTCTAAGGCCGGATAATTAGTAGACTCATCGCCGAACTCATCCGGCTTTTATCGCCGGCAATAAAAGCCGGATTCGGCAATAAAAGCTGTATTATAAATAAATGGTGTCATAAATAATTAATGGTAATGTATTTCCACACACCGCTATACTCATACTCATTTATTCAAACCGGACACAATAGAACACTTGGTTACGTCAATAAATACTTATTCAATTTAAATCAAATGTCAAATAATAGTTACACAGGCTTTATCTACCTAGTAGCTCATTGCACCATAACTTTGGAGGTGCTAGAAACAGACAAGAATTTCATATACATTTACATTCATAGCATAAGCATCTTAATACTGATTAATAAGTATGTAGGTACCTACTTATGATTATAGCTGCTGTATAGGGGCATGGTCAAAGAATTGATTAATATCTAACCCCAAACTAAGAAAATCTTAGTATGTACTACTGGATATCCAGAACGGGAATCGAACCCGCTACCTGCAGCTCAGCCGGCTATTCGCCCACTGGTATATAGGTTTACTAATAAAAAAGATTTGCCACTTTTAAACTTAACTTTAGAAAATTATAGTCAGATCTAGACTTAGTCCGGTTTACACGACGATCTCTAAACGTATTTAGCGACTAAAAATGTTTAAATATGACGTATTTGTATGATTTGAGAACTCTCTTAGTCATATCGCTTACCATCAGGCGAGATCGTGGTCAAACGCAAGCCTATATTGTACTTATTTTTTAAAAATAAAAATTAATTGACTTGCGCAACTATGCCTAATCTCATTAGGCATAGTTGCGCAAGTCGCCCAAAGGAACTGAATTATTATTCATACTTTAGCTTAGGTTCTTATGCCAGAACTATACCTAAATCTGAATTTAAACTCGAGCATATATTTTAGACAGTTATGTGTGACCTGTCAGCAAATCTATGCTTGATACTGACTGAACTGACCAATCTAAAAAACGGACCTTAATAATTTATCCAGTAAGAGCCCTTGCAGACCAGACTTTCTATCGGCCGATAGTTTTGACGGATTGGGCTGCTAGCTGTTGATAAAACTTAATTCTACGGCCCATATAAATATATGCCTACCTTAGTCGCTTACCTACATTATTATATACTTACTGAAAACTATTTGCTTACACGTTAAGTCTATGCTAACTACGGACAGTTCACCGACAGTTACAAACAAGAATTTATTGATCGATCGAAGCGAGATCTCTATCAACTTGGGCAAATCGGCGTTGTATGTATGTATGTTTGTCCGAGGATAACTTTCGTAGCGTTGTTCCGATCATCGTGAAATTTAATACATAGGTAGGTAGTGATGGCACACATTTGGTGTGACTAAATGAGCTAAAAAATGGGGGGGTTGTTGAGATATTGGGGTTCAAGAGGGTTAAAAAAATTTAAATGAGGCGTCAAGTGTGACGTCAAATGAAAGGTATTCATTAGTACATTTACACTTCGTTTTTGTTTTTCGTGAATTCTTTATAGTTTTTGAGTTATTAGCCATGATAAAAACTAAACTTTTGACAAAATTCACAGGGTACACCAGTGACCCCACAGTGTTGTAATTTGGTATGCGTGTAGCTTAAGTGACACAAATATAGGCAAAAGTATGAAATCCAGAATAACTGCAATTTGTACCCTAAAAAAACTAACCACAGAACATGAACTCCCGTTACCTGTAATTTGAACGAAACTGTAGGTCAAGTAAGTAATGTAGTTATTTTTTCGTGGCACTATTTTGATAGTCAAAGATTACAAATAATATTTTTCTGTTTTAATCGGAGACTCGCGAGATCTCAGTTCAGGGCGAACCACTGGTATTAAAATTAATTTACAAAATTGTAATAAGTACAAGTTCTTGTTTCATTTACTACAACATAAAACAATAAAGCTATAAACCTTAAATAGTTACTAATTAAAATATCTTAGGTCAAAATATTGGGTAGAAATGAAGCATCCCCAAGTCCGTGTAGTCATTTTCCACAAGCATGACGCCGGTTAAAGCCGGATATTCGACTTTCTCAAACAGGGACATCCCTAATTTATATTCTATCATGGGTATTCTTACGCAAACAATCCGTGTGCTGAATTAATCTAAGTGTTTAAGACTATGACAATGGAATTCATTCACTATAATTGAGTGTAGCCGTTTTCCTAACCTTGACTGTGACCTTGCTTCATACATGTTTCAACTCAGGAAATTATTACAGTAGGTAGATTTTAAGTACTTTGTGGTTGTTGCTGTTTCCTTCACTAGAACCTATGCTGCTTTACAAAAGTAGCTTTTAACTTTTTTCTCCTCTATCTAATATTTGAGGAGAGAAAGAGAGACAAAACGAACCGAAGGTACCTGTAGCTGCCTTTTTTAACTGACTTCAAAAAGGAGGTTCTCAATTCGTCGAAATCTTTTTTTTATGTTCCCCGATTACTCGAAGACGCCTGGACCGATTGAAATTTATTTTTTCCAAAATGGTTTTACTTCACAAGTGGTCCCATTGGCACCAAGTTTGGATATGATGATGGGATCCCAAAAAAATCGAGAGCAACCCTCAACTTTTATAGGGTATAATGTTTGACGCATAACTATTGTCGTTAAAGTCGGTTATATTTTTATTAAAAATATACTTGTTAATAATCAGAACTAGCAGATATTACGTTGCAGAAACACCTTTGGTGACTTTTTGAACTCCAAGTTGATTTCGAATAATTTATCAAGAAACTTATCCTGCCTGACCGTGTTCTAAGAAATAGGCTAAATACCTACTTACCTGTATCTATCATTATTACACGTGATTAAGCAACAAACACACAAACTTACTTCATCATCGCCCACAGCTCAATATAGGCCTCCCCATAGATTTCCAGAGTGACCGATCTTGAGCGGCCTGCACCCAACGGCTCCCAGCAACAGTAGCAACCTTTATTAGGATGTCTTTCCATTTAGTGGGGTGCTGTCCTACGCTGCGCTTTCCTCGAGAACTGCTCTGCCCCAACGGCCGTCAGTTCTCCGAGCTGTGCCCCGCCTACTGCCGTTTTAAATTGCTAATCCTCTGGGCTACGACCTTTAACTTTGGTTTTTCCGGATCTTTTCATATTTAAACCTAGCTGCTTTTAATATACCTATCTACCTAGTTGGCGTTGGTTCTTTTTATACTACTTGGTGATGGAACAAGCATATGTTAAGTGGTAACTATCGCCTATAACAAAGCATTGCCTCGTAGGTGCACTGCCCTGCGTTCATCAACTTGAGGCATGCAGGTGTAAAGCCTCATGTGCCTGTGATTTCACCAGCAACCATACCCTTCAAACCGAAACACAGCAATGCTGCTTGGCGGCAGAAATAGGTATGGTGGTGGTACTTCCCCGGGCGAGCCCTTTCACAAGCAACTCTACTCTTATTTTGCCCTACAACATTAAATAAATGTTACACCTCACTCATCAAGTCAAACTTAATTGACAGTCATCTTTTGTTCTCCATGTCACTTATTTGACAGACGAGTCAGTCACACCTCCAACGAACCGTAACAAAACTAATTTGTTGTAGACAGTCGACGTTTCATTGTTAGCACAACTGGCGCATACCTACCAACTGACATCATGGAATGTACACTTACAGGGTATGTTATTGAAATGGGGGAAAATCCTAAAGTATAAAATCTCTTATATTGTTTAAGATTTTTCTAGGATCACACCAATGCATTAGTTTTTGTATGATTTTAGTGCCTTTCTGCCTTTTGACATCATTGATATGATTTTAAGATAGAGCAGAAGGGGAAATGCAAAAATAAGATATCTCCTGTCGTTCCTCTAATTTCGGAATTTCTTATAGAGAAGTTTTCCGAAAGAATTACTCATTTTAGGGTCCAGCTTGTTGTGTACACGCGGCCTCTATTTATGTCTTTTGTGGATCTTTTTGTGTACAGTAAAGAATAAAAATAATGCACTGTTTTTTCTTTTTTTTATGTTATTTGTGGGAAAACAGGCTTACGGCCCACCTGATGGTAAGCGGTCACCGTCGCCTATTGACACCGGCAACACCCGCCGATGCGTTCCCTACACTGTAGAAACCTCTTTACATTTCTCTTGAAGCGTGCCATGTCGTAGCTTAATGGGAAAACCTCAGACTCATTCCACATCTTGCAAGTATGGGGTAGAAAAGATCGCGTGAAGCGTGTGGTGCGCGATACCCAATTGTCGATGATATGTGGATGAGCTTTATTACGTTGTCAAGAAGTGCGGTGGTAAAATCTCGACGACGGGATGAGATCAAATAGCTCCTCAGAACATTCCCCATTATACAGGCGGTAGAATACATTGAGCGATCGGATGTCGCGGCGTTGACTCAGCGTTTCCAGCCTGTCGGCGAGTTTGGGATCGCCGATGATTCTAATGGCTCTTCTCTGAAGGGAGTCAAAACGAAGCAATTGGTACTTTGGAGCTCCGTGCCAAAGATGAGAACAGTACTTAAATAAACAGGTACAATTCCCTGATGAGGTATGCGAGTTTAATTTTATATTTGGGTGCATAAAATTCAAAAACACACCCTCTATTGAGTAAATCAATAAATTATACTTAAGTAGTACTAAAATATATTATTGCACTGGCAATTACAGAGGTATGCTACAAGTAAATGATAAAATGATATCTTATCAGTGGTTATTATCAGGTTATGATCATGTGTTTGATCAAGTCTAGCTGCAAGACGCATAAAAGAGAAATAAATGCAGAATGCTATTAAGACTTGTATCTTAATTGGATTTTTTGTAGTATTTTTAATCTCTTCTGATTAATGTAAGGCTTTAGGGGCCAACACTGACACTGAATATAGCCCTCTCTGCTTATTCTTCTTAGCGTGTCAAGAGTTCTACGTTTTAATTTATAGTATGTTGGACAGGCCACAACAACAGCATTAGGTGAGGCGGTTATTGGGTGTTCGGGCACAAAGGGCACAGTAGCAAGTGCTGGATTGACTGCGCAGGACCTTCTGTGCTGTGTAAGACATTAGCTAGTCGATACCGATTCGCCTATGGCAGGCATGGCTGCATCCTTCATGTCATAAAAACTGAACGTCATACGTGAAATATTTATTAGTGCTTAGCCTCACAATTTGTAAAACATTCCGCATAGATTAATCTTACTAGTGATTTACCTAACAGTGTAAATTTGTAAAGGAAATCAGATTTATCTTACACCAACTTGCATCTTGGAATAATCCAAATCAAAGATAGTTATGGTCTGACAAATTGAGGAAAGAGATATGATTACATAGTGTTGCAAATTGGCAATCGAATATTAGACAGATTTTTGTATTCGAATATTTGTAATAGCGTTATTCGAATATTCGAATCATTTTAACTATGAGAGTTAGCTGCATAGTCTATTAATCTATGGTGAAAATTAGTATTTGCTTGATAAACCTTACAATCAGTGTCTTGATTATTTGTAATCATTATAAATGCCGTTTTGTTTGATTATATTAGCCAAAATACTAATATAGTAACCAGTAATACCTTATTCTTGTTTTTTTATTCTTAAACCATTGTTATACATTTTGTGGTTTTGTTAACAAGCCTTTTTAGAGTATTCCTAAAAGGTTATGTGGTGATAATTTATAGAAGAAGCTAGTTCAAATTTATTCTTTATTCTTTATTGTACACAAGAAAATACATAATAAAGTACAGAAATAGAGGACACGTACAAAGGCGAGCTTAACCCTAATAAGAGTTTTCTTCCAGCAAACCTTTGAGGCTAGAGAGAGAGATGATTTTAAAGGTAGGTGCGTGTACAAGAATCATAAATATGTACATATATCTTAAACAAATAAAACGAAATATACCAAAAGAAAGTAATAAAATGAATGAATATAATAAATAAATAAATAGACTAATATATACAAAAATAAATATATACCTACAATAATAAATATATACCTACAATAAAATAAAATTACAGAGAAAGATAGTGCTCTTTAACTTTCCGTTTGAAAATGTTAAACGACGGACTAGCGCGAACTTCATGGGGCAGAGCATTCCAAATTTTCACCGCATAAACGGTAAAGGAGCCACCATAGCGGCTTGAAGTGTGTTGAGGTGTTTTGAGGAGAAGGGACTTAGAGGACCGGGATGTCACACTGCGAGGGACAAGGAATTCGAAGCGTTCACGGAGGTAGGGAGGAGATAGTGGACAATATAATACTTTAAATAAGAGTGAGAGAACGTGAAGATCACGACGAAGACGAATAGGGAGCCATTTAAGTTGGGATCTGAACGTGGATACGTGATCGAACTTGCGCAGACCGAAAATAAAACGGATGCACAAGTTCTGTAGACGTTCCAGTTTATTGAGAAGTTCCTCCGTGGCATCAAGAAAGCAGACATCTGAATAGTCGAGAAGGGGCAGCAACAGGGCTTGGGCGTATAATTATATTAATTTACATATAATAGTTTCGAATAATAATCGAATATCCGCCAAATTCATCGAATATTATTTAAATAGCACAGTTTGGAACATTTGCAAGCCAGTGGTAGCATCACTATTAGTGACGCTACCATTTAATGAAGCCCTTATGCGTTGCTCTGATAGCAGACTTACCGGACCCGATCGACGTTCTTCAGTTTATTAGCTAAGTTTTATAATTATCCGGTTTCTTTGATTTGCCATTTTCATGCTAAATTTGCTATTCTACGATAAAGTGGTTTGATATGAATTATTCAATTTATGAACTCGGACACAGTCTCTCTTTTGTTAAGGTGCTCGTCCTGTCTGTACATACATACCATCTATGTAGGATGTACGCACACACCAATAATGTTTAAAACGATAAAGAAAACATTACCTAAATTTTATGTAATCTTAGAACCAAAAATGTTATGCCATGTGACATCAACCCGCAAGGGGCCATCGTGACGGATTACGGCCCGTTCAGTCTCTTCTAGAGTAGGTAAATTATGCACACATGCACCATCAATCACCAGTTCTCCCAATTGCTATGTAACCAAAGACTAGTTGAGAAACAAATATTCCATCTGGTAATTAATTCGTCCGGCCATAACAATTTGACAATTTAGTACCAAATTCTGTTAGAATATTCATATTGTGTAGCATTGAAAATTGCAAGCGGTAACCGAACTGTTTTGCAAATATCAACCTTATTGTAAAACAATAAAGTGGATCTCATTTATTATTCAAGCATAGAACGAACCAAAGGTCAGGCCGTTAAACTCATATCAACATCGCATGCATGAATCATGTTATTTCCTGAGCATATTGTGTTAATGGTAAGGGTTGCCACATGCTATACCACTAGAAAAGTCTCTAAAATGTCTTTAAAAAAGTGCAATATCCTCGAAGTTCAAAAAAACCCTATGCCTTCTCCAGGTTCTTCCACTAAACTACCCAGTTTATATTACCTAAAAAATAATAAAAATTGTAATTATTTTTACTTCAGCCCTAGTTCCACTTAGCTTTCTTCCGTTTAAATGTCTACTAGCCTGTGAAGTAAGATAGAATAACTGCTAATGTATGAAAATATCTGCCAAAATATAAATGCCACCAAGCAATAACTTCACCCGACCCGGTCAGACAGAGGTCAGAAACGCCTAACATAAGCCAAACGTCTTCCAACCCTGCATAATGGACTTAGAATCGTTTGGCAAAGGAAATGTCATCAGGAAACGAGCTCGGATCTCGCAAGACAGCCATTGTCTGCTGAAGGTTGTCCCAGATGGACTATATGATGGATTGCGGTGAGCCAGTTTCGGAAGCGAACTTACAATGGTCCATTCAAATACCTTGACGAGCTCAATTTGATAAGTCAAGTTGGGTAAACGTCTCTTCTTATATTTTGTTCGTGTAAACAAAGATCAATTTGAGTCGCCTTGAAAATGGAAAAGTAGACGATGCCTGAAGTCTGAACCTAGTTTTAAACGCCCGGTGGTTCGACAGAGTAGTATCTATTTCCGGTGACAAACTGTGCGCCGAGACCAAGGCGCAAGGCTTCTGACATGTTAATGGACAAACCTAAACTAGGATTTTTAAAAATCATCTCAAAAATTTCAAGTCTAGACGGGACTTGAACCCTTGATGAACCTTCCTCTTGATACGAGGAAGGTTGCGGGTTCAAGTCCCGTCTAGGCTTGAAATTTTTGAGAAGATTTTTAAAAATCCTGGAATTTTCCTTATGTGTTCGGATAACACTATAAATAAAATACTATTTGAAACCTAAACTATTTTTCAATAGTGTTTTTGCCACATCTAGCTTTTGGTGTATCCTTGTTGAGGTCATCCCTTGTGGGACACAGTGTCCTACCATCGCTTTCCCCATTTGCAGAGATTTTGTCTGCAGCGGCTGACTTTAGTCCAGAATCTGTTAATCGACTTACAGATTGGCCACGGCGTCTCGCTGTCCTTTGATCTTCTGTCAGGGGTCGCTTCGTGGTCTCCTGTCACGGTCCTGCGTCGCTGTCACCAGTGTCGGTCTCCGGTCTAGGCCTCGACTCGACTTAAACCCCCTCTGAAAGGCCGTCAAGTCCATCACTCAAATTCTTCTTCGAATAAGTCACTAGACATATTCTAAGATCATCTTGGTAAAACTGAACTCGCGTTACATCTTATCAGTCAAGTTGTATCTGGGCAACGCTACATCTTGTGAGATGGAAGATTAACTCTTAGTCACACACATCTGTTGTTGTGATGAAGTTGTTTTTATTAAATAAAGGTCCTCATTTTGTGTTTTGCCAAGGTAACGCCAAAAATGAAGACCGTTGAATATTGACGTAGGTACTTTTTGTTATACATTAAAAGTGTTTAATTTTTCCCTTCGCTGAAAAGTTATAAACTTTTAATGTACCTATACGCGCTTCCGCCCGCGTCGTCGCACGCGTGGTATGTCAATAAAAAAGTAGCCATAAATAAATAGCATAATCTGTCCGTGTAACAGAATTTCATCGGAATCTGTCTAACCGTTCAGTCGTGAAAACGTTACAGACAGACAGACAGAGGCCGGTTTTCACCAAAGCAGAGTGGATAGGAGATGTGTAAAGCCAATAGAATCATGTTAAAATCGTATGACGTCATATAATTGGCGTTACTATTGGTTGATTAAACTCACCTTTCCGCTCCGCTTTAGCAGAAACCTGCCCTTACTTTCGGAATCACACTAATGCTATAAACTAGCTGTTGTCCGCGACTTCGTACGCATTACACTACTAAATGTGTAGGTAACCTAGAAATAAAAATAAACTCGCTGTTGCAACTTGACATCCCAGTTTTATCCCATGGGACCTGATTTATGAGATAAAAAGTAGCATACCTATATGTGTTAATCCAGGTTATAATCTACGTACACTGCCGGCCAAAAGTTTGAGACCACTGTAAAAATCTTTGTCACCAACAAAATATTTCAAAGTACACATATGATAATGAGCTAATTTGAACACCTGCGTATTCTATTATTATTAAAGAATTTCTAAGAGTCATTATTTATGTTGTTGTTTAAGTTATCATCCTAAAAAGGTCTATTGTTTCAAAACATCAATGAACGCCGCGCAAGGACCAGGTGGTAGAGTCATTGTAATATTTTTATGATCTGCTCATTACTTATTGTTTTGGGTTTGTTTCGCGTTAACCGATATCAGGGATTATGTTAGCTTCCTAAAACATATTTAGTACCTAAGTTTTTATGGAGTAAATTATTTTCTACCTTATTAGTCTGAGCTCGTCGTTGTTACAGTGAAGACATCTTAAAATGGGAAAAGTTCGCGAAATTAGCAGTGAAACTCGCTCTGCCATAGTTGTTTTATACGGCGAAGGTAAATCTGAACGTGCGATTGCCTCTCAACTTAAGTTGTCGAAGACTTGTGTTCATAACACAATAACCCGATACAAGGAGACTGGCAGTAATCAAGATCGTTCGCGTTCGGGAAGGCCGAGAACTACCACTTCTCGCGAGGATCACTTCATCGTCACTACCAGCAAGCGGAATAGACGCCTAACAGCACCAGAAATCCGCGTAGAAGTGAACAAATCCCGATCAGAACCTGTATCATTGACTACAGTAAAAAGACGTTTGAGAGATGCTAAGTTATTTGGTCGCGTCGCCGTTCGAAAACCACTACTAAGGCCACAAAACAAAAAGAAACGGATGCAGTGGGCCCTTACCCATCGAGACTGGACTGAAGAAGACTTTAAACAAGTTCTTTGGTCAGATGAATCCAAATTTGAAATATTTTTGTTCGACGTAACATCGAGGAAAAGATGATGCCAGACTGTGTGGTGCCAACAGTCAAGCATGGTGGTGGTTCCATTATGGTCTGGGGATGCTTCTCGGGCCATGGAACCGGAGATTTGGTACGAGTCGAAGGAATCATGAAAAAGGAGCAATATAAACGAATACTACAGCAAAATGCCATTCCGTCTGGTTCAAGAATAATTGGAGATGGATTTTTTTTCCAACAAGATAATGACCCAAAACATAGTTCAAAATTATGCAGGGGTTATTTAGAACACAAAGAAACAGAAGGGGTTTTAAAAAACATGGTGTGGCCCCCTCAGAGTCCGGATCTCAACCCGATTGAGCTTTTGTGGGAAGAGCTTGATAGAAATGTGCGCAGTTGTTGTCCCACTTCGCAAGAAGACATGTAGAAGGCTTTACAAGAAAGCTGGAACAATATATCACAAGATACAATCGACAAATTGATTGCTCGTATGCCAAGAATAGTGAAAGTAGTAATAAAATGCAAGGGAGGGTTTTTCGACGAAAAATCTGTATAAAATATGAGCGACATTTTTAAAGTAAATGGTTGATTTTTCTTGATTTTTTTGTTTTCTTCATAATGTATGTGTATTAGGAAATAAGTATTTTAATTCATAATTAAACCTCTTGCTTTGTATTTTGAGTTTTATTTCATTTTCCTACTTTGATGTAGGTGGTCTCAAACTTTTGGCCGGCAGTGTACATACTAAATTTCATCGAAATCGGTTCAGCTTTTACAACGACAAATAAATAAATAAACGAACATCCAAACTTTCGCATTTTTTGTTTGTTTGTTATTTCTTTGTTTGTTTCTTAATCACGTCGAAATGGCTGAACCGATTTCGATGAAATTTGGTAAGATTATGACCTGGATTCAAATATAGGCTACGTTTTGTTGACAAACAACGCGTGCGAAGCCGCTGGCGGAGGCTAATTTATAATATTTGGATGAATGGAGAATTCACTGAAGAAAAATCTAAACTTAGGTAATTAGGTACGTAACACGACAATGGTTTGAAAGAAGATGACAAATGAGAGACAACCAATACCTACATTTTATTTTTGGAAGTGTTGTCGAACTGTTGACTAACTGACATGTGTTCAACCTAAATTGGCGACCTTGACATTATTTTTTTCGCGACTTCAACCACAAATGCGGAGCTGATCTGTTCAGGTGGACAAAATTGGAACTTATTCAGGCAAGTACAAATCTAAATACACAAGCGCCGGTTCCGGAGACACGTTGTGAACTTGTGAGACGTGCATTTGATAAGGTAACTGGATCTAACATTTAGAAATATTCTTTTTATAATACCAATAATGATTCTGCAGGATCTAGGTGCAGGCCAGACAGAATATACGTAAGGCGAGGACGAGGCAAAATCGACGCGCAGTCGCGCCCCTTTCATTCAATTCCGTCTTTTCTGTAAGTGCACGCGCACACACGACGACAGTCGCGCGACTGAAGTACTTGGAAGAATTTTGTCGTGATCCATTTTGAGCTCATCAAAAAGCAGAGAAAACTGCCCCCGGTTCTTTGCGAGAGGTTAGTATTGGATGGACAAAATAACGGCGATGGATTCGTCATACTCTGCGCCTTCGCATTTGCAAGATAAGCACCAAGGCAAGTGCAACTAGAGGCTATATTCATATGCTATATTCACTCACAAGATGAACAACACGGCCGTCTCTCTCGAATACTGATCGCTTCCGACGCAAGCGACAGCTCTGCGTCTAGTCGCGGCGACAAGACGCCAGATGCAAACGACAACGCCGCGTCTTGTCGCAAGCGCACAACCCTAAGTTTAGCGTTGCGACTTTTCTGTATTAAAGTACATTAAAGGCGCCAATTCTTCGTCTCGTCTTCGCCTTACGCTCTTGTGTCTTGCCTGCACCTATACTTAACAATACAAAGACATCACTTTCCACCATCAGTCTTAACTTCGCTTCTAATTGATAGAAATACTACAAATCTAGAAGTCCACATAACTTGACCGGCCTTGCATTTATCATTTTCCTCTAGACTAAGGAAGTTATGATTCACAGTCAGGATGTAACCTTCGCTAAGCAAGGTTCACGACTCGCAGACTGTAAATGATTTAAGGAGCTAAGCACGTGCGGCTAGTATTCTATTTAATTTATCTAACTGGGCTAAGGGTGAGGGCGTTGGTCCACCGCCGCCGTCACCGGGACTAGGGACGTCACCTAGAACGAGATGACGGCGCTGAAGTAGCGATACATACATTTTACTATGGCCGCGTGTTCACTGCACGCCGTCACGCGGACGTCACGTTCGGTTCTATTAATCTCGTTTCTCGGTGACATCCCGTGGAGAAACGCCCTAAGATTAAAAAATGCTCGAGTGCAATTTAGATGCTAGAGGCATATACAAGATATTTTGACATTAGAAAATAGTCTATTACTATGAATGAATGAATGAATGAAAATTCTTTATTATAGCTTACAAGCTAGACATAAAATATATAAAGAAATAAACAAATAAGCATAATGGGTAGTCTTATCGCTTAACAAAGCGATCTCTTCAAGAGAACCTATGTTTCTACGTAATTAGTTTTTTTCTGAAAAAAGTACTTTTTCTAAACAAGCTTTTATTAAATTCTTAGTAAAGTTAGATCCGCAAGTTCTTTTTGTCTGGAGCCAATCCAGGGAGTAGAATCAGGTCATGCTTACTATAAATATGCATTGTTCTCCAAAATAAGCGTGTATTCCAAATTTCAGCTCAACCGGTTAAGAGGAACAGGTTTAAAATTCAGTTGCAAGATTCCACCCGGACAAACATACATAGGTACATTGCAAGTTAATTAAAGCTTTTTAAAAAGAGTAAATTTCAATAACATGCATAGTTTTTGGACTGAATATTATTGTAATGATGATGATGATAATGTCTACGTAACTAAAACTTAGACAAATTCGAACGAAGTTTACGTTTAACTAGAATCTTACCAACATTTCAGCCACCACATAAGCTGTTTGAGGACTTAGAGCTTCGTCTAGAATTTAATGTTGTAGTTTCTCTTTAGAGAATACATAAGCCTTAAGTTTCTAGACTTTGTTAGCTACCTACCGATAGGACTAGGAGTAGGACTGATGTAGTTTTCTGCTTTGGAATGAAACCGTGATAGGAATTAACTATACATTGTGTCATGCTATGTACCTACGATATTACATAAATAAACACAAGGGTATGGCTAATGGCTAGTATTGTTGTAGAGTAAGTTTAGATTCAGATATATTCTGAGACTCAGAGTTAAATCACATTAATGGTTAATGAGGGTTACGCTTTCGAGCTATAAATGTCGAAATACCTTCAAAATTCAAGCTATATTACGAGTATTAGGATACCTCGTTGACCGGTATTCAAAGATTAAATAAATAATAAATATAAAATATTACTGGACATTTCGCACAGCGCTATCTAGCCCCAAACTAAACAGAGCTTGTACTGTGGGAACCAGATAACTGATAGAATACGTATATACTTTTTTTTTGTAAATACATTCTTATAATACATCGAAAAACATCCAGACCTGGAACAAATATCTGTAGATCAATTTACAAATAATAAACGCTTATGTATCTCGCGTTCCCGTCAATTTGCAATCCTTTTAATTTCGACGTTTCTACTTTCAACAACTTCGCAATTTCCTTTAATAATGATTTCCTGATTTCGAACTTTATAAAAAATACAAAGAAGGACCATAATTATAGGAATGGGTACATAGGAACCGAGTTCACTCACGAAATCCTGGCTATATATATACTACAAGCATGTGATGATGACTGTGAATAAAGCCAAGATGGAGAATTTTAATGCCTTTAATAACATAAAGAATATACAATTATATTATATATAAAACAATTTCGGGTTAGTTACACCATTTATAACTTATGAACGGCTGAACCGATTTTGATGATCTTTGATTTGTTGGATTTGTCTCCGCCCCGCATATCAGAGTAACTATTAAAATATAGAAAAAATTCACGCAATAAAAAAATACGAAGAAAATTTATTTTCTCATACATAATGCAGCTAATGATGGCCGATTGCCGTACGTTGGCAGCCCGCGTCATATAATATGCATGTCAAGGCGGTATGAAGTTCGGCGGGTCAGCTAGTCTATACTAATATTATAAAGAGGAAAGATTTGATTGTTTGTTTGTTTGCATTGAATAGACTCCGAAACTACTGGACCGCTTTAAAAATTATTGGCTTTAAAAACCGTTGGTACACTATCCCCGGGTGACATAGGCTACTTTTTACCCAACTGTGCAGAAGGAGGGTAATGGTTTTTTAATGAAAAACTACGCGTGCGAAGCTGCGGATTGGTCAGCTAGTTTACAATAAAATACAGAAGAAACAGTTGAATCATCTAAAGAAGGAGAAGAAGAAAGAAAGAAAAGAGAAGTTGCAGAATTTCGGTCGGGCTATAATATAGTCTAGTACATACGAACTTGCCTGTTTACCCTTGCGGCTAGTGTTTATACGTGCCTAATATTATTACGTCAGCTTGACATAATACATCACGCATCACCATTATGTAATCGTATTTTGATACAGATTTAACACTACACAAGTGCTAATAACTTTCAGTCTAGCCAGCCAGTGTTACAGTAATAACAAACTTATTCTCTGGTTTATGCGTTACTTGCATAGAAAAACTTGTTATTTTCTGGCCCTTTTGGAAACTGCTTCTTATCTCTGGTAGTACACTAATGAGCGAGCGTCTATATCACTCGAATCTCCTGTTATCGCTATGTAAATGTCAGTAGTTTAGCTTTCTTCACTATTCAACTTGCAATTAAACTAGATTATTGTGCAATAGCTATGTTTATTTAAATAAAACTTGCACTTATTTTGTGGTTCCTTAAAAACATACTGGCCTTTTATTGATTTCGCTAATCATATTTGTTCTTTGAAACTTCATCAGCAAGCCCTAACTTTTGCCGTTAAATTGTAGTTCCAAGAATTGGCTTTCATACATTTAATCGTCATTATTCAAATCAATTCCTCTAAATTTCTTCCACGCTAATTACTATACAATCGAACAATCAGACTCGGTTCAACGATTCTTTTGCAAAACATAAATACTCAATTCCGCAGTCGACACGCAATCATTTAATTTCCGATTCAGCTAGGCCACTGTCACAGAATATGTTACTAAACTACTGTTATAAAATTCTCACTGCGAGAACACTACTAACAAAACTTCGTATCTTCGGCAATCCCGCGCGATCCATCTTGCATCACTACTCATCGCAATAAAGCTGGCTTTGGAATGACAATCAATTAGGAGAGGCACAGACCATCCACGCTACTGAGAAATGCAATGCGCATAAGTGGAATTCCTCTCAGGATATCACCTTCGCGCCAGAACAGGTTATTTATGGCAAGCAAGCAATCATAAGTGTTATGAGGGAGGACGTTACTAATTGCAATGACTTTTCATTACAGCTAAAAGCATTTGCAAGACCATTCGACTTAGTACCTAAACAGCTTCTGGTAAGGAGTCCTTATTCTTTATTTAAAATTAACGAGTTTTGTTTACTTGAACCCTAAACTAATCGTACCATAAACGAAACCAAAAGTAACAGTGTTAAGTTTATAAAATAGTCAAGAATTTGTCCGCAAGCCACAAGACCAACTTCCGTCGCCTACAAAGTTTGTAGCCTTTAATTTAGAATTTGCATCGTCTGCGTTTCTCGAAGTAGCTTTTTTATTGTCTGTACGAACAGTTCAACTGGCATTTCTTTCCTAAATTATCTGCCTATATAGCCTACGTAACTTTACCCTGCGTTGTATAATTACGGTACACAATTATCTGTACGACATTAATTGTTTTGACCGGTTTGTTTTTTTAGGTTAATGTTGTGCCGGTGATATCGGTACAGCCTTGACTGAAGGCTGCCTCTTATCTTCGTGCTACCTTCTGTAATTTCTCGAACAACTTAATGCTGTTTGTAATTTAATGGGTCTTACCTTTGTTTCACATACACCGAACAGTCAAGCCATTTTAATGCAAAAGATTCTGAATGCAATCAGTCGCAATTCTTTTTGAAACATAATTTCATGCATCCTTGACCTTCAAAAATCAAACACGTAATTGAAATAAATCTTGTCGTTGCAATTTATTAGCTGAAGAAAATCTAAAATTGGTCGTATACTTGATGCATGCAACACATCAGACCATATTGCACAAATATTCGAACATTGCGTTTGCACGCCGAATTCAATTATAACCGTGACATATAATATCTCTTTCTCAATTGCAGTATTTACCGCTAAAGCCCTTAATCTTGAGTCATAAGAGCTGTGATTCAAGCATCCGCTGAAAACCCTAATTTATCATCCATCGCATAAATAGATAATGGATAATATCCGACTCGGAATAAACCTGGGATGAGTAGTCTAGACAGATTCAAAGCTCCTGGATGATTTAGGCAAAGAGTACAAATAGAGTATGGAGACTGCTTAACGCGCCGGCGAACACTGAGCGCAACTTCAATTCGGCCACGTCAAAAACTTCGGCCTGAATATCGCTATCCCTGTTTAGTGACGAAGTTTAGTGACGCAGAGCGACAGTGATAGCAATAGAACGATTCTAAATTTGATTAGATTTTGACCGTGTTCCGTAATACCAAAAATGATGACTGAAAACTTGTTGTATTTTTCTCATTGTGTTGTTATTCTGTAACTAGACGATATAACCTATGTTCCCATGACTAGGATACGTAAGATGTTGTTGTTATTAATACGAAACAATTAGGTTGAAAACAGGTCTTTTATGGCGTAAAAACATGCAGAATTCGATACGCTTCTATTTCATTTTAGGTAAGTATTTTGATCTAATATATGGTTGGGAACCTAGATAAATACTATTAAAATTAAAATAATACCTTATTAAGGTAGAAATATGCTCCAATTAGAAAGTACGTGTTGTATGAGCGATTGTCCCTCTGGTGCCCCCTTAACAGTTTAGTTATTAGCACAGGAAACTTTATCGGCAAAAATATATCTAAATAATTTCCTATTCCTTCCTTGAATCTCTATTGCAGTCGCATTACTCCGACGTTCGTAACATTCTTTAATTTGTGTTTCTTGAATTTTTTATGTAAAAAAGACGGCAATTTTTAGCTTCTCTGTATAATCCAATAAAATTTTGTCTATCTGTAAGAATTCACATTGACATGTGTTGCCTACGATTCGTCTACTACTACTAAGTATATATTTCTTCTGATATTTTAGGTATGAGACACTTCTCACCGCTTATCACTGGCGTTGTTCCATTTGGCTTGTATATACATATCGTAAAACAGACTTTTAATTGACTTTCAACGGTCAGGTGGTTGATTAGTTCAGCATGATTAGATTATTGGATGCCACTGGGCAAAGGTCTTGTTCTCATACCGTTCATCACATTCCATTTGATGTGCGTGAAATTAACATCAACAGATCACGATAGTAACATTTGTAGGGGTATACATATATAGATTTGACTTTTAAATGGGTAATAATAACTTTAAACTTTATAATCAATATTGGCAATCACTTTTAATGCCATTGGCTAGACCAATATTAATTGGGAATGACGTTGGATGGACATAACATTTCCGTCGCAATGATATTAAAGATGATGTTTGGTTTTACATTCTACTTAAAGCTGAATCAATGCAGAATTCCCAGCAAAATGGTCTATATGAAAAGTGCTAGTTGTTCACTAAATGTGTGAGTATGTCATGATACTCCACGAAGCAAAATAGAGCCAATTACAAGTCGTCTGCCGTATTATCTTGTTTCAGATAACAAAATAATTATGCAATTACAAAGCTACGCAGACGCAATTAGACAGGTGCTTAGATACGGACCAACTTCTGGAAACCGGTACTGGTGATGCTATTTTAAGAGCAACCTTCGTTTTATCATCACGAGCTCACTCTAACAAAAATAATGAATGGAACTATAGATATGTGAGTACGCATGCGATGCACTCCAGAAGGAATTGATTGAATTAAGCTAGGAGCCCCTCTGGTTCGTTTGTCGGGATCTATGTGCAGTGCACACATCAATTTGGGTAATTGGTGCTCGGGCGGCTTGTCGGGCGAACCTTTAATGGCAGAGAAAAACTTTTTTCTATGTAAACATTCAACTAATTTCAATGGTAGTGAAGTACCACCCATACCTGGTAGGCATACCACCTAGCCGTACCAAACGATATGCTTCAACTTTTCTTGTTAGCACAAGTGAAGAGTGGAACTCACTTCCGGCGTATGTTTTTCCAAACCAGTATAATCTTGATATTATGGGCGTCTTGCACAAAGTCATCGAAATCGATGAGGAGGACTAATAGATATTTAATATTTGGAATTTTCTGGTTCCCATAGCTCTGCTTAGTTTAGGGTTAGATAGCGCTGTGTGAAATATCCAGTAATATGGATTTTTATTTTTTATTGTCTATTTTACGACCTCCGAGTCTTTATTTGACAGATAGGAGTCTTCAAGTCCAGAGTGAATAGGTTCTTTGTAGGCAAGCGTGCTCCATCTTCGATCACACCTTCACTTACCATCAGGTGAGGTAGTGGTCAAGCGCTTGTCGAAACGCGGTATAAAGTATTTAAAATAATTACATAAGCTTATTACAGCGCAGAAGTTTAGCAAACTCCTGCCAATGAAACCGTTTCGAATTGCAATAAACAAAACAAACTAGAAGTATACGATCGTAACAAACATACATGCAATGTACTGCGTAAGTGTAGGTACGGTTAAATAATTGCATTGCAACAAGTGAATACAAATTCCGAGATAAAGAATCACAAAGATTCGCCGCCGTAACGTATTCCGGGTTTCATATACTTACGAACACACGAAGGAAATTAAGGAAATGTGGAAAATTATTCTTTTAAAGTACCCAGCGGCTGAGATCGCGATATGTTTTACTTTCACTTACTTACTGGCGAGATTTCCATCATTGCACTGACAACTTTCCAATACAGATGTGCAGAGCGTGGTGTTAGCCATTCTTCTTGGAGCCGCACAGACCGTTGTCAGGCATTAATCGCACCGTCATCCTATTTTATCGGGAAAGTTTTTATGACGTGTTTATTGAGAAAATATAAAGAGTACTTTACTTACCTGGCTTATGTTTGCAAGTGTTAAATCAAGTGCAAGAACACCCAACATTCACGCACAGACCCAAAGGACGTTTGACTAGTCCATCTCAAAAACAAGACCGGTTAAGTACTACACACGGCTACACATCAAGCTATATATTTCCAGTATAAGCTGACCTCGCATTGTGTAGGCTTTACGTAGAATGAGAGGTCAGCTTATACTGGAAATAATAGCTTGATGTGTAGCGTGTGTACGAGTAGGATTCGCGCAAAGGGATTCCGAACTTAGGTTTATTTATGTTAATAAAGCAGCTCCATCTAGATAAATGACCGGTTTAAAAAACCTCTAGATATCGACTTCGTTATAATTTTCCTGTAATCTTTGCGTTTATATCTATCATCATCATCATCCACAGCCCGACTTCACCCACTGCTGGGTATAGGCCTCCCCAAGTTTGTGCCATCCGCCACGATCCTGCGCTAGTCTCACCCATTGACGGCCCGCGACTAACGATGTCGTCCACCCATCTCGCTGCCGGACGTCCTTCTACAGCCATAAAACCCCGTTAGTTATGATGATTAGTGCCAATATATCTATCAATCATATTAATTTCAGATTTTTCACTTTGTAAACTTCGGAGATGAGGGGGCCGGACGGTATTTTTTTCGTCATTTTTCATAACTACAAATCTGTACAAAATAAAAAAAATGGTTTAGTAATCTCTTTGATATGATACCCCACTTGACCTAGTAACCCTATTTTGAAATTTTGACCCCTACTGTGTTGGCTCTTTTAGCTATAAAAATCAAAATATTTTTATTTATTTTTCACTTTAAATAGAGGAAAGTCAGTGTTATTTATTACTAAACTTTTAAACCGATCTAGGGGTTCCGTTTTTACCTTTTTTATCCGGAACCCTAAAAATTGTATATTAATTATAACTCCTTTTTTTATTTGAAAAGAAACCTGGTAGATTTTGTGTAGAGCTCTCTTAAAACTGGCGGTCATTCACCTTGTTTAGATGAACTGAGATGGGTTATCTAATTAAGTGGTTATGATCAAACAAGTGTGTACGTTTCACAAGCATGCGCATGCGTAATACGAATTTGGAATGTACCTAGGTCACTTTCGATTTCGCTCAACAATAGTGGAGAAAAAATGATGAATCAGCTGATTGTGTAGTATGTTTGATTGATTATCACTTTAGTAGCATTGTTCTGCATTTACAGTCCGAATCAAAAGTTTGATGATTTTATTTTTAAATAAGAAATGGTCATGTGATGAGTGTGATGTGATGACTGACAGCCAATAATGGATTTACATTTTCCATTTTTATTTTAATTTATTTTATTTTTTATATGGCCTGGATATAGATCAAACATATGGCCCACCTGTTGTTAAGTGGTAAACATCGCCTATAAAAAAGTATTACCTCGTAGTAAACCTGCTCATCGATTTGACCCTGCGTCCAATTTGACTTGATCGACTTGAGGCATACAGGTGTACCCTTTAAACCGAAACACAGCAATGCTGCTTGGCGGCAGAAATAGGTATTGTTCTTATGTCCTTTACTTACATACTCCATTGGCGCAGGGATCCAAAGTGAGTCTTGGCTTCCGATATGAGAACTCTCCACTTTCCTCTGTCCATTGCCATCTCTTGCCAGTTGTCGGCTCCCAGGTCGCGCAGGTCAGCCTCCATGCTGTCTTTCCAGCGATACATGGGACGACCAACCGGTCGGCGGCCAGTCGGTCGGCCCAAGTATGCTCTCGTTACGCTTCGATCTTCACCCATTCTCAGTAGATGGCCGAGCCAGCGGAGTCGGTGTGACTTGTATTCTCCTATGATGTTAGGCTCGGCCACAATATCTTCTATTTCGGCGTTTTTACGGACCCTCAGGCTACCATCTTCTCTTCTTACTTTCCTTTACTTGGTAAATTAAAATTACACTTGCCTGCAGTTCGTGCTTGGTTTGGCTTTGGACCATATAAAACTGAGACCTTTGCATTTATTGAAGATTTTTATAGCGCCTGGGTGGCAACTTGAGTAACTGGAGATAGCTGCTTGACTTTAGGACGAGAAGTAGTAGGCTTGTCATCACAACTATCATCTCGCAAAACCTGAGAATATAATAGAATTGATTAGGGTGTTAGGTCCGTAAAAAATATGTACGAACGCAGTCTAAAAGAACTTTGCTCGTTTGCCAATTGAGTGTCTCAATTTGTCTCCACATCTATTAAAAGACGCCAATTTCCTTGTTACATTGTAAATACCATCATGTATACAAGAACAGCCCGTGGGAAGTAACCAACAATGGTAATTATCATTAATTATTAACTGCTTCATTGCTTTAAGAGATTATCTTAAATTAACTATTTTTGTAATGACTTCACTTTGGAGATGGCACTTTTTGTAGATATCGTCGGGACTGGACTTTTTGAGTTATAGCTGAAGATGTAATAATGCCTGAGTTTCAAATATTATTTATAGCTGAATGTAATATAGATAGATAGATAGATAGAAAACGCTTTATTGTATACCACACTTAAATTAACAAATCATAATTTAACACTTAAAACTAGACACGCGATAGTACAATTGGCGGTCTTATCGCTAAAAGCGACCTCTTCCAGAAAACCTTTGGATGGACTGTATTTTACGAGAACGTTAAAGGACGGTAGCTTTATAACTTAAGCTTTTTATTTAACTGTAGGTATACTTACATAGGGCAGACGACTTGGTAAGAACCGCAGGTCGGCGTTGGATGCAGGCCGCTTCCAACCGCAGTTCCTGGAGATCAGTGAGGGAGGCCTTTGTCCAGCAGTGGACGTCCTACGGCTGATATGATGATACTTACATAAGCAAAACAAAATGAATAGATACCAGGGTAAGTAATATTAATATAAATAATATAGCTGATGATCTGAGAAAAAACTAAACATTAAATAAACCATCTCAAAAAGAAAATTCATAAAATAACCCGAATCGGAGCAACCGTTCTGAAACACGCACACAAAGTTTATAGCAATCTCCAGGGCTCTCTTTTTGTCGAAGATTCAAAAGAATCACAAGAAAAATATCAAGTAATTTAAAAGATGACATTAATTTAAACAAAGTGTGGCGTTAACCGCAAAGCGGTCTCGCGAAGTACCAACTTTCAATAAGCTTTGATAGGGCGCGGGCGTCTCAGGTTTATAATCAAGTTATGTAACTCGTGGTTTTCTGCTCCTGTTAGACCTATTCGATTTCATGATAAACAACGAAAATGTATCTATCAAGAATGTATTGGAGTTATGCATTAAAAAAATTACTAATACAAAAGCTGATGAAAAAGCAACACTTAATTGCGATAAAAACGTTTTATATAAAAGGCTATCTCGCTTCACAATCTACAAGAATGTATGAGGTCGCTAACACCGAAGATAAGGTAACTAATTCCAAACATTTCCCCTTCAAGTAAGTGCTTAGGTGTTAACAAACAGAAGTTGTGAAACTTTTATCTATCTAGAGCTCGCACTGAATTCACTCAGACCTGACTCTGAAGAATTAAATAATACCTTGCATAATTTCAAACTTACGCGCGCAAACAACAAATTACTACACAAAACGGTTGCCAACAAAAAACGTAATGACAATGCACGTGGGACAAACGTGTGTATTAAACTTTCACGCCACTATCGTTAGACTTTCGCCGGTAATTAAACAAGCAATAGAACAATAGCTAGCAAGAAGCCAGATCTCGGGTGTACGCGATGTTGCCAATAATTGTCGATCGGCTCGCCCACGCTTTCTAACACCGTACCATGTACGTAAACTCACTCGATTTTCGCTCTAGAAACCGCACCAATAACAACAATGTTGGAATTTATAATCCCGATGTCTGGTGCAGAGATCAGACGGTGTGTGGTTTGACTTGAGCTGGCCTTTTATTACTCCAAATCTGTGTTCATTGTAGAACGGTCTTTATTGTTTTGAATTTAGATTCAATATAGCTCTGAAGAAATAAAAAATGTGTTTTAGCTTGTCGGCGTTATACGGCCCCCCTATCTTTTTTAGATATATTTTGAGCTATCAGGCCAAAGTTAAAGCGTGCTATAGATGCATACATAGTATCAGAGTCGGTGTATTTTCTACACATTCGCTCTATTATACAATTTTGTTCTGTGGCACTGACTACAGACTCCGGCGCAGGTGAGGTGACGCGAAAAAATCAAGTGAACCGACTACGTGCTCGTACGTAACAATGGGAATGCTTTTTGCTGAAGGTCCGTAGAAAGTGTTTGCACGCTTACAGATTAAGGTTTATGGTATGTAGTTCGATACAATGGCCAATTTAACTCGTGAATCGAAGTTTTTATTGTCAGAGGAGTTTTACCGAAGTGAAATTTAATCCCTACGAAATATTTGTGAGTACAGAATTACTCAGTTGAAAGAATGTTGTCGGCTTTCGCAGTAACGTAACAACGTTGCTTTTCAATAGGCGCTATTTGGAAAACAAATACAGCGGTATCGTTTGACGTTCTTATAAATAGGTAAATACACAATATTAAATGTAAACTTGTACATAGCACTAATGTCGAAAAATTCACAGTATTGCTTGCATCAATCGCTTTAGTAGTTCCTAAAATAACAGTCATTTTAGTTCGACGTGTATTACAAACTACAATCATTTTTTTGACGACCTCCGACGGCTTAGACGCAGGAGGTAGCGGGTTCGATTCCCGCTGCGGAACAAATGTTTGCATGATCTACAGATATTTGTTCCGGGTCTGGTTGTTTCTCTATGTATTATAAGTATGCATTTACAAAAAAAAAGTATATAAGTATTCTATCAGTTATCTGGTTCCCATAGTACAAGCTCTGCTTAGTTTGGGGCTAGATAGCGCTGTGTGAAATGGTCAGAAATATTTATTATTTAAAGTCCTCCATTCTGCAAGGAATTAAATGGTGGATTTTCAAATCCACCATTTAAAAAAGAAGAAAAATTATTGGATTTAAATAACTAGTGGTTCGCGCCGAACTGAGATCACGCGATACAAAAAACCTAAAATATATATAATTTATATTTTTCATAATCTTTGACTAATCAAATAGTGCCACGAAATCCACAACCAAATAACTTGACCTACAGTTTCATTCAAATTACAAGTAACGGGGCTCATGTTAATTGGTTTTTTTAGGTGTATAAATTTCAGTTATTCTGTATACAACATATTACATATATATTGTTATTCTGTTACATTTCCCTATATTTGTGTCATTAAAGATACACGAATACCAAGTTACAGCACTGTGGGATCACTGGTGTACCCTGTGAATTTCCTTTAGCATAAGTACATAAACAGAACCCATGAAATAAAATATACGCATTGATTATACTATTAAACATAAACTTAAATACATACAAATAATATATAAATAAATTAGACTATATATGGAGGATAAATAACATAAACACTGACTAACAGTTACGAGACAACGGTGGTTGTATACCTTGACTTTGAAAATAGGAAGAGATTGGGACGACCTTATGGACAAAGCTAAGGCGTTCCTCAGTCGCACAGCTTGTATTGTGAAGGAGTCACCATAAAAATGTGAACTATGGACAGGAGTTCGAAGCTCTAGAGCTTCGGAAGAACGAAGGTTTCGAGAGTGATTATGATTTACTATTTCTACCTACTAAGGAAGAACGCCAACACCAATTGACTTGTGGTTGATTATATCACTCTAGCCCTAGCTGTTCAAATACAACGTTATTTTCGATTACGGAATGCCTTCGTAATCTTTTACTGGGTGCCATATTTTATCATCTTGATTGTGCCATTCGTCTTCGTTTGGTTTTATTATTGACAAATGCGTCATAATTATCTCGTTGATATATCTCTGTTTTATCTTCTCTGTTTACCTCTATTTTTAGATTTACTTTGACTTTTGTTAGTGAATAATATTTAAATGTCCATATTGTAATATGATTTACTGTTTTTATTATCTACGGGTAGATTTTCTTTTCTACTACCATTGATAAATCATAAAATAAATCACATATCATTCATTCATTTGCAATCATGCTTAACAACAGGTGATAAATTATTAGTAATGTAAGTTCCAGACATGTTTTACCTTACATACATTGTATCCATTTTTTTTACGCGTCGTCATGCCTAAGCAACTACAGTGCGGTTTGAATCATTATTATTTTGTATGTAGGTAACCATTGATATGGAATTATAGACTTACGCTCTTAGTGGTTGCCTAACTATGTATTTTACGTAGGTTTCTGTTTGCTTACAGTTAGTTACATGTAACATCTAATTTACAATAATGTTTTTCTCTATGATTAGCTATGAGCGCCTCGATCTACGTGACGAAACATGTGTTCACACGCGCTCAGTGAGAACGAATTATTTCTTAGATGATTTTATCTATGTTAACTTAAATTAAAATAATTGGTGGCTTATTGAGACAACTCCGTGGCGCAGTGGGCGAATAGCCGGCTGAGACTCAGGAGGTAGCGGGTTCTATTCCCGCCGTGGAACAAATGTTTGTATGATATACAGATATTTGTTTCGGGTCTGGATGTTTTTCTATATATAATAAGTATATATTTACAAAAAAAAATAGTTTATAAGTATTCATTCAGTTATCTGGTTCCCATAGTATACAAGCTCTGCTTAGTTTGGGGCTAGATAGCGCTGTGTGAAATGTCCAGCAATATTTATTTATTTAACTGCAAAAACATACAATCAAGTTAGACTAGAATAACACAAGGAATATTTAAAAAGAACTAGTTAATACTAAAGTCTAACTAGTTAAGAACTGGTTATACTCACAGTGGGCGGCCTTATCGCTGAAAGCGATTTCTTCCCGGAAACCTTTGGACGGAAAGTAACGAGCGAAGCAGCAGTAATGACAGCGGTGCACAAAGAAACATAAATGAAGAGAAATAAAATAATGATATATAAAACTATACTTATAATCCTTATACATACTTAATTAAATACCTAAAGATAGACTTAATACATATACTAACCTAACTAATAAACCTATATCATTCTGTATTTTCGTTGATGTACTTAAGCCCTGACTTTTATAGAGATTTCCCAGTAAATGTTGAAGTACAGCGGTTACTCATTTTCCTAGCTGGCCTTGAAACAAAACATCGCCTAGTAGCGGGGCTAGTCTAAACTATTCTATAGACAACAATAAGGCCTGCGCCGGCGCTTAGCCGGTACAGAGGTCGTTGACCCCGCACCACGGGTTAAGAAACCTCGTGCTTTAAACCGATCCGCTTATTAGGTATTCTATATACTGTGAGCGCACTTTTGTGTACTCTGCCGAGCCGGCATCGTGAGCGAACTCTATTTTAGGAATAAGATGTTTTTCTTGATCATATCTTGAGATATGGTATAAATATTACATGTTTTATCATCCGTGATTAACTTTTCAACCGAAGAAAATATTTTTAATAAAGATTACTTACTATGTATCTAACACTCTTCATTAGAAAATGTTCTTTGAATACTTATTCAATGTACGGTTTATTTTGATCCAAGTATTTTACTTGAGTATTGATGGTTTCGCTGACACTGGCTTCGCGTCTTTCATCCCCTTATAATAAAATATTAGAGCTTTGGCAAGTTTTTAATTGATATTGACTACCCTTGCCTACTAACCCCGAGCTTCTCTATAACTATTTATAATATTATCATGATATCAACCACAGGACTTCCATAGCTGAACATAGGCCTCCCCTATAGATTTCCAGAGCGACCAATCCTGTGCGGCCTGCACCCAACGGCTCCCAGCAACCTTTAACAGATCGCCTTTCTATCTGGGGGCCGTCCTACGTTGTGCTTTCCAATGCGTGGCCTCTACTCGAGAACCTTTCTGCCCCAACGGCCGTCACTTCTTCGAGCTTTATGCCCTGCCCACTGCCACTTCAGCTGGCTTATCCTTTGTGATATGTCGGTGACTTTGGCTCGTTTACGATCTCCGAATCTCCACATAAAAACTTGCCAAGGCTCTAATATTTTATTAAAAGGGGATGAAAGACGCGAAGCCAGTGTCGGCGAAACCATGAATAAGCTCAAAGTCGCTCAACGAGCTATGGAGAGGGCTATGCTCGGGGTTTCTCTACGGGATCGAATCAGAAATGAGGAAATACGTAGGATAACTCAAGTCACCGACATAGCCCGACGGATTAGCACGTTGAAGTGGCAATGGGCAGGCCATATAGCGCGCAGAACAGATGGCCGATGGGGCCGGAAGGTTCTCTAGTGGAGGCCACGGACCGGCAATCGCAGCGTAGGACGTCCACCTACAAGATGGGTAGACGACTGGGTAAGAACCGCAGGACGGCGTTGGATGCAGGCCGCTTCCAATCGCAGTTCCTGGAGATGAATGAGGGAGGCCTTTGTCCAGCAGTGGGCGTCCTACGGCTGATATGATGATGATGATGATCACGCTTTTAGTATAAATGCGAAAGATTGTTTATTACTCAATCACGTCGTAACGGCTGAACCGATTTCGATAAAATTTGGTATGATGTATGTACGTAGATTAAACATAGGCTACTTTTTGTTGACAAACAACGCGTGCGAAGCTGCTGACAGAAGCTAGTATTAAGTAATATAAATGTTATCTGTTTCTGATATTCCTTGAAAATCATTAAAGTAAAATAAAATTATTGTTTCTGAAGTCTTATGCTTGTACAACAAATGAACATTAATTAACGAAGACAACAACAAATACTACTGACTACTGACAACAAATAATCGTATGCAAATTAATTAGTAGTCTTAAAAAGCTCATAACATTGTTTATTGTTCTGTAAGGAAGTTGTTCGTCCGTTAACGAAACGATCCGTAATCAAAGAAACAACTTTGGAACACACCTCTCGTTAAACAATCCATCTTCAAATCAATGCTACGTCTTTTGATCACCGCCCTTTATTGTCCTTTGAGTAGATAGGGATGTGCTGAAGCAAAACAAGCTTTTATATTGTTAGGCCTAAGGTCTGGAAGTCAAGCTTTATGGTAGGGTTATACTGAAACGATCCGTAAAGAATTAAAGAAAAAAAATTCGAACACACCTCTAGTTAAACAATCGATCTTCAAATCAAAGCTACGCCTTTTGATCACGGCCCTTTATTATGCTTTGAGTAGATAGGGATGTGGTGAATCAAAATAAGCTTTTATATTGTTAGGCCTAAGGTCTGGAAGTCAAGCTTTATGGTAGGGTTATACTGAAACGATCCGTAAAGAATTAAAGAAAAAACATTCGAACACACCTCCAGTTAAACAATCCATCTTCAAATCAATGCTACGCCTTTTGATCACGGCCCTTTATTATGCTTTGAGTTGATAGGGATGTGCTGAATCAAAACAAGCTTTTATATTGTTAGGCCTCAGGTCTGGAAGTCAAGCTTTATGGTAGGGTTTTACTGAAACGATCCGTAAAGAATTAAAGAAAAAACATTCGAACACATCTCTAGTTAAACAATCCATCTTCAAATCAATGCTACGCCTTTTGATCACGGCCCTTTATTGTCCTTTGAGTAGATAGGGATGTGCTGAATCAAAACAAGCTTTTATATTGATAGGCCTCAGGTCTGGAAGTCAAGCTTTTATGGTAGAGTAATACTGGTACAAAACCCTTCACTTTGGTGATAATCATTTCCATACCAAATTATGGTTTTGGTGTTGCGTGAGACTTAGTTTCCTAGTTATGAGATTCGATAGACCAAATCCTAAACATAGCTGATGAACAGATGCCTAAAATTTGTACAAAGGTTAAGTACGATGAATTCATCTATACTAATATTATAAAGATGAAAGATTTGTTTGTTTGTATTGAATGGGCTCCGAAACTACTGGACCGATTAAAAAAATTATTTCACTGTTGGGAAGCTACACTATCCTCGGGTGAGATAGGCTACTTTTTACCCAATTGCGCAGAAGGAGGGTAATGTTTTTATTGAAAATGTACGCGTGCGAAGCTGCGGATTTGTCAGCTAGTAAAATATATATATACGTAACTGTCGTGTACTTATATGTAAGTATATAAAACTAACTAAAACTAGATCTACCTATCTATCTGATCACATGATCCATTTCATCCAAAGGTTGACTGGTAGAGATCACTACTTAGCGATAAGGCCGCCAATTGTATACATTTGAATGATTTTAATCGTTTTGTTGTTTATGTTGTGCAATAAAGTATTATATATCTATACATATAGGTATTTTTCAAAATGATATAATTGCAGCAAAATGGACTAAACTTTCTTAGTCGAAGCGTTACGTACATCCTTGGTCCCTTGCAACTGTATCCGATCCCTCCATTGTCCCTAGTCCCTCAAGCCCGGAGGTCAGCGAACCCCGAACAAAGACGCGGAGATTCTAACACCTAGTTGATGATAATTTATTGCTGCTACGTGTTAGGCCATGAAGCGTACCATGCTCGGCATCATACTCGTAGATCGAGTTCCAAACGTCGAGAACACGTAGACGAATGAAGATTCACGCGACGTTGGGAATCGTGCTATGATACTCAAATGGTCTTGAGCGGGACACTTGGCAAGACGTGGTGATGATAGGTGGAGCAAGGTAGCGACTCAATAGTGGCCGAGGAATGGCTGTAGAAGGGCAGGACGTCCGGCAGCGAGACGGGACGACGACATATTTAATGGGTGTGACTAGCACAGGATCGTGGCGGATGGCACGAACTTGAGGAGGCCTATACCCAGCAGTGGGTGAAGTCGGGCTGTGAATGATGATAATTTCTTGCTGAAAACTAATGATGATAACTAAGTGTTTGGCAATATTTGGCATTGAGCCTTTGTGATGATGACGCTGACTATTCAACCTGTTGGATTAGAAAGGCTTGGAAACTCAATCAAACAACGGAAATTGAAAGGAGGAATAAACAAATATTCCAGGTATATTAGTACAATTTTATTAAATACAAGCTCGTAACAAAAAGACAACACGAATCCCTAGATAAGCAATCGAAACAATTTCATTGTAATTTTACCTCTATTGTCTTGGTATCAATATTATGCACATTTTCATCTTGCTCACAAGTACTCACAACAATAACAGAACATTGTCCTGGGTATTTCGCCGGCCACGGCCCATTTAATCACACGGCACATTTTACGAATGTATTAAAATTAATACGCATAAATGACGGCGATAAAAATCGAAAACTGTCTTATTATTATTTATATTTGGAGCCTGTACTGTCCCACTGCAGGGCAAAGGCCTCCCTTCCTTCCATTCCATTCAAAACTGTGTTATGGCTTTTATATTGAACACTATGTCTTAAATGACATTTGTTTATGCCTAAAATCATAGTATGAACTTAAAAAAAGGATCATGCACTGTAAAAGTAGTTTATTTTACCAGACAGCAATAATACAATTTTTTTCTCCAGAATAAGCCATATCCAATTATGCACCCAGCAACATAACCTAGATCGCATACGGGTGTTATCTTTTCAATCGCACTTTTATATCTGAGACCAGTATTTTTTATTGAATGAAAATACACCGAGGCATTTCTCTACTGGTCAAACGCATTCTCGGGGAACTGGTTGAAACAGCGCAGCGGCTTGAAAACGGCTCGAGCCCGGTTCTATCATGCTGCCCACGCGCAATAAATTGAGACATCGCATATCTATCAAATGGGGGCTTAAAGGCAATAAACAATTTATCATCAGCGGTAATCAAAACCTCGTAACTCGAAACATATCGGTTCGTAGCACGAACGGGGTTTGGGACTTACAATGTCTTTTGCAAGTCCGTTATGCAATAACTATATATTACGGCATCGCAATTATTGGGTTCTTATACGTTTATTTTACGACAAGGTTAACCCATTACGGCGACGTAATTTGTACTTCAATCCTTGGTGCAAGATACTGGATTTTCTGTTTGTGATTCTGTCTCGAGATGAGAGAGAACCAGAACCTTAGTGTTCGGTTCATATATGGCTTTCGCAAGTATGACCCTGTTTCAGAATTCCGCACAAAACTTAATTGGCTCCCTAATTCCCTATCTGTCCTTGCCGGAATGCACATATTTTATTTTATTTTTCTTTATTAAGGACACCAAACAATTATACAATTAGGTTACTTAATGCTAATACTAAATAAGGTTCTTTATGTATAATCGGCCCGGTGTTCTATTCTTTCTTTTAACATTATTTTTAACCCTTCCTCACTATCATATCTAAAGGAGCTTTTCAAATTCTTGCGCCAGGCGAATGATCAGAACCTACGCTCCTCTGAAGCTCTAAAACTGCTAACTCCTGTCCACAGTTCGCAATTTTATGTTCGCAGTCTCTTTTACAATTCAAGCTGTGGAACGCTTTACCTTTCCCTATAAGACTGTATTTTGTCACCAGTACAAAGAATATTAAAACTAGGCTTAAATAAGATCATTGTGACAAAAATTGTAACCACTCAACGTGTGCTAGGCAGATTCGCTCGGCCATAGCGCTGGTCCTATGGCCGAGCGTCCGTGGTTGACGTTTTTAGTATTATGTGATATCTTTATGTAGGTAGTGTATGTAGTTTATGCTCATAGATACACCGCTGACTTTTGATTGGTTTTATCCTGTCTATCCAAAGGTTGTATGGAAGAGATCGCTTTTAGCGATAAGACCGCCCATTGTAATACATTAAGTTATATGTGTATTTCTTTGTAATCAATTTTTTTTTGGTGTTCAATAAAGAGTATATATATATATCATAAATTGAATGTGATCGCCTGGATTTTACACACACAGCACACTAGATTTTAAAGAAGAAAATAAGTCTGAATTTAAATTTATATTCGCCGTCGTCGTCGGCAACTTTTTGATCCAAAATTAACTACACCATAAAAAGAAAAACCAGTTTCGCAACCATTTCACAATGAACCGAGGAATTCATTTTTTCACGGGCATGTGTTGGATGATGGTTGGATGGTATCCGCAAATGGATTCGGGTTTCGTGAACGTTCGCCTCTTGCAAGGAAGGTTATGGAAGCTCATCTTGTTTTTACATTAAGTTCTGCCCAGGGGTTTGCTCGCATTGCATGCTATTTTGAGATAAGGTAGCTATCCCAGACCTATTAGTACTCGAACCTACTTCAAATTCCATCCATTCGTTGATGAAGCAACTAAAATTTAAAATTCTCATTGCGTTAATTTTACTTTTTAGCAAAATAAGGATACATATTTTACAACATTTTTTATTTCGATAACCTTTTCTTCGATCAAATGACCATCTCAATCACTTTCTACTATCACTTTCTTGAACACCTTCCTTCTAAATATGCCCATAGACTAGGATTTTCGCATCTACAAAATAGAAGAGTCAGAAAGTACAGCAACAGTTAATTTTACTTCCTTAATTAGGTGGACTCCACAAGACCCCTTGTCTACGCGCATCACTAGGACCTTTGAGGTGCAGAAGCGGTGTGCAGGGGTGAAGCTTCTTCGAGTATGAGAAGCGTCACTTCGTCTAGTTAAATTACGCATCCACAAAGAACATGGCTGCTGTTCACAAATTGGGACTTGCAGTTTCATACTATTTCCGAAAACTTGAAAACACTCATCGGTATGAACATCTTTTTAATTTTTGTATCAGATTTATATTTGGCCTCCGTAAATATGATCATGTGTCTCCCTCCCGTTCAAAGCTTAAGTGGCTTCCAATTCGTCTGCGTCGGAATACGCATATTCTCTCTCTTCTCTATTCTATTCTTTTCAATCGCTTCTCCTCACACTATCTGAAAGATAGATTTGAATTTTTCCATTCTTCAAATAACTATACTCTTAGGTCATCAGAAAACTTGATACTCAGATATCCTTCGCACAGCACTTCCTTTTACAGCGCTTCTTTTACTGTTCAGGCTGTTCGGCTGTGCTCTGCCCGAAGAAATAAGACGATCATTCTCCTTACACACCTTCAAGTTGAAGTTGAAACACCATTACCTGACGATGTCATCTTCCTAGCGTTATTTATTTACTATTTATGTACTTATTTTATTTGTTAGTATAGTTTGCTATATGTATATACCTATATATTAGTCTATTTTATAAGTTTATTAAGTATTAGGATTAAAACTTCATCATATTTTTAATATACCTTAGAATATATGTGTAAATTTATCCTTGAAAGTACACCGCACTCCGTATTTTTGTAAATTTCGCTCCATCCAAAGGTTGCCTGGAAGAGATAGCTTTCAGCGATAAGGCCGCCTATTGTATTGCCTTCTTATTTTTGTATTATTTCTGTTTGTGTGGTAATTCAATAAAGAGTTATCTGTCTATCTTTCACCAAAGAACTTTATATTTTTGTACTTCTCGGAGCTGTCAGATAACATGCGGGCCAGGTTGGCGAGTGACATTCCGCGCACAACGAAATCGAGAGTCAATCGACTCGGTTACCAGAATCGGACGCGGCGACTTGTACTAAACTTTTTATCAAGCATTTATTTCATGTAAACATACTCACGAATCATTATTATAAACACGGGATTTATCACGTACCGTTTTATCGGTGTTTCGACCGACAATGTTCGGTAAAAAATTACTTACAAATCTTGAAAGCTTATTTTTTCTAGGCGATTTGATGAGAGCTTGTGCTGAAATTTCGCTGAGGTATCTGTTTAGTTAAATAATCAATGGGCTTAATGCTAGAAGAGATCGCTTTCAGCGATAAGGCCGCCTATTGTTTTTGCCATTGCAGCAAAGGCATCCTTTTGAGTGGCAAAGTGCAAAATGTTTAAAACATTGCACATGTGCGGCGCCGGCATAGGACTGTACAGACAGACTCGGAAGGGAGGCCTTGGCTCAGCAATGGGACAGTATAGGCATAATATACATTTTAAATCAACAAAAAAATATTTAAATTTGGTTATTATACCGAATAGGTAAAAACGCACGCACATTCCGTGAATGTAATTGCGCGTGCGCGAGAATTGCAATGGCAGCGACCAGCAAGATACCTTGTAGCACTTTCTTTATCGATATTATTTTACTGTGATAAAACCACAGGTGAAATTCTTCTTTGCCTTAATTTGTCTATTGAAAAAAATACATTATTTAGACACACACGCTAAACTAATGTAATCAATAAAGTAACGTAAAATAGAGTTCCTTGTGAAAGTATGCTTGCCCGGGAAAGTACTACCATCATACTTATTTCTGGCGCCTAGCAGCATTGCTGTGTTTCGGTTTGAAGGGTATGATTGCCGGTGAAGTTACAGCCACAACTGTACACGGTGCGTGGCGTTTCAGGCAATACTTTGTTATAGGCGAGGATTACCACTTCATACATCAGGTGGGCCATATGCTTGCTCCAAAAATAAAACATACTACAAGAAGCGTAAGTTCATATGAACGTTGTCCAAAAACTTGGTAATTCTCGAAGAAAAAATCTTTTGTAAGATTTATTTTGAAATCGAGAAGTGCAGCTTAATTTGTTGTGATTGTATAATTTGTTACATGTATTACATACAATCCCAGTTAATTAACACAATAGTTGTTAATTCGTGTTTCATTTACGTAAGGGTTTACTATTTTACTGAATGCGGTGTTTAATTTTGTAACTCACAATATTGCCGAATCGCAGTTCACAGTGATGATGTGACCTGTAAATATTAATATGTCTGTGGTATGCGGCGTTCGTTAAAAGTGTCATGTAACGCGGTTAATCAATGGAAAGCATTTTAGAATCTTGTCCGAGGTGCAATTAACGTAGTCTAGGGAATGTGGGAAACTGCTTTATCCGGCTCGAAGGCAAGACGCTCAGTTTTCGCTTCCTAATTGAATTTAATATGAAGTTTATTTATTTATTTATTTATTTTAGAAACAACATCATTACAGGTTTTTTTTAAGCCCTAAGGCGATGCTATGTCTAGGTAACTTATGTAAATTAATATGACAAATACAAATTCAATACAAATACTATAGAAACTACACATTTGGGTATACATTATATTATACATTTACTTTCAATGACGACCTGTGCCATTTTTAAGAGTTTCGGCAGGTTTTGGTAAAATATGTCCACGCTACTTTCGGACAGGATATTAAGCAAGTTTATAGCGAGTGACATGGGGGCAAACTTAAGTAAGTTGGTCCTACAGTTGGGCACCTCAAGCATAGCGGGGCGGCGGCGCGCGCCCAAGTAGTCGTTGGGGACGCGCAGCCGTAGCGCCGCCAGCACCGCCGGCTGGTGCAGCTCCCCGCGCAGGACACGGACCATGTACTTCACCAGCGCGACGTCTCTGCGCACTGACAGCCTGCAGTACCCTACCATACCTAACACGAACAGACTCGGGTACATCAATGGGTAATATGGATAGACTCCATATTCTTTTAGGTACAAAAAGCGAGTAAATTTATTTTGTATCTTTTCTACCATGAGTTTGTACTTAGCTTCGTTAGGGTTCCAAATTATAGCATTTGTTTCTAGATGACTTCTTACAAGGGCATTATATAAAAGTTTAATAACATTTATGTTTTTAAAATGCACACTCTGTCTCAGAATAAAACCCAGGTTTCTAAAAGATTTGGCGCACACATTTACAATATGGCGCCGGAACCTTAAGTCAGGGACCATTTCGAGGCCTAGGTCACGGACGGACGTCTTTCTCGGCAGCACTACCCCCTCCACCTCGTACTGATACTGCAAGGGGGCGCGCGCCCGGCTGTAGCTCATCACGGAGCACTTCGCTACGTTAAACAGTAGCTTGTTGGACCTGCTCCATTGGACCACCCTATCTATGTCGGACTGGAGCCGTTGACAATCGGATGTGTCCGCTACTGTTCGAAACACTTTCAGGTCGTCCGCAAAGAGCAAACAGCCTGCCTCCTTAACAACCCCCACAAGATCATTAATCATAATGACGAATTCAAGAGGACCAAGATTGCTGCCCTGACTTACCCCCGAAAACGTGTAATATGGGGCCGATTGGTACCCCGCGTACTCCACATACTGTCTGCGTTCGCTAAGGTAGCTCGCGAAGAATTTGAGCAAATGCGGCGTGAAACCTATTGCAGAAAGTTGTTCGTTTCATACCGTTGAGTTCGCAATAAATGACCATTCCACAATTTGAGAACGTCTGCACTGTACAACTTTCAATGTGCCTTCCTCAAAATAAATGAGTTCCGGCTAGTTGTTCACGCTGATGCGTAATTCCGTGATAAAATCTCCGAAACTACCACCTTACCACCATCGTAATTACGTTGCCTTTTTATGGGTGCGTGTGTAACTCTTTATGTAATTCCGTGTGAAGACTTAAAGGCTATTTAGTTATGGTTTTCCAAATTGCCCCGGCCAAACGGAACTGTTTCGTTTCGTGGTCTGCTAGTAATGTGTTGAACTCGGAACTATCTTCTATTAATTGCATACCTCTGTTTAAAATATTACTTATTTGTTTTAAAAGACGACGTATATTCACATTCGCAGGCATTTAAAAAAAACCTTAAAACAAACAGTTTAACTATAACAACCTTTGGTTTGTTTTTCTATTCCTCAACTTTCTTTGTACTTTCTATCAATTCAATTCATTTATTAAATCAGACAATTTACAAGTCCGTTTGTGAAAGGTTAGTTAGGTTAGGTTATAAATATTATATAATATCTATCAGGTCCATAGTCACTTTTATCAAGAACCGAGATATAAGGTGTGTTGGAATTTATATGTTTATCTCATTAAGAGGTGGCTTATTTGGTTAGCATTATCGTACACTAATCTCTAATCTCATTACAGCCACCTGATCCCCTTGTCCTAGTTATAGGTGTACTTGTAGACTTGTGGATTAACCTCTAATCCCGAAAAAAATCTGGAAACTCAATACAACTGCCGAAGTCATATTAAGTACCCGGGAAGTACTAACACCTTACCTATTTCTGCTGCCAGGCAGTATTGGTGTGTTTCGGGTTGGTTGCTGGTGAAATTACAGGCTTTACATTACACCTGTGTGTCTCAAGTTGATGGGCGCAGAGCAGTGCATCATAGGGCACGTTTTTAAGATGTTTTTAAGATTTAACTAGGCAATACTTTGTTATAGGTGATGGTTATCACTTAATATGAGGTGCGACAAAAAAATAGTCTTGAACAATGACGTCCCCTCTCCATAATATTGTTGTGCTCAACAGGGCTCATAATGATCATGTACCAATCAATTACCACCTATTATTACATTGTGGAATAGAATTAAATGATTGAGGGTTTGAGTATTGAATGGTACAACAAGATTAAAATGAACCTCAATGGCCACGCACGGTGCGATAAAACAAAAAGGTCATTAGATAGAATGTTATCTCTAGCTCCTCTAAGGCTGCAAAAATAAAGGGTGAAAAAAGAAAACAATTCCAAGTACCGAAGATAAATTAACACTCAGGGTGTGCGTTGCGAAAATAAAGGGTGAAAAATGAATCATAGCCAGAATCGATGATATATTGGGTTTCCCTAAGCGCCGCGCCTATCCAGATTAGAGATACGACTTGTGATTGATTAATTTCTTAGGGGCTTTACTGCCCCTGGACTTCGTACGGTAAAAATAAATAGCATGTTTGTATGAATAGCCAGCTGAGACGCAGGATGTTACGGGTTCGATTCCCGCCGCGGAACAAACGTTCGCCTGATCTACAGATATTTGTTCCGCATCTAGCAGTTTATCTACATTACTTACAAGTGTGTAATTATTACACAAAAAATGGTAAATGAGTATTTCTATCATGTATCTGTATCAGTTATCTGGTTCCCATAGGACAAGCTTTGCTTAGTTTGGGGCTAGATAGCGCTGTGTGATAAATCATCCATTTTATAACATACTAGCTGACTCGCCCCTATTTTGCACATCAAATAAAATATAGTCTCAGTACTCACGTATGTATAACGAAGCTTCCTATTAGCTAGTAAAAGAGTTTACAGAATCGGGTCAGTAGTTCTCGATATTACCCCCTACATCCAAACTAACTAACTTTACAACTATATAATGGTATACTAATATAGATCTAAGTCATTCATAATACCAGAATACTTCAAGGAAAACCTGACAAAGTCAATTGACCAATAAAACGTTCAATTAATTGCTTAATTACATACCTAGTTTAGTGCGTATTCCTTCCTTGTTAATAACAGAGACGGTAAAGTTTGTGTGTTTGTGTTGAAACCTTAGTCTGGACATCGAAAGTTATTTCTCGCTCAATGGAAAATTTGGATTTAAGTTGAAGTCTGTCCGTAATTCGTTAACTGGAAGATAGCCAAATAGGCTACTCTATACTAAACGAGCGAAGCTATAGGCAGACGGTAGTACTACAAAAACCGTTATGAGTAGGTATATCATTCGCTGAGTTGATTAATTTCAATAATGAATCACCAGCTCAATGGGTATGAATCACCGTATTACAATTCGGGCCACGCATAAAGGATATCGTCATATTCACAACATCTGCCCGCAAGGTCGTCAACGTAAAACGTATGTGAATTAAATGTACACACGGCTACACCTCAAGCTATACATTTCCAGTATAAGCTGACCTCGCATTGTGTAGGCTTTTCGTAGAAGGAGAGGTCAGCTTATACTGGAAATATATAGCTTGATGTGTAGCCGTGTGTACAAGGAAATGCACGGAAGTCGCGTGCTCGTAATGTAGAAAGTGCAAGTCAGCATATTTACAGCCGTGCCTGTACCATAGCAGAGTATGTTAATTGGAATCGACGAATTACGAGCGCTTTCTTTCTATGCAAAGGCCCGTGTCCAGAATTAAACCCAAAGAGCGATACTCATCGATTTTAAGAGTTTATAGCTTTGGTGCATTAAAATAATCAACGCGATGAAAAGGATAAGAGGACACAGATGACATGCTCAACTGATAACCATTCCACGGACTCGTAAATGTCTTATACATCTGAAATTTGAAAAGGTCTGAGTAGACGAGGCCGCTTCCCATTTCAACATTGCCAGAATAATCACCATTGATATTGTCACCATGATCGTTCTGCTTGCTGTATAGGGAGTATTAGGGAGCTGATCCAAGAAGAATACATATTCTTCATAAAGGGTACTTTACAATAGATGTAAATTGTCGAAGATTGGTCTCGATGATTCCGTAAGATCCCGGACACAGTCTTAACGATTCCGTAACTAATTGCTTTCATCGATAGGTGATTAGTTTCACTGATACGTTTGTCCTCAATGAGAACGATCGTTAATTTGATTGCGGTAACTGTTAAAACTGTATTCGAGATTCTTAAAGATATTGTTACAATACCTATCATTGTGCATGAAATGTTCACTAAAATCACCACATCTGGTTTGTTCATTTTCAGTGTCGCCTTATTTTATCCTATAGGACAATTAATAATAATTTTATAGCTTAACTATATCGAATCCCATGATGGACATCCTCGGATCTCTAACACAGTACGCAGACCCGGGAAGATATCCCTCAAGGGGGTAGTCAAAGCCAAATCCGAATATCAACATGCCTTCGAATTGTTTGGTTCGAATTCAAAGTAGGTAAATCGAGTAGAAAAACCATTGGTGCACGGCTGGTCCAACACGGCTCTCTCTAAAAGCCAGTTCCCGGATTAAATCAGACATATTCAAGTGTTTATATGACCAATCTGCAGCTTCGCACGCGTTAAAAACATTACCCTCTTTCTGCGCAGTTGGGTAAAAAGTAGCCTATGTCACCCGGGGATAGAGTAGCTTCCCAACAGTGAAAGATTTTTTTAAATCGGTCCAGTAGTTTCGGAGCCTATTCAATATAAACAAACAAATCTTTCCTCTTTATAATATTAGTATAGATAAATGCCTAAGGTGCATAATGATTGACCTAACTGAAAGGTAGTGCTGCCAATAGTGGACGTATACCGTCTGAATATTAACAAAAATTAAAATTCCGTGTTAATCCTGTCTGGGATATATTAAAACTAAAATTAGAAAGTAACCCCTGGAAAAAATAACAGGTGTGGTGAAAAATCACAGAACATAAAAAACAATAGAACTAGCATGATGACCTTTTACTAAGAAAACCAGTGTAGCTAAACTCACACATGTAAAAACTAGCACACTTAGAAATAAAAGTTATAATTGGTTGAACGTTCAAAGAGGCCTAAAACCATAAAACCAATTTAATGGATATAAAACCTTATATACTATGGAACATGGTTTAAAATTCAACAAAATAAACAGTAACAAAAATTTAAAGTTTACTTCTTCTACTCGGCAAAAGATGGCGCTTTAGAAAATATTTTTATTTTAGTCTATTAATTAGAAATAAGACTGATAATTCAATGGCTGTTACTTGATTACCCACAAAACAAAGCCACTCAACAACAGATGGCGCTGTCGCTAACGATTTTTGTGATAGTCTCTAACAGCAAAGTATAAGATCGATAATTCATTGGCTGTTACTCGCATGCTCAAATAACAGTGCTACTCACTTAGTGATGTACCAATGAGCATACAAGACGAATGTATCGATATCGATTATCACCTACCTACTACGGGTAACGAAATAGGTACGTCAGATTATATTTGTGGTGGTCGAAATAAAAAGCTTTTCTTTATTTCTTAACATAATTATAGGTATCCAACTCATAAATACTTACTTAAAAAAATATTATATGATTGGAATATTATACAGTGTTTTTTTTTAACTGTAACAGTACGGCAGCACCCATAAACAAAGGAGATACAGGTGCAGGTTCTTTTAAAACATCAGCTCAAAGTGTGAGTAGCGCCTTAAAATGAATCAAGTTGGTAAATTTTTTTTTGATGCCGATCGATGCAGTCCTTTGTAAGGATCATTTTATTGTAGAAAGAAAGCGCTCGTAATTCGTCGATTCCAATTAACATACTCTGCTATGGTACAGGCACGGCTGTAAATATGCTGACTTGCACTTTCTACATTACGAGCACGCGACTTCCGTGCATTTCCTTGTACACACGGCTACACATCAAGCTATACATTTCCAGTATAAGCTGACCTCGCATTGTGTAGGCTTTTCGTAGAAGGAGAGGTCAGCTTATACTGGAAATATATAGCTTGATGTGTAGCCGTGTGTACAAGGAAATGCACGGAAGTCGCGTGCTCGTAATGTAGAAAGTGCAAGTCAGCATATTTACAGCCGTGCCTGTACCATAGCAGAGTATGTTAATTGGAATCGACGAATTACGAGCGCTTTCTTTCTATGCAAAGGCCCGTGTCCAGAATTAAACCCAAAGAGCGATACTCATCGATTTTAAGAGTTTATAGCTTTGGTGCATTAAAATAATCAACGTGATGAAAAGGATAAGAGGACACAGATGACATGCTCAACTGATAACCATTCCACGGACTCGTAAATGTCTTATACATCTGAAATTTGAAAAGGTCTGAGTAGACGAGGCCGCTTCCCATTTCAACATTGCCAGAATAATCACCATTGATATTGTCACCATGATCGTTCTGCTTGCTGTATAGGGAGTATTAGGGAGCTGATCCAAGAAGAATACATATTCTTCATAAAGGGTACTTTACAATAGATGTAAATTGTCGAAGATTGGTCTCGATGATTCCGTAAGATCCCGGACACAGTCTTAACGATTCCGTAACTAATTGCTTTCATCGATAGGTGATTAGTTTCACTGATACGTTTGTCCTCAATGAGAACGATCGTTAATTTGATTGCGGTAACTGTTAAAACTGTATTCGAGATTCTTAAAGATATTGTTACAATACCTATCATTGTGCATGAAATGTTCACTAAAATCACCACATCTGGTTTGTTCATTTTCAGTGTCGCCTTATTTTATCCTATAGGACAATTAATAATAATTTTATAGCTTAACTATATCGAATCCCATGATGGACATCCTCGGATCTCTAACACAGTACGCAGACCCGGGAAGATATCCCCCAAGGGGGTAGTCAAAGCCAAATCCGAATATCAACATGCCTTCGAATTGTTTGGTTCGAATTCAAAGTAGGTAAATCGAGTAGAAAAACCATTGGTGCACGGCTGGTCCAACACGGCTCTCTCTAAAAGCCAGTTCCCGGATTAAATCAGACATATTCAAGTGTTTATATGACCAATCTGCAGCTTCGCACGCGTTAAAAACATTACCCTCTTTCTGCGCAGTTGGGTAAAAAGTAGCCTATGTCACCCGGGGATAGAGTAGCTTCCCAACAGTGAAAGATTTTTTTAAATCGGTCCAGTAGTTTCGGAGCCTATTCAATATAAACAAACAAATCTTTCCTCTTTATAATATTAGTATAGATAAATGCCTAAGGTGCATAATGTTTGACCTAACTGAAAGGTAGTGCTGCCAATAGTGGACGTATACCGTCTGAATATTAACAAAAATTAAAATTCCGTGTTAATCCTGTCTGGGATATATTAAAACTAAAATTAGAAAGTAACCCCTGGAAAAAATAACAGGTGTGGTGAAAAATCACAGAACATAAAAAACAATAGAACTAGCATGATGACCTTTTACTAAGAAAACCAGTGTAGCTAAACTCACACATGTAAAAACTAGCACACTTAGAAATAAAAGTTATAATTGGTTGAACGTTCAAAGAGGCCTAAAACCATAAAACCAATTTAATGGATATAAAACCTTATATACTATGGAACATGGTTTAAAATTCAACAAAATAAACAGTAACAAAAATTTAAAGTTTACTTCTTCTACTCGGCAAAAGATGGCGCTTTAGAAAATATTTTTATTTTAGTCTATTAATTAGAAATAAGACTGATAATTCAATGGCTGTTACTTGATTACCCACAAAACAAAGCCACTCAACAACAGATGGCGCTGTCGCTAACGATTTTTGTTATAGTCTCTAACAGCAAAGTATAAGATCGATAATTCATTAGCTGTTACTCGCATGCTCAAATAACAGTGCTACTCACTTAGTGATGTACCAATGAGCATACAAGACGAATGTATCGATATCGATTATCACCTACCTACTACGGGTAACGAAATAGGTACGTCAGGTTATATTTGTGGTGGTCGAAATAAAAAGCTTTTCTTTATTTCTTAACATAATTATAGGTATCCAACTCATAAATACTTACTTAAAAAAATATTAGATGATTGGAATATTATACAGTGTTTTTTTTTAACTGTAACAGTACGGCAGCACCCATAAACAAAGGAGATACAGGTGCAGGTTCTTTTAAAACATCAGCTCAAAGTGTGAGTAGCGCCTTAAAATGAATCAAGTTGGTAAATTTTTTTTTGATGCCGATCGATGCAGTCCTTTGTAAGGATCATTTTATTGTATAGGATGAAACAAAATCTGAACAGCGGAAGTTAGTCAAATTTCATAAAAAGTTTTTTTTCTCATACAACAGGACAAACAAAATTCCTTCTACAAACATTTTATTAGATTCTAATTGCACATTAAAGAAGTGTTAATACTGTAGCGATTAAGAAGTTTAGGAACTCCCATGCTCTCATGAGCAATTCAAAAACATTTCGTATTTCAGAACAATTTTGAATTTTAAACATGGTTCTTGTACCTGTCGGACTTTTATATCAGTCATTGCATTATCTTATTTGTCCTATCATGGCATTGTCAAATACGCAAAAAGTAGACTTAATTGAAGCATACAAACGAATTTATTGTTTCTCAAAATGTTCTCCCTTTGCGTCAATGCAGTTTTTCATAAGATTTAAACAAATTTTGAAAACATTTGTGCCACTCCTCCGGTGGTGACGTCAGATACATGTTATTCATACTCTTCGACAGCCTCTTCTGGTGATGAAAACCGTTGATCGGGTAATTGGTTCTCAATTTTTGGGAACAGAAAAAAGTCACACGGTGCCAGGTCATGACTCTGTATGCTGGATGACTCATAAGTTGTACGTTTTTCTAATTTTTTTTATGTCTTGCGCCTTGGGGAAACTGAAAACAGAAGTTATTATATTATTTCACACCATAGGTCTAAAATACATTCAGAAAATCATCAATAAAACAACAAGGAATTAACGCCCTAAAACCTATACACCTTTTAATAGGGGGTAACTAATTAAAGCTATCGATAACACATTCATCAGTATACACATCCCTAATTGAGCAGCTTAAGTTGAGGTTTAAGAGAAACGCGACCTTAAGTAGTATGATTCACAGTCTATTTTGTTTGACGATTTTGCATTTTAAACAAAACTAACAAAAAACAATAAAATATTACTTACCGGTGATAGGATAATATACTGACGATATTCAAGTGACGGTTTCTCAAAACATAAAAAAAGACTTCTATAAAAACTGCCAGCTATATTATCGAATTTTAAAGAAAATCGACTAAGTGTAGGTGATTAATTTTATATAAAACTTACTGCCTACTCTTGCAATCGACATTCTAAAATAAAGGCCGATTTGATATCTCTTTCGGAAATGGCTGCGGGTTTTGGGTCAGAAAGGGACAACAAGAGATATCTGGAGACGTCACCCATACAGCACCATCTGTGGTTAGATGGCAAGCATTATGCAATAGAAAGAAAGAAAGAAAACATATTATTCAAAAAAGCACACAGTAATAAAGAAAAATAATAAACAACAACAATAAAATCTAACTTAAGCACTAACAAAATAGCACAACATAAGTTTAATAAAGTGTTTGATTTTACATGCCAAAATATATTTTTACATTTCTATGGTAAACATTTCACAAATTTATTATTTATTATGCTCATCAAAATAACCCCTTTCCTTTTTGTGTGTATATTATCAAACACCCTATATGTATAAAACCTTAAAAAAGAAACATTAAGACCATATTCCGAAGGGTATAAAAACAAACCTAATAATCACGACGCAGCCAGGTGAAACGCACTGCATAATCTTGAAGCTGTTTTATTAATTGAAATTCCATGCTGCTAAAAACCCTAGAGATAAGTCGGTTTTAACTTTAAAAACTGAATACTCAACTGAATAGCTTTATGCAACGGTCTCAACTACTTAAAGAACCAGGCGGCAACTATTCAAACGTTACAGATACTCAATATTGAACCAAGTAAGATAAATTCTGAATTGAATGATTCTAATAAATAAAAATAAAATACATTTAGTTCAAGCAATTATGTAGATCATATAGGGAAGGACAACGCAAGAGGTATGTTAAGGTCACTATACTATACAGAGTTTTGAGAGCATGCCTGTGACAGCAATGTCTGGTGTACGGACAGTCTACTCTGCCGGCTATCATTGCCAAGACGGTGTTGGCGTTGGCCCACAGCCTGCGCACCAGGGACGCGGCTCGCTTGCGCATGACCGAGTCGACCCGCGCCGCCGCGAATATCCCTGGTGCACTGCAGCAGCGGGGCAGCCCCAGCTTCGCCCTGAGTGCATTGTTATACTGGAAGCGGAGTGCGCTGTACGTCACCTGCGTATACTTTGCCCACAGGCTGCACGAGTACAGAGAGGTACAATACGCCCGAAATAAAGTCAGCTTAAATGCCCTCTGAACTATGCGCAAACCTGCGAGCAATCATATTTGCAAGCGCGGACAGCGCCCTACACTACCGTTCGATGTCTTCTTTGTCTTTGAGGTCTGTAGTGACAACGTACCCAAGATATTTAAATTTATATATCTACTCTGTCTAAGATAATTCCGTTAAGACTTACGGTTGGGACACTTTCAGGACGTTTCGTACCGGCCTCAAAAACCATGAATTGACTCTTTTTAGAGTTATATTTTAACCCATGACCAGTGACTTGATAAAAGCTACTTTTTATCCAGAAATCTAGCAACGGAACCTCAGGCAGAAAGCAGAAACTAGTCCACATTAATTTGAAGTAATTAAATATAAGTCCGTAATTGATCATAACCCCTCAAAGATGTCAGCAACGTTACATGTAAACGGGTTTTTGCAAATGGCGATATTCAACTTGTAACGTAATCTGTTAAATAACTGCTATCCTTTTTTCGATAAAGTTATGCGACTGATTGGCAGGACTGCCTGATTTCCCCCAATTAGGTGCCACTTGAAGGAAGTTCCTTATTCAAATGAGATGGAAGGTCTTTAAATGCAATAGCAAGAAAAAAGAAAGGCAACTAAGGAGAGTCTCGGAGAAAAATATTTACGTCGAGGATAAACAACTTCCAAATGAAGAAGAAACAGTCGCAACGTGTCAGGTGTGGTAACGTTGTAAAAACGTAACGTTACACTCGAATGCCCGCCGCGTCCCACTTGTGTAAGGGACGGGTGATAACAGCCGTGAACAAATTATACATATACGCTATATAGTATTATAGCAGAGGATCGTTCTGGAAAAAAGTAAAACATTAACCGTAGGATTACAGGAACATTAGGAGCTCAAAGCCGTCAGTAGATCGTAACATTTATGGTGGTCCGATTCCTATACAAACGTTTAGTGACGATTCACCGGATAACTGAACAGCAGAACTGTCTAAACACATGACGACCTCCGTGGTGCAGTGGGCGAATAGCCGGCGGAGACTCGGGAGGTAGCGGGTTCGATTCCCGCCGCGGAACGGGTCTGGGTGTTTTTCTATATATTATACGTATATATGTATTTACAAAAAAATAATTGTATACAAGTATTCTATCAGTTATCTGGTTCCCATAGTACAAGCTCTGCTTAATTTGGAGCTAGATAGCGCTGTGTGATATGTCCAGCAATATTTATTTTAGTTAATTTATATGCGTATCGAATTAGTTACGTTTGTCATCGTTGCAAAATCAATAAAATTGCACACTTTTATTTATTCATAAAAGACAAAATAATTAAAAAAAACAACTGAAAATTAATACTTTGGATATTTTGAATTTATTAATGAAAGTGTCAAACTTTATTGATTTTGCGTCAATAATAAGACACGACTAATTCGATACGCGTATTTTATTTAGAAGATTTTCGTAATTGATTTCAATAATTATTACAAATACGGGATATATCACGTACCGTCTTATCGATACTTCGACCGACAATGTTTTGGTTCAATTCGTGAACCTTCATCAGGGTGAGTGCGATCCGCTCCGAATAACGTCTCGCCTCGCACTCAAACACTCGGGTCGAAACACCGATAAGGACGGCACGTGATAAATCTCGTATTTATAATAATGATCGATTCGCATATGTTTATAGTCATTTTTTATTGTACACTAGTGGTCCCGCCGAACTTCGTATCGGCTTGACATGCATAGGTATAACGCGGGCTGTCAATATAAGTCACCCTGGTAGAATTGTCAATTATTATCCCCGGCCATCATTATGTATGAGAAAATGAATGACTTCCACAAATAATTCAATACCAAAATTAGCCAAATCGCTCCACCCGTTCTCGAGTTTTAGCGAGACTAACGAACAGCAAACAATATATCTCGGGATAACTCCTACCGAAGCATCTGTTTCAAACGATTTTCATTTTTTTACATCCTCTTTGACGATATTTGCAGCATGCATTCTGTCAATTCTATGTCAAACGTCATAAGGTTACATTATAAAAGCGCTAAGGTTAGATTATAAATAATTTTATATGGTGGTTAAGTATTCTTAAATTTTCTAATTTTGAGCGCAATTTTCTTAATATTTTCTTTCATAAGAACCTTCTCCTGACAATAAGAAATACAACAAAAAAAGAATTGGCCAAATTGGTCCAGGCGTTGTTGAGTTATGCGCTTACCAACATGTTTTGCGATTCATTTTTATATTATAGATTTCTGCTGTTCCAAATCCAGTGAATCGACACTAAACGTTTGTATAGACATATTAGCATTGAACCACCTTAAGGCTAAATTTCCTGTTCTTTAAACGTATTTAGCGCCAACCTAGAAAGTAAAGCCTGAATAAATAAAAGCGCGACTAACATTTCTTCGTAGACACTTTTTGCTCCAAAAACGTGAGACGATCAAACAGCAAAAAAAGCTGGTGGCACCACCAATCAAATTAGTCGCAACCTCGACTATTAATGAGACGTAAAGTAAAGTACGCCGTTGACCGAGAACTGTCACAGCCGCCTATAAAAAGTGAAAAGATTTAAGTTATCTTTAAATTTTAAAACACTTTTTGCTGTACTAATTCAAGCAAGCTTACGTGATAGGTATACGATTTACTAGCTGACCGGCCTAGGCTACGCACGTATTGTTATAAATATAAAACATAGCTCATCAGTCATCCATCACACTCAGGGAATAGTTTTATTTTCATTTATTCGCAAACAATACATATTGTGTCGGAACATTTGGTAAAAAAAAATTATAATTAAATTCATTTAAAAAATATAGGTGTAATAATAGTTGAAGTGACAATAGAACGTTATTATTTACATCTAAAGCCGGGTCCAGACGGGTGCAATGTGTAATGTAAGATTACGTGTAATTTAGCGTCATCAGTGTGGACGGCACACGAACTCAAAGCGAATTGTTTACGCGAATCTATTTCAATAGCTGTTTCCACTCAGTTGCTACGAACATGTCGAACTATGACTCTTCTTTACTTTTCCTTTTTCCCTTCGATGTGAAGCCATCAAACTAATCATTTTGTTCTTGCATTCTTCTGCATCCCTGCCCAATGAATGATCAATATCACTCCAAGCATCGTATTTAATTTTTTTTTTTTAAGTAATCTGGATTTTGTGGATTCTAAATAACAGGTTTTTCTTGATACAAAACTAATAAGTTCAAGCGATTGTTCGACACTCCACATCATGAACGTACACGACACAACCGTCATGAACGCCGTCCAAACGAGCACCGCGAGCGCCTTTGTGTTCGCGCAAAAAACCGACAGCCGATGGATCAGCCCGAGCGCCGGCGCGAGCCTTACATATAATGGTGCCGTATACACGTAGAATTCGTGTTAAATTACGCGGTGTATTAAATTACACGCTACACCCGTCTGGACCCGGCTTAATATAACTAGCCCGTGTGATCCCACTACAGGGCACACGCCTCCCTTCCCTTTTTCCATTCTATGCGATCTTGAGATTCCGCTGGCCAGGATACCGAAAAGGTGTCAAGTTCGTCGCGCCATGTCCGCCTGGGCCGACCGCGTGGTCGCGGTCCTTGTTGGACCCACTCAGTGGTGATTTTAGGCTAAAAGTAGTATTATTATTATTTACATGCTAATTCATAATAATGCCAGATCATGTTATAATAATAATACTTAAGGTCAAATTAAAAGATTTAAAATACAATAATCAGTACATTTCAAAATAATACATTACAAATAATAATAAGAAAAAAATGTCTTGCGTCAGGTAATAAGAGACTTACAAAATTCGTCAATGGAGTAAATAAATTCAACAATAACTCCTAATATGATACATTTAAAGACTATAGGCAAGTTATTAAAAAGGTTTACACCCTAGTGCTGAACACACAATGTTCTGAAATTTTCAGTCTATGTACATTTTTTAAATATTTACTTCTAGTGCTTTCTCTGACTGCCCTAGACCTAAATATGCTTGAAACTAAAGAAGAAATATTTAGTTTCAAACCTATTTTGGTATTTTACCAAATCTGCCAGACTGACCAAGTTGTATAGACAAGGGTCAGTGATTAGGCCAAGTCTAATAAAGTGATCTATGCTTGAGTCGGTTTGCGGTATGCGTACCTTATAGCTCTTTTTTGTAAAACAAACGCTGAACTAATGATGTACCTAATCATAGCTGTTACCCCAAAACGCTTTCTATTAGTGAAAAAAAAATCAGAATCGGTTCAGTAGTTTCATATTATTCCCTTCTACTATAAAAATATTTATTGTTTTATAACGTAGGGGACCGTTTAAGAATTACGTAAGCACTATATATAGGGCGCGGAGGGGTCTATGCTTGGCTTATTTTTGATGAAATGGGGGGGGGGGGGGGTCTAGATCGTGATTATTTCAGCAGTATTAATTTACTTTTTTACACATATGGCAACCCACACATTGTCTATGCTTGAAAAAGAGACGCTTAGTCGGGGATTCCCACAAATAATGAATACGTTTAGGTACTCGCTTAGAACCGAGTAGTGGAATTACCGCGTGCTATTCACACGTCTAAATTTCTTCCGTCAATCTGTTGTTTCGTTTCGGTACGATTGACGATTTGACGTGTTGTAAGACTTGTAAGCAAAGCAAAGCAAGTTAAGATCTTAATATTGGTTTCTTACTCTATGTTGAATACCGTGCCAATAAAGTTTGTATAAATGAATATTATGTGCGTTGAAGTCCTCTATCCTAAGCTTATTTTCTTATTTCTAGAATTATAACGGCTGCTTATGAATCAATAAAAAAACAGAATACTACCTACATTAAAAGAAAAATGCATATATGTTTACGTAAGGATGGGAGAGGGGGTTAAGAGTTTTGCTTACTTTTGCTGATAAGGAGGGGGTGGGGGGTAAATAATTGTAACAAATCTGCTTACGTAGTACTTGAGCGGCCCCTAGGGTTCGAGACCGCATTTTAAGCATAAATATGTTTGTGTTAGCGGCCTCGCTCTTCCGTAACAGGGCTTCTCATAGACTAAGCAAACTAGGGTCTAACTACAAAAAAATAAACACTGTTTAAAAAATCCTATACAAAAAATAACTTTTCTGTGGTAACAAGGATAGTCTATAATTACTAACAAAAACATAAAATAACGTAAATGTTTCGGCGTGACAGTGATGGGACACTGATATTACAAAATCAATGTTTAGTCACTAAGAAATTCATTTCAAACACTCCTTGTGGTCTATGTGGGCTTGAGTAAGAACACCCAACAAATCTTGTGATTCATACTCGTAAGGCTCGGACTACATGGCATCCGGGTCTCCCCGATCCTGTGAATCCGGAGCATGTCCAAGTTGCTTCCAGGTAAATATCGGAGTCGGATGACCTCGGATCGTGTGTAGTTGATGCAGGAAAAATTCAAATGTTTGGTTGTGCGACGGATTGGTCAGGGGCCGTTAAAAATGGTCCCTGACAAGCCCTGATGCCATATAGTCCGAGCTTTATACTGTTCAGTTCAATAAAGTATGTTTATCTAATTCTAGGGTATGGGGAATAAAAGATCTGTAGTGAATCTGGAATCGAGAGTCGGGCAGAGCGTTTCCGCCTCTTTTACTACTGCGAAATTAACAATTAAAAAAATTGTCTTACTTCTCCAAAAGTGTCACCAGCTCACCGGCAATTAATTCCGTCGTCATTTGCATAACGGGCAAAGAGTTCAATAAGATTCTATCGGTTTCTAAGAACATAACAAGACGCTCGTCCAAAATACAGTACAGTTTCCGGTTCGTCTGCAGTCGCGTGTGCAGATGGCACACGCTGTTGCGCAACCTCGCTCGAACACGGGAACTGGACGTTACAATACAATAGGGCTGCCACTGCTGCCAGCCTGCCGTTCCACTCCTCTGAAATTGAAACGCGTAGTCTTCTAAAAGGAAATTGGGCCAATTTAACCGGGTTGTTTCGTTGTGGCCGGGTAAAATCTAGCCCGAACTCTTTATGTTGCAATATGGCAGTCTTTAATAATCATAAGACACTGGCCGGAAGGATATTTGATCGATCGAAGCGAGATCTCTAAATCAACTTGGGCAAATCGACTTTGTATGTATGTATGTTTGTTTGTTTGTCTGAGGATAACTTTCGAAGCGTTTATCCGATCATCGTGAAATTTGGTATATAGGTAGGTAATGATGGCACAATTTTGGTGTGACTAAATGAGCTAAAAATGTGGGGGAAGGTGTTGTTGAGTTTTTGGGGTTCAAGAGGGGTAAAAAAAACAAAATGGGACTATCCAGTCAAGTGGCACGTCTAATAAAAGGTCTTCGTCAGTACATTTCGACCCTGTTTTTATTTTTAGTTTAATCCTTGTAATTTTTAAGTTATTAGCCATAATAAAAACTGAACTTTGACAAAACTCACAGGGTACACGAGTGACCACACAGTGCTGAAATTTGGTATGCGAGTAGCTTTAGTGATACAAATATAGGGAAAAGTCTGAAATCCAGAATAATTGCAATTTCTACCCTAAAAAATAGTAACCAATTAACATGAACTCCCGTTACCTGTAATTTGAATGAAACTGCAATTTCTACCCTAAAAAAGAGTAACCAATTAACATGAACTCCCGTTACCTGTAATTTGAATGAAACTGTAGGTCAAGTTAGTTCGTTATGCATTTCGTGGCACTATTTTGAGTGTCAAAGATTAGGTACAATTAATATTGTTTTGTTTTTATGGGAGACTCGCGAGATCTGAGTTCGGGGCGAACCACAAGTTTAATTAGAAGGTACATAGGTAGTACATACAGTCAAGAACTAAAACAGTTTTATAGCATTTTAAAATTATAATGTACTGTTTACAAACATAACTACAGAGTTAACTACCTCAAAACACCCGTTCACTCTAGTTCCTTCTACGGAAAATCATTCACTGTCGAAGCAGTGCGCCTTTGGAATGCTTTGCCTGAGGAAATTAAACGGGCTCCTTCGCAGCACTCTTTTAAGCTGAGATTAAAGCAACGTTAACTAAATGCCCAGCTTTCTTCATTCGAGTCATTCGTCATTTGAGTTAGGTATCTATTTATTTATTATATATTTTAATTTTATTGTCCTCGTTTTATTAGATTTGTACGAGTAAGAATATTGATTTAGGTTATTAGTTTTGTATAAGCATTTCCTTCATTTGTAAATATACTCTGTGCACCGCTGTCCATTACCGCTTCGCTCTTTACTTTCCATCCAAAAGTTGCCTGGAAGAAATCGCTTTCAGCGATAAGGCCGCCCATTGTACTATATTTAACATAAATTAGTTTTTTAAGTATTCCTGGTCTACAATAAAGAATTATTCTATTCTATTCTACAGAGGTGTATCGCTATCGCGAAATAACTAAGCGTAGCGTATACATCTTTCATTCACCGGAACATTTTGCATGTGCAGCGTGCAGTGACAGATACTTCGGAACTAGGGTTGCCATTCGTCCGGGTTTCTCCGGATTTGTCCGGGGAGCGTCCGGGCAGGATTTTTTTTGTATTCCGGGTTTAAATTTTAGGCCCAGACTCTGGTATAAATCGCTTATTTAGAAACAATGTTTCGGTTAACAAATTTTGTGCTTTCAATTTGTAATTCATATATGTTATAGTTAAGGATACGTGCTAGAGCACCTGTGTGGTGAAAACACGATTCCGTAAAATTTTCTCGATAAAAAAAATCCAAAGATGACTCCAAATTTATCTTAAAACCGTTCTTATGCGATGAATACTTCAATTTAGATCATGAAACTTTATACAGTGATTCAACATAAGATAAAATAAGTGCACTGTAATTTACATTTTCTAAATTCCTTATATTTTTACCATAAAAATATTAAAAATAGTAGTTGTAATATTAAAAATTATATAAAAATACCAAAAACCTAAAAAGTAAAACAGGCAATTTAGAGAATAAAAAATAAAGGTAACTAATAATAGTTTATTAGAACTTTATGAAGATTTGTTTTATTTAGAAAAGCGTGATTGTAAAATTTAAGTTGATTTTATAGTTTTTTTTTAAGAAAAGTTTAAGTTTATTTTTACGAAATTGAAGAGTATAATTTTTGTTTTATTTACAGGCAATAAAAATGTAAAATGTAGTTTATTTCAGCTTTGAGATTTTATTGTGTAAAAAGACTCGTTATAAAAAGTAGATTGTAAGGTATCCGCAAATCGATGCAAAACAGTACCTACCGTATAATTTTGTTTTGTTATTAAAAGTCTTATTAAGTTTTATTTAATAAAGAAATGTATGAATACTACTAACAGTTCCTTAAAACTATAAGGAGATTCTGTTTGGTTTTTTAAGATGTAATATAGTTTAAAATTGTATTATAATAAATAAAAGTTTATTTATGACCATCAAAACTATATCTTAATCTATTATCTTAGAAAAAATACTCTGTCAAACGTCCGGGTCGTAAGCTCCAAAATCCGGGGTTTTCACGTTTTTGTCCTGGTTGACAGGTTTTTGAGATGGCAACCCTATTCGGAACAGATATCGAAATGGCTCTCAATTCATGACAGGAGAAAGTTAAGAGTTTTATGTCTTCTTTTTTCGATCCTTAGGGACCCCTTTACTCCCCATTATCTTAAATGCAAATTTTCCTACCTCTCTGACACCCATGACCAAAACTTCAGATCCACTGATTCTCTCCTTCTCGCTACCCCGAAACACTCAACCGCCTTCCGTGGCAACTCTTTTGAGGTGCTAGCTGTCGGTCTATGGAACTCTCTCCCTACTCATATTAAAAAGGCGCCTATTAAACCGGTTTTCAGACGACTAGTCTATAGTCATTTCTTGCAGTCCTCCACTGGCTGTTAAAATATATGAAAACGTAGTACCTATGTGTGTTGTATGTAATAGTATTTTTTGTTTTAGAAATATAACAAATATATATATATATATATATTTGTTATATTTCTCATATATATATTCTATGTATTATTATTGTTATATCAAGTAGGTTTATGTATTTATTCTAACTGTAATCGGAGTTTATTGTTATTTGTGTTTCTTTTGTTTTTTTTTAATAAACATTAATATTGTTAAAAGTTAGCACGCCAACCTTTTTTGTTACCTCTGAGGTTGGCAGGTAGAAAATGCTATTAGCATTAAGCCCACCTTTTGTACATGTAATTTGTATTTTTGTGCAATAAAGTATTAAATAAATAAATAAATAAAATATCGAGTGGCAGCATTTCCATTGTAGCAGGCGGCAACCCTACGTTTGTATCGGACTGGACGCAGCAACCGTCCCTTCCATACTATCTATGCAGCAACTTGGAATCGTTCTTAACATGCAACGCGTGCTTCCGCCAATTATATTGTTCGATGCTTTCTGGTCGTCGTTATTAATACGACACGGTTCACTTCAGAATTGATTTCAACGACGGCTCGTGTAATTATTACATTCTAGTCAATCGGCCACGGAATATTATTTTTTGCTTTACCTTGATAGTTATTTTTATTTTAAAATGGTATCCGACGCTTACGGAATCATCGCAAAAATTACGTGGCGAGCGGGGGAATTACCTAGTGACACAGGGTGCGATGCCAATTTCGCAACGGGTCCACTATACGTCAAGGGGAAAATATTATCTATATTATACTAATATTATAAAGAGCAAAGATTTATATTTTTGTGTGTATGTTCCTAATGAATAAACTCAAAAACTACTGTGCCGATTTCAAAAATTCTTTCACCATTAGAAATCTACATTCACCCTGAGTGACATAGGCTATATTTATTGCTAGAAAAGATTAGGGATCCTTACTAAAACTTAAGTAACGTAACCCAAGGTGTAAAAAAGTGCTCTAAAACGTCTCTCGTCGCATGCGCTGCGGAAACTATTGATGATAGAACAAAAGTATGTTCTACAATATTAAAGAACATATCAATATCTACAAAAATAATATTATAAAGAGGAAAGATTTGTTTGTTTGCTTGTTTGCATTGAATATTCTCCGAAGCTACTGGACCGATTTAAAAAATTCTTTCTCTGTTGAGAAGCTACACTATCACCAGGTGACAAAAGCTACTTTTTACCCAACTGCGCAGAGGGAGGGTAATGTTTTTATTGAAAAACTACGCGTGCGAAGCTGCGGATTGGTCAGCTAGTATTATATAAATGTTTCATTTCAGGCGTCGAGGCATCGCATCTTCGTAACAAGAGGAAGACTGCGCGTACAAACGCCGTTTAGTTCGACATTTTTGAGGTGATTTAAGAAATCTTAAGATGTACAATTTGGTAGGATGCTTATGTATAACATAGTGTGTCCTTTGTCATAGTGCTTTACATTCGAAGTAGAATAATGACATTCGTTTGCAGATGTTAAAATAATAGCACTAGCGTCTGCCTAGTTATCTAAAACTGTTCACATGAATCAATTTGAAGTGAGATATGGTCAACTAGAAAACTGACATGTTTTTGTTCTCAATTCCAACAGTGTGTGTGCACATTGATGTTGTTGAAAATATTTCAAATTTCAACGAGCAATCAACCGGTCGGGTAAAGTCAGTTAATTTGTTATACTGGGTGTGTGCAAAAGTGGGTTAACATCTACCTAAAATAGATCATCGTGGGTCGTCCGCCGCCTATGAGTACGGAAATTTGTGGATACGGTATCTCTGAACTTTACATAATAAGGGCACTGTTTTATTTGGAATAGTGCAACTTTGCTTTTTATGTTCGTTTATCTGTCCTTTCCGCTTCAAGTTTTTCACGCAAATTTACATTTGCGTGTTGTTTTTAGGGTTCCGGACCAAAATGATGAAAACGGAATCCTTTTGGTGCGACTTTGTCCGTCCGTCCGTCTGTCTGTCTGTCACAGCTGATTATTTAAAAAAAATCTAAATCTAAATCTTTTATTTGCAACAGGTACAAAAAAGAATACAGTGTATCAAAACGAAACCACATAAGACTTAAAGCTGCACAAATTGGTTGCAAAAAGGTCTCAACTCAGCGTCAAGCATTAATAGTTTTAATTCGTCCTTCAATGATATCAACGACAAACATCGCGTTATATTTTTGTTGCTATGATTTTAAGCTAAAAAAGCGGCCAAGTGCGAGTCGGACTCGCCCATGAAGGGTTCCGTAGCAGCAAGTAACATAATTTAAAAGTTCTTGTAGTTCGTTGTAAAAAATGTTTGAGTTTTAGTTCTAAGTATGGGGAACCCCCAAAATGTATTGTTTTTTTTTATTTTTGTGTGAAAATCTTAATGCGGTTCACAGAATATATCTACTTACCAAGTTTCAACAGTATAGTTCTTATAGTTTCTGAAAAAAAGTGGCTGTGACATACGGACGGACAGACAGACAGCCATGACGAATCCATAAAGGTTCCGTTTTTGGCCATTTGGCTACGGAACCCTAAAAAGATCCCTTAGTTCTGCCACATAGTTTCTTGTTCTTCCGTTTTTTGCCCTTTGGCTACGGAACCCTACAGAGGTCCCTTAGTTCTGCCACATAGCTTCTGGTTCTTTATGCCGGGGCGTCCAGTTTGATGAACCTACTTCCGGCGCCATTACACATTGTATACCTCGCGTTAATACAACGTCTTCTTCTTCTTCTTTCGTGTCAATGGCTATTTGACTTTTAAATTTGATTAGCCCAATAGAGAGCAACTTCCACACCCCTCTCTGTTGCCTGGTACAAGTCATTCCGAGTGCAGGTGGTTGGGCATAGAGGACATGAGAGCAGGTGGGCCATTGTTTGTGTAGTGGCCCCGCAGTGGCACTGTACAACGTTATGTCATACTATACAGATGAAGGTAATGCTAGTACCGTCCTGCACTACCACACATCATCACATTATTGCTCGGCAAGGTCGACCGCATGCCGCTGCTGCCGTCCCGCAGATGGGATGGAGATGAGAGAGAAGAAGATCCATCCCGACGAGATGTACCTGCATTTGTGGCGTAGCAGCTTCACCCAACATCTGTCGACATTAATAAAGGAAGATTTTTGGATGAAGGTCGTATTGCGTCGTTTTCGATGACAGATACCGAACACCGAGAACTCACGTTTAAACTTGCAGTATTTATGTAGTAAATAAATAGAAGTTTTTATTATAATACTACCCGCCGAACTTTGTACCGCCTTGACATGCATATAACGCGGGCTGTCAATACACGTCACCCTGGTAGAATTGTCAATTGTTGTCCCCGACCATCATTACGAGTATGTATGAAAAAATGAATGTTCTTCGTAATTTCTTTTTGCGTGAATTTTTCCGATATTTTTTTTATAGATACTTCTATTCTCTTGACATTTTATGTCACGTCACGCGGGAACGCGGTCGAACGGAATATAAAGTATCCTATGCGTCTCCTGGTTCTAAGCTCCCCACCAATTTTCAGCCAAATCGGTTCAGCCGTTCTTGAGTTATATATAGTGTAACTAACACGACTTTCTTTTATATATATAGATGTATATATGTTATATACTATACTTATATAAGTATATATCTTTATGGACCGTCGAATAAGTTATTTATTATCTGTAACTGTTTTTAATTATTGATTAAAACGGGTATTTATCGCGTATGTACCTTTTTTATTTGTTATCCCGACGTTTCGGCTGTGTTGCAACAGTCATGGTCTCGGTGACTGTTGCAACATCGCGAAAGTTTGAAAAATACTATTGTAACTGTTTAATTGTTGCCTGAATTAAATTATTTATTATTATATAAAGCAACAACTCGTTTCGTTTTCCCCAATTGCATACCTTACATTAACACACGTTTAACTTATTTGTACGCGTATCTGTAATCCTTTGCATAATATACCTACCGTTTTAAGATTTTACTGTAATATTACCGAATCCGGAGCATAATCTAAATATGTAAATCTTCTTGAATCGACAGTGAAATGACGAAATTCTGATCCACAGACATTTCAATGCGATCAATTACCCATCTAGACTAATATAAACATAAAATTGTATATTTGAGTATACCGCGCGCGGCTACTGGTATTGTACATCCATTTAAATGACTAGAAAGCTATTTACTGCTTTTATGCGTTCATTTGCTCATTTAAATTACACGTTTCCAATCTCGAGGTGGTCTTGATAACTCTTATTAATAACGATATGGCTGCAATAGAGTCATTTATGTTCATAATGTTTATATTTAGAAAACTATGAGAAATTACGTTAAACTTTGGAGGTCAACCGACCTTGCGTGTGGGTTTATTTAAGTCACCACACAGTCACCGAAGCGTGTACATGTCTGTTAAAGCAGATGGTCTTCAAGTAAAGGGGGCGCCAAAAGGCCGACCCATCGCGTGGCCACCCATCATACTCCTGTAATGGCCGTTAAAAGTCTTTACGATTTGCCCATCTGATTTAAGGCGATATGTAAAAAAAATTGAGCCGCTAAGTAACTGTCGTATTCAATAACTAAAAATAGTACTGATTTCATATTTAAGCAATATTTACTGGAGAATTTAAACTACATGAATTAAAGTTAGAAACGCAATTGGTTAAACTTTTCTCGATACAATTATTTATCAAAATCAGCTTTTCTAAAGCACTAATATCGTTCATTCTCCGACTCTAGAAAATATTTAAAGTATATTTTTACATAGTTATGTAGGTAATTAAGGTACCTAAATTAATAGAAAAGCATATTTTTTTTCATTTGTTGTTAAAAGTCTTTACAAATTTGCCCATTTGATTTAAGGCGATATGTAAAAAAAATTGAGCCGCTAAGTAACTGTCGTATATAATAACTAAATATAGTACTGATTTCATATTTAAGCAATATTTACTTGAGGATTTAAACTACATAAATGAAAGTCAGAAACGCAATTGGTGAAAATTTGTTGGTTCTCTTGCAATTCGAGATTTTATCTTTTGTCACTTACGTCATTTACTCCTGCGACAATGCGACGCGGCTATGGTACATGTTTATCTCGTTCTTCACCTAAGCACGTAAATCGCACTGTCACATTCTTGCATTTCCGGATGCTCCGCCCAACGTCACCGAAATTAAATTTGTATATCGTCTTAATATGTCGCTATTGCTTAATCACTGGGCTGGATTATGAGGATAATTTTAATTTAGCTAAGTAAGCGGAATGCACAGATTGCGTGAGGTTTTGACATTAGAGGATGCTCTATAATTTCTAACAGAGCGTTGGCATTTCAATGGTATGATTCCAGGGAGTGGATTATCCTCGTAGGGTTAAATGTTTACGATATATAAAAGGAACTATTTCGTGAATTCATTAAGGCTGTCTTCGCATCTGTCACATTAATCTCACGGTAACCAGGGCATAATGAACTATTATTGCAGATACAACGGGATTGTGTGAGGTTTTGTGTATCAGCGGTGACCGCATTTCCTCAATGTCACATCATTCAAACGAGCTACCTTGCCCTTCCGTTATTCAGCCATCTTGCACGCACCGGCTAGACGTAGACGATATAAGTACAAGGTTAATGGAGCTCCTCCATTCGGCTGAACGATGTTCTGGAACGACAGGTTTCTACTCTACTTGCTTTCTGCTTTAGTAAAGCCACCGCTTTTTTGAAATTAGCAATAGAAATATTTTCTATGACGCCTTCAGTTCATTTCTCCATAAGTAAAATAAAATAAATAAAGAAATATTGCTGTACATTTCACACAGCGCTATCTAGCCCCAAACTAAGCAGAGCTTGTACTATGGGAACCAGATAACTTATATACATTTTTTTGTTTGAAAATACATACTTATAATATATAGAGCAACAACCAGACACGGAGCAACTATCTGTAGATCATGCAAACATTTGTTCCGCGGCGGGAATCGATCCCGCCACCTCCTGCGTCTCAGCCGGCTATTCGCCCACTGCACCACGGAGGTCGTCGAAAAGATGTAAAAGGTGATATGAAGGCAAAGACTGCAACGCGTTTTGTTACTCTTCACTTAGTAGGAAAAACCATAAATATTGCATGACATTCTTATAATATGTTGCACATTCATGACTACATTCATCGTGAGAGAAATTTTCATGATGAGAAAATCGATTGGTAGCGAGTGAAAGAGCTTGTAAAAGCTGATCGACTAATTACAATTTCTAATTCATTTTTATATCGATTATGATGCGTCCTCTTTCATAGGAAATAGTGAAAAAATGGGCAGAATTTACACTGCTATAGATACACCTATTTATGATTACTATGCTATCTGACTATTATTAGATCGAACGTTTTCCAAATGTCCATTACATCTGACGTACTCTGATTTATTGATAGTTGTACACATATCGATATAAGCACCTCAACACTTATTATTTTACTTTTATTCCTAACAATGTCCCTCTCTGGCATGTTTCTCTTTTCTCTATCGTTCCCCAGTAAGTCAGAAACCGGTTCACCTTCGTTATTATTTAAATTTTTATAGTCATTTTCTTATAGAAGTTTTACAACATTATCTATCACCCAGTTGTGTAAAGCATGCCGAGGCGACTGCGACAGATGGTATGGTCGCCCACCCGGCGCCAACTAGTACAAAGTTACACACCTTTGGCATAATATACATCGTATATCGTACCTTTAATTCAACGACATGCGACATCATGTGGAGTGTCAGTGTCAGCGGGTATATTATCCGTTAATGGATAATCCACTCTTTAAAATATATTCGTGTCTGGCTTATTAGGCTCAGAAACTTGTATCTGCAATACCAATTTCTGATAGTGCAATACCGTTTTCATATTTAAACTTACTAATTTCGGGTTCCTATATCCGTCGGTAACCAGCTACAACTTGATTCTCCTTGAAAACGTGTCAAAAGTTTGACACTAGTTTGACACTTTTTCAAGGAGATACGAGTCGTAGTCGGTTACCGACGGATATAGGAGCCCGCCATAATTCAATTGGGCTTGGACGCCCAAATAAACTTTTAGTATTGATATTTATTTATTTTTATGCTATCACATTTGTTGATAATAAAATACATATACTGTTTCCATTTCCTGTGGTAGTGATATTTTAGGTTCCATCCTTCAGCCATCTACTGCTTCTTCATATCAATGGACAAACCTACACTATTTTTGAATAGTGTTTAGCCACATCTAACACGTTGTGTGTGGCCTTGTTCAGGTCATCCCTTGTGCAGGTGGTAGCTACTCCTACAACTTGCCATCCATACCAATATTATAAACTCTTGACTCTGTCTGTCTGCTAGTTTGTTACGTTTTCACGACTAAGCGGCCTCACCGATTTCTATGAAATTTGCTATATAAATACATTATAACCACGATTGAGAAATATAGGCAAGTTGTTACCCGACTGCGCAGAAGCAGGGCGTATATCCCCCCTGCTTCTGCGTTTTTTTATTGACAAACCACGCGTGCTGACCTGCCCGCGGGGTCAGCTATTTTTTTATATTTGTTTTATGCTAATTTTTTTTTCTTTATATTTCAGGTAATATTACCTTCAATTTCATGGGAAGAGTCAGTGGTGATTCAGGTAAAATGCTGAAATGCGCTTTGATGGCCTCTGTGGCGCTGTCGGCGAATAGCCGGCTAATAGGTGTTGCTGGTTCGATTCCCGCTGTGGAACAAATGTTTGCATGATGGTCTACAGATATTTGTTCCGGGTTTTGGTATATTTTTATATATAATGAGATGTATTTACAAAAAAAAATGTATATATGTTATTTATTAGGTGCTATCTATAGGAACTAGATATATGTCTTATCTGGTTCCTATAGCACAAGCTTTGCTTAGTTTATGACCTAGATAGCACTGTGTGAGATGTCCAGCATTAGATATTTATTTATAAAATATAATAATCTATACCTATATTATAAAGAGGAAAGATTTGTATTTTTGTGTGTATGTTTGTAATGAATAAACTAAAAAAATACTTTGCCAAATTCCAAAATTCTTTCACCATTGGAAAGCTACATTCACCCTGAGTGACACAGGCTATTTATGACTAAGGATATTAATTGCTATAAAAAATTAGGGATCCTTACTAAAGCTTAAGTAACGTCTTTCGTCGCATGCGCTGCGGAACCTATTGATTATAGAACAAAAGTATGTTCTACAATATTAAAGAACATATCAATATCTACAAAAAACTTCGTAATATTATAAAGAGGAAAGATTTGTTTGTTTGTATTGAATAGGCTCCGAAACTACTGGACCGCGGAGAAGGAGGGTAATGTTTTTATTAAAAAAACTACGCGTGCGAAGCTGCGGATTGGTCAGCTAGTGGTTTATAAACGCGTTCCGCTTGTATTGAATCCACATACTACTTCGAGGTCGGCTCGTTACATCGGTGTCTATTTCACGTGAGTAGGCTGTTTGCGCATAATCTTAGTCAATTGTTACATGATACTCTACCATCTGATGCGTTGATAATGTTATGAATACCCAAAATATTAAACATCGAATAAATTCTATCACAAGAAGATCTGGAATGTCGCCAACTCGGTGGTGAACTAATAATTTGTCCTATAACTGAAACTGCAATATTTTATATGCTTTCAACTGCAATGCACTGGTACAGTGCAAATCAAAATTTGATCACCGTACTTTGTAATCAAAGTTATACGATTTAAGGCGCTCAAATTTGAATTTTGAATTTGACGTCCGTTTTGCTATATCGAATAAAACTAAGTAATATCCTTTCTACAAGATGGGGTTTCTTATAAATGCGTTAATAAGTATAACTTCATCGTCTGACATCAAGTCAAATCGTGTAATTCAACTATACTCTTCTTTCTAGACGTATAATATGTAATTAATATTATGTTAGTGGATATTCATCTATACTAATATTATAAAGAGGAAAGATTTGATTGTGTGTATTGAATAGGCACCGAAACTACTGGACCGATTTAAAAATTCTTTCACTTTTGGGAAACTACACTATCCCCGGGTGACATAGGCTACTTTTTACCCAACTGCGCAGAAATGTTTTTATTGAAAAATTACGCGTGCGAAGCTGCGGATTGGTCCGCTAGTGTTACATATTTATATTCTTGTGTCTCTTGCTCAATGACTCAATGGATATCAAACTGATATATCTATCTCTAACTATAGTGTGATCATTAGTGCTGTGCACTCCCTGAGGTATGCGCGCGGCGAGACGGGGGGGAGAATCGGCTGCTGCGCTCTGTCATTTCGCCGTCAACGCTCGTGGCGGCAGGTAGTGTTATTTGTATCGGACTGTCTATGTCAGACGCACATGAGATAGACAGTCCGATACGAATAACACTACCTGCCACCACGAGCGTTGACGGCGAACTGACAGAGCGCAGTAGCCGATTCTCCCCCCCGTCTCGCCGCGCGCATACCTCAGGGAGTGCACAGCACTAATGGTCACACTTTACTACAACCATTTTTGAAAATTGATATCTTTCGACTGCTTTATTAGCAAGAAATAAGGGGTAACATTTAAAAGATCTTCATTCAATAGATAACTTTAAATGCACAGACTTTAACTTTTCTTTGTTCATCATTTAATTTTACATAAAGGGCTGGATAATGGTACTTACTCGTTGAAAATAAAAAAGTATCTACTATTTATATCAATGAAATTGCGCGCGGAATGAATGTGAATTGCTCCATCTTCTGCTATGAAGGCTGCTGCTATTATTCAGTCTGTGGCAATGGCGATAGCTGATTGCATGAACGGTTTATTGTTGTTGTTGAAAGTTTTATGAATAGGACCTTTTGGATCGTGTTACCAAATTATAGCATCTTTATTGTTTTTGTCAAAATCGCCCAACTCAAAACCGCAATGATTTTTGTTTCTAATTTGAACGGTCCTCTTTTTGTTGACATTGCGATCACCGTTGCGGGGTCATTCGAATGTTAACAAAGCATATTATTATTAGGTCGATACATTATTAAAATTAATTCAATTCTTCTTCTTCTTCAGGCCTTCTCCCATTTTTATTTGGGATCGGCTCTCCTAATCATTTGTCTCCACATATGTCTTTTCTGGGTCGTCTTTGGGTCTATATTGTCATTGTCCAGGTCTTTCTTTATTATAGCCATCCATGTTAGTCGGGGTCTTCCGCGCTTTTTCTATCCGATCTTCAAGTCCAGAACATTTCGAGTCATATGGTCTACCGGCCTCCTCATGACATGGCCGTTAAAATTAATTCAATATATTTTAAATTAAATATGTTATTGAGACACCACAATGACAGCAATGTAATAATCAAATCAGATTCTAAAACTTAACAAGGCATACAATAATAGTTATAGAGGACTTATGTCATTTATAGCAGACTTGTCCTGTGGGAGTCATCTATTAGTTATCTCATTACAAATATTCATAGTGTTTTCTCTTAGGTTTATAATATTTGTATAATTTCTATAACTTTGCTTTAAGTATCAATAAATTCTAGGTATACAAAAAGTAATACATATAAGGTACTAGATTTTGCCTGCGGCTACCTTCGACCGACAACCAACGTGCATGTATAGTCCTTTATAAATTATCAACGCGTATCTCAATTACCTATGTCACTATGTTGCATGAAAACAGTTAAACTTTTAAACCGTGTAGATAGATAAGCAACCAAAACACAATCTAACTCTACAGTCCATTTAACTCGAGAAGATTCGCACGGCTGATTTTATTACTGATATTAATTTAAAAACTGTTTTTTTTTATTGTAGTATACTTTGTTCTAACATCGTAAACCGAGTTTAAAATACAGAAAATAGCAATTCCCGACCAAATTTCCAAATTTCGATCACATTAACTAACATACAATTTCAAGGTGACTGGTGCAATGCGAAACTAGGTAAGGTAAGCTACCTACAGGGAAGACTGACTGAAGAGACGAGACAATTTTTCCATTGTCTTTAGCATGTAACTGTATAATTGGATATACAGTGCGCACAACAGTTCTAAAAACGTAAAAATAAAATGGTTATTTGACAGAATGCGATTACTCCCTCGAGATCGGAAGTCGTGAATGCATCATCGACTCACGACCACTCCTCGAATTAATTGAGTTTGACTGATTCTAATTTTGTAATTGTCTACGTTTCTTCGTCGGCACGAAGGTTGTGTTCTGTAGATGCTTCGATTTCGGCGTTCGATGTTGCTGAGTCGATAATTCCAATGAGATTATTTGAGATGAATAGGTTTTCAGCGTGTCTTATTTGAAGGGTGTCGACAACCTTTAACTTAGCTACCGATAACATTATGTATTCGACTTTCTTCTTACATCTGAAAGGCGATAAATTGTTTATCAATAAATGTCTCAGATAAGTTTGAAGAAGATAATAGTATTCTGAAATTTCCCTGCCTTAAAAATTCAAACTACAAGATACATCATGCAATTGCATCATTTTTGTTTATCATATTATCATCACAATATTTATCGTAATGCTTAATGTCAAATAAAGGATTATATATTTTAACTAATTCTTAATTTATATTCATTAATTTTTCAGGTGTCCGAGATTAAAATTTTGTTAGTAAAAACTTAATTAAACATGTCAAATGGGTTAGTACAATAAGTGTGATTTAATAATAGGCATAAATAAAATTCAATAAATTAAAGATTCCCTCACACACAAGTCCTGAGCCAACAGTGAATTGAATGAATGAATTGTATGTAGAAAAGTAGAGTACTGAACTGAGTCTTGGTGTTCAAATTCACAGTGCGGAATGGCCAGAGGAATAATGCTAATAAAGGCTACCGGTGATATTGTACAAGACATACGGTAGCTAAACTATAACACATAGTTATCGATGATGCAAATGATACTTTGAATTGCAAAGGGAAGTGTTCTGTTCATTAGCTTTGGCATCGACCGTGAAGATGAAAAATAGGTCTGTGTCTATCGGCTGTGTAAATAGAACTGACAACTACAATGTTCCTTTCTATCTATGTCTATCGTGTATGCATCTCTAACACCAAAGGTTAACTGGAAGAAAACTCTTAATAGAATTAAGCTCGCCTTTGTACAATGTCCTTTTTGTAAGCTTTTTGTCTGTAATCTAAAAGTTTAAGATTTCTTAACTCACTTACGCGCCCTTCTTTACTGAATCTGAAGTAAAATCTTGAAAAGTAGGTCACGCAGGCTCATTTTTTGTTCAAGAATACTTCATGTTTGTATCTCGATCCTCTCAACCTAGTAGGTAGTGGCGATTTCCGATCGAACTCCCAAATTGATCATACAGTCTTACTTATATGAATTGATATAGATGACCTGGACATACACACAGGCTACTTTTTAAGCCCCCGAGCGAAGCAGTGTGGATAGCTGCTGGTATAAACAAAGGTAGTAATTAACCTTGAGCACTGAATCGCATAGATCTTAAAACCACTGAACCACAGACAGACATAGACGTTGCAAATACAATTTACGGCGATCCATAAGCTAATGAATGGAACTATAAAACCGCAGATAACTATTAGAAGCGTTCCAATCAGCGGTCTCAATGTCAAAACAACTCTTTTACGACAAGGATGAATCAATGAAATCTTTTAGTTTCTAGAACACACCATGTGATTAACGTTAAGAGGCAGACGATATGTCAAGGATGAGGGTGACATTACTGGGAAAACTTATCCAAAAATTTCACTCGCAAAAAACTGCTCTTTCTATAGACTTTAAACCGACTTAAAGTTTGCATTAGTTACTGATAGTAGTGCGTACCTACCCCTTTTCAAATGTCTTTCTTATCATGACGTATCTTTCCACACCAAAAGCCTACATACATTTGCGATACCCGCACCGTTCCACAAAAGGTCTCCCGCGAGCCATTGACCAAACCCGTAGGCTTCGTTCGTATAACCTTAGGCCCTAAAGGTTGCAAAAATAACAGATGTAGTTCATAAGAATATTGAACCCATGCAAAGTTTACGTAGAGTTAATTAATTTTCGCTAAAACATTTCTAGATAAAATAAACCTGTATTGTATACATTATTCATGAATTCGTTAAAACCTCTGGAGCTGAAACTTCGTAATTGTAGGTTCATTTAAGGGTTGTTATTCTTATATTATAAACGGAAAATTCTTTTTTCATTAACCTCATTTCATTAACCTATTGTATTAATGTAACCTCTTAAATATTTTCACCCACTACACTACCTTCTATATACGTATTCCGTAAGAAATATCTATGACTGCTACCTCGCCCTAAAAAAAATAAAAGCTTTAAAAACAGAAGCAATAGGAATTCCAAAAATCACGTTTCTGTGTCTAATTCATAAGTCGTCAAGCCCATGTTCAAAAACGTGCTGAACCGGTAAAGCCAAATGTTTGTTTACCAGTAAAATAAATCCACTGCCTTTGACCCAGTCACCACCGGCCTGCTAGGCTGCTACGGCTTCGGAGTACTTTGTAATCCGATTGGAAGGGATTTGTCGAGTTTCATTAGATCTGTTTAATAAGGTACGCTACCACGCATCTAGTGTATTATAGGATGTATTTTCTCTAGATAAGGTGGTTTTCTTGGCAACATCTATCAAGTTATCAAGCCTTGTTTTATTTGGTCGCGTCATAGTGACTCGTTCGTAAGGTAAAGGTCCAAAAACAAAGGTTTATTGTAGCTTAAAAATAAAGTTATCGTCACACCTTTCCGCAAGCCCATGCCCATTCGTCTTATTGCTGTGCTCGGCACACGCTTCCGAAGGCAAACTTTGCTCCACCGCGTCACGGCCACGATTCAATGCGAAATTATTTTGATTAAGGAAAATTACCCTTTATTACCCTGCATCAATGTCAAGTACCATTTGTAATGGTATGATCATTCCTCTAGAATCTGCAGATAAAACGACGAGCCCTATAATTGAAGTACTTTGTATTTTAATGGATGAGAAGTACGCGACTATCTCCCCTTCAGATATTTGTGTACTGTGTACACTTTCGTAGTTTAGATCGAGAATCGAGATAACAACCGAGAGGTATGACGGATGGGGCGGGCCAAGAGGCGCGTGATTACATAAAACGTGAAAGTATAATGTCGTCCAAAAGGAAAGATCGGGTTTTTAATACGCATTACACTGATGCGAGAGCCATTCAATTCTCCAGTGTAAGCCTCTTAGAGCGAGGGAAATACGGTGTGATGTGACTGGACGGAAATTATGCTGTATTAAAATTGTCTTACCTCGTCATGTTGGTAAATAGAGATGCTTGTGAACGAAATTTGCACATAATTACTTAATTTTCTAACATATAATGCCTTTGATTACGTAATTTAGAGTATTAAAGCTCATTTTCTACACAATTAATTTCACTATTTTGGTTACGATCATTACTTTATGCTTTGCATCACTGAAATGGTTTAATTATTCAAATTAAATTGAGTTTTTCTTGACTAGTTAGGCTAGAAATATAATAATCGTATTCTAAGAAACTAGAAGAATTAAATACTCTAGTTACTGGCACAGGGACACTCGTAACTTAGTTTACAATTCAGGCAAAATAAAAAAAACTTGGCTGGCGTTCATGCTTTTATGAATCCGTTTAATGTTCTAGTCGTTGAAAACTCTAATTTCAGTAATCTGCCTTCTGTATCTTTTTTCTGTAACCTGTAGTCTTCGACTTTTGGCATTCGTTTCGTTCTATGTCTTCATATCCTTCTATTTACACCCATCTACTTCTTAGTGCCAGAAGTCAAGATTCTACATTACAACTTTGTCACCATCTTCTTTTGTATTTTTTTTTGTACTTGTGTCGTGTCAAATAAATGTTTTCATTTTCTTTTTTTCATTTTCAGAATTTACTTTACGGAACAAAATTATTTGTATTATCATCATTACCTTGACATCCTAAGGTGGTTCGTTTTAGTGGCGATTCACTATACTTGAAAAAACATAGCTTGATCTCTGCGACATTTGTTAAACTGACATTCCTAGGGTTGTTATGATACAGAAAAAAATATCGATATTAATTATCGATAGAAGCTTTGCAGTAAGACCAATTGTTGGACTTTTGAGGGCTCCAACAACCCGTAACGACTGCCATTAGATATTCGTATGGCAGCCGGGACCGTGTTTAGCCGGCGGACGGCGTTTAGCCATGTCTCGTCTAGAAAGACAACTTTGTCCCAATTTGTAATTTTTTGACTTTTCGGAGAAAATTCACTCGAGCAAGAGCAATGTCGGTTCGTTCCATTATAATTTTGCTTTTGTCACTTTTTTTGTAGGAAAATCCAATATTTTTCAAAATCTTCGATAGTGACGGCAAGCTTCCTTTAAACAAGTCTGCGTCTTTTAGGGACGCCGCCAGTTTTTTTAATATAGGTAATTCGCCCCGTGTATAATAACCGTATTCCATATAGTATAATACTGTTCAAAACAGTTTTCTTCGTTCTCTTTGGCATTATGCCAATAAACAATGAAAACAAACAATAACAACAAAGAAACTAACAATAATAAATAAACTTAACAAATTAACAGCAATAGTAACAAAAACAAAGTGATGAGAACTGAAAACACGTAGCGTATACAATGCGTTAGCACTCGTACTGAGGAGAATGGGTCATGTCAAACAAGATGGCGGCGCGTTGGCGCCATCTTGCGGTAGAAGACACGCCGCGGCCAAACTTCTCTCGAACCCCAAAGTTGTCGGAAGGAATGTTACGAGTAGGTTATAATTTAGATTTTATTTACTCACTATTGTAAATAATGTTATTTATTTTTAAATATTCTATAATGTTATTTTTTTAAATTAAATGATAAATTATTTTTGAATTAAGTTTTATACAAAATATCGATAGTTTATAGTTTGTGGTCACGGTGATTCATCGCACATCACTATAATTAGCTCAGCATGCCCATAAAGTATGACATTGACTGGTACGTTTGTCCGTATCGTTAAATTCAGAACTTCATAGACGCGATTTTACTGACAGCTGTCCCAGAGATCAAGCTATGTTTTTTCTAGTATAGATAACTGTGCAGCAGTAAGTCTAAACATATGCGTAAAGAATTAGTTACGTGTCATTATTGCCGTAAAATCAATTTAAAAACCATCATATAAGTGTAATTCATAAAAAAAAATATAATTCGACAAAATAACACGCATTAATGACATTTCAAATAAGTGAAAATGATGAATACTTAGATATTTCAAATCAAATCAAATATATTTTTTCAGTAAACTTAATTTATATACATACATACATTTGATGGGTTTGGGACCCTCTTTTAAGTATAAAATACCTGTGTTAGAGGCGAGACCCTCTTCCATTAATTCGGTATACAATCAAAACAAAATAAATATCGATATTGATAAATAAATATCAATACTAGGTGTGGGTGTGGGTGTGTGTGTGTCTCTGTTTGGTGTGTGTGTATATGTGTGTGTGTGGGTGTGTGTATTGTGCATACGTGTGAGTATCTGATGTGTGCGTGTATTCGCGTGAGTGGGTGCTCCGGATTACCAGATCTCATAGGAGCATGGGTATTGTAGGAGCAACCAGGTGTGAATTGAAGATTGTGTGAAGTTTGTGTATGCGTATGTTACGAAACAATTTCCATGAGTTTTTCCGCTTCCTCATAGCTTAGTGACAATAACCATTCATTAAGGGATTTTTTGCATTTATAATTATTCATAGGGTAGATATTTAAAGTTTTATTTCCAGTGTTGTAGAGATAGGTGGATTGCGTGGCATATTGTCGAGATGCATACTGAGACCGAGCAGTAATTTCAGTAGCTACTCTATCTTTTCTTCGCGTATTGAGATTTTCGGAGTTGTACACAAGAGATCCATGCAACCTCAAGACGGCACCCAGGATGTAGAGTTTCCTGACTGATAATAGTCCTGAATCTCGGCAGAGCACATCTGTAGTTTATCGGTAGGGTTGGAAAAACATCACTTTTAATAGAGACCTCCGTGCTCTTTCAAGTTCCAAGAATGTTGTCTTGGTAGCTCCTCCCCAGACTGGTATACAATAATTTTGAATTGATTGTGCCAAAGATGTGTAGATTTGTTTGAGTAAGTCTTCTGCCGCAACATGACGTAAAATTTTAAAAATCCATATTAATTTACGAATCCTGTGCATCAGTAGTTCTATGTGAGCATGCCAGGACAGACGTTGATCAATCATGTTTCATTAATCCTAATATTTATTAATGAAAGTGTGCAATTTTATTCATTTTGCGACAATAATAAGACGTAACTAAATAATTCGATACGCATATGTTTAGCCATTTCAGTTATCTAGTGTATTAAAGAAATCGAACCACCCTCAGGTGATGATTACAGATCTTTAGCAGCAAATTGTAAATGGTACAATACAATTTAAGTTTATATTGTAAAGCGACATGTCGCCGTGACGATCGGCCTCGAGTCCGCCGGCCTGTAACTAATCGACTCAATGGAATCTGTAACGAACTTCACAACTATGTCTATCTGTAAATTTAACAACACCAGCTGAATAGCCACGCCTCAAGTGTTGCGTACCAATAAGTACACTAGAGGCAGAATGGGAACGCTGAAAATATTTCGGAAGACCAAACAAAAACAAACAATTTACACAATAATGCAAATGCACCTTCAGATCTAGACAGTGTTACTACCGAATAAAGAAATTGCCAAACAAAACGGTGCGGTATTTGGCAATGCGCCTGCTGTTTATAAAAACATGCAAATCGTTATTACTATCGTAAGTCAGGAAGCGACACTAAGTACGATTAAGAATCTGGAAACTTTTCAAAACACTGATTATTTAAAAAAAAATTGTTTAAAAATGCCATAATAAATATAAACAAACACAGCATTACCTCATAATGGCATTATGCCTATTTATCAAACAACCAATGACCTTGCCACAGTTTGGCCCAACACCAAGTGCCGATGACTCCTCTGGCGCTTTCTACTAGTTTTTATTACCACCAAACTTGTCTACAACTATCTATCTAAATAGATGCGCATACATTAACAACTTTGTTCTTTTGTTTTTATTATCTTATTCCAAAACAGCAGTGTGTGTTTTGCTATCGATAATTCCATTGTGTTTCTTTCTCTGCGTAGGACGTTAATGACGACCGTTATCGCTCGTGTCATTCAGTTCATCATGTTGTTTTCATAACTTTGCGCTATCATGACGATTTTCTTTGAAGTGTCTGCTATTAATATTTGCTAAAAATAGAGGTATGACATGAGATTTCTGATAATATGCTTGTGTAGTACATTATAATTGTTTTAGCGTTACGTTCCGTGCTTCAAAAGGAAAAAGTTACACTTATAGGATCATTTCGTTGTCCGTCTGTCTGTCTGTCCAGACCATTTTTCTTAGGAACGCGTGGAGATATCTTGCTTAAATTAATATCAAATACTGAGATCTATTTATTTATTTATTTTAATACTTTATTGCACAAAAATACAAATTACATGTACAAAAGGTGGGCTTAATGCCTCAATGCTTAATCTATGGTCCTTGAAGCTGTAAAAACATCAAGCATCTAAGTTAACGCAATCAAAAAATACGGCCATTTATACCGTATATTTTGCTCGCAAATAAATCAAAACCTAGTTGGCCTAGAATCATGAAATTAACCAAGCAAGGTCTCATCGCAAGTAAAGGTAAAAATCCTAAAAATGTTAATTTCTTATACCAAATAAACATTAAAATTACGCAACCCTCGTTGCGCGATTCAGACTCGCGCTTGGCCAGTTTTTTTACTAACAATTTTCGCTTATGTTTTAGGAAGTAACAACCTCCAGTTGGGGATAGTCTTGTTTTGTTTTACTTGTAAAGTGATAAAGATATGTGGTAAAGTGATATGTGGTACTGTTATAAACTTCTCTTCCTCAATCCTCATGATTATGAAGATACAACTAACATGTGACATCTCAGGAATCCGCATGGAAAGTCTCAGACTAATTATATTTAGTTCCAGACGCAGGTGTCAACCGAAATAAACACCAATATACACCGGCTGGCTGCCGTTCGCAATATTATTATAGTGTTTAATATGCATGCTTCTGTGTCACATACTTGCATACTTAAGCCGGGTTGACACTATACGAGTTTTCACTGACCGAGAAAAATCGGACGTTTCCTAGACGAATTTTGGATAGAGTTAACAGCGTATACGATTTTTCTCTGATGTTGTATCCAATCCGTGTTTAATCGGATCACGCTCAACTTTACGAGCTGGCTCGTATCCGAGTTTTAGACAACTTTTGTCTAAAACTCGGATACATTTAAAATGGCGGATACTGGCGTAAACAACAAATCTCGACCTAAAAAAATGGCTGATAGAATCTGCTTTTTACTCTTCTTTAACATTTCTACGACAACTTCAATAGCCAGCGACAAAAGATCCAGATCCGTAATTATTGGTTAAAGGTTGACTGAAAGACATCGCTTCTAAGCGATATAACCGGCGATTATACTGTTTGCTTTGTACTTTCTATTTTCTTTGTCATTTTTTGTTCATTCATTCTTTTTATATCTGGCTTCAATTAGATAATAGACGGAAAAATGATTATCCTTTACGAGAAATATCTAATAGGTGTCAAGTTGTCAACGACAATCACATAAAACTCGGATTGAAACCACTCGTACGAGAAATCTCGGTCCGTGAAAACTCTTTAAGTGTCATCCCGGCCTTACCTACAATTTATACTGGATACGTTGCGGCTCGTTATGAATTGGATTCGATTTGATAATTTACGCAACGTTCTCCAGGTATCCGAGAATCCTCTATAGCAGGCCTTGAACAACTTATTACTTTTTTCTGTTCTGAATTTTTTTGAATCGTTCTGACGGCTGGCTGTTTAAATTTTCGTCCGTCAACTTTACTGTGAAGGATTTTTATTTCATTTGGATCATAAAAAAAGGCTTTGTCGTTAAGCGACCACATCGCAATATTAGACCTAAAATTAAATAGAAAACACAACATTCAGGTAGCAAACAAGCATACGGCCTATGCATATTATAGCCTAACGGACGTTTGTAACACCAGTGCGTTGCCCACCTTTTAAAATTTTCAAAACGCTCTGTTTGAAGAACCCCATACTGTAGTCCCTGGGGAAAACCTCGGTAACCAAGGAATGGTCTCCCATTCCACAAGCGAAGCGTTCGCGGGAGGAAATTCCTCTGGAACCTCACGGTGCGCGACCACATCGTCTCCAATGTGTGGGGATGGATTCTCTGCCGATGGCGTGCGGTGCGATGATAAAAGGAACCTGCAGGCACCATGGGCATATTTGGAAACACTTTGTACAGAGAGTGATATAGTCTCCCTCTGTTGCAAAGTGCAACCAACTAGCTATTTAGTGAAGTAGATTAGATTTAACTAACAATTTGAATATTTGTGTCTTATATTCATTTATTATTTACTAACAAAATGGTCTTAGTTGTCAGAAATATTTTTTTATTTGATTTGATATCTTTATAAAAGGTTATTTTTATATTCTTATTTAAAAACACATACTTATGTACTTTTAAAGGTACATAACTACCTATACATCCTACATAAGTAGGAAGGTTTGTCCTAAGCGTAACTATTTGTAATTATGCGAATATATATGTATATATACATATATACCTATATATTATGCTTCTGTGTCCCACACTTACTTTGTGTTACTTGCAGCCTCAAAATTATTTTAGAGTTTTTGATGTTAACTTTATCTTGGTCATACTTAACGGACTTGTGTCGTTAGAGTGTAATTCAGTTTGTTTGTTAGTTGCTTAGTGGATTTTATATATTTTCATTGGAGCCTCGTATACTATTTTTAGCAGAATAGTCAGTATCTTACCGGTAAAATTACTTTCCTTTCACCTATTTGTATCTTTAAGCAGAAATTGGATCGCTTCCTCAATTATGTTGAACAGCTCATTAATCACCCTAACTCCTCAGTTCCTTATTTAATTTACAGCCGTTTCTGAAAGAAAAATAATCAGGCAAGATTAAGTTGCAAAGGTTAGTCTAAACATTGGCCGGTTTCGGTAAGACTGTATTTATCGTTTTACAATGAACCCCCTGTACTGGCATTTATCTTGAACTTAAATTGGAATCAATCCTTTTTTATAGCGGTTACTGTTCCTTACATACTTTATGAATTAAATCTAATTATTTATCAACTAAAAAAATATGTTATGTCATAACATAAATTTATAATAAATGTCTTAAAACTTACTTAACGTACTTAAGTTTTTTATACGACCTGGTGATTGAGCAAGCATATGGCTCACCTGATGTTAAGTGGTAACCATCGCCTATAACAAAGAATTGCCTCATATAGGTCACGCACCTTAGAAACGTGCCCCACGATGCACTGCCCTGCGTCCATCAACTTGAGGTATTTAGGTGTAAAGCCTCATGTGCCTGTAATTTCACCGGCCACCATACCCTTCAAACCGAAACACAGCAATGGTACTTGGCGGCAGAAATAAGTATGATGGATCATATTAACGAATAAGTATATTTATCACGACTAAAGTAAAGAATTCCTCGTTGACTGTATATATGTATATAATATAATAACTGTAACGTAATCAACGAATACTTACTCACTTACTCCATTGGCGTAGGGACCCAAAGTGAGTCTTGGCCTCCGATATGAAAACTCTCCACTCTCCTCTGTCCATTGCCGCCAGTTGTCGGCTCCCAGGTCGCCAAGGTCAGCCTCCATCTGTAGTTCCAGCGATACTTGGGACGAGCAACCGGTCGGCGGCCAGTCTGTCGCAGTATATGGCCGAGCCAGCGGAGTCGGTGTGACTTGTATTCTCCTATGATGTTAGGCTCGACCGCAAGATCTTCTATTTCGGCGTTTTTACGGACCCTCAGGCTACAGGCTAAACAACGAATAACCAATAACAATTTAAATAAATTGTTATTCGTTTCGTTCTTTCATAAAATCTGTATTGACTCGTTTTGTCGAAAATCCGAGATTAATCTGATCGCCTTTACAAGTTTGTAAGTGAAATAGGTAGGTCTGTAGAGTAACAGTCATTACCTGAGTTTGCGTCGGTGTAGGCGCCATTTAACGCCTTCGCTTCTACTATGTTGCGTCAGAGTTTACAACTCACACGATATTCTATACTAAATATCTTCTTCTCCAACCTTTCTACAATACTGACCGCGTCACTATCATACTTGAAATAGTAAAACCGTGTTACGAGTATGTTCCTTGCATTGCATCTTATAGTTCTAATCAAGAACACAGAAATAATAAATCATTTAAAATAATAACACATTTGGACGACCTCCGTCGCGTAGTGCGCGAATAGCCGGCTGAGACTCAAGAGGTAGCCGGTTCGATTCCCGCCGCGGAACAAATATTTACATGGTCTGCCGATATTTGTTCTGGGTCTAGGTGTTTCTCTATATTTTATAAGTATGTATTTACAAAAAAAAATAGTATATATGTATTCTATCAGTTATCTGGTTCCCATAGTACAAGCTCTGCTTAATTTGGGGCTAGATAGCGCTGTGTGAAATGTCGAGCAATATTTATTTATTTATATATTTAAATAAATAAAGTAGTGGAAAGGAAAGAGTTCCTTGTGAAAGGTCCGTTTGAAGGGTATGGTTGCTGTGAAATTACAGGAACATGTGGCTTTACACCTTTTTTTATTATTTTTTCTTACGATGGAAAAATGCTTTACGCATGTCCTTCAACTCGGGGAATGCTGAAGGGGTATGTCGGACTCTCCGTAGGTTAGCAGCCAACGGCATACCGACTAAAAACCCACCGATATTCCTTCAATCACCTCAGTGCCAGTGCATCAACGAAACCGCCCATCTTGAGATGAGTGAGTCGATGCTGTACTAGCACTTGACAAGGTCACGGAGTCCCGGTTAGATTCAACCACGGCCCTGTCGGTGAACGTCCGCCTTAAGCGGACCCTTCGGACCCCCACGCGGGAGGGAGAGGAATGCCCTGGAATATTAAGGACATTCCCCGGCGTAGGAGACCTGTGCGATGCAGAGTCAGGGTTCCCCGCAACCGAACACTGCTGGTCCCCATCGAACGGAAGAAGGCGGAGAAACTGTATTCGCCTTCTCCTGGCCCTTCTTCTGCAGCGCGTCTCAGCGAGAAGGTCCTCCTCTTGTATACGTTCCGCAGCCTCCTTCCTTTTGTACGTTCCTTTTGTAACATCACCTCCTCACATAAGGTGACTAAGGCATCCCAGGCTCTGTTGCTGTCAAGTGCAGCCTCGGACTATTCTCGGCAGCGAGAGATCCTGGCCAACAACTACCACCAGCGCCTGTCGCTGCATTGCCCAGGCATTACATGAACATGGGCTTTACACTTGTCTCAAGTTGATGAACGCGGGCAGTGCATCGTAGAGCACGTTTCTAAGGTGCGTGACCTACGAGGCAATACTTTGTTATAGGCGATGGTTAACCACTTACCGTCAGGTGGGACAACTGCTTGTCCTATCTCCAGGACGTATAAAAAAATTCTACTGCCCTCTGGGCTCTGCATAGGTGCGGAAATACCTGGTAAAACTTTGCAAATAGAAATCTTGTTTATCAAAAGACTTAATTTTAGATTGTGATCATTCGCTTCCATATTTAATTTCCTTAAATGTGTCGGTCAACTTATCTATGATTCAACTTTAGAGTGCAAATTCATAATAATTTACGCCCCGGCGTAACTTATAGGTCGGACGGAAGGATGTGATCTAATTTCGTTATCATGTTCTATTACTTTATAGGCAGCGAGTCATTCCCTGTCCCTGTTTCTATCAGACGTTATAATGCGTAAAATGATTCAAATATATAAATCATGCTGGACATTTCACACAACGCTATCTAGCCCCAAACTGTACTCCCAAAACCGGAACAAATATCAGTAAACGAAGAAAACATTTGTCCCGCAGCGGGAATCGAAGCTGCAATCTCTTGCGTCTCAGTAGGCTATTCGCTCACTGCGCCACAAAAGTCGTCATTTAAAGATTCATTATAACTAGTTGGCAGTACACAGTAGTAGAAATTCGAAGGTTTTTTTTTTACTTAATTTTTGGATACGCTCCTATTTCTCCACATGAACACTCCTCCGTGCGCGCAATAAACTTAAAAAGAAGTAAACAAAATGTTTAGTGAAACGTTTCATCAGGAAAGTCTCGAACTTTCCATAAATTTTATTATCCTGAAAGATTTTTTTCATTGTGTGCCTTTTTACTTGTGAAAAAAGAACCATCTAATGAATGCTACTAAGTAAAATTGTAATATGAAAAGATTAGATACTATAATTTTTTTTGTTATTTTTATAAAATTGCTGTTTCGCGTGATGGTCCATGAAACAATGTTTGCTTATTATTTTTATATTCATTTACAAATTAACTGAATTAAATGAGTAGACACGAAAAACTAATTTAAACACTTGTTATAGTTTTGCCATTAAATATAATTGCAAAATTAAATCACATGATTACACAAGTTCGTCGGTGCCATTTTCATGTGTAATAATTTATTAGACATGAAAATGGCACGACGAACTTAAAATATTGATTTTTACAGTTCCATGGAACCATAGACCTAAGTGTTTGATATAAATTTCAACTTTATACCTTCACACATGCCTGAGCAAACGGGTCTTGCTTGACTTGATGGCATACAGACAGACGGTCAACGAAGTCATCCTATAAGGGTTTATTTTGCGGTACTTAACCCCATAAACAACAACCTTTGGGAACAAAGTTGAATAATCAACTATGATTATTTTACTACTGATGTGGCAAAACACAGTCCACGGTAATAACCAGTGCTGCCAGCAATTTTCACGTTAAAGTGATAATAATACAGCTCTGCGCAGTTAAGTGGTCGTGGTTAATTTATTGAGGGCTCTCGGAGCATGAAAATTGGACTTAGCGATGGTTGAAAAGGAAATAAATGTCTTTTCAATAGTAATTGGTCATACTGTATTAGTTGATTCTAGAAGAAATTGCATGTCTTAGTCTAGATTCTTGTTACGTATCTTAATTGGTTTGAAAGTAATCCTAACCAATTACTCAAAAAATTATAATAACAATAGATGCCTGCGGCGATAATATAATTCCATTAGTTAAATAACAGTTAATACATTTGAAGACATATTGAATAGATTTTAGTAACAGCCTTCCAATCCTAGCACAAATCAAATTGTCCATCCGCATTCTTAATCCTCTCTCACGCTCCCAAACAACTGTTTCCAAAAAACTACAAAATGATTTAATAGTCCATGAATTCTTTATAAGTACTTTGTATAAGCGTATTGTGGGCGCGAAGGAAGTTGCATCAGAAGCACCTTACAATGCAGGCCCACGATTGCTTCGTGGGTGTTTGGCCCTTTGTGCAATACTTAAAACTCTATATAATCTTGTCCGATCCGAATAGACCATGCACGTTTCAAGCCCAAAGTATGTACAGTGATAATGCTTAAGAAGGATATGTTTTTGTCAACTTTATTATTTTGCTTACAAGGAAAGGAGATCTGTTTAGAAACTAAATTGAACAGTCCATCTCATTGATTGACGTTCTCAATGATTAATCTCGAGATAATTCGGTTAAAAACGGCACACGTGGTCCAAAATGTGTGCATATCTAATATTCGAGATACCAGACCACCATGGACGTGCAACTTCATATAAGCCATTCCAAGCTCCAAATTACCATTCTCCAGCCATAATGACTTGATTTATTGCTAATGCTGTGGCATATCCGGGCATATTTCCATCGCTATTAGATCAATGAAAAATGAACAAAGAGAACTCTTAACCCCACTGCAAAACTCTGAAAATGGAACAAACGGCTTAGAATACTTTTTGCTCACGTTTGCAAGATGTATTAGGTCCGTTCTGGTGGCTATTGTTCCAAACCAGCCAATTTTAGAGTATGAATTGTGTTTTCATAACAATTACTTTATAAAGTATTTGTTGACTTTTATTTAGACTGTTCTATAATGGCTCCTTTGTAACAACTACCGATAACGTGAATTAATTTCATTGTTTTCATTCCAGGTATGCGCGTTTGAGGTGGTATAACATTAACGTCAGTGAGTCCTAGCTCTAAGCCTCCCGATGATATCATCGACAGTTTTAAGCGTTTAAAATTCCTGCCCAAACCCATGTCAAATTGGTCGAGCTAATTATAACCTAACAAGTAGTGAAGGACAGGGTGTTGCAGGATGATCCATTGACGCACATGCCCGCTCCATTCGTTCCACTTCACACGGCTCGATGCACCGAGAATTATCAACCATCGTATTTATAATTTAAGCCGTGAGGTATTCGAGCTATGCGAGATGCTTGTCGAGAAATACGCCACGATCCAGAAATGGTGATACAATTTCATTTAGAGGTGCTTGGACTCATTCATCTTTATTCTCATTACGACAACTCATTCATTTATCAGATTTGTTGATTTACATAGCGAGTTCACTGATTTTGGTTTAGCATTCCATCTAAATGAGACGCCGTTTCATAAAAAGGTGCCTGGAAGTTCTGGTACATTAAACCCTTCCCCGGTGACAAATAAAATCCGTTGTTCGGATTGGATTAATCCACCCAGTCCTCTGAAATTAACTTTTGTTTTGTCCGGATTTGGTGAATGAAACGAATTTTACTTTCTGATGACTATTCTGTCTGTTTGCAGCAGTTACACGAGATTATTCTCACCAGGAACTTTCTTGCAGACTATTTACGTCACAATTGGATTAGTTTTTCAGCTTTGTAAGCAATAATTATTCATACAAGACTCGTCGAATCGAGATCTTTCTCTCAAATCTGTCAATACACAGATATTGTTTATCCTCCATTGTGAACAGTCCGATGCGAATTCAATAAACAAATAACGTATTTACAATAGGAACCGTACAGTACAGTCTAGACAACTCAGACTTATTGTTTAGCAAGAACAATTTGTGAATTACAAAACTTGTGATGTCATCTGTAATCATAATTCTATTCCAAATCATGACTTGTCAGTAATGAATGAATACCGGGAAAGTGAACAAGCTTTCTCGTTTCTAAATGCCAAGTATTGTCTTGTTCGACTTTTATTGAAATATGGAGTTGCGTTAAATCGGCAATCTGCATTAATGAATCTTCGCGGCCGTGTCTATTTAGAACCATATTTATGATGCCAGCGCAGTAATAAAGTTGAAATTGTGTTTGTCATTCAATATCTCCAGAACATGCCGATGCTAAAACACAAAAAAACTCGACATAATAGATCAAATCATTTTGCACTAAGCCCCATTGCTTGCAATAGCTTGCATATCTTCGAAATGTTCCTAATATGTATCGTTAAGAAGCCGACGAACTCCGAGCGCAACTTCAATTCGGCCGCGTCAAAAACTTCGACCTGAATATCGCTATCCCTGTTTAGTGAAGAAGTTTAGCCACGCAGAGCGACAGTGATAGCAATAGAACGATTCTAAATTTGATTAGATTTTGACCGTGTTCCGTAATACCAAAAATGATGACTGAAAACTTGTATTTTTCTCATTGTGTCGTTATTCTGTAACTAGACGATATAATCTATGTTCCCATGACTAGGATACGTAAGATGTTGTTGTTTTTAATACGAAACAATTAGGTTGTAAACAGGTCTTTTATGACGTAAAAACATGCAGAATGCGATATGCTTCTATTTCATTTTAGGTAAGTATTTTGATCTAATATATGGTTGGGAACCTAGATAAATACTATTCAAATTAAAATAATACCTTATTAAGGTAGAAATATGCTCCAATTAGAAATGATCTTGGTAGTACGTGTTGTATGAGCGATTCCCCTCCGGTGTCCCCTTAAGGTATTTCTTATTATCGTCAACATTTTAAAGAACATCGAAACAATCTTCCAGTGTCTATTTATCTTTGTTAACCCACTTTCAAAAGTACTCGACATGCTTAATAGTTTAAAATTTCTGTAATGACAGTTTTCGTGACTATATTGTTGCCAAAAGTTTTGTTAAGATAATTAACATGATATACTATCATGTATGAACAACATATTGGGTACCGGTCTTCCCACGAAAATGGTTTTATAAATGTTCTGAGCAACGCAACGAGCCATGTTAGATTTTGATGACAATTCCGTGACACTGTTTAATAGTAGGTATAATACTTACTAACATTGAAGTTCAGACGATTCACTCCCAACAACCATGAAATAAATGCATTGTATGAATCTGTCGCACTCTTGCGGTATACTGAAGCACTAACACCCTATACTCTGTCATGAACTCTTATTAAACTCTCCGATCACCATGAAAGTTGGCTCATCTAGGGTTTTTTTATTGCCAAGCCACGCTTTCGAAGCCGCGTGCGGAGTTGAATTGAATCTAAAGCTAAATGTTATAAAACTCATTTTCATGAAAAACTAATTCGGAGTGCTTCAGGCCTGTTACCGTATAATCGTTATGCTGAGTCTGGCATGTGGCAATTCGTGTTACGCCTACACATCCCATCCATTACGACAACAATGGTCAACAAAGTTTAAGACATCTCAATTTATGTTCGCAACCTCGGCAAATTGTATCGTTATCAACTTCATGATCCTCTCAGTTACTTACCACCAAAATGTCAAAAGTGCAAGTTTAAAAAGGACTTTGTTCAGAGGTGATCGACCCACATGTTCCTTACTTTGGGAGTTAATTCGCCCACACAAGACGTTATTCCGACATCTGTTTAATCAGAGTTTGCAAATTATCGTCTTGATCGGCCTTGGTATAGATTCCAGGATAGTTCAGCTGGGTATCTATCTAGTGCGAGTATATCCACAATTTACGTACATACTTAGCAACCGTTAACATAGTCTCTCTTGTCTTCTGTTATGTGACGTGTAGTGTAATGTAACAAAACGCGTAGCATTTTGACTACGTTTTCAATGTTAAAGTGAGAGCAGAATAATGAATTAAATAAATACATTATTCTGAGGATTATTTGTTTCTCATGCGTGGAGAATAGCAGAATTTTCCTAGTGCCAAACAGACTACAGGCAGATCATCATCACTATCAGCCATAGGAGTTCCACTGCTGAAAATCACAGGCCTCCCCAATAGATTTCCAGGGCAACCGATTTTATGTGGCCTGGACTCTCGGCTCCCAGCAGCCTTTATCAGGTCGTCTTTCCATTCAGTGGGGGGCCGTCCTACAGGCGAACAAAAGTGTGTTATCATATCATGCAACTTTTTAAGCAACAATGTCGAGCACTATGTTTTGCAGAAAGTGTAGTAGATACTGGATAAGAGACCCTGCCTTTAGTATACCGGTGGCTATACCGTTTGGCTGAAATTAGCCCCTGCGGATATCAGCGGCGCCAGATAACGGACGGCGTATTTGTGTCGTTTGGTGGTATTGCTTTCCGTTTCTGCACTCCTCGGTATTTCCAACAAACGTTTCGTATCAAATTGGAAAAGCTAGCAATCTAACCTTTTCATTCTCATGGAGTTTACCAGCCATTCTGGTCGCCCGGTTTCAATCTGACATTTATCTGCATTGGGTACTTCTAGTATATATAATAATTGATGTTGCTGGTCGACGTTGCCCCTGGAGTGACATAAAATTGATGTTCGGAGTAAATCAATGTTTATTTACAACCGACGCATCCACACTTCTTTCTTTTAATAGGGCGTCTTGCTATAAATTATTCAGCGCCAACAAAGCCGAAAGTGTTAACTTAAGACCGTTTCGTCGTAAACTTAGATATTTTGATGACCACTATGTCAATTACTTTAATAGACGATTAAAGTTTTATAGGTTTGCGAAGAACATACCTACTCATGTTTAGATGCCTCGATATAAATTCTATGGGATACTTGTGTACTAATTACTGCTGTGTCCAATGTTAATATATACATATCTGTAAATACATCTCAGGTATGTCGCAAACTTTACTCGATGGGACAGACTAGCGCAGGGTCGTGGACTGGTGGTGGACGGGACAAGCCTAGAGAGGCCCATATATAGCAGCGGGTGGATTCAGGCTGGGTTGATGATGACGATGATTATATCTCAAAGTTTGCGCTTGGGTTTCAAAATGCAAACCGCCTGATCCAACGCTCATATAAAACATCTCGTAAACAGTTGAATACGAAACACAATCCCATTTAAATTCTAAAAACATTCTACTCGCGTCTGCATTTAAAGCGGATTACCCACTTCCTCAATACGAGCTATCATTCGGTTTTATTGCACGAACTCTATTACTGAAGAGTCCATCAGATCCCGTTGCACATTTCCAATACTGGCACGCGACCTCAACCAATAGACACGCATTCTTCACATCTTGTGTGTAATGCATTTGCTTCGCATCGACTGGATTCCTTTGGACTGCCTACTCCTTACTACTAATAAACACCTCGTGTTGAGGCCAATTTGTTTAAATCCAAACAAACTTTTTTTTATTCGATTGATCAATCAAAATTTCTATGATCTGTTCATGTAGTAAAATTACTAATTTAAAGGACAAAATGAACAATTTTGTTAGTATTAGTAGGAATAGTCGAACACGTCTGAGTGATTAATGCAAAGTCTTACGTGACTGTTCGAGATTTATGGAACCCATCTGGTGATGCGTCTTTAAAACTTACGAAAGGGTAAGAAATGCGATAAGAACTACTGTGTGGCTTGTGAAGAGCATTTTATTTAATGCACTCGGCATCAGTTAAGCTGTATTCATTCATGCCTTTGTAGAGCCAGGAACTTCAAGCCATGTGGCATGTTCATGTATGAGAGAAGACTTAGAGCTTCTGCACACTGAATTCTTGCGCCACGCTCATAGTGAAACCTATCAAAGAGGTGCAAATCTTAAGCAGAGTGATCGTGAAAGAACCGTTTACAAAAACAAGGAAGAATTATCTGTGGATGTTTCAATTTCAAATTTGTATCATCTAGAGCTGGTAAATTTGCCGTCTACGCAATACCTGCCTTGCATAACGAAAACAACCCGTCGTATACAAATGGTAACATTGGCCATTCGCAGCGAACGCTGAGATTCCGATCAAATTAATTAAACTCTGCGATCACGAATACCAAATCGCAGTTGAAATAATAGTAGCAATGGACATAAGTTTCACTTGGGCGAGTGATGCGCGCGCGCCGTCTAAAGAGCAATGCTAGTATTACTATGCTTAGTCCGCTGAATCTTTTCACCACATTCACTTTTTTATACCTTTACCGTCTTGGAATACTCAAACTAGTCACCATGGATGGGATGACCATGAAAGAACTGCGGCGTAACAAAATATGATTATGTGCACCAAAATTGATATGTAAGTTTCTCGATTTGAACTACAATTATGATAATGATTGGTACTAGTTATAAAACTCTATTGATTCTACAGTAAATTAAAATAAAACTGATTTATGATTCTGGGTTGAGTGACATTGAGGGTTGGAGTGACATGGCTTAACCAAACCCCAGCATGTGACCCGTCGAATGTTAAATTTCTAGGCCGCGCTTAAATAGCATTGCAAATTTTTAAATACTTTTAGCTGGATAGAGACAGAATGCGTGCTATGTGTGTCACAGACTGTGTTCGACCCGTACGGCCTTGCGCTGCCCAACATTACGAAAGATATTCATATTATGTATATAGAAATGCAAGAAGTACGGAGATACGACACGCACAATAAGTGACAATACTATAAATTAACATGTTGAAAAACTGTCGACAGGTGATAAATGGACGGAGCGATTGCCATTTGTAGCCGTCGTAAATCAACATTTTATTGCTACGAATAACGAAGCTGGTACTAATTCTGATTTGCTGTTCAATTTGCTGCTAATAGGAGGAAATTTTAATTCAACACCTTCAGAATTCTTTCACGATTCTATCATAAAAAAAGATATATAATCTGAAGAACTCAAGTTTAGAGTTCGGTCATCAAATTATTTAGCGCGATGCATAAAAAGTGCATTTTGTCTGGCGCCGAGGCGGCCCTGTATTTTTAGTTGGTCAGAAATAGCCTATGTGTGTCATTCTCGATACACTCGCATCACCATTATACTCCGCCGGCGACGGAAGGGTATTCCTTGAAAGAAGAGCAAGTTGAAATATCTATGGGGATTTCGGATCTCCTAAGTTGATGTGTTGCGACTTGCGTGCGCTGCGTTATAGTAATTTCTTATGGCATTCCCCAGTCCCGACTGGGATATACGTACGAACTTGCTGAAAAGTTAACCACGGCTCGCAATATTTTAGTCGAGATCGAACAGTTCATCGCTCGCCACAATATTTTGAAATAATCTAGACCAAAAATGCTTATCCATCCAGGAGATTATTTATACCAGCACAAGGTTGAAATGTAACGACTTTTTTCTGACCTGTCGATACCTTGTGGTACAAATGTGCCCTAATGCGGTCACAGCTTAAAGCGGTAACCTCTAGCAATAACATTGCGACCTGAGACGAGGCACCTACAATAGCCTACGCGGGACATTGACTTGAAAAAGTAATATCACGCAAAAGACAAGTATGTTCTGTATATAAAGTTAATTCGTAAGATGAAACTTGTTGATAAATTTAATGATTTGTATCTGCGCAAGTTCTCGAGAAAATCGATGGTTATTATATAAAAAAAAATTAATTAGTATTCATCAAGACAATAACACGGATGTTTCATTACGAACGCGATTCGCAACTTGTTTTGCATTGAATTTGATAATTTTATTAGTTATTCCAACGCTGGGCACCACCGTGAAATAATTACCTATGCTTTATGATACGACTTAATTCGACTTTCTGTAAGGTATATTTTCTTTTCATTATTACTTCTAACAAAGCCTTTGTTGGAAAACCTTGGAAAGGCAATATCAGTTTCATTTATAATGTATCTAAACTCGAACAAACAATTTTCCCGAGCGGAGATTTCTAAAGCCTGCTCAATATTTCAATTAGGTAAAATCTGGCTGAAATTTTTGACTTACAAAGAGTTACGTAGTGTTGTAGTAGTAGGGGCAGTAAATATGTAAGTACTAGGTAGGGGATCGTGTTATAAATTCAGCTAACGCCTCCTAGGCTTTGTAAAATGCGTGCCACGACCACAATCGCGAAACGGCGCTTCGCTGTATATCTTAGACCGGCTGATGTCCGTTACTCTGAGCTTTCGGAATGTATAGATCTAACTTCGATGAGCTTGAGTCGGTACATATACACGGTGTCCTTTAAATCGCTGTTTTCCCAGAACAAACGTTGTTCAGACCATGGTTTACAAACAGTTTATAATCTCAAATTAAAAAAAAATAAAACGGTCTCTGAAAAACATAAAAACTTGCGAACTTAAAACGTCTATTTTAACGTTACGCCCTACAACATGGCGCCGTATCGTCACAAAAATAGTAATAGTAGGTACGCTACGGCTAGCGTGCCAATGAAGTTTATGTCACGGCTAGTTTTTGAACAAAGTTAGACTTATTTGAGAAGATCTAGATCTTTTTTAAACTTTCTTATTTGATGCTATAAACTGTTAGTAGACCATGGTCTGAACAATGTTTGTTTTGGGAAAACAGTGATTTAAAGGACACCGTGTATAAGTTAAAATATGTTGTACAGAACGTTGGCATTTACTACATTACATCACATCATTAACTATAAATCGTCTCGTTGATAATAATTGCGTAATAAAATATTGTTTATCAATAAAATGACATTGGCATATTTACTTTATCATTTAATCCATGTACTTCAGTATTCTTTCTAGCAACAGTACATTAATATTGAGCTCATTTTCTATTATTAAATATAGGTACGTATCTAAATCGAGCTTGTTTCCACTCTGAATACTTCAAACTGAAGTTTCTGTAAGTAGTGCAAGTTTGTAGAGCAAGCAAACACTATCACAGTATCATAAAATTCATCATTTGTTCTAGGAATAGTTACGTCGGTTATTAGTGTATAGCCGCTATGATATCTATAAAACACTAGTTGATCCGCCCCGACTTCGCACATATTTCAAAATAAAATATAGCCTGGCCTTGAGTTCACACAAAAATACCATAGAAAAAAAACACTTTCAGTTTTTCCAGAATTTTCAAATTTTCTTTCGTACTAATCTTGTCCTGAAAATTACAAATACAACAAAAAGAAATATTCATATGCTAGATTAATACGCTGGATCTACAGGTAATTAAAAAGTATTATGTCCATTTATTAACCAGGTTCTGTTAATGGGGCATCAATGATACCCGCATCATATTATTATTCTCAATTTTGACTTCTGCCCATCGATCTGTGACCGTTTTCGACTCTTTATCCACATTTCATGATATAGTTGCGTGTTTTTCTATTAATTTATATTTGATAATACGCCTCTTTTGAACTCTTCAAAGGGTTAATATATCCAAATCACATCAATGTAATTCAAACAGATTTTGTAGCCTCGGGTAAAAGCTAGTAACCTCGAAGCCTAGACCCGGTTCAACGATGATAACGATTCATACGTATAAATCTAAGTTCCATCTGCGGTATAAGAGTCTTCTTCGCCGTCTCACCGTTCTTTCTTGGCTTCGTGTTAGGTTGGTGACAAGGTTGAGCACCGAACTAGATCGTTTTAGTTCGGTGAGGTGGAGGTAACTAGTAATAAGAGTGTGACGTGATTTGCACTGTACTTCGAAATACTTATTATGTTAAAGAAAGATGATTTAAAGCATTAAAGTCATATTACATTTAAATTTCGATCATTACATAGGTACGTACATGCATATATCTATTGTTGTTGGGTGCAGGCCGCAAAAGATTGGCCGAATCTGGTCGGACCTATGGTCGGTGGGCGTCAGTGGACGTCTTGTAGCTGATATGGTGATGTACGGTCTAACCTAGAACTGTTCAGCAAGAACTGAGATAGGCATCCGTACAACACTCGGAGAGCTGACAGGCTTGCTACCGTGTCCCGTACCTTGGCCAAGTCGGATAAGCTAACGCATGTAATGGGACCGACAGTATATAACAGACTGCCCTGTACTGTAGCTGAGGCAACCAGTTGTTATACATTTAAACTCAAACTGAAGCGCTGGCTCCTGAGTAACACCTACAGTTATGAGGAGTTTATTGACATAACGAAATAATTGATACTATAATTTTATTGGACTGTTGGATATTGACTGTTTTTATATTGACTACCTTATTGATTATGTTGTATAACTATTTATATTGTATTATTAATGTTTTATTTGACTTGTTTAATTCTTTATTAATATCCAAATTTGTTTGTTTTTTATTATTATTTTAAATAATTTTTATTATTTTATATTTTGGTTATAATCAATATAGTACGCACTATACTAAATGTGTACAGTGTGTACCGAATTATATATGACGTGTAATATTCTTACCAAATAAATGATTATGATTATTATGATTATGATATTTCTGTTTCTTTATCGTAGCCAGTGTTGCCAGATCGGCCCTTGCGAAATTATATCGGCCCTTGGCAGTCATCGGCCTTTTTGTGGCCTTTACCCGCCAATAATAAAAATATAACTTACAATTATTAAAAATAAGGTCTTGGTAAATTTAGAAATTCCTAAAAAATATAGCAGAAAATCGTAATTTTTTTCATTTACATGAAATAATTGGCTTACTGCTGGTTCTCTCATTTTCTAACGCGAGTGCTAAGCGTGTTTTTAGTAAACTGAATAGAATACAAACTGAAAGCCGCACTCGTCTCAATACGGAGACGATAGCTTCTATAATGACTACCACTGCAGGCATAGAAAACTGTGGTGTTATAATAAATTTCGAGCCATCACCAAAAATGATAAGTTCTAAAATAAAATATAAGTAAATACTGTTATTATATAAGTATAGAAGTTGTTTGTGTCTAGTTTTTGTTATTTGCACCATTTAAATAAATTTTTTAGTTGAATTACGTTTTTTATTTTAATTTCGACCTTTAGGGTCTAAAATCGGCCTTTTTCAACAAGGCTTACTGGCCTTTTTCTGATTGAGGTGCTGGCAACACTAATCGTAGCAATGAAAGATCTGAATTCATCTATTGTGTATGTCTACTTTAGGAATAACAGAGAAATACAACAATGATTTGATTACAAAGCTGCTGACGTTAGATGCTACCTAAAGTTAAACTAAAGTCCATGCACCTTGAAACTTAATGGATAGCAAGTGAAGTAACGGAGTGAGGCTTGTATAAAGCTCCAAGTATAATATCCCGGTTCAACGGTTCCGAGCGCATCGATTCGGTATATATGGTAACGAAGCAGGCGTGCGAAATCTAAGGTCCATCTATCACCATATATGGGTTTGATGTGCTTTCGAGAAATCCCTAGTTGCAGAAAAACTGTGTTTAACTGAAAGTCAATAAAATTACTGTATTATCAAACTCATCATATAACTAACTATGGTTTATGTAGGTTTATGAACATAGATACACCGCCGTCTTTTTGATTTTATTTTAGCCTGTCCATCCAAAGGTTGTCTGGAAGAGATCGCTTTTAGCGATAAGACCGCTCATTGTACTTACCTTTATTTTTGTGTATTTCTTTTTAGTTTTAATCTTGTTGGTGTGCAATAAAGAGTATTTATATTCTATTCTAACTCGACAAATAAACATTTAAACACCGTGGACGCCTGAAGATGGAAGACGATCTCGAAACCTTTGAAAGAGGATGGTGGAAAATATCGAAGGATAGTGATGGTTGAAGGTTGATGGAGTCAGGTTACAGGAATAACGTGCGATCCCCGAATGACCCTTAAACTTAAGGGGAAAATTTACAAGACTATCATAAGACCTGTCGTAATGTATGGTTCTGAGTATTAGGCCACGAAAGGGACGGATGAAAGGAGAGTGCACGCGGCGAAAATGAGAATCTTGAGATGGATGTGTGGGTAACGAGAATGGATTTGATAAGGAATGAGTAGGTATATTAGTATATTATGAGTAGAAACTGTTAAAGCAACATACATTGAAGAACTTTTCATAGCCTCTGTTCTCTTACTCATTCTTATAATTGTTTACAAATATATTTATTTTCATTAATTACTAGAACCGCTCATAAAAACGCTACCGCCTATCACTGTGTTCCCAGGCCTTAGTCAACATTCTTTGTTTTGCGCTCAACGCTTACGCGACTGCACCGCTTACTGTGCAACTACCCTCTTAATAATTTAATGTAATTTTCGTAAGTTTTTGTTTATATTGTCTAAATTTTATTGTTATTTTGTATCACTACGCTTTTTGGCATCAGTAAATGTATAACTAGCATAAGTTTATCTCAGTAAGTGAATTGTTAATTCTTATGAGGTAATAAAGCATTCTAAACACCTATATTAGAGGAAGTTTGAAAGTAGCGCCAGTGATAGAAAAGTTAAGGAGTAAGAGGCTAGCGTGGTATGGGCATGTCATGCGGAGGGAAGAAAACCATGTGACTAAAAGAGTATTAGATATGAGTGTGGATGGATATAGAACTAGAGGAAGGCCGAAGAAGAGATGGATGGACTGCGTGAAAAATGATATCGGTAGGAAAGAAGTAACAACGGAGATGACTGCTGATAGAGAGATATGGAAGACATGTTGTGCTGACCCCGCGTAATGTGGGAAAAGGGCAGGAAGAAGAAGAGAAGAGGGATGGTTGAAGGACTTGGAGACCTTTGCCCAGCAGTGGGACGAGAAAATTAATATCTTATAGTTAATAAATAACTCATTTATATATTTTTTTAAAGATAGATACAACTTTTATGGTTACTGCGCATTTGATCACGTTGGTAGAGTAGGAAAAGAGTAACGATGATTTTTCATGTTTAACACCTTATCACAGTAACACTTTTAATTGCTTATAGTGAGCAGTGGCATTTTATAAGCATTGAAACTAGTCATCTATCTTTCCAGGGTTCCTTTCGCTATACACCACTCTAGAACCGTGAGATCAACGAGGACAATCTAGACTACAAGTCAAAAGGGTCCACCACAGTTTCTCCATACATACCAATTCAAACACATATTACATCTTATAAACTTACCTACTTTTGTACTCTAGAAGCCTAGAGTACAGTTCTAACCTCTAGAACTCTACAAGCTTCATGCTGATGGGGTGTAGCCGTCAACCTCTTAAAAAAAGTTTACCCGGATTATCTAACCTGGCATCAATGATAGTTATATATTTCATTGGCCAATAAACACATTTATCTTTAAAAAAAATGTTCCGTTCTCCCTCACACTGGAATAAGAAGTGCTCATTTCAATCAGGTTGCCCTGTCCCCGTAGCTAAACTGTTCAGACCGCCATGGTCTCGGGCGGGGTACCACCGTTCATAATGAGGGTTCCCTCTGACCCTATACCGTGGCCTGTAAGTACTTGTAACCCGCGCAAATATGGACAATAGCGATTCTATCTCGGCTTTCGCACGGTCGGAAATCGGCCGGATTTACGGCTGCAATTTGAGAAGCTCTTGAATTGGGCATGAGACGTTGATTCCCAGAATGGATCTAGCATTCGGAACGATTGTATGAGCAAATTAGAGTGATACATTAAATGTGCGGACACAGAATACTAATTCAAGTCCTTGAGGATACAAACCATATGTTTTTTAGTGTTCCGTAGTTCTGTAGTCGCCATGTCTATATATGTTTGTCCGTCCGACCCTTTGCTGCCATTTACTCGTGAACTATTATTGTTGTAAAGTGAAATTTGGTTCGATGATATCGTTTAGTGACGCTTAGTTAGTTATAAAATAAAAACTAAAAAAACACTTGTATTTAAGTACCTCCCCTATATGGAAGTTGGGGGTGATTTTTTTCTATACACACCCCTTTGTTTGATATATCGTTGAATAGGTATTTCCAAAACACCATAAGTATTGCCCAACACTTTCTTCCCACTTTTTTATAAGAGACCGTTTACATTTTACAAAGCTTTTGCCATTTTGGTAATATTAGTGCGTGTGCGTGTGTGTGTTGGTGTGTGTGTGTGTCCCTAACAGCAAAACTACTATTCTTGTATACTAAAAAGTATCTAAAATAATGCTGTAATTGTAAGAAGATCTATTAAAGCTGAGTACTTGTTCACGGGCAGTTGTCGACCACTTATGTCTGTAGTTGGGTTTGCAAACAGTTTAGATAAAGTTCATAAAAAAAATTACTATGTATTTTAAAATGACTTAGATACAACCGTACTGACTACGGAACGGGACCCTTCACGGTGCGTGGCCCGACAATTTATTTGTTCTTGTGGTAGATATAGATATATACCATGGTACTCTTCTGATACCCACGACACTCATCCTATGAACAGGGCTGTTGCGTGTTTTATTTTTGGATCAAAGAGTACATCTACTTATTTAACTTTTTTCTCTTCATCCGTTATTTGATTGAACACCAAACATTCACTCACAAAATATTAAGTAGGATTCAAATCAGGAGCTGTCTCTGGATATACGCGTATGTGAACAGAATAAAGTATGAGGCAAAAAATTCACTGAAAGATTATTTCCGCCTGTCAGAGGTTTGAAACAATAGGTTCTAAATCGCGTCACTGAACACGTTTCGTCCGTTTGTACTGCGGTCGTGACAGTTGGGCCATTATGACATGTATAGGTAGGTAGGTACACTGCACAGTCTCCTATAGAATAACACTCAAAATTTCCATTTGCACCTATACAACCTTTGTGCAACGCGTCCTGTGCGTCAGAAGGATCTATACAATCAAAACACCACATCCATTTGAAAATGAAAACATTACAATTCAAGTGGATATTGGATTTTTGTCTCTTTCGGTAGTAATTACATAATTCAAAAATCTATTATACTTGTGTACTCGTAGTAGGTAGATAATGTTCTTTGTGAAGGGTCTCGCCCGTGGCCGTACTGCCACCAATCCTATTTCTGCCATCAAGCATCATTGCTGTATTTCTATCTAAAGACAGGCACATTCGGCTTTACACCTGGTGTTGCATGCCTTAGGACGCACAGCGGTGTATCGTACGGTTCTGAGGTGTGCGTTTACGTGGCAACGCTTTGATAGAGGCGATGGTTACCACTAACCATGTGCTTGTTCCATCTCATGTTGTATAGAAACATAAAGCTCATTTATTAGTTAGCAGATAATGCTGATGCTGATCTGTTTTGACTGTGGCTGTATTTTAATCACTTATGTTGCTAGGCTACTTCTGCTGACTGTAATGTGCCGGTTTTGGTGGTGTCTATTGTTTTCGGTTGTTAACGCCATTATCGTAGCTTTTTATAGTTGTTTATGGATATAGTGCTAAGGACACCGGCACGATATGCTATCGTTGACACTGAATATTGTCGTGTAGTTTCTAAATAGATATGCAATCTGGTTGAATATTTATTTATGAACCTTGCGGGAATCTGATTTGTAATTTGTTTTCAGAGTTGATCTATGTAAATATTTGTCTTCTCTGATAGCATTTCATAATGTTTATACATTTTTACTACTATCAATACTAGTGGTTACTAAGTTAAATACAGTTTTGTTCATCTTTTAAACCCCGACGCAAAAATAGGGGTGTCAGAAGTTTGACGCCTATGTCCTGTGTATCTGTCTATCTATGCTTTCAAACAGATGTATGTACCTATTCAGACGCTGTTATTTTTTTATATAAAGCTTGTTTAACCCCTTTCGGCCGTGAGTTAATTCTTGTGTGATGGATGACGATCATGTCAACCAAAGATAATCAGCACTTTTCCTTTTTGGTGAAGGGATCTCTTACCTGTAAAATAGAAACTTATTTCTGGCTTTTTAAGCGTCGGGGTTTTTGAAGTGAAAACTTCTTTAGGCGCTGTGGGCATTTTTTAAGATGGGTGAAAACCATTGCACTCGCGTAATTGTTACCGTTACCGACACCTCTGTATATAAGTATATGTAGTCTGTTCAAGTTTTCACTTCTGTCGGCACTCCCGGTGTGCCACTTTTTAATTTATACTTGTTCCGTATCGTAGCACGAGTTCAATGAAGCGCTTTACCTATCTTATCAAACCCTATATTTTTTTACGATAATCAACTGACTTAAAGATTTCCTCGTTATTGAATTTTAATCGGTCCATTTACATTAATGCGTACGTATGGCGCTTCACATAAATACTAGTTTCATCTATCATTTCCGCTGAACGGTATCGGAGGAGCGCTCCTTGTACAAGACGATTTATTTGCTCCCATTCACAATGCGTAATTTACATTGATTAAAATACGGTAGCTTTGAAAACATTGGAACATATCCAAACCAGATTGTGTACAGATTATAAATCGGATTGGGTACCCGCGTTTCGCAATATTTGAAAGTGAATAAGTTTTCAAACAAAATTTCACAACAAATTTAATCTTAAAAAGTTAAAGAGATGTATAAAGCTATGCTCATTCTCAAATCTTCAAATCTTTTTTTTTATTCAATGAAATACAAGGATCACTTTGAAACGTCAATTTTACTGCCTGTTCCTTCGCGACCAAGCCAGGAAAGAAAGGCAAGAAAACAAGGCTGGTTGTTTTTTTTAATGATCCTTTTAGAATACTTAACAATACAGGTAATAAATTACGTCTAAATTGTAACATTTTGAACGAGTTGGAGCAATTTCAATTTTAAGCTTCTCTATCATCTAAATAATCCGATATTTTAAGTAGGCTTTTTTTATAAAGATTTTGTTTAATTGCGTTTTTAAATTTGTTAATTGTCAATTTTTGTACATCACTTGGGAGTTTGTTATAAAAGCGAACACCTTGCCATTTAAATCGCCTTTAAATTAGGTACTAACTTTATGGAGTCTACAAGGGACAACAGCGAGTTTATCTTTATTTATAAGTATTAAAATTATGATTATCGCTATTTTTCTTAAACAAATTAATATTTTTGTGAACATACATCAGATTTTCATAGATGTATTGACAAGGGAATGTCATAATATTTATTTCTTTAAATTTATTGCGTAATGATTCTCTGGGGCCCATATTATAAATTTCACGAACAGCCCTCTTCTGCAGCACAAAAACGGTGTTTATATCTGCAGCACTCCCACACTGCTGAAATAAATATCAACCATAAGCAACCACATGGTCTTAATATTCTGTGTAAAACGTATAGAAATAAAACAAATTACTTCATGATACGTAACATAGTCGCGTTTGTGATGCAGTGCCGCAAACCGCATTGCCAAGATTCGGTACTATGCATCCGATAACAGTATATTTAGCATCGGGTAAATCACACATTGACGCGTGCACTGCGGATTTTTATCTTATCATTCCGCCTACTCAGTGCCTTAGGCTACGTTTCATAAGAAACCAGATTATCTGCGACTAACTTGTACATTACAAGATTCTGCGTAGTTTTGTATCAAAAGCGGCAAAGCAACCCTGCTTTATATAACGCCCTTTATGAACCAGCCTCAAGATTGCACGGCTATAATATCTTTATTATTGTAACCGGCTTTAGGAACGTGGATGCGGCGGTCTTGCTCCTCTATTTGCATGTTTTATGTGAGTTGGATCCAGAACTTGAATTGGATTCTCAGGAAGCAATTAAGTTGATCAAGAAAGGGTCAGCCGTTTGCTCATTTCTTTTAATTCGAAGCTTGTTAATCATATTAAGTTTATTTACAAATTGAAGGCTGTTTGACTCACTATCATGGAATCCCTGTTCATAGAATAGCCTGTTATCCCGTCGCGGTTCAACTTTAGCATCATAATCAGTTCGTTAGCGGGGTCGTGTCAAGTGCTCTAGCGATTCCCACTGACAGTCCACCTCAAAGTTACGACCTCACACCGTTTTCACGTCAGACCATTGTCAACTTAGCACCTTTTGTATAACGCTTAAAATTCCGTGTAGCTGAAGTGCGAAGTCGCCGAGTGAAGTGCCAATGCTTGTGGGCGTTGAGTACTGTTAGTGGACGCCACTCGAGATACAAAAAACTGTTTAAGCTTGGAATTAGACAGGTATTTGCTTTTGCATGTTTATGAGGCTGTGGGAGTGTAAAGGCTCTGTAACTTTGTGTGTTTTAAAAAGCTACATTATTGCCATGATTTGTATTTGTGTCTTAAAACTAGAAGTTCTCTATGCTAATATTAGTTCGTTTTTATTATTGACACTAACATGTTATGGTGTATTAGTACTAGGGGTCCTTTGTATGAATGACTGAATGAAAACACTTTGTTTGTAGGTACATGTACACACACATTTTTTTTTCAACCTACGTCATCCCACTGCTGGGCAAAGGTGTCCCCCACTGTCTTCCAGGACACACACATTAAAAAGTAAAAGTAGAAGACACAAAGCAAATAGTACATTCGGCAGTCTTATCGCTTTGAAGCGATTTCTTCCAGACAAGCTATGGATGGAGAGGATTTAGTAATGTCAAAGATACGGTCGGGGGTGCACTTAAGGAACTAATACCTAAATAAAATACAAATAGACATAATTAAATTATTAAATTACATATACCTAAATAAATATAATGTATAAAATTATGATATATACAATATTTATAATACATATGGCACATTAGTTAAATACGATAAATACATTAATTTATGTGCGATACTATGACGTTTCTGATAGACACATGTGGCGTGGTATAGACATTAAAATTCACCCCTGTTTATTTATTTATGTTAGGCCATTACAATCAACTACATATGTACTATACGTATCCGCACACTTAGATATAAGATTGTGCCTATGTATAAATACACATTAAAAAAGTCGTGGAACCCAATTACATATATCATATTTCACTGAGATATCTAGAAGCTATTTTTTCAGAAGCTCCAATATACTATTGCTTACATCCAGAAAACGATCTGTGACTATTTTAACACAATGATGCGCAAAGGACCATCACCCAGGATATTATCTGGTCGAATGTTAATCAAACATATTGTATACTAGCTAACCAATCCGCAGCTTCGCACGCGTAGTTTTTTAATAAAAACATTACCCTCCTTCTCCGCAGTTGGGTAAAAAGTAGCCTGTGTCACCCGGAGATAGTGTAGCTTCCCAACAGTGAAAGATTTTTTTAAATCGGTCCATTAGTTTCGGAACCTATTCAATACAAACAAACAAATCTTTCCTCTTTATAATATTACGAAGTTTTTTTGTAGATATTAATATGTTCTTTAATATGGTATAACATACTTTTGTTCTATCATTAATAGTTTCCGCAGCGCATGCGACGAAAGACGTTTTAGGGCACTTTTTTTACACCTTGGATCACGTTACTCAAGTTTTAGTAAGGATCTCTAATCTTTTCTAGCAATAAATATAGCCTATGCCACTCAGGGGGACTGTAGCTTTCCAATAGTGAAAAAATTTTTGAAATCGGCACAGTAGTTTTTGAGTTTATTCATTACAAACATACACACAAAAATACAAATCTTTCCTCTTTATAATATTGTAGTAAGTATATATAGTATAGATATAAGAAAAGTCTCAACAGACTCTGCGAATAAATGATCTTTAACCTTTAAAGATAGATTTCTTTGAATCATTTTAACATGTAAGTAACACGATAGGCGTATAGACAAGAAAGCCCTGACCCCACATTGGCACCCCTGACGAAACGCATCAATGTTCGCCAGCTAAGCCTAGTTGCATCAGCTATTGGTACAATCAAGAGTGTAGCTTTAAGTGCGTCACACGCAACGAACATGCTATAATATTTTATGTTACGATACCTTAAGTTAAAACTACATACAGTGTAAACTCCATATAACGTCACTCGTTTTAACGACAAACTCTATAAAGCGTCGAAATCACTCGGCTTTGGTTGGTTTAGCTTGTCTTGCATACAATGGTACACTCTGTATAGCATTACACCCACTCTCAATAACGACAACAATTTGTAATAAAAAGTTCTTTTTAACTTGCCAAATTAGTAAAAACTGCGCAGCTGTGTATATCCTTTTGTCGTTTTATTATCCTAGACCATAATAAACTCGACTGTTGGCATCATACACACCAAACTTTCTAAGAAATCCGTTCTTTTGTTACAAAATGGGATTGCTTGCACGTGTAGCTGCAAACTGTTGTTAGTAGAAGTGATGGATTTTATCTATACGTTGTCATATTCTTAGTAGCTCACAAACTTTCAAATTGTAAACATAAACTGTAAAACGCAATAGCGTTCAAATTAAAACAGATTTTTATTGTAGGTACTATTTAACAAGACAAATCAGAAATAAACGTTTTCTTTTTCTAATACAGATTTTACTTCTCTCCGTTTAACGACAACTCTCTATAACGTCAAAATATGCTCAGTCCCTTGAGTGTCGTTATATAGAGTTTACAATGTATATACAAATTTAATTTCGGTGACGATTGGGCGGAGCGTCCGGAAATGCAAGAAAGTTGAATGCAGTGCTATTTACTTGCTTAGGTGAAGAACGAGACAAACATGTACCATAGCCGCGTCGCATTGTCGCAGGAGTAAATGGCGTAAGTGACAAAAGATAAAATCTCGAATTGCAAGAGAACCACCAAATGAAAAAAAAATGTTTTTCCATTAGTTTAGGTACCATAATTACCTACATAACTAAGTAAAAAAATACTTTAAACTTTATCTAGAATTGGAGAATGAACGATATTAGTGTTTTAGAAGAGCCGATTTTGACTAATAATTGTATCGAGAAAAGTTTCACCAATTGCGTTTCTTGACTTTCATTTATGTAGTTTAAATCCTCGAGTTAATATTACTTAAATATGAAATCAGTACTATTTTTAGTTATTGAATATGACAGTTACTTAGCGGGTAATTTTTTTTACATATCGCCCTAAATAATAGTAGGTATCCTTAGATATTACACTGTAAGATATGTAGGTACGTTTCAATATGAAAACCTTTTATTCTCTTGAAAGTCTGTAACACACCTGTATACGAATCTTTCGTATCTTAGATGAAATATCCATATCACTCGGTATCTTAAGATAATGTAAGATGAAAATATATATTACTAGCTGTTGCCCGTGACTTCGTACGCGTTACAGTACTAAATGTGTAGGTAACCTAGAAATGAAGCTAAACTTGCTGTTGCAACTTGTCTTGACACACCAATTTTTTATCCCATGTGACCTGATTTATGGGATAAAAAGGAGCCTATGTGTCAATCCAGGTTACAATTTACATGCGTACTAAATTTCATCGAAATCGGTTCAGCCGTTACGGCGTGATTGAGTAACAAACAAATAAATAAATAAACAAACATCCAAACTTTAGCATTTATAATATTAGTGTGATCTTAGCCCTGTGTGATGGTCCATTGGATTGTATGGCGAGCGACGTATAATATTATAGCATCTTAGCGTGTGTGATGCGCTTTAGATGTCTGTTTATTTAGTGGTCATTGTAATGTTGAGAATAAATCAGACTTATACGAATATGCATTACTTTCAAAGAAACAGATCGAAAGTAGAATTTGTAACGTTAGCATTGCCATTCTCGTATATTATCATTCGGTTAAGGATAACAAATTAGCATGTTCTAGTAGAAATTAAGAATTGTGTGATTAACGACTGTGGTTTGGTGGGGGAGAAGCCGACTGATACGCAAGAGGTGGCGGGTCCAGTTAAGATGTCGGTATATAGGTAGGTACAGGTACATGATCAGCAAATATTTGGTCCGTGTCTGATTGTTGTAACATTTTACCATTGTTGGGGTAACACGGTATTTAATTTATTTAACAAAATCCACAGCCGTTATTATATAAGATACAAACTTATACTAAGCGTAGCATACGGCCAAAAACGGATATACTTTATATAAAAAAGAATTTATAAATAGACAGTCTAAATTAAACTAAAAATACCTACCAGCGTATTAGGACTGTAGTTCCTAATAGTGCTAATACCTACGTCACAGGAAATGGTGCTGTGGAGTGAGTACTATAAATTTATGTATTATTATAAATACGGGATTTATTACGTACTGTTGCCGCGTTGTCAATATTTCGGTTCAATACGTGAACCTTCATCAGGGTGAGTGCGATCCGCTCTGCACCGCGTCTCGCCTCGTTCGTGTCACACGGATGTTTGTTTATTTATTTGTGTGTTTATTACTCCATCACGTCGTAACGGCTGAACCGATTTCGATAATATTTAGTATGTATGTAGGTTATAACCTGGATTAACACATAGACTACTTTTTATCCCATAAATCAGGGCTCATGAGATATAAAAATGGGGTGTCAAATCAAGGTGCAACAGCGAGTTTAGCTTTATTTCTGGGTGCCCTACACATTTAGTGGTGTAACGCGTACGAAGTCGCGGGCAATAGCAAGTTAATAATACTTTTTTTAAATACAGTGTAAACTCCATGTAACTTCACTCGTTTTAACGACAAACTCTTTAAAGCGTCGAAATCACTCGGCTTTGGTTGGTTTAGCTTGTCTTGCATACAATGGTACACTCTGTATAGCATTACACCCACTCTCAATAACGACAACAATTTGTAATAAAAAGTTCTTTTTAAGTTGCCAAATTAGTAAAAACTGCGCAGCTGTGTATATCCTTTTGTCGTTTTATTATCCTAGACCATAATAAACTCTACTATCGGCATCATACACACCAAACTTTCTAAGAAATCCGTTCTTTTGTTTACAAAATGGGATTGCTTGCACGTGTAGCTGCAGACTGTTGTTAGTAGAAGTGATGGATTTTATCTATACGTTGTCATATTCTTAGTAGCTCACAAACTTTCAAATTGTAAACATGGCTAGTAAGAGAAGATCACTGTGTATTGACGGAAAAGTGTTGAGGATACGCGCGATAGAGGCGGGAGAGAAAATTAAAACAGATTTTTATTATAGGTACTATTTAACAAGACAAATCAGAAATAAACGTTTTCTTGTTCTAATACAGATTTTACTTCTCTCCATTTAACGACAACTCTCTATAACGTCAAAATATGCTCAGTCCCTTGAGTGTCGTTATATAGAGTTTACACTGTAAATCTCGAAAATAATTAAACTTATCTATTTATTCAAAGATGTGTTTCGGTTTCAAGGGTATGTTTGCCGGTGAAATTACAGGCACATGAGGCTTTATACCTGTATGCCTCATGTTGATGGACGCAGGGCAGTGCAACGTAGGGCACATTTCTAAGATGCGTGACCTACGATGCAGTTCTCTTTTATAGGTGAAGGTTACCACTTAACATCAGGTGAGACATAAGCTTTTTCCATTTCCATTTAGCATAAAAAAGATACACCAGCTTAAATTTAAAATTAGGTACTAGGTTGTCATAAGACGACAGTCACAAACACATATCTGATAGTGCATCAGTTTATAGTGTATAACAACATTCGCCAACGACGGCGACGGTGAAAAATTTATATGTGACAGTTTTGGCATTTTTTTCTGAAATCTATAACAGAGACAAAATACTGCATAGCTATTGCAATAATAATCCTGGTTTCAAAATCTGGCAAGATGCAGTACTTAACTCAGATTTTACCTCTTATGTATAATCTTATAATATAAACAGAAATTATCTTAGCATAAGTGAAATGTGAACCTAAACTATAATTGACATCTTGTTATTTAACCACATTTGATGCAATATAATTTATCATTTAGTAGATCGTTATCTCAGAACAGCGGGTCTTGCTTATTATCAAACCTACTAAGTTCATAATTGTTTTCTCAAACTCATACCTCCCCTCATCCATAACGAATATGGCGTTGGCAGCACTATATTAACTACTATTTAATGCGATTTCCAACTTCCCCAGTCAGGGACCCCTCGGCGGCCCTTCGGATGAAGTCACTCTGTCCCCTAGCTGAGGAAGCTATTAGAAATGCCCAAAACATTTTACGGAAATGGTTGCCCAACTTTTAAATCGAATCGGAATGTTTTCAAAGGATGTATTTGTACGTCCCGGAGTTGGAACAATCATTACGGCACACCGGAATGTTATGACAATTGAATTTAAACATTGATATAAAGCTGATAAGAGTCCAAATTATAGTTAATCTAAAACCTGAAACGATAAAGTGGTTTTAGTAAATAGACGTGTAAAAAAATACGTACCCATCGTATATCAATTAGGAATGTAATTTTAAACTTCCTTAAATATTTAAAACAGCCATAAATACATATATGATACCCAATAATCTACATAGATATGTATATACGAGTATAAGTACTGGTATAAATAAATATAAAATGATTGCCTTGTGATAAGATTCATATTGCCGGAGTAGGTATATTTAAAGCAGATGTTAAAGATAAACATGTTGATAAGGAAAATAGGCACACGACTATCTCCTTTGTAGGTTGAAGTACAATATCCATCCGCGGCTAGCTTTCACTAGACCAGGGTAGAGACTAAGGCAAGAAAGAAACAATAGCGTCGCATCCACTAACGTTCAATCCTGGCGACGGATCTACAACCGCTATGGAATGAACGTTAGTGGATAGGCCGCTATCCATAATGTTTAGTTAGTCATGCATGTCTAATTTGCAATCCCGCTGATGTTATAAATTCTAAGTAACTTTGGCTACATGTTTGTTACTTCTTGATTCCCCAGGCAGCGCCCTGACTGGCTGTCGCACAAATATTTACGTTAAACAAGGCTATAGTAAAATGTTTACCAAATGACAGCAGAGTTCATGTCCTGTCATTGGTTAAAATGCTGATCATTGAAAACAACAATTTTGCTATAGTTTTCTTTATGTTAAATATTCATACTAGGTAATATAATTTAAGTGAAATAGGGATTAGATTAGTTTACGTCCTAAAATAACTTATAGGCCACTTTTAATCTGGATAGGATACCTCACGAGAGAAGTTGGCGATAAGGCTATGGCATCTTAAAAACATTAGCAAGCCGATCTAAAAGCAGTTGTGGCGATACACGCGCATCGGCCATAAACTAGCGTCCACGGTACGGTTAATTCGTGCAGTCTAGAAACCTAGAGTTACGATCTGGTCTGGAACATGTCTCGGCCTACATACACGCAGATTCACCCGTAAAACTAGCATTGTTTACTGTTTTACATTTACATGACGTGGGATCCCTGTATTAGATAATCAACTTTTGAAAAGACTTTTAATAATTACTGATTAAAACGGGTATTTATCGCGTATTTACCTTGCCGTACCTTTCCTCTTTGGAATCTATAAGAGTTAGGTATCTCCATAATACCTAGATGTGATCTACATAGGAAAACTCGTCACCAAAGATTTGTACATCCCACAATTAGTATTTTGCAAACTTTCTTGATCACTTTGCATAATTACTGATATAAACGGGTATTTATCGCATATTTATCTATTTTATTTGTTAACCCGACGTTTCGACTGTGTTCAATAGCCGTGGTTGCGGGCAGACTGGAGGAGTACTTAGAGCTACCGTCGAGAAGTTATGGCAGTTGCAGTAACTACCCTCACTTGGTCTTCAGAATTAGTAATGCCTCTTTCATGTTACACTAAAAGATACAGTGTAAGGTACATTCGCGATAAATACCCGTTACCCGTCCAATTTACACATATTTAAGTACATTCGTTTGAAGAGCGGTCTATACAACAGTTGATGATACATCACTCTTTTATTAATGATTACAAAGTCAGTCCGCCCATCTTAATGACGGGGGATTTAGCATTTCAAATGTGGTTGAAACGTCCGCCGGCATCCCTTTGCTTATTTAATGAACGCCTAATAGCCATTTGATATTCGCAGGAATTATGAACTGCATCGAAGGAAGTTTCGAATCAAGGCAACAGTTAAGAAGTATTTATTTTATATTGTGCCGCCCGAAATATTTGAATGTTATATTATAGGAAATAGTTTCGCGTAGAACAAGTAAACCTTCTGTACTAGAGTTGACTAACTGGTAAAAAGTGGTGCCCTGTACACTTTAAACAGTAGAGTACATGTTATAATAGTTTGTAATCATATAACCCAAACACGACCCTTCTACTGTTATCCATAAAGAACTGCCAATCTCCCCCGTCTTCAGACTCTGGTATTATGGCCGCATTCCGAATCACGCTAAAATCGATATCATCGCGCTAACAAGCGTTCCGAGTCACCGTGAGCGCGACAACGATGTCCTGTGATTCGTCATAGATGACGTCATTACATCCGCCATTTTGCACAAACAACGTCTGCTCCAAACCGTAATCACCGTGAGCCGCCTCCCTGTCAAATGTGACGTGAGAGCTGGTTGATTGGTTGCTTGTGAGTATTAGTGTTCTGTGGTAGGTTGGTTTTATTGTTGTTATGAAATTATAGGAACACTGAGTGCGAGCGCGTTCATGAGCGTTCCGAATCCTTGACGGCACTCAACAGTCATCAGCGCGATAACTGAATCGGTACGCAAAATAACTACGTGAACGCAAGCAGCCATTATGTCGTGATTCGGAATGCAGGGTATATATCGTCGCTGTTCTGACTAAGTGACATTTTAGAAAATATTACTTAAAGTTACACTTCGAATGATATATAATTTTAAGATATATAGATACGTCAAACATACATCTAGGCATAGGTAGAAGATACTCCGATTAGACAGATCGGTTCGTCTTCAAAAGGAGATAAAAGTTACATTACAAATAACAGTTACGCCAAAATGTCGGTTACGTCACTTAGTCAGAACAGCGACGATATACGAGTATGGTTGAACGTTTCGCAAAAACAATTTAAAAGAACCCAAATACTGTTATCCATTAAAAGGGTTATGTCGATTCCTTCAATAAAACTCATGACTCAGTTCAGTGTCCAGAGTGGAAGTGTGTAATATGCATGGTTTCCTCCAGCATTTTCCACTGAGATCTGTCTCGGGCAACTCTTCTCCAGTTGGAACCCGCTATGAGTTTTTATGCTCCCTTCGGTATTGTCATTTGACAATTTCGCTGTTTACATATTGCCAATTCGACCAATTTAACTCTGAGATCTAGCTCGATCAATTATTATGAACACCAAAAATATTAGATCTATAAAAATTTAAAATCTAAGTTAAACCTCACGGGTCTTTTAATAATTTTCTCATAGGGTCTACTTTATCGCTATTCCGGCCCTTTGTAAACTTAAACGCTTAATAGCTATCGTGGAAGCTTCCGGGGGAGAACATTGGTGATCAACAACACGGTTGTTTTGTTGTTTGAAGGCCACTTTAAACGCCTTCGTGCAGTTTCAGGGACGGCTCAGTTACAGTTTTGAATACCTAGTATAAACGAACTCGCTTCGGCGGTCAGGCTCCACAACCATACAAAAAAGTATTGGCGTGATCTTTGGCGTAACTCGACAGTTTATTTATTTATTATTAAAGAATCACCAACAGCATACATATGAATAAATTCACGTAAAAATTACAATAATATCTAATACATACTACAATTATAGACGAACACGAATTGGTGGATCCTGTCAGTTCATTTCATTACCATTTCATAATACGAGTGGGAAAGACTTTGTATCGGTCCCTCATTTTACGATGGGAATGGCAGCGATGGATTACCATGCCTTATATGGTACTCGGGTTAGATATGTAAGCAAGTTTCTCAGGTCAAATTATCTTTACGTAATGAAATCTTTTAGATCATTTTGACACTACAACCTGTGCTAAAATAAGTCCGTTACGCTGAAAGATACCTTCGTGCTTGTTCTTTTTTTCCGTGATCAGGTTGTAGTGACCCTGAGGTACCAAATCGTAAATTAACCAATGTTCTTGCAGGTTTCGCTGAATCTTTTATGCGGAAGATAATCTACAACAGTATTTACTTACAGCTCGATAGGCAATCGTGTATTAGAATTGAATATGTTCATAATATTTGTGAACTCTTATTGCACTAACATTGTCGTCCTGGTAACACGGAACGGAAGATCGTAAATAACTCTTGAGGTTGCAGACCAACAGTCAACACGAATACTTCGTTGTTTAAAGACAACAATGTCCTTAATTAAGGGTTCTCTGAAACATTCCTTTAGTTTCCGTTGTCGAAGATTGCGCCGACCTTTGTGTCTTTTACAAAGTACTCTTCGCAGCATTCTTTGCTAATTTATTTGGAGGTAACAGCTGCCTGCGCGATAAAAATTCTTTGCGGTTTAACCTTTTCTCTGAAATGTCTGTCCCCTTTCTTTTTCATTTCACCAAAAATAAAAGCTGGATCGTTCAGATTGTTTCAATAAGTTTCCTGTTACGCTCAATTCCGTTAAATCTGATCTCTGCGACACCAGACCTTTATCCATAATCCTCACAAACAAAGCCAACCTATTTGTTTCATTCAACCTAAAACGTTACCCGACCCCTCTGATCCTAAAATAAACAATAGCAAATTCATGAAAACCAACCAGTATATTACGAGAAGTAAATAAACCCACGCTCCTCGTCACACCCACTCTTCGCGTGTATGCGCATAATAATATCATTTCTTTTGACAGCTAACGCACATACCCCCTGCCCCGTATTTTTTAAAAACAACCATTTAACTTCAAGATGTAAAGAGGTTTCTACAGTGTAGGGAACGCATCGACAATACCCCGGGTGTTGCCGGTGTCAATAGGCGACGGTGACCGCGTAAGCCTGTTTCCCCACAAATAACATAAAAAAAAATCTATCGCAAGACACGTCTGTAATCGTCGTTTACATTCTAAAAGGTTTACATAAGCGAAAACTTATTTTGTGCCGTTTCGTGTCAGTGTGACATTCCAAGGATCACGCCAAAACATTTTTGTATGGTTGTGTGTGGTGTCTGACCGATTATCTCACACTACTCGTATAAATCTTAAAACGAGCGAATGGAAGAATCTTAAGCAATTAATGGATAAATAAAACTTTCTCTTCAGAAGAAAGATCAGAAGAGAAAAATCAGAAAAAAATAATATACAGAGTGTTTTTTTTTAACTGCAATAGTACGGCAGCACCCATAACCAGAGGAGATATAGGTGCAGTTTCTTTTAAAACATCAGCTCGTTTTCGAAGAAAAACATTTTGGCATTATATTTTTTTTGGTCAAGTAGCGCCTTAAAATTAATCAAGTTGGAATTTTTTTTTTTGATGCCGATCGATGCAGTCCTTTGTAAGGATCATTTATTGTAGGTACTGTTTTATTGTATGTACTAAACTTCTTAATCGCTACAGTATTAATACTTCTTTAATGTGCAATTAGAATCTAATAAAATGTTTGTAGAAGGAATTTTGTTTGTCCTGTTGTATGAGAATACTTTTTATCAAATTTGACTAACTTCCGCTGTTAAGATTTTTTTCATCCGATACAATAAAATGATCCTTACAAAGGACTGCATCGATCGGCATCAAAAAAAAAGTTACCAACTTGATTCATTTTAAGGCGCTACTCACACTTGACCAAAAAAAATTTAATGCTAAAATGTTTTTCTTCGAAAACGAGCTGATGTTTTAAAATAAACTGCACCTGTATCTCTTCTGGTTATGGGTGCTGCCGTACTGTTTGTTACAGTTAAAAAAAACACTGTATAACTAATTATTATATAACCTCAACATGGCTAAAAACCTAATTATTGTATGGAAGGTAAAGCAGTGCCTACAACACAAGTCCCGTAGGTACTTAGTGTAGGTACTGCACGCCAATATTCACAACAAGCCATTGTAAAAATTGTATTCTATATTGCTGTATTCTTATAATGCTTGATTTGAGAAATAAATGATTTGATTTGAATATAAAGCGGGATAACCTCGATCGATAAAATCATCGATCCGTAATTATAGTAAAGTTTGTGTTAGGCGCATTGTGTTGAGTAAAACTGATTACATTTTACAACTATGTTTCTTCCAATATTATTATCAAAGATTCAAGATATTTATTTGCACGAAACACAGGTAAATTGTACAGGACAGATGGTGTTAATCTTGTGTTATCCTTAAAATCCTTTCAATTATGTGTATAATAATAATGGGTTGCGTTTCGTTTCAGGTGACACACAAAACCTCGGGCAAGGTGATGGTGCTGAAGATGAACCAGCAGAGAGCGAACCGGCCGAACATGCTTCGGGAGGTCCAGCTCATGAATAAACTCAAACATCCTAATATACTTGGGTAAGTGTTCTTTATAAAATATCAGATGACCCGCTCGCAACTTCGCACGCGTGGTTTTTCAATAAAAACATTACCCTCCTTTTACGCAGTCAGGTAAAAAGTAGCCTATGTCCTTCCCCAGGATATATTCTCCTTGCCAAATTTTATTACGATCCGTTCAGCCGTTTAGTCGTGAAAAGGTAACAAACAAACAGAGTTACTTTTGCATTTATAATACTAGTTGTTGCCAGCGGCTTCGCCCGCGTTTTTCTGGGGTGCAAAATACATTTACTTTGACTACAAAATACTTTGACATCCCATTTTTATCACATGGGAACTGATTTATGGGATAAATGGTAGCCTATGTGGGGATCCAGGTTATAATCTACGTATATACCAAATTTCATCGAAATCGGCTCAGCCGTTACGGCGTGATTAAGTAACAAACAAACAAACAAATATCCAAACAAACATCCAAACTTACACATTTATAATATTAGTGTGATTAGTGTGGATTTTTACGATTTAAGACTAGTAGCTTTTTTAAATATAAAAAGCTACTAGTCTTAAATCGAATAAATGGGATATATAATAATACAACGAAAGAAGGTTCCTTGGATCACGGATGATTCAGATCAAGATATTGGGTGATTATATCAGAGTCACCATACGTCAAGCGGATCAAAGAACCAAGAATAACCAGTATCACGACACGACTAAGAACAATTTTATAAGATATACGAAGTCAACTGATCCCACCATCTCCATTTTATCAACGGATAACCAGACGCTCTGCGGTGCGCCACCGCTATATGGTGGAAATACCTGCCATTCGCATAAAGCGGTTCTCTTCGACCTTTATTATGCGCACCGCCAAAGAGTGGAACGCCTTGCCAGAGTCTGTGTTTCCAGATAGCTACAGCCTGGGTATCTTTAAGTCGCGAGTGAATAGTTTTCTTCTAATTATTGATTAAAACGGGTATTTATCGCGTATGTACCTTTTTTATTTGTTATTCCGACGTTTCGGCTGTAGTTTTCTTCTAGGCAAGCGTGTACCATCGTAGACTGCATCATCGCTTACCATCAGGCGAGATCGTGGTCAAACGCAAGCCTATAGTGTATAAAAAAAAGTATGTGGAAACGCCCCAATTTCTACGATCTTATTATGAAATCTTTGAATGAAAGATTACAAATATCCCGTGTCAAATTATTAAATGAGGAGGCATTCCTCGTAGCGCACTCGTTCTGGTGCGCTTCATTCAGTAGGTATACATGTTAAGTTGTTATTCCTCGTTGTGCACCAATAACAATGTAGGGTCTAGTGATGGGGTTGTTTTCATCTAATTAGTAACCTATAAGTGGAAATTTATAATAATAATTGGCTTTCAGCAGACATGTACCCAGCATGGCACGTATATTTTTGATAGTTAATTATGTTTTGTGTACAGTATTTAATTTTTCTCTTTTTTATTACTTACCAGCTGACCAATCCGCAGCTTCGCACGCGTAGTTTTTCAATAAAAACATTACCCTCCTCCTCCGCAGTTGGGTAAAAAGTAGCCTATGTTACTCAGGGTGAATGTAGCTTTCCAATGGTGAAATAATTTTTGAAATCGGACCAGTAGTTTTTGAGTTTATTCATTACAAACATACAAACAAAAATACAAACCTTTCCTCTTTATAATATTAGTATAGAAGTAGGTACTGTTATTCAATTTCTGTTTTTCTTAATTAATTCGTAATTAGTCTCAACATGCGAAAACACATAATTGGTATATAGTTTATTTAATTTATTTCTTTTTCTAGTTTTAAAATACTCTCTGTTTTCCGAACAAAATAAACTAAATAAATAAAATATTCACATTACTCAAATGCTACTGAATTAAGTTTCATCAGTGATATTGACACATTATTATCCCATCACTAGACCCTACATTGTTATTGGTGCGCTATGAGGAAGTACTTTGGTGCGCTACGAGGAATGCCTCTAAATCAGATCGGATGAAGGTCTGATTTGAGTTTCTGATTATAAAGTACGATTCTTTTTTAAGTTTTTTGATTTGATAATTTATTTCAAAACTTCTGTGAACATAACACATTCAATGCCTAATATATCCAAAGTCCATTAGATTACGCTTTAAATTGTAAATTACAATTCATAGTATAATTTTTGACCTAATAGTCTCATTTTATTTTTTTTTTTACCCATTTTGAACCCCAATATCTCAACAACCCCCTAACATGTTTAGCTCATTTAGTCATACCAAAATTGTGCCATCACCACCTACCTATGTATCAAATTTCACGACGATCCGTTCAACGCTTCGAAAGTTATCCTCGAACAAACATACATACACACAACGCCAATTTGCCCAAGTTGATTAGTATAATTCGCTCGCTGTGGTTGCCTTCACAGAGTGAGCACAGGGAGCGCTTCTGTTGTAATTTATCTAAATGTAAGTCTGTGTATTACTCATTGGAAATCCTTCATAAATAAATTAAATTAAATTATAAAAAGTTTCGCACTTAAACAAAGTTGATAAACCAGGTACATAATAATATAATAAATAAATAAATATTACTGGACATTTTCACACTGCGCTATCTAGCCCCAAACTAAGCAGAGCTTGTATTATGGGAACCAGATAACTGATAGAATACTTATATACTTTTTTTTGTAAATACATACTTATAATATATAGAAAAACATCCAGACCCGGAACAAATATCTGTAAATCATGCAAACATTTGTTCCGCGGCGGGAATCGAACCCGCTACCTCCTGCGTCTCAGCCGGCTATTCGTGCACTGCACCACGGAGGTCGTCAAAATAATACATGAATAAGTATTTTCGTAATTATACGATAATTTAGCTAATTGACAATAGTATATAATTTGAAACAGCTTTATTATTCAGGAAGCGTACACAAACAACTAATCGGAATCTTGCAAAGTACCTAATAAATTATTTAAAAACTTGAAAACATATTGACTAAAATGTTAATACAAATTTTAATCAAATTCTGTTGATCTTTTATATACGTTATTTATTAAAGACTAGCCCGTGACTTCGTACGCGTTAGACTCCTAAATGTGTAGGTAATCTAGAAATAAAGCTAAACTCGCTGTTGCAACTTCACTTCACACCCTATTTTTTGATTGAGCGAAGCGAGATCTCCAAGTCAACTTGGGCAAATCGGCGTTGTATGTATGTATGTTTGTCCGAGGATAACTTTCGAAGCTTTGATCCGATCATCGTGAAATTTGATACATAGGTAGGTAGTGATGGCACAACTTTGGTATGACTTAATGAGCTAAAAATGTGGGGGGGGGGGGGGGGTTGTTGAGATATTGGGGTTCAAAAGGGGTAAAAAAAAATTAAAATGAGACTATTAAGTCAAGTGGGACGTCAAATGAAAGGTCTTCATTAGTACATTTCAACCCTGTTTTAATTTTTAGTTTAATCTTTGTAGTTTTTGAGTTATTAGTCATAATAAAAACAAAACTTTGACAAAATTCACAGGGTACACCAGTGACCCCACAATGCTAAAATTTGGTATTCGTGTAGCTTAAGTGACACAAATATAGGCAAAAGTCTGAAATCCAGAATAGCTGCAATTTGTAACCCTAGAAACGCAACCAAAGTACATGAACTCCCGTTACCTGTAATTTGAATGAAACTGTAGGTCAAGTTATATGGGAAGTATTTCATTGTATTATTTTGATAGTCAACGATTACGAACAAAATATTTTTGTTTTTATGAGAGACTCGCGAGATCTCAGCTCGGTCGGGGCGAACCACTAGTTTTTATCCCATGGGAACTGTTTTATGGGATAAAAGATAGCCTATGAGGTAATTCAGGTCATAATCTATATATATACGACCTCCGTGGCGCAGTGGACCGGCTGAGACGCGGAGGTTGCGGATTCGATTCCCACCGAACAAATGTTTGCATGACCTGCAGATATTTGTTCCGGGTCTGGATGTTTTTCTATATATCATAAATATTTATTTACAAAAAAATTATATAAGTATTATATCAGTTATCTGGTTCCCATAGCTTTGCTAGCAACAAGCTTTGCTTAGTTTGGGGCTAGATGTACTGGTGGTAGAGCTTTTGTGAACGGGCTCGAGGAAGTGGGCACCACCGCCTTACCTTTATCTGCCGCCAAATAGCAGTACTTGTGCTGCTGTGTTCCGGTTAGATGGTAATGGTATGTTCCTGTAATTACTGGCACATAGGCATAACAGCTAAGTCCTATAGTATGGCAACGTATCCACAAGACAACATAATAGCTTGTTTTGAATTCTATGTAGATATCCATGGGCTGCAGTAGCCACTTAACATCTGGTGGACTGCGTGCTCGTTTGCCATATAAGTAGTATAAAAAAAGAGAGCGCCATCTCTTTTTTTTATACTACTGTAAATTGTCCAGCATTATTTTTTTTTTAATTTTATTTATATACCAAATTTCACCGAATTCGGTTCAGCCGTTCAAACAAATTAACATCCAAACTTTCACATTTATAATATTAGTGTGATGAGAGTGCCAATGCCAACACAATTCATTAAAAATATCTTGATTCCTATTCTCGACGAGACTCTAAACAAAATGTCAAATACACCATATTATTGTACAGGGAGAGACTTCTCAGATTCGCTTGTCTTCAAAGAGGGTCTGGTTTTTTAAATGTGTCATTATTTAATTATAACTTCGACTTCTACCAGTTTAAACCCATTATCACGATACATATATTTTTTTTATTCTTACAATAAACAACCGCAAAGTTCTTTTCTCAGTAGACGTCTGTTAAATTCTAAACAAGCATTATAGTTTCCTCTGTTCAGTGTAAGGTTTTTTTTAAATATGTTAAATTACTAGCTAATGTCATTATTGCTTAGACAATGGTGATCTTTGAAACTAATTGTGGTGACGTCAATAGCCCGACACTCTTGACTTGTGTCTTTCGAGATGTTAATTTGTTTAATATCTTGGCGGTTTTGTAATTTGCACACAATCAATGCGAGTGGTTATTTTGTTTTTGCAACTTCTGAACATACTGATGATATCAGTTATTAATTATCCGTGAATTTTAAAAATGGTTTTATTTCACCATTGTTATCTGCAAAAATATATTTGATTGCTAGATAAGTTGTATCTCCTTATTTCGACATCTATTTCAAAGACGCGATTGTATTCCCAAAAGAACTTCCTTATTTATGGCACTTGTCTCACCGCCGGCGATGAGCGTGAAGCGAGTGGAACTAGAAACGAGTTAGCGAGCAGCGAGAAGCGAATGTGAACCTATAGTTGTCTCGCTGGGCTATAGCGAGTGAGCGAGTGCGGCGGGTGATACTACGGTCCTCCGTCGTCCGAGACACGTTCTCGGAGACCCGGATGACGAAATCACTTCCGCTAATGCGGAAGAGTCATCCACTTTAGACAAAGCAAAAACTTTACAAATACACCGACCTTGCCGGCGAGGTCGACGAGTCCCTTCAGTCGCCGCCTATACGAGGTACAAGCACGTACCCGGGCGTTACTCTCCTATCCCCGTCCCGGCAACAGCCCAAGCCGAGGTTCGTACCTAAGTGGTGCCCTTGCGCTAGTTGTCTCATCAAAAAATTACAGGGCTGAGCGCCTCCTGCGCTCGCCAAAAGCTCGGTTAAGCTGCAACGGCCTCAGAAGCCAACAGCGAGATTAGTCCATTAGAAAAAAAAGGCGGGTGATACTCGCCACTCGCTGAGCGCGTGGCGCGTGCGTAGTTCATCTCCACGGCATGTGTTCTGACCGCCAAGCGAGCATCGAGCATTATGGCTTGTGTTTTGAATTGTGTCGGTTTTATTGATTACTTTTGTATTTTATGATGATTATTAAATGTTTAGGTAGTTAGTATAGTTTAATGTATAATGTGGTTTCAAATACAATTGGTTAATGGTTTTATGAACAAATAAATGAATGAATCGCTGAGCGAGTGTTGTAGTCGCTGCGACATAATAGTGGAGAGCGAGTTCACGCCGGCGTGAACGGCCAGCGATCAACTATTAATATACGTGTCTCTTACTGAAACGGAATCTATATTTTTTGTTCGTTTCTTGAGCGAGAAAATAGTTGATAGCTAATCGCTTACTCGCCGGCGGTGAGACAAGTGCCTAAGGCAGGTTGTCTGAATATATCTAGCTTGAGGAGTAATAGCCATGACTGTCCACTCTCAAAACTGCCTAGATATTCGAAAATGAATGTGTGTTAACGGTAGCTAACTGTTAGAAAATACCCTCTTGAAAAAGTAGAGCGTCATCGATTAGGGGCGGTTAGCGGAGACGACAAATATAGAAAATCACTTGAGTCAATTACCAAGATGCACTTACATGCAGAGAACTGGGTCTTGAACGTGAAGCTAATACATTTTATTGATGACAATCTCAGCTTCTGTGAGGCTGCAGAAATGGAAGCCTATTTTTCCTCAACCGTTTGAAAGAACTTACTAATCAATACCTGTCGCGAACATTATTTCTCTGGTGATTGTATTAAACTCCTCGGGTGATTTTCATGTCACAGGATAAATTAAATGAAACTTTATTTGCTTGAACACGTGTATACATTGGTTTCTTAGACTAGGTTATTAGGATTACTGTAGGTACTCGCCCGTGCAAATGTTGCGGTATCTACTTCAATATGGCATAGTTATTCATTTGTAATCAAATAAAAGTACCACAGCCATCTGTACATGTTATTGTTAACTTAATTGGTACTACATATATTTGTTTTAGTTATGGCCTTTTTATCCGTTTGAAATAAGTTTAGAATCATTCTTATTAAAACGGGGTATATTTCTTGCTTTTCAAACATTTAATTGCCTTCTGTAAATTCACAAACTTTCTTTCGTCTTACCCATGGCATACAAAGCACGGGATGTCCCAATGAATCACGCTGTTAAAACAGAACCGAAGATCAACAAATCATTAAAAATCGCAAATAGCTTGCTATTTGTATATCGTGCGAGAACCCCAGTGGGTCATCGGTCACCACTTCGTCTCAAAGCAGGTTGTCAGTCTACCGGCGCTAACTTGTTGTGTAACGAAGTAAGAGACTTCGTACCGCACGTTTGTAGGATCTGGTGGGCATCCCTAGCGCGTCTGAGTTTAGTTTATTTGGATCCCTGATGAACTCCGATATGACCTGACGACTAGAAGATAAAGCTGGGACCTAACATTTATTCCTTTGAAGCATGGAAGCGCTTTGTACTAAATGCCACTAACAGACCATCTAAGCGTTGCCCGAGCGGAGTGTACCTGTTATTTATACTAGATCAGGCAAACTACGCCACGAGCGGTTCTCTTATACCTTACACAGGAAAATCAGCTTTCTATGCCAATGTGGCCTTTGTTTCGACCACGTTTCGACTGTTTGTGTTGGACAAATACTGGGAGCCGGTTTCTGAACTACATTGTTTGATTTTGCGTCATTCGTATCCAAGATTGGAAGTAGCGTAAAATATCGATGAATGTGAAATGGGATATAAATGTCAACTTTGAAATATATTATATGTTTGGCATTTTAGTATAAAAGCTTTTGTAAATAATACACTTTTATTGCCAATGTAAAGTTTTGCAATATTGTTGTAAGTGTTGCAACTAATAGAAATCTAATATTACTCTCAAGTCTAGTAAGTAATCAATATAATTGTAGAAAACAAAATCTACAAATTTAATTTTGAATTAACTTTAGATATGTGGCGCCAGAAAGCTGTATAGAAAACACATCCATACATTTAAAAGCAACATGATTATCTACATTATTATTCTAGAAAACATCGGCTAACCAGCTAATGTAACATGATAATAAATTATCAAGAAAAACTGCTAAGGCATTCACCATCACATAGGTTAAATAACTAAGAACCAAAAATAGTTGCGTGGATAATAAATTAAACTGTCTCACGCGTAATCTTACATTATAAAACATCCATCTCTGCCCCACATACCATAACTATCACAATACACTCACTTCCTACTTCAAATGACCTCGGAATTTTGTGAACTCTAGCTTTTGTATTACAACTCTCATAACTTACATAATTTATTAGTCTCTTCCTGTCGCAAATCAAATTTGCGTAATACGTTATGAAATTAAATGAGCCAAACAATAGGCACTGTCCCTCGCTTTACTTTTTGACTTGCCATTTCGCTCATTTCCGTCTTGCTTATCTTCGGATATAAAAAACAATGCTTGCCTTGTTTCGATTGTTCTTTCGGAAATGTTTCGTCTTATTTCACGTTCATCTAGAGCAGCTGCTTTTTTGATGTTTTGTTTTACTTCTTCGACCGTGCATTGTGTCTAAATCTAGTCCAGCCGTGCATTCAATTCAGATCAGCATTCAAATCTCCGTAATTTATTAGCGTTTTGACGACTTTAATACGATAATCATTTAAAGCAGCATAAAAATAGCCACAATTTAAAAGTCTAATTATGCGAATGTTAACAACGCCAATTAGCAATGGTTGTGCAACACAACATCTGAAAACTGCACTTGTTTTGAACGTGGATGATTGCAACGATAAGACGAAGTAGGAACAAAGCCAATGTCTCATCGAAAAAAGGATCTTCTCGATCATTTACCTTTTTGCAGGCATTTATCTCGGCATCTCAATTCTCCACCAATTAGGTCCACTGTTCACTGAGACATTTTACCTGAAACAACTTACTGCTTTTGCTGACGGAGTTGCAACGATCGTTGGCTAGAATTCTGAACGCACGTTAAATTTGAAGCGTTAATGCTTCAGCGGACAGTAGACCTTTTCGTTCCTAGGATTTATCTCACCATCAATTAGAGTTCCATTATAATTGAGTCTTTGAGTCTTTGAAGTTGCACGCAAAGTATTTAATTGGATATTTGCATTGATTACTGCTGCCTTGACATCAGGCTCATCGCGTGTCTGTAGATATACACGTCATGCAGTTCTTATTCAGTTTTTCATTTATGATTCCATTATAGATACTCTCAGCGTCAATTATATTTCAATCACAATGTGCATACATCTGCGCCTTATAAGTGCAGCTAATTTTAACAAAATCTTTGATTTGATGCAATCGCTGACAGGTTCATCAGAACATTCAATATCTTTATTTTCTATTGTGTTTGCATCAGTGGGAGCCATCAACTGTAATCTTTTTCAAATTACATTCGTGTGCCTACGCTGCGTCGCTTTTTACTTTTTCATTACCAGATTTCTAATAAATATTAAATTAGAATTCATTTCTGTGCATCGACCTTGATATTTGTGTGGGAATTAATGGGCTAATATTAAATTACGATTTGAAGATGAGCTTCAACGCGATATATTAGGGTAAAAAACCTTGTACGAGACGACTGATATAGCGATGTCCATACAATATCGCAATACAATTATCAGGTGAATGTTTTATGCTTATTCACAAGGATGTTTACCACATTCCGCATTTTTTTATTTAGTTTCCTTCTATAATAGAATGATGAACTGTTTCACTTTCACTGATAAGTTGCATTCTCTTTGCATGTTACGTCGACTAGCTGTTTCCTCGGAGAAACAAGGAATTCAAGCTATTTATCGTCTATAATATGCAATACGAGAAAGTCTCATTGTAGCTTTTCTTTCGACGGAAGATTTATATTGATACAATTGGCAATTATCTTTCTTGTTATCGCGTATGTAAGTTATCCTGAGTGCAATCGAAATGAGTTCTTAGTTTATTGAATTGGATGCATTCATTCGTTTCTTTAGGAAATAAACTTAGGCATTCGTTTTTATTCAATAACGCATCGGTTCATTAATTCTGAATGCTAGTTGCTTGGTATTTAGAACTTATTACTTAATCTTATGAAAAGGGAAGTGCTTATCAGTCTTATGAGAGTTATATAGTACAGAAGGTTGATTGATTTTCTTTGTGCTCTCTCTTCGTTCTAGGAACAATAAATAAGGCTTTGTAAAATTTGTTCCTAGGTATTTGGCAAAATTAAATTTAAGTAGTAACCATATGAATGATTTTATTTGCAGTTTCATGGGCGCGTGCGTCCACGAGGGCCAGCTCCACGCGCTGACGGAGTACATGGAGGGTGGTTCACTGGAGCAGCTGATCCTAGGCCGGCCGCTGGCGCCGCTGCCGCAGTCCCTGAGGATCTCACTCGGGGCTGACGTGGCCGACGGCATGAAGTACCTGCACTCTCTCGGTGTCTTCCATAGGGATCTTACTGCTAAGGTAACTATATCTCATAGGGACCTCACTGCTGGATGGAAACTTACCTTAAGCTGTAAATTGAATAGACCTCAATATGGACCCAATTAGTTATTTTACTCCAAACCAAACCTATGTTAATTATCAATTTAATTTTGATTCGGCTTTTGTTTTTGTGTATTTTAAATTTTATACGCGTTGGTTATGTTGTCAACTTATGACTCATTGTACAACAAATTAAACGACTCGTAAAGTAATTTGGCCATTAACCTCATTGTGTTCTAATATACTGATAAACTAAATAAACTAGGTGAGCTATCGCAGATAATTGGATTTAGACTTCGGAAACCATCAAAGCGCTATTTATAACAATGTCAAACCGCAACTACCAATAAATAGAATTAGGGTACAAAAGTAACACACGGAATATTTTGCGGTCGGCAACGTTGTTACGCGTAGTAAAGATGAAATGTTATCTGCTGGTGAGAGGTAATTGGGAATTGGGCCAAGATAGGTAAAACCAGGGGGGTTAGGCAACTTGGAAGCATACAGTTAACGAAATCAGCATTTGCTTAAAGAAGACAACATAATATAGCACCAATATGATGTTTCTCTACGAGATCTACTCAAAAATGAGGACAAGCAAACGACATAGCCCAACGAGCAAGTTAAGGTGGCAGCTAGCGGAGCACATGGCTCGGAAAACTTACTTGAGCCAGACAGGTTCTCGAGTGAAGACCACACACTCACGCAAAATAGGACAGACCTTGCTAGATGTAAAAACGACCAGATAAAAGAGTCTGAGAATCGTTGGGTACGGGCCACACAAGATCGATCACTCTAAAATTTATAGTGATGATGATAGCACCAGTAGTCACACACGCAGTCCTGATCGTTGGATCGTTGGAATAGGATTCCCTGTGTCAGTAACAGCGTTGCCAGACGTCCTGATTTTGAAATCAAAATTAAATGTCTCGCGTGGGACATGCTCAGTCCCGCTTCTCGGGGATAACTCGACCGTGCGTGCGTGCTGAGGAAACTTTAAAAGAAGTTAAATTTTCACAGAAATATCATGAATAAGTACTTCTTATAAATAAATTATTCTTTTATTATAAGTTACAATTTGTAACGCTCGCTTCTCAGACTGTTGTTTGAAACATCACATTTTTCTAATAAATATTTTTTTTATTTGATTTTTGTTTGTTATTTTTTATTCAGAAGACGAATAATACTCAACAACCTAACGATAAAGGTAAACCTGATTTAAAATCCCGTTGTTTTCACTCAAAAATTCCGAAATTTCTTAAAAAATCTCGACTTAAAAAAAATCTGGCAACGCTGTTCATGTACCGTAGTACTTACAACACAAAGATCGGGAACAAATAGGCGGAGTTTTTTTTATACGATCTCGAGATGGAACTACCATATGACCCACTTGATGTTAAGTGGTAACCATCGCCAGATATATTTGTTTGTCCCATTAAACCAGAACCTTTCGCTTCTCGGCTCATGCGGATGGTATTCTAATGTATTTCTGTTAAATGGTTTCGTAACTGGCTTTCATTGATTATTATTTTTGCTTTTCAGAATGTATTGTTAAGAAAATACGCAGACGGAGACTATATGGCCGTTGTCGCAGATTTCGGTCTAGCTGCCAGAATACCACACCCAAAGTAAGTATTTGTATTAAGTACTAGTGCTGTCAGAGACTGGATGAGAAGAGCTGAAGATCGGGCTCCGTGGTCCACCTTGGGAGCGACCTACGTCCAGCAGTGAACTGCTATAAGTTTATAATAATGATGCATCCTCTTATTGTAGCCATTATCTAATTCTAGATCAGAAAAACATTACATAAAACAGTTCAGCTGTTGTTTTTTTCCTAATTTGGATCTGATATCGTAATAGCTTTGAACGGTCTAGTAGTCAGTCTGGCACCACAACCATACAAAAATGTATTGGCGTGATCCTTAACGGGTTACCTTAGCTTAGACCAATCGATTTCAATTTTAAAAGTTCTTTATTATATATTAAAAGCTTAACTAGTACAATTCTAGTGTGAATTTAACCCTAGAATGAACAAACATATGATTTATAACGTTAATTAAGCTAAAACACTTCTCAAAACTTATACAAATACAATTTAACCTAAAGTAGGTAATTACGTAAATATGGTCGCGTAAATATAAATAGTACTTGCGGGGCGTATGCAAATAACTATTTGCGAGCGAACGACCAAAATACCGACAAATTAAAGCCAGCAACAGAAACCAGCTTTGACCGAACTATCGACAGCGTTGACCAGACTATTTGACAGCTACGGTCGGACTATTGACAGCTTTGACCAGACCATTGAGAGCTATGGTTGGATTTTTTAACAGCTAGAGTCGGACTATTGTCAGCTTTGACCAGACTATTATGACAGCTATGGGTGGACTATTGACAGCCGACACCGAACTATCGATAGCTATGGCCAGACTATTGACGGCTCGTCTGGCTGGACTATGTTTCAGCTGTTGCGGTATTAAGTAACATTGTAACCACACGTTCACATTGATAATATAATATTAATATATTGCTTAACATTTCTGTGTGAAATGTTCAGCAATATATTAATATTCGCTATCTAGCCCCAAACTAAGCAGAGCTTGTCATATGGGAACCAGATAACTGATAGAATACTTATATACATTTTTTTGTAAATACATACTTAAAATATATAGAAAAACATCCAGACCCAGAACAAATATCTGTAGATCATGCAAAAATTTATTCCGCGGCGGGAATTGAACCCGCTATCTCCTGCGTCTCAGCCGGCTATTAGCCCACTGCGCCACGGGGGTCGTTCTATTTATTATTAACTCATTTATTTCGGACTAAGAGATCTAACCTATATAAGTAAGAAATTCTGTAGTTCTTTAGTTCTAAGAAGTAAGTAGTTCTGGCCCCATTAATTATAAAAGTCCTGCTTTTATCAGTTTGCGTGTTCGAAAAAGCCTGTCCTATAAAATTAACCAAAAATTGCCACAATAAGTTGTGTAGGTAATAATCGTAATAATTCGCTCGCGTAATCGTCGCTTCTGTTCGCGTGTGGTAAAATCTAATGAAAACGGGCTTCAGGAAACACATCAATGGTTTATATTGGTCGTAAAACAAAATCGTGTAACAGTTCAGCCGTAATTTGTCTAACATATTCGTGCAAACAAGAATAATTTCGGTATATATTGTGTAAATAAATATTATGATATTCCCTTGTCAATACATCTATGAAAATCTGATGTATGTTCACAAAAATAGTGATTTGTTTAAGAAAAGTAGCGATTATCATAGTTGTAATACTAGAAATAAAGATAAACTCGCTGTTGCCCCTTCTAGACTTCATAAAGTTCGTCCATAAAGCATAAAAATCGTTTAAAGGGCAAGGTGTACGCTTTTATAACAAACTCCCAAGTGATGTACAAAAGTTATAAATTAACAAAATTAAATACGCAATTAAACCAAATCTTTATAAAAAAGCCTACTATAAAATATCAGATTATTTAGATGATAGAGAAGCTTGGGATTGAAATTTCTCCAACTCGTTCCAAATGTTTTACAATTTAAACGTAATTTATTTTCTGTATTGTTATGTATTATTATTACATTATTTGGTTTGTTTGACCTATTTTTATAATTTGTAATCATTTATTTTATTTTATTTTAGCAATTTGCATGCCTCTGGTAGAAATAAGCTGGACCCATAGTAATTTTAAGAACTTTGTTATACCTAACCTTATTTAATGCAAATAAATGATTTGATTTGTATTCTAAAAGGATCATTAAAAAAACCTTGTTGTGTCAACCAACCTTGTTTCTTGCCTTTCTTTCGTTGCTTGGTCGCGAAGGAACAGGCAGTAAAATTGACGTTTCAAAGTGATCCTTGTGATTTTAAATATTTTGATTTTGACTAAATTGTAATGTGTAAAATATATACAAGGTGGAATTGTTAATAGTCGACTTGAGGGACGGCTGAGCCAATAATCCAAAACTTAATGCAATCTTGTAATTAATTTAAAATCCACCTTCTTAGTGCCTTATGCTTTATCACACTAGCGAGATGTGAGCGTGTTTCCAGCAAAGCGATTTGTGTACATGAAATACTTTTAATTTCTTGTAGTTCTTCTGTACTTCTTCTACTAATTCTTGTACTAATTTCTGTACTTAATTTCTTAACCTATAAGTAATATACCTATTATTTAAGTAGACATTTCGCTACCTAGCGCAAAATTGCAGTGCCCTTGCAGGGTTCATGTTTGAAACAGAAATACTTATAAGACCTATGTGAAACTCATATCATTTAAGCCTCGCCTTAATTATATATTTTTAATGTAATTTCCAGCAACGGCTACAGACTGCCATCAGCCGGTTCGCCGTGGTGGATGTCTCCTGAGTGCCTCCGGGGGCGGTGGTACGACCACCGCTCCGACATATTCTCATACGGGATCATATTGTGCCAACTTATCGCCAGGGTGAGTGTCTTAGCACTTTGGCTAGACTGAACGAAAATATGTCGGTGCACCTGGGGAGTGTATCTCGCTAAAAAAGATATTTTATCACATTAGATAATTTATCGCTAGAAACGTCAAAATATCGAATGAATCTAAATTTCGGTATTCTCGAGACGTCACTGTAAATCAATGCATCGAATGAATCAACCTTGCTTGAGCATCTTGAATGATACTGACACAGTTAAATTCCAAGGACATCCTGTCATTGTCAAATCATTGACGTTCTTTTACACAAAAACAATGCGTATGTTAAGTTAAGATTTTACTGTTTAGACGAAAATAATTTGGAACTAGCCGAATTCTAAGTTAACGTTGCGTTGTTATTAAAGTCGTAAAAAGAACAATAAAAACATTATCATTTACAAATGTCAATGTCCAAATGTCACCTTCCCGTGTTTATTGACCGAGCGATGCGAGATTTCCGAATCAACTTGGTGTTGTATGTTTGTTTGTTTGTCCGAGGATAACTTTCGAAGCGTTGATTCGGGTATGTTTTTATGCGAGACTCGCGATATCTCAGTTCAGGGTAACAGTATAAGATTTGTTATTATTTATTTTTAATTCATGTATTGGTATCGTCAGGTGGACGCCGATCCGGACGTGCTCCCGCGCACCGACAACTTCGGCCTCAACTACATGGCGTTCGTGGAGCTCTGTGACGAGCAAACCGTGCCAGAATTCCTGAGGCTCGCCTTCAACTGTTGCATCGTAAGTGTATCCACTTGAATCCAAATAACCATGTCATTTAACATTTTCTTTCTCTCGTATTTAAGCTTCTCTGATGTCGGTGCAACTGATGAAACACTCAATTTTTTTTATACTTCCTGGAAATGGAACGAGCATATGGCCTACCTGATTGGTAAGTGGTAAACATCGCCTATAACAAAGTATTGTCTCGTTGGTCACGCACCTTAGAAAAGTGCCCTGCGTCCATCAAGTTGAGGCATACAGGTGTACAGGCTCATGTGCCTGTAATTTCACCGGCAACCATACCCTTCAAACCGAAACGCAGCAAATTATCATTTGTCTCATTTTAAGGTGGCGTCTTTTACCTCATTATAAGACATAACAGCGATTTATCTGGCTCATGTAGCTTAAGTAGCTACAGCCTTCCTCTTTCTCGTTTTCCTTGTATGTTTCCTTTGATGATTGTTCTAATAAAACATAAATTTCGTATAAGTTGATCAACCATCTATTTTTCCAGTATGAGCCAAAAGCGCGTCCGCTATTCCCGGAAATAGTGTACAAGCTTGCTGAGGTGAAGGAGGGCATGGACGATGCCGCCTGGGGATCACTCACACCAAATAATTCCTACGATAGGTAAGCTGACTAAAAAACCAATCCTTGTAAATGGGCATCAATAAAAGCACTTAGGTCAAATCTTGCAACTGAATTTTAACAAGTTCCTCTCAACTGATTAAGCTGAAATTTGAACAACATAAATTTAACTTCGGTGACAATGCAATAATATGGTGCCATAGAGGTGGTCTCATGATGGAGAGGGACGCTTAGGCAACGGAACTTCTGAATTGATTATAGTAGGCTACTAGTGTTTGTGTTCATTTGAATGTACTTGTGGTTCCGAACCAGTATAATCTCGGGAGTGTTCAAGTCCAGAGTGAATAGGTTCTTTCTAGGCAAGCGTGCTCCATCTTCGATCACGCCTTCCCTTACCATCAGGTGAGGTTGTGGTCAAGCGCTTGCCTATCATCAATAAAAAATCATGTTGAATTTTAAAAAAGCTTCTTTTGAAAAAGTATTTTTTCAACAAAAGATGTGGTTTCAGCGAGGAGTGTGACTCGTCAGGACCGCGCTCGTGCCCCGGCCTGTACGCAGCGCGCCCGCAGCGGTACCGCAGCGAGGGGAGCCCGCGCCGACTGGACCACGACACACGTCAGTATCTAATTCTAGTAGTTCTATTCAGGCAACCGACCACCGGCGCCCCATTTTTGCCCACCAAATTCCAGCAGCCCGATTGAAAAGTCGTAAGAGCTTCATACGCACCACCCTTGCCGGACAAGACCACCGGCGGTACTGAAAATCAACGCCTGGAAGGAGATGCACCCACCACCGTCTGATTTTGTTACTCCGCAGAAACACAGGTCATGATCTGCCTTGGTCAGTCTGGAAGTCAATGAACAAATTTCAGACCCAAATTGGCCGCTGCAGACAAAACCTGTGTAAGTGGACTGAATGCGACTGCGGAGCACCCATTCAGTCGATGTCTCATCTGGTCTCCTGTCCCTTGTGCCCTACCACCTGCACAAGGGATTACCTCAATAAAGCCACACCCAACGCTATAGAAGTGGCAAAGTACTACTAAGGTAGTTTAGGTTACCAGTGACACGATAGAAGAAGAACTAATAGTTCTACGAATAGTAGACCTCGCGAGCACAAACTCTTTTATCTCATCCTCATCAGATCTTCACCAATTTTTTATGAGACCAACTTGAGATTACTACCTTTCAATTAAAAAAAAGAATCGAAATCGGATCTTATAAAGCGGAGATATCCAGTAGCCCCCTTTTCGTCCTTTTTTGGAGATAACCTCCAATCAAAACCCCGACGACAAAAAAAATATATAAGTCTTAAAACCCGTAAACCTAATCGGTTGTAAAATACTGTAAAGGAAAACCAACAAACTGATAGTGAAAGGAAAGTTTGCGAGACTTGAAGCTGTCAATTAACACGATCGGTTAACGGAACAGTCCAGCTACTGAATAAATGAGGTCAATACAATTACACAGTTTTAATTTATGATATTACAATTTTTTTAAACCTTAATAAAGAAAACAAATGTTTCTATTAAGAAGCCGGCGAACCCCGAGCGCAACTTCAATTCGGCCGCGTCAAAAACTTCGGCCTGAATATCGCTATCCCTGTTTAGTGACGAAGTTTAGCCACGCAGAGCGACAGTGATAGTAATAGAATGATTCTAAATTTGATTAGATTTTGACCGTGTTCCGTAATACCAAAAATGATGACTGAAAACTTGTTGTATTTTTCTCATTGTGTTGTTATTCTGTAACTAGACGATATAATATATGTTCCCATGACTAGGATACGTAAGATGTTGTTGTTTTTAATACGAAGCAATTATGTTGAAAACAGGTCTTTTATGACGTAAAAACATGCAGAACGCGATACGCTTCTATTTCATTTTAGGTAAGTATTTTGATCTAATATATATAGTTGGGAACCAAGATAAATACTATTAAAATTAAAATAATACCTTATTAAGGTGGAAATATCCTCCAATTAGAAATGATCTTGGTAGTACGTGTTGTATGGGCGATCCCCCTCCGGTCTCCCCATAATACAAAGTCTAGAGCACAGACGCCGAGTAGCCAGACTTTCAGTTTTTTACAAGATACATTTTGGTGAATGTGCGCAAGATCTTCATGACCTTATCCCTCCTTCCCCCTTCCACCACCGGACAAGCAGACGAACCGAGAAGTACCACCCATACCTGGTCGGCATACCACCCTGCCGTACCAAACGATTTGCTTCAACTTTTCTTGTTAGCACAAGTGATGAGTGGAACTCACTTCCGGCGTATGTTTTTCCAAACCAGTATAATCTTGGGAGTCTTAAGTCCAGAGTGAATAGGTTCTTTCTAGGCAAGCGTGCTCCCATCTTCGATCACACCTTCACTTACCATCAGGTGAGGTAGTGGTCAAGCGCTTGGCTATCATTAATAAAAAAAAAAGTTTAGACTTCCCGGAAAATTGTGTAATAAATAATGGACAAATTAAAACACAACAGAAGATGGTGACATAGAAATAATGACAGATCTTGACTTCTGTCTCTAAAAAGTATGTAGGTGTGAATAGATGCATAAGTAGGTACAAAAATGCCAGAAGTCGAAGGTTAGAGGTAATAAAAAATACAGGAATATCCCACACAACTTGCCAGCAACAGTGTCATGCCAAAATGGCGTCAGCTCAGCATTTGCTAAATATTATTGTATGTTGTTGTGTTTTCCAGTGCAACACCGTCGCTCGCTATCCGAGCTGGAGTGGTGCGCGGCAGCGGACGCGCCGGGCAGCGCGGCCAGCGCGCCGCACCGCTCCGCCAGCGCGCTCCCCGCGCGTGCCGCGCCGCCGCCGCGCCTCGCCAGGCTACACAGGTATGACTAGCAATCTGCAGGTTTCCATCTCGTCACGACTGGTGCCCATCTATATTTATCATATTTTTATGTACGACCGAATGGTTATTTATTTATGTATTTTACAGATTGGCGCATATAATGCTTCTTCGTGACGCGCACGCAGCGCCCCACCCCGCCCGTCGCGCGCTCCACACCTTCAGAGGAGTGAAGAAGATAGTGGAAGGGGGAGGGTACCCGTGCGAGGCCGCGTCTCCCCCCGAGCGCGCCTCCTCGCTCCCCTCCTCGCCCGCGCCCTCGCGCCGCGCCAGCATCGACGCACCAAGGTTGGTCACTACCCCAAGACTATTAACTATTTTACATCTATACGGCCACCTCCGTGGCGTAGTGGGCGAATATCCGGCTGAGACGCAGGAGGTAGCGGTTTCGATTCCCGCTGCGGAACAAATGTTCTACAGTTATCTGGTTATCATAGTACAAGCTCTGCTTAGTTTTTGACTAGATAGCGCTGTGTGAAATTTCCAATAATATTTATTTGTACTAAACTAGTGGCACGAGTGCAACGAGTCAAAAAGATAGTGCGAGCTGTCACAAATATTTTTTTATTTTAATTGGTAGGTTAGCCCGCCGCGCGTCCTGTGAGAGTGGTATATTCTCAGTGGCGAACGAGGAGGAGTGTCGCGCGCGCGCCGCGGCCGCGTGTCCGTGCTCGCTGGCTGGCTGCCACCGCTGCTGGTGGTGGCGCCGCGAGCCCGACTCCGACGCACGACGCAGCGTCTGCGTCGCGTGCCTCTCCACGTACGACAGACAACTGGAACATGCCACCACAGGTACTGTACACGCGAGCCCGACTCCGACGCACGACGCAGTGTCTGCGTTGCGTGCCTCTCCACGTACGACAGACAACTGGAATACGCCACCACAGGTACTGTACACGCGAGCCCGACTCCGACGCACGACGCAGTCAGTGTCTGCGTCGCGTGCCTCTCCACGTATGACAGACAACTGGAACACGCCACCACAGTTACTGTACGCGCGAGCCCGACTCCGACGCACGACGCAGCGTCTGCGTCGCGTGCCTCTCCACGTACGACAAACAACTGGAACACGCCACCACAGTTACTGTACGCGCGAGCCCGACTCCGACGCACGACGCAGCGTCTGCGTCGCGAGCCTCTCCACGTACGACAGACAACTGGAACTCGCCGCCACAGTTAATGTACGCGCGAGCCCGACTCCGACGCACGACGCAGTGTCTGCGTCGCATGCCTCTCCACGTACGACAGACAACTGGAACACGCCACCACAGGTACTGTACACGCGAGCCCGACTCCGACGCACGACGCAGTCAGTGTCTGCGTCACGTGCCTCTCCACGTACGACAGACAACTGGAACACACCACCACAGTTACTGTACGCGCGGGCCCTACTCCGACGCACGACGCAGCGTCTGCGTCGCGTGCCTCTCCACGTACGACAGACAACTAGAACACGCCACCACAGGTACTGTACGCGCGAGCCCGACTCCGACGCACGACGCACCGTTTGCGTCGCGTGCCCCGGCACGTACGATAGACAACTGGAACACGCCACCACAGGTACAGTGCGCGCGTGCCCGACTCCAACGCACGACATCACGATCCTGCGCTAATCTCTCCTACGATGGCCTGAGACTTTAACTATGACATCCACCTATGTTGCTGGCGCACGTCCTACGTTTCTATAGCCACTCATCATCGGCTACCAATAAAGTATTATTATTTGATAGGTACCCTCTCGGACGAGCGGCCGACCTCCCCATTCCTGTGCGGTCGCGAGGAGAACGAGACAGAATGCCATATCCTGGCGTTGTGCTGCTGCGCCGGGCGAGCAGGCTCCGTGTACACGGACAGCTCCGACGACGTCGCGTCGCTCGCCGGCTCCGACTCCTTGTACTGCGACGAGAGGGGGCCGAGGCGCGCAAGATCTGCTCAAATATCGAAAATCGTCGAATACTTTGAAAGAAAAGGAGCGGATTTCACCTGCGAGCGGTGGGCTAGAGGCCCTTCGAGGTACCGCCTCAGTGGACAAGGGGGTATTAGCCGCACGGACTGTGTGGTGGACGTTAGGCATAGGCTGGAGGATAGGAGGAATCCTCCGCACCCCCGCCTGACTATTTGCGAGGGGGCCGTTAAGTCTAAGCTGCCGTTGTTTGATAAGAAGACGTAACGCCAGTGCCGCACGCCCGCTGATGCTCGCTAGATGGAATAGTGCCTCGACTACTCTTGTATCGTGATCGAAACAAATACGTATGGGGGCACAAACTAAATTTACATTTGCTCTAAAATAACAAGTGTCATACTTTCCGAATTATACAAAAATGGATGGCAAACATTTTAGCGCTGTCAATATTTACGTCATAAATAAAGTATGTGCCAATAAGTTGACCTCACTGTTTTTGAGGTGATTTTAGTTATTTTTGTAGTGTCCATAACACTAAACGTCCTACTAATAGATTACCTTCTTGAAATAGATGCTCTAGTTGCTTCCAAGGATAGTTTGAATTGAATAGTAACGCTGATAATCTGAAAGAACATAACACGGTAATTATAACAGCAATCCAACGTGTTTGGGACTTAATATATAATCGCGATCATTTTGCGTCCAAACTAGTTATTATGATTATGTTGAATATGTGATTATGATTATGTTGCGAGATGTGATTGTGATTATGTTGAATACGAGATTATGATTATGTTGCGAAATGTAATTGTGATTATGTTGAATACGTGATTATTATTATGTTGCGAGATGTAATTGTGATTATGTTGAATACGTGATTGAGATTATGTTGCGAAATGTGCTTGTGATTATGTTGAATACGTGATTATGATTATGTTGCGAGATGTAATTGTGATTATGTTGAATACGTGATTATTATTATCTTGGAGATTAGATAGCGTGAACGATACAAGTGTAGCCGCGGTTAAAATGATTTCGAAGGTAGAAAACGACATTGCTAATATTAATTAAAGAATTAAATTGTAGAGATGAAGTAGTGACGCACAAGGAACTACCCTATTCTTGTGTATAAAATTATAATCTAATGTGAAAACACTGTCTACGACGAAAACTAACTGCTACTAGTTAATTTAAATCAACGGGTGGTGGTGAAGGTGCACGATTTGAACCGAAACGTTGTCGGTCGTAACACCGATAAAACGGTACGTGATAAATTCCGTATGTATAGTGATGATTGAAATAAATCACAAAAGTATTAATTAATTTTTTAAAGAAGACTGAAAACTGTTTAGAAAAATTGAAGCCTTACTAAAATTTGACGGATTTTTGTATCGAAACAAAAATGCCTTATATCCCCGTTTTGGCGTTAATACGCCGAGGAAAGTTTGAAACAAAAGTTAAATGCGAAAAAGCCGTTAATAGCGTTTCAAACTTTTATTAAATCATTATTCCAGTACTCCTGGCTCAAGCTAAGATTTTTTTACAGTTCTACATCAGAATCTGTCAAAAAAAATATACAATAAATTGTTTTGTTTTTATATATTTTTAGCTTTCTTTTAGCATTCATTTGGCCCTCCTTCTCCACGTTCATTTTAACTGTGCTAAATCTCACTGCGCGCAATACGCTTAAAAAATGATACAAAATGTTCTCTTCACGTATTTATACATCCTGTTTTTTTATGGCCGACATTAATTTGAAACACACAGCCGGAATCGTATTAACTGATTTTAGAGGTAGGTTTAATGCCGGTAGCTTGAATATTTATCCAGTAATCGATACATTTCCAATAAACAATTTCAACGTAAACCGGCGGTGAATTTGCGACGATGCCGCTTAGTCAGTTTAACAGCTACTTACTTACATGGCGAATGATTATTTTAGGACTTGGTATTAATATTTACGACAATACTAGCCATTAGCCCTACCCGTGTTTTCATGTAATGTCGTACGTAACAAAACAGGTTGTGTATGGATATGGACCGAAAAATTCCTTATTCCAATAAATCATTGAACTTGTTAATTTCTACCTTCGGAACATAGAAAGTGACTCCATTTTGTAGACATTGAGGACACTGAGCGGGTGTGCGTTGATATTGTGAACGAGCCGTTCAATTTCACTCTAGAACGATTTATTACACATGATGTTTCACACGGTTTAGTTCCAGTAGAGTTTAGCTCTAATCCGTAACGTGACTTATGGCGGGTTCTTATATCCGTCGGTAACCGACTACGACACGTATCTCCTTGAAAACGTGACAATAGTTTGACACTAGTGTGTCAATTTTTTAAGGAGATACGAGTACTGCTTACCGACGGATATAGGAACCCGCCGTAAATGTTCTCGACTCGCTTTCTCGTGCAAAATAAATATATATCTCTTTACGTCTACCTTTGCTAACATATCATAATTTTGATTTAGAGTATTTTGTCGACGAGATACGGCGTAGAGTAAAGTTTTGTGATAACAAAAAGAATAGCGGCGAATGACAAGAAAATTCTCTGTAAACGAAGTTTGTCTGTATCTGGTGTGGAAGCCTCGACATTGCTAGCGATGACTTAGCATTTGCACGCAAAGTGTCATAGCAATGACACTAAATATATAAATATTACTGGATATTTCACACAGTGCTGTTTAGCTCCAAACTAAACAGAGCTTGTTACTACTTGATAGTACTGAGCTTACAATAGGAACCAGATAACTGATAGAATACTTATGTGCATTTTTTTTTAAATACATACATAAAATAATTATATAGATCATGCAAACAATTGTTCCGCAGTGGAAATTGAACCCGCTACCTCCTGCGTCTCAGACGTTCGCCACTGCGCCACGGAGGTCGTCAACATTGTCAGTTAGGAAGTCCAACTTACATTGCTACGAAACTTACAATTTTGTTACAAACATTTTGTTTTCGTTCCGGTGCGCTGCAATGTAAATTAATAACCTTAGCAACCGAAAAGTAATCACTAACAATGGCTTCCACTCCGAACTACATGGTACGATTACAATCAAATGAACAGTTAGAACCATGTCACAGTAAGGCACTTGTCTCACCGCCGGCGATGAGCGAGAAGTGAGTCTGTAGTTCCTATAGTCGTCTCGCTGGGCTATAAAGTGAGTGAGCGAGTGCGGCAGGCGATACTCATCATCACGGCGTGTGTTCTGACCGCCAAGCGAGCATCGCTGAGCGCGTATCGCTGAGCGAGTGATGTAGTCGCTGCGACCTAATAGTTCTCGCCGGCGGCAGTGAGAACGGCCAGCGATCAACTATTAATACACGTGTCTCTTTGCTGACACAGAATCTATATCTTTTCAGTTCTTCAGTTTCTTGAGCGAGAAAATAGTTGATAGCTAATCGCTTACTCGCCGGCGATGAGACAAGTGCCTAAAGAGCGCTAGGAGCAGACGGACGGTACTCGATCGTGAAACAACTCAATTTGAATGCGACATAGTACAGTAATAAATCGTCCTAGTGAATACGGACTCGCTTTTATCGGTTAGTGAATTTAGATGATGGGTTTAAATGAGATTACCGAAGGTTGTAGGTATTTTAGACAATGGTTTTAGGTCGCGGTACCGGCCTATTACACCGCATTTGTATTAATACAGTCTGTATTTGTAAACACGTTTTAAAGAACTGCTCTGACCGTATATATTTTTTTGAATCCAATAATCAAGTTGAAAATCCATCTTCTCATAACTGCGGTGTCTTTAGCGCGGCTTGTATGGAAAGGTGAATTTCAAACTTCAAATATTGTATTGAAATGACATTATTGTTCGGGCAATACAGTTCCTCAATTGTTGTCGTTTACAAAGTCACCCTGTAGAAAACTGGTACAGTTTAACTCGCGAAGGCGGGTTAGTCTTAAGTGTGTACACAAGATAAGAAGATCGGCACAAATCCTACACATTTGTTCGCTCTTCCACAGTAAAGTGCGTGTTTGTACACCTACAAGCGTGGCTCGCCCGCCTTCGTGACTGAAAACAACTTACTGAACCAGCTTTCTATGTAAATGCGGCCTTTACTTTGGTGGAGTATGGACTGGCTGCTAATAATAAAACGTGTTAATATTACTAATAATAACCTGAAGAGGCAAATTGTAAAACTTTAGATATGTTCCATTTCGTTTAATTTATATTTAACAGTATTACATTAGTACTTGCCAGTTATACATTATGGTGTAAATAATTATTTCTTTAAGTTTATTTCTGTCATAATAATTGTGTTTGTGCTAAACTTTTGTACAGAAATCAAAATAGAAGAGTTATTATAAGCAATTTTATATTCTACAATATTTTTAACTTTACCCTTTCATATCGACGAAGTCATATTATTTAAAATATTTTCATTTTTACCTAGATATTCAAATTGCTATTTCGTTATTTTGAAATCACCTATATTTACTAACGGTCTAAATTTCGTATTGAATAAATAATATATTAATAAATATACAGAGTGAATTTTTAAAGACAATAAATTTTGAGAGACGGCTTTGTTCACGGATAGAGTTCAAAATTTGTTAACTATTTACAAAATCACTCTGTATGAGTAGCTATGCCACTAGTCCTAAAAACATGTCACATTTTGATGTTTTGAATTCCGTCGACATTAGATATTAATATTTAGAACTTAAGAAAAAGTTATCATAAATTTATAACTAAAAGGTAAAGTAACGAAAAAGGAAAGTGAAACATTAGATCAATTGAATTATAGCAAACTAAGAGAATTCATTAGCCGTGTTACTAATAAACGCTACATTATATTAAAGATTTAACTGGAAACATCTATATTTCCTGGATCTACAATGATATGTATATACAGGGTGTTTGGTAATACACTGACGATATTCAAGTGACGGTTTCTCAAAACGCAAAAAAAGACTTCTCGAAAAAAAAAACTAGTTATATTATCAAATTTTAAAGAAAATCAACTAAGTTCAGGTGATTAATTCGATATAAAACTTACTGCCTACTCTTGCAATCGACATCCAAAAATAAAGGCCGATTTGATATCTCTTTCGGAAATGGTTGCGGGTTTTGGGTTACAAGAGATATCTCGAGACGTCACCAATACTGTAGTGTCTGTGGTTAGATGGCAAGGATTATGCAATATCACAAACATAAGTTTAATAAAGTGTTTATATTACATGCCAAAATAAATTTCACATCTCTATAGTAAACACTTCACAAATTTATTTATTAAGCTCATTAAAATAACCCCTTTCACTTATGTGCGTATATTATCAAACACCTTTTAAATACATATATCAATTGCTGTTCGCTATTCTCGCTAAAACTCAAAAACGGCTTGACCGATTTGGCGGTTTCTTTTTTTGTTATGTTCGTAATTTTCTAGACAAAGTTTGTATGAAAGAAAATTTAGAGATGTTGTAAGGAAAATTTGAAAATTCTGGAAAAACTGAGAGTGCTCTTTTCTATGGGATTTTTGTATGAACTCAAGACCATCTTATACTAATAAAAATAAAAAAAAGATACTATAGATTTGTATGTTTGTAACGAATAAACTCTAAAACTATGCGTCCGATTTCAAAAATTCTTTCACCATTAGAATGCTACATTATCCCTGAGTAACATAAGCTACTTTTTACCTAACTGCGCAGAAGGAGGGTATTGTTTTTATTGAAAAACTACGCGTGCAAAGCTGCGGTTTGGTCAACTAGTTTATTTAAATTTGTTAATATTTATTATGTTTTAGTTAATATTTGTAGGACATTTTGTATTTATGTTGTAATAATCGTGTGCGCACTTCATTGGCGGTGATTTTATTTTATATATTTATCAAAAAAATTCAAAATCAATCAACGATGGGTAATAATACTTATTAGTAGTATGAGTTAACATTGATACTAATCTCTAATCTGATCAAATTATTTAGACTACTATAGGAATGTGCCCTTCATGTCACGAAAGAGCAAAATGGTCCTTCGAATCTGCAATTTATTAGTAGCACGGTAAATGTAAACCTAAACTCAATTATATACTTTATACTATCTCCAAACCGTAATGTACAAATATCTATGTGTCAAATATAAACCGAATAAGATATATTCAAAATTGTACGGTGATAAAATTTTTGAGAACCAAATATATTACCCCGTATAATCGTTCTACCAACATTTTGGTTCCAAATTGAATCACATTACAATAAAATATATAAACATTACTATAAATATACGTAAATAGTAAAATATTTTTGTAAATACAGTATTATATTCTCCATCATCCATTATACTTAATTAATTGTATTTTTAAAAGGGTTATATTGTTACGCCAGGGTACCATTGTACGATATTTTCTAACCTCCTGAATTGACACAGCTGATGTGTTTTAATATAATGTTGAATGAAAGTTTACGTTAAACAGTGCCAAAAAAACTGCCACTGAAAGTATGTGAGACTCGATATTTTCTATTCAAAAATCTTTAAAGCTGTCTTCAAATAGAAATATGTAGAATTCGATGCTATATCTAATGCACTAAATAGTGTCGGATGTCTCGGAACTGGTTTGTTAGGCCTGAACGGGGTGATTTCGATCATGAAAATTAAAAAAAAAATAACATTTAACTTTCAAGATAAATTTCTTAAACGTTTTAGTTTGATTTTAAATCAGCTGTTTTTAGACTTTGCGTCTTCCCTAGACCTTACCATAAACAAAGAACATTTTGTTCTATTAAGTGTCGAGAATCGCCCCATATAAACTACTAATATACTATACACGATGTCCTTTAAATCACTGTTTTTCTCAGAACAAACGTTGTTCAGACCATGGTCTACTAACAGATTATAGAATCAAACAAGAGAATTAGAAAAATCTAGAACTTCTCAAATAAGTCTAACTCTGTTCAAAAACTAGCCGTGACATAAACTTCATTGGCACGCTAGCCGTAGCGTACCTACTATTAATATTTTTGTGGCGCTACGGCGGCATGTTGTAGAGCGTAACGTTCAATTAGACGTTTTAAATACGCATTTTTTTATGTTTTTCAAAGACAGATTTCATTTTTTTTTATTTAAGAATTGTAGACCATGGTTTGAACAACGTTTGTTCTGGGAAAACAGCGATTTAAAGGACACCGTGTATACATACTAGTTCTGGGATGGTCTGTAGAAGCGTCACTCCTGCTTGTCTTGTCCACGCCCAAATGACATTTCTGTCTTATTCTACCTCTGTGTCGGGAGTCATTCTAATCTGGTAGAGGTTATTCACAAGTTCCGCAATTAGTGGGAAGGGCTAGGTAATCAAATGTATGAGCAATTATGTGTCCGTCCACACGGAGACCGTCCGCGGCGGCGGCGTCGGCGGAATGTATTTGCTTTTGTATACAAATAGTGGCTGCAGATTACAGTACTCACCATATAACATTTTGAAAGAGATTATTGTACGCCATAAAACATAACACTAAGAATATAATTAGCGGTTTTATCGCTGGCACTGATTTTTATCAAACTAAAATATATTTTTCTGTAATTGTTCAGTAGATTCTGAGATTACCCCTCTAATAAAAATAATTGCAGTGTTTTATAGTAAGTACTGTAAACTAGCGATTTTAACCTACTTCAAAAGAAGGAGGTTATGTTAACTGGACACAAAGACTGATACGATAGAGCAGCTTTTGTGACTAAACATTTAAAATATTATACATAGTTGTTTAGTTTCCGCTAACGTTATTATTATAGTTATATTCGAGATAAACTAAGAAACTATTTAGAATAATTGTAGTTGAAAATAAAGTTGTTATATTATAAACGGCTATTTATTTAACTGCTTCTCCGCCTTTGCTAGCTAAAACACACAGAACACAAAAAACAAACAATATTTTATATAAACAAATATTTTCTAAAGCGCCAACTTTTGCCGAGTAGAAGAAGTAAACTTTAATTTTTTGTTACTGTTTATTTTGTTGAATTTTAAACCATGTTCCATAGTATATAAGGTTTTATATCCGTTAAATTGGTTTTAGGTCTTATTGAACGTTCTCTTTCAACCAATTATAACTTTTATTTCTAAGTGTGTTTTTAGTTTTGTAGTTTTTACATGTGTGAGTTTAGCTACACTGGTTTTCTTAGTGAAAAGTCATCATGCTAGTTCTATTGTTTTTTTATGTTCTGTGCTAAAACATATTATTAACTGGCTAAGGCTGTCCGCCCACGTCAGACTTTTTGTAGGACAGATAATCGGGCCGATTCTTATGACCTTATGATTTTATTTCTGATCGACTTTTTGTAGGTCGTGTGCGTTGCGCTACTGTTATCAGTACGTTCAATTTTCTCCTACAAAAAATCGGTCACCGATTATCGCACGTTGGTGGCCAGCCTTAAACAGTCGACATACCAAAGCCGCCGACACAGCCCGCCCCCTTATTACCTAAGCCAAATTGCTGTCGTGCCGCTATCGCTAGTCAGGCCATCCCTTTCACATGTACAGTACGTACCTCACGTGTGAAAGGGATGGCCTGACTAGCGACAGCGACACGACAGCAATTGGCTTACGGTTTCTTCTCTTTATTTTAAAAAGGTTTGATGAAATAAAAAGTGTGTAGACTGCGTCGACAAAATAAATCATTTTGATGCAGTGTAGTTTACATGTTTATTTACAGTAGATCAACTAATTAAAATTAATGCCTCAATTTGCTTTTTTCAATATGTTTCTTTACAGCAACAAAAAAACATAAATATTAAGTTTGTTATGTTTAAACACGGCACATCAGTTCAATTTTGTAATATACAGGTTTTTGTTAATAAACTGACGATATTCAAGTGACGGTTTCTCAAAACATAAAAAAAGGCTTTCGAAGAAAACTTTTAGTTAAATTATCAAATTTAAAATAAAATTGACTAAGTTTAGGTGATAATTTCGATATAAAACTTCCTGCCTACTCTTGCAATCGACATCCAAAAATAAAGGCAGATTTGATATCTCTTTCGGAAATGGCTGCGGGTTTTGGGTTAGAAAGGAACAACAAGAGATATCTCAAGACGTCACCAATACAGTATCTGTGGTTAGATGGCAAGCATTATGCAATAGCACAACATAAGTTTAATAAAGTGTTTCGTCTTTACATGCTAAAATAAATTTTACATTTCTATGGTAAACATTTCACAAATGTATTTATTATGCTCATCAAAATAACCCCTTTCAGTTTTGTGCGTATATTATCAAACACTCTATATAAACGGACACGAAAACGGAATGTAGGCTGAAAGGCTTCCCCTTTTAGTAATTTTGATAGCGCAATTGGTGAACAGAGAACTTCATAACACATTTTGAGGCATTCTTTTTTACATATGCCATTTCTGTAACAAAGAAAAATAATATTAATATGGATTTTCCCATTTATCAGTAATAAAATATATTTTTAATGCTACAAGGCACCAAAACTGGCACAAATATATACAGAACCTTATCCCCTTATTCCAACCAAACTCTAGTAGCTACCCCGTGCCACAAACATCGACAACGGTCGTCAGGTAATCTCCCTGCCCTTTTCTCACATTACGCGAGGACGGCACAACATGTATTCCTCCTCCACGTCCTATCAGACGTCATCTCTGCTCACTTCCTACCCATATCATTCTTCACACAGTCCATCCATCTCTTCTTCGGCCTTCCTCTACTTCTTTATCCTTTTTTTAGTCACATGATTTTGATTGATGACATGATTGAGGTAGGTACCTACCTAATAAACAAGATACTTAATTCAGTGGTCGGCAGACTTACTACCCTGTTTTGGCAATTCTCATACTGCACGCGTAGACTCCCTCTTGGCTATCGAGGGCATCTTCGATGACTTCCCGCGGAGGCTCGGGTGGAGCGTCTCCGGAAGCTAGCATGGAAGGCTTTTCATTGTGTTTGAAGAACATCCTCAAGTATGAGTTTATGTTCTTCGCCATGTATCCTATAAGGAAAATTCGGTTAGAAAGTGCCGTTGTAGTAACAGCCGGTTTCTTTAACCGTCGGTAACCGATTACGACTTTTTTCTCCTTGAAAGTGGCAAACCGATGGTTTGATGTAGGTAATACTCGTAGAAACCGTCCATAAAACTACGACGGACATTTTTTCTCAATCACCAGTTTATTGCATCAATAGGTATATTTTTCCACTATAAAAAATATGTAGGTACCTAAAGTAGCTACCTACACGTAGAACTCAAAACAGTGAACGAAAAACATTGTAAGGAAATTTGTGCTTACCTACTCCCCAATACTACAAGCCTAGCCTAGGTAAAACTCGCATGATCCATTCCATCCAAAGGTTGTCTGGTAGGGATCACTACTTAGCGATAAGACCGCCAATTGTGTACATTCCTTTAAATAATGTTAATTTTAACTGTTGTATATGGTGTGCATTAAAGAATTACCTATTTATCTACTGCGGCTAGAGTTGGTGACTTGTCTCCAGACTCTGTATAATCAACTCTAATAATAGGTCCACATTTTATGTCAAAAGAAATTTACCTAGGAGCAAGATAAATAGTGCAGATCCTCCGATGTACGGCAGCCAGGGTCCAACGCCGTCTATCCTCCCGCCAACACTATTTACCATTCCACCAACTATGGCGCCGAAGTTTATCCCCTGAGAGTCGAAGTTTGTCCCCTGAGAGTCAGTCTGTGCGCCGTGGCTCTGTGTCTGAGGGCCACTTTGGTTCTTCTTGTCCCTTATATCAACGTTGCTGAAAGTAAACGTATAAGTCGCGGCAAATAAGTCTAGCGCTGACCGGTATTGCGCAGGAGTATAAAACAAGGTACCTGAGGGGGGCTAGCGGGATGAAGGGCGGGCGTGCGTAGCACCGATTGGCTCTCCAGTCGCATTCCGTTCCGACACCCCGCGCACATCCAGTGTACAGTCGCGTTCTTAATTGTATTGTTATTGCTGTTATTTGAATTTGTTTGTTAAAATTAGTTTTTTAAGTTTGTTTGTGACTTTAAAGTGAATATGCCTAAAAGAAATACTGTTTTTAAAAGACAAGCAAGGAAAATGGTTTATGACTTGAATTGTTTTTTTTTAAAAGGGAATCTATTAATTAATTGATTCTTTGAAACAAATCAAAAGTGGGATTGATGAAGCTACAAGTAATTTACTCAGTCATTCGGACAGCAGCACTGTAAATTTGAGCCAGATAAAACAAACTGCCGCAATTATTAAGGCGGGAAACATTAAATTAAATTGCGATTTAGGGAAAATCCAAAAAAGGACAGCAGAGTCTACAAATACGTCAATTGCAACGGTAAAGAACATCTCCAATCAAGCCAATAGTGGCTATTGGCTATTGTATTGCTTGCGCGACAGAACCCATGCGCAGCTATCCCCTCCGCGTATCGTTCAGCGCTAAAGTTATGTGCCGCGACTTATAGCGATTGTCGACACCAATATCAGTTGGGTTCGCGCAGCGTTGCTATCCAAAAAGTTGTGTAAAGCGAGATGTTACCTAATATAATAGAGTAGGTAGTAGACAGCAAAAGCAAAATGCGTCGTTCTTTAGTTACATAGGGAGACTACTTGAATTCTAGTATATTCTTACAGGTTGGTAGTAGGAATGTGGTATAAGCTTGCAGTTACTACATCAACACCTCGTCTAACTTGGACACTGATATTATGCTTCGCGCATTACTCCGTGAAGGCTGAAGAGGTTGTGGAGTACTTGCGCATGAAGACCAACTTCAATTTGAGGGTCTAGCAGTTGGAGTTCCGCCATAGGGTTCATATTAGTTCGTTCGTGGTGAGAGTGCCAACCTTCATGAAGGAAGGTTTTTAGCCGAAGGCTGTCGTATTTCGTCATATCCGAGGACGGACACAACACGGAGAGCTCACGGTGTTTAGGTAGGTAGTAAACAAATATAAGTTTTTATTATAATATGTATTTTTATGGGTCGTAGAATATGTTAATACTATCCTGTAACTATTTTATTGTTGCTTGAGTTAAATGATTTAATATTATTGTTATTAGTGCAACCAATTTAGCTGATTCGGCAAACAAAAATCAAACTAAGTGCGTCAGGTACAAAGCTGGAACTACACGTAACTGTCGAAGGGACCAGCCGGATAAGTTTGTGGCATTTAGGCACTCACCAGTCACACATGGATGTTTTTTCGAAAGAAAGATCTTTAAGAAAGTCTGGATTTGGTAGGCTTGGAACTGGTAGATTTGGAGTCGGAAGCCTTGGGTACTTTAGGACTTGTGAATTTAGGTCCAGAAGTCATGTTGAAATACAAATTGTGTGCTATTCACAGAAGCTCAATTTGAATAACATTTTGGCTTTATTATAAAAAATTATTTGAAATTGTTTTGGACATGCTTGATTTTTTTCATTTTGCGTTTGATTGACAGATTATTTGTGACACCTTGGCGGTCCGTTTTGCCCTTAGATAGAACAGAAACAAGCTCTGTTTATGTATTTATCCTGTGGATCTGGCACTGGATTAAATTGATGAACATTAAATCAATAAAGCATAAAACACAAAAATTGGAAATAGACTTAGCGAAGGAAGATAAAGGGGATTGGTGATTGTCTAAAAACGTGGGACCCAAACCCATTCGCTGAGAAATCGCTCACTCTTGACACAATTAAGAAAAAAAACATTTTAGTAGGAAAATGTTTTAGTTTTACCCGGTAGCCGACTTACTCCATAATATTACAGAGCGACCGATCTTGTGCGGCTGATCACCCAACGGCTCCCAGCAACCTTTATCAGATTTTTTTTCCATGGGGGGAAGAGGGGAGGGGGGCGTTCTATGCTGCGCTTTCCAGTGCGGGGTCTCCACTCGAGAACCTTTCTGCCCCAACCTGAGTATTTTTAATGTTTTTTTTTTTGCATGGAAACATTATTTAGTAATTTGCATCGACATTGATTGATTGACATACCTACATATTTGTTTGACATTGTTTGTTTTGTTCTGTACCTATTTTTAATGTTGATGTGTACATGTAATGTTAATTAATGTTTATTGTAATGTTAATTAATTAATTAATAATACATGTAATGTTAATTTTTGATTTATTTTTCTTATTTCTATTTGAGATTCTTTGTATCTCTTTTAATAATTAGTCCCGACACCTGTCTGTTTGAACTACTTAAGTAATTGTTTATTTTATTACAATTTGTTATTACCTAGTAAATTCTGAATGTGACGTAACTTAGTGTTCTTTAAGTAGGTACCTACATGGAAAATAAATGAAATTAAATAAAACGGCCGTCAGTTCTTCGAGCTATGTGCCCTGCCCAGTGCCATTGCAGGCTCTACAAGCGTTCCAGTTATAGCTAAATACAATGGCCTCCATAATCTTCTCAGGGTACTTACCATATCAGGGCCCACCTTTTTTGCAGCACTCGTCTGCATTAAGCTTCGGGGTATGTTATAATACCTCTTCGCGCTGAAGATCATTTTATAGATAAATGCTAAAAGACCAGCGCCAACTACTCCTGCTGCGATCGGTATCCAGTTAAAATTGCCTCTACCCCTATCACTCATGGCAGAATTGTTCTATTGTTTAGGTATTCATTTTTGCTTTAGAATTTTAGATCAATTTTTTATTCAAATGGTTTCGTGTTTAATTTAATTTATTTATTAAGGATTTCCAATGAGTAGGTAATACACAGACTTACATTTAAATAAATTTACAATAGAAGCGCTCCCTGTGCTCACTCTGTGAAGGCAACCACACCTAACGCAGGTAAACATAATTAATTTCATTAAAATAGTGCAAAAAAATTAACAATAATAATAGACATTTATAAGTTCAAGACAAGTTGTTTGTTTGTTTTGACATGTTGCGGGGAATTTTGACAGATTTTCTGGCTAACAGCATCATAGAGAAATTCCATCTCAGCCCGTCTGCACCCACTGTTGGGTATAGGCCTCCTCTTTATTATGCCATTCTTTCCGGTCCCTTGAGAGTCTCATACATTGACAACCAGCTACGCTTTCAATGTCATTCGACCATCGGGCGGGTGGTCTGCCTCTTGGTCTACGATCATCTCTCTCCAACGCCCGTCATCCCTCCTAGCCAAGTGTCCAGCCCATCTCCACTTCAGCCCTGCGATCCCCATACCCACGTCCACAACCTTTGTGCGACGTCGGTTTTCGACGTTGGGTATGTGGTCCAAGAGTGATATACCGAACATACCATTGCCCGTTGAGCTACTCTAATCTTATGCATGTATTCCTTTGTGAGCGGCCATGTCTCGGAACCGTAAGTAAGAAAGGGCAGAACATATTGGTTAAACACCCTGGTTTTGATTGAGGCATTGAGGGATTTTAGACTTTAGGACGTCTTCTAACTTAGGCGGCCCATCCTAGCTGGACTCGAGATCTCTTGTTTCTGAGAAAGTGACCCAAAGGATAAAAACTGCCTCTATTGGACAGTTACCTACGATTATGTTAGGTTTTGGACCAGTAAGATTGGTCATAATCTTGGTTTTGGACATGTTCATCCTAAGACCTACCTTTGTTGAAGCTTGCTGAAGGTCTGCGAGCAATCTCTGGAAATCTTCAACGTTCTCTGCTATGACGATAAGGTCGTCAGTAAAGCGTAGAAGTGATACTTTGCGGCCGTCGATGTTGATACCCATCTCACACCAGTCGAGAGTCTTCATTATGTCTTCAAGCACGCTGGAAAACAATTTGGGCGAGATGGTATGTCCTTGCAGTACCTACGCCTCGCTGGATGGACACTAAGTCAGAAAGTCTATGCATACGGACTTGAAAAGTTGCGTTCTGGTATAGTTTCCGGAGGATATCCACGAATCGCTTGTCAACGTTACAACGATGAAGAGAGTGAAACACAGCCCAATGCTCGACACTGTCGAAAGCCTTTTTATAGTCGACAAAGGCACAGCACATGGGCCGGTCGTACTCTCGACACCTCTCCATCAGTTGCTTGACTGCTAGTATGTAATCCATCGTAGAGTATCCACTCCGGAAGCCAGCCTGCTCCACTGGTTGGCAAATTGTGAAAACGGCATTTTCCCATGCTTTCGGCGTGATACCTTCACATAGAACTTTATTGTAGAGCATTGATAGAGATTTCAGGACGTAGGGGCAACTGCTTGCATTTCTACGTACACTCCATCGTCACCGGATGCTTTGCCATGTTTCATTTGTCTTAGAACGAAACCGACTTCGTCTTCTGTCACCTCAGGCAACAGTTCATCGTCGACATGTTCAACTGGTTCCGCTCTTGGATCTTGGCTATCTGGTGATTTAGGTTCCTCTACCCTTGACGCATAAAGGTTTGCGTAGAACTCTTCAACTATAATGTCGTCACGATCTGTTACTGAGTTGCCAGAACTATCTTTAAGTCTATTCATTTCTGACCTGCCTTTGTTTAATTTTCTCCTGAAGACATTTGGTCCTTTATTCTTCTTAATTGTTTTAATTATAATATTAGTGCTATATGATCTTAAGTTTTATTGCATTTTTAATGGTTTTATTTTAATTTTTCTAAATCCCTTGATTGGGTTGACTATTTATTTTTAAATTCCGTCTTTGCGTTAATAGAGAAAGCGTGCCGGGAGATAGTTTTTCTCTTTTATTCTGTATACCAGGGTGTTTCTTTGTTGTTTCCACAGTGATGTTACACAATTTCTCATTCAGTAATTTCACGTCCAAGTTTTCTTCTATTAGAGTATCGAATTGGTATAGTAAGTCCAGAAAAAACTCTTTTTGTATAAAAAAATATGCCGTACTAGTATCCATCATATATCATATCATATTTAGGGTGGTGTTTTTGACCATATTCGATCTCTCTTTGTGTAGGTTATACTTAAACGTAGCTCTTACTAAACGGTGGTCACTGCTGGTCTTGAAACGACACACGGCTACACATCAAGCTATAGTTTCCAGTATAAGCTGACCTCGCATTGTGTAGGCTTTTCGTAGAATGTGAGGTCAGCTTATACTGGGAATTTATAGATTGATAAATAAATAAATATTGCTGGACATTTCACACAGCGCTATCTAGCCCCAAACTAAGCAGAGCTTGTACTATGGGAACCAGATAACTGATAGCATACTTATATACTTTTTTTTGTAAATACATACTTATAATATATAGAAAAATTGATGTGTTGCCGTTTCTACGTTCTTCTGCGCGGTTATGATATAGTCTATTTCGTTACGAGTATGGCCATCCGGGCTATACCAATTCCACTTTCTAGAGAAGGTATTCATAGCATACATGTTGTGTTGCTCTAAAAAGTTCACCAGTATTCGCCCTCGTGGGTTTCGACTTCCTAGACTATATTGTCCGACTGAATGTTCGGTTTCTTGTGTTAAAGCCAATAGCATTAAAGTGACCTATTAAGGCGATATAAAAACAACTTTAACAAAAACAATATAAACTTTTTATTCTGAAATCTTATATAGTCAGCTTTGTTTTGAATTTTTATGTAGGGTGGTTGGACCAATAGATGACTGATTAAGCGGAATTCAAGTTGTTTTATTTTTTATCTCAACTCCTATTCAAGGAATATTCTATGTTTTTGGTTGTATACGTAGGTAGATATTTTGTGCATCAACTAGATAAACTGTTTTTACTCTGAACTATTTGTAAATAAGTTAAAATTGGAAAAATATCAAAAAAATGACTTTGGCCCTAATTGTGACCGGTTTGGAACTAATTCTGACCGAAATCGGACCTATTTATGACCGACAAAATAAAAGGCGAAATTCTTCACAACAAGAGACTTTATTTGAAAGAAGTGGGGTTCCGTATACATAATTTTGTCTGCATATGCTAAGGTACCTACTTATCATAATTTTAATTGCTTGATAAACAATTAACAATCAGTCTACACATATAATAATCAGTCTTAACAAATAACAATCAGTCTGCACATAATACTTACTTATCTTAATTTTAAAGGCTTGATGAAAAAATAACAACCAGTCTAAAAAAATAACAAAATAACAATCAGTCCACGAAAACATTTAAACCCCATGATAGGTACATATTTTAATTTAAAAAACATCAAAAAATATCTAAGAAACGTAAGTTTTAACCTTTATACCATTAGGTAAGTCATAAATATACTTTTTATCTACATTGTAACAATTGTGTAATAACTTAATAAGTCTATACTGGCTGAGTTTTTTAAGTCTGAAACCGTTACGTACCGAAAAGTTACTTATCAAAAATTAATGTTAGAAGTGGATGACTTTTTGATAACTGTTACGGCTTCTGACTTCCACTCAGTGGCCCTTAAAAAAACTCAACCTGTTTAACTATACAAAATAGAGTTAAAGTAGGTAGGTTCGTATATTTTGCATCCTATTCCACAAACAGCAAATCTAATGCAATTTTTTCATTGTCCTGGCAATCAAAGTTCAACATTCCTCTTCTGGCAATTTGAGGTTTTGGTAATATATATTTAATGTCTTTTATCCCAATCTCACTGACATCTTTTACATCTGGTTCCACGAAATACAATTTGTTATCAAATTTGCTTGACTTTTTGCGCAGATAATTAACTTTTATTTTGTTGTCTTTATTGTTGATCTCCGTAATCACACCCACATAATGCCTCGGTCGCTTATTGGTTTCAAATGTGACATACACATACTCGCCTACAGTAACGTCACCAAAATTCAAATCCTTCTGATGTATTTCACCTTCAATTTGCTCTGATTTAGTCTTTGTATGTGTCTTTGTTTTTATCTGAACATCGTTTATATTACATGTTTTAGTTTTCTTTTGTAGTTTACTCTTACTTTGTTCTAACTTGATATTCTTCTTCGCTTCTCTTTCTTTTTTTCGTGTTTCTTTAGCTTCTTCTTGTTCCTTCTTTTCACGCTCTTTTTTGTCCATAAATTCTTTATAACGTTTCGATGTTATTGCTAATGGCATAGGCGATTGCCGCTTGTTTGTCTTTATTGTTGAAGCTTTAATGCCAAACTTTGGCATAGTAAGAAAATCATCAATTTTGGTCTTAGTCTTCTTCTTAGGTGATAAAAGATTTCTGGCTGTGGGATTTATTGATTCAGGCTGACTTAATGTTTCTGATGATGATGTACTTGGCAGAGAATTCAAATATAAGGAGTGTACATCAGAAGTAATTGGTGTATTTTCATTTACACTAACAGATTCAGGGTACCATGGCAATGGTATTGCCAGTGAATATACATCTCCAGTCTTAGTAAGTGAATTGTTGTTGATCAAGGGATCATTTCTTTTCGAAGTTTTTTCAAGGATGCTTTTTTTCGCTACTTGAGATGCAGTTTTTTCAATCTGCACTGCGACACGAGCTTGGGTTTGGTCTTTCTGCTTTTCTGGACTTGGAAAAGTGCTTTCATTGAAGTCAATGGGGGTTGAAATAACTGGTGGTGATCCCAGCATACTCATGTTATCCATCAAACTGTGCACAACTCCGTCAATCACGAATGTATCTATCATGTCAATATTTAGATCCTCGATCAAAGCTTCTTCTGTAACATGTTGTGGAGGTTGTGTATTGTCAATGCTTCTCTCAACTGCATCGCCTTCGACCTCTAATATTAAGGCTTGTTCGCTCAAAAGTGAACGAGAATTTTGATTACTGTGGTATTCAACTTCTTCTTTGCACTTATTCCAGAGCTTAAACAAGCCATGTTCATGGTTTTGTTTTTTTTCCTAGCTTCAGCAAAATTTTCTATCAACTCTGGTCCAATTTCGTTTTCCAGTACTTTTATGGTGGAGAAATAATCATCAATATTGACAACATGGGTTATCTTCTGGTTCCGGATTTCTTTCAACCTATTCGACATGCATTTTGTGTAATCAACTGCGTTTTTGTCAAACGGAAAGAGTCCACATTTGCGAAAACCATTCTTGATGATAGTCGGATTAACCGATTTCTCAAACGATTTTGCGAAAAGAGCTGGGAACGCGGCTTTTGTCAAGCTCTTTTGGGTTTCATGCTTATACTTACGAACTTCTTCTCGCCATTGTACTTTCACTGCTTTGAAGATTGATACATCGCATGGTTGTATCAAGTGTGTAGCATTTGGGTGTAGGCAATACAGAATTATTTTAGTTTCTGCGCAAAACTCGTGCAGTGACAAGCCAACGTGTGATTTATGACCATCCATAAAAACGATTACCGGTAATTTAATTTTGTTTTCGACTAGCCATGGGTGGAATACATTTTTCATATATTCTTCGAAAGTAGCTGCCACCATCCAGCCTGAATCACTTCGCCCAATAGCCCAGTGTTCTGGAACTTGGTTAGTAAGGTCCTTTGAAAACCTTTTTCCCGGAAAAACTATGAAATGTGGAGTAGTAGTTCCATCTGCTGAGAAGTTGCACAGTACAGTGACAGACTCTTTTTCTTTTCCAGAAGCAACCTCAAAAGTGTTACGGTAATTCTTCAAAGCTAGAATTTTTCCAGTTTTTGGGCAAAGTTGCACACCTGTTTCATCAAGATTGAACACTCTTGTAGGATCGTTTAAGATTTCTAGTTGATTTTCGGACTCAAGATGCTCATGGACTTCATCAAACCAATTTTTGAGAGACTCTTCAGTCACTGCAGCTCGTGCTCTTGAAATGACTTCTGCTGTCCGTTTAGTTATTTGTGGATGCCTTTTAAGGAACAATTTCATCCATTTATCTCCAGGAAAACCAACTGGAACTATTTTTTCTCGTGCAGTAGTGACCAAAAATGACTGTACCATAGTTTTTACATCATTCGGATGCAATGGATAGCCTAGACTAGATTTATGTAAGATCCATTGTTCTAGTTTTTGCTCCTCGTCATTGGTTAAAAAGGTTTTTGGTCCCTTTTTGGCAACTACTGGTACTTTGCCATTTACTTTATTGTATAATGTTCCTTTGGGTATCCGATATATTATACAAGCCTTGTTTAAGGATATTTGTTTTTGTTTAACAAGTTTTACCGCGCGCTCTAACTGTGCTTGAGTATAATTTTTCCTATTATTCGCTGACGCAGTGCTCTCGCTAGCCGACATCTGAAACAAATGACATAGGTACTGCCTACATAATTCTTAATCGAATCAAGTCTACTTAGGAGATCGATAATCAATCAATAAATAAATGTATATGACTATGTGCCCAAAGTTGTATACACTTTCTAAATTGATAATTATTAAAATCAACTTCATAAATTCAGTAAAGGTTACACGTTCAGACATACTTTCCTTGCGTATAGTCTGAATGTACAACGTTTACTAAATTCTGAAGTTGAATTTATAAATTTTCAATTTTGAACGTGTTCCATCAACTTTATATACTACATAGTCACAATACATTTATTTATTTTTCATCAAGAAAAGGACACAAAATTAAAAAAAAAATATTTACTGTGTTCAAAATCACTTTTCCCCCTCTATATATACATCCCCTATAAAAGAATTCATCAAATCCGGGAGAGCAATTCACAAAAATTCGAAATTTTCCCTAGGTCACCCAAAGCTGTTCTACACAGCTCCGCAAAAAAACATACCTCCCCCTCCGCCGTTAGGAAAATGTAATTTATTGTAATTTATTTTATTTATTTATTAAAGAAAAACTATAATAACAAATAATGTAATGATGACAACAGTTTGTAAGGCCAACGAAATTGGTTTACTTTTGATTACGAAGAACCCTAATAGAATTCCACAACAGTTTTATTGCAACAGTCAAAATCAGTCGGTCACAATTAGGTTTTGAGGTCCAAATTATGAACGAACTAATTTCTTCGGTCACAAATAGAGCGTTTGGAACAGTAAATGACCAGCTAAAAAATAACAGGCCAAAACAACGATTTTTCTGTAATTAACCTCCGGTCATGTTTTGGTTTATAGAATTATGTATACAAAACCATTAAGAAAAACGTAAAAAATCAATAAAAAATCAAAGATACAATCTACAATATCAAAACAAAATTTGCAGGTCGGAGCTAATTCTGACCGCTCGGTCACAAATAGGATTTATGTATCTTTTTTAGACCAGTAATTGAACAGCAAATTTCTCGAAAACCTTATTAAAAATTACTTATTTTCTTTGATTTTCTACTTGAGATAATAGTCATAAATGCAAGGGAATACATAAATAGGGCCTAATTATATCAAGAAATCGGCAATCCACTCATAAGCTTAACAAACTGGTTTACTCACCTTAGCTCGTTCTCCATACAAAATGGCGATGACCGAAACACGTCCGCACTAAATTAGGTCCTGGAGCGTGACTGAGGGTCCACTGACGATGTATTAATTTTTAAAAGAGGGAACAGTGTTGCCGCTTCTAAAGAAAAAATACGCCACTACAGGGAGTACCACTCAATTCTTATAATTCGAGAAAATGTGCGTTTCGGTCATCTATTGGGGGGTGGTCATCTTTTGGTCCGACTACCCTAGGTACCCTAAAAACGGTAAGAAAAACATTGTGTGGAAACTCGCTGGTTCTTAGCTCTATGCCTCTCCTGCGGATTAAGGCTGTAGGAATATTCTTATCTTATTCAGACGACTTGCACAACGATGCCTAAAAGTGTTTAGTGGCTAAATATGATTCACGGAGTTGTCAAATCAAACAAAATGTAGGCCGGCTTGCATTACGTTAAGGCATACTACAACATAAATGAGTTTCTTAGCGATAAATCCATGGAATAATTTTATTAAATCTGACATTATATTATTCATTTTCTATTTTAAGGTATTTTTAACTAAATAGATAGATAATTCTTTATTGTTACACCAAATTAAAATAACTTAACCTAGAAAACAAAAAAGATAATAAATAGAAATAAATAAATCTCAAATAGATCTTCGTTTGATCACAATCTCACCTGATGGTAAGCGATGATGTGGTCTAAGATAAAGCACGAAGATTTAGAAGTAACCTATACACTCTTACCTTAAAGAGACCCGGATTGTATTATTTAGGAAAAACAGACGACGGCAAAGTGTTCCATACCTTAGCTGTACGCATCAAAAAACGTAGAACCAAAACGGTGTGTGCGAATGGGTGGTATATCAACTAGGTACGCATGGTACTGAGCCGTGCGCCTGCTTGTCCTTTGATGGAAAGGAGATGGCGGAATCAGATCGTAAAGTTCCTGGGCACATTCCCCGAAATGTATTCTGTAAAAGATCGATAGGCTTGCAACTTTACGGCGGTGTTCGAGACTTTGGGTCTTAGCCTCCGCCATATATTGCTCACCTATAAGCCTAAAAGCCCTACGTTCTATCGAGTCTAAGATAGCGAGCTGATATTTGGCCGAACCATCCCAAAGGTGGCGGCAGGTAAGAGCTGACATGTTGAATATTGTAAATAATTTAATCTTTATTTGATTTTTCTATGTAACTATTCGTAACGCTCTGACTAAAATAGCATGCGATAAACGCTGACTATGGACGAACTCAAACTATATCACTAACCACCTGTTACTAACCCGTATTCGCAATAAATAATTTGATTGATTGATCCCTAAACGTATTATGGAGAGGGCTATGCTCGGGGTTTCTCTACGGGATCGAATCAGAAATGAGGAGATACGTAGGAGAACTAAGTCACCGACATAGCCCGACGGATTAGCACGTTGAAGTGGCAATGGGTAGGCCATATAGCGCGCGCCGATGGGGCCGGAAAGTTCTCGAATGGAGGCCACGGACCGGCAAGCGCAGCGTAGGACGTCCACCTACAAGATGGGCAGACGACTTGGTAAGAACCGCAGGCCGCTTCCAACCGCAGTTCCTGGAGATCAATGAGGGAGGCCTTTGTCCAGCAGTGGACGTCCTACGGCTGATATGGTCCTACGGCTGATATGGTGATGATGATGATGAAACGTATAAGCGACTAAACATATCATAAACCATGTTATCACTAAACATATTATACATGTGTCGCTTAATACGTTTAGGGATCGTAGCGCAAGCCGGCCTAGTAGATTACTGGTACATTAAATACGTTTAAGAGTCGTTGTAGTAGATTAGTGGTAGGTATGGTTAAATAAAAAAGTTATTAGTAGAAAATATTTATATTTAACAAATAAATTTTTGTTAGAATATGTAACAAAAACATGTTTTTTGGTCATTAGAGTAACGGCACATACATTTATAATATCAATAACTAATAATAATAAAATTTAGATAAATATTTTAAATTTTAAAGCATTTTTAAAATATACGTAGTTACCTATTGTCGTATCAAAACTATATCTACTTCAGTAACATTTCGTAGTTTTAGGGTTCCGTACCTCAAAAGCTAAATGAAGGAAGACTTATAAGATCACTCTCTTGACCGTCTGTCCATGTGTTACCACCGATTTTTTTTTTATTCATATATTACTGGGTGTAACGTAACTTACTACCTACTAAGTTGGTTTGGAAATTAAAATAAAAATTTAAAAAAAAAATCTTATTTTACTAACACTACTTGTATATTCAAATCCGTCGTAAATTGTATTATAATAACCCCAAAAAAGGCCACAATATCCACATTAAACTTGTTTAAACATATTTTTTTTTTTTTGTAATTAATATAGTTAATGTTATGTTATATAGGCATTATGCATAATATACTTAAGCAGTCGTAAAATTTCCAGGAACGGTTTTTTCCGTAATCAAAAACGAAATAAACATTCATAAAAAAACTACATATAAAATAAAAATTCGGTGTGAGTGTGTTCGTAATTCTTCTCCTCCCAAATTGCTTGACCGATTTCGATGATGTTCTAACTTTGCGATCTCCTGAATGGTTGTTAGCTATAGTCGGTCCCGGTAGGTGGCGCTGTTGCAGAGATTCGAAATATTATTTTTTAATATTCCGACCTAATTTTTAGACGACATCCATAAGACCGGTCGTACGTGGTTCAGACTGGCACAGGATCGGGAAGAATGGCAAAAAAAAGAGAAGCCCAGCAGTGGGTCGACACAGGCAGAAAAATTAAAAAAATATATTTTTAGGGTTCCGTACCCAAAGGGGGGACAAAAAAACGGGACCTTATTACTAAGACTCTGCTGTTTGTCTGTCACCAGGCTGTATCTCATGAACCGTGATAGTTACAGCTGAAATGTTCACAGATGATGTATTTCTGTTGCCGTTCTAACAAATATTAAAAACAGAATAAAATAAATATTTAAGGGATGACTCCCATATAACAAACGTGAATTATTTGCCGTTTTTATAGATAATGGTACGGGACCCTTCGTGCGCGAGTCCGACTCACACTTGGCTGGTTTTAACTATAGCTAAGTAGCATCTAATCTAAGTGACTTCTGGGAAGTACCAAAAAAATTTATCAAAATCGGTCAAGCCGTTTAAGAGAAGTATTACAAACACATATTTTACCACGCGTATCACTGGCCGGTCAACTAAAATAGTATATACATATATTTATTTAAATCCACAAAATAAATTAAACACATTTTTAACGCGTGTTTAGAAAATTGTTGTTTAGAAACATGCGCTAAACAGTGTTTAATTTTGTTTGTGACCCTTACAGTTTAAAATACACCTCTTACATTGCGGTTCTGGCAGGCTGGTTTTAATGAAACGATGAATGTTTAATCCGTCGTTTGATAAAAACCGCCCTGCCTTCAATATGGGATTTATCGGCAGACCCGTTCTTTATTTCTCGTTTGTTTTAGTCTAAGTAACTAAAGGGTTAATTAGTCTTAATGCTAAGTCTCATATTAAATATGTATATATAATATAATAAGTCTTTTATTAAAAATATGGAAGTATCTCTTACTAAATACGAAATTATCTCTTACTAAATGTTTGTTTCTGTTTTTCCATGTAGTGTTAAATTTTTATTGTTATGTATATTATTTATATCTTTTTATTCACTCATCTGTTGTAAATGTATTATGTGTGCTATTTAGCAAATAAATTATTGACTGTCTCTACTAAATGTGTAAGTATCTATTACTAAATATGCAAGTATCTCTCATTAAATAGGAAAGTATCTCTTACTAAATATGGAAGGATCTCTTACTAAATGTGTAAGTATCTATTACTAAATATGTAAGTATCTCTTACTAAATATGAGATATCTCTCACTAAATATGTAAGTATCTCGTACTAAATATGAGATATCTCTCTGTAAATATGTAAGTATCGCTTACTAAATATGAGATATCTCTCACTAAATAAGTAAGCATCTCTTACTAAATGTCAGTATCTATTACTAAATACGTAAGTATCTCTTACTAAATATGAGATATCTCTCACTAAATATGTAAGCATCTCTTACTAAATGTCAGTATCTATTACTAAATACGTAAGTACTTTCTATTATATTCTGTAAACTCTTCAGCAGACAGAAGATACTTCGCGACCAACTTATAATCGCTTTTTGGTTCCTCAAGGATCTTCATTAAAGGTACCAACTTTGCTGCATACTCGGTAAGTATCCTACTATCAACTTTTCCAACTAAATTGTTCCGTTTATTCCAAAAGTATGGAATATTGCCGCTTACTAATGTTGCGTGTAATTTCTTCACCATGTGCTTGAAGAGAAACGCTGGGTTGTTTCTCCAGAATTGCTCGCTGTTCTGTTCGACTATTTCCCAGAAGAAAATTGTTTTTATGTAGTAGCTCGCAATTTTCTTCATTCCTTGCTCGTCGCGCAGTTTCTTGAGCTGAAGATAAACAAAATGAAATATTATTACTGTAGACTAGCAGACTCGCTGACAAAATAAAATATAACGTATAGCATTTAGGGATAGTGTCGCTTTATAACAGTAAAAGAATTTTCAAAATCGGTTCAGTAGTTCCAGATATTACCAATTACATACATACAAACTTACAAATTTATAATATTATCTAACTCGCGCCCCGGCTTCGCACAGATTTTTATCAAAATACTTATTTTATTTGTATATCTAAGGAAAACAAACAGCACTTAGATAATTCATTCATTTTTTTTTTCTCAGTTTTTTTACTTATTTACCTAAATATACTTCTAACAGCCATTAACATGTTTCCGCATATTGAATGTAGCCTATAGCACCCACGGATAATGAGCTTACTATTAGAGAGAGAATTTTCAGAATCGCATCAGTACCTAGTTCCAAAGATGAAACCCTACACCCAAACAAACTTCTTAACTTTACCTATAAATATACCATATCTCTTACTGTATAACTTATTGATTCGATCTCAATTAGAGTACGCTACGCCTGTGTGGAACCCGTTCTATGCTAAATACCATGACCAGATAGAATCTGTCCAACGCAAATTCTTGCGTTCAATGAATTATCACTGTTATCGTTCAAAGTCCTCCTACGATATACTTCTAAATAAATTTTCTTTACCAACACTTAAGACGAGAGGACCGCTCCTTGATCAACTGCTATTATATATCTGCCATAATAAATTTGACTGTAACAAACTTGTTAACCAAATATACATTTGTATTCCATATCGTTCGTATTCCAACCGAGAGACCCGTAAGCGTTATCTATTCGCACTTACTACTTGTAAAACGAACGCAGGTGAGCGAGCGCCACTCAATACAATTCCTAAGTTATATAATGATAATTTCTTGGAAATAAAATTTTTTGCAAGCTCACCCGCCTTGTTTAAGAAAGCAATCAATCAGACAATCCTGTCTGATTGTCTAATTTCAATTATTAGCGACTAAGTTACTCATTACTAAATATAACCTTTATTGTGTAGGTACGTAGGCACCTATGCACTTGCTTGCCTGCATAATATAGGTTCATCTATATATTTATATTTTTTGTATGTATTTGTATACACTCATGCCCGCCATCTGTGTAACGTAATCTGTGGACAACGGTGCTGGTTATGTCTGTAAGACGTCTTGTAGTAATTATTAAGTCTAGTATTATTTAGGCATAATTGTTTGTCTCAAATAAATAAAAAAATATATATTTTTTTTTATTATCTAGCCTATGCTGTCAAAGGGCAAAGGCCTCTCTCTCATCTCTCCACTTATCTCGATCCTGTGCCAAATACCGCCAGTCCCAGTAAAAAGCGTCCAAATCATCGCGCCAACGCTTCTTAGGCCTTCCACGGCGTCGCTTTCCATCCACCGGGATCCATCCGGTTACGAGCTTGATCCACCTATCTGCTTGCAAACGGGAGACATAACCGCCCAATCCAATTTTAACTTGGCAGCCTTGATACCGACGTCAGCGATGCTGGTCTTTGAGCGCAGTGGGCGTATAGCTGGCTGAGACGCAGGAGGTAGCGGGTTCGATTGCCGCCACGGAACTGCATGATCTACAGATATTTGTTCCGTGTCTGGGTGTTTTTCTATATATTACTAGTTGACCCGCCGAACTTCGTACCGCCTTGACATACATATAACGCGGGCTATGAACATACGTCACCCTAGTAGAATTGTCAATTGTTGTCCCCGGCCATCATTACAAGCCCGATTTTTTTATATAAATATATTTACAACCATACATAGACAAAGTTACGTTTAGCTGTCATTTGCGTTTTGTTATTCCATGTCAGATGCGATTTTGTTATACCACGTTTTATAGTGACTTGTATTCTCTTTGACGTTTTATGTCACGTCACACGGGAACGCGGTCGAACAGGATAAAAAGTATCCTATGTCCGTCTCCTGGTTCTAAGCTACCTCCCCACCAATTTTCAGCCAAATCGGTTCAGCCCTTCTTGAGTTATAAATAGTGTTACTAACACGACTTTCTTTTGTATATATATAGATAAGTATGTATTACAAAAAAAATTACATGAGTATTGTATCAGTTATCTGGTTCCCATATTACAAGCTCTGCTTAGTTTGGGGCTAGATAGCGCTGTGTGAAATGTCCAGCAATATTTATTTATATTCAATTCCTAATCCAATCTCATTTGGGTCAACTTTCGTTGTTTCTAAAATTGTATTATTATTTGCCCCCCTGGTTCATGAGCCCACGCCGCACTCACCAGTCTGACCGCCTGCCGCAGATGATTGCTGTTGTGCATCAGCTCTCTTTCCTGGTTGTGCAGCGCGATGCGCCACGACCGCTCCTGGTCCGCGATGGGTGCCCCTTTGTCAGGCTTGCCCACCACCATCCACGTGTTCTGCGAAATAAGTCGCTTGGTTTAAATAGATAATCTCTGCAGAAGAACAGCGCCCACTGCTAACCTAGTTGACATAATGCTTGACATAATGCTAAGTCCTTCTGCTGCACACAACATACCTCATGTTTAATAGTAGATTATTAAGGAATTACTAGAAATCAGAGTGCAGAGAGGGATATAAGCACGCCCAACGAGCAGACAGCTTTATCCACGAGGAGAATACTCTACTTTTCAAACTTCTGCGATACAATAAAAAACCAAATCTAGGTTGATGCATTCTGTGCAGAGGTTTAGTTCGATTTACGAATAAGTTCTTATTGTGTGGGTATCTTTGGTTCAAATTTTAATGCAGATGAGTTTCCCAATTCAAAATAGTTATGCCCGCGAGAGCATTATTAAATTCAGTACAACTTTACTCCTGGCTCAGCCGTAGGGATTTAATCACCTGCTTTCTACGTCCAGCTTGACCCCGCGCCGCGAGTTGTATCTGTTACCTTGCAGCAGCCGGGCGGTATATGCCGGTAGTAGTAGGAGATGGGCTAGCGACTCTCCGGGAACTTGAGCGCGGGCACGAGGTCCACGTCCAGCTTGACCCCGGGCCGCGAGTTGTATCTGTTACCTTGCAGCAGCCGGGCGGTATATGCCGGTAGTAGGAGGAGATGGGCCAGCGACTCTTCGGGAACTAGAGCGCGGGCACGAGGTCCACGTCCAGCTTGACCCCGCGCAGCGAGTTGTATCTGTTACCTTGCAGCAGCCAGGCGGTATATGCCGGTAGTAGGAGGAGATGGGCCAGCGACTCTCCGGGAACTTGAGCGCGGGCACGAGGTCCACGTCCAGCTTGAACCCGCGCCGCGCGTTCACGATGAACAGTGTCATGGCTGGACCAGACTCTGACTTGTATATCTTGTACTCCACTCCGTCTATGTAGAATATGGGGATGTCGTCACGGCATTGGAATGTGTTCAATGCTGTGGAAAAAGAAAAACGTTCTACTTATTTACAAAACTGTTTCGTGTTACACTACCTAGTTTTAAGGGTTCCGGACCGAAATGGTAAACACATAACGCTTATGGTGCGGTACGACTTTGTTCGTCCGTCCATCTGTCACAACTGATTATCTCAGCAACTACTGAACCTATCGGTTTGAAGTTTGATTTCATTTTGATGGCTCAAAGAGCAAAAATGGTGGGGGGGGGGTCAGCATTTCAAAATAGGGTTACATGGTCAAGTGCGGTATCACAAAAAGATTGATTTACACATTTTTTTATTGTTATACACAGTGTACAGTTTTTTATACGCAGTTTTGGAGCTGTGATGAAAAATTACGAAAAAAAATACTGCTCCCCCTACTTATCTCCGAAATTTGCAAAGTCAAAATCTGAAATGAATATGATTCGGTAGATATATTTGTCAATATGGAAAAACAAACGAAGTCTCTATCCTAGTAAGTAGGAGTATAGTTTTATAAATATCTGCCTGTAAAGCTATTTTGGTTTACCGCTCACATAACTAGATGACGCTGCTTAGTTGACATAAATAAACCTGTCTAGGATTGGAACCCTCGGTGCGCGAGTCCTGAGTAGGACTCGCGCACCGAGGGTTCCAATCCTAGATGTTCCATCCTCAATGTACGAGTGTACATGTCCAGCTTTGTTTTTGTCTTCTGTGTGTTGTTTTGTTGGTCTTTTGGTGCTGTCACAAAGTTTTTATTTAATTAGATGTAAAAAAACGGCAGTACCGTACCTCTGTTGACCACGCTTTTCCACCAGTCCATGAATTTGGATCGCAGGAGATACTTCGTCTTCTCATCCATCCATCTGTAGGCTGTTTTATTAGTTTCCCATTCCTCCTTATCTCTCATAGGCAGCTGTGGACAAGATATATTTTTTTATATAACACAAGCTACTGCCCAACGCTTCGCATGCGTGGTTTTTTTCAAAAACGTTGACCTCCTTTTGCGCAGTCAGGTAAAAAGTAGCCCATGTCTCAATACCGGACATAATCTATCTATATACCTACCTACCAATTTTCATCGAAATCGGTTAAACCATTTAGTCGTGGAAGTTGGGTCTATGCACACAGCGTATTTTAAAAGTTTTTGGCGCCATAGTGGTACAAAAAGCAGATTGCAGGCATTTGTACCATTGCAAACGCGCGTACAAAGTTTATAATCTATGTTTGTATAAATAAGTATTGCTGGAAATTTCACACAGCGCTATCTAGCCCTAAACTAAGCAGAGCTTGTACTGTGGGAACCAGAAACTGATAAAATACCTATATACTTTTTTTCTGTAAATACATACTTATAACCTATCTATAATATAACAATGAATCGCAAAATGTGTTGGTAAGCGCATAACTCAACAACGCCTGGACCAATTTGGCCAATTCTTTTATTGTTGTATTTCTTATTGTCAGGAGAAGATTCTTATGAAAGAAAAAATTAAGAAAATTGCACGCAAAATTAGAAAATTTAAGAATACTTAACCACCATATAAAATTATTTATAATCTAAACCTTAGCGCTTTTATAATGTAACCTTATGACGTTTGACGTAGAATTTACAGAATGCATGCTGCAAATATTGTCAAAAAGGATGTAAAAAAAAAATATCGTTTGAAACAGATGCTTCGGTAGGAGTTATATTGTCCCGAGATATATTGTCTATATATATAAAAATTAATTGCTGTTCGTTAGTCTCGCTAAAACTCGAGAACGGGTGGAGCGATTTGGCTAATTTGGGCATTGAATTATTTGTGGAAGTCATTCATTTTCTCATACATAATGATGGCCGGGGACAACAATTGACAATTCTACCAGGGTGACGTATACGACGACCAGCCCGCGTTATATGCATGTCAATCCGGTACGAAGTTCGGCGGGTCCACTAGTAATATATAGGAAAACATCCAGACCCGGAGCAAATATCTGTATACCATGCAAACATTTTGCCGCGGTGGGAATCGAATCCACTACCTCCCGCGTCTCAGCTAGCTATTCCGGCCCACTGCACCACGGAGGTTGTCATGTCGTCGTATGAATGCGAGTTTTAATCGATACAAATGAGTCGCGCGTCATCTGCGCGTTCAAAACACGATGTATGCATAGGCCCTAACCTAATGGTCAAGTCGTCATATCTACTCAACGCCAACGTACCTACGACGCGCTGGCCATCAAAAACTTCCTTATGTCAAGTAGGTTTTGAATCTATTATGGTGTCCCTTTTTTATGCAACTTATATGGCAAACGAGCATGCAGTCCACCAGATGTTAAGTGGCTACTGCAGCCCATGGATATCCACATAGAATTCAAAACAAGCTAATATGTCTTTTAAAATATAATCTTATGATGGTCAAAAATGCCATACCTTTTGAAACTGGACCCCCATTTTGAGGTGCACAAAGCCTGCAGACTTGGGTTCTATTATGATGTCGCTCTGGTCGCGGTTCGAGGACTCCGATATGTTGAGCGGCAGTCGGATCACGATGTCCATGTCGAATTCATCTGGCTTCTTTATACGTAAATTGTCGTAGTGGCTGCCGGCGAACTGACGCTGTAAAAATTCATTAAAGCATGGTAGGTACTTCATATCAACCACAGGAGGTCTCCTGCGGTGTGCTATCACTTCAGTTGTTGTTATCGCGTATGTACCTTTTTTATTCAGCTAAAATTCAGAGTCTGCCCGTGACCACGGCTGTTTCAACACAGTCGAAACGTCCGCGTCGGGATTATAAATAAAACAGGTACATACGCGATAAAAACCAGTTTAAATCAGTTATTATGTACACTGATCGCGAAAGTTTGAAAAATAGCTGTTGTATTGTTTTTATGTTAAAGGAGAACGGGCATAAGTGTATGGAAGCTGGTCTACCTTGCAATAAAAATGAGTCATATGTCAATATAAAGGTAATTCTATGTATTTTCATATGTAGAAAGTCGCATTTCTCTAAGTATTGTCCGATCTGAGTTCTACTAAAAATTGAATCTGATAATATTTAGTGCCAAACATTGAATATCGTGGTAATTATAAAAACATTTTGTGTAATGTAATGATTTTGTTTAAGTTAGGTAAGTAGTAATACAAATAAAAACAACATCTTCTTAAAAAATCAAAACAATATGTTATTAAACATTATCATCAACATCATCATCGATGAGAATGCTGTTAAGGAACAATGCAGGTTCATTGAACCCTTCATGACGGGCATAACCTACGTACCATATAATTGACAGTACATGGGCACAAGTACCTATAGTACGTCGCCCTGTCAAGCAGGTACAATAATATTGTGTAATATTGTTATTAATATTATTGATTAATATATAACAAAAATATTTCCTGGCTCGGACATGTCGAGACTGTATACGTCCACGTAATAGCCAAGCCTCTTCGTTGATATCATATTGTGCCAAGTCTTCTAGAGCGTTATCTCTATACGTCTCGATTATATAAAGACCATTTTGTAAGTGCTCGCTACAATATGATCGAGCGAGCTTTAACTGGTAAGTTCCCAAGGCAAAATGTATGACTTGTTCTTCACTAAGCCTTGGGAAGTTTTCTATTTCATTTGCTTCGATTCGCATGAAGTCTGCTCTCCTATAATTCAATCTCTTTGCTTCCACATAATTGTGCAATTTGTTTGGTATGTGTAGTTTAGCTCTTATTGAATTCAAAAAGGCTGCTGCGTGTGAACTATCTTCGATGGGGGCGTGGAAGTGGTTTAGAATGGCTGCAGCTATTTTGAAGTCAACAAACATTTTTGGCAACGTTTTATTAAAATAGTTTTGACGCAAAAGTTTAAAATCTCGCTTAAATCTCCCATTTACTACTTCCACCACCCATCGGCACATGGTGGCCAAACGAGACTGATTAGCTTGTTCTGTAGTGAGTTGATTTTCTCTTCTGTCTTTAGTTGGTGGCACATGATGTTCGTAGCCACAAGCTTCTATATCCTGCAAACTATCTCTAAATCCTCTGTCTAGGATAAACGCATCATTACGTTCGAGTAACCAATGCAGCGGCTCATCTTCGTTATTCATTATTTCACTCATGATCTGGGCATCGGTTCTGGTAGCGGCAAATGGCCCTTTGACATCTAATATATAGCCGTCCGTGAATACCATTAAAAACGGCTTCAACAAGTTTTGATATTTGTGTAAGCTGTATGACAGCCGTTGAAACAAAAAGTTGGAGCTTTTGTTAATATATATATATGTACCGTCACATATAATTATGGCTTTGATGTTTTCATCGTTTCCAAATAAAGCCCTTGGAATTGTTAAGTTTCTTTGAAGGATATCATTTCTGGTAATGTGGTCCACACCTAGATGCAGCACAACGTAATCGTTGCTCAGACATTCTCGAACTATAGGCAAAAAACGTTCTAGTTTTCGACGAGACATATGAAATAACGTTGCCAGTCTCTCATCAGAGTCTCCAATTCTAAGTTTTGTTAAATAGATGCCTAATGCAGTTCTAGGCTGGTTACAACGTTCACTTAGTGACGGAGTTTGTTCTAATATAGCTTCGAACTGATCGTAAGTGCGCCCAGTCCATAAGTGCATCTCTTCATTAGACAAGGTGCCTCTGTTTTCGAAGTCGATTCTGGGCTGGTTGTTAGCAGCCATTCTCATCAAGTTACAGAGCGATGTAAACTGAGCGTCATTAAAATCATGTGTCACATTACACATTTGCGGCAGGTTGCTCCATTCAATATTTTGTAAGTGTTCTGTACACGCGTTCTGTAGCGCTATCAGGAATAAAAAGCTTGCTCTCACAAAATACATTAATTCTTATCGCGTTTGGTATATGATTACGGGTAATATTAGCACAGTTGTTGTAAATACAATGCACCGAAGTGTTCGGTGCCCTCGTGTATTCTTGAGAGTGCAATGTACCAGGCGCTCGCGCCGCTTGCTGTGCAGGTCTATGATCACGCTCAGTCCTCTGCCAACATCGGTGACACAAGCTTCGAGTACTGTCGAACACCACCTGAAAATAATAACAATTAATACTTAAAATAAATAAATCCTATGCCTAACTACTCAATATAATAAAAATAAAAGGTAACTAACCTCCAACACAGCATGTTGTTGTATAAACGCGGCGAATTCTGGTCGTTCCCTTTGCAGGTTATCAGCCAAGATATGCTGCTGGTACCGTCCGCGGTAAAGTCCTCGACGACACATCACACAGTTTCGAAAAACTTCCATTATCGGTAGGCAGTTCAAAAGTCAATAAGTCGAGCCAAAGTTAACACATTAGGGAAAGAAACAGGGTCCAAAAGCAAGCCAGGGTCAGTAAAAACAGAGAAAGAAGTTCAAACACAGCACTATCGTAACAAGACGTGACGTAGCCACTCACTTGATGCGATGCGACTGATTATTGTAGCCGTCCGGCGCGGCGCGTACACAACCGTTCCCCTCCCCCGCGTACGCATCCCTCTCCCCACGGCCCTTACATCGCTCTTCTCCCTTCTCGCTCTTGCTACTGCATTGTATAGGAGCCTTTATGTATGGATATAGTAATCGTGAAACCGTTATTTTATGTTCTTTAAAACAAAAAATGCTGGTGTTTGCATGGCTGTAACTCAAAACGGACAGACTTTTGGGGAAAGTTCCAATAGTATATTTTGATGTACTATTGTATGCCAATTCGAAAATGTGCTGCTCATTTTTATTGGACTATTTTTTTAGACCAGGATGCCCGTTCTCCTTTATTTTGAACATTGTGTTATCTTTGAGTACATCTATGTATATATAGGGTGTTTGATAATATACGCATAAAAATGAAAGGGGTTATTTTGATGAGCTTAATAAGTACATTTTTGAAATGTTTACCATAGAAATGTCAAATTTATTTAGGCATGTAAAAACAAACACTTTCTTAAACTTATGTTGTGCTATTGCATAATGCTTGCCATCTAACCACAGATACTGTATTGGTGACATCTCGAGATATCTCTTCTTGTCCCTGCCATTTCCGAAAGAGATATTAAGTCGGCCTTTATTTTGGATGTCGATTGCAATAGTAGGCAGTAAGTTTTATCTCGAATTAATCACCTAAAATTAGTCGATGGTCTTTAAAATTTGATAATAAACTTAACTAGTAGTTTTTTTTTCGAGAAGTCTTTTATTATGTTTTGAGAAAACGTCTCTTGAATATCGACAGTATATTACCAAACATCCTGTATAGATATATATTTATATCGAGCCGTTTTTATAAGTTAGTCTCTTAAGTAGTTAATTCATCTATTATCCTGTTTCTTTCAAAATCTTTTTTGTATTGGTATACGCCAATGTATGTGTTTTAACCCGTCATGGGTGACTTGTAGAAAATGCTGATTAGCATTGAGTCCTCCTTTTGCACACTGCTTTCTGTGCAATAAAGGATTAATATAATAACATAGAGGCCTCTTCTGCGGCCTGCACCGAACGGCACTCTCCTATCAGCCGTAGGACGTCCACTGCTGGACAAAGGTCTCTCTCATTGATCTCCAGGAACTACGGTTCGAAGCGGCCTGCATCCAACGCCGACCTGCGGTTCTTACCAAGTCGTCTGCCCATGGCACTCAACAATCTTTAAAACGATCTATTTAATTTTCTATAACCTTGACGTCAGGTGACCAAAAATTGCCCAAATTAAGTGTTGTTCTTTTATTTTTGAAGGCGAGTTTTCAACCGTTTAAAACGGCAACATTTTATATAAAACGTTTTAAATCGGTTGTTTAACATCTATACTCCAGAACCTTTCTGACCCAACGGCCGTCAGTTCTTCGAGCTATGTGTCCCGCCCACTCCCACTTCAGCTTGCTAATCCTCTTGGCTACGTACTAATAATAATGAATAAGACAGACATGGCGAAAGAAAAAAAATACGAGCCTTACAGTAGTCGCATATGATGTGATACAAACAAAATAGAAAACACAAAACAAATCCTAATCTTATCTTATCATCACTCTGAAAGTTGGTCATTGAAAACTCGATAACGGCTCTGTAAATGCGATTAACCGTAAGTAAATTGAAAAATAGAATGAGGCTCATTGTATTCATAATATGCTATGATGAAATACAAACTCCAAATCTTTAATAAAAGAGGCCTTATTACAGTCTCGTAGTAAAAAACATCTGACCACCGCGCGCGCTCATTAGTCAAAGCTACCTATTTGTATGATTTGACAACTTCTTAAATCATATTTAGCCACTAAATACGTTTAAACATCGTTGCTAAAGTTGCCGACATAGCTCTCAAAACTAGCAAGTTGAAGTGGCAATGGGCTGGCCACATCGCTCGTAGAACCGATAACCGTTTGGGAAGAAAGGTTCTCGAGTGGAGACCACGGACTGGAAGACGCAGCGTAAGCCGGCCCCCCACAAGGTGGACCGACGATCTAGTAAGAATCGCGGGGAGCCGTTGGGCACAAACGGCTACCAACCGCTCGTTGTGGCGATCTAACGGGGAGGCCTATGTTCAGCAGCGGACGTCTTCCGGCTGATGATGATGATGATCGTTGCGCAAGCCGCCCTAAGTATAAATAAATAAAACTAAAATCAAAAAGTCTTACCGTGCTGTTATATTTCTTATAATAAGGATCAACTTCCATCATCTTCTCGTGTAGATGCTGGAACAGCTTATCGAACACATTGTAGTGCAGTTTGAAGTCTTTGTCTTTTATCTGAAGGTAGCGGACGTGGATATCAGCAAGCAAGCCGTTCAAGTTTGATATGCACGGGTTCTCTGGGGGGGGGATCCCTTCCTACCTTGCCAGTCACATAGTAGCGTTCACTAAAAATTTAAAATGTATTAGATAAAAAATACTTTATTGAAATCAACAGTATAAAACTAAGATAGCTCTAGAAAGGGGGGGGGGGGGTAATGCACAATACACCCCAATGCGGGACGTCAGTGCAGATCTTTATCCCCCCACCCTATCTATACACTATATAGTGCGACTGGTCGCGCAGATTGAAGGCCTGTATTCAAAATCACGAAGGTAATTTTAAATAAACTTTTGTGTCATAAGAATCTATGTTTTGTTAAGTTCATTTTGGTATATAAATGGTTACATAATGAATAAACTTGTTTCAATTATTTTATATTAAACATGTGACAGAATTTATGACCTGACTAGGTATTTATTGTTAGAAGATTATGTAGGAACCATTTATTAAGTGTATTTAGGTCTTTTTGAGCTTCATTGACCATATCTTGTATAGATTGACCAATATAAAACAGACTAGTGTCATCCGCGTACAACGTCAAGCTACCTGTTAGTCCTATATTGTTTATATTGTTGACATAGATTAGAAAAAGCAATGGGCCTAAGACGGAACCTTGCGGAATTTCACACGTAATTTTGCAAGGTGTGCTCATAATATAGTCGCCTATTTTTACTATTTGATGCCTGTTAGTTATGTAAGATAAAAGTAGGTCATAGGCTTTTCCAGTAACACCTAGGTTTATTAGTTTTTCGAGTAATTTAGAGTGACTTACCGTATCGAAAGCTTTTTTGAGGTCAATGAAAATCCCTAGGCATAGGTTTCTTGCATCAATGTTTGTCTTAATATTTGTTATTAGGTCGATGATTGCCGAAAGCGTGTTTGATTTTGGCCGGAATCCATACTGTTCTTTGATGAGAAACTTTTTATCAGACAGATAATCATTAAGTTGGGTGTAGATTATCTTCTCAAAGATTTTAGATATAACCGGTAATACTGAAATGGGCCTGTAATTACTAGGATCAGTTTTAACACCAGATTTCTAGATAGGGGTAACTTTTGCCAATTTAAGATTATCTGGAAATATGCCTCGCTCGAAACATTTGTTTATACAGTCTGTTAACGGTTTGACAATAAAGCTTTTTATACATTTTAATGATTTGGTACTAATACCATCGATGCCTGTACTAGTATTTTCATTCGGTTTTCAATAATTTTAATTACCTCTTTAGTTGAACAGGGGTGAAATTCAGTAAGTGTAATGTCGTGCACATATTCAGGGCTATACATTAAAGTGTTACCAGAGTGAAGGTGATATTTAGTGGATATTTTGTTACCCAATTCAATTCCAATCGAAGAAAAGAAATCGTTAAAAGCATTGCAAATTTGTGTTCCGTCTGTAATAAATAACTTGAGTGCTTAATAAAATTTTGGGTGGGACACTATTCGACTTGATTTTATTTACGGCTAAGGTATTAATGAGATTCCAAATTTTTTTCGGGCTCTTTTCACATGTTTTAAACTCTTTCAAATAGAAGCTACTTTTGTCCTTTTTTATCTTCCTACTTACTCAATTTCTTTCTTCTATAAATTTCTTTTTCAAGTCTTCATTTTCTTTATCGGTCTTCATTTACTGCCATAGGCTATTTCTTTTGTTAATTATATCTATGACTTCTTTATTAATCCAATCATTTTTCGGTAGATTTGTTATTTTCGTTTTAAATATTTAATTTTTTATAATATGTGTTTTTACAAAAAGTTCTAAATTATTATAATCGTTTTCCTCATTTGTATAAGTAGTTTCATTAATACTTTTTTGTAAGCTTTCGTAGTTGACGGTCTCGTATTGAATTCGCTGTTTGGTTTGCGTTTTGTATTTCGCAAGTTCTAGGTAGATTTGTTTATGATCGGATAGCGAAGATTCCAACAGAGCAAATTGAAAATTATTCTTATATAAGTCCGATGATACGTGATCCAAAATAGTATTAGTTGTGTCAGTTTGGCGTGTAGAGTAACGTTTATCTATTTTATTCAAAATTTTATATCCTGTTTCATCTAGCACATCCAGATATCTTTTGGTATAGTTATTAGTGGTAAGTAAATCCAAATTAAAATCTCCGAAAACCAACGATCTTGATCTTCTTTCCAGTTGTTCTGAGTTCAATGTGTTCAAAAAGTTATTAACGTTTGTTTCTCCTGGTTTGTAGATGCCTCCGATGTTTAGAGAGAACTTGGATGAATATATATCCTTCTCACTTTCTACACAAACCACCAAATCGTTTATATAAAGAATAAACAACAAAGGACACAAAACAAAGCCTTGTGGACTCCCATTGAAATATGTTTTACCTCTGATTTATGTCCATTACATTCCAAAACTTGCTTTCTGATTTCTAGATAGGACTTTAGAATGCATAGCTCTCTTTCCCGAATACCGTAATGATCCAGTTTTCCCAGAAGAATCTTATGGAACACAGTCAAATGCTTTTGATAGGACGCAAAAAGGACCGTATGTATTTTTTGAGCTATCCAAATCCCATAGAACCCTTTCGAGTAGAGAAGCTATTGCATTGCTTGTGCTTTTTTTCCTTTGGAACCCAAACTGTCTATCATTTATTATTTTGTGAGTTTCTATGAATGTATAGAGTTCATTGGCAATATATTTTTCAAAGATTTTACTAAAGACAGGCAAAAGTGATATTGGTCTATAGTTATTTGCATCGGAATGTGAACCTTTTTTATACAAGGGAATTACTTTACCTAATTTAAGCACATCGGGAAAGCCTCCATTGTGTATACGGTTATTTATAACTACGGCTAAGGGTGAAGCTATTACATTTTAAAGTTTCTTTATAATTAGCATGGATACATCCCACAGATCGCTCGAGCTCTTAGATTTTAACTGATCAATTATTTGAACAATATAATTTGGAGTAATATCCTACTCAGGTCACAAACAACTCACTTAATGAGTAGTGCCCTGCTTACATTGATTGTGTATTCATAATTTGAAAAAAAACAATTTGCTACAACTTTTATCATACTTTTACCTATAGTAATGTGAAGAGTGGAACTAATTACCACTTAGTGTTTCCAGGCCATTATTTATTTATTTATTTATAGACAAGCAGCATTATTGCTGTTATGTCTACATCACAGGGTGTTGAAAGGCTCTGGTAGTATTTTTTTAATAATAATATTGCAGGACATTTCACACAACGTTATCTATCTCCAAACTAAGCAGAGCTTGTACTGGGAACCAGATAACCGATAGAATACTTATGAATGAATGAATGAATGAAATACTCTTTATTGCACACCAAATAAAAATACAATAATGGAAATAAACAATAAATAAAGGTACAATGGGCGGTCTTATCGCTAAAAGCGATCTCTTCCAGACAACCTTTGGATGGACAGGATAAACAAAATCAAAAGACGGCGGTGTAAGAGTACCTACAGACATAAACAGAACCCACAAAATAAAATATACATATTAATTATACTAATAAACATAAACTTAAATACATACAAATAATATAAGAATAAATAAACTACACTACATAAAGAGGATAAATAACATAAACACTAACTAGCAGTTACGAGACAACGAAAGGAAATGGTTGTATACCTTGACTTTGAAAATAGGAAGAGATTGGGACGACCTTACAGACAAAGGTAAGGCGTTCCACAGTCGCACAGCTTGTACTGTAAAGGAGTCACCATAAAATTGTGAACTATGGATGGGAGTTCGAAGCTGTAGAGCTTCGGAAGAACGAAGGGTTTGAGAGTGTCCCTGATACAGAAACTCGAAACGCTCCTTTAGATAAGAAGGTGAAGTGGGTTTATAGAGAATGTTATAAAGAAGTGATACAATATGTGCATTCCGGCGAAGACGTATAGGGAGCCACTTGAGTTTTGCGCGGAATTCTGAGACATGGTCATACTTGCGCAAGCCGAAATGAACCGAATACAAAGGTTTTGAAGGCGCTCAAGTTTACTCATTTGGACTTCGGAAATGTCGAGGTAGCTGGCGTCGGCGTAATCTAAGATAGGGAGTAGAAGGGATTGTGCAAGCGTAATTTTGGTGGCGGTCGGTAAAAAGTTACGAAGTCTACGCAACGAAGCTGAAGAAGCAAACACTTTGCGGCTGATCTCAGCAATACACGGCACCCATGATAGTTTGGTGTCCATGATAATTCCCAAGTTTTTCACCGTCTGACTGATAGCTATTTGTGTTCCATTAAAAAGTACAGGTGGGAGTTGTGCAAAATCTAGCCTAGGAATCATTTTGTGACTACCGATTATGATCACTTGTGTCTTTTTAGGGTTTACGGTAAGACCAAAGGATTTGCTCCAGTCACAAATTCGGTCCAAATCTGAGTTTATTAAACTGATAGCTCCGTTAATGTTGTCAATCGGGGCTTGTGTGTAAATTTGTAAATCATCTGCATACAAGTGGTAGGAAGAAGAAAGATTTTGAGATATTGAATGAATAAAAACACTGAAGAGGAGAGGAGATAAGACGCCGCCTTGGGGGACACCAGCAAGAAGGCTACACCATGAAGAGTAATTATCTTCAATACGGATGCGCTGCCGGCGTCCAAACAAATAACTACGAAACCAGTCAATAGCCGTTGGAGATATGTTAAGAGAGCTTAATACACCCAGAAGTATGTCGAAATCGACGTTGTTGAAGGCATTGCTGAAATCAAGTAATGACAGCACTGTCACCTTCCCACTTTCCATTCCAAACCGAATGTCATCGGTTATCTTGACGAGCGCTATGACTGTGCTATGTCCGGGGCGAAAACCAGATTGGAGAGGATTTAACAGGATATTATTGGATAGGTAGGTACCGAGTTGTTTATGGACAAGGCGTTCAAGGACTTTTGATAGAAAGGGAAGTATGGATATGGGACGGTATTCAGAAAAAGAAGATGGATTGGGTTTCTTAGGTAAAGGAATTATCTGTGCTTCTTTCCAGACGTCAGGAAAAGAGCCGGAATCGATTGAGGCATTCAGGATGTAGGTGATGATAGGAACGATTTCGTCAAGTATTATACATTTTTTTTTGTAAATACTTACTTATAATAAATAGAGAAACAACTAGACCAGGAACAAATATCTGTAAGATCATGCAAACATTTGTTCCGCGCTGGGAATCGAACCCGCTACCTCTTGCGTCTCAGCCGACTATTCGCCCACTGCACCACGGAGGTCGTCGTATTGTCTTATTAGTTTGTAGAAAGATATTGAGTTTGTTTTAAAATGATCTACCTATCTAATTATAATCTCGGAGTCTTCAAATGAATGAGTTTCTTGCAGGCAGGTGAATCATCATCGACCACACTATCACATACCATCATGTGAAGATATTGTCAAACGATTAATAGAATTCAAAAGAAATCACATAATCTATACTAATATTATAAAGAGGAAAGATTTGTATTTTTGTGTGTGTATGTTTGTAATGAATAAACTCAAAAACTACAGTCTGATTTAAACAATTCTTTCCACATTAGAATGCTACATTATCCCTGAGTAACATAGGCTACTTTTTACCCGACTGCGCACAAGAAGGGTAATGTTTTTATTGACAAACAATGCGTGCGAAGTCACAGGCAGGTCAGCTAGTTTAAAATAAAAAGGTACTTACACATACGGAGAAGATAATGAACTCAACATATTGACTAGACCAGAGAATGCCCCACCACTTTGTGCTGGATTAGAGACAGGTTGTCTTTGTTGCGGTTTCGGTGGAAACTTTTTTGTCGGTGTGTTTTCGGGCTGCTTCTTGGAACTGCTGGCTAGATAGATGCCGCCAGCAACAGCCAGAACTCCAGTCGCAATGGCACCAGCGGCAGTAAACCAACCGCTGCTATTTTGGTTCTGATTTTCGTTTCTCTGGTTTGTACCACTTTGGTTCATTTTACAAGGTGATAAAGAAAATCTGGAGTAGAACAAAGATAAATTAATGCAAAAAAGATCTGATAGCAGAGATGAAGCAGTTGCAATTAGAACGTATTTTAAACTTTTGAAATGAATAAATTTAAGTTTATAAATACTGGATGTTAAATTACTAAGGGATCTAGCCACTTAGAATCTCGAATAAACACATAGGTAGGTACTAGAGGTCACTAAAACTTTATACTTAGAGCACTGATTAAAAATTAACTTATAATACTTACTAAATTTCTCTGTTTAAACCCACTTACCAAGATTATGTTTAGTATTTTGGGCGTATGTAGCTTCGGCGTAAAACGCGGTTTTTCAAGCAAAATAATCAGTGTTGTTTTATTTTAGTTTTATTTCCGGGTATATATATCCGCACACACGACTTCTAGCTTGAACGTAAACGTATGTAATGCAAAATATAAAAACTATGAGTGCTTTTATTCCTTGGAAAAACACGAAAACAAATAGGTACTTTAAATAGAATTTAGCGCGCTGCACAACGTCAACAATGTTGCCGGCATTAATGAAAATAATCTACCAATTCTACCATACCCAATATTTAGGGTAAATCAGCCAATTCATGGAACTTTAGGGCACCACCTTCCCTAGCATCGTAATCTATTGCCCAGTAAATAATATCGAATTATTATTGCGCGAGCATTATTATTGTTTATATCCAGTAAAATTAGTATTGTTCAAATATATTTCAACAAATTCTAAACAACTAAAATACAAATTCTCAATATTGGTATCATTTCTACCATAAGGTAGAAATGAATTTGTAGTGGTAATTTTTTGTAATTCGTTCGGGGAGAACCCCAGTAGTGTACAAAAATAGGTCCTCTTTAGGTAGGTAGATTAACTAGTGGTTTGCCCCGAACTAAGATCTCGTGAGTCTCCCTTATAAACCAAAATATATATTTTTGGCTATCAAAATAGTGACACGAAATGCATAACCTTGACCTACAGTTTCAATCAAATTACAGGTAACGCATGTAATTTGGAAACCTGTTATAGGGTAGAAATTGGAGTTATTCTGGATTTCAGACTTTCCCTATATTTTTGTCATCAAAGTTCAGCACGGTGGGGTCACTCGTGTACCCTGTGAATTTTGTCAAAGTTCAGATATTATTATGGCTATTAACTTAAAAAATACAAGGTTCAAACCAAAAACAAAAACGGGGTCGAAATGTTCTCACAAATACCTTTTATTGTACGTGCTATTTGGCAAGATAATCCCATTTTGGTATATAGTCACCCCAAAATTGTGCTATCACTACCTACCTCTATTACTAAATTTCACGATTATCGGATAAACGCTTCGAACGTTATCCTCATACATACTTATATATATACATACAACGCCGATTTGCCAAAGTTGATTTGGAGATCTCACTTCGCTACATCAATAATATCCTGTAAAGTACGAGACTCGCTGTTTACTCCTGCGCAGTCGAGTAAAAAGTAGGCTTCGTCTCAATCCAGGTAATAATATATCTATGTACCAAATTTCATCTAAATCGGTTCAGCTATTACGACGTGGAACCATGCGGATTGGCTGTCGATTTCAAACTGATAGAGTAATGAGAAATTGGCCTAATCCCGCAAATTGGATAGCGCTATTGGATCTAGGGAGCTAGGAATAGGGTTACCAACTTTTTTCTATCAAATATAGTATTTTCGAAGCTGTTACCTCTAAAAATATAGTAGATGGCAAAAAAAAAATATAGTATGTGGTTAAAATATTTATTTTTTAAATGAGTATTTTTTGCTGCTCTGCGCCTCAATAACGCAATTATATTATTATACTATATATAAGAAAGCATTCATATGCTTGATGGCAGTCCAAATCGAACTTAAACACCATTAATTCTGCTTTTATTTAATTCAAACTGGCCCTGTTACGCTCATCTCTCCATTTCGTCTTCATGACAGAAAATATGCGCTCTGTGAATGCTGGTGTTACAGGAATTGAAAGAATAAGTGATACGATTTTTAAAATAAGTATGAATTAGTTAAAAGAAGAAATTCTTGCCATTTTTCAACAGTTGATCTAATAGAAAATTTTTGGTCAGTAAGTACAATGTCCAAAATTTTGTTCATTTAATTAATTTCTGAGTACAAATTGTTAAAATTAATTTTTAGTTTCTCAGCAATTTCTAATTTTAGAGCGGAGCGGGCTTTAAAAAAGGGCTACGTTCCGCTTTACGCAAAATATAGTAGTTTCGCCTAATAAATATTTTTTTTTGGAATTATAGTATTTGATCCCCTAATCTAATAGGATACTACTATATTATATAGCAAGGAACGTCCGTCGCCCCTGCCGCCGCCCTGAAAAGAAGGCAATTAATTAAGGGTCAGCCCCACCCCTGCACCCTAGATTGCCCCTGCGGCAGGAGTGTGAGGTATTCCTTCATAGATAAAAATGTCTCAACGATCTCATTTTCTCAAACAACACGTAATGGTTGCTGTTTTATGTTATGTGTGTTCGGAGAGTTTTCTGATTCAGTGGGTATCACTGTCGGCCGGTTCTATTTTGGCGTATAAAAAAATCTATTGAGCTGTGTTTTTCGCGAAAGTCCCAGCCAGAAACAATTTTCTGTTTTTTTTTTATGTCGTGATCAACGTGGACCAATGGGAGAATAGAGCACTCACTCCGGAATCCGGTTCGGTCAGACTATAATGTAGTGCAAAGAGAATTTAACTACTAAAATATGTAACGTAGAGTAGAGAGACTGTAGTGTATACCTAGTTAGCTCAGGCAAGAGCGCTTTGTTTGTTCCGGTGTAGTGTCGCTGTCGGTCGAGTTGTAGCCGTGTAGCATTTGTTGAGACGACGGTGTAGGTAAGTATCTAGTTTTAGTTAATTATAACTGAGGTAGGCCTTTCTGGAAAAACTAAAATACATCTACATGCATGCAGATAATGACGTATCTTCTTATTATGCAAAATAATTGTAAATAGGTACCTACCTAAATTACCTATGGCTATGTAGTATAACCGCGCATGCTGTTTTTATCATTGGAGTTTGGAATGTAGAGATTACCGACTGATTCATTGCATTGCGGTGTGGAGTGGTAGGTAAATGCTAAAACTGCTTATCAAGTTTTTTTGCAAGTCTGCGCTAAACACTACAGACTAAACACAATCACATAATTATCTAGTTTAGTCTTCTTTTTCTCTAGTTTTAGTACTCGGCTGGTAATATATTCCTATTTCGGTAGACCTTCAATTTATTTTTATTATTTTACCGACACTTCTAAGAATATTGTAATTTGTCAAAGGATTGATAAATGGATTTAATTTGGTTGAATATGTATTAGTTACTTATTATTAGAAAGGGACTGTCAAACGGACCCTGGTTGTGTTCACGTTGTTTTTTCGTTTCCCGGCTAATTAATTGTGTTTTTTTCTGATATTTGCCTTCTAAACTTAGTTTACTTAAGAAAATCTAGTTGGTGGAGGTATAATTGTTTAACTCTATATATTTGTGTTTGTCTTTCGTCGCTGTGGTAAGAATTTTGTAGTGTATTGTAGTTTGAAATTGGGTGCGCTGTTTGCATGTGTCCACCATCATGGAAGAGATGGTGGATAGCGATTTATTGGATCCTGGTCCCGAATTTGAATTAGACCTTCCACCAGGATTTAAAATTCCCTCACCAGAGCTATTCTGTGAAATTCCAGCGCCGGAATCTTGTGAGGATGGGGCTATAGCTCCATCCTCCAAGTCCCCTACCAGGCGTCCCGAGTTTCTGAAAGAAAAGAATGTTACTCCAACTTGGAAAACAGTTATTAAAAAAAAAGATAAGAGAGCTATGAAAGTCGAAAAACTGAAATCAATCTCCAAACCAAAAAATCCCATCAACAAAGTTCTATCTAATCCTATTCTAATACATGACAATAGCACTGCTGTCCCGCGTGTAAGCAACCGCATAGTCCCAACAATTAATAAGGCAATTCAGCCACACACAAAAAAAGTAAACCAGCCAGGTATTCATGCTGCTCCAATGGACCTGACCCAAGATGATACACCAAACCTGATCCAAAACTCTCCTCCTACCCCCATTACTCGTGACCATTATGAGTGTAATGACTGTGGTCCCTTCCTGATCTATGTAGAATTGATCATAGAAAATGCTACGCCTGGAACTACCCTTCACCCCTTGAAATTCGGCTCATTCCTCTTCAGAAATAAGTTCACATCCATCTTGAATGATGGTATAAAAAAGATAGGCCGCAATCGCCTAGCGGTTAGTTTCAAATCTGCGGATGCAGCAAATCAATTCTTAAAAAATGATCTGATGTCCCAAAATAACTTCAAAGCATATATACCATCACATAACATTTCTCGCATGGGTATAGTCAAAGGTATCCCTTCTGACTGGTCTCACGAGGAAATTATTGAAGCAGTTCGCTGCCCGGTGGGTACGGGGAAAATAATTAAAACTAGAAGACTGAACAAAAAAATTATTACGACGTCGGATGGCAGTTCTTGGGTACCTACTCAAACTGTTGTCTTTACGTTTGATGGTCAAGTTTTGCCCAAAGAGATAGCTTGTTGCTATACCATGCTGGCGGTGGAGCAGTATATCTTCCCCACTATCCAATGTTATAGCTGCTGTCGATTTGGGCATACTAAAGCTCATTGCCGTTCTAAACCTAAATGCTACAAATGCTCTGACAACCACACAGGAGACTCATGCTTGGTTGATGTAACTGAGGCAATTTGTATGTACTGCTCGGCACATCACTTCGCCACTAGCAAGATTTGTCCTGAATATACCAGGCAAGTCAATATAAAACACCATATGGCTTATCACAATGTTTCATACCAAGAGGCAATTAAAGTAATCCCGCAATCTAAGAAGTCCTTTGCAGAAGTTGCATCAAGTCAGCCTGAGTCCTCTCAGCTGATGTCTCCATCTTCTAATAAGATACCGTCTTCCCAACCTTCTGCAGTTCCTCACTCGTACCGAAAAACGATAATTCGCCCTCCGCGTCCGCGCCCAGCTATCGTTCCTGGCTATGACCAAAAATCCCATAGAGAATTAATACATTCTTATGATATTCCTGCACCATCAAACGGTTGTGCTATCAAGTCTAGGAAAAGAAACATTCCCAATATTAACATTTCCTCTAATGGCTCAATTATACCAGTAGTTGATAAAGTTAAATTCCTTGGAAAATTTTTTGACTCTAAACTGAATGGTTTGGCTCATGTTAATCATATGTTGGGTAAAAGTGAACGTGGTATCAACATTATGAGATGTCTGGCCGGAGTTTGGTGGGGTGCCCACCCATTATCACTTAGAATTTTATATAATGCCATAGTAAGGAGCCACTTAGATTTTGGTTCTTATTTGTTAATCCCTGGAAATAAAGCTCCTATTAAAAAACTTGATGTATTTCACTCTAAAGCGCTCAGAATAATCATTGGGGCTATGAAATCCACACCTATAAATGCTCTTCAAGTCGAATGCGCAGATCCCCCACTGAATCTAAGGCGACAATACCTTGCAGATAGGTTTATTTTTAAAATTAGCGTTTTTGCAAATCACTCTCTAATTCCTAAACTTAAATTGTTAGATCTTTACACCCAATCTAAGCCATTCTGGAGACATAAGCTCTTACCCCCCTTAGTTAAAAGCTACAGAAAGCTTGATAGGGTCAGATTTAAAGTGAATAGATTTTCAGTTCACCCTCTTTTTATGTATGATTTCAAATCCAAAATTTTCCAACCTGATGTTAGGCTATCAATAGGTATTAACAAGAAATCTCCTAACCTAAATTTCGAATTTAATAAAGTAGTAACAGACCTCTAGAGTAACTCCGATGTATTTTTCACTGATGCATCCAAGACTGACCTTCTTGGGTCCGTGGGAACCGCTTTTTTACATGCCAACTCTAATATATCTCAACTATTTAAATATCTGCATTATTGTTCAAATTGTTCTGGCGAAAGCCTAGCTATCTTAGAATGTATTAAATTTATCAGAAACAATTATATCCCTGATTCCGTAATTTTTCCAGATTCCAAAAGCAGTCTTCAACTATTAATAGCAAACCCTTTTGGCAAATCAGCCTCATCCTGTCCTATTTCTTTGACTATCAAACATTTCCTTAGACTTTGCCATGATGACAATTTGAATGTCACATTGGCATGGATACCTGGCCACAGTGGTATAGTGGGTAATGAGCGGGTGGACAGTTTAGCTAAATTTGCAATTGTCCATGGTAGTAAACGTAATTTTACCACATACCCCCATGACATTATTTCTATTGCCAAGCAAAGTTTAGAAAAATCCTGGAACTCCCACTGGGTGAGTTCAGGGCACACAAAAGGTAATCATCTATATAAGATTCAGCCGTTCATTTCTTTCAGACCTTGGTTTGCAAAAATTAAAGCTACTAAGCAAATTACTTCCACAATTTGTAGGATGAGAATTGGACATTGCTCTTCATCGGTGCACCTCCGAAAAATAAGAGTGAGAGACTCTTCACTTTGTGAATGTGGTCTTGATGAAGGGTCTATTAATCACATACTGTATCACTGCCCCAGATACTCCTCACCTTCCCTATATAATATTTTATTTTATTGTAAAGCTCCTCTTCCATCTAACTTAACTTCCCTTTTATCACTACAAAATAAAAACGCTATATGTGCCCTTACCAAATTTATAGCCCATTATGATATTTAATTATAGTTTACTAATTTATATATATATATATATATTAATATATTGTATTTATTTGCTTGATATTAATAATAACATTTAACACATTGTTGCAGATATCAGATAAACTCGCGTCGCGTATAACTTTAAACCCATTTTAACTTTATTTTACATTTAACCGTGCCGTGAACCTACTACGTGAAGCTGGCAGGAATGTTCCTCACGCCTTATTAGAGGAATAAGTTGCCATTTAAAAAAAAAAAAAAAAATTATTAGAAGGTATTGTAGGTATGTCAAATAGTGCTCTGTTAGTTTGTAGTTTTATGTAGTTCCAACATGATTAATGAATACAGATTTATTGTGTCAGATATAGGTAGGTATATCTACTATATCCCTGAGCGGCGGGGCGGTTCAGATAGTAGAATATTAAGAGAATATTATTAAATATTATGCTTACCAAGGAGGGTGTTTATAATCCAACTAAGCCATGTTATGGAGTAGGTAGGTAGGTACTGTATAATATACAATAAATAAAATACTACACACCTGAAGTAATAACAGTTCCAGTATAAGCTGACCTCTCGTTCTATGAAAAGTCTACACAATGCGAGGTCAGCTTATACTGGAAATGTATAGCTTGATGTGTAGCCATGTGTTCCTACTATGTCTCTTTATTTTACAGCAATTATTTTATTACCAATATCACTAACCTACTTAATTCTCTAGAGTTCCTTGTGAAGTCTCCGTTCCTCTTCATTTCACCTAAATGCTGACGACGTACAGCTCTACCTTTCTTTCAGTCCCGAAGACATTCATGATGCCATACACCTCCTGACTGAGGGTTTACGTGCTGTTTCTTCTTGGTCACATACATTTGGACTACAGATCAACACTAGTAAAACCGAAGTGATGTATACTGGCCAGTCGGGTCTTTATTTCTAGGCTTGATCTAATCTCTCTCCCTTCTGTTACGTATAACGATGTCCCCTTAGCTTACTGCTCTGAAGTAAAGAATCTTGGCCTAATCATCACTGAGAATTTATCATGGGAGCAGCACATTACTGAAGTCAGCAGGTAGATGTATTCCTTCCTTTTTTGGCTAAAATTACTCTTGTAAACTCCATTCTACTCCCTATCCTAGATTATGCAGATGTGTGCTATCCCGACGCTACTGAGAAGCAACTTAATAAACTGAAGCGGTTGTTAAACCTCTGCATCAGGTATGTATACGGGCTACGCAAGTACACCCACATCTCACAGTACCGCTCGCAGTTAATGTGGCTCAAAATTTCAGTTTCGTCAGGATACTCATATACCTACTCTGGTCTTCTTTTTATCATCCTTCAAAATCCTCTGTCTCTTTGCTATCTTAGAGAACGTTTTCTCTTCTTTTTCCACCTGATCGTCCTTCTCAACATCTTTTACTCAAGACGCCTAATCACAAAACTTCTTTCTTCACTAACTCTTTCACTGTGACTGCTATCCGCTTGTGGAACTCTCTTCCAGTGGAAATCCGCAAGGCCGCCTCTATGGGAATCTTCAAATCAAAACTCTTTAAACACTTCACCTCTCTTCAAGATACCCAACAAAATTGAGCACTTTATGTAGGTATGTTTATGTACTCAGTGTTTATGTATGTGTATTATTATTAATTTTTGTAAGTTTATTTTATGATACCTAAGCTAAAGTTTGTTTCTATTTTCTGGCACTACCACTTTCTCCACACTATACAAAAGTTAGCTGGAATAAAATGCTAATTAGCATTAAGTTCGTAGAAACAAACTTGTTTCTATTTTCTGGCACTACCACTTTCTCCACACTATACAAAAGTTAGCTGGAATAAAATGCTAATTAGCATTAAGTTCGCCTATGTGTTATTTTATTAGTGCAATAAAGAATTTTCTAATCTAATTAAGTCTGGTGGTAGTTCCACCATATCTATTTCTGCCATCACGCAGCGTTGTTGTGTTTCGGTTTGTAGGGTATGGATGCTGGTGAGATTACAGGCACATGAGGCTTTACACCTTTATGACTCAAGTTGATTGACGCAGGGCAGTGCATCGTAGCCTCGTAGGGCATGTTTCTAATGTGCGTGACCTACGAGGTAATACTCTGTTATAGGCGATTGTTACCACTTAACATTAGGTGGGCCATATGATTGTTCGATCATGTATAAAAATAAAAAAAAACAGTCATACAGTCCCTAGAACTAGTTGCAATACAATCTACCTACTAAGTAGGTAGACTAAAAACATATCTGATTTAGGAAAAAATTATGTAAGTATAGTACCTACCTTTTTTGCAAAGTACAGTTAGGCTATGTTAACCGTCAGTGCCTCGTAGGTACTGTACTACCTAACGCAGATCAGAAATATGTGATTCAAATCCTAGCATTGTCTTGATGCTGAACCAATAATAATATATTCTAATAATATTCGAATATGCCCCCAAATTGATCGAAATACCTAAGTACAGTTTAGAATATTTGCAAGCCATATATGTTCTTGGGTAGTATAGGACTGAAGTTGAAACCATACTAACCAACAGTCAACTTTTTTTTCCGTAGATCCAATCGTTGGTATAATGTCGAAAAGGAAGAATTTGGATGTATACCTAGCCGAGGTGTTCAAGAAGTTCATTGCCATAAAAGATGACGACTTCAAGCTGGCTCAGGAGGTGTTCAAGAGCGTCTTTGAACAAGTCAAGCAGAAGATGGGGGAGCAATGCAATTATTTCAATAAATACAGCAGTCAGGTACCTACCTAAAACTGGATTCCTAGTGTAAAAATCGCTTTTTAAATTTAAATAAATATACTAGCCGCTTCAGTTCTCACGTTTCGGATTGAAATTCTGACAGTTTCTGATTTGTTTACCAGCAGTTGACATTGTACACAAATTCCCAGTTCTTCTACTGGTAAACAAATTCAGTAAGGTGCAGCACCCCAGTAGGGTACTTCTATTAGTTTGCTGTGAAGCACTTAGACATGGAGGCAGAGGCTTGTAACCTTGTAAGGGCTAGAATTTGATAAATTAATCATTGTTGCGGGAAGTAACTGGTGGGGCCCACCCGAATCCTTTGAGCACACTGACTTTTTTCGAGAGACACGAGCCGTTGGAAGACCAAAAGCTTCTTACAAAGCCACTTTCCTACAATTTAAGTCAGACAACATAACTAAAAAAAAATTTAAAAACCATAAAATCGTATTTTTTCAGGTGCTCTATGCGGGAAGCGTCTACGATGGCATAAAAGTGTCCAAAATGGACGAATTCGATATGGACATAGTGATTCGACTACCGATCAACTATGATGACGGAATAGTGTTCGAGAACGACCAGCCAGGGTTCGTGAAACTGAAGATCACCAACGCGTTTGATAATCTAGACAAGCAGCCGAACTGGGAGAGCTGTCATAAAGTGACACGCGAATGGAGGGACACCGACAAGTACTTTCTGCAGAACAAGTTCAGGTTCGCTTCAATTCAAGGTCGTTCAATTGTGACCTCCTTATATTTTATTACCATGTCGAGCAAAAGTCCCACTGAAGCAAAATATTCCTTATGTAGTTCCACATTATTAGTTTTTCTCAGTAGTTCAGTTCAACTGGGATATATCGAAGATACTACGATCCCAATCCTGTGTTACAACGAGCGAAGCAAGCCTCGCAAATGGTCTAGCTAGAGCAGAGGGGGGTGCTTGCTTTGCTCGTCGGCAGCAGTGGCAGCGTTAGGCCAAACATGAACGTAGGCGACATCAGCTTTGCGAGGCCCCTTCATTCCCCAGTCAATAACTAACGTTATATTGAATTATCTGAATTAAGTATCCTATACTTAATAACTTTCATAGTGTTGCCAGACTGCGACTCTGGATAAATAATACCCACGCCTACGACTTGCGTAGGGAAATAATTGCGAATAAACCTTTTAAAACTTGTAAAACATTTTTGCGAGGCCCCTATAGGCGTGAAGCCCCGAAGTTGCCGACCGACGCCTGACGCCTCCACTGGTCAGCAGTAACTGCAAGCTGTTCTATGCTAGATATGAGGATGCGAGACAACCCAGTTGTCAGTTGGTCTTCTACACCCTAACAGTTATATTCTGCAGGCATTGGCTGCACGGGATCGTTCAGAAGGCCTTGAACGAAATGAAGCATAAAGTGGACGTGAACGGGACAATCTATCTCGTCACTTACAAGGTATTGTTTATTGTCTCCTTGTAAAATAGTAGTTAGCATTCAATACGTGACAGTTTGTAAAGCCATTGCCGCTTATTTGCCACAAAGACATTCTTTGACTGATTTGACCCAATCTTATATGTATGTATATGACGCTTAGAATTTATTGAAGTACGCACGCTTGACTTAGGGAGTAAGCTGGTTAATGCGTTACGAAAAGTGCGAACGGAAGTTGAGAGCCAGACGCCATACTAAGAACGGTACTGCAAGGGGTCATCGAATGCTCATCCTCCACTAACACCGCTACAACATCCACGGGGACCCGGGAAAGCTGCTGCCACCAACCCAAAGTCCTACTCCGTTATTTCAAGGAGTTAGGATGGCTGGGGTCAGGTTAGAAGGGGGGTAGTGCACAATACACCCCAATGCGGGACCTCAGTGCAGATCTATTATTCCCCCCACCCTAGAATTAGAATGACGCATATAATTTATTGAAGTAAAACTTCTTTACGCACGCTTGACTTGGAGAGTAAGCTGGTGAATGCGTTACGAAAAGTGATAGAAATATAAGTTATAAAAGAGATATAAGTTAGTGAAGATAGAAAGAGAGTTACGAATCGTATATTTTTAAACGTTAATGTGCGAATGCGAGTTGCGTCTGTCCAGCCAGAATGAACATAGACTGATCGACCTACAGACGTGGACAATACGATTGTGCTAAAGCACAATTGTTTTTTTAGGTATTTATTTTATTTATAGACCAGCAGCATAATTGCTGACATGTGTACATCACAAAGTACTAAAAGTCTCTTAATGTTCACTTTTATAGCAATGTCTTATTAATCGAAACCAGTTATCGAGTTTGTTTTTAAATAAATTTATTGAAGTACCAGAAACAACAGTTTCTAGTAGGATGCTCCCAATTGTGGAGCACCCTGTTTCTGAGGAAGTTATGTCCAATCAGTGTGTTACAAGGTGCACGATTTAATTTAAGTTGTTGTCCTCGGGAAGGTCTTATGTGTTGTTTCATTGTGTAGATAGATGTGTATGTCTGGGAGATTGTAGATGCGAGTAATGATCAAGTAAGTCTCAATAAGGTTACCTCGAAGGCGTTTGAATATCGTTTGAACTGAAACATAGAACGGACATTTGTGACGATTCTTCAATGGTTATCAATTTAATCATTGATTAAAACGGCTATTTATCGCGTATGTCTGCCCTTTTTATCTGTTATCCCGACGTTTCGGCTGTGTTGCAACTTGACTCTCAACCCGTGACCACGACTGTTGCACTGTTACCCGTCTTAATCAATGATTATGTACAGTGATCGCGAAAGGTTGAGAAATACTGTTAATCAATTTGTAGGAGTCCGGCTCGGCGGACATGTGTGACGATTCTTCAATGTTAATCAATTTGTAGGAGTCTGGTCCGGCTCGGCGAACATGTGTGACGATCTTCAATGTTAATCAATTTATAGGAGTCCGGATCGGCAGACATGTGTGACGATCCTTCAATGTTAATCAATTTGTAGGAGTCTGGCCCGGCTCGGCGAACATGTGTGACGATCTTCAATGTTAATGAATTTATAGGAGTCCGGATCGGCAGACATGTGTGACGATCCTTCAATGTTAATCAATTTGTAGGAGTCTGGTCCGGCTCGGCGAACATGTGTGACGATCTTCAATGTTAATCAATTTATAGGAGTCCGGATCGGCAGACATGTGTGACGATCCTTCAATGTTAATCAATTTGTAGGAGTCTGGTCCGGCTCGGCGGACATGTGTGACAATCCTTCAAGTTTAATCAATTTGTAGGAGTCCGGCCCGGCCTACACTCTGAACATTCGCAACGATAAGGACGACGAGCACTTCCTGCTGGACGTAGACCTGGTGCCCGTCATCAGATTCCTACACCCGAGGTGGCCGGACGGTTATAAGTAAGTACTTTATTAGCTAAAATTTATAAGATAAGTTAGTGCTGTGGTAAACACAAGATAAAAACGTTAGCAAAAGACAAATCCATACTAACACTAGCTTCCCCCCACGGCTTCGCACGCAAGGTTTGTCAAAAAAATATAGCCTATGTTTCAACCCAGATCAAAATCTATCTTTATGCCAAATGTCATCGAAATCGGCTGAGTCATTACGACGTAATTGTATAACAAACAAACATCCACACTAATCTCACTAATATTACAAATGCGAAAGTTTGGATGTTTGTTTGTTACACAATCACGCCGTAACAGCTGAACCGATTTCGATAAAATTTGGTATGTACATAGATTAACACTTAGGCTACTTTTTGCTGACATACAACGTGTGCGAAGCCGCTGGCGGAAGCTAGTTGATTATAAATTCGAAAGTAACTCTTGTCTCTCTAACTTTGTTACGTTTTCACGACAAAACAGATTTCGAAATCAGAGCGATTTCGATGAAATTTGATATATAGATAGATCATGACCGGGATCGGGACATAGGCTACGTTTTAGTGGCAGTCGTGGGTCATGTGGTTTGGCGGAACATATACTTGTGCTAGACAAAATGTATTGTAATAATATTGTGGATACTTTGTGTAGCGCGGCCGTGAGAACAAGTAGGAAGGCAAATAATAAGAATACCAAGAAGAGACAGCTGTGTGGATGGAATGAGCATGTTGGTGAGGCCCATCGTGAGGCCAGGCTTAAGTTTAAAATGTGGTTATTATATAACCGGCCTGCTTCAAGACTGATTTATAAAGAAATGATCGAGTCACGAAAAATTTTAAAAAGTTGCCTGAGTTGGTGTCAGAAAAACCAGAAGCAACTAAAGATGGATATTTTGGCTAAACACAGATCGGCAAATGGCTTTAGTAAGTTTTGGAAAGCTACTGGAAAGCAGGAGATTAGGCCTGGCCTCCCGGTGAATGTGGGTGGAATGAGTGAAGCTGTGGACATCTCTAATATGTTCATGGAGCACTTCAAAGTGTCCTCGCCGCTAGGACCCCCATCTGCCTCGATGGATGTGTCTGGGTGTGCGGGCGATGAGCCGCTTGTTCTTTTTACTGCAGGACAGGTCCGGGAGGTCCTGAGGAAAATGAGCGGCGGCAAGTCTCCCGGGCATGACGGGCTCAGTGTTGAGCATTTGAGGCATGCGGGAGTACACCTTCCGAGCATTTTGGTCATGTTCTTCACAATGTGCATTAGTCACTCTTACTTACCACCTGACTTAATGAAAACTATCGTAGTGCCCATTGTGAAGAACAGGACTGGGGATGTCGCAGACATTAAAAACTACCGCCCAATCTCGCTGGCAACTATAATTGCTAAAATACTGGACGGTTTGCTTGATTCTTGCTTATAAAAACATTTAAATCTCCATGACGCCCAGTTCGGGTTTCGGCCCGGACTTTCTACTGAAAGTGCGATTATAAGTTTCAAGCATACCGTCCAGTATTATACAGACCGTAGGACGCCTATATACGCCTGCTTCCTTGACCTCTCCAAGGCCTTTGACCTTGTGTCTTATGATGTGCTCTGGAGAAAGTTGAGGGACCAGGGTATACCGGCTAAAATCCAAAATATATTTAAATTTTGGTATAACAATCAGACCAACGTGAGGTGGGTCAATTCTCTCGAATGCATATAGGTTGGAGAGCGGGGTGAGACAGGGGGGATTGAGTTCTCCCAAGCTCTTCAATCTCTATGTAAACGACCTCATCGTCGGGCTGAGCAGCATGCGTGTCGGCTGCCGGATGAACGGCGTTAGCGTCAACAACATTAGTTACGCCGATGACATGGTGCTGCTGAGCCCGACAGTGGGGGGTCTCAGGGAGTTGTTGGGGGTCTGTGAAGCCTATACTGTTGAGCACGAGCTTATATATAATGCAAAGAAAAGCGAATACATGGTTTTTAAGGTCGCCGGTAAATGTCCCGGTTATACACTGAATATAACCCTAAACGGCTTGAACTTAAATCGTGTTACGAAATTTAAATATCTGGGACATTTTCTTGCCGACGACCTTAAAGACGATGCAGATGTTGAGAGGGAGCGTAGGGCTTTGGCGGTCCGAGGTAACATGTTGGCCCGTAGATTTTCCCGTTGTACTGAACAAGTTAAAGTTACGCTTTTTAAAGCGTACTGTCAGAGCTTTTACACGGGAAGTCTGTGGGTCCGACATACCAAAAGATCATTGGAGGTCCTACGCATCCAATATAATAACATCTTCCGGATGCCCCGATACTGCAGTGCATCGGGGATGTTTGCCTACTATCACACAGATGCACAGTGAATTACCTAGAACTAGCCAGCTGGACAAAAGTCGATTCCTAGAATCGATTAAATCATAATCCTGTCTCATTAACCACACCTCAAAACTCAGAATTCCAGGTATAACACGTGCCTTACCCTTTGTAGCACACCGCCATAGTACTGGAAAGTGAGGTAATAAGGAAAATGCATTTATGCAAATAAATCAGTTGATAGTTTGCAGTGCTTACGACAACATCTTATGACCACTTGTGCTATTTATATTATTGTGAGTGTTATGGATTTTCTACTTGAAGGTATGTACTTTAAATTTCTTCATAAATTGGGATCATTTAACTTGTTGACGTTGATGTTTATAGGCTTTATAGAAATGGACATTTATATCGTGTAAATTTTTCTATTTAGTAACTTTCATCGAGTGTAACTTTTTTTATCCAAATATATCCAGGCCGTTATTTACGTATGTAATAGCCACAATATTTAACTTTAAAATGATATATAGTTTTGCCACCCCAACTCACCCCATTTTTTTTAATTATTTTTTTCAGAAGTTGTGATTTCGATTTCAAAAATCGATTTCTTTGAAGAATGGCGTAAACACAAGAAAGAGGACCGTAATTCAAAGCTCACAGAGTTTGTATTGAACAAAATCAACTGTTCAGATGTCACTCTTGATTCAAAGAAGAATATTTGTACGAAAATTTCAAGTATTTCTTCAAAATTTGCTGAAAAGTGGTCCGCATCGAAAAATACCCTCAATAGGTTTTTGAATAACAATAAGGATTGGTTAGAGGGTAATGAAATACAATTTGAAGTTCAAGTACATCGCCCGTCTGCGTCTTCGTCATCTGGACCAAGTCGGACTACAGGCAGACCCAGAAAAGAATTTGACGAATCGTCATTCAAAACCAAAAAACGGAGGGTTGAAGATTTAGTGCAATCGCGAAGTGCTAGTGAGTTAACCATAGCCGCTGAAGTAGCCAATCGAGTATCTGGTCGAAGAAATGTAGCTAGTTCAATTCATAAAATATCTGACAACTCTCCAAAAGCTAAAACAACCAATGTTGCGTGTGGTGGTCGTCAATTGAGCAGTGATGAAGCTTTAGCTCATTATGTTGATGCTAAGTGTACCAGCCATAGTTACAAACAGACGCGTAAGGTGTCATTGAAGGCGGGACATCAGATATTTCCATCTTATCATAGTGTAGTTAAGTCTAAAAAAATGTGTTATCCTTTAGATGAGTATATTTCTGTGACGGAAACGCGCGCTGAAATTAATCTACAAGGCATTTTAAACAAAACTGCTGATCGTTTAATTGAAGCGCAAAGTGATGTTATAAGAAATGTTGTGTCTTCTAATTCATCCCTTACATTAATTAGCAAATGGGGCTGTGACGGCAGATCAGGCCACAGTACCTATAAGCAAAGGTTCGAAGATGCTAATGCTACTGATGAATTCCTGTTCATGTTTTCATTAGTTCCTTTGAAATTATGTGACGGCCAACATATTATATGGCAAAATCCACGGCCTTCGTCAACTCTCTATTGCCGACCAATCAAATTTATTTTTTCAAAGGAAACTAATGAATTCACCAAAGCCGAAACCAACAAAGTCTTGGAAGAAATATCTCAGCTTCTTCCAACTATTTGTAATGTTGAAGAATATGAAATTACTATAAAACATGACCTCTTACGACAGACGGAAAAGTATGTAACGCTTTGACTGACACACGCTCCCCTCAAAAATGTTATATATGTGGTGCTACCCCGACAATGATGAATGGTGATTTAAAAGACGTAGTCGTTAATAAAGAACATTACGGTTTTGGTTTGTCTACTTTACATGCATGGATACGTTGTTTTGAGTGTTTACTACATATTAGTTATCGTTTGGATATAAAAAAGTGGCAAGCTAGGGGCGCTGACGATAAAATTAGTGTAAAGTTACGTTCAGAGAAAATTAAGTTAGATTTTAAAACTCAGATGGGGCTTATTGTAGACAAACCAAAACCGGGTTATGGTAACACAAATGATGGTAACACTGCACGTAGGTTTTTTATGAATCCGGAACTAAGCGGTGAGATTACAAGATTGGATGTTAATTTAATTAAAAAAATGTGTATATTACTTCGAACATTATCTTCTGGGTATGATATTAATTGCATAGAATTTGAAAAAGTTTGCTCTGAGACTCGATCTCTTTACCTTAGTCTGTATCCGTGGTATAATATGCCTGTTACTGTGCATAAAATCTTATTACACAGTACAGAAGTCATCCAAAGCTGTATTGTTCCAATCGGACAGCTATCGGAGGAGGCTCAAGAAGCCCGTAACAAAGACTGTCGTAGATTCCGAGAGCATCATAGCAGAAAACAGTCACGTATTGCCACGAATGCAGATTTATTATATATGCTGCTGATAACATCTGATCCTGTAATCAACTCGCTTAGGGAAATTCCTAAGAAAAGACCTGAAAAATTTCCCGCAGAAGTGCTAAGCTTGATAGTTCCGCCTTCCATACCTACTACACATCAAGTACCACGTGAAGTTACTTTATGTGAGGAGAACGATTATGTGGTACCTGATTCGTCTAACTGTGACAGCGATGATGAATCATCTGACGATTTCTATTTGTAATTTATTATAATAGTAGATATTATTATAGTTAAGTAATTTAAAGTGGGTGTAGTAATACACCTCTGCCACCCCTTCGGGGAATAAGGCGTGATGATATGTTATGTTATGTTAAGTAATTTAAGTTAAGTTTTTTAAATTGTGTAGATATATAATTTAAATTATTTCGTTAATATGTATTCTTCTAGACTTCTATTTTCAATAAATTTTTATTTCGTACTAAGTTTTTTTATTTTACCACATAACGCAAAAAAAAATGATTCAGTATATGTTATTATGGCTGTAGCGATCATGTGAACCCATAAAATAATTTTGTCCAGCTACCATGTTCTAGACGATTCACTGTGAGATGGCTTTAACGCCATCATGCGCAAAAAAAACGGCATCGCTGATGAGCAGAGTTCGGGGCAGTCGCAACAGCATCCTGAGGACAGTGGCTGAGTGCTGCACATCTCCGCTCTGGAAGTGTTTTGTGCGGAGGGTGATTAATGAAGGAAATAATTTCCTGAGTTAGTCACTCTGGGCACAAAATGGTGTTTTCTATTTTCACCCAGTGCCTATTTTTAATTTTGTATATTTAGCTGTTCTTCTTTGTTGTTTTATTTTTTGTGTGTTTTAGTCTTAAGATATGGACTCTAGTTGTCTGAAATAAAATATTTTTATTTATTTACCCGACTTCGCAGAAGGGGGGTAATGTTTTTATTGACAAACCACGCGTGCGAAGCCGCGGGCGGGTCAGCTAGTATCTCAAACTTTCGCATTTATAATATTAGTGTGATCGCTAGGGATCGGCATAGGTAGTGCTATTTTGGGTCAATGCACCTGAATGATAAGTTAATATTGATATGCCCCGGGCTTTATTCCCCGATTCCCGGGAATTATTTTCTGAAGGTCGATCTAAATGAAGTTAAACTGTTTAAGATACCATGAGTACGCACGACGACATATCAGACTACTCATTTCTGGTTAAGACTAGTCCCGCACAGTGCTGCTTGCCATAATACTTACTGGTCCATAGGCGGGATCTGATTACATATACTCGAAACGGGTGGTTTGATGTGTCGTCATGTGTACAACTACAATGACTTTATAAAATAAAAATATATTTCCCGGGATTTAGAAGGCATATTCATGTTAAGCTAACGGTCACTAATTCCCGTGAATAGCACTACCTACGCCGATCACTAGTGATCACACTAATCACGCATTTATAACTAATAAAACAATTTTTTATCAAATTGTTCACATAAAGGGCTGAAAGTTATATAAATACCTAGTTGTGAACCCAGCATTTATTTTGAATTTCAGGGAAATAAAAGTAGAAGGTAGCACGGTGCGTGATTGGCTGGTCGTACCGAAGCCAAACAAAGGAATCCAAGATGGCGCTCTCAAAAACCGATGCTGGCGACTATCTTTCCAAGACTACGAGCGAGAGATGATGAAGGGATACCAGCAGCTGAAGATGACCATACGATTGGTAAGACAGCATAAAAATATAGTTTTTTTTTATGTGAATCCGATTTTAAAATTGCTTCCATAGTGGGAGGCAATTCAAAAAACGAATGAAAACAAAATCGGGGGATACAGTTTGGTGTTGCAGCTACATATCTATCATCTCTATCCAAAATTTAATTACAGCACTGGTTAGCTGATTGATCAAAGAATTCGATACGCTAAGTGAGGATTGTGACGCATCGCTCGCGGTGGAGGGGGAAGCGCCGCCATTTTGAAGTCATTTTGCTGCGTTTCGAGATTTCCACTAGACCTAAAGACTTCTTAGTGTTCAAATATGAGTATAACATACATAAAATGCGGATTTTATATTATGTATAGAAAATATTACCTGTTACGTACACGTATTCACGGCCACACCCCCTTTTTTACTTTGACACGGAACCAGCTAATGTTCCATTCCACCTGATGTTAAGTGGTAAACATCGCCTGTAACAAAGTATTGCCTCGTAGGTCACGCACCTTAGAAACGTGGCATACGGTGCACTGCCCTGCGTCCATCAACTTGAGGCATAGGTACAGGTGTTAAGCCGCATATGCCTGTAATTTCACCGGCAACTAAATCCTTCAAACCGAAACAGCAATGCTGCTTGGCGGCAGGAATATGGCGGTAGTACTTTCCCTTGCGAGCTTTTTCACGAGGAACTCTACTATTAAGGCGCTAACCGTAGCCGATGACCTAAAGCCATCCTTGAGTGAATGGGCGTAGCTATTGTTTTGGCCCCGCACCAACCGCACCTTACGCCACATGCATCTAACCGACCAGCAAGAAGGTGAGCGCGAGACAGACGAGCACAACCCTCCCGTACGACAGTCAGCGGTACACTGCCGCCCGTCGTCGGCGCAACAACCTTCTAGGGGTACGCCTGCTAATTATTCGGAAAAATTGAAGATAATTAATTGCCACGTGAAAGACCGTCGCAGCACAGAATCATTCATTCAACTCGAAGGTATAGTCTGCCCACATTTAGGGAAAGAAAAATTACAAAATTTTACGTCGCTTAGAGGTTGAATAAAATTGAAAGTCGAAAACAGTTACATTTTGTTAATTTTTTTCTCATAGTAAATAAACAGGTAGTACTTTTTTGTCTGTTCACTTTGCACTTTGGTCAATGAATGACATATATTATTTTGAGCATATAAAACTGATTCCTCCCTAAGGAGAAAGCCTCCAAATAAGGCCAATCAGCTACTACCGTACTAATCGCCTTAAGAGGGAAGATGGCAGCATAACGTCAAGTAAAGCGGCAGTGTTAAGGGAAGTCGAAAGGTTCTATGGATTCGGTTACTTAACCCTGTTTGCAGTGCGGCCAACGACCCAAGAGCCAAACTGACCCGACATTATACCGAAGATATTCCGGACATCAGCCTGTATGAGATCAGGATAGCCTTGAAGCAGCTTAAGATCGACAAGGCGCCGGGTGAGGACGGAATCACTTCAGAGCTTCTGAAAGCTGGTGGATTACCGCTACTTGAAGTCCTTCAGAAGCTCTTTAATTCCGCCTTGCTTGAAGGTACGACGCCAAAAACATGGAACGAGGGCCCCCTTCCAGCCTCCCGAACAAGCCGGGTTCCGTAAAGGCTACAGTACCATAGACCACATACATACGCTGCGGCAAGTCATACCAGAAGACCGAAGAGTATAACTTGCCGATATGTCTCGCGTTTGTGGACTATGAGAAAGCCTTCGATTCGATCAACACATGGGCAGTGCTTGAGTCTCTCCAACGATGCCGTATTGACTATCGGTACATCGAAGTGTTGAAGTGTTTGTATAAAAACGCCACTATGTCAGTCCGAGTACAAGAACAGAGCTCGAAGGCGATTCCCTTAAAAAGAGGCGTAAGACAGGGAGATGTCATCTCTCCGAAACTGTTTACGACCGCTTTGGAAGATGCCTCCAAGCTTCTGGAATGGAAAGGCTTGGGTATCAATATTAACGGCGAATACATCACTCACCTTCGGTTTGCCGACGATATTGTGGTCATGGCAGTCGATGGAAGAGCTCAGCACGATGCTCGAAAGCCTCAATCGAGTCTCCCAACGGGTAGGGCTTAAAATGAACATGGACAAGACGAAAACTATGTCGAATGTCCATGTCGTGCCTGCCCCAGTTATGGTTGAGAACTCTGCTCTTGAAGTTGTCGACGCGTATGTATACCTAGGACAAACAGTCCAATTAGGTAGGTCCAACTTCGAGAAAGAGGTCAATCGTCGAATCCAACTCGGATTGGGAAACTTCGCAACATCTTTTCGTCCAACATACCTCAGTGCCTTAAGACGAAAATCTTCAATCAGTGTGTGTTATCAGTGATGACATGGAACCGAGACGTGGTGCTTCACTATTGGCCTTATGAATAAGCTCAGAGTCGCTCAACGAGCTATGGAGAGGGCTATGCTCGGGGTTTATCTACGGGATCGAATCAGAAATGAGGAGATACGTAGGAGAACTCAAGTCACCAACATAGCCCGACGGATTAGCACGTTGAAGTGGCAATGGGCAGGCCATATAGCGCGCAGAACAGATGGCCGATGGGACCGGAAAGTTCTCGAATGGAGGCCACGGACCGGCAAGCGCAGAGTAGGACGTCCACCTACAAGATGGGCAGACGACTTGGTAAGAACCACAGGTCGGCGTTGGATGCAGGCCGCTTCCAACTGCAGTTCCTGGAGATCAATGAGGGAGGCCTTTGTCCAGCAGTTGACGTCCTACGGCTGATATGATGATTCGCCTTAAAAAAAGATATAGAGAACATAGCATAAATTTAGTTGCGAATAATTCTACTTAGTACTGCGCTGCGGTAGAACAACTTGGGACTTTTCTTACTTACCTACATTTAATATTTATAGGTACTTGGAGGAACCATACACACCATAGATAGATTCTCACACTATAGCGCATAATAAGTTCTTAAATTTTATTTTAAATAAATCATTGTAAAATTCTAGAATTAATATCAATAGATATATGATGCAGGAAAGGATGTTTAAATGCGCGGTGCCATATTAAAAACATATAATGTTGTTTAACATTGTGGTCCTGCTAGACTAGATGGACAACAAACTGTCATGTTGTTCTGTTTACTTTTGAACACACAAAATACAAGAGTTACACTGAATTAAAATGATTACTCGTAAGTAGTTCTAGCCACAAAGTAAGCAGAGCTTGTACTATGGGATTTATGGAAATCAGCTAACTGGTTACTGACATACTTTTGTAAATACATACTTAGAATATACAGAGAAACATATACCCGGAACAAATATCTGTAGATCGTACAAACATTTGCTTTGCATTGCCTGTTGTTCGCCCACTGCGCCACGGTGGTTGATCGAGTTGATGATGATATTTTTTCTCTTCCAGATGAAAAAACTCCGAGACGGACTGGAACTGCGAGGCATAGCCAGTTATTACATAAAAACCCTCTTCCTTTGGGAGCTCGACAATAACAAGGATAAGACTTTCTGGAGGAGCAAAATCAGCGTTTGTTTCAAACACATGCTGGAGAAATTTCACAAAGCAATCGTCGACAAATCTATCCCCTACTTCTGGCACGAGGGCAACAACTTGATAGAGGGATTGAAACCCACGCTACAGAAGCTTTACGCCGATAAACTAAAAGATGTTTTGGACGCTATCAATGCAAACGATTTAGATAAAGTGGTCGCTGCGATGCTGACTGTGGACGAAATGAAAATGTTCAAGGAAAGCGAAGTGTACCTGAGCCATCAGCGAGCACCCGGAGTCTCGAAGCAGACTTCCGTTACCGAGTCTAAATCTACATCTTCAATTTCTGGTGGGGTCCGCGCTTTGAACGACGAAATTGATTCTGTGAGGAATGGAAGGTCTGATGATAAGCTCGCGCATTTGGAGCAAAGAGTGAAGGACTTGGAGGATAGACTGAGTGCGTACGAAGACAGACTGGCGCGTCTCGAAATGGACAAGAGAGAGACCCACACGGATAGGCTTGGAGATTTTATTCGCAGCGTGAATTCGCTGGACGCTAGTGAACCTTTACTAGTTTTTGAATAAAGTTTTATTTGCAGATTCCCATTATAAACTTCACTCGTCTTAACACAAAATCGCAAACAAATTAAGTGTATAAGTGGGATTGTATATTGTATTGTAGCTTCCGCCCGCGGCTTAGCACGCGTGGTATGTCCATAAAAAGTAGGTAAGTTATGTCATAATTAGGGATCGGCATAGGTAGTGCTATTTTGGGTCAAATGAACCTGAATGATAAGTTAATATTGATATGCCCCGGGATTTATTCCCCGATTTCCGGGATCTTTTTTCTGAATGTCGATGTAAATGAAGTTAAACTGTTTAAGATACCATGAGTACGCACGACGACATATCAGGCTACTCATTTCTGGTTAAGACTAGTCCCGCACAGTGCTGTTTGCCATAATACTTACTGGTCCATAGGCGGGATCTGATTATATTCGAAACGGGTGGCTTGATGTGTCGTCATGTGTACAACTGCAATTACTTTATAAAATAAAAATATATTTCTCGGAATTTAGAAGGCATATCCATGTTAAGCTAACGGTCACTTATTCCCGTGAATAGCACTACCTACGCCGATCACTAGTCATAATCTATCTGTATACGAAGGGTAGGGAACCCTTCGTGCGCGAGTCCGACTCGCACTTGGCCGGTTTTTATCCCATGGGATCTGATTTATGGGATAAAGAGTAGCCTGTGTTAATCCAAGATTTAACCTACGTAAATACTAAATTTCATCGAAATCTGTACAGCCGTTTAGCGTAACAAAATGATAGGGTACTTTCGAATAACACTAATATTATAAATGCGAAAGTTTGTTTATTTATTTGTTGTTTACTCAATCACATCGTAACGGCTGAGCCGATTTCGATGATATTTAGTATTTACGTAGGTTATAACCTGGATTAACACATAGGCTACTTTTTATCCCATAAATCAGGTCCCATGGGATAAAAACTGGCCAAGTGCGAACGGACTCGCGCAGTTCCATACCATTATCTATAAAAACGACAAAAAAATCGCATTTGTTGTATGGAAGCCCCCCTAAAGTATTTATTTTATTCTGTTTTTAGTACTTATTTGTTGTTATAGCGGCAACAGAAATACATCATCTGTGAAAATTTCAACTGTAACTATCACGGTTCATAAGATACAGACGGATAGACAGACAGCGAAGTCTTAGTAATAGGGTCCCGTTTGACCCTTTGGGTACGGAACCCTAAAAATGGGGTGTCAAAGATTCTACAGAAAAATGATTTTGGTCTTTGCGTGTGCGAAGCTGGCGCGCCGGGTCAGCTAGTTTATAATATTCTAGTATGGATATATTAAGTTAAAATTAAAAGGAACTAAAAATATAATAACATCCAGAAAGCTGTAGTTATGCATTATTGATAGTTTTAATTAATATTTTATAAAAAAATGACTGATTGGTTTTGCATTAGATTAAGATATTTTTTATACCAATAAACACAAATATTTTATAGTAATGTTTTTCTTTAAAGTTAGTTATTGTAATTTTCTCAAACATGCTTGGAAATTTGAGCATTATTTTGACAACCTTCTTCGAGATAATTCGAAAATGACTGGTCAAATACATGCGAGCAGCGGCCGGCAAAAGTTGTATGAAAATCTATATCTGTTGTCGTTTAGGGGCCAAATAAATTACATAGTAAACTCATATCTGTCATGTAATTTAAAAATGGAATGATCTTTTACTCCGAGACATGGCAACTAAGGAGGTAAAAAGCTATCAGTTTCATTTAAATTTCGAACTGGCTTGCAAATAGAAAGCAGTTTAATGAAAAAAAAAACAAATGAACACTAACACCGTAAAAATTATTGTTGTTCGTCATTAATTTTGAAATGTTTTTTTTTTTATTTTATATATTCCGCGCATTATTTGAAAAAAAAATACTGTACAAGCCTTGGCCACAACTAGGCATTGATGGACTTACATATGTGCAGGTAAGTGTAACACAGGTTCGTCCATCAATGCCTCTTGCCGGCCGCTACAGTAATGTACTATAATAATAGGTAGTTATCCGTTTATAACAAAATACAAAATTAGCGTATCAATCTTTATTACATAACATGTTTTTTTAAATACAATGCACTGAATTCAACTTGCTTATTTACATAGTCATACATAAACAATCTATACATAATATCTACTATTAAACAAACTTATAAATGAAGTTAATTTTTTTTACGTAAATAACTTGACTTCTCACAGTTGAGAACAGATAGTGATAAATAAAAGTGGAAATTCTGTAAAAGGTATATTATTTCCACCTGGTTTGGGTTTAAATTAATTGAAATCAGGATAATTCAACAGGACAAGTGGGAAATCTTTAAAAGGTTTTTTTATACACCAAAATATCGCTAAACTTGAGTGTAATAAAAACATTTTTTTACCCAAATCGCCTGGGACGTAGTAATCTGAAAATGTTTTGTTTGGATTACAAGTATAATCACATTTTTGTGATAATATTGTACTTTAATTGAACGAAGTACATAGTGATATTAATAATCTAATCGCATTCGCACGTGTAACAATCATAGCAATTCATAAAAATAGCATTCTACAGCGGCGAGTACATACATAGCATAACTTTCGAGAATATAATAATAACTTTTAAGAATTATAAACAACTGCGAGATTAAAATCAAAAAACATAGTTATACATAAAAAGAGAAAATATACAGCCATGATAAATAAACGCACCCAAATCTAAGATAAGTAGGTACACCAAATCTTTATTTTCCAGACTCAACTGAATATTTACTATATAAATAACTTTTGAAACTATCATGGGTATGAACACTATTTGCACTAAAAACGGGATATTTACCGTGATTTGTGAGTTTTTGAGTATCCCGATATTTCGACGCAGTTGCATGCGCCATGATCACGGGTAAACTCCATGATCATCGCGATATTTCGACGCAGTTGCATGCGCCATGATCACATTCAACTGCGTCGAAATATCGGGATACTCGAAAACTCACAAATTATGGTAAATAATGGTTTTTAGTGCAAATAGTGAATATTTACTGTTTTTCTTTTGGCAAAAATTACAGCTTCTTACTTTTATTGGCTATAACGTTGATATAATTAGTGTTTGAGACATGAACACAATCATTGGATAAAAGAAAATATTAAAATAAATACGCTGCTGTAAAATACGACTGGTCTCGGAAAACGTGTTACATTTTTTTCTGGGTCCCACGTTCTTGGAAGTTCGCCATTCTTCTTTAACTGTCCTGCTAGTTTCTAACGTTAATATTCGGCTAGCACTGAGCATTAGAATGTCTTAACCAACAGCGCGGAAAAAGTGTTTGAAACGATCACTTTACACACAGCCCGCTTCCGAGCTTAACACTTTTTAAACCAGAGACCACATTATCGGACTACGGCGAATGTTCCTGCTTTCATGTGACGAATTATACAGATGGACAGATATATACAACACGAACCATCCGCCAAATCCCGATAAGGTTTCCGCAGGGTCTTAATTACAAACGAGTCTATCCCAGTACCTCTAATTTCGGAATGCTAAATTCGAATCTAAATTAAAACAATTTAAAGGGTAACATAATTTGAGATTATTTTAACTAATACTAGGTACGAATAAATAATATATTTAAAAAAAACATTTCCGTGTTTTCTAGCGAATTCCACAGCTCAGTACATAATTTGGGTATTTTTATGATACATAATAAAATATTAAAGAGTAGTCTGAAATGTTAGACATTAGAACATAAAATCATTATAGTCTTTCCATTTCTTTATTTTCTCGATGACAGTTCTAATTTGATAGTTGTAGTGTTGTGACCTCATGGGGAGAGCTCATCGTGTGACAGTGACGATTCATCAGATTTTGATTAAAATAAATAAATAAAGATTACCTGTCGTTATAATTATTTAGTTTCATTGTCGAGTTTTGCAACAGCTTCGAAAATTTTAAAGAAGTTGGCATTATCAATCAAGAATTAATACGTGTAACATCTTGTAATCTTGTACAAAAGTATCCGGCAGTAGTTTAGTTTCTTACATTTTGTAAAAAAATATCGGGTCTGTTATCGTGTTACGTTTATCGATAGCTCCATCCCTATCAGTTTCTCCGACGCTGGTATAACCTTGTACGTGCGTAAGCGTCATATTTTTATAAAATAATGCATACATAATGAAAAAAAAAGACGCTCGTTCAAGTTTTCACAGGAGCTGTCACCGAGAAAATAAAGAAATGGAAATTCTATAACAAAACTAACCAATTTTTTCAGGGATTAACTATTTGCCGACTACTACAAAGAGATATACTTAAATGAAGTTTGCAGTCAAGAACGTCGACAGAGCAGTTCATTAAACAACAGAAATATACCATATTCCTTTTATATATAATGTTAATGAGATGTTAACTGAAACCAAATGTTTACACTGAAACAGACATAATTCACCGTCTCAGTAAATCACTTTTAATTTAAATTAATTAATTAGTGCTAAGGGTGTTAAAATCAGCCCGGCTTGCACAACAATGATCCCCTAAACGTATTTAGCTACTAAACTTGTTTAAACTTGATGTATTTGTATAATTTGACAATTCTAAAAAACATACAAATACCTTTAGGCATCGTTGCGCACGTCACCCTAAGATTCGCGTACATAAATCATTTGCCATGCCATACCGACAGCGCAGAACGTGACCTAGACCATAATTCGTACCTAACCTTATTTTGTTTATTTTATATCGTAACAATCCAATTTCAATGAACACCCTAAGCTGAATGCACACTGGGCAATACTGGCGCCGAATGGTTTGCAGTGTGTGTATAGCTTTACATTATAAACGAGCAGTAGAAGCTTTTTAACAACTTGTGAAAACGACGCATTTTAAGTTTGAATGAAAAGTGCAGGACACGTGACCCTATATAGTACTATAGTTATCTTGAAAATGACTCACTGACTAAAGTTTGGCAAGTACCCTCTAGTTAATTAAAAAAATCAATCTAAAATGGCGATGATTCTCATTACCTCTCATTCGCACATAATTTCATGCAATAGAGTGCGAGTGAGAGGTAATGATAATCGTCGCCATTTTAGATTATTTTTGTATTGTTAAACAAAAACCAATATCAAAAATATTTGAATGACTGAAAATAGCGTGACTTAATACAGAATAAACCTGATTATATGTAATTTTTTATGCCATTGACGTTTTGTTCTTTTTGGTAAACAAAAGTCTGTATGAGATCAAAGATGGCAATTTCTACAAACTTTTTCTAGTAGCTGCCCTTTTGCCCCCACTATCAGAAATCAGGACATTTATTTGCCAGAATCTAGGTTAATAAATTTCGATGTCACATTTTGTTGATCATTATATATATATATTATATCCATTCAGATGTTGTGCAAATATAAATTAAATTTTAACTATGTGAATGTCTAATGTCATGCACAATATTATCTACTTTATTAATTTTAAAGACTATTGTTCTACACTTTTTATCCAAACTATATTTAACAAATGGCTGAATTGCAAATCCACAGCCGTACTGCCTAATCCAAATTGCTGTCTTGTCGCTATCCCTAGTCAGGCCATCCCTTTCACACGTACTGTACGTGTAAAAAGGATGGCCTGACTAGCGATAGCGACACGACAGCAATTCAGCTTAAGTGATAAGGGGGCCGATCCAACTCACGCGACAAAATCTTGAAAAAGTTGATCACTTTTGACAGACAAAATTGTCAGCATATAGAGTTCGCATTTGTATCAGTGATCACAATTTATTTATAACTCTCGCAGTGCCATATGTGAGCCTAACTTTGATTGACCATAAAGTATTGATAGGAAAAACGCAGAAGTGTTATTTTAAGTATGATAAATTTATGTAATTATATTCCCTAGAACTGATTGAAATGAAATCATAAATATTATAAAATAAAAAATATTAACACTAGTTTTCGTACAATAAAAACTTGCATATTCTGAAAAAAAGGACAAATCTACGTTTTAGTATTAAAAGTATGTAATAATAATTGATAATTAGTTTATATATAGTTGCACCTAGTTCTATAAAAGTATTGAGCAAAATTAGTCCCACGCTAGGCTTCCTAAACGTATTTTTTTAATAAATGATATATAAGTATAGATTTTATAATCATAAATATTAAATACGATATCTTAATATTCTTACTTTTTTACATCCAAAATATACCGATTTGGTCGTAATATCAAAGTTGATGTAACAGTAAGTGCTGAAACAAAAAATTATGTTTGATATGTACTATTGATCCATAGATTTACGTTGTTCTTTGTTATTTAATAACGAAATATCTAATCTAACCTATTGCATTTTACAAATAAATCAGTTTATTTTGGATATAAAAAAAACATAATTTTAAGTGGCAACTATCAATGTAGGACTAAGAACTTGATACAAAACAACAAATTAGGGAAAATACCGCACCAAGACAATTTTTACAGTATCGTAAGACCTATTTTAAATTTATTAGTCATATTTGACAAAATCGCCACATTTAGAGAGTGCAAACTCAAGCTAACTCTTAATTAACGCCAATAGTGTTTTATATCCACTCAATATAATATAGCATATATATATATATTAATTGGTCTAACATTATACTCGTACAGTTCAGAGTCTAATTCAAGTGTATCTGTCAACACCAAACAACCATTTATAACCTACTGGTATTAAGTTCACCCATGATTTTACCAAAATCTGCCAAAATCACTTCTGCAATAATAATATTTATCAGTAGTGTACTAGTGGGCTAACTGGTATGAATAATTTTACTACAATATTGCCATGAACTGTTTTATAAAAAACAAACACATTCCGCGTTATCCTAAAAGCCAGTGAACTACTTGTTTGTTAAACCTCTGATGTATCATTCAATCTTGCCCCGAATCAGAAACAAAAATATTTAGTAAAACTTCTCTCTTCGGCACTCGTTAAATGTTAATACTCAATTTTTGCTTATATAACCTCTTTTAGGGTTTACTTTTTTAAGACAACCCTACAGGCAGGGCTTGCTACCGATACCAATAGTACCGGTACCATAGCGGTAAATACCGGTATTTTCCTTTTAGATACCTGAGTATCGTAATTATTTAGGTATCGATAGTAGAGCTCTAAATACCGGTACTCCATACGGTATACACAATAAACACTCGAGCGCCGCGGACCATCTCCAACGTTCACGTACTCTATTCTCTCTCTCTCTCGCTTGCACAATAATATTAAAGTTGATGATACCGGTATTTATAGTCATTATACCTGTTATTTGTATCGATACTCATTGAAAATATCGATATATTAGTACCGCTACCTATGAAATTATCGATACCACGCTAAGTCTAGTCTAAATCAGTAATAACAGTTTAAAAAATAATACCGCTGCACTATATTTCGATACCAAGTATCGGTACCGCGTCGAAGTCAGTCGAACCGGTATTTGAAAATACCGGAATTCCAAACCCTGCCTACAGTTGAAACTCCATTCGACTTTGAAAACTAGCTAGCAAAGAACGGTATTCAAATTATAATGTTGAGTTATTAGTGAAGTTGAGTTTATTAGTGAAGCTGTTAAAGAGGCTTTAAATAAGGCGGCTACCGATTTTACTAATTTGAGTGCAGTATACTATTTAAACTAAAACTTTGATTCTTAACCAATTGTTATTATGTATAGTATTATCTATTTGGCATCGAACTGAATAATTTTGCTTCTATACTAACGCTTATATTCAGAACACTTTTAAAAACTTATTTTAGCTAACGAGGGGTTTGTCTTTTACATATTGGTAAGTACATACAATGTACATGTTCAACGATTTTAAGCAAGATCGAACGAATAGACCGACAAAACTTAAGACTTAGCCGCACACGGGCCACGCGCCACAAACATAAAACACCGCCATTTTTTTAATCGTATCAGCCACAGGACGTCCACAGCTGAACATAGACCCCTCTCCCATAAATTTCCAGAGCGACCGACCCTGTGCGGCCTGCGCCCAACGGCTCCCAGCAACCTTCATCAGACCGTCTTTCCATCTAGTGGGGCCGTCCTACGATGCGCTTTCCAGTGCGTGGTCTCCACTTGAGAACCTTTCTGCCCCAACGGCCGTCAGTTCTTCGAACTATGTGCCCTGCCCACTGCCACTTCAGCTTGCTTAATAATTTGTGCTTTGTCGATGACTTTGGTTCGTCTACGAATCTCTTCATTTCTGATTCGATTTTTTGTGCATTATATGACCTCGCCACGAGACACCGCTTCTCGCTTCGTGTGGCCGTAATCGACCGAAAGTTAAGAAAAGTTTTAATGAAGTGGCTCGCGCTTCCGCTACTAAGTCGCCACTTCCAGCCAGTTTTGTGGCTGAAGCGCGTGGCTCGTGTGCGGGGAGGCTTAATTTTCGAAGCCGAACCGAACTTGCTCATTGAGCATGCACGACTTGCAAGAGGCACCATTTAACACAACGTCAAACCATCCGATAACTACAATACGATAATAAAATGATAATGAATAACATCGGTAACCTCTAACTGCGTTACTAATAAACTCATCATTCTCGGTATTCTCTCTTTCGTCTCTCCGTGTTTTGTCTCTTTCATTTAGATTTGAGTGTTTCCATCAATGAAAGAGACAAAACACTTTTATAACAGTCTCAGGGATAATGCGATTATTAGTAGCGTGGTATATAATTGTGAAAACTCTAAATACCTTAGTCATATTAGCACAGAACCTTTTCATTCACAAGGCGTAGTAACTAGGATATATAAACTAGGATACGTGGAAGGAGTTGGCCTTTGCCCAGCTGTGGGAAAATGTAGGCTAGAAAAAAGTAGTACTATGCGAAAGTACCTATATTTTTGTGTCTATGTCTAAGGGAAATGTTCTAGGAAGATCAATCTAGATTCGCCAGAATAGGGTCTGAATCATTCCGGAATCAGAGTACAATGACCGCACTGGATAACGGACACGGGATTGCAAACTCTATTCAACCTGAGAAAAGTCGCTTTTTGAGTATCACAATTTATAAATGTAGAGATATTCCAAGTGAAAATTGCGCGCCTCTTGAAGCCAGCATGAACATATGTTCCTCTACGGAATAAAGTTCTACATTTCAGTGTAGAATGTACAAACATGTCTACGCGAAACCGAAAATGTTATTTTCCTCTCTACCGTGAAGATAAACTTAACTGTTCATTTCATAAATCCCCTTAGATAATCCCCTGCCAAGGAGATTTCGAGACTTTTTTTCCAGAAATCCCCTTAGCGTTCCCTTCGATTGGCGTAAGGGGATTTTTTCTAGTGTTCGAGGAGAAGAGAAGTCTAGAGAAGTTTAGACGAACCCAGTGGCGTAATTACAGGGCGGCAAGTCGGCAAAATGCCACGGGCCCCCAGCCGGAAGGGGCCCCCAGACAGAGGAAAATCTCAAAACATTTATTCCCATGTGGAAATTTTAGACCAGTTGGAGATCAGCCCGATTTATTATCCGATTGCTCTCGGAATCGGTATCGTACGGATATACTGAGATTGATAAAAAATATTTAATAAATTTTATGGGACAAGAAAGGTTAAGCAACTTGGCTTTTCTATCCATCGAAAATTCTATGGACTGAAGTTTGAACTTTGATGATGTCATTAACACTTTTGCTGAGCGTCCGAAGGAATTTTAATAAATAAAATTGTGTACTTAAACTACAATTGTGATTTCAGTTCATTAATTTTAGAATAATTAAGAATTTGCCACGGGCCTCAAACGGTATAGTTACGCCACTGGACGAACCATAAAATTGCAATGAATTTAACGCGTTGGAAGATCTGTTTTCGCAAGTTGAATAAAGTGGTCAAAGGTTGGGGATAAAAAATCCGCACTGCACCATTCTTTGTCACAGTGCGTACTTAGCCTTAAATAAATAAGAATTTATTGTATGTAACTGTCGATTTGCAAGTCTACGATATTCTAGACCTAACATTATAAATAGCGCTCACACGAGTGCACACGTGACTTGTATCCGGTGTTAACGGGGAATGGAAATTTATCCTTATCACAGTGTGCAGAAAGTTTAAAATAGCATACAAAGTCTAAAGCTGTAGGTCATGGTCGATTTACAAATGCGTGGTAATTCTCTCTTTCTACAGGATATAATAAAGGTGAATATTGTTTGTAGTTTGTTCTGGAAAGACTATACTATTTCCATTTCTTTATTTTCACGATGACAGTTCTAATTTGATAGTTGTAGTGTTGTGACCAAATAAGTAATGATATCGATAGCATATATTTTGTCATATATATATATATCGAATATATTTTGATTAAAATAAATAAATAAAGATTACCTGTCGTTATAATTATTTCGTTTCATTGTCGAGTACCTACCTATACCTACTTATTTTACAACAGCTTCGAAAATTTTAAAGAAGTTGCCATTATCAATCAAGAATTAATACGTGTAACATCTTGTACTGAAATATAATATTTAGTTAATAAATTTGTACAAAAGTACCCGGCAGTAGTTTAGTTTCTTACATTTTGTAAAAAAATATCGGGTCTGTTATCGTGTTATGTTTATCGATAGCTCCATCCCTATCAGTTTCTCCGACTCTGGTATAACCTTGTACGTGCGTAAGCGTCATATTTTTATAAAATAATGCATACATAATGTAAAAAAGACGCTCGTTCAAGTTTTCACAGGAGCTGTCATCCATAAAATAAAGAAATGGAAATAGTATAATTGATTTAGATTCATCTCTTTACGATCTACTATTGATAATTAACAAAATAATTTAACCTATTATTATTATTATATACGACTGAATAAAACAATTATAAACTTATACAAAAAATAATTTTTAACTTGCGAACAGAAGATTTTTTAATTTTAAACACCGATTGAATATTTGTCTGTGAAAGTTAATTAAAATAAATAAACCGAATTAATCGAAACAAAAGGTCGCACTTTTGGTAGTAAATTATAAAACTACATACACATGAAAGCAAAACTTTACATAATTACCGATTTATTATATATTTACGGGTATTTATCGCATATATACCTTTTTTATTTAATATCCCGACGTTTCGACTGTATTACAACAGCCGTGGTCGCGGGCAGACAGTCGAAACATCGGGACAACGAATAAAAAAGGTACATACGCGATAAATACCTGTTTAAATCGGTATGTACAGAGATTGCGAAAGTTTGAAAAATACTTTTTCGAACTAATGCGGGTACATTAGGTGTGGTTAGGTACTTGGGCTAAACGATATAACAAGCGTAACTCTGGTAATAAAATAATGTGTGTCAAGTCACGTTTACACCCACGAGCGCAAGTTAGACCAGTGGTGCAACCAGCAGGCACTACGCCTCAAGTGTAAGAGAAACCTTGTTGCGTTGCGTTAGGGGCGAGTTTAGCGCGCGCTTCCCGACTTACTGTGCGAGATCAACCATTGCAGAGTTATATCTATGTTGTCCTTCTCCTTGCAAGAGATGGAGTAGCAGCATATCTCGCGGTCCTGGATCGCGGACAGATTCCTGGAAAATACGACGATTTTCTTAGTCACTGTCGTGTTTTCTAGGGAGGTACGTGGGGCACGAGCCCAGGGCCCCAATCAGAATGGGGGCACAGACCCCACGGCTTGATGGGGTCCTCAGTGAGACTAAATTAAATTAATTTAGAGGTGCTAAATATTTTGTGTAGTTATCAGTGATCGGAGTAGGTAGATTGATTTGGGGTTAATGATCTCAAACGTATATGTTAATATGGACATGCCTCCGGGATTTTTAAATTATAACGTGGAGCCGGGTGTAAAGTGCGAGTAGCTCGATTGATTGAGGGTCAATGATCTCAAATGTATATGTTTATATGGACAATGGACATGCCTCCGGGATCTAGGATAGTTATTTCATTTGCCGTTAGATGTCGCCATTTGATGGCCACATTCTTTATGTGGCGATAGATGTGACATATACATTTTTTGAGTGCTTCATAAGTATATAATCCCGTTAATAACGGAAATTTCCGTGAGAAAAGAAATGTCCATGTTAAGTTATCATTGCGACTTATGATGCAAATACATGAAATCAATCTACCTACTCCGGTCACCGGTAATGATATTCTATTTAATTTTAGTATTACGTAAGCAGATTTATTACAATAATTTGCACCCCCCCCCCCGTATATGCATTTTTCTTTTAATGTAAGTATTCTGTTTTTTTTTCAAGCCGTTTTCATGCATAGACAATGTGTGGGTTGCCATATGTGTAAAAAAGTAAATAACTACTGCTGATGTAATCACCATTTAGACCCCCCCCCCTCTCCTATAGTCCTTTCGTAATACTTGAACGGTCCCTAAGGTAAATTATTTTAGATCTAAAAATCAGACAAAGGGATACACTGTTCGATTTGTAAAAACTAACCGTAACATCGCTTAATCATCTCTCGTATATGCAGAGATCACTGATCATCATCATAATATCAGCCATAAGACATCCACTGCTGAACAAAGGCCACCCCTATAGAGTTTCAGAGCGACCGATCTTGTGTGGCCTGCACCCAACCGCTCTCAGCAACCTTTAACAGGACATCTTATATCTAGTGGAAGGCCGTTCTACGCTGGGCATTCCAGTGCGTGATGATGATGATGCCCGGTGTTAGTACTCACATTCGCTCGATAAGACCGTGCTCGTCTAAGGCAAGCGTCAGGTCACGGTTGTTCCTTATAGACCTTATGGCCTAGTGTTAGTACTCACATTCGCTCGATAAGACCGTGCTCGTCTAAGGCAAGCGGCAGGTCACGGTTGTTCCTTATAGACCTTATGGCTTAGTGTTAGTACTCACATTCGCTCGATAAGACCGTGCTCGTCTAAGGCAAGCGGCAGGTCGCGGTTGTTCCTTATAGACCTTATGGCCTAGGGTTAGTACTCACATTCGCTCGATAAGACCGTGCTCGTCTAAGGCAAGCGGCAGATCGCGGTTGTTCCTTATAGACCTTATGGCCTAGTGTTAGTACTCACATTCGCTCGATAAGACCGTGCTCGTCTAAGGCAAGCGGCAGGTCACGGTTGTTCCTTATAGACCTTATGGCTTAGTGTTAGTACTCACATTCGCTCGATAAGACCGTGCTCGTCTAAGGCAAGCGGCAGGTCGCGGTTGTTCCTTATAGACCTTATGGCCTAGGGTTAGTACTCACATTCGCTCGATAAGGCCGTGCTCGTCTAAGGCAAGCGGCAGATCGCGGTTGTTCCTTATAGACCTTATGGCCTAGTGTTAGTACTCACATTCGCTCGATAAGACCGTGCTCGTCTAAGGCAAGCGGCAGGTCACGGTTGTTCCTTATAGACCTTATGGCCTATTGTTAGTACTCACATTCGCTCGATAAGACCGTGCTCGTCCAAGGCAAGCGAAAGGTCGTGGTTGTTCCTTATAGACCTTATGGCCTAGGGTTAGTACTCACATTCGCTCGATAAGACCGTGCTCGTCTAAGGCAAGCGGCAGATCGCGGTTGTTCCTTATAGACCTTATGGCCTAGTGTTAGTACTCACATTCGCTCGATAAGACCGTGCTCGTCTAAGGCAAGCGGCAGGTCACGGTTGTTCCTTATAGACCTTATGGCTTAGTGTTAGTACTCACATTCGCTCGATAAGACCGTGCTCGTCTAAGGCAAGCGGCAGGTCGCGGTTGTTCCTTATAGACCTTATGGCCTAGGGTTAGTACTCACATTCGCTCGATAAGGCCGTGCTCGTCTAAGGCAAGCGGCAGATCGCGGTTGTTCCTTATAGACCTTATGGCCTAGTGTTAGTACTCACATTCGCTCGATAAGACCGTGCTCGTCTAAGGCAAGCGGCAGGTCACGGTTGTTCCTTATAGACCTTATGGCCTATTGTTAGTACTCACATTCGCTCGATAAGACCGTGCTCGTCCAAGGCAAGCGAAAGGTCGTGGTTGTTCCTTATAGACCTTATGGCCTAGTGTTAGTACTCACATTCGCTCGATAAGACCGTGCTCGTCTAAGGCAAGCGGCAGGTCGCGGTTGTTCCTTATAGACCTTGTGGCCTAGTGTTAGTACTCACATTCGCTCGATAAGACCGTGCTCGTCTAAGGCAAGCGGCAGGTCACGGTTGTTCCTTATAGACCTTATGGCCTAGTGTTAGTACTCACATTCGCTCGATAAGACCGTGCTCGTCCAAGGCAAGCGGCAGGTCGCGGTTGTTCCTTATAGACCTTATGGCCTAGTGTTAGTACTCACATTCGCTCGTTAAGACCGTGCTCGTCCAAGGCAAGCGGCAGGTTGCGGTTGTTCTTTATAGACCTTATGGCCTAGTGTTAGTACTCACATTCGTTCGATAAGACCGTGCTCGTCTAAGGCAAGCGGCAGGTCGCGGTTGTTCCTTATAGACCTTATGGCCTAGGGTTAGTACTCACATTCGCTCGATAAGACCGTGCTCGTCTAAGGCAAGCGGCAAGTCGCGGTTGTTCCTTATAGACCTTATGGCCTAGTGTTAGTAATTACATTCGCTCGATAAGACCGTGCTCGTCTAAGGCAAGCGGCAGGTCACGGTTGTTCCTTATAGACCTTATGGCCTAGTGTTAGTACTCACATTCGCTCGATAAGACCGTACTCGTCCAAGGCAAGCGGCAGGTCGCGGTTGTTCCTTATAGACCTTATGGCCTAGTGTTAGTACTCACATTCGCTCGATAAGACCGTGCTCGTCCAAGGCAAGCGGCAGGTCGCGGTTGTTCCTTATAGACCTTATGGCCTAGTGTTAGTACTCACATTCGCTCGTTAAGACCGTGCTCGTCCAAGGCAAGCGGCAGGTTGCGGTTGTTCTTTATAGACCTTATGGCCTAGTGTTAGTACTCACATTCGTTCGATAAGACCGTGCTCGTCTAAGGCAAGCGGCAGGTCGCGGTTGTTCCTTATAGACCTTATGGCCTAGGGTTAGTACTCACATTCGCTCGATAAGACCGTGCTCGTCTAAGGCAAGCGGCAAGTCGCGGTTGTTCCTTATAGACCTTATGGCCTAGTGTTAGTACTCACATTCGCTCGATAAGACCGTGCTCGTCTAAGGCAAGGGGCAGGTCACGGTTGTTCCTTATAGACCTTATGGCCTAGTGTTAGTACTCACATTCGCTCGATAAGACCGTACTCGTCCAAGGCAAGCGGCAGGTCGCGGTTGTTCCTTATAGACCTTATGGCCTAGTGTTAGTACTCACATTCGCTCGATAAGACCGTGCTCGTCTAAGGCAAGCGGCAGGTCGCGGTTGTTCCTTATAGACCTTATGGCCTAGTGTTAGTACTCACATTCGCTCGATAAGACCGTGCTCGTCCAAGGCAAGCGGCAGGTCGCGGTTGTTCGTTATAGACCTTATGGCCTAGTGTTAGTACTCACATTCGCTCGATAAGACCGTGCTCGTCCAAGGCAAGCGGCAGGTCGCGGTTGTTCCTTATAGACCTTATGGCCTAGTGTTAGTACTCACATTCGGTCGATAAGACCGTGCTCGTCTAAGGCAAGCGGCAGGTCGCGGTTGTTCCTTATAGACCTTATGGCCTAGTGTTAGTACTCCCATTCGCTCGATAAGACCGTGCTCGTCTAGGGCAAGCGGCAGGTCGCGGTTGTTCCTTATAGACCTTATGGCCTAGTGTTAGTACCCACATTCGCTCGATAAGACCGTGCTCGTCCATGGCAAGCGGCAGGTCGCGGTTGTTCCTTATAGACCTTATGGCCTAGTGTTAGTACTCACATTCGCTCGATAAGACCGTGCTCGTCCAAAGCAAGCGGCAGGTCGCGCTTGTTCCCCAGCACCAGTACCGGGATACCGGTCAGCTGTTGTTTCTCTAGAAGGCTGTGGAGTTCATTCCGAGACGCTTCGATTTTGTCCGGGTCCGCTGCGTCTACCATGTATCTGTGATTTATAAACATTGTCAATGAACGTCACTTAAATGATATTTGTTTGTCACTTTTTATGATGAAAAACTATCTAAATATAAACTTAATCTACACTACACGATGGTTTGCTGGAAGAAAATGATAATTAGCATTAAGTTCGCCTATTTTATTAGTTAAATAATGAATTTTCTAATGTATATCGGCATTGTTGAGCTACAATACAAATATGCGTCGGCGGTCTGCAATCAAGTACTACTATAAACCTACACGCATTGCCTGAGAGCATCACAGTGCATTTATTCATTTAATCGCTCTGTAGACCGGGACCATATTATCGGTGATCCAGATAACGAAATCACCGAGTCACCTACACACGACGGAGAAAACACTACACAGATACATCCCGCCGTCGCCACCGGTTCAGTTGCCGCCTACACAAAGGACAGACAAGTACCTGGGGCCGACCTGGGCGTTACTCTCCCTCCCTGGAACGGCCTAAGCCGAGGTTCGTACCAAAGTGGTGCCCTTGCGCTAGTTGCCTGATAAAAACTTACTGAGCTGAGCGCCCTCTGCGCTCGCCAAAGGTTCGGTTAAGCTGCATCGACCTCAGAGGGCAACAGCGAGTTAATCAGATAGACAAATAAAGCAGCGCATTCATTCTTGTTCGAGCCGTTGTCGGTTGGACCATACAGAGCTCAGTGGTCTACAGACTACGTCGCCCTAAATGCGCAAATATTTGTTTCATCGTCTGGGCCTGTGCCTGCTGTTATCACTAAGACGTATTTTATCTATACTAATAATTTACTAATATTATAAAGAGGAAAGATTTGTATTTTTTTGTGTATGTTTGTAATGAATAAACTCAAAAACTACTAGTCGGATTTCAAAAATTCTTTCACCATTAGAATGCTACATTATCCCTGAGTAACATAGGCTACTTTTTATCCAACTGCGCAGAGGGAGGGTAATGTTTTTATTGAAAAACTACGCGTGCGAAGCTGCGGATTGGTCAGCTAGTAATATTATAAAGAGGAAAGATTTGTTTGTTTGTATTGAATAGGCTCCGAAACTACTGGACCGATTTAAAAAAATATTTCATTGTTGGGAAGCTACACCATCCCCGGGTGACATAGGCTACTTTTTACCCAACTGCGCAGAAGGAGGATAATGTTTTTATTGAAAAACTACGCGTGCGAAGCTGCGGTTTGGTCAGCTAGTATAAACTAAAGCTCACTAAGGGAGGTTTTGTTTGTTTTAACAGTAATGGATACGTACACAATAGCGTTCACGCCGCGACAATATCGTTCCCACATAGATCGGAATCGAGGCTGGCCGCCGATGTCCCAAACCTACAACAAAGATACAGCTAAAGAACACAATGATTAAAGCTACCGACATAAAAAAAACATTTTCCTATTCTGCTCGTCTTGTTGGTCGTAGGATCTTAATTTAAAATAATACTTACTTAGATTATTTTATTTACACAATAATAGACGGTCGAGTTTTGCGACCGCCAAATGCTCTCAAATTGCAGCGACCACGTGAACAGAATGGGAAAAGATCGTGCTGACCGACAAGAAGTTATTAACACAGTTCACGGAAAAGTCTCTGGATGAAGACCACCGGACAAGATATCGCTGGATAGATACGAAATCGAAGGAGACTTGCGTGAACTCTATGTGTGTTAAAAAAATATTTGTGTAGTGAGTTATCGAACTAGCGATTTGCGAGCTTGTTTCCAGCGAGGCGATTTGTAAGCGTGTTTGTCGCGAGCTCGCCGCGGCACCACAACACGGACGCTGCGTTTGTTCTATAATTACACTTGCGCTCGCACCACACTTCAGTGAGTTGTATTGTAAATTTGTAACGCAGCGTGCAAGTTGCGAACCTATTACGGTAAGACCGCATTAGAGCGGCGCTGCGCTGTGCTGCACGCCGCGCCACAAGGCGTCAAAATATTGTTAGTGTTGCACTAGAGCGGCGCTGCAGCAGGCGTGGCTGCGCGTCGCGGCATAGTTGCCTCCAAAAGAATATTGTGACATGCAGCGACGCGCCGCCTGCGCCGCGCGGTACAGCGACGCTCAATGCGACATAGCAAGCGGCTCGGTGGAGAGGTAAAAAAGGTGACGTGAAGTGACGTGCAGTGCTGCGCCGCTCTTAAAACTGTAGTGCGATAGGTGACGTGAAGTTACGTGCAGCGCTGCGCTGCGCAGTGCCGCTCTAATGCGGTCTTACCTTTACACACACGCATTGAACACGTTAACTAATCCCCTCGCTGGAAACACGCTCGCAAATCGCCAGTGTGACTACGCTCTAGCTGGCGAGTTACAGCTAGATCTCTGGCTAAAGACAGATAGAGGCGCTCGGTGCACAGCTTTGTGCCGTCGTAGGCCAAACCCATTTAGGGTCGCTCAACCAAAGGAGTAAGTAAATTGCTTGCGAAAATACCTTGATAGTGACGTTTCCTTTCGTGATCTTGCGCATATTGAAGCCAACAGTCGGGATCATGTCTTCGCTGAACTGACCGGACTGCAAACAAACATTTTCATATAATTTATTACTAAAAACTTACATACATTTATTACTTTTTTTAATTGCATGAATTCCGTACGTCCAGTCCAGTCTCCCAAACGTACACACGGCTACACATCAAGCTATACATTTACAGTATAAGCTGACCTCTCATTCTACGAAAAGCCTACACAATGCGAAGTCAGCTTATACTGAAAATGTATAGCCGCATGTACTTGACCGGTCTTGTTTATTAAAAATTGAAGTCTTACATACTCTATTAAATTCTTAAAAACATTTCGCGCGACTGCGAAACCAAATAAATAGCAAAAGAAAACAGGTTTACATAAGTGTATTTAAGTGTATCCTCAACTTCGAAAAGATATTTTTAACTTTTAAAAATATACCCACTTCCAAATAACTTTTAACTATGTATAATCAAGTTCCAAAACACGCGTTTTCAGAGTTTCACACAAAAATAATAGCTTGATTGAAGTATTCTAATTTGAGTGAAACCTCTCTCTTTGAAGTTGCTTGCGAAATATAATTATATGAAACCTCTAAAACTATGAAATTGCTTGCGAAATATAATATTTATACATCTTAGGGCCTATGCACACGGCGTATTTATAACGCGCAGACGACGCGTGTTATCGGCGCCGGCCGTAGAGGCCCAAAATGCTGATTGCAGCATTTGTAGACATACACATCCACTTATTTACTAGATAAGACCACAATAAAATCGCATTAAAAACCTACTGAGAAAATGTACAGAAAATAGCGGACAACATAAAACACAAACAGATAAGAATTTAATATTGTGTATCGACCAATGCGCGTAAAAAGTTTGTAAAAAGATCGTACCTACGTGAGTATGAATCGATACAATCTGCTTTTTGGGTCTGTGGCGCCGAAAACGCGCGTCGCCTGCGCGTTTAAAATAAACCGTGTGCGTAGGCCCTTAGAAGAATTAGGCTCGTATAATATTTTTAATGCTCAAATAACCGAGATAAACTAATATTTTTACCTTTTTCTGGTTGGTAAATTTTGAACTGAAACTTACATAACAACTTTGCGAAATAAACGTACAGTATTCCTGAAAGTTGGATGTAGTTTGGAACGTTTGATAATGTAAGTTCGTATGAGTTAGTGACCTACCCTGGTCTTGGAGTTCTTAGTCCGTCTAAAGACCTCCAACATATCATAACGATGATTTTATAGCTGGGACAAAAGCATTTAATTCAAAATGACAGTCACTTAAACAAGGGAGTTACCATGCAGAATGTTGCTTAAAAAGTTGTTAAACTACAAAAACTACCAGTCCACTTGAACTTAATTATCATCATCATCATTTCAACCATTGGACATCCACTGCTGAACATATAACATCCCCTCCATCTCCAAAGCGACCGATCTTGCGCCGCCTGCCACCAAAAGCTCCCAGCAACCTGTATCAGGTCATCTTTCCTTTTAGTGAAGGGCTGTCTTACACTGCGCTTTCCTCTTAAGAACCTTTCTGTCCCAGCCTGGCCGTCAGTTCTTTGAGCTATATGCTCCACCCAATGCCATTTCAGCTTGCTAATCCTAAGCTATGTCAGTCACTTGGGTTTATCTACGAATCTCCTCAGCTCTGATTCTTGAACTTAATTATGTCAAACTTCTAAATGTTGTTCATCATACTGTGCAATAACCTTATCACAGTACGACTTCCATGGCACAGTGGGTGAATAGCCAGCTGAGACGCAAGTGGTTGCAGGTTCGATTCCCGCCGCGGAACAAATGTCTGCATGATCTACAGATATTTGTTCCAGGTCTGGATGTTTTTCTATTTAATCTAAGTATGTATTTACAGAAAAAAGCATATAAGTATTCTATTAGTTATCTGGTTCTCATAGTACCAGATAACTAACACCACAAGCTTTGCTTAGTTTGGGGCCAGATAGCACTGTGTGAAATGTCCAGCATTGTTTATTTATTTATTTATTTTTTCATTAACCTTGCTCATATTATTAGAGGAAAACATACTACATAATCTCAAAGGAAGGAATGTCAACTTGTTAGGCTTGTTGGGAAGTTTATTACATGTCAATAAAACTAAAACACTGATGACTGTTATGCATGCCCACATTATGTACAAAATGCACTTAATTCTAATAATGCATTAGGGATATAACATCTGCACTGATATCTTGCATTGGGAAGTATAACTCTCTTAACTTATAACTTTTTAACCATCCTAAATCTTTGGTATAACAGAGAAAAACTTTGATTTATTAATAGCAGTCAGTAAAGGGTAGACTGGTTCTATTACTATCCTAAAAAGGCCTTTTGAGAGTAGCAGTTACTACACTATGATCTTTATTAATAGCTTACACTCAAACTGGTCAATTATTAAAATATAAATTAATTAATTAAATTATAAATAATTATAAATTAAAATGTAGGGGTCACACGACTATTACAAAAATGGAAAAAGCTTTATGTAATGGATGTATCAAAAAACTGTTAAGGGAACCTTTTAGTGTTTTTGGAAGACCTATTCAACAATAGCCCACACAAATGGCCTCCACTTCCATTTGGGGGAGATACACAAAACACAAGCTTTTTTTCTCATTTATATTCCATAACTTTCTAGGCATCACTAAAACATAACATCACGCCATGTTTCAGCTCTTAAAGCACTAACAGTTAACAAGTAAAATGGCTGTAATGAGTCGGAGGGACTGACAAACAGACAAGGCGAAACTATAAGGCTTCCAACTTTGTCTACCAAACCCTAAAAATGAAGGCTTCTATGGTAAGTTTCTTTTAAAAGCTGGCTTACACCTAAAATAGCCTTAGGTAACAGTACCAATAATGTTTATAATTTATATGACAGGACTTTCAGCTTCTCTTTCAAAAATTAAGCATGTAAATGGAAGGTGTCTTTCCACTGTATTCTTTCATAATTTGTTTCAAAAAGTACTATAAATAAATGGATCATGCGGCCAAATCTATGCGAGATCTAGGTAGTGAAACAATGCATGAGTAATACTAAACACAAAGCGTTGATGTTTTGTAGAAACCTCTGCAACAATACGTAGGTACTTATCGTAGACCTTATCAACATGAAATACAACGAGACATACATCCAGACGGCATTGATACGCAACTACATAGCATTATGTAGAGAGATATTTAGTATGTATGCGACCTTAAACAGCGAAATTATTGTTTTCAGATAATACTAACGGCAATGACGTTAACAAAAGTTGTTTTTCCAGAATACTGCAGTCCGACCAATGTGAGCTCCATTTCCTCCTTCCAGAACAAGCTTTTGATCCAATCAAGGATACGATTGATTAAAGAAATCATTTTCACTGATTTATCACAGTATTATTTGAGAAAAATCTAAATTATTCAACAACGCCTCTTCCGAAAATCGCTTGCTTGACGATTATTTGATCGAGTTGTTTTGACATTGACAGCCAGCTAGTCTGTCAGTTGCGTTTCGTTTATTGCCTGTTGGTTTAATTACCGTTCAAGAGTATTTATTTGTTTTTAGATTCGATGTGATAAAAAATTCTCTTTGCAATGATTTACAAAATTATAACTGATGTATACTGTGTACATACTTGATGTACTAAAAAAATTATGGAACTAAGTATAACTGGCTTAAACATTAGAGTTCCGATGTTTGATAGAGATGTGAATGTTCCGAGAAACATGCAGCGTAAATCACTAAATAATTAACAAACTATTAAAGTACAAAGTTACTTAGTAGTTAGGTATTTATGGTGCTGGTGGTACGATTCTATATACCAACAATCATTTGATATTCACTAGATAGCTGAAAAGCAGAAATGTCTAAACGTATGCGTATCAAATTAGTTACGTCCCGCAAAATCACATTTTCAAAGCACTTTCTCTAAGGAGGGGTTTTCACCGCCACGTTTTTATAACTTCTAACAGATGGCGTTGCTCTGTGATACGCTGATTAATAAAGGAAAGTGAATTGTCAATGTCAATTGCTGCGTCAACATTATTTTCCTAGGAACTAGAAATAAATAAATAAACATTTGTGTATATTTATCTGACGGAGTGCCATTGGTTTACACTTTTGATATTGTATTTGAGATTTTGTCATATTCACCATATTTTTTGGCGGCGCAAATCCAGACAGCGCCATCTATTACGCTAGTTGGAACTAGTTTTTTTCTTTTCAAATAGATAAGGAAAAGCCCTCTTTGCAATAATTAAAATTCGTTTCATCATCATCATCTCAGCCCAACTGCACCCACTGTTGGATATAGGCCTCCTCTTTAATACGCCGTTCTTTCCGGTCACTTGCGAGTCTCATCCATTGACACCGCTTACAACGTCATTCGACCATCGGGCGGATGGTCTGCCTCTTGGTCTCCTAGCCAAGTGACTAGCCCATCTCCACTTCAGCCCTGCGATCCTTATACCCACGTCCACAAACTTTGCGTGACGTCGGATTTCGACATTGGGTATGTGGTCCAAGAGATATACCGAAAAAATATAAATTCGTTTATTGCACATTAAAACATTACAGATCATTTTATTTCATAGTTTTTGCTGGACATGTCATGTCATTCTAGGTCTATTAATTTACTATTTTCCTAATATAGACAGAGTTTAGAACGGGCTATCTTGCTGCAATCTCTACCCCCAAAAAAGTATCCAATTTAATTGAACTCCCGTTACCTGTAATTTGAATGAAACTGTAGGTCAAGTAAATTGGTGTTTGATTTTGTGTCAATATTTTGATACTTACTCAAAGATACACTATTTTTTTTTTGTTTTTAATGTAGACTCGCGAGATATCAGTTCGGGGCGAACCACTGGTATAAGTATTTTTTATGATACCTAGATGCTTTAAAGGTACGTAGGTAGTTACCTAATTTATGAGCTGAAATAACAAACAGACTACCTACTATGGTATTGGTTTGTAGGTATACTTGTCTATGTATTGGTTTCAAAATTGATTCAGATTATGAAGCAAGGCAATTAGGGCGGGGCATTGGCTCTGAAATAATATTAAATACCTACCAACTATAGTAGGTACAATTATTAGTCATGTCACGTGTAAGCAAGCGTGGTCGAAAGCGCGCGAAAATTTATTGTCTTGTCTATCCTTCAAAAATATACGGGATACGTAGTACATAATACTCGTTGCTATGTTTAACACTTAGGGACAAAATATCTGATTCTAAGATCTATTCCTACTGAATAAGCATTATAAAAGTAATGGAATTGAGATTTTACATAAGATAGACACAGTTTACGTATTGCCATACGAATGTAGAGGCACATTCCCAAGCCCCGTGCCGTATTATTTGACGCCGTTCGGCTAGCTATCATAAAACTTGAACCAGCCGGTAGGTATTTAGATTACCGCTCAGACTCACTCAACTACTCCAGAATGGTTGCGAACCTCACACGGTGAACGCGTATTTTTAGTGCACTTGCCTACATGCTGCTAAATACGATAATAACATTTCACAACCACAGTGTTTGTTTGTCAAAAATGGATTGTGAGGACCTGACATAATCGCTGCTATTTTGTTACTAGTGCTGCACCCGTTCCGGGAAATTACTCGAAAAGATAAATAAACACAGTGATAAGTAGTGCTTTTACGGTGGTTATTTGTTTTTGTTTTGATATCAATATGGAAACGAGGATTTTTTGGGAAGAAAGCGGACATACCGCGAAATATGCTAAGTAAGTACCTATTGATTTAAATTTGTTTTAGATTGTATGGCACAAGTAAAGGAATAGCATCGTAGATTTTAGCATTAATTATCTGATGATTAAAATAACATTAATTTCTTTATTATTAATTAGAGTGTTCTTGTGTTTTAATGTATTTTTTTAACACAACCGTAAATCTATATACCTACGAGTATATAAAAATGAATTGCTGTTCGTTAGTCTCGCTAAAACTCGAGAACGGCTGGACCGATTTGGCTAATTTTGGTACCTATTGAATTATTTGTGGAAGTCCAGAGAAGGTTTAAAAGATGAATAAATATGAAAATGCTCGGAGTTAAATAAAAAAAAAAACAATTTGGGTTTTCCTTTGATGTGTCCCCGTCGTTCAGAAATCAAATTGAAAGAATAGTTTAAAATGAACGACGGCGACGTTTAAAATGAAATGTACCGGCGACGTACATTGGCAGCCCGCGTCATATGCATGTCCAGGGGCGGTACGAAGTTCAGCGGGTCAGCTAGTTACTTATAAGTTTAGGTAGGTACACATGCTTAATTAGAAGTTCTCAGCTATCAACGAAATTTTATGAACACCATAGTAAGCGCTAGCGGCTTTGCATGCGTGGTTTGTAATTAAAAAGTTCTTCCACTCCAGGTCTTTTGGTACCTATAAGTACCAAATTTCATTGAGATCGGTCTAGCTAGCCGTTTATGGCGGGTTCCTATATCCGTCGGTAACCAGCTACGACTCGTTTCTCCTTGAAAACCTGTCAAAAGTTTGATACTAGTTTGACACTTTTTCAAGGAGATACGAGACGTAGTCGGTTATTGACGGATATAGGAACCCGCCATTAGTTGTGAAAACGTAACAAAGGGACGGATAGAGACTAAGATGTTTTTAAAAGTTACGTTCTTATTGAACGTCATTGGATAGAGACAGTTAATTTCGAACTTAGTATAAGTATTTAGAATCGATGACACGAAGCTACAATTAAGCTTGTAGGTACTTAATTAAAGTTTTCATTTATACATTTTATCCGTGCACTAAAAACATATTTTTCTGTTTTCAATATTTATTTTGGTTCTAATTGAGCGAAGCGAGATCTCCAAATCAACTTGGGCAAATCGGCCTTGTATGTAAGTATGTATGTCTGTATGGTTGTTTGTCCGAGGATAACTTTCGAAGAGTTTATCTGATAATCGTGAAATTTGGTATATAGGTAGGTAGGGGTTGCACAATTTTGGTGTGACTAATGGCGGGTTCCCATATCCGTCGGTAACCGACTACGCCTCGTATCTCCTTGAAAAAGTGTCAAACTAGTGTCATTCTTTTGACAGGTTTTCAAGGCGATACGAGTCGTAGCTAGTTACCGACGGATATAGGAACCCGCCATTAATGAGCTAAAAATGTGGGGGGGTTGTAGAGATATTGGGGTTCAAGAGGGACAAAAATAAAACAAAATGGGTAAATCTGATCAAATGGTACGTCTAATAAAAGGTATTTCTGAGTACATTTTGACCCCGTTGTTTAAACTAAAAATAGTTTAATCATTGTAGTTTTTAAGTTATTAGCCATAGTAAAAATTCTACTTTGACTAAATTCACAGGGTACACTAGTGACCCCACAGTGCTGAAATTTGGTATGCGTGTAGCTTTAGTGACACAAATATAGGCAAAAGTCTGAAATCCAAAATAACTGCAATTTCTACTCCAAATAAAGGTAACCAATACATGAACTCCCGTTACCTGTAATTTGAATGAAACTGTAGGTCAAGTTATTTGGCTATATTTTCGTGGCACTATTTTGATAGTCGAAGATTACGAATAATATGTTTTTATTTTTATTGGAGACTCGCGAGATCTCAGTTCGGGGCGAACTACTAGTAATAATATAATTTTTATACCCATCAAATATCATAGCAATCGTACATGTAGGGTTAGCAGGTAGGGTTAGCAGTTTCCCCGTACTTATTGGTCCTTCGAGTCAGATGAACTTTATGATGTTTATTAATGTTTCGAAATTGCTTAGGGATTACATCTAAAGCTAAAATTAAGTTAGTTAACTTACCTTCCCTTAACTACATATGGTATTTTGAAAATAAATATAACGATTGTTGTTGAATTTTCACAAACTTTCTACAAAGTGTTTTGATACATGGTCTTTTCACTTCTTTTTACCGACTTATATTACCTTGATTTCATTATTATTTACAATACGTTGGTTTTACGTTCTGTCTGTAATACCACGTTACAATGCAATGACTGCAATGTAACACAACACCTCTTTTATTCGTCGGAGTTATGAGATTTGAATTTGGTTGTAAAGATTTGACAGTTCTTATTGTAGGTAAGTTAACAAACGTTAACTTTTATAGCATTCGTTGGGTGCTACAGCACTAGAGCGAATATTTATACCAAACCACATGTTCGGATATTTAGGTTTATCTATTATAAAAAGATTTCATAATATTATTAAAATAAGATTATACCTAATCAGTAAATATTTAAATTCGATTAAGATAATTATGATGGTGTTACAACAGAAGCACTTAAAGTTGGCTCACGAGCACTAAAAGGTACTTATTCACAAAAATGGTGACAGACACAATATTAGTAATTATAAACACATAAGCCTGGTATCCCATATCGACAAAGTGTTCTTTAAGGCCATTCAAAGTAGGATAGGTGGTAAGCTTGATAGCCACCTACCCCCTGAACAAGCCGGATTCTGCCCTGGATTTTCGACAACTGACTCATCTACATACGATAAACCAAATCCTCGAAAAATATCACGAATATAATAAACCCTTTGACAGCATTAACCATTCCGCCATCTTCACTGCACTTAAGAACCAAGAAATAAATGAAATTTATATCAACCTCATCGAAACCATCTACAACAACAGCACAGCCAATATCAAACTAACAACAGCTGGACCATATTTTACAATCGACAAAGGCGTTAAGCAAGGTGACCCGCTCTTCCCCAAACGCTTCACGAGTACTATAGAAGAAATCTTCAGAAAAGTAGCAGTCTCTTGAAAAAAGTAGCAGTCTATCGGAGAAGAGAAGCTTACGCTTACGAACTTACGCTTCGCCGATGATATTGTTCTCTTTACCCCCACAGCACAGGAACTCCAAAATATGCTCCAAGACTTGAGCACTGCAAGCCTTGAGGTTGGACTAATGATGAATCTGTCAAAGACACAACTAATGACTAACACCAACAAACACAAAATCATGGTAGACGGGCGAGAATTACACTACATCGATGAGTACATTTACTTGGGCCAGATTGTCTCATTCGAAAACAGGTAAGATAAAGAGGTCGACCGCCGCGTCGAAAATGCCTGGAGGAGCTTCTGGTCCATGAAGACGCTAATGAAGGGAGACCTTCCAATGTCACTTAAGCGTAAACTCATCGACAAGTGTATTTTGCCCGTCCTTACCTATGGTGCCCAAACTTGGTCATTGACAGAATCTCAAAAGTCCAAACTCAAGGTTTGCCAAAGAGCCATGGAACGCAGCGTGTTAGGGGTAAAGAGAATCGACAGGATTCGCAATACCACACTGCGTGCGAAGACCGGCATCGCAGATGTTGGCGACAAGACTGCCAGGCTGAAGTGAGACTGGACGGTTCACGTCAGTCTTATGGTCACAGACAAATGGGCAACAGTCGTCACACAATGGGTGCTTGCAGATGGGCGTCGAAGCCGGGGAAGGCTGAGGAAGCGTTGGCGTGACGACCTTAATGCATTCGAAGATGGCTGGTGGGACGTGGCGAGTGATCGTGAGATATGGGGGAGACCTTTGCCCAGCAGTGAGAAAGTATAGATTAAAAAACTAACCTTAATTATTATTTTTAATAGAGCTAAGACACTCTAAAGTTACTAAGCTTAGAAAGACAACAAATATAGAGGTCCTACCTATCTAAATAACTGAGTCATCACATCAGTTTGATAAAAAATCGATAAAGATCTAATAGACGTTTCCACTTATTCGGACTGTAGGACTAGTCTAAAACAAAAAAGTTATTATAAAGATTAGATTAGAATGTATAACTCAAGGAGATCATTATATTGACTTAGGTTAGTTATAATTTTTCTCAAAAAGATAATAATTATCATTATAAATTATAATAATATTAAGAATCAATATATATTTCTAATTACTTAGGTACTTGGCCTTGCTTTAAGTAAGACAAAGTGGTTGAATAGAATTCTTACTTACCTATCTATAAAACTAAACCAATTATGTAGGTACATAATGATAAACTTATCTAGAAATAGGCAATTTAAAGAACCAATAGCAAAAGTCGTTGCACGTGAAAATCTATTTGTGATTTATCAATGACGGACAGTATCGGACAGTATGCGATACATCGGTGAATTGTTTGGTTTGCGGGGAAAGTGTGGCGAAAATAACACATCGGTAACACGTGATGCGTCGTTGCGGGATGAAGGGGGGGACGCATGAGCCACGGCGTGGCCTCCACACGCCGCTCGAAACGTGACGACCGTGCCACGCACACCTGCAGAACACATATGTACATACGCCGGCGATCCCCACACATACGTGTGTCACGTTCGCCGTTCGATTACGTTACGTATCGTCTGAATGTGTTTCCAAAGTTATCTGCAGGAAAGTAAATTCACTGTGTTTTTTAGAATTTTGTTATGGAAACACGTTGATTCTTCAATTCAATTAGGTATTTTACAAACCGAAAAGAAAATAGATACCTACTTACATTTGTTTTTGATTTTAGATTACAGCTCTAACTGACCTTGACCCCGCGTAACCTGCATGCAAATTAATGGGTATTATAGGTTATACCGTGTCAAAAAAAACCGTCAGGCTCCATAATCTCAACACCGCCACAAATGATAACCGACACAAAACCAGTAACAGATAACAACACGATTATAATATTTACTACCTTACTTACACAGTTACTTACCGGGATTCACGGGATTTAAAAAATCCGGTACGTCACTATTGAACTACCTAAATCCATGGACTACCTAAATCTTATAATAACGGTCAATAAAATGCATGGCTACAAAATTGTTGTATTTTTATAAGATATTTGTCATCAGTTTCTAGTAACTATTAAACTCTGCATGTGTGCAAATTCTATGACCGTTTCATAAGAAAATAAACAACAATATGTAATTGTGTCGAGTAAACTAATAATATTAGCAGTCACCCCCTCGCCCCTCTAAATAGCTGTAGGAGAGACATCAAGTTTCTGCCCCGGTTCGGGATTATAGATCCGGGGCTGTTACGAAGACAAACAGAACGGACTTTTATTAGGTTAGTATAGGTTTAGTTAGGTTAGGTACTTACCTACCTAAATCTCATCATCATCCACAGCCCATAAGTGTGGGTCCAGTCCTGGATTTGTCAATAGGCTGTATATGCCGCGGCTTCGGGGCGGCAGCGTCCTAGGGACGACTGATTTCATAGGTTAAAAGTCAAAGAGTACACTGTTTTTCTCATGGTTTCTAGACTAATACGTTAAATCCCTATAGAAACTCATTCCTATCGAAAATTATCAATCCTAGGTACCTACTGTTAATACAAATGGTAAATTATTATTTTAGAAAGGTACATGGGGCGGCAGAAGTAAAGTGGCCTACTCATAAAAAATATAAATCCGGCACTGTGTGGGTCCCTTCCCGGTCCTGTGGTGCGCGCATCCAGGAGTTACCCGCGACTTTCTTTATGTCGTCGACCCACCGCGCCGACGGACATCCTGGATTAAGTCTGTTCTTGGCCACCATTCGGTCAAAGATTTACTCCGCCTTCACCTCGTCTAGCCAAGTGTCGTGGCCAGTTCCACTTGAGTTCCACCATCCTTGTTGGACTTTCGTCTGGCGTCGGATTTCGGTATTAGGAACCTACAGGTAACCTACCTTTTAGAAAAGTTTTATTTCACGAGTTGCTGACGATTCGGACACAAATTATCAGGACACAGTGTCCCAACTAACACTTTTGATTTTAATATTTTTTTTACTGTCGATTCGGACACCATCAAATTATTTGAAGCTGTTGAGTACAGTCAGCTAAAAATGTTTAAGCAAAATATAATATAATGTGATAAAGCTAATCAAATTGCCTTGCGAGCGAATGGTGATTAACATAAATCTTAAAAAAAAGTTTCATTCATAGGGTATATTTGGTATAAATCAACATCTTGTATACTTAGGCATCTATATAATGATCACTTAAAAATATCTCAAATAAAGAGATAGAGAAAGTGTGACCTTGCTATGCATCTATTTCGTCATCTTGCTGTGCCGCCGCTGCGCCTCGGTAAAAACCTGTTTTTTAAGCGACTGTACAATGCAGCTATTTTAATGGTGTCCGAATCGATAGTAACAAAAATATTAAAATCAACAGTGTCAATGGGACATTGCGTCCCAATATATTTTGTCCGAATCGACAGCAACCCTATTTCGTTCACGCGGACATAGTTCCGAGCGTTCAGCTGGTCACGCACTCGTATATAAGGCCTGGCAAATAGCCCAACTAGCTGTTATAGCTGCAAGTTTATAGCACTGCTGCCATACCTTTTGTATAGTTATGTATGATTGAGCTAGGTCATCTAGTTGTACGGTGTACCTATTTATAGTGAGTTATACCTACTGCGAGCGTAACTTACCTTGACAAGATTGACAGTTTCATGATATGAGTAGGCATCAAGGACAAGCAAAATCTATGAACTTCTGGTTTCTATATCATTATCTATGAATTTGCGTCAGAGTAGTAGAGTTAGTTCCTTGTGAAAGGGCTCGCCCGGGGAATGTACTCACCATACCTATTTCTGCCGCCGAACAGCATTGCTGTGTTTCGGTTTGAAGGGTATGGTTGCCGGTGAAATTACAGGCACATGCGGCTTTACACCTGTATGCCTCAAGTTGATGGACGCAGGGCAGTGCATCGTAGGGCACGTTTCTTAGGTGCGTGGCCTACAACAAGGCAACTTTGTTATAGGCGATGGTTACCTAGTTTATCTACCACTATCATCAGGTGGCCCATAGGCTTGTTCCATCTCCACTCTAGGTGATATATATAAACCTACCTAATATAATGTATGTACATACCTTGTAGAGTCAGCCCGAGACCATGACTGTTGCAACACAGCCGAAACGTCGGGATAACAAATAAAAAAGGTACATACGCGATAAATACCCGTTTTAATGAATAATTATGTACAGTGATCGCAAAAGTTTGAAAAATACTACCTAATATAAAAACAAAATTGCTTTGCTTGAGGACACTTCCGTCTGCAAACGATCTATAGACTCAAGTTAACTGCTCCAATTCAGTCTACGGATCGTTTGCAACGATCTTTAGATGACTCACGTGTTTCTTTTTATGTTATAATGAGATTATACCTACCTATACATCTGTGAGTTACCTACATAGGTAGCTACTTGTTCGAATCCGGCAAGAATCGAACTCGCAACGTCTTGCGTCTCAGCCGGCTATTCCACTAATCCCCTCACGGAAACTCCAGAAAATTACCTTTACCTCCATAAATAGAAGAATAATAGGCAGTTTACTTTATCCGATTTACTTTACAAGTTTTGGCTATTTTTTGTACATTTCAAATTTGATACTCGAGAACTCCTTCGCACAGCATTTCCTTTTACAGCGCTTCTTTTACTGTCCAGGCTGTTCGGCTGTGGAATGCTCTGCCCGAAGAAATAAGACGATCATCCTCCTTACACACCTTCAAGTTGAAGTTGAAACATCATTACCTGACGATGTCATCTTCCTAGCGTTATTTATTTACTATTTATGTACTTATTTTATTTGTTAGTATAGTTTGCTATATGTATATACCTATATATTAGTATATTTTATAAGTATATTAAGTATTAGGATTAAAAACTACATCATTTTTTATTATACATTAGAATATATGTGTAAATGTATCATCTAAAGTACACCGCACTCCGTATCTTTGTAAATTTCGCTACATCCAAAGGTTGCCTGGAAGAGATCGCTTTCAGCGATAAGGCCGCCCATTGTATTGCCTTGTTTATTTTAGCCTAGTATTTATTTTTGTATTATTTCTGTTTGTGTGGTAATTCAATAAAGAGTTATCTATCTATCTATCTCTATATCAATAACTTTCCTGTCTAAGGCTTCTTCGTAACCACGTTTTTAGTGTAACTTATTTTCCTTCTGTTCCCGAAATGCCGCTGCCAAAAATAGCTACAACTTTGAAACTAAAAAAAAACATTTTATTTTAGCGTATACACATTGGTAGCTACAACTCGATAGGGTTGCTAGCTTTTTGTACAAGAAATATAGTATGTGGCAGAAGGAAAATGAACGATATAATTATTGAAAAAATAATATATTTTTAAAATTTTTTTATGGACTTAAATTTTAATTTTTCAGAGCTTTTGCGCATCACATCTGAGCTTCACATATAAATCCAAATTGAAATAAATGACATGTATTTATTAATCAGTTTTTCAGTAGGTAGGTAGGTCATTTATTGCAAATTCATACATCACATAATTAAATTAGAGTAACATTCTAAATTCTACTATGTCTCCTTCTCTATATCATCATCTATATCTCTATCATCTTTCGTATAATTTATACTTATCTAATCATAACCTACATGATCTCAATTCACCTAACTACCTCAAAGAGCGATTTACTACCCTGTATACTGCAGACTGTCTTGTACATTCCACACACGACTCCTCAACACAATACAACCTGCTATTCTAACTCATTCACCGTTACTGCTATCCGACTATGTAATAGTATTCCGCACGAGATTCGGTATGTTTCCTCCATTGAGGTTTTCAGATCCAAAGTGTGCAAGCACTACTTCACTCGCATGAACGAAGCCTACTTAAGTTTTTTGTTATAAATTAGTTTTTCAAGACAATTATAAAATTCATAATCGGAACCGCAAGCAGATTCAAATGAGCCCAAATACTAGTAGCCTTCTATAATCTATTCAGAAGTTCCGTTGTCTAGCATCCGTCTCCATCATGAGACCACCTCCATGGTACCATATTATTGCATTGTCATCGAAGTTACATATGTATTCAAAATTTCAGCTCAATCGGTTGAGGGGAACGGGTTTAAAATTCAGTTGCAAGATTCCACCCGGACAAACATACTAGGAACATTGCAAGTTAATAAAAAGCTTGTAAAATGATGTCCTGTAGATGCTCTGTTATTTGTCCACTCTGTTATCTATAATCTTACTAGCTGACCAATCCGCAGCTTCGCACGCGTAGTTTTTCAATAAAAACATTACCTTCCTTCTGCGCAGTTGGGTAAAAAGTAGCATATTATGTCACCCGGGGATAGTGTAGCTTCCCAACAGTGAATTAATTTTATTTTTTAAATCGGTCCAGTAGTTTCGGAGCCTATTCAATACAAACAAACAAACAAATCTGTCCTCTTTATAATATTAGTCTAAATGAGTTTATTTAGTAATATTAGTCTAAATGAGTTTATTTAGTAATAACGTAACTACCTATTTATTAGTTTATCTATTATCAACTAGTGTATGATGTGTATATAAAGTAGGTCCGTTTATTGAAAATACTGTATTAGGTACTCTACAGAGTGTTTTTTTAACTGTAACAGTACGGCAGCACCCATAACCAGAGGAGATATAGGTGCAGTTTCTTTTAAAACATCAGCTCGTTTTCGAAGAAAAACATTTTGGCATTAAAAATTTTTTGGTCAAGTGAGAGTATGTAATGAGTATAAAATGAATCAAGTTGGTAGAATTTTTTTTGATGCCGATCGATGCAATCCTTTGTAAGGATCATTTTATTGTGTCGGATGAAAAAAATCTGAACAGCGGAAGTTAGACAAATTTGATAAAAAGTATTATCATACACACTCATACACATACATACACAGTATGCTTCAATTAAGTCTACTTTTTGCGGGTATATGACAATGCCATGATAGGACAAATAAGATGATGCAATGACTTATATAAAAGTCCGACAGGTGCAAGAACCGTGTTCGAAATTCAAAATTGTTCTGAAATACGAAATGTTTTTGAATTGCTTAACTTTCCAAACAAATATTATCTCAAACATTCTAGAAATAGCATCAAGTTTAACGGTACACGATCACGCGTTACGTAGGATACGCTAAGCTTGTGCAAGTTGGTTGGTAGGCAGTAGGCTACTAGGTAAGGTATCGTGGATCACAACGTGACTGCGCCTCGTCTGAGCGAGCACGTGGCTCACCATGTCGGTCGGTGTACCGGTTATAATTGCTAATCTGATTTGATTACTCCAAAACCAAAAATAACTATTTTAACTTTTTGAAGTTTCGAGCCTGAATAACGGCGATTTCGAAGAACTTGCCGAACTTTTTAATGAACAAACTTTTAATTGTATGAAAAGGTTACTTTATTTTCGTAGTGGTGTAGTTAACGTTACATGTGTCGATAACGTTTATTTTAAGCAGATTATTGTCTCTAAATCAACTTGGGCAAAACAGCGTTGTATGTATGTATGTTTGTCCGAGGATAACTTTCGAAGCGTTGATCCGATCATCGTGAAATTTAATACATAGGTAGGTAGTGATGGCACAATTTTGGTGTGAATGAGCTAAAAATGTTGGGGGGTTGTTGAGATATTGGGGTTCAAGAGTGGTAAAAAAATATGAAAATGAGACTATTAGGTCAAGTGGGACGTCAAATGAAAGGTATTCATTAGTAAATTTAAACTCCGTTTTTATTTTTCGTAAATTCTTTATAGTTTTTGAGTTATTACTTATTAGCCATAATAAAAACTAAACTTTGACAAAATTCACAGGGTACACCAGTGACCCCACAGTGCTGTACTTACTTAATTTAGTATGCGTGTAGCGATACAAATACCTATAGTCCTATAGGCAAAAGTCTTAAATCCAGAATAAAAGCAATTTGTACCTCAAAAAAGAGTAACCTGTAATTTGAATGAAACTGTAGGTCAAGTAGGTAGGTGGTTATTTATTTCGTGACAATATTTTGGTAATCAAAGATTACAAATAATATTTATTTGTTTTAATCGGAGACTCGCGAGATCTCAGTGCGAGGCGAACCACTAGTCTAATAAGATTAAATAGAGTTTTATTCGTTCATGTCTAAAGACCACTGTTTCTGCAATAAAATGTCAAGTCGACACATGGTCATCATGTAACGGATAAGTACAAGCTACTTACCATCTGTACACTGCACTCACTGGCTACCATTAAATATTTAGTTTTCATACACCATCATCATATCAACCGCAGGACGCCCTTTGCTGAACATAACCCTCCCCCATAGATTTCCAGGGCGGTCAATTTTGTGCGGCATGCAGCCGACGGCTCCCAGCACCTTTATCAGGTCGTATTTCCATCTATGAGGGTCTGTCCGACGCTGGGCTTTCAAGTGCCATTGAAAGTAAGAATGAATAGGTTTCTTCTAGATCATCGTGCTTCATTTTAGACCTCATCATCTTTGACCTTCAGCAGGGCTAGCACAGTTTCTTGTCTACTCTTCGAAAAGACGAAAAGGCTCTGACCGCAACTTGTATTGTTAATTGTTTATTTATAATATTATTTTTAAATTTGAGTGTGATGTACAATAAAGCGTTATTCTATTCCATTCTCTGTCGATTTTTCCGAAATTGTCTTTGCCACGAGCAGGTCCAGTAAGTTTTATTCTTAGACAAGAGAAGGATACTCTGTCTATAGCAACGTACGTTGTTGTATAAATAACTAAATAAAAATCTAACCAAAATTTGTTGGCAAGCGCGCGATTGAGAAGAGTGCGAAAGAGACAACTTGAGTAGACAGTGTTGTCTAGGCATCGCACGACCTAGACAATTTCAGAAGAAAGTTGTCTATCCTTAAATGTCAAAGTTAGAGAAAATGATGGCTATCGTGCTCCGCGTTGTAGACTACTGTCGAGGAAGTGTCGACAACGTTTCTTCCCGTTCACTCTCGCAATCGCAGTGCTCGAGACGGTCGACAAGTGTCTTCTTTGTTCTGAAAAATGACTCATGACCAGTGATCGGACTAGGTAGAGCTATTTTGTGTACTTGCCATATGTAAGAATAATATAGATATGTATTCCCAAAATCCCGGGATTTGCTTTTTAAGTAGAAAAATAATAAAAAGATATTTACGCCTTAAGGAGTAATTAAAGAATACACTTCCTCTCTGACGGGCAAGTATAAGGACGGGTTTAAGGATAGTATACTAAATAGATAGAAACTTGATTCATTAAACCACATATATTTTTTTATGTAATTATTTCTTATATTCATACAAGACTCAACAATCATTTAACATTATCATTCTGAAGTTGTACAAGAACATATTACCATACAAATTATTTGTTCCTCAAAAAATTAAAATATACAAAGAGAACAAGCTATGTGTATTTACAATAAAATCCTGATTAAATTGATGAACACGTTAAACAATAATTTACTTATTCAAACAAAAAATGACATTCTTGGAGAATTTGAAGAAAAATGAAGTAAATGATGAAATTTTGTCTACAAATTTGTTCCACTAACATCCTCAGATGTCGAACGCTCCTTTTCTTGGTGCAGTAAATAGTACAGCTAGGAGCGTCAAAAATCAGCTCAGGGTAGTCGCGTATCCACTTTTCAACTGTTTCAGGCTTGACAGAACTTGACGCCATGTCGAAGTACTTCACCTGAATCAAAATGTCGTAAAATTAGAAATGCTGAGTAGTCACATCAACACTAAGTGGTAAAAACATACTGATCTGTTCGAAAAACAAAACTAGTAAAAATATGTATTCTTAGTGCAAGTTTAAAAATGCAAAGGCAATTAAAACTTTTTAAGTTTTTAAGTTAATATTAATACGTGTGTGACGTTTAGCTAACAAGAAAAGGCTTTGCATTTTGCACGAATAACTCTTTGTATTCAAAAAGTTATTTATTGGTTTGACTTAAGGCAAGCTTTTTACTAAGCCCAAACTTTTAACTTTTCTTTTATTTTTATACATTAGTTACATTAATACATTAGTTTTAGTCAATATTTTACTTCAATTCAACTTATAGTCCTATCAAACTTACCAAGTTAGTAGGTATCCAATAAAATAACTCCAAACAACCAATACAAAAAGGTATAGTATATAAATATAATTATAGCCTGTAAATGCTGGCCGAGGTCGTAGTAGCAAGGAGGTTCCAAAATCCAGTAAAAAAGCCAGGGTCAAAAGAAATTCACCTCACAACAAAACACAACAGTAAGCAAACAAGCGCACTCTAAGAACCGAAGTAATCGAGTGAGACATTTGACAACAAGTTACTGTCGGTAAACCATTGAATAGTAGTGGTGCAGAAAGCGACAAAACAGGTGCGTCGCTCCGACAGAAACACCCCGCTATTGTTTTCGTTATCGGCGTATGCGGCTATATCACGAGTTTCAACAAAGCGGCAACGTGTTGCTGATGTAAAATTTACAACGTCGCTCGGGCGCTTATTCCCGTACATAAACCATTTATTATACTTATTGATAAAAATAATTATCCCGGATAAATTTGGAAAATTCCGGAGGATTAGTCGGATTCTAATGGAATATCCATATTAACATCAATGTTTGCGGTCAATGAACCTAAATAGCTCTACCTACTCCGACCAGTGCCATGACTAAATCCTTCTCAACAGTTACTGTGCTAGGCCTTCAGGTGAGATTGTGGTCAAACGTTATATATAATCTACTACGTTATACGTTAACTATCTAGTTTAAAAAAAAAGTCGTGCTCTCTACTCTAGAAACTTTCTGGCTCTCCCACTGCCACTTCAGCTTGCTTCATCATCATCATATCAGCCGTAGGACGTCCACTGCTGGACAAAGGCCTCCCTCATTGATCTCCAGGAACTGCGGTTGGAAGCGGCCTGCATCCAACGCCGACCTGCGGTTCTTACCAAGTCGTCTGCCCATCTTGTGGGTGGACGTCCTACGCTGCGCTTGCCGGTCCGTGGCCTCCACTCGAGAACCTTTCGGCCCCATCGGCCATCTGTTCTGCGCGCTATATGGCCTGCCCATTGCCACTTCAACGTGCTAATCCGTCGGGCTATGTCGGTGACTTGAGTTCTCCTACGTATCTCCTCATTTCTGATTCGATCCCGTAGAGAAACCCCGAGCATAGCCCTCTCCATAGCTCGTTGAGCGACTCTGAGCTTATTCATAAGGCCAATAGTGAAGGACCACGTCTCGGTTCCATATGTCATCACTGGTAACACACACTGATTGTAGACTTTCGTCTTAAGGCACTGAGGTATGTTGGACGAAAAGACGTTGCGAAGTTTCCCAAACGCTGCCCATCCGAGTTGGATTCGACGATTGACCTCTTTCTCGAAGTTGGATCTACCTAATTGGACTGTTTGTCCTAGGTATACATACGCGTCGACAACTTCAAGAGCCGAGTTCTCAACCATAACTGGGGCAGGGACGACATGGACATTTGACATGATTTTCGTCTTGTCCATGTTCATTTTAAGTCCTACCCGTTGGGAGACTCGATTGAGGCCTTCGAGCATCGTGCTGAGCTCTTCCATCGACTTTGCCATGACCACAATATCGTCGGCAAACCGAAGGTGAGTGATGTATTCGCCGTTAATATTGATGCCCAGTCCTTTCCATTCCAGAAGCTTGAAGGCATCTTCCAATGCGGTCGTAAACAGTTTCGGAGAAATGACATCTCCCTGTCTTACGCCTCTTTTTAAGGGAATCGCCTTCGAGCTCTGTTCATGTACTCGGACTGACATAGTGGCGTTTTTATACAAACACTTCAACACTTCGATGTACCGATAGTCAATACGGCATCGTTGGAGAGACTCAAGCACTGCCCATGTTTCGATCGAATCGAAGGCTTTCTCATAGTCCACAAACGCGAGACATAGCGGCAAGTTATACTCTTCGGTCTTCTGTATGACTTGCCGCAGCGTATGTATGTGGTCTATGGTAGTGTAGCCTTTACGAAACCCGGCTTGTTCAGGCGGCTGGAAGTCATCAAACCTGCGTTCGAGACGGTTCGCGATGACCCTCGAAAACAGCTTATAAACATGGCTCAAAAGCGAGATGGGTCTGTAATTCTTAAGCAAGGTGTTGTCACCTTTCTTGAAGAACAGAACCACCACGCCCCCGTTCCATGCTTTTGGCGTCGTACCTTCAAGCAAGGCGGAATTAAAAAGCTTCTGAAGGACTTTAAGTACCGGTGATCCACCCGCTTTCAGAAGCTCTGAAGTGATTCCGTCCTCACCCGGCGCCTTGTCGTTCTTAAGCTGCTTCAAGGCCATCCTGATCTCATACAGGCTGATGTCCGGAATATCTTCGGTATAATGTCGGGTCAGTTTGGCTCTTGGGTCGTTGGCCGCACTGCAAACAGGTTTAGTGACCGAATCGTAGAGCCGTCCATAGAACCTTTCGACCTTTACACCTTTCCCTTAACACTTCCGCTTTACTTGACGTTATGCTGCCATCTTCCCTCTTGAGCTTCGTCATGCGGCTCTGCCCAATAGAATTATCTCTCGCGAACACTTTGGAGCCTTTATTCCGCTCTATCGTATCTTTAATACGAGATGTATTAAAGGTACGAATATCGTGCCGCAAGGATTTCCAAATCTTTCTATTGAGCTGCCTATGTGACTGAGTATCATCGGGAGACTGCAGTTGCAAAGAACGTCGTTCAGCCATGAGGTTAAGGGTGTCATCAGAGAGTTTCTGAGGTCTATTGGTACGGGGGGTCTTAAAGAACTGGGACCCCACCGTATGGACGGTTTCTACGAACCTGTTATTGATCTCGTCCACTGATGCATCTACTTCTAGACAGTCAAAGCGATTTGCAAGTTCGAGTTGAAAGCTCTCGAGGTTTTGGATATGTGCGCGAGTGGGTCGGAGCGTAGATTTCATCAAACGGGACCTTTCAAGTTTAACGTTCATATTCAATGTGGCTCTAACAATTCGGTGATCACTGCCGGTTTTCACCCTGTGAATCACAGAGACATCATTGAATATCCGTTTCTTGTTGGTCAAGATGAAATCAATCTCATTTCTCGTGGAACCGTTGGGACTCATCCAGGTCCATTTCCTGTGAGGCGGCTTCTGGAAAAAAGAATTCATCATAAAGAGTCCTTCTTTCTCCAGAAAATCGGCCAGCCTCTGTCCTCTGGGGTTCCGTTGCCCATATCCAAATTGCCCCACTCTCAACTCATCATCGCTTCTCATGCCTAGCTTTGCATTGAAGTCCCCCATAACAACAATAAAGTGAGTTTTGTTCGTATGTATGGCTCTACTGATGTCCTCATACATAGACTCTACTTCTTCATCTGGGTGTGAAGTGGTCGGCGCATATACCTGAACGACCTTCAGCGAATATCGCTTAGATATTCTGAGTGTCAGGTACGCGACCCTGCTCGACACACTGTCGATGGTGATAATGTTGTTGATGAGTGACTTGTGAACGAGAAACCCAACACCACCTTGGGACTGTTGGTCGCCCTCCCGGTAGTATAGTAGATTACCAGACTTAAGGGATATCGTGTCCTCGCCCTCTCTACGAACTTCTGATAACCCCAAAATGTCCCAGTGTAATCTACTAATTTCTTCTTCCAGCTCAACAATCTTTTCGTCTGTCCTCAAAGTGCGGATGTTGTGTGTTACCAGGGCCAGTGGTCGTCGTAGGGTTTGGTAGCCGATCGTCTCCCGGGGATTCTTAGCACTCCTGGCCCCGCCGTTACCATGACTGCTACCGTAGCCAGGATTAGCGGGGCCGCCGGGGACTCGGGGCCTGGCTTTATGTTGTAAATTCATGAGGGGGTTGTTGCCATACTCGCCACGCTTGGCAGGCGGGTTGGCGAGCGCAGTATAGGTGTTGAAACACGAAAAGACGCTGCTGCCCATCTTTCGGAGGTATCCCTTAGCAGACTCCTACTGCATCCACGGGCAAGAGCGGAGGGGCAACATTCTATTGCCGGCGCCCCACGGCAAGCTTGCTTATCCTCTGGCTATATCTGTGACCTTGGTTTGTCTACGGATCTCCTCATTTCTGATTCGATCTCGTAGAGAAAAACCAAGCATAGCCGTCTCCATAGCAGGCTCAGCGACTTAGAGCCTTCGCGGCTTATAGTGAGAGACCACGTTTCTGTGCCATATTCGCTGATAATGGCACACACTGATCAAAGAGTTTTGTCTTTAGACACTGTTACTTATTATGGACGAGAAGACAGTTTCCCGAACGCTCGGATCGTGTTGAATTCGTGTACTGCTGACCTCTTTATCGATGTTGGACCTACCTAACTGGACTGTTTGTCCTAGGTAAACGTACTCGTCAACAACTTCGAGAGTTGAGTTCTCAACTGATACCGGGGTGGGCGCCATATGGACATTCGACATGATTTTCGTCTTGGCATGTTCATTCTAAGGCCCACCTGGGAAACTCTATCGAGATCATCGAGCATCTTGCCTCAGTCTTCCAGCGATTCTGCCATGACTACGATAACGTCGGCAAATCGAAGGTGAGTGATGTGCTCACCATTGATATTGATGCCCATTCCTTGCCATTCCAGTAGCTTGAAGTCCTCTAGAGCGGCGGTAAACAGTTTCGGAGAAAATATATCTCTCTAACGCCCTCTCCTTCATACATTGCTTCTGTACTCGGACTGGACTACATTGACTCAGACTCTATAAAATAAATAAATATTGCTGGACATTTCACACAGCGCTATCTAGCCCCAAATTAAGCAGAGCTTGTACTTTGGTAACCAGATATCTGATAGAATACTTAGGTATATACTTTTTTTTGTAAATATGTACATACTTAAAATATATAGAAAAACATCCAGACCCGGAACAAATATCTGTAGATCATGCAAACATTTGTTCCGCGGCGGGAATCGAACCCGCTACCTCCTGCGTCTCAGCCGGCTATTCGCCCACTGCGTCACGGAGGTCATCTCTATGTCGAGTAGGTGAAAATTTGACGACTAGATCGAGCAGATAATAAATGTGGCAACCCTGGTAATCAAGCAAGCAAGGCCATTGCGATTTGCGGGTCACGTGCCGGACATGAGGGTGGATAAGTAGCTACCTACTCCCAGCACAAAGCAACTTTTTGCTTTGTGTTGGAAGTACCTATCACTCTAAAAGGATAAGTTCTTAGGTAAATTAAACAATGTACATGGTAAATAATACTAAGTATATTAATACGGCCCTCGATTACGTATGCCGCAATAGATTTGCAACAGGCTAACATCATATAAACGTCACTTTTGTATTGTGTTTCTGCCGCTTGAAAGCAGATTGCGGCATGCGGTTCAACGAGCAAGGTGACAATGTGTCATGATAGCTTACCATAAATTTTATCAATCGCCGTGCGTTAGTCTGGCAAGAACTCGAAAAAGTTGCCTAGGAAGTTTGAAAATTCTGGAAAAACTAAAAGTCCTTTTTTAATAGGATTTTTGGACGAACTCAAGATCATTATTAGGCTATATTAAATTTTGAAATCCGTGCGAAGCTGGGGCGGGTCAACTAGTCTTATATATAGTAAACATGATATAAATAGACTTTAGTTTCACTGCACGTTCGCTTTTACGTCCGAACAGAACAAAACCCTCCGTCGTCCGAGACACGTTCTCGGAGACCCGGATGATGAAATCACCTCCGCTAATGCGGAAGAGTCATCTACATTAGACAGAGAGAACCTTTCACAGATACACCGACCTCGCCGGCGAGGTCGACGAGTCCCTTCAGTCGCCGCCTATACGAGGTACAAGCACGTACCTCGTACCTCGTTTCTCTCCTATCCCCACCCTGGCAACAGCCCAAGCCGAGGTTCGTACCTAAGTGGTGCCCTTGCGCTAGTTGTCTCATCAAACTTACAGGGCTGAGCGCCTTCTGCGCTCGCCAAAAGTTCGGTTAAGCTGCAACGGCCTCAGAGGCCAACAGCGAAATAAGTCTATTCGAAAAAAAATTGCACGTTCGCTTTGGCAGTTCAAATTGGGAAAAATGCGCTAAGAATTGTACGCGGGCGGCGCGGGCGCCGGCGCACAAACCGGTAGGCCAAGTGTAGGGTTACCAACTTTTTATAGTAAAATTTCTTTACGCGCGCTTGACTTGGGGAGTTAGCTGGTGAATGCGTTATGAAAAGTGCGAACGGAAGTTGAGAGGGAGATATAAGTGAAGATAGGAAGAGAGAGAGTTACGTTTCGTATATTTTTAAACGTTAATGTGCGAGTGCGAGTTGCGTCTGTCCAGAATGAACATAGACTGATCGATCTACAGACGTGTGGACAATTTTGTAATTGAACAATTTTATAAATTAATATTTTGAAAAAGAAGTTTTACTTCAGTCATGTGGTTTAAAGCACTCCTGTTTTTTTAATATAGTATTGGATCCCCTAATATAGTAGGGTTGGTCACCCTAGTCAAGAGCCAAGTCACACTTTGGAAAGATAAGAAAGATAAGAGTGTATAGTGTAGGGTTGCCATAAATCCCCAAGGCCCTGTCGGGACATTTACAATTAGGAGTCCTTTTTTTGTATACAGCGTGTAACAGAAATCATGGACAAAAATTCTAGGTATTATCATGTCATACACATCGGTATCTCTAGCTATATGTAAGGGACCTACACACCTGAAAAAAATACCCAAGATAGATGATAGATTGTGTAGTGTAGATGATACATAATAGAAAATCCAAATAGCACAAATAAGAAGAAAAAAAATATTTAAAATTCGCATTAAAATAAAAAAGTCTGCTGTTGGCTGCTTGCGCGTCCTGCGCGGAGCGCTCGATTATTTATGTCGGGACATATTAGAGCTTGTCGGGACGTCGGGACACCACTGTTAATAACGGTGACATGTCCCGACGTATCGGGACGAATGGCAACCCTAGTATAGTGTGATCTACAAATATTTGTTTCGGGTTTGTGTGTGTATGTAGAGTAGCCGCAGAGATAATTCGATGATGGGTCCTCGAGACAATTCAGTAATTTATTTATTTAGAGAAATCAACGGCGATACAAATTGTTTGGTTAAATAGCTTAGAACTAAACGTAAGGCTATTATAAGGCTTCTGCGTTTGAACATTGTAAAGAAAGATGTCGGGAACAAAAACAAAACAAAAACAGCCTAGTTCACCTATTTTAGAGTTACAATCAAAATAGTATTAAGTAGTAGGTTGCACACTGCACCTATAATAAAATAATAAAAGGAATCTGATGGGAAATCATTGTGTTTTATGTTATAAGTATGAACCATGAAAATAACTTTTAAATAAATTAGTCTGAACTTCAATAGTTAGCATCATGGTGATGGGTTAGCGACTGTTATCGTGAGATTAACTTTTATGGTGAATGTAAAACGTAATAGAAATAAAGAATTTATATTTACTTATTTTATTTATTGTGAGATATAGGTTTTAAAGAAATAATATGAGTCTACGGTTACCATTTATTTGATACTAGAGTCTATCAAACGAAAGTAGGCACTCGCATTTTTTCGTAACTTTTTACATGGCAATACTAATGTGTTTCCACCTACGGACGCTATGTTCTCCAGCTGAGTATATTTAGGGTGGTATAAAATAATAATTGCACGTACTATAAATAACTATAATAATAACGAATTGTAACCCACTCTTATCAACTGCAGATTAATAATATTGAACTATTTTATAGGTTTTGTCATTCTGAACCGGGAAAATAGGCAAAAAATGCCTTTTCCCGAAGATGTAGGCAGGAACCACGGATAACCATTTCCCATGAATCTGACTTACTTCTTTCGTTTCAGTCACTCTCTTAATATTCTTCAAATAGGTCGTCGTTTAAGGTAGGTACTCATGACTTTTTTTTCAACAGATTAGGGAAAATGAGAATCGGAGTGTGGCATCATTATTATTCCCTAATGTTTCGGTTGCCACGCTGATATTTTTTGAATTTGCCGCGATTTTTCAGGGTCTTCTTTCATTTGACAGACTCTAGCTGACCCGCCCCAGCTACGCATGGATTTCAAAATAAAATATACGTAGGTAGTATAAGTACCCATTATGGTCCCCATAAAAAAAGCACTTTCAGTTGTTCTATTTTCATATTTCTCAGGCAAGTTTACTGTTTTATTTTCCTTAAAAACCATAGTAGGTACTTTTACGAGCATTTAAAAATAAATTAGCCAATTCGGTCCCGCCAATTCAATTGATGCGCTTACCAACGGTCACCATTTCATTTTGGCATTGACATCCCATTGGAGCTGAAATTTTGCATACTTGGCAAGTTTCCGATGGCATGCAAATTATGGAGTACCTAAAGGTGAACTACATACCTCCTCGATGACAAAGGGCCTGTAATCGAATATATTCAAATATTCGACATATTTCTTCATTCGAATATTTGTGATTGCATTATTCCCACATTCGAATATCTTTAAGTAGGTATGAGAGTCAGCCGCGTAGCCGTAGTCTGCCAAAATGGTGAAAATGAGTCTATCTGCTTGATAAACCTTACAATCAACGACCTCCGTGGTGCAGTGGGCGAATAGCCGGCTGAGACGCAGGAGGTAGCGGGTTCGATTCCCGCCGCGGAACAAATGTTTCCATGACCTACATATATTTGTTCCCGGTCTGGTTGTTTCTCTATATATTATAAGTATGTATTTACAAAAAAAATGTATATAACTATTCTATCAGTTATCTGGTTCCCATAGTACAAACTCTGCTTAGTTTGGGGCTAGATAACGCTGAGTGAAATGTCCAGCAATATTATTACATATTATATTATAATCAGTTTCTTGATTATTTGTAATTAATTATTAGACACACTGTTTGTTTGATTTTATTAGCCAAATTAATAAACAGTAATACTTCATTTTCGTTTTTTATTCGTAAACCATTTTCACACATTTTGTGGTCTTGATAACAAAGGTTTACCATAAATCCTCTTTGGAGTATTTCTAAACCATTTTGTGATCATTTTCTTTATTAAAAACTAGTTAAAATGTAGATTAAATAGTTTCGAATATTATTCGAATACCACCCAAGGACGGTTCCAGCTTTGGTGCCGGAGGGGGGGGGGGGGGGGGGGGGGGGGTCACATAGTCGTAGTCAAGTCCCAAGTTATAATTTAATTTTTATAATCATAGATACAAGTAAAAAGCAGGTATTTTATTAATGTACTTACATACTGTACTTAAAAATACCTATATTAAAATAACAAAATCAATTTTTCAAATCAAAATATTATATTAGATTAATTAAATATTGAATGTACCTACCTACTTCCATAAAATATATATTGAGACAAAAAATTATATAAAAACATTATGTTTAACAATTTTAATTAGTGGTCCACCTAGATCCTGGACCCAGCCCAAGGGGGGGGGGGGGGGTCATAACCCCCATGACCCTCCCGCTGGATCCGCCCTTGATACCACCCGAATGGATCGAGTACTAGTTTCGAATATTATTGACAACAAGACTGGCTATATTTAGGCTCAATTGGTTCGCTGTTACTTCTAATAATTGAAAAAACACCACAGAATAATATAAAGCTAACAGCGCTATTTATCTATACTAATATTATAAAGAGGAAAGATTTGCATTTTTGTGTGTATGTTTGTAATGAATAAACTCAAAAACCACACTGCCGATTTCAAAAATTCTTTCACCATTGGAAAGCCACATTCACCCTGAATGACATAGGCTATATTTATTGCCAGAAAAGATAAGGGATCCTTACTAAAACTTAAGTAACGTAACCCAAGGTGTAAAAAAGTGCCCTAAAACGTCTTTCGTCGCATGCGCTGCGGAAACTATTGATGATAGAACAAAAGTATATTTTACAATACTAAAGAACATATTAATATCTACAAAAATAATATTATAAAGAGGAAAGATTTAATTGTTTGTTTGTTTGCGTTGAATAGGCTCCGAAACTACTGGACTGATTTAAAAAAATTCTTTCACCGTTGGGAAGCTACACTATCCCCGGGTGACATAGACTACTTTTTACCCAACTGCGCAGAAGGAGGGTTATATTTTTATTGAAAAACTACGCGTGCGAAGCTGCGGATTGGTCAGCTAGTAGGATATAAGCACAACGGTCAGCCGATATACTCTGTGGTATTTGATTGCAATGCTAATGAGCCAAGCAGATTGATATCATCATACGTAGCAATAACAATTCATATAAAATATCGAACAAAATACAAGTCATTTAAAATGATTATCATACAAAGTAGGTATATATAATTATAGCGACCTCTTTATTGGATCACGTGCTACCGTAATAACAAGTGCTTGAGAGGAATGAACTCGAAAAACAGCTCGTCAGCCGAGTTGTAACTTTCAAGGTTTTCAAGAGAATAAACATTGGCAAGCGCCAGTTGGCCAGACACATGGAAGGGTTCCGTTGCTTAATTTTAAGTTTCAACTAGCTAGGTAGGGTATCTTCGAAAATCTACATAATGTGTACATTATACAAAAACATACACATACACATAAACAACATAAGAAGTTTATAAGTTATAACACCCTAAATCGCCCTATTCCAAGAAACTGCCTCTAAAGCCTGTACTTCTATTATTTTCCCTTAGTAGAGCTTTTAATATGCTAAATATAAAACTAAATACAAAATGTATTTAAAATAATAGAAGCATTCACAGAATAAACCACGAAGAAGTGAACGCGCCTAATATTGAAGCGTCAACATCTACTCTAAATAGAGTAGTTGTACGCGAACGCCAATAGTTACTCTGTGACCGTCGTCACGCGTGACATGTTTTACAGTGTTCAATTTAATTAAGTTATGCCTTCTTGTGTCGTCCCAACGTGTGAAAATTCAGCTGGGCTCAAAAAAAAACAAGATGGGATCACATTTCATACGTAAGTAGCGCATTTAGATGTTGTGTTATTTGTTTATAGAATAAATTGTTCGGTTTGTAATAGTCGTAAATAATGATCCTCCATTTTGCTGGTGTTGCCAATATCGAGTGTTAATTATTATTATTAAGCTGGGCTCAAAAAAAACAAGATGGGATCACATTTCATACGTAAGTAGATCATTTAGATGTTGTGTTATTTGTTTATAGACAGTCTTAAATAATGATCCTCCATTTTGCTGGTGTTGCCAATAACGAGTGTTATTATTTTCCTTACTCTAGAATTTTAAAATCTGAGATTAAACTATTATTAGTTGTACATAGTTTTAAATTATCTGGTAGTTCGCCCCGCACTGAGATCTCGCAAATCTCACAAAAAACAAAAACAAATATTTGAAGGCGATTTGCGCAACGATGCCTAAACGTATTTAGTGGCTAAATATGATTTAAGGAGTTCTCAAATCATACAAATATGTTAAATTTAAACATGTTTAGTCGCTAAATACGTTTAGGGATCGTTTTGCAAACCGACCTTAAAATTTGACTATTAAAATAGTGCCATAGTTACCTACATTAGTCGTATTTTACCAAAAATATTTACCCCAAAACGGGTATATTATAATAATGACTATGCTAGCAACATTAGGTGGGTGGGAGTGAGGTGGGCGCGGGACGCGGGTTTTGTTTTATGGACACAGTGCACGGCCTGCAATCACAGCTGAATGCGTCTACTGGTGTTTTATCTATTCTGAGACAGCATGTAAATAAAAGTTTAAAAAACATAATACACCTAAAAATGGACGGAATCTAGTTTACGTGCAAGTGAAATCTGCAATCTACGTACAGATATGGTGGATCGTTTGAACCTTGACCTGAAGTTTGTGTCTGACTGGGGTGACGCAAATCTGGTCAAGTTCAACGCCTCCAAAACTCAGACGTGTGTGTTTTCCGCAAAACGGTCTCCTGTTCATCCCGTTCCCACCTTTTGTGATATCCCACTCGTAATTTCTGAAAGTCTGAACTTGTTAGGCGTTGAGCTCACGTCCAACCTAAACTTCGGCTCGCACATTGAATCTAGGGCCAAAATCAAGGTTCGGCGGTACTTCTCACCGGGACAGCTGCTCAGTCTCTACAAAGCACAAGTCCGCTCATGTACGGAGTACTGCTGCCATCTCTGGGATGGCTCAGCCAAGTATCAGCTTGAAGCCCTTGATTCGATTGAGCGACGTGCTGCTAGACTCATTGGCGATGACTCACTAGTGGAAGCCAATTTACAAAGTCTAGAGCTCAGACGCCGAGTAGTCAGACTTTCAGTTTTTTACAAGATACATTTTGGTGAATGTGCGCAAGATCTTCATGACCTTATCCCTCCTTCCCCCTTCCACTACTGGACAAGCAGACGTACCGAGAAGTACCACCCATACCTGGACGGCATACCACCTTGCCGTACCAATCGATTTGCTTCAACTTTTCTTGTTAGCACAAGTGAGGAGTGGAACTCACTTCCGGCGTATGTTTTTCCAAACCAGTGTAATCTTGGAGTCTTCAAGTCCAGAGTGAATAGGTTCTTTCTAGGCAAGCGTGCTCCATCTTCTATCACACCTTCACTTACCATCAGGTGAGGTAGTGGTCAAGCGCTTGGCTATCATCAATAAAAAAAAGGCACTTGGCTTTGCATCGTAGGGCACGCTTCTAAGGTGCGTGACCTACGAGGCAATACTTTTGTATAGGCTATGGTTAACACTTAATATCAAGTGTTCCATCTCCAGGTGATATAAAAAAATATTGTATAGGACTGTTAGCTGAAATAGAATATATTTCAGCATGAAGCCCTCTCATTCCAAAATAAGCCAGCACTTGCATTTTTCCCTTCCCCTAGCGGACCTCCGAAATTTTATGTTTGTTTACTCGGCCAGCGCGTACCTATTGTTCTCAATTTCCTATATTGGTTTCCACTCCTTTCCACGTGTTGTTAATCACGTGTAAATTATAATATTACCACAAAATAGATACGTACAGAAGTTAAGTTGAGTACAACAAGCGAAAACAGCCTCACGCACACAGACGCGCGCGTAGGTACCTACGAGGATTTCGGATCAAGTCGATCGATCGAACATTCGACCGACGGAACTTCTGGCTCTTCTTAGTAAAATATTAACGTTATCTAAATTTACACAGTGCTCTTAGAACAACACATCTTTATCTTCATACAATGATGTACTACCTAATAGGTACCTACTAACTCTATACTTTTGTAGGGAATATTTATAAGTTTGTTTGTTCCGGTAAACTCCGGAACCACTGAACCGATTTGAAAATTCATTCACTGATAGAAACCAATTTTATACCGATATTAATACACGTAAAGCCGAGGCGGGTAAGCTAATTGAAAATATAGTAAGTACTTACCTACCTACTTAGGTATCTATATCTCAACATCACCAGAAAACCGTCTTCTTCACTAACTCTTTCACTGTGACTGCTATAATCTCAACATCACCAGAAAACCGTCTTCTTCACTAACTCTTTCACTGTGACTGCTATAATCTCAACATCACCAGAGAACCGTCTTCTTCACTAACTCTTTCACTGTGACTGCTATAATCTCAACATCACCAGAGAACCGTCTTCTTCACTAACTCTTTCACTGTGACTGCTATAATCTCAACATCACCAGAGAACCGTCTTCTTCACTAACTCTTTCACTGTGACTGCTATAATCTCAACATCACCAGAAAACCGTCTTCTTCACTAACTCTTTCACTGTGACTGCTATAATCTCAACATCACCAGAAAACCGTCTTCTTCACTAACTCTTTCACTGTGACTGCTATAATCTCAACATCACCAGAGAACCGTCTTCTTCACTAACTCTTTCACTGTGACTGCTATAATCTCAACATCACCAGAAAACCGTCTTCTTCACTAACTCTTTCACTGTGACTGCTATAATCTCAACATCACCAGAGAACCGTCTTCTTCACTAACTCTTTCACTGTGACTGCTATAATCTCAACATCACCAGAGAACCGTCTTCTTCACTAACTCTTTCACTGTGACTGCTATAATCTCAACATCACCAGAGAACCGTCTTCTTCACTAACTCTTTCACTGTGACTGCTATAATCTCAACATCACCAGAAAACCGTCTTCTTCACTAACTCTTTCACTGTGACTGCTATAATCTCAACATCACCAGAGAACCGTCTTCTTCACTAACTCTTTCACTGTGACTGCTATAATCTCAACATCACCAGAAAACCGTCTTCTTCACTAACTCTTTCACTGTGACTGCTATAATCTCAACATCACGAGAGAACCGTCTTCTTCACTAACTCTTTCACTGTGACTGCTATAATCTCAACATCACCAGAGAACCGTCTTCTTCACTAACTCTTTCACTGTGACTGCTATAATCTCAACATCACCAGAGAACCGTCTTCTTCACTAACTCTTTCACTGTGACTGCTATAATCTCAACATCACCAGAAAACCGTCTTCTTCACTAACTCTTTCACTGTGACTGCTATAATCTCAACATCACCAGAAAACCGTCGTCTTCACTAACTCTTTCACTGTGACTGCTATAATCTCAACATCACCAGAGAACCGTCTTCTTCACTAACTCTTTCACTGTGACTGCTATAATCTTAACATCACCAGAAAACCGTCTTCTTCACTAACTTTTTTACTGTGACTGCTATAATCTCAACATCACCAGAAAACCGTCTTTTTCACTAACTCTTTCACTGTGACTGCTATAATCTCAACATCACCAGAAAACCGTCTTCTTCACTAACTCTTTCACTGTGACTGCTATCTGCTTGTGGAACTCTCTTCCAGTGGAAATCCGCAAGGCCGCCTCTATGGGTATCTTCAAATCCAAACTCTTTAAACACATCATCTCTCTTCAAGATACCCAACAAAATTGAGCACTTTATGTAGCTATATTTATGTATTTCGTTTATCTATGTGTATTATTATTATTTTTAATTTTAGTAAGTTTATTTCTAAGATAAAGTTTGCTTAAATTTCCATTTTCTGGCGCTACCACCTTCTCCAAACTATACAAAGGTTAGGCCTATGTATTATTTTATTAGTGCAATAAATAATTTTCTAATCTAATCTACTCTAAAACCGTGAAAAACCTATTCATTTTCTTTTACTGATATTTTCAAGTTGTGTCTCATCATGCGATTTACATTTCTTAGATACCTAGGTAGGTAGTAGGTACTCGTACTTAGTAAAAAGATAATGCAATTTATCGTTGAAGCAGTAAAGTTGGATGTGCGTTGCTAGAATAGGACTATTTTATTCTGGACAGACTGCAGCACGTAACTCTACCTACTGAAGTTAGGAATGCAACGTTTCACGAATAGCATGCGAAAAATCATATGAAATTCAAAATCATAACATGTCACACCTGCTATTTTCCTTCACTTAACCTGCTAAGAATCATTCAAATTAAATCACTTTCGGTTTTCAGCTTACCTATATCGGTCGCAGCCATTTGGGTCTGCTACAAATCACATCTAGTCTGCTATAAACACTCGCATTTCTTCGGAATTCATCAGGCGTTTACGTTGCACGTAATTTTTCACATGTGAATTAGCAGTGATAAAAAATAATCATATCATATGAAAATGATTTATAAGTAGCAATTATTTCCATGCCTACTAGAAGTAGGTAGCGAAACACGTTTCGGTATTTTCACCGTGATTATTTCAATTTAAAGTCTATATCCCTCCGGATATTAAAAACTACCTAGGTATAGGCCTAATTTTAAACATTTATTATTATTGGCACACACTATGAGTTACCTACTAAGTAATTAAACGTTTATTTTCAGCCAACTTAGGCACGAATCAGTAATAATAAATAACTATTGGCTTGATAAACAGAAGGTTTTTTTACTTTACAAAAAACAATATAACGTTCATTTACTTACCTACCTCTACACTAAATTACATAATAAACGATAAGTCACGAATTAATGTTAAGTATAAGTACATAAATAAACATTGAAAAGAAAATCTATTTCAAACTCGAATAAAATAAGTACAGTGTAGTAAACACACACACAGTAACACAAGCAAACACGATCCATCTGGGATCCGGGAAAATCCGTACCCGGTTGTCTCCTCCCGGTTCCTATATCCAAACAAGAAGCGTTTTCACTACGGACGATGATAGAAAAATGAAAGGAACGCATGTCAAAGCGTTCCTATAAAATTAAAAATCTACCATCACATGATAGTAACCCATGGATCTGACAACTATCGGATGGTCGTACTATAATCCAGCCTCCAGCAGCCACTGTTGGGCATAGGCCTCCTTTCTATAACGCCAATTTAATCAGTCTTGAGCAAGTCTGATCTATTGCCGATGGTCTGTCCTGCGGTCGACGACCATCTTTTGGCCACCACTCTGTGACAGCCTTGGTCCATCAGTTGTCATTCCGCCTAGCCAAGCGTCCTGCCCAATTTGTATACCTTAGACTTTAGTTCGACTAATAAGTACATCTATTACAAAATTCCATCACTAAGAAATACTTAGATTACCTACGCAGTTTGAATTTTAGAACTCTACCTGCTTTATGTAGGTGTGTAGTTACTATCTAGTTTTCTGTAGGCACGTGAGTGCGGCACGTGCGTGACGTCATACGCTTACACAACCAACGAGTGCATCTCGCGAACGTTCCGTGGTTCTAAAACAAAATAGATAGGTGGTACAGAAGTTCAGTTTAATACAACGAGAGATAACAGGCGCAAGCACTCGTAGATCTCGGAACGATCTCATGACAGGACACGATCTAACTTTGTACGAAACTTAACTTCTGTACCAATCTATTGTGAGGTTCTACGCTTCAATGAATATTAGCTGTGTGGGAAATGTTGGTCAGTTTTCCTTCGACTTGTGCAGGTTACTTGCACAGAAAGTAGAACTTATATAAACCAAACACGATCCACCTGGGACTCGGCCACCGAATTAGATTTCTAACGCACTTTGAATTTTAGAACATTATTATGGTATGAGGTTAGGCATTTTGATAGTAGGTATTACCCGTGCGCGATAAGTTGGGACCTGAGCGCGGTGACGTCATATTGGCGTGTTTGTACCGCCCGCAAAAAAGCGAACATAACAAGCAGCCGCCCGCGGCTTCGTCTTTGTTTTTTTAACCTAATTTATTATGTTACTCAGGGAGGACGCTGCTTTTTATGTAATCTTTTTTACACTATTTGAATAAAATATAAATACAATGTTTAAGTTTATACATTTATTTTATCTATTATTTACATTATCTCATTTTCGTCACTACTTAGTGGATTTATGCCTTCTAGAGGTTGTTCTTCGTCCTCAGTCTCACTATAATCACTTGACGAAGAGGTATCCGATAAATTTACAATTAATTGCGATTCATTCGTTTCTTGTAAGAGGTCATCGTCCCAATACTTTTGTCGACAAACTTTTTACAAACTATAACAACAAAAACTACAACAACAAAACAATAACACAAACGAAAACTAAAAGAATTCCAGAGCGCGTCGTTACGTGACGTAGGCCAGTACGAGACTAAAAACCCTAGTAAAAAATAGTGATGCAACGGTACAATACGGGCGCCACCGGGGAAGTGCAGGGGAAGCGGTTGGGGAGTCGCATTCCTAGCAGGTCCCAAGTTATCGCGCACGAGTAATATATTTTTAAATTACAACCAAATCAGCGAGGTTGTTGTCCGGATATAAACCAAAGAATAAGTAAGAGAGTAAAGAAGGCAAAGGGTCTGGGTTATTTGATCGATCGGACGGGTCGTAGGTACTTTCCGAGCATTAACCCAGCCGTAGTAACTTTCTAATATTCTGTAGCCACGTGAGCGCGGCACCCGTGGCGGCACGTTGCATGCACAGCACAACCAACGAGTGCATCTCGCGAACGTTGTGTTTCTATCTAACACAAAATAGATAGGTACAGTACAGATAGACACACACACGATCAAGTCTACTCGTTCCAAGATTGTACGCGTGCGTCTATGCGTGCGCTCGCCCCTGATAACGCTCTTTAGTAGACTAAACTTCTCTATCTAGGTATTTTGTGGTGGTTCTACGCTTCAATAAATGTTAGCCGTGTGGGAAATATAGGTCAGTTTTCCCTTCAACTTTGCACAGGTTACTTCTTTAAAACTCAATTATATTAGAACTTGATGGTACTCACATTATTATTCACTGCGAGGAATCTGTCTAATGAGCGAGCGTATTGCAAAATATGGGGTTCCCCAAGGGAGTGTCTTAAAACCATTGTTTTTCTTAATTTATATTATTGACATACCAAAAGCAACTATGCAACCTATATCGCTATTTGCAGACGATAACACTGTAACCATATCTTAAATACGATAATAGATAATAGAAGATAATAGATTTGATACGTTGTTTTAAGTGGCAATCACAATTTTTTACAGGTACCTACCTATCAATTTTTTCATCATCATCATCATATCAGCCGTAGGACGTCCACTGCTGGACAAAGGCCTCCCTCATTGATCTCCAGGAACTGCGGTTAGAAGCGGCCTGCATCCAACGCCGACCTGCGGTTCTTACCAAGTCGTCTGCCCATCTTGTGGGTGGACGTCCTACGCTGCGCTTGCCGGTCCGTGGCCTCCACTCGAGAACCTTTCGGCCCCATCGGCCATCTGTTCTGCGCGCTATATGGCCTGCCCATTGCCACTTCAACGTGCTAATCCGTCGGGCTATGTCGGTGACTTGAGTTCTCCTACGTATCTCCTCATTTCTGATTCGATCCCGTAGAGAAACCCCGAGCATAGCCCTCTCCATAGCTCGTTGAGCGACTCTGAGCTTATTCATAAGGCCAATAGTGAAGGACCACGTCTCGGTTCCATATGTCATCACTGGTAACACACACTGATTGTAGACTTTCGTCTTAAGGCACTGAGGTATGTTGGACGAAAAGACGTTGCGAAGTTTCCCAAACGCTGCCCATCCGAGTTGGATTCGACGATTGACCTCTTTCTCGAAGTTTGACCTACCTAATTGGACTGTTTGTCCTAGGTATACATACGCGTCGACAACTTCAAGAGCCGAGTTCTCAACCATAACTGGGGCAGGGACGACATGGACATTCGACATGATTTTCGTCTTGTCCATGTTCATTTTACTTTGTATTTTTTATAAAATTTTTATTTTGTCACATTATAATTAATTTTATAAGCCAATAATGTTTAGTCAACTAGAAGGCTCGATCTGATTTAAAAAAAGTACCCACCTAACACTTTTAATTATACTAAAAAAATAGTGATCGGCATAGGTAGTGCTATTTTGGGTCAATGAACCTGAATGATAAGTTAATATTTATATGCCCCGGGATTTATTCCCAGATTCCCGGGAATATTTTTCTGAATGTAGATGTAAATAAAGTTAAACTGTTTAAGGTACCATGAGTACGCACGACGACATATCAGACTACTAATTTCTGGTTAAGACTAGTCCCGCACAGTGCTGTTTGCCATAATACTTACTGGTCCATAGGCGGGATCTGATTATACTCGAAACGGGTGGTTTGATGTGTCGTCATGTGTACAACTACAATGACTTTATAAAATTAAAATATATTTCCCGGGATTTAGAAGGCATATCCATGTTAAGCTAACCGTCACTAATTCCCGTGAATAGCACTACCTACGCCGATCACTTCTAATAAACGACATTTTGAAATTGTCCAGGTAGGTATTTTGATTTTCCGATGTGGCAGCAACCCTACATAGAGGTATTTAGATTGATATCTTTCTGCTGACCGATAAGAATAGATAGTTATTAGAGTCACGTGCTTACAAATGAGATTACGAGCGTGAGGGTAGGCGAGACACTTATTTATGTCGCGTGAGTAAAAAACAGTTAAAGTTAGTAATGAAAATATTATAAATTTAGACGCGAAATACTCCGTTTTGCTGTTGGAGTTTAGTATTGGATTTTATGGACAGTGGACAGAGCGAGTTGGAGTTGGAGACTGGACACTTCTAGCCAGCCGTAGTGTTGGCCGATACAGCAAAGCATTGCCCTAATTGACGACCTCCGTGGTGCAGTGGGCGAATAGCTGGCTGAGACGCAGGAGGTAGCGGGTTCGATTCCCGCCGCGGAACAAATGTTTGCATGATCTACAGATATTTGTTCCGGGTCTGGTTGTTTTTCTATAAGTATAGTATATTATAAGTATGTATTTACAAAAAAAAAATGTATATAAGTATTCTATCAGTTATATGGTGTTCCCATAGTACAAGCTCTGCTTAGTTTGGGGCTAGATAGCGCTGTGTGAAATGTCCAGCAATATTTATTTATTTATTTAGATTTAATTGTTGCCAAAGTTAGGCCAAAAAGATGGGTTTTAATTTCACGACGTTTAAATTTAACGAATTTGTATAATTTGAAGACTCTATTTTAGCCACTAAATACGTTTAGACATCGTTGTGCAAGTCCCCTAAATCCTAAAAAATAAATCCTAAAAAAGTATCTTACAGTCTGTAATCATCACACACACCTAATGTGTCAACAATAAGTGATCTCCTAAAGTGCTGAACGTTGATTTATCCGGTGACCGCATAATCCGGTGACACGGAAGACCATCCGCAGCTAACCGCATTAATTAAAGCAGTTTGGAAAATAACCGTGTCGTAATGTCAGAGTAAAATTTTGTACCACTCAGACCTCAGATACCTAATGACTTGAAAATATTAAGGCACCTACCATTAATTACAAGTAGGTACGTCGTAGTTTATAATTCATTAAAAAAGGATACAAAATAATCAACCAATTCGGTTAATTATTTTTTATCCTCTTTTTAACGAATCACAACAATCTTCGCTTCATTATTGTGATCTTTTATTCACGTCTTGAAACACGTGCTGCGAGTAATACGCCCATATATTAGGAAATTCAGAAATAATATTTTTTTGTCCAGACCTAACTGACAAATCTACTTTTTGGCCTGGTTCAGCAGTGACCTTTGGCTGTTATGATGATGACGAACGTAATGTACACACGGCTACACATCAAGCTATAAAATTTTCAGTATAAGCTGACCTCGCATTGTGTAGGCTTTTCGTAGAATGAGAGGTCAGCTTATACTGGAAGTGTATAGCTTGATGTGTAGCCGTGTGTATACATCAAGCTATAAAATTTCCAGTATAAGCTGACCTCGCATTGTGTAGGCTTTTTGTAGAATGAGAGGTCAGCTTATACTGGAATTTATAGCTTGATGTGTAGTGTGTAGATGGTGTGTATCCACAGCTGAACATAGGCCTCCCCATAGATTTCCAGAGCGGCCGGTCTTGTGCGGCATGCGCAATGTTACCAAGCCCATTGACTCGTGAACAAAAACCGACAACATGTGGAGCGGTAGGGCATGTGCATGAGAAGTAACGTGGCCACATTACGTACCTGCTCTCTTTCCTCGCGCCAAGGCTGCGTAATGTGGCTGCGGGGAATCGTTGACGTGTGTGGCGCCCATTATAGCTTCAGTGAATTTCCTTCAATATTCGAATTTGTTGTCACTGTATTAGAACGTGCGCGGCCGCTCGCGTCTCGGTGCGTTCCGAGCCGTAGGTGTTTTGTTTTTGTGGAACAGTTCAGTTCAGTCTGCCGATCGCGCGCCGACCGAGACGTATACTTCTAACGAGAAGGAATAAGTTTATATTATTATTATTATTGTAATGAATGTGCTTTTAACCCCTTACGCGAGGGAAGAAAGGAACCCAGACCCTCTTCTTGTCGGATTGCTATCGTGAGTTCAAGGTTTTTTAGCTGTTATCAGTGTTTTTATAAACAAATTGAAAGTGGTAAATTTACGAAGGAATTTATTGATCTTTAATTACCATATAGGCTTTTTAATTTATGTATACATTTTGCCAGTGACTGTTTTGGCTTTTTATTTTATTTAAATCTAATGAATTATTTTGACAAAACCTTAAATTTAAACAATAGTAGATTATTAACCAAGGGGATAAAGCAGTGTCTTCTGTCGCGGGTGACGATTTAAATCGCGAGCGTAACGAAGGACTCGAGGTTTACTCCCGAGCGTAGCGAGGGTGTTAAAAACTTAAATCACGGGCGAAGCGAGGGATTTAAGACGAGTCCTGAGTGTAGCGAGGGATTTAAGTTCACCCAAGACCAAGACAGCTTTATCGCCGAGGAAAATACTCTACTTTTCGTACCATTTGCGAAAAAATTAACACAATAATAATATGAGATAAGCATTTATTAAAAATAATGACAATTAAAATAAACTTAACGTTTATGTATTTGAAGAAAACAAAAACGCGGCAAATTCCTAGACTAATATTTTTTTGTCGGAAAAGCAAAGGCATTAAGCTCATACGGCCTCGTCGGTTTTCGTAATTTTATTTAATAATCATAACTGCATAATAAATGCGTATTCCTTTTTCAAAAAGATGTATAATGCTTTATATACAAACTCAATGGTGTAAACACAGATGTAGTTCAGTATAAATATCGGTAAGTATTCCAAATTTAAATCACATTCTCCCCCTAGAGGATGTATGAAATTCAGTACAATTTTCTTTCCCTGTTTTTAACAGATTAAAAATGACATTTGTTATGTTCGCTTTTTGTGGCATAGAATGTCACTTTTTTGAGCAAGTGGTACGAAATAAATATTATACCTAGGTAAGGTATGGTGAATTCTTCATTTCAAATGTCGCCTGATCCTTCCTTATCTCTGCCAACGGTAATATCAAATCATAACACTCACATTGCCAGCCATGTGAGTAAATGACAAAGCTGCATCACTAAGTTATTGATAAAAATACAGAAAAACTTATCAATAATAGTATTTTTATTTTTAAAGTGTTATCCGTCTCTTACGGGAAATCCGTCTTCGGAACTTTGATTTCGTCCGGCTCAAAAGTTGTTAACATGATTTTAAAATCTTAAAATTTACCAATTTACCTATGTAGCGGTCGAATGAGAGAATATTTCTCCTAATTCAAACGGACGTTGTGTAGTCGATAGCATACCGAATTTGGTTTTATCTCGTATCGGAGAGACCGGGATGCCATTTAGTTCTAGCCTAAATGTCGTAAATTTCTGATGACTGAAGTGTGAGGGGCACCTAGGTAGGGTGTTCGAGTGCGCTTTTAAAAAACAGACATAAATTTTTGCATTTTATGCAGTTTATGATGTGTAGGTACATAAGTTAAAACTATACACTTAACCTATATCGCTCTGAATAAACAAGGTAGGTAAGTAGGTATTTACCTAAAACGAAAACGATGAAAGTAAGATAATTATCATAACATAAGCAGCTATGTACACACGGCTACACATCAATCTATATATTTCCAGTATACGCTGACCTCTCATTCTACGAAAAGCCTACACAATGCGAGGTCAGCTTATATTGGTGATATATTGCTTGATGTGTAGCCGTGTGTACCTACCTAAGTAAGTTGGTATTTAATTCAGTCACCGAGGCGACACGTGATACGTGACGTGATGTATGTTGCATTGAAATAAATAAATACTAAATACCTACGTTAGACTTGATATGTGAATAATATTTCGTAAACACGTTTACGGATTACGGTTACGGGCATAGGTATCGCAATTTTTTGAACCAACCGACCGGACTATTGACATCAAAAAGCGGCCAAGTGCGAGTCGGACTCGCCCATGAAGGGTCCCGTAGCAGCAAGTAACATAATATAAAAGTTCTTGTGGTTCGTTGTAACTTTTTTTTTATATTTGAGTTTATTGAATGAAGGTAAATTGCGGTTTACGGTTTATGACGTAGGTATTAAAAAAAACTACTTACTAGATCTCGTTCAAACCAATTTTCGGTGGAAGTTTGCATGGTACATCATATATTTTTTTTAGTTTTATCATTCTCTTATTTTAGAAGTTACAGGAGGAGACACACATTTTTCCACTTTGGAAGTGTCTCTCGCGCAAACTATTCGGTTTAGAAAAAAATTATATTAGAAACCTCAATATCATTTTTGAAGACCTATCCATAGACTCCCCACACGTATGGGTTTGATGAAAAAAGTTGGTTGTCTGTAAAGTCGGTTTACTGACGATAGTTGAACGTGACAACGATTTACTAACCCATCAGCGACATCTATGTTAGAAGTTATCATGTAGGGATATCCTTCTGCCAATGGCAGCAGGTACGGTAATCCATCGGTTTCTGCCACTGTCATCTTGTGTAGACTGTAGTTTACCTTGGTATTGTTTCTTCTCTTGTTCACTTGAATAACCAAGCATAATATCATGTGCGAGACAGTTGTATGCATTTAGAATTGCGCTTCGGTTGTACGAATCCACTTCATTGTTACTATAATACAGCCTGACAGCATCAGGCACGTTTTCCTTGCACCAAGCCTGAGTTTTATGTCTGGACTCAATAAGGGAGATATTATCGTTGCTTAGTTGAAGTCCATCGCCGATTTTTGTTAGAATCGTTAAAAACCGCTCATCGGTTTGTCGCACAAAAAGTAATAATTTTAAATAATTCATTATAAGAATAAACAATGATTAAATTATTGTTTATAAATCTTACATTTAAATTTTAAAATTTGTAAACATTAAAATTTTCGTAAATCTAGTTATTAAAAAGCCCGCCTCAATGTGTTTGATATAGGAGAAAATGTTCCCTTTGACGGATGGCTGGTGCAACCTGTCATTTCAGACACGTTGTTGTGATATGTGAAAAATTTAATATTTATGTTTTAATTTTTTTAAATCATAGCTACGCTCGATAATTATTTCGATTGAATAGTAAAGCCATCGATTTTTTACTCATCGTGAAATAGTTCTGTTAACTTATTGTTTTAATTTTATCTATTATAGCATAACCTACAATCGCTGCACTAGCGGACCGATGCTATTCATTTTAATGATGAAAGCACGAATATTCGACAATATATCACTGAATATATAATTAAAATCGAAAGAATCATTACCTTTATCGCTGTAATTATCGTTGCTATAAACAATTGACACCACATTCACTTTTCACTGCACTTGATACTCGATCAAAACATGTAAATGTACTATAGTATAGCAGCTGTCCACGCAGACGCATCGCTCACTCAAGTAGGAGAGAGACGGATGTCGAACGCTGCCGAACGCAAAGGCCGATTGTGCTTCTTTGTCGCTCGTTCCGCGCTCTCGCTTGCACTTCAAGCCTTACATGGAACGCCTCAGAGCGAGGTAACGCCGCATGAGTCATGTTTTTTTGTGCGTGCAGCCGGCTCTATCGAATTATAAGACGTTGTCACGTCAAAAAAAATTGAGTTTCAGTTCTAAGTATAGGGAACCCCCAAAATTTATTGTTTTTTTTCTATTTTTGTGTGAAAATCTTAATGCGGTTCACAGAATACTTACCAAGTTTCAACAGTATAGTTCTTATAGTTTCGGAAAAAAGTGGCTGTTACATACGGACGAGCAGACAGACAGACATGACGAATCCATAAGGGTTCCGGTTTTTGCCATTTGGCTACGGAACCCTAAAAAGTAGCAGTAGTTCGGTGCTTTATTTGTAAAGTGGTTTAAAAAGTAAAAAGACTAAAAAACTAATATGCTGAACTACTGACGAAAGCCTTCACTGTAAGTGATCCATCATAGATACCTGAACACCTGTTCCTATGTATATTATTACCACAAAATATAATGGGAACAGAACAGCAGTTATGTTTAGTACAACAGGCACACAAACAAATAGACGCGCGCGTACGAAGCTCTAGAATTCTTCGTACACACGGCTACACATCAAGCTATACACTTCCAGTATAACCTGACCTCTCATTCTACGAAAAGCCTACACAATGCGAGGTCAGCTTATACTGGAATTGTATAGCTTGATGTGTAGCCGTGTGTACAAATTGATCTGGGATCCTCCGGTCTATTCCACTCTAATAGTAAGCGCCTAATAGTTTAAAGTAAGTTTGTAATTGAATTTTAAATGCTTTAAGAGCACTGTGAAGTATCATTAACTCTAGTGACCTAGACTTCCGATCTGCAATGTGAGCGTGGGTTCGGATTCCATTAGGGCACTTTATTATATTTCCACTTGAAAATATTTGTTCAGAAAAAAAAAAATTTGTGCACGATTTATTTAATAAACGTATATAATAATAATAATGACTTAGTTTCAAACAAGTTATTAACAAGTACAGACCCCTATAGAATATTATGTAGGTACCTACCTACCTTAAATAGAACTATCACACATATAATAGATAATACACTTAAGCCCGGCTTGTACAACAATAACGTATTTAGCGACTAAACATGTTTAAATTTGACGTATTTGTATGATTTGACACCTCTCTAAATCAGCCGTACTCAAAGTGTGCTCCGCAAAGCCTCTGCGGGGGCTCCACGAGAATACTGATAACAATGAGGAAAAAAATCATAAATACTCTTCTCGTATCTACGGAAGCGACGCACGCGATCGCGACACCGTTTGACGCGCATTTGAAGATCCTTTTTTACCCTTGCAAAAGCACGAAAGTATGTCAAACGAGGTATATGAATCGTTTTTAGAAATGTCATCAGACACCTGTATGGAGTCACTGTCCAAAACGATGCCTCACACTGATTTTTGATACACTTCTTGGCACAATGGCCCTGAATGTTCTTCTCCCGATCCCAACAATATACTTGTGCGAAACAGGATTTTCGACCTGTGCAGCTACAAAAACAAAATACCGGAATAGACTGAACGCGGAACCGGATATGAGACTTCAACTCTCTTCTATAAACCTGATGTCAGTCAACCAATTCATGAAAAATCAGAAACAGTTTCATAACTCCCATTAGATTTAATTATTATGCAACTGTTACATTTAAAATTATAATTAACTAGCTGACCAATCCTCAGTTTTGCACGCGTAGTTTTTCAATGAAAACATTACCCTCCTTCTGCGCAGTTGGGTAAAAAGTAGCCTATGTCACCCGGGGATAGTGTAGCTTCCCAACAGCGAAAGAATTTTTAAATCCGTCCAGTAGTTTTTGAGTTTATTCATTACAAACATACACACAAAAATACAAATCTTTCCTCTTTATAATATTAGTATACTCGTAGATAAAGAATGTTCATAAACAAATTTTTGTTTATTTTAGGGCTCCGTCAATTATTCCGTATTTCAAAATGGTTTCGTCACTAATCAAGTTTGAGAACCGCTGCTCTAAATCATATTTAGCTACAAAATACGATTAGGCATCGTTGCGCAAGACGCCCTCAATTAAAATCTAACACATTTATTTATGAGGCACGTTGTTTCGCGACGTGCCTCACACTTAGTAATTCAATTGGGTCCTAGCAGTCCTTATTATATCAGCTATACGGCGTCTATATGAATCTATATCAACAGCTTTCGGCAAACTCGCTGACATATTAAAATCCACTCGTATTCCACAATGTCTTAAAACACCAATGTGTTCTGCCAACTATGACTTATGGTGCTGAGACATGGAGGCTCACGAAGAAGGCCGTGTACAAAATAAGTGTAGCAGAGCCATGGAGCGCGCCATGCTCGGCATCACACTCTTAGATCGAGTTCTCAATACCGAAATTCGCAAGCAGACTAAAGTACAAGACGTCAGCAAGCGAATATTGGGCTCAAGTGGAGTTGGGCGGGACACTTGGCCAGACGTAGTGACGACAGGTGGACTAAGGCCCTTACAGAGTGGAGGCCGAGAACTGGGCATCGAAATAGGGGACGTCCACCATTGAGATGGGTCGACGACATCCATAAGACCGTGGGTCGTACGTGGTTCAGACTGGCACAGGACGATCCTGTGCCAGTCTGAACCACGTACGACCCACGGTCTTATGGATGTACTCGACCCATCTCGCTGGTGGACGTCCCCTATTTCGATGGCAAAAACAAAGAGAGGCCTATGCCCAGCAGTGGGTCGACACGGGCTGAAAATGATTGAATGAATGAACGGCGTCTATAAAGGGGCAACAGCATTTAGCAACAGAAATGTATGGGGGAGGCCGCCTCCACTATAGATTTTCAGATGTTTTCCAGAGACACCGATCTTTTGCCTGCACCCAATGGCTCCCAGCAACCTTCACAAGGTCGTCTTTCTATTTAGTAGGTGGCCGTCCTACGCTGCACTCTAGTGCGTGGGCTTCACTTGAGAACCTTTCTACTTGTGTACGAGTATAATGGTGAAAGAAACAGTTGTAAAAAGATGTTACCATTTAAAGCCACTAAGGCGCCAATTCAACCCTCCACGGCTGGCTTTTCACCAATGACAGGAAATGAAAAAAAACCGGCCAACTGCGAGTCGGACTCGCGTACGAAGGGTTGCGTACCATTTCTACCTAGTCAGGTCATAAATTCTGTCACATGTTTAATATAAAATAATTGAAAGAAGTTAATTTATCATGTAACCATTTATATACCAAAATGAACTTAACAAAACATAGATTCTTATGACACTAAAGTTTATTCAAAATGACCTCCGTGATTTTGAATACAGGCCTTCAATCTGCGCGGCCAGTCGTCTATCGCAGCACGAACGAGGTCCATGTCAATATCGGGGGCTGCCTAAATCAAGGATGTCTTGAGTGACTCCAAATTGGGATGAGGCTTTGAGCACGCCTTTTCCTCCAAGTGTTGCCATATCTTGTAATCTAACGGATTCATATCTGGACTGGAGGAGTGCCAGTCTTCGTGCCGGATGAAGTCGATTTCACGCGCCGCCAGCCAGTCTTGTGTGCTCTTCGCTCTATGAGCTGTCGCCGAATCTTGTTGGAATACCCAGTGCCTGTTATTGAACATGGTATGAGAAACAGGTTGGTTCCACAAGGTTCGTCAGGACTGTATTTTGATACACAACTGCATTCGTTTTTACACCTTTCTCACAAAAATGTACTTCTGTTAAGCCCCAATAAGAAACTCCCAACCATACCATGAGCGAGGATGGAAAATGACCTCGTTGGACACGCGGAATACGGTTGCTCGCTTCTTCACTACTGTGTGCGTACACCTTATCATTTTGTTTGTTGTAGCTCTCTTCTACGGTAAAAATGTTTTCATCTGAAAAAAGAATTTCCCGATATTTTTTTCCCGCGTACCGCTTCAACAAAGCGCGGCATCTCTTCAGTCTCAGGTCCATTAGACGAGCATTCAAACGATGTCCTGTTTTTCTTCGATATGCCCGAAGCCCTAAGTCTTCATTTAACACCCTTTTCACCGTGGTTCTGCTTAACCCCATCTGAAGGGCCAACAGTTTCTGCTTACGTTTGGGATTTCTTCGAATTCGCGCCTTCACAGCTTTTATCACTGCTGGAGTCCTAACAGACCGAGGGCGAACACTTCTTGACCTGTCATCTACACTAGAGTCTTCATTGTATCGTTTGATGGTGCGATAAACGAATCTTTTGGTTATATTCATATTTTTCAGTATGTCAAAAATTTTAATTGGCACGTAACCGCAACGATGCAACGCAATAACTGCAACACGGTCTTCTTTAAGCGTCCACTCCATATTTAAAAATGAGTAAAATTCTAAAATGTATACATTTTTATTTTCATGAACAATTCGAATTCTATAAACTTTTTTGTGGCCAGCATTCTAAAAGAAAAGTTTTTACTGTGTGACAATACTTATGACCTGACTAGGTATAATAACGGCAAAAAAATCATGTCTGTTGTATGGGAGCCCCCCTTAAATATTTGTTTTATTTTAATTTGATTATTTAATTTTAAAGTGTGTATTGCCGTTTATATCGAGCAAAAACGAGCAAAAAAATCACGTTTGTTGTATGGGGGCCCCCTTAAATATTTTTTTTTGTTTTTAGTATTTGTTGTTATAGCGGCAACATCTATACATCATCTGTGAAAATTTCAACTGTCTAACTGTTACGGTCGATGAGATAGACGGACAGACAAACAGCGGAGTCTGAGTAATAGGTGGGTACGGAATCCTAAAAATACACTTTAGGATTGCTGGTTTTTATCTGGTCGGGGCAAATATGTGATCATTGATCAATGATCAGGCAAAATCTGGCTTATCTTTTATGAATTTATTGAAAGACCCTGTTAACTTCGGATAATTTTTCAAGAACTTTCCACTGAAAATATGAATTGTTTGACCTTCGCGGTCACGTGCCCGAGTCACGTGTTTCTTTAGCCTTGGAACGCCTTGGGTCAGACTGCTTAATAGATAAGTTAGGTTTACTTGAACAATGAATTATGTAGGTAATAGGTATCCTGAATGTGTGGGATGGAGTTTTTTCGTCTTATCAGCCCGCAACGAAAATATTCCAAAGCGATATTTTTTGTTTCTTTTTATTTTTGCCTGGGGACAATTGATCTAACACCTTCCCGTTTGTTTCAGGTACAACTGTAACGATGGATTCGGACGCTCAGATCAGCTCAACTTCGCGACCCCGAGTGAGGACGAAGCCGAGTATCCCGGCGGCGCTTACCTCAAGAAGGGGAAGGTCTCGAGGGCAAGTCTACTGAATATGCCCGTTTTATATCTTATTATCATTTTGAGTTTATAAAAACCAAACTATACTATGTATAGTGCTACCAGTGTGATTTCTTTTCGGAATTGTTTATAAAAACAACTCTACAACTTTATACCAACCAAACGTGCGAAGCCATAGCCATGCAGATGTTATACCTACTTATGTGCCCCATATCATAGAAGCTACAACTTTATTTTCATTCTATAGCAAGACCCAATGTCTCATCGAATAATCGAGAAGCGTCGTCGCGACAGGATGAACAATTGCCTCGCAGACCTCTCACGCCTTATTCCACCAGAGTATCTCAAGAAAGGACGGGGCAGAGTTGAGAAGACTGAGATCATTGAAATGGCCATACGTCATCTTAAATATTTACAGGACCGAGCGAACGGTAAACTTACAAACACTCTGGTTGGTAATATCCCATTTTTGTTGGAAGTAATTGAAGATTTTAGTGGTTTGCCGATAATCGATCTCATAAAGATGAGTAATTACTAATCAGTAAATTAATTGATTATAAGAAAAAAGGGCTGGGCTGTAAGGATTATATGAAACATTAAAATGAATATCCGTTGCCAGTTTTGGCGTCCGTTGTAGGCAGGGGAGGGGGGGGGGGGGGGGGGTGTCACATAGTCGTGGTCAAGTCACAAGAAGTTATTATTTAATTTTTATAATCATAGATACAAGTAAAAAGTAGGTATTTTATTAATGTACTTACATACTGTACAAAAATACCTATATTTAAATAACAAAATCATTTTTTCAAATCAAAATATTATATTAAATTAATTAAATATTGAATGTACTTACATAAAATTTATATTGTGTCAAAAATATTTTAATCATGTTTAATAATTTTAATTAGTGGTCCACCTAGGTCCTGGACCTAGCCCAGGGAAGGCTCAGGGAGGGGGAGGGTCATGGGGTAATGACCCCATGACCCTCCCCCTGGATCCGCCGTTGGTTGTAGGTATGTTCATGAAAGCGCTGGCTGTCACACGACTTCGATAATGATAAATTTCAACAGCAACCCACGTTTGCTAGCATAGTAGCATACCTACCTGATACCTGATAATGCAAGGCTTTTCAATATAACTTACTTCAATTATTTCGAGCAATTCTAGAGTCGATCTATAAACTCATTTAGTAATCTTTACCGTGGGATATTACTTTAGTATTTATTAGTATCTATTCATTGGTAAACGAGCTTCATTTAAGCCCGTTTTATAGGAATAACTTTTGGCTTCACTAAAACAAAATTTTGACTTGCCATTTCTGGCTCCCTCCCAATTACCTACTAAGTTAGCTTTAGAGACTTCAACGACATGTTTCTTCAGAAGCTTTCAAATGTTTTCAGATAATGTTCGAAATACTTATCAAAGCCTAAAATGGCTGTTCCGAGTTAGGTACCTATCTCAGTATTTCCTGCATAATCTCAGAATGGTTCAAAGTTCGTCGCACTCTGAATCTTGAAGTAGATTGTAAATTTGTAACTGATGGTATACCTTTATGAAGCAAGACGGATTTAAATAGAAATATTGGTACTTTTGTCGTGCTCATCTTATTAGGTAACGATTCCTTTACACGAACTGTCTATTATGTACCTACTATCTTCCCAGCTAAGGGTTTGTGTATAAATAAATCTGGCAACTACTTACAACATTTATCTTGGTCATTCTGATAGAATACCTCCTAAAATTATTTTTTTTGCCAGGCAACGAAATTGTTCCATTTTTTTGTTTATTGACATCTAAAAATTACTGTGAAATTCCTTTCACGTACAATTAAAATATTCCAGCGACATTTTTCGCTTCAAAGTTACTTGCCCAATTTGTAGAACCCGCGGACGTTTACAAGTCTGCTCAGAGTGCAGCACTGAAGGGATATAATGTTGTTGGGAGTCGCCCAGGGGAAGATGCTCCATCTTCGCGTGGGTTCTTTTTCTAGCTGCGGATCGCCAGGCTGGGGAAGAGCACTTCAGGGCGGGGTACAGTGAGGCAGTCGGCGAGGCAGTACGGTTCCTGGTTGAAGTACGTGGGTACAGTCCTGGTGATGGGCTATGTGTGCAGATGACGTCGCATATGCAAAGACATGTTGAAGCTGTCACTAAAGGTATGAATTAATGGATGCGTTACTGTTTATAAAAATTGCATTGTATAGGTCATTTAATTGTCTACTCTTGTGGAGGTAAATTAACTCTTAAATCAAGTTTCTAATTATTTTCAGTTTAGCCTCAGTCTTATGGAAAAAGTTGGACTACTTTGTTCCAGGGATTTTTAAAGACCTAGGACAAAAATATCCAAACCAATAAAAATGCTGTGTAATTGCAGAAAAAATATTACCAATTGTACGTGCATGTTTCCTCATAAACGCGCATACTTTTGGCACCCGGGTTACTATCAGAAGACTTCACTTGGATTTCTTCAGTTCAGAATCGCAGCTGTATTCTTCACCAGTTTTGAGGTTTTTATCTTCAGGTCCAAAAATATTTAGGCTCCGATAAATAGTCCTGGTTAATCAGTAAAGCTTATGTTTTTTTTTCAGAATTGTCTTCAGAAAACTTTGCTGATGCCATGAAGTGATGCTCAACGCTTTTTTCCTTCTTCCAGGGGAAGCGTTACCGCGCGAGAAACTTCGTACTCAGCCCAACTCTTCGTCTGAGACTAACAGTTCTTCAAGCAGTTCGCATGGATTTATCTCGAAGGGAGTGATCACGCAAGTTCCACCGCCGGCTCCTCCATTCCAGGAGCCCTATGAGGAGCCCTATCCTATGGACTGTGATAGAGGTGGGTTTGAACTTCGATTCCGCTATAAGTACCTACTTTTAATTTAAATGGCAGGTAGATTTCTTGCAGGCATTGTTGAATTTGTTCCATGGATTTTACAGAAAATATTTTTCGCGTGGTCATCATATTTTAAGAAGCAGCTTTTTCTACGACCCCTTTACCTAGTACGACCAAAATGACACAGCGAAACAATGAACAATCCAGTAAATGTACCAAATTTATATCAGAAAGCCATTTTCTCCAAAGATGCAAGATAACATTTGTGTTGAATAGTTTGAGACCAGGATTTAGCCACAAAGACACTATTTTTCGTGGACTCGCATACCTTCTCGTACTTTTGGCTGACCACCGTTATATTTCACCAGACAAACATTGTATTTAAATATAACACTAGCTTTATCCCCAATCTTGTTTTCAGTGTCAGTAAGCCAGATGCAGCTGGCTGACAGTGAGACTCTGGGCGCAGAGCTTCCGGTCGACGCCCGCCGCAATCCGGAACCGAAGCTCCGCGCTGTCAGGAAACCGGAACATAATGACGACTACCTGCATTCCTACAAGTTCAAGAATAGTATTGAGCGGCGATTCTCAAGGTCACAAGATTCTGAGATCACTGAGGTACCTACCTATGAGATATATCTATATTTTTGGGTTCCGTAGTCGAATTCGGAACCCTTATAGTTGCGCCATGTCCGTCTTTCTGTCTGTCCGTCTTTTACTCGCAGACTATTAGTGATGTAGAGCTAAAACTTGACATGATGAAAGTTTTAGTGACGCCTGCTATAGTCTTTCCATTTCTTTATTTTCTCGATGACAGCTCCTGTGAAAACTTGAACGAGCGTCTTTTTTACATTATGTATGCATTATTTTATAAAAATATGACGCTTACGCACGTACAAGGTTATACCAGAGTCGGAGAAACTGATAGGGATGGAGCTATCGATAAAAGTAACACGATAACAGACCCGATATTTTTTTACAAAATGTAAGAAACTTACACTACTGCCGGATACTTTTGTACAAATTTATTAACTAAATATTATATTTCATTACAAGATGTTACACGTATTCATTCTTGATTGATAATGCCAACTTCTTTAAAATTTTCGAAGCCTTTGTAAAATAAGTAGGTATAGGTAGGAACTCGACAATGAAACGAAATAATTATAACGACAGGTAATCTTTAATTATTTATTTTCATCAAAATCGGATGAATCGTCACTGTCACACGATGAGCTCTCCCCATGAGGTCACAGCACTACAACTATCAAATTAGAACGGTCATCGAGAAAATAAAGAAAGTTATGAAATAAGAATTTAAAAAAAACTTGTTTTATTATGCTACCTCGCTTATATGGAAGTGAGGGGTAATTTTTATACTCTCGCACCCCACCGCGTGAGATATCGTAGAACAGGTCTGCAAAGACACTAAGGTCCACTGAACACATTTTGGATACAAGAGAAGGAAATATAAAGTGCCTATTTTCGTAATAGTCGAGTGTATCTTGTCCGTTCAGTTACTTGTACCAACCTACTATGCTATTCAGGCGCGGATACATAGGAGGATGCCACTAGGTGCAATGAGGATCCGTAACGTTTTTAGTTGAGAATGCAGATTTATCATCATCATCATCATATCAGCCGTAGGACGTCCACTGCTGGACAAAGGCCTCCCTCATTGATCTCCAGGAACTGCGGTTGGAAGCGGCCTGCATCCAACGCCGACCTGCGGTTCTTACCAAGTCGTCTGCCCATCTTGTAGGTGGACGTCCTACGCTGCGCTTGCCGGTCCGTGGCCTCCATTCGAGAACTTTCCGGCCCCATCGGCCATCTGTTCTGCGCGCTATATGGCCTGCCCATTGCCACTTCAACGTGCTAATTCGTCGGGCTATGTCGGTGACTTGAGTTCTCCTACGTATCTCCTCATTTCTGATTCGATCCTGTAGAGAAACCTCGAGCATAGCCCTCTCCATAGCTCGTACATATGGATCCGAGACGTGGTCCTTCACTATTGGCCATCATTCATATATGAATAAGCTCAGAGTCGCAGATTTATAGAGCTAAGAAATCCAATAATATTTGTTCTAGGTACGACAAAAATTTACGAAGTTATGACCAAATTATTAGCGAAGTTCACTGAGCGGCTGCCGCGGTAGCTTTGACGTCACTGGGACGGTCGCTGCTGGTTAGCCGTTGGCAGCGATACAGCGCGCAGTGTTTTGTTGGGTTATTTGCGACTTTAAAAGAAACTAAGGGTCCGATTTGTGTCTAATTCACCTTTTTAGCTATGTATAAATATCGTATAGCGCCGAAATGTACAAACACTTCTATTAAAACGCCAGAAATACTATTTTTTAACGTGCTGTTTTAATGTGATTTGGCCCAGTAACATTTTTTTTGTGGGAGATGGCTCCTCACTGCTTCTATGGAGCCACATCAAAAATGCTACGCTATGTTTGCAGCCTCCATTTTGAGCAGTACAGTCTAAACATTCCACGTTCAAAACTGTCTCCTCTTTTTCATTACATGTAAATGTGCAGCAATAGACCTTACTTCTCATTCTATGTTCAGGCATTATTTTTGCTTTTACTGTACAAACATGTCCCGACCTCTGAACTTGGACAAACCCTACAGCATCATCTCCATATGTTTCACGAGCAGATCTGTAATAAAAAAATAACACAGAATAAAAATATATATACTTAAGTAAAATTATATGATAGTGAACTAAAAAACCAATTATTATATATTTTTTAATCATGTGCCTCCCACCCATCCTAAGTAAGTAGGTACATACTGAATGAATGACTTGTAACAATGGGCGAGATTTTAATAATAATGAGAATGATCAGTAAGTGCAAAGAACCATGCACAGGGTAAAGCGAAAGTAGGTTAAAAAGTTATCCGCGAAAAGATTGACATATATAAATGAACGAAAACAACGTTCGTTTATCAAGATACTATAAACACGAACAAAGCTATAACTATGAATAAAGATTCATACGTTAAAAAAGTTTAAATAAGTAAGTAAGTAGGTACACTAATGCTTTTTACACTTACCTCACGCATTCTGAATACATCCCTGTACCTATACTTAACATTGTAGGTACTTTACCTACAACCCGTGCTACAACTAATAGCTTAGACTTAAAGAATACTAATAAGCACCTATGTACCTACGTAGATAAATAAGCAGCACCCTTACCTTTGTAGTTTCCAACCACGGATTTCAGCGCTGGTGAACTTAGAATGAACCTAGGTAATCAAATACCATGAAAGAATCCACTTTTGGAAGGTTATCTGATTGAGCTTGCACAAAACCAGGTTCTACTTTATTAGTACTCATATTTTTTTACACACTCACTTATACTACAACAACTTTTACGTAAAAAAATTGACAAATGTAGTGACTTGACCAAACGCGTCGTCCGCCTCTCATTCGCGCGTGAAGTAAGAGTGCCGCTTGCGCTCGGTTCCGTCACAGTGACGTCACACGCACCCGCGAACATTGACTTTTAGCGGGAGGAACGGCATAAGTTTATTACCTAATATCTTCGTAACTAATGGTTCGATTTTGATAATTCAAAAAGATATATCATTTTTACATTACTGATCCTCATTGCCGCCTCCTCAAGATCCTGACTCATGCATCATCGAACCACTTTAATTGATTGAAATGAATTTCCGAAAAATAAATCCTTTATCAGCGCCCGATGCTATTAGTTCTGAAGCTGAAATTTGGTTTGATGATACAATATGGTGACCCCTAGTTTGTTATGTAATGATATTGGCCGATTATTTAAAAAAATAAGGACATTTTGAGTATATTGGAACGCCATTTATAAACTACACTAGAAGCTTTATAAAATGCGACCATAAACATTTAGAATAAGTGGTTACCTACGTCCACTGCGACACTATGCAACCATCGGCTCCCAGCTATGCTGCGCTTACGAGTACGTGCTCTCCATTCGAGTACCTTCCTACCTTCTGTTGGTGGCTGGGATGGGCTACATCTGACGTCGTAAGCAGCGTGCATTCCATGCGCTTCCGGTGCTCACGTGGCGTCGCGTTTCGCGATTACGTCATCTAGTTTTTTACCTATTGATTTTACCTCTCGAGTAGTGGACTTCATCGGGAGGGAGTCGTCTCCGTCGCTGATCTCTGGATCACCATAATTTCTTCAAATACCTGTGATGCGATGCGTGTCACGCGCTCTTCGCGTATGGTCACCGCATGGTAACACCACACCGCGTCCTTTCTCGGGGTCACCAATTTAGGAGTTTCGTATAATTAAAATAATGATGCAACCCTTAATATAGGTACTGATTAATTCTTTCTTGAGAAGGAGGTTGGAATGAGTAGATACATCTTCCAATTACCAATTTATACTTCCACAACTGTACATGTTTTAACTGATTGAGCGGGGAGAGACGACTGGCGCGGGCACACTACAATACAACAGCGAACATATACTTAGGTACGACTTACGCGAGTCAGTTATTCTGTATGTAGTGTGTCCCTACACCAAGCATAGCTCGCTGAGCGACCGAAAAACAGAACAGAAGTATAATAGTATATTATGATACAAGTGAGCTAAGAGTAAGAACCGTCTCGAACGCAGGTTTGATGACTTCCAGCCTCCCGAACAAGCCGGGTTCCGTAAAGGCTACAGTACCATAGACCACATACATACGCTGCGGCAAGTCATACAGAAGACCGAAGAGTATAACTTGCCGCTATGTCTCGCGTTTGTGGACTATGAGAAAGCCTTCGATTCGATCGAAACATGGGCAGTGCTTGAGTCTCTCCAACGATGCCGTATTGACTATAGGTACATCGAAGTGTTGAAGTGTTTGTATAAAAACGCCACTATGTCAGTCCGAGTACACGAACAGAGCTCGAAAGCGAATCCCTTAAAAAGAGGCGTAAGACAGGGAGATGTCATCTCTCCGAAACTGTTTACGACCGCATTGGAAGATGCCTTCAAGCTTCTGGAATGGAAAGGACTGGGCATCAATATTAACGGCGAATACATCACTCACCTTCGGTTTGCCGACGATATTGTGGTCATGGCAAAGTCGATGGAAGAGCTCAGCACGATGCTCGAAGGCCTCAATCGAGTCTCCCAACGGGTAGGACTTAAAATGAACATGGACAAGACGAAAATCATGTCGAATGTCCATGTCGTCCCTGCCCCAGTTATGGTTGAGAACTCAGCTCTTGAAGTTGTCGACGCGTATGTATACCTAGGACAAACAGTCCAATTAGGTAGGTCCAACTTCGAGAAAGAGGTCAATCGTCGAATCCAACTCAGATGGGCAGCGTTTGGGAAACTTCGCAACGTCTTTTCGTCCAACATACCTCAGTGCCTTAAGACGAAAGTCTACAATCAGTGTGTGTTACCAGTGATGACATATGGAACCGAGACGTGGTCCTTCACTATTGGCCTTATGAATAAGCTCAGAGTCGCTCAACGAGCTATGGAGAGGGCTATGCTCGGGGTTTCTCTACGGGATCGAATCAGAAATGAGGAGATACGTAGGAGAACTCAAGTCACCGACATAGCCCGACGGATTAGCACGTTGAAGTGGCAATGGGCAGGCCATATAGCGCGCAGAACAGATGGCCGATGGGGCCGAAAGGTTCTCGAGTGGAGGCCACGGACCGGCAAGCGCAGCGTAGGACGTCCACCCACAAGATGGGCAGACGACTTGGTAAGAACCGCAGGTCGGCGTTGGATGCAGGCCGCTTCCAACCGCAGTTCCTGGAGATCAATGAGGGAGGCCTTTGTCCAGCAGTGGACGTCCTACGGCTGATATGATGATGAGCTAAGTTGCTCATTATACACGAGGCTGTGGGTTGCAGCCCGATCCGTAGGCGAGGGCGTAAATCAGCCGAGTGTCTAGTGAGCAAGTTGCTCCCGAGCTTCATACGCATTTTTTCAACACACTTGCGAGGAAAAAACAAGCATTTATTGCATAAATCGTTTAATTATTAAAACAATTGTTGAATGTACAATTTTCAAAATGATATTGGATTGTTTTTGATGGCAATTTCACAGTGTGTTCAACAAATGCGTTACAAACAAAAAAATGGGAAATGGCGCGCAAGTTTTTTTTTTGCACGCGCCAAATGTAAGGTTATTGATTTTGATTGTATGACTTTGAATGTAAGGTATAGCTTATAGCCATACCTACAACTTACTTCAAAATTATAATTTTAGTGATAAAATGCAAATATTTTACAACAAATTATTGTGAATTATAAATAATTTGATAATAATAAATATTTTTTCGTCTTAATTAGGGATACATTAATTTATTCCAAAAATGTAAATGGATTTTCAGCGGCATAAAACCTCGTTGTTGTTACAAAAGAAACTGCATTACCCGGTTAAATTGAAAATGCTCTGTTTACTCGCATATAATTTGCAGTTAGGTACTAACTTACCTTTGTAGGGATAATTCTATTATGCACTAGTGTGTAATATTATTATGCACGTGTGTTATAGTTCGGTTTATGGCCCTAAGAACGATGTAATAAGGCTCACTTTACGAGCAAGTTTGTTGAAAAAAAACTAAATTAATTAAAGTGTTTCCTTCCAGGCGACAGATATGACTCGGCCCACATACCCTCACAACAAAGTGTACACCCACAAGCGCCGGCGAGCCGTCAAGCCCGCGCCTTCCACATCCACCTCTAACTCGGGCTCCAATGAGGAGACGAGGGACGTTTCTCCACAGGTAAGGATGACATTGTTACAGCTAATGTTTCATCATCATCATATCAACCACAGAACGTCCACTACTGAACATAGACCGATCTTGTGCAGCCTGCACCCAGCTGCTCCCAGCAAACTATCATATCTTTCCATACTAATTGATCAAGCGAAGCGAGATCTCTAAATCAACTTGGGCAAATCGGCGTTGTATGTATGTTTTGTCCGAAGATAACTTTCGAAGCGTTGATCCGATCATCGTGAAATTTAATACATGGGTAGTTAGTGATGGCACAATTTTGGTGTGACTAAATGAGCTAAAAATGTTGGGGGGTTGTTGAGATATTGGGGTTCAAGACCCCTCTTGAACCCCAATATCTCGACAACCCCAAAAAAAATGAAAATGAGGCTTACTGGTCAAGTGGGACGGCAAATGAAAGGTATTCATTAGTAAATTTAAACTCCGTTTTTATTTTTCGTAAATTCTTTATAGTTTTTAAGTCATTAGCCATAATAAAAACTAAACTTTGACAAAATTCCCAGGGTACACCAGATCCCACAGTACTGTATATAAGTATGCGTGTAGCTTATGTGACACAAATATAGGCAAAAGTCTGAAATCCAGAATAACTGCAATTAGTACCCCAAAAAAGAGTACCACATTACATGAACTCCCGTTACCTGTAATTGAATGAAACTGTAGGTCAAGTTAGATGGTTATTTATTTCGTGACACATTTTGATAGACAAAGATTACAAATAATACTTTTTGCGAGATCCCAGTTCGGTGCGAACCACAGTATTATAAATTCGAAAGTAATTCTTTCTCTGTACGTTTTTACGACTAAAAAGCTGTAACGATTCCGATGCAATTTTGGTATAACGATGATTATGACCGGGATTGAAACATAGGCTCTTTTTAGCCGACTAGATTGCGCAGGAGGGTAATGTTTTATTGACAAATCACGCGTGTGAAGACGTGGGCGGCAGCTAGTTCTTTAGCTTTTTTTTATAATAATGCTGGACATTTCACACAGAGCTAACTAGCCCCTAACTAAGCCAAACTTGTACCAGATAACTGATAGAATAATTATACATATTATTTTTTTATAAGTACTAGCTGACCAATCCGCAGCTTCGCACGCGTACTTTTTCAATAAAACATTACCCTCCTGCGCAGTTGGGTAAAATGTTACTCAGGGCAGGGATAATGTAGCATTCTAATAGTAAAATATTTTTTGAAATCGGACCAGTAGTTTTTGAGTTTATTCGTTACAAACATACAAAAATACAATTCCTTCCCCTTTATAATATTAGTATAGATAGAAAAATATCCAAACCAGGTACAAATATCTGTAAACCATGCAAACATTTGTCCCGCAGCGGGGAACGAACCCGCTACCTCCTGCGTTTCAGCCGGCTATTCGCCCACTGTGCCACAGATGTCGTCAAGTTATTTACCTGAGTATCAATTTATAATTTCAGGACACATCTAGCGAGTCTCTTCATCACCACCACTACGAGAAGCCGCCGGTGCAGTACGTGCCTATCTTCGCGTTGAATACTCTTGGTAAGAGAACACACCTACTTAGATTCGATTATATAATTCTTTATTGCACACCATTAAACAATACATTTGAAACACCGTAAAACTATTCAAAACAATTCGCGGTATTATCGCTAAATAGCGATCACTACGAGCAACCTTTGGATGGAATGGACTGTGTGGACATTACCTGGGGTGTAATGGTGTAGGTACCTACTGTAGGACTGGTAAAAAATGCAGGAAAGCCTCTTACATGATACAAGTGCCATATACATAAAAACATAAGTACTAAAATTGAGTAAAATAAGTAGCTAGGTTCTAGCCTTTTTTGCAATGCTGAGCTGACGCCATTTTGGCATGACTCGACCTTGTAATTATGATGGTAGTTGCGTGAGATATTCCTGTATTTTTTGATTAACCTGTAATCTTCGACTTTTGGTATTATTGTCCTTCTATGTCTTTATATCGTTGTATTTACTTCCATCACCTACTTCTCTTAGTGCCAGAAGTCAAGATTCTACATTACAACTTTGCCACCATCTTCTTTTGTGTTTTTAATTAGTACGTGTGTCGTGTCAAATAAATGTTTTCATTTTCATTTTTTTTTCATTTTCAATTGATCGAGCGAAGCGATCATCTTCAACTTCATCTCCAAATCAACTTGGCAAATCGGCGTTGTATGTATGTATGTTTGTTTTCCGGAGGATAACTTTCGCAACGTTGATCCGATCATCGTGAAATTTGATACATAGGAAGGTAGTGGATGGCACAATTCTGTTGTGACTATATGAGCTAAAAATGTTGAGGGGTTGTTGAGATATTGGTGTTCAAGAGGGGTAAAAAAAAATGAAAATGAAACTATTAGGTCAAGTGGGACGTCAAATGAAAGGTCTTGATTAGTAGGTACATCTCGACCTCTTGCAGTTTTTGAGATAATAGCCATAATAAAAACTGAATTTTGACGAAATTCACAGGGTACACCAGTGACCCCACAGTGCTGACATTTGGTATCCGTGTAGCTTTAGTGACACAAATATAGGGAAAAGTCTGAAATCCAGAATAACTGCAATTTCTACCCCAAAAAAGAATAACCAATTCATACATATTACAGGTAACGGGAGTTCATGTGAACTCCCGTTACCTGTAATTTGTATGAAACTGTAGGTCAAGTTATTTGGTTTGCGTTTCGTGGCACAAATTTATTAGTCATAGATTAAGACTGGCATGCACAAAGATCACTAAACGTATTTAGCTACTAAACATGTTTAAATTTGACGTATATGTATGATTTGAAACTCCTTAAGTCATGTTTAGCCACTAAATACGTTTAGGCATCGTAGTGCAAGTCGCCCTAAGAATAATATTTATTTTGTTTTTTGGGAGACTCGCGTGATTTAGTCATTTTGTATGATGAAATAACACTTTAATGAACTGTTTACAAACCAAAAGTACACCTACACAAGTGTTTTATTAATTCTAACAAGAACTTAAATAAATAAAAGCTTGTAAACACCAAGTTATGTTCAGTACAAAGGCGCACGAACACAGATGCGCGCGTACAAGGATCTCAGAACGATCTCGGTCGAATTCGACCGGTCATTCATTGTGATAAAATCTACTCTGGTTTCCCTATGTCAGTCTGGGAGGTTATATCCACAGACCACTTAGATGTACTACGTTATATTCTATCGAGACAAAACCTGTGCGTTGCTGTGCTTACCCCAGTGCTGCCAACTTGGGGGTTTTCCCCCTAAATTTAGGAAATAAGTTATATGAAAAGGGGTATACCTTTTTTTAGGGGAATTTCGAGAGACGCTAAGGGAAACGCTTAGTCGATGTTGGCAACACTGGCGCAGCCAAACGAATAATTTAACTTCACGTTCGCATATCAATCGGATCGGATGTTAATATTTATTTATTTTGTTTACAGGAAATTACTACGTGCCGCTAAGTGTAGAGTACTCCTGCCTATCGCGGTACCTCGGTCCCTACGATGTGTTAGACGCGCGAGCTGTGCACCTGCCAGCACCCTTGCACCCTGTCACAATCAACGTAAACTTTCAATCATGTATGAACTATCACGTCAAGCGAGAACGAACCGAGGAATGGCGCAACCAATGAGAGCCGCGAATCAACCAAAATGGCGACCCTTGAAGGCGCCAATTTTTGAATAATTACAGTGAAGCAAACCAGTATAGTTGGTTTCGAAGACTATTCTAGAATACGGATTTGATGGACGTACGGTGCGTTATGTAGATTACTGCTACTTTGGCCGTGAGCGAGTATGGTTTACTACTTTGTTAATGTGAATAACAGTATTTAGCCAACCCAATCAGCCCCCGACGAGACGGACGCCATCTTAACGCAGCGTACGGCCTTAGTTTTATCTTGAAATGTAAATTCAACGGACTAGTTCAGTTCACTAGAATATTAGTAATTTAAGATACGTACCATTGAAGTACATCGCATCGGACTCGAAGTAGTGCCACCAGTAGGTACCAGTCGAACTTTGGACTAAGTTACCATCGGTACCACTGTTGATGCTGCTTTCAAATGGTTGTATATATTTACACGGCGCATTTCAAAGCTTCATACTGCCCGGTACTTAAAAGAAAAATATGTACAGCGCCTAACATTCCAGATCTCTGAAAACACAAAAATGTAATATAACTGGCAGTCCAGCGTTTAAAAACCTAAAGTACCTCCTTACTTTTATATATTTTATAAGAAAATCGGTAGATTATCACAGATAATCTGCCAAATTATATTGTTTTACTTACCAAATCACACACTAAAATATGGATAACAATTCGTTTTTTCGAACTTCTCGGTCGACCATTCACTCATAAAATCTTGAGGGACTTTTTACAAACACATTTTTTAGGTAGTGTGTGTACATAGTTAAAATTGTTATTATTTTAGTAGATGTTGCAGTTACCATTACATGTAAAGGTTTCGTATGTTAATTATTACTTAAAACCACAGAATAGATAAAACCCCAGAAAAATGAACGCGCCTAATCAATATCTACTCAAATTGCGTAGATGTTGACGCGAACGCCATTAGTTACTCTGCATTTACTCTGTGACCGTCGTCACGCGTGACGTGTTTTACAGTGTTCAATTTAATAATGTTATGCCTTCTTGTGTCGTCCCAACGTGTGAAAATTCGGCTGGGCTCAAAAAAAAGGTGGAATCACATTTCATACGTAAGTAGTGCATTTAGATTGAATTGATGTGAATTGTTTATTGATTAAATTGTTCGGTTTGTAATAGTCGTAAATAATGATCCTCCATTTTGCTGGTGTTGCCAAATATCGAGTGTTAAGTATAATTTTCCCCACTCTAGAATTCTGAGATAAAAAACTTTTATTAGTTTTAGTTTTAAATTATAATAGTGGTTCGCCCCGAACTGAGATTTCGCAAATCTCCCAAAAAACAAAATAAATATAATTTTTTTGGCGATTTGCGCCACGATGCCTAAACGTATTTAGTGGCCAAATAAACTTGAGAGCAAAAAAATCGCACATTCATGATTTTTTGACATAACTAAAAAAAAAAACAAAAAATATTATGTTTCTGTAATGCAGATTCATAGTCTATTTTAATACCTATCCAGTGGTATCTGATTTGTCTTTCAATCATTACATAAAAATGCTTTTGTGGATCAATAACAAAAATGCATGTTTAGTAAAAAATTCTTTATTCAAGTATTGGTGTCAAAGTTATGAAATTAAAAGATAAAATTAATTAAAAGTTTGTTATTAATACCGAGTGTTCCCTCCCCTAGCCTGAATCACTGACTCCATCCGTGTTTTCATTGATGTTACTAGACTTTTGATAAAGTCTTGAGGAATAGCCTCCCATTCCTCTGCGATCGCCTGTTGCAGCTCCTGTAGAGTCGATGGAGGAGCATCTCGGCCTCGAACTCTTCTTTTCAGCTCGTCCCATAGATGTTCGATGGGATTGAGGTCTGGGCTTCGAGCTGGCCACTCCATAACGGTCACATCCACCTCTTGAAGGTACTCGATCACTATGCCAGCAGTATGCGGTCTTGCATTATCTTGCATAAACAGAAAGTTTTCGCCGATAAACCCAGCATAAGGTACGACGTGGCTCTCGAGTACTTCCTCAATGTATCGTATGGAAGTCAATCCTCTTGATTGGCGACCAGTATTCGGTCCGGTGATGAAGGCAAGCTCGGTTTTTGCTTCCATAGACATGCCTCCCCAAAACATGATTGATCCACCGCCATAGGCGACACGTTCTGTTATGCAGCATTGGGCAAATCGCTCTCCCGATCTTCTATACACCTTCCCCCGTCCGTCGTTGCCATGCAAGCACATCCTGCACTCATCAGAGAACAGGACTGCACTCCACTGCTCTTCGGTCCAATTCAAATGGTCTCGAGCGAACTGAAGGCGGGCTTCTCGGTGGGCTGGGGTCAATTTCGGCCCGTTTGCTGGCCTGTGTGCAGTCAGGCCACCTTCTCTCAATCGTCTTCTGACTGTCCACCGGCTAACTTCTACTTCACGAACTTCTTGAAGTCGTTGGCCCAGTTGAACTGCGTTCAAACGACGATTTCTTAAAGATGTCGTTATAAGAAAGCGGTTATCACGCTCTGTTGTAGCACGGGGACGGCCCGATCCTTGTCGCCGTTGGTAGCCACCAGTCTCTTGATACCTCTGGTATACACGCCGAACGGTAAATCGGCTCAAACTCAATTGTCGAGCCACTTGACTTTGCTTAAGCCCCGATTCAACAAGGGCAACCACTTGAGCGGCTACTTCTGGTGTAGTATCCATTTTCGTGTTCCGTTTGAAGCCAATATCAATAGAGAACCTTTCACACTGTACGTTGGTATGCAAATGATGACCATTCCCTCAATATGCACTCTTTTATACCTGCGATAAATCCCGCCGCCGGCCTTACCTGGATCGAGCGACATAAGGGGGTCTATTGTTTTGTTGCTAATGAGTTGTTTTTAAAGGTAAATGTCAACCCTTTATCAGTTCTGCGAATGCCTAGATTATGCACTTTAATTTAATTTTAATTTGCTGTAAGCTCCAAATAAAAAAAAATTTAACTTTTAAGTAAAAATGTGCGGATGTGCGATTTTATTGCTCTCAAGTGTATGATTTAAGGAGTTCTCAAATCATACAAATATGTCAAATTTAAACATGTTTAGTCGCATAATACGTTTAGGGATCGTTATGCGAACCGGCCTTGATATTTGATTAATAAAATAGTGCCATACTTCAAATCATACAAATATGTTAAATTTAAACGTGTTTAGTCGCTAAATACGTTTAGGGATCGTTTTGTAAGCTGGCCTTGATATTTGAATAATAAAATAGTGTCATAGTTACATTAGTTGTGTCGTACCTAAAACATTTACCCCAAAATGGTTATATAATGACTAAGCTAGCAACATTACGCGGGTGGGGGTGAAGTGGGCGCGGGACGCGGGTTTCGTTTTAAGGACACATCTGAACGCCTGTTCTGGTGTTTTATCAATTCTGTGCATAAAATATAGATCAGAACATAGTTTTGTGTGGTCGTGTTAGGGTTTTTATGTCGTGGCTCGTCTGTTAATTAAGGTCAAGACAAAAAATACATTTCTAGACAACTACAGAAAGCAGAGCTAATTGGTAATCCATCGTTAGTTCATATTTGTTTTGAACTTACGAAGGCCGAAATCTACATTTTAGTAAGATTTCTCTAGGTAGGTAAGTAGATCTTCTACTCTAAAATTGCGCGTCCTTCCACCGCGTCGAAGTTTACGCACTGGACATGCCAAAATTACCCTTGGATTGCAATGAATAAATATTATTTTACTTTGACGTAATTATGTAGTGGGGCGCGCAATATAAGACTTGAAATATTTCTATCAACGCGTTTTTCATATAGAGGTTGCCACGCTGCTTTCTGTATCTAAATATTTTATGTGCCAATTTTATTTAATTATTTACCTGATTTGCATTTTGAGTAGATCAGATTTGCCTAATGTTTCGTGTTTGATATAATGTATGAGGTATGAATGGAGTAAAGTTAAGAACACTATGAAACAAAATTGTGAAGACTGATGTTATGAACATAGTGTTAAGATATAAAATGTCGGTTTGCTACTAGTGTATAGGTAATTATGTACTATTAATTATAAGAAAACAAAGTGTGTGATATGTGACTCGTGTGTCAACTAGAAGATAAAACCGTATTTTGTACAAAAAAATATATGTTATTACGGATGTTTTGTTTTCATTTCATTCCAATATTCAAGGGAGAAATCAAAGAATTAAGTAATTAATTATCATAACATCTTTTATTCTATATTATTTTAAATTTTACATTCTTAGTTTCAAACATTATGAAAGAAATAATAATATTTAACATCTGAATAATATACAGCTCTACTTCTTTACAATCCACTTAGCGTTAAAAAAAATATAATATAATATTGCAAAATATTCTATCGTTACGAATACCTAACGCGTAATTAAAATCAATCGGGGAAGTTTAGACGAAGGTGGGTGCGATCACAAGGGGAGTGCCAATCTACAAACAAATATGGCAAACGATAGAAAGTGCGCTTTTTGTTCACCATAACAAAATATATTTTCCACTTACATTATGTAACGTTACTTACATTATGTAACGTTACTAACATTATTTACAGAGTTCTCTACTGGATGTTAATAAAGGATTTTATCACAAACATTTGTCTAATACTCTACAGAAACTTTAAGAGTTAGAGCGCATAATGCTGCTTCGTGTTTGTAACAACTTTTAAGTAATTATTATTGAAATCTGTTTGGGTAATTTCTACTTCTACCTATATTCTGAAAGGTCTACTACTACAGCTAACAGTTTGTGATCATTATTATACAGGATGTTTGGTAATATACTGACGATATTCAAGTGACGGTTTCTCAAAACGTAAAAAAGGACTTCTCGAAGAAAAAAAACCACTAGTTATATTATAAAAATTTTAAGAAAATTGACTAAGTTTAGGTGATTCATTCGATATAAAACTTACTGCCTACTCTTTGCAATCGCCATCCAAAAATAAAGGCCGATTTGATATCTCTTTCGGAAATGGCTGCGGGTTTTGGGTTAGAAAGGGACAACAAGAGATATCTCGAGACGTCACCAATACAGTATCTGTGGTTAGATGGCAAGCATTATGCAATAGCACAAAATAGGTGTTTTTTTCTACATGCCCAAATATATTTCATATTTTTATGGTAAACATTTCACTAATTTATTTATTATGCTCATCAAAATAACCCCTTTCATTTTTGTCCGTATATTATCAAACACCCTATATATCGTTAACAGCAAAATGCACCTAACAAGACAACAAGCGGTCCTTTTTAATACTAGGTAAAATCCAGATCAAAATATTTACAGATTACTTCATATACAAGTGATAAAGCCACATTAGACTGGCTTTCAATAAAATTCATACACTAATATAATTGATTTATAAAAACAATATTTTAAAAAAGACCTCACAACACTTTATACATTACAAAAATATAATAAAATCATGAATTAAATAAAGTGGCTAATATATCAAACTGCATCTATAATAAATCGACAATAGATTTAGTAGATTGCCTTGCAGGCGTTATTGCAACAAGTTGACTAAAATACTAAATTAATTTACGGATTATGGACCACGATTATGCTTCAAGGACAAAAATTTCAAGTAGCAAAAATTACTGCTGATCATCAGAATAATCCATTCTATCAGATTTGAGATTCAGATTGTTCTTGTTTACACCAAACACACCAATTCTTCATATGATACTTAGATGGTCGCCATCGCGTACAGGGGCCAATTCTACTAGGCCAATTGTTTCACCATGACAATGGTATCGTCGCAAAATGCCCAATAAAAGCTCGAATACACTAGGGGACAAACGGAGCGACATGTTGCTCGACAACTATGTGAATGTCCCGAGAGACAATGCCGCAAGCAACATGTCTGGCGACACGTAGATTGAGTTGCGCGTCATGTTGCGGGACAAAATGTCCCCACAGTGTATCCGAGGCTTTAAGATGCCTTTTGGTACCTAACAAAATCTTTTTTTCAATGAACGCCGTTGCTACGATAACACCATTGCAAATGTGGCAGCTCACGACAGGAACAACAATCATAATCGTTAATTAATATAATAGTTTTTCTTATAAATTATCAGAATTGGGCCCCTGTTTTTATAATTGGTGTTCGGTGTAGACCTGAACACAGATTATAATATAATTTAATTGTAAAAATCAAGTCATGTACTTTCTATAGAACTGATTAGGAAGATCAGCGTTGTATCACTAATAAAACAATTAGATTATCACCTTGTTGGCTTAGCCTCGTTTCGTTCAAGAGGAAGATAATACAACCCATTAAGGTTGTGAATTGACTTCAACAAGCAGCCAGTTTCCTACTCACTCATTACATCTGCCGTTCAATCGCAAAAAGCACACGATCCATCTATATACTAAAGGCTCTGGGTTCCAAAGAGTGCTAAGTGTCTCTAGCTGGCGGGAACACGTCAACGGAGAATACCTTTTACTTAAAGGCCTCAACTCCGTAATTAAGTCGGATTCAATTTCAGTTTCCTATATAACTCTAATTATAGAGATTTGATCAGATTAAAAGTGTCCCGCTGGCTATAGGTTCTTTATGCTACATTCCTTGAATAAAGGCATTCTCCCTAGACAGGTGTTCCCGCCAGATATACACACGTAAGTTAAGCATAAGTTGGCATTCTGTCACTGTATTGTTATATCTGTTATTTGAATTTGTTTGTTGTTTTTTAAGTTTGTTTGTGACTTTAAAGTGAATATGCCTAAAAGAAATACTATTTTGAAAAGACAGGCAAGGAAAATGGAATCAATTATGACGTGAATTGTTGGAATCTATTAATTAATTGATTCTTTGAAACAAATCTAAAGTGAGATTGATGAAGCTACAAGTACTTTACTCAGTCATTCGGACAGCAGCACTGTAAACTTGAACCAGATAAAACAAACTGCCGAAATTATTAAAGCGGGAAACATTAAATTAAATGGCAATTTAGGGAAAATCCAAAAAAGGACAGCACTCTACAAATACGTCAATTGCAACGGTAAGAAACAACTCCAATCAAGCTAATAGTGGCTATTGTATTGCTTGCGCGACAGTACCCATACGCAGCTATCCCCTCCGCGTATCGTTCAGCGCCAAAGTTACTTGCCGCGACTTATACTCTAGTACAGTTACAAGAATCATTTAAGTGAATCGGTAAGTTTTAGTTATATTTTCGCCACGAGCCAACTTATTATAATACACGCTTGAAACCTCTATTTTGAGCAACGTCTGGATGGGCGTAAGACACTGGGCAAACTCTACAGTAGTTTAACTACAATCCTAAATATTTAGCGGCACAGTTACCTACATCCTAATCAATGGGATCCGAGATGAGTTGAGAAACTTCAAATTGAAAAAATCATCAACACATTTATTTTAAATTCCGAGCGAGTTGTGGCAAGCTCATTTCCAACCTAATTAGGTCACAATTCAAATTTTAAGCTTCGTTCCCAAATATAGCAAAATTTCAAATTAAAATTACGTCAAGGCGGTTTTAACTAATATACAAAATACTAAACTAAGATCTGCTAACATAACACACAGAATATTTTGCAACTGCCGCTGCCTTCGATCACTGGCCGGTAGATGCAGGTAGCTCGTTTAGCCGGGCGGGGTTATTCACAACATCGATTCGTTGATACTATACACAACATTTGATTACATCTATTATCAACTTTATTAATATGTTTATACTCTATTCTGAACGTTTCACTCTAACATTTTCACGCGCTACTATTTACCCCAGATGCAAAATTATGTACGATTTTGTATTGGTATTTTATGTTTGCGAAATTGTTTTTATCTTTTTTAATTTGTGAGATGGTTCTTAGATCGGGGATGTATTTTTTAATGATGATGATAAAATAATCTTGTATTCTATGTATATAAATGTATTCTAGCTGTTAAATTGGCTTGGCTAAATTGAGATTACTCTGCAATCGTGCATTTAAAAACTATTTTAAACTTAACTAACTTTTATAACAGAGGTTGGTATATTGATCTATTGTTTCTTATACAGTATGAATTACTTCTTGACGAGAGACAAGTCATCATATTCTACTCCCAAATAATATTCAAAACGAAATGACCCAAAGTGATACATCGATTTACTGTAAAATGCAAGTAAATTAGTATATCAGTTGTCAAGTTATAATCAACGCGTATAATCCATTAACCTATATTTGTGATTTCGGTATTAACGTAGTTCGTAAATCATTGTATTTCAATATTTTATGTACAATCATAAATAAAATGACATTTCAAGCCGATGTCTCTACATTCAGTAAAATGCATTTTCGCTTAAACTGGTATACACACAGTAACAAACCGCAACGAAAATATACAGGACATTTTAAAACTATAGCAGTAAAAATACAGCTAAATGCTGTATACAATGAAATGATTTTGTAATAAAAACAAAACGGTTTGTAAACAATCGTTCCAACGAAACAATAATATTGCAAACGAACTATCCCCATTTCACGCAATTAAATCCACAATTAACAAGAGATAAAAATAATACGTGTGACTGATCCAGCTGCCAAATTCTGGTTCACTAATAACCTCTTTTTAAGGCTAAGGGGTATCTAATTTTTATATAAGACGTTTTACACCAACAAGAGACGTAGGCATGCCCCCTCCGACTAACTCTATACGCTTTAAAACGTAAAACAATTAATAAAAAAAAACTATAATTTACTTAAAATTATGCGTATAAAAACCTAGCCGTCATCCCCTAAACTCACAATCGACTAATCTATAATAAATAAATATATCAATAGGATACATAAACATTGTACATATATAAAAAAATCTTCTATACCATTATTCATATATACCGTACCCTATATATTTATCTTAAATTTCTTATTTACAATATGTACAAAGGGAAATAAAAACAATTTGTACTTGCAGAAAACTGTGAAAATAAAACGTAGTAGGTACAAGATGAAACGGAAATATACAAAACGCGAACAAACGCACACCTAACCATACCTAACAGATAACCATCTGTTTTAATATAATACATGCGCCGGCGCAAGGCGCGGGCGACGAACTGAGATTTACAAAAATATCATTTACAATTGTATGCGCGACCGTGTCTACCTGTCGCACCGCACAGCACCGCCAGCGCCATCTGTCGGATAAATCAAACCTTTAGAATTATAAACACTACTCTCACTTTAGTGGTTTTCAATGTCAAAAATTTCGCGGGAGAAAAACGCGGTTGATTTTGGGGGGAGATCTGGAAAATTCTGGTAGAAGTAGCAATAGCATAATTAGAAATTTTATTTATATTAAGAAGTTTCTGTACCTATTACCCACAGTAAGAAGAATAAATAGTCATTCAAAAACGAACTACAGTTTTATAACGAAACGCTTCTTACTTATCCCGCGACCGCTACAAAGACATCCTCCACATGTGGTCCTTCGAGCCTCCCGCGGATTAAAAAACTTAAACACTGTTAAACACGAGTTTAAAAAATCCATACGATTTTTTGATTAGGAATTTCTCTAAACAGTGTTTAGCGGGTGTTTAACTACTAACTTTGTGGTAAGACCCTATCGTTAAAATAATGGCAACCCGAAATAATTCTAAAAATATATTTTTGCTTTTGTAAAAATAAGTTAACACATCCTAAATTAACCTTAAAAATATAATAAAATATTGTGATAGAACAACGAATCTGAGTTACACCCCCCTCCGACCCCACTTAAACCGCCGCCCCGATACGTATCCCGCGTTAGGACTGCGTCGATCATCACTGTCATGCCCTAGATTCCTCCTGCAGTTTTCTAGGGTAGCTACATTCTGGGCCGTTTGTCCTAACAGTACTAGATTATCGTGGCCCGGCAGACTATTGCTCATATTAGCGGATTCGATGTTGTGATTGGCTTGGAGGAAAGTCGCGCCGTCAAGGCTGTGCGTGAATGTGCCTTCGTGTCCTACGCTCACGGTCCCCGAGGCTCGAGGCCACGTACCGGAGAGGTCGGGGGGCGGGCGCGCGTCGTCGTCCTCGGGCAGCGCGAGGCCGAACTCCCGCCGCAGCCGCGAGCTGAGGTTCTCCCGCTGTCGCTCCGACGCCGTCGGCTGTGCGTCGAACACACCTGCCACAATAATACTAACATCAAACAATTAAATATTGACGACCTCCGTGGCGCAGTGGCCCAATAGCCGGCTGAGACGCAGGTAATTGCGGGTTCCATCCCCACCGCAGAACAAAATATGTGTTCCGGGTCTGGATGTTTCTCTATATAAGTATGTATTTACAACAAAAACAAGAATAAGTATTCTATCAGTTATCTAGTTCCCATAGTACAAGCTCTGCTTAGTTTGGGGCTAGATAGCGCTATGTGAAATGTCCAGCAATATATATATGTATATATATTTTAATGTATGAACCAAAACGAGATTTTGAAGAAGGTATTATTGGATTAAAATCCTTAAAATATTATAAATTTGTCTGTTTGTTTGTTACGTTTTCACGACAAAACAGCTGGTCGGATTTTGATGAAATTTAGTATACAGATAGATTATTTTATTTATAAAAAAACAACAAACAGTTACATTATGTGCCTTAAATCTTAAATACAATCCATGTAGGTACATTCTGGGAATTAAGTTATTGATAATCTAGGCCACATCGTTATCCACATATTAAAACAAATACAATATGTTATAAAATTAAAAACATGTTATGTTATGATGACTAATGTTTTATTGACAAACCACGCGAAGCGAAGCCGCGGGCGGGTCAGCTACTATCCAATAATACAGTCCCCAATCTAACTAGACTATTTAAACCATCTTAATCAGCAGGTAGGAACTTTGGTCATTCAATCCTAATTAGAACGAATGCCAGAGAAAACGTGTCATTGAATCGAACAAAAAATTAATATACATATATATTTGGTATGTAGCACAAATGAGTGCTTCTGTAATTTAATTGCACTTTCAACGATATAAAATGCATGCGTGTCATTAGTAACACCAACGCACGAGCTAAATAATATTTAGACTATTTTAGACACTACTCTAATATAGACTATCGTCCTCAATTACAATAAAGGATTACGACAGAATCGATTATCTCACAACAACATTTGTTAGTTTACTTACACAGATATTCTACGCTTTGGTTTTGCGCAGCATTTTAGTGCGGCAACGCCGTCAAGGCCACGAGCGCAGTACTAACTATTACATCTTCCGTGTCGATACTTTAAATGCAAACAAGCTGCGTACACTTTTGTTTTGTTTTACATGCTGCAGTAGTGTACCGGACGCGTTCTATACTGAACGACGATATATTATGTAGATAGATTGTACAGTACTAGCTGAACCGCCCGCGGCTTCGAACGCGTGGTTTGTTAATAAAAACATTACCCTCCTACGCAGTCGGGTAAAACCCGATGTCCCGATCATAATCTATTTACATACCAAATTTCATCAAATCGAATCAATGAAAACGTAACAGAGATATTCTTTCAAATTTGTAATATTAGGGTACATTGGATTTGCGTACCGATTCAGTTAACGCGCTGATAACAGTTGAGTGCTGTCAAGGAATCGGAACGCTCATGAACGCGCTCGCACTCAGTGTTCCTATAATTTCATAACAACAATAAAACCAACCAACCACAGAACACTAATACGCACAAGCAACCAATCAACCAGCTGTCACGTCACTTTTGACAGGGAGGCTTACGGTGATTACGGTTTGGAGCATAGACGTTGTTAGTGCAAAATGGCGGATGTAATGACGTCATCTATGACGAACAACGGGAGATCGTTGTCGCGCTCACGGTGACTAGGATCGCTTGTCAGCGCGATGATATCGATTTTTGTGTGATTCGGAATGCAGCCTATGTATGATGTGATGATAGTAGTTATAGCATACTGAACGATAAACACTATCAGGTTACGTCAACGCGAATCCTTTCGTAATGCACTGTGTCAGTTTTTGATAAATTTTATCATATTTTTAATAGTAGAAAACAGTAACTACAAAAAGTACCAAGCTATAAACATTAAGAGTTTGAACGATTTCAAACATCCCAATGCAATTAGAAGTCAATTTGAATGACGATGTTATAAAAATTATATAACTCTATAATCAGGGCCTGTAGCCAAGTTAAATTCGCTTTGAATTGATTCGATTTTTACATAGGTTTGTTGTCTATACAGGATGTTTGGTAATATATTGACGATATTCAAGTGACGGTTTCTCAAAACACAAAAAAAAAGACTTCTCGAAAAAAACTACCCGTTATATTATCAAATTTTAATGAAAATTGCCTAAGTTTAGGTGATTAATTCGACATAAAACTATCTGCCTACTCTTGCAATCGACATGCAAAAATATGAATAGAATAGAATAATATTTTAAAGGCCGATTTTATATATCTCTCGGAAATGGCTGCGGGTTTTGGGTTAGAAAGGGACAACAAGAGATATCTCGATACGTCACCATTACAGTATTTGTGGTTAGATGGCAAGCATTATGCAATAGCATAACATTAGTTTAATAAAGTGTTTGTTTTTACATGCCAAAATAAATTTCAGATTTCTATGATAAATATTTCACAAATTTATTTATAATGCTCATCAAAATAACCCCTTTAATTTTCATTGTGCGTATATTATCAAACAGCCTGTATATAACGCGCTATTTCCATAGCATGTGTCAAATCCCATACATTTTCGGACATATCGACTAGCGTTATCGCTAACAGAATGCAACTTGGCTAAGCCCTCAGAACAAATTGTTTATAAATTGGTTTAGTATAATGGGCGGTCTTATCGCTAAAATCGATTTCTTTCGGGCCACGTTTTGATTAAATATTTTTTGGTTAACTTACATACCTACTTATTTTTATTATCAACTAGCGGTTGCCAGCGGCTTTGCACGCTTGGTTTGCCTATAAAAAGTAGCCTATGTGTTAAGCCAGGTTATGATCTACGTACATACCAAATTTCATCGCATTGGTTCAGCCGTTTCGGCGTGAAAGAGTAACAAACATCCATACATACAAACTTTCGCGTTTATAATATTAGGATGCAGTTAGTCACGGATTTAATGCAAATCATAATATAAGCAATGATTAACAAACATAGTCACAGCATTAAAATGAATATATAAGTAATATATTAATATATATACCTAGTCAGGTCATAAATTCTGTAACCATTTATATACCAAAATGAACTTAACAAAACATAGATTCTTATGACACTAAAGTTTATTCAAAATGACCTCCGTGATTTTGAATACAGGCCTTCAATCTGCGCGGCCAGTCGTCTATCGCAGCACGAACGAGGTCCATGTCAATATCGGCGGCTGCCTGAATCAAGGATGTCTTGAGTGACTCCAAATTGGAATGAGGCTTTGAGCACGCCTTTTCCTCCAAGTGTTGCCATATCTTGTAATCTAACGGATTCAAATCTGGACTGGAGGAGGGCCAGTCTTCGTGCCGGATGAAGTCGATTTCACGCGCCGCCAGCCAGTCTTGTGTGCTCTTCGCTCTATGAGCTGGCGCCGAATCTTGTTGGAATACCCAGTGCCTGTTATTGAACATGGTATGAGAAACAGGTTCCACAAGGTTCGTCAGGACTGTATTTTGATACACAACTGCATTCGTTTTTACACCTTTCTCACAAAAATGTACCATGGTTGGGAGTTTCTTATTGGGTGAGCGAGGATGGAAAATGACCTCGTTGGACACGCGGAATACGGTTGCTGGCTTCTTCACTACTGTGTGCGTACACCTTATCATTTTGTTTGTTGTAGCTCTCTTCTACGGTAAAAATTTTTTCATCCGAAAAAAGAATTTCCCGATATTTTTTTCCCGCGTACCGCTTCAACAAAGCGCGGCATCTCTTCAGTCTCAGGTCCATTAGACGAGCATTCAAACGATGTCCTGTTTTTCTTCGATATGCCCGAAGCCGTAAGTCTTCATTATTAACACCCTTTTCACCGTGGTTCTGCTTAACCCCATCTGAAGGGCCAACAGTTTCTGCTTACGTTTGGGATTTCTTTGAATTCGCGCCTTCACAGCTTTTATCACTGCTGGAGTCCTAACAGACCGAGGGCGACCACTTCTTGACCTGTCATCTACACTAGAGTCTTCATTGTATCGTTTGATGGTGCGATAAACGAATTTTTTGTTTATATTCAAATTTTTTAGTATGTCAAAAATTTGAATTGGCGCGTAACCGCAAAACGATGCAACGCAATAACTGCAACACGGTCTTCTTTAAGTGTCCACTCCATATTTAAAAATGAGTAAAATTCTAAAAAGTATACATTTTTATTTTCATGAACAATTCGAAATTAGAATTCTATAAACTTTTTCGTGGCCAGCATTCTAAAAGAAAAGTTTTTACTGTGTGACAATACTTATGACCTGACTAGGTATATATAAGCATTAAATCATTATTTAAATGCTTTATATGCACTTGAACATTTAATCACTCATTTTGTTCACATTTAATTAAATTCTATTTTTTTGAGAGTGATCGTGGTGATGGTTTTCTTTTACATAATCTCTGTGCTAATTAAGGCCGCTGCACATCGCATGCGTAGACGTACGTGTAATGTATGGGTAGGTAAACCCGGTTGCGTGCACACGTCACGCCAGTCTCACACATTAAAACGCAGTGGAACACGTGCTCGTCAACGCGTACGCATCCGGTGTGCAGCGGCCTTTAATCGATTTATTGTGAACATGCTCCTATGGTACTTGTGGCCTTCGATCGGCTGTGGTTACATTTTAATGAGTACTAAAGTAAATTATTCATCGGATTCCTGCGGCGACAATCAAGCGCCATCGTAATTGTGGTCTGCCCTTTGCATCAAATGCCAATGAGGGATTTTCACGGCAATGTTTTTATAACTGCTAACAGATGGCGTTGTTCTGTCACAAGCTGATTAACATGGTAAAGTGAATTTACAAGGAACTTGAAATAAAAAAGAATTATATTTGTGAAACTTCGCAACGTCTTTTCGTCCAACATACCTCAGTGCCTTAAGGCGAAAGTCTTCAATCAGTGTGTGTTACCAGTGATGACATATGGAACCGAGACGTGGTCCTTCACTATTGGCCTTATGAATAAGCTCAGAGTCGCTCAACGAGCTATGGAGAGGGCTATGCTCGGGGTTTCTCTACGGGATCGAATCAGAAATGAGGAGATACGTAGAACTCAAGTCACCGACATAGCCCGACGGATTAGCCCGTTGAAGTGGCAATGGGCAGGCCATAATGTGCGCAGAACAGATGGCCGATGGGGCCGAAAGGTTCTCGAGTGGAGGCCACGGACCGGCAAGCGCAGCGTAGGACGTCCACCCACAAGATGGGCAGACGATTTGGTAAGAACCGCAGGTCGGCGTTGGATGCAGGAGGCTTCCAACCGCAGTTCCTGGAGATCAATGAGGAATGCCTTTGTCCAGCAGTGGACGTCCTACAGCTGATATGATGGTGATATTTGTTTATCTGACAAATTGAGATTGATTTAGACAAATTTTGATATTTTGAAATTGGTATATAAACCATATTTTTTGCCAGCTATCTATTACGCTACTTCTTTACAAGCTTTTTAACTTGCAATGTATGAATGTTTACCGGGTGGAATCTTGCAACTCAATTTCAAACCCGTTCCCCTCAACCGATCGAGCTGAAATTTGGAATTCATATGTAACTTCGGTGACAATGCAATAATATGGTACAATGGAGGTGGTCTCATGATGGAGACGGATGCTAGACAACGGAACTACCGAATGGATTATAGTAGGCTACTAGTGTTTAGGCTCATTTGAATCTGCTTGCGGTTCCGATTATGAATTTCATAAAAGCTTGTTTTGAATGAAAGTAATTTTTCAACAAAAAACTTATTACATCTTTTGAAATTTAATAAAATTGTTAGCAATATGTCAATGATCATTTAGTGCAGGGTATAGTCTAGCCAATGTTGATAATCATTGCAATGAACAATTATCATAGTAAATAGACGATTCTAGATCAGTTTTTTCAGAAAGGATTTAAGAAAACTAAACCAAAAAGGATTAGTTAAACGGGAAATTATAAAAGACGCACCTACATGAAATGTGCACACTATTAGTAGAGAACGTGAATCAAATAAAACGAGTTACTCGTTACTGACATGCGAGTATATACAATTGAGTCAATTGAACCACGTCGCAAACGCAATTATTTAAATTAGCTGGTTGCAATTTGATGTTGCAGAGTAATGGACGACGCACTGTTATTATGAATTTAATAATAATAAATATTTACTTCTGGCAACAATAGAAAAGTACAAAAAACTTAATTCTACGGCCCATCACACTAATATTATAAATGCGATAGTTTGGATGTTTGCTACTCAAATCACGTCATAACGGCTGAACCAGTTTGAATGAAATTTTGTAAGTCGATAGATTATGACCTGGATTGACTTTTAAGTTACTTTTCATTGTCAAAACAAGAGTGCGAAGCCGCGGCAGAAGCTAGTATAATATACACCTTACATATAACATACATACATATATAACAATACTTAGAACTATATGCCGTATGTAGTTTGTTGTGTCGAAATAAATATCTTCATCTATCTAATAATAAAATAATCATTATATTATTTATAATGCCAAGTCTTAGGCTGTGTAAACGTTGCTATGTTTGTACTCGGCTAAACCACTGACCAGCACAATCATAAAACAAAACACTGTTGTCAGGCAGAGATCTTAGGTAATAGGTTCTTTCTAGGCAAGCGTGCTCCATCTTCGATCGCACCTTCACTTACCATCAGGTGAGGTAGTGTCAAGCGCTTGGCTATCATCAATTAAAAAAAAATCGGTTTATATTATTTTTAGCCCATGGGCAAAGGCCTTATTAGAGATTGGTTATTTAGCGATGAAACCGCCCATTATACATTTAGTTTATTTCTCATTAGTTGCATCTAGGTATTATAAAGAAATCAGCCGCCCGCGGCTTCGCACGCGTAGTTTCTTAATAAAAATTTTACCTTCCTACGCAGTCGGGTAAAAGGTAGCCTATATTTAAATCCCGGTCATAATCTATAAGTGTAAAAAATTTCATCGAAATCGGTCCATCCGTTTAGTCGTGAAAACGTAATAGAGAGACACATAATAGAGAAGAGAGAGAGAGAAAGACAGACACGAGTACTTTCAAATTTATAATATCGATATGGATATGGATATCGGCGGGCGGTCTATTTTAGAGTTTGTCACGTTTGGTTCACCCCTGCTTTCATCTTCAAACGCAAATCCTTTTTCCCGAGCAAGGCGTCTCCATTCAGATTGCATATTTGTTAGATGTTTAGTGCAAATGTAACGTGTAGTATAGGAATTTAAATTACGTGCACACGTCATAATTCTCGCATCCGTGCGAATCATGTGGGCGATGCGATGGATTGAATGACGGCGCGCGGCGTGAGTAGTAATTACCGGCGCGAGACATTTGAACGTATCCGAACGGGGATATGGTTGAAACGTGTCAGCTCGTTGCAAAATTAAACCCTTTGCTTCATACGTCCACTTTTTTTTATTGATAATAGCCAAGCGCTTGACCACTACCTCACCTGATGGTAAGTGAAGGTGTGATCGAAGATGGAGCACGCTTGCCTAGAAAGAACCTATTCACTACTGGACATAGGCCTCCCCCAGATTTCCAGACTGATCTTGTGCAGCCTGCCCTCAACGGCTCCCAGCAACCTTCATCAGGTCTTCTTTCCATCTAGTGGGGTGCCGTCCTAAGCGCTTTCCAGTGCGTGGTCTCCACTCGAGATCCTTCTGCCCCAACGGCCGTCAGTTCTTCGAGCTATCTGCCCTGTCTGTCGCTTCTTCAGCTTGCTAATCATTTGTGCTTGTTGTTTCTCTACGAGATCGAATCAGAATTAAGGTGATTTGTAGACGAACCAGTCACCGAAATAGTACAAAAAGGATTAGCAAGCTGTAACCTTTACTCAAGACCTATTTTTCTTTTGGCCACATAATATAATTGAAGGAATATAAACTAATATTACAAATTCGAAAGAAACTCTGTTACGTTTTCACGAATAAACGGCTGGACCGAAATTGGTATACAGGATGTTTGGTAATATACTGACAATATTCAAGTGACGGTTTCTCAAAACATAAAAAAAGACTTCTCGAAAAAAAAACTTACCTATATTATGAAATTTTAAAGAAAATCGACTAAGTTTAGGTTATTAATTTAATATAAAAACTTACTGCCTACTCTTGCAATCGACATCCAAAAATAAAGGCCGATTTGATATCTCTTTCGGAACTGACTGCGGGTTTTGGGTTAGAAAGGGACAACAAGAGATATCTCGATACGTCACCATTACAGTATTTGTGGTTAGATGGCAAGCATTATGCAATAGCACAACATGAGTTTAATAAAGTGTTTGGTTTTACATGCTAAAATAAATTTCACAAATTTATTTATTATGCTCATCAAAATAACCCCTTTCATTTTTGTGCGTATATTATTAAACACCCTATATAGATAAATTATGACCGGGATTTATTTATTACGAATAATAGAGGAACACAATATGATCTGCTTACAAAGCTTTATAGCTGATCCCACTAGTAATATTATAGGTACGAAAGTTTGGATGGATGTTTGTTCCTCTCTAACGCGTAACTACTGAACCAATTTAGCTCAAAATTTAGAACATATGTTGATGATGACCTGGAACAAGGCATAGGCTACTATTCACTCCATAAATCAGTTCCTGTGGAATGGAAATGTGGTGTGCTAAGCCGCGGGCGGCAGCTAGTTAATCGTAATTTTCATTTTCTTGACCCCCTCCCCCCATCTGCTAAGAAACAGCGCATCAATGACACTTTCTAATCCTAGAGTGGGGGGAATAAGTGTGGGGTGGGGTGTATTGTGCATTACTCCCCTTTATGACAACAATGCCACCTTATAGGTAGTGTAATTTCTAATAAATTATTATTATTATTTAACTTATTTATAGGATTTTAGGTAAGATAATTGTGTATATATATTATATTATAATTATCATGTTAGGCATTTATTATTTTCTTATTTAGGTTCTGTATTTATAGTTTCTGTATGTCTGTTGTTTTTTTTTAATGTAGCTTTGAAGTACCATTTTTCCTGTCTCACGCCTTACCTTCTTTTAGCACGACCAGGATGACTGGTAGATAATGCTATTAGCATTAAGTCCTCCTAGCACTATTCTAATTTGTGTGAAAGTATTAAATAAATAAATAAATAGTCGTACCTTTGGGCATCTGATCGTGCGCCAGTTCCCTATGCAGTCGCTGTTCGAGTTCGTCGGCCGCCTGCGCCGCCGCCGCCTCGAGCCGCTGCGGGGACAGTGCTGATGATGACGACGACGACTCCGCCACCTCCGACGACTGCTGCTCCGACGGATTGTCCGACTGCTCGTCCCCCGCGCCCTTGTGCCGCTTGCGGTACTCGGATATAGAGAGCTGTGGGTGATGACTTCTCATTAGCTGATCCTGCTGTTACAGGACATGGCCCAAAGGCAATGGACATGGCTTCAACAATCTCATTTAATAGCCAAGCTCGGTATTTTGGGTATTCACAATCCCCCTAATGGGGATAATGAAACAATAAAACCGGCCAAGTGCGAGACGGACTCGCGCACGAAGGGTTCTGTAACCATTATCTATAAAAACGGAATAAAAATCACGTTTGTTGTATGGGAGCCCCCCTTAAATATTGATTTTATTTTAAGTTAATTATTTATTTTGAAAGTGAATATATAACTAAATATTCTGTGAATATTTCAAGAGTCCACCTGTTGCCGTTATCAATATCGAGCAAAAACGAGCAAAAAAATCACGTTTGTTGTATGAGAGCCCCCCCTTCAATATTTATTTTATTCTGTTTTAGTATTTGTTGTTATAGCGGCAACAGAAATACATCATCTGTGAAAATTTCAACTGTCTAACTATCACAGTTCATGAGATACAGCCTGGTGACAAACAGACAGACAGTGGAGTCTTAGTAATAGGGTCTGTTTTACCCTTTGGGTACAGAACCCTAAAAAATCGTGTTTTCATAATCCCCATTACTTCAGCATGGTTACTTTAATCATTCCTTTGCTATACAGAACACAGAAAATACAATGAAGTAAAATGACAAATGAAGGGCAAAGCACACAAAGTTGACATAATACTGATATTCTGTTATCTTATCCGAGACCTCGGTCGGCTATCATTCGTACTGCATACTGAGTAATACAATGATTTAGAATTTGAAGATTACATTCAATAACAAAAAGGTAGCAGTTGTTCTTCATTCCTGCAATAGAAACAGCACTTACCTTTCTTCTAACGGGTTTTGGTTTTTCAGCAGGCGGAGGGTTCAGTCTGGGGTCGTTGCTCCGCGGGCAGTAAGGCTTCGCAACCAACTTCGGCGAAGGCGGCATCAAGCCCTTGTTGGAACTCTTCAGCACCCCCGATAATATCACACTGTTATTACTATCCATATTGTTCACGCGCGTCAGTATTTCCTGAACACTCTTCATCTCGTCCGACGGAGTAATACTGTCTTTGTCGAACAAACTACTATCTAAACTTGTAGTCCTATCTATTGCACTCTTTATTATAGACATGTTTGGAACGTTCTCGTTTATCGAATTGTCCACGTTGAACGTTTGTGTCATGTTGCTGAATATTCCAGAAAAAAGACCGGTAGCGCTAAACCGACTCGAGAATGGCACTGGAGAACTATCGAGAACCGACGGTCGATCTGAAGCATTTTGCCGCTGCTCCGTTTTCTCGTCTGGGAGTGGCGATGTCCATTTAGGGGACGTCGTTTTTGGCGACGGATATCGGATTGGCGATGCCTGCTTGATGGGCGACACGCGTCGCACTGGAGACACACGTCGTACTGGTGACACACGTCGTACTGGTGAGACGCATATTGGAGATGTATGTCGAACAGGCGACTGCCGGACAGGAGACGCATACTGAACAGACGGCGAGACATGTCGCACAGGGGACGTACGCCGTACAGGCGGCGAAGTATGCCGCACTGGTGAGATATGTCGAACGGGAGACTGTCTAACAGGCGAGGCGAGATGGATCGGTTTGATCGGCATCATAGGTCCTTCAGGCAGCGGTATCGTTTCAGGTGGAGGCACCAACGGCATAGGACTCGGTTCCTCTGGCAACGGGATGTTTTCCGTTGAGGAAGACGGGAGTGGTATAGATTCAACAGGCGGAAGAGGAATATTTTCCGGTGAAACTTCATGCATGTCGTCGTGAATATCGCCATTAATCTCCGGTTCTCCATCGCTCTCTGTTCTAAGATGAATACTGATTTGATCGTCGACCATGTTCAGATCGAAATTCAAGTTGACTTTTTTTCGTTTTTCTTTCGGCTTTTTATTTCTGCTCTTGAGGATCTGTATGTTTTCCGTGTGAAAGGAGTGTATTTTCTTTTGGATATCGTCCATTTCGTCTCTCTGCGGCGAGGAGTTCCCGCTCGTGTCAGCAGATTGGCAGCTGTTGAGTTTCTCGGTGGGACTCTCTATTCGCTTTGGGTCAACGATGCTGTTTTCGATAGCCTCTTGTATTTTTGGTTGTGGTATTGTCATGTCAATCTCCATAGGCACGGCTTTGTTGTAGTTAATCTCTTCTAACTCAAGGTTATTGTTGTTGGTTCTGAGGTCATCAGGTCTGGGTATATCCGGTGGTAGTTCCTCTTCCGGCGTGGGTACTCCGATAATTCTCCTGATATTTTCGCTATCGTGCGGTCCCTTCAGGTTGACGTTGAGTACATCGTTGTCCATATTGCACTGATCGTCCGATCCCTGGCCGCTGTCGGAGCGCGTCCGGTCTCGTGCGCCGTAAATACTCTCCATAATATTCCTCATTTTGTATTGTCTACTACACAGGGGATCATCCTTGACCGGCGAGTCCTCAGACGTGAAAACCGGAGAGGTTTCTTCGATGCACTGTGAATAAATGCTAGTTAGTTTTCTGGAGTCACTTGAAAACTTTTTATGGGAGTATTTCGGTTTTGTGCGAGTACTTACAGGCACTATGGTGTTTTGTTCACACGATAATGATTCGCGTGCTAACCGACGCTTCTTCAACGGTGTGTACATCTCATTAGGCGGGGATTCTGTAACAAAAGCGTTACTTGAAATACCATCATATTATAAAACTAATCTACAAATAAGTAAATAGGTACAAACCTGGCACATTGGTCTGGTCGCACTCTTCGCTGATCGCCTGCCGCAGCCAGCGTTTCTTGGCGCTGTGTTGCGGCAACACCTGCGGTACAACCTCTGGGGGCTCCGCCGGCGGCTCCACGGGAGTACTCCGCGTGATCCGTCTGGACTTCTTTGGCGGACGGTTCCTGTCACGACCGGGCGTCCGCGGCGGGGATAAGCACTCGTCAAGTTCCGTTGTATCGTGGGAACCGCTCAGATCGCCTATCATCGTCGAAGCGACTTGGACTAAGCTTTCTAATGACGGCGCCGAGACTAAAGCCGGTCTGTAGGGCGACCGGTAAGGGGAAGGCGTGCGCTCGGGCGAGCGGCCTATCCATTCTGTTGCCATGGTCTTCTTGGTCTTGGGTAGTTTGAAGGCGGATTCGACTGAGCCTACCGCGGCTTCTACTAGCAAGCACGCAGAGCTGAGGCCGATCTCCTGAAAATGATACACTTTTGGTTATGCATGTTCACGCAGCTACACACAAGTTATGTGTCTAGAATCAGCAGGAATTAAAGATTTTAGCTCCATTATCAGACAAGTTAGACTATAGCAGGCAAATTGTTAATTGTTACCTCATGGTGTTCGATATGCCTCTCAGGTTCAATCGGCATAGGAACAGTGCTGTTCCGTCGCATCGGGGGCGCAGCCCTGGGTGGAGTGATTGGGGTTAAGGGCGCTTCGTCTCCTGATGTCACCATATCACTATCAGCAGAGTTGAGGCGCCGGCGGTTAGACTGAGACGTGGTGCGGGCACGACCTTTGCGTCTGTGAAAAAATAAATCATTTATTGAATTGGAGGATACAATATGTGAATTGACACAAAAACTAGTATGAAATAAGTGGATTGTTAGACTTGTTTGTGATGTACTCACTTTCTTCTTTTCTTAGTAGCACAGTGTATTTCTTCATCATCATCTTTGTCTATTGCGTTGGGATGCGGGTCAGACTCGCGTCTCTTCTGTCGTTCTTTCACCTCCTGTTTCCGCTGTTGGGCCTTTTCCATGCGCTCAAACGCCTTCATTATAGCCTCCATTTTACGTTCTTCTCGAGTCTGAAACAGTAGTTACTGTTAGAAAATGTTGCCTTACTAAACTACTTCACAAGTAAGAAAAAATACACGTACACTTACCATTTTTCTCTTGTCTTTATCTTTCGACTTGGGTGTGATTTTATCCTGAGAATCGTCGGTTTTTTCATCCATAGAGTCTTGGTTCACGATAGCCGGTTGGTTCCTGCTAGATCGCGATGATCTATCGTGGCAGGCAGATTTGGGCGTTTCTTCTTTAATAGAATACTTGTCTTCTTCGAGTTTAAGTTCTGTTTTTATGTCTCGCGTAGGTTTTCTGTCTTCAACTTTCTCTACTTTTTCTAACGATTCTTCATCAGAAGTCTCGTCTTTGTAAGACTCGATTCTTTCGCGAATTCTGCTCTTTCTACGCTCGATGATTTTCTCTACTTTAGGAGTAATCAACTTTTCTTTTTCTTCAAGTTTAGCAGGAACGATTGGCTTAGGTGTTACCAATTTAGGACTCAAAATCAGTTCTTCTTTCACTTCTTTTACTGGTTCACATATATTATGTAGAATAGGTGTAGGAATATGATGTATCATAGATGTAGGTATATGATGTACCAAAGGTGTAGGTACATGTACTAGGGGTTGAAGTATATGTGCAATGGGTTTGATTTCATCCATCTTTTCTTCAACTTTGGCGAAATCTGGTTCGTCATAATCCTCAGGCTTCATAACTTCTTTAGAAGTCAAGTCCATTTCTAGTTTAGCTTCATCTGAGGGCTCCTCTTCAATAGGCTCAGGCTTTATAACTTCAGCTTGCAAGACTTGCATCGGCTCCGCTTTAATCGGCTCGGTTTCCATCGGCTCTATTTTCAGTACATCGTTTTTCATCAGTTCTACATTCCTTGGTTCAACCTTCACGGGCTCCTCGAATACTGACATAATTTCCGGTTTCACAGAAGATAAAGGCGGGTACTCATGTTTAATGGGAGATCTCTCAGGTTTTAAAGTCATAAGTGATGGAATGTAGGGCGGTTCCCTGACAGGCGGCGTCAACGGACCGGACAGGTGACCCAGCGGTAGTGGAGGTGGTGAGACAGGCGAGGACGAACTGAAACATCTGTTCCGAGCCCTTTTCTCTCTCGGAGGATAGTCAAAACTCTTCCTCGGAGGTAATGGACTATTGAGTCCATTCACTTTGCAATGTTTAGGATTTCCACAAGCGCAAGGCTGCTTGCTTCCGTCAGCGTCGTGACCAACCGTTATCTCGGTGTTGGACTGAACGACCCCAATCGTCACTAAGTAGACGTGAAGAGTTCCCTTGACGATGCAATGTTGAAGTTCCGCGTTTGGCTTGCACGATCTGCGTGCGAAACGCGCTTCGTTGCCGTACGTTCTCGTATCGATACATATCTGTGTGTTGTCTTTGGGCAGCCTATAGAAGAAGACGAAAGGGCCGGGCTTTTGGCTGCCGGCTCTTGCCGAGTTCTGCAACTGCGGTCTGTGTTGATTCGATAGCATGTACTTTCCGCGGAGTTCGATAATCGGCATGTTTTCTTTCAAGTCTTTTGTAGCGATTAGAATCTTCCCGCCCGCGTGGGGCACCGTGGTGCAGAGATGCGCGCTCGTAGCGTACGCCATGTTCGGCTGATTGCCCAGTTTGCTGCTGTATTTCATGATCTTGGCTCGCAGCTCCGGGCTGTAATGGTTTGTAACGGCCAGTTCGTATGCATCTTGCCAGTGCGATTGGTTTGAGAGACTGGAGCCGTATTTGCTTCTGTTCAGGATCATTTCTTTCTTGCGCTTCACGCGCTTTTCGGCAAGTTTCCTTTTGGCTCCCTTTCTGAGAAGCTCTGTTTTCTTAGGTTTTTGCGTGGCTTTGGGGATAGGGCCGCGTTTAGGAAGCGGCAAAGCCGGCTGCGGAACCGGAGGCAGCACTGGGACTCCAGAATTATTGTAAGTGGTGACGCAAGAGCCGCTCGTGTCCGTGTATGTGGTGACGGTGAATAGTCGCTTCCTGCGTTGCCCTGGCAATCCTCGGACAATCTCAGACGAATCAGAATCTGACGCACCCAGAGCGCTCAGTTCTTCTCTCTTCCTCATCTGAATGGCCCTTGCGTGGCGACGGTCAATCGGTCTAGGATGACAGAGTTCGCACATGTATGCATCGGGTATGTTGTTTCTGTCGATGCCCATGCAGTCGACGTGCTGCCATTCTCCGCAGCGGTCGCAGCAGATCATGTACCCATCATCATGAGTAAAATCACAGATACATCTAGTTTTACCTTCTTCTTCACCTTCAGGAGCGGTTTCCGTATCGCTTCCGCCGGCCGGCAGCTTTCTATCTCCCTCGATGGAAGAGACCACCGAGGCGGCGTCGTCATCCTGCTGCGGAGGTAAAAGCTGAGGCTGCTGAGGTTTATACGTGACGGGTGTCACCTGATGCAATAGATCAATAGATGCAACGGGTATCGACGTTCCGATTACGGCTGTGGGGACGGCTACTGGCGGCTCGTATTGTGCAGTGGACACGATCACGGGCGAGTTTCTCTTCATGGGGCTCATGGGTGGCATGCTTGTGACCGGTGGTGATACGATGGCTAGAGTAGCAGGGGGGATTGTTGATACGTGTGTGGTGGGCGCGACCGGTGCTGGCAATGCTATTGGCTGGATTTGGACTGGCAGGGGAGATTGGGGCGGAGGCGGAGCCGCGGCTTGAGGTAACACCGACTGTGGCTTCTGTGCCGGCAAAGAGTAGGTATGATCCAGCATTATAAAGGCCAATGGCTGGAATGTATATCGACGTAATTCCTCCGAAAGATTAGGCCTCTCTTCCATTCCAATAAGATCATCTGCTGTGAGCAATGTCGATTTGTCACCCCTGAAACAAATAAAATGTGTATTAGCCACCTTTAACATTTATTTATGGATAGTCATTTTATGCAATAAAACTTACATGACAATGCGTTTCTGATTAAGTGGTTTAATTTCAAGTGGCTCCTCGACTACAGCAGCAGGTAGAGGGATTGGTGTAGTGAAGTGATTGATAGGAGGTGAGCTGGTTTGTAAGATTAGCTTGGGCTGTGACAGTGACTGCAGTATCTGTGCTGTCAGCTGTTGGTTGGCAGACACTTGAGATACCGTAGACATCTGATTGTCTGCTGATCCATAAGTCTGCACATAGCGCAAGTTTGGCGTGGCTCCAGATTGGACATACTGAGGCCCTTTCGGAAGGCTTGTGCTTATTGGCGCGGTTGAGAGAAGTACTGGACCACATGGAGACTGAAGCACCAATCTTTCCCCTTTTGCAGGAAACTTGTGTAGAGGCATAGCTTGATTTTTACTTGTGGGGCTCCCAACTTTCTGTATTATTTTTGAAGTGTTGGAATCCACAACACCATAAGTCCCTTGATTATTTTTGAATGTTACACTAGCCACAGGCCATGGCTTGGTTTCTGATTTATGAGCAGATCCTGCCTGCTGTATTATCTTTATTGGCCATGACTGATTCTTCTGACTTGATACTTGTCCAGATTTAGATCCCTTGAAGGTATTTACAGATTTTCTGCCAGAATGTACCGACATCTTGTTGGGGCCTGCCACTACACGAGATAAAATGTGGCATTGCGTACTTCCTGATGAGGCTGCTACCATAGCATTCAAATTAGCACCATTATTTACCTTATTCAATGTCTTATTTAAGTTTGTGCTCTTAGTAAATGTATGGCTGTATGCCACATTTTTGACAGGACTGCTGTTTATAACACTCTGTGTAAGAGTAGAGCACCCAATTAGTGACTGACTTTTTGGTGTTTTAGCACATAGAACTGAGCTGGTGAGATGTTTCTGTGTCACTACATTGGTGCTCAATTTGTAAACATGGTTTTGAGTGGCAAAAACAGGAGTTGCTGTAGCTATTTCCTTTGTCTGAGTGATATATTGCTGTGAATAAGTAGGATTCTTCGGTAGAGAGATGTTACTTAATATCTGAACTTTTGATGTTTTAGGTCTAGTGATGTAACTTGTTTCAGTGACTATGTTGGATCTACGGCTGATGTGCGTGTCATTGGTGTAGCTTTCACTTGTTATAATAATTTGTGATACGCCAGCTTGTGGTCTGTCATCTTCATGTTTGATATCATTAGCTGGCGCACTGGTAGCTAGGATTGTGGGCAACCAAAGTGTTTGGGTACCAGAGACATCCTGCGCTACATTCTGTATTGTAGTTATGTTACTGACTGCAGTATCTACATTGATTGTGAAGTTTTGGGGCAGTTTTGTTACATTTTGAACAATTGCCGTGCTCAGTGGAGCTTGTATTAGCGTGGCTGAATTTTCCACATAGTTGCTTTTGTTTGAATGGTCTGCATCCTGCAGCAATGGGTATGCTATGCGACCCATGTTGTCTACAGTACCTTCATCCATCCTGACGATATTAGCAAGAGTGTCTACAGACATTTCTGTGTCATTTCTTTTCTCTGCAATGTGATATTCTAGATCTTTATCAGCTTTGTGAACTGAATGGATAATGCTTTCATGGTTAGTGGAATCAGGTTCTGGGTCTCCCTCAATGGGAGACAGGGGCACAGCCCTCAAAACCGGAGTCCTGATACTTTGTACATTCATATTATCTGCTAATTTATGTTCCAAAACTTGTCCATACACATTTTCACTGGAGGTGGCCGGCCCGTAATCCTATAACAAAAAATATTACAAGGTTAGACTATATACAATCATAACGAGTTCATAATTTTTGATCAACTATGTCTTCAAATTCTAGACAACTCATACACCCAACATATGTACTGATTGCACATATTATGTACTGAAAAACCATATTGCTAGACTGTCAATCATTCAACAAATACATTATCATCAAATTAATTGCTACACTGAATAAGCGCATAGAACATTTATATAAGTACCTAATTCCAATCAGTTCAAACATCCTTATGATAACTAAATGACATTTAACATTTATCTACTTACCAAATCAGCTAAATATAAACTAAAGGATTGTAATGAATACACTATGATTATAAAATCTTTATTGAATACATAAATACCCTGAAAAGAAACACACAATATGTCTAGATATAACTCTAAGTTAAGGTTAGTGGGTTAAGAATATTGATTTGTTTGGTGCCATGACAGTAAAATTATTAAGAAATACTATTGCTAACTCAATGGTAAAAGCGTCAATGAGTGAAAAAATGAAGAAGGCACGATTTAGAGTAGATGCACCATCAAAATAATCACAATAACAGTGGAGATTGATGAGTTTTTAGGGCATTTTGGACAAGAATTTAGAAATGCATTTTTAGTGCTAGAGCACTAAAAAGTGTATTTTAGCGATAAATGGTGCTGGTACTCACTTGCCGGGCCGTAGATTTGTTTTCTGATGAAGCCGACATGCTGTAAATACTATCATCTTGGGTCAAACCCCAGATGACGCCTTGGAGTGCACTGCAGCCTCCAAAGGTTATTTAATGTGACTGCAACCGAAAATCGATTCTTTAGCCATGTGTCTTCAAATTCGTCATTTTTAGGCTTGATGCACAACATAATTCTCTTGGTAAAATATTTATAGTCCACAAATAGGATACGACCGTCGAGGTCATTGTTCTCGAAAATTCCTCAAAATGCACTTTATTTTGTTACCTACGAGAAACTGTAACGTTTAACACAATTAAAGTTGATTTTGAAGGCAGCTACATAGTAATAATTACATAAATTATGCGAATAGGTTAATCCTACTGCCGCCATTATTGTCGCACGGAAATTGAAATGTCTGGCCACAAACATCAAAATAGGTAAACACTAACCTAAAACAAGAAAATAATAGGTTTTGGGAGTTTTATTCCAAGAAAACACTATAAATTTCACGTACATGAGGTCATAAGGCCCGCTTAGTAACAAAGAGACGAAAAATATAAGTAGGTACATACGAAAATGAGGTTTGTATATTTATATCTGTTCACTGCATACGGCAATTATGACATAAATATAAAAAATCCAAAAGCACTTATGTTAAACCGAATGAAATACACGTATTAGGTTAGCAAAAACGATAAATCCACAGTGGCAAACCACTAGAAAATCCAGATGTAAACACTTAACCAGAAAATACCAAAGAAAACTTTTACTAACCTTCACTCAAATGAATTAATAACACCTATAATGCAGCGAAACTATTTCCGTCAAATAATTGCATAGCACATATGAAAAAAGCGTCAAAGTCCGAAACTACGACCAAAACATTCACGAGAGTCGAAGATGGCGACCATTGCATTTTCGATGCAAAACAACGGGGTCTCACGAACATTTCCAAGATGATAGTACTTCCGGTAAAGTGCAAAACATATTTTTATTTTGAATATTTATTGACAGTTAACTATAAAAACGAGCATAATAAAATCTTTTAATTTTAAAACTAAAATCATTAGCAGCAAAAAAAGGTTTACTACTAACTATTTTATCCCAACTTTCTATAAAAGTCTAATTTTGACTTCGTTTATGTCTATGGCTAGAGTAAATGTAATAGAGTTGGTTCTCTATGGTCATAAATTTTTACTGGCAACATTTTACACCATAGACTAAAACGTTCTTGGTTAATAATACCATAGAGCATAGAACGTAGCATAGACAAAAACTTTCATTCGAAACTATACATATGTATATAACCCCAAACTAAGCAGAGCTTGTATTATGGGAACCAGATAACTGATAGAATACTTATATATATATATATTATTTTGTAAATACATACTTATAATATAGAGAAAAACCAGACCTGGAACAAATATTTGCAGATCGTGCAAACATTAGTTCCGCGGTGGGAATCGAACCCACCCTCCTGCGTCTCAGCCGGCTATTCGCCTACTGCGCCACGGAGCTTAATTACACGGACACCAGCTATCACTACATTTCCAATTGAGTAAACTTGAGCGCCTTCAGTTCCTTTGTTTGCGTTTATTTGCGTACCGTGCCTACGAGTAAGTACAGTACGCAAAATAATATTCGATCTCGATCGATTCTTATAACTTTTATTCGTCAATTTTAGAATTGGTAATGCAAAATATGAAAAAAAAATCCGGCCAAATGCGAGTCAGACTCGCGCACGAAGGGTTCCGTGCCATTATCTATAAAAAATCACGTTTGTTGTATGGGAGCCCCCCCCCCCCCCCCCGTAAATATTAATTTTATTTTAATTTAATTATTAATTTTTAAAGAAAATAATATAAATTAATATTTTCTGAATATTTCAAGCGTTTACCTGTTGTCGTTATCAATATCGAGCAAAAACAAGCAAAAAAGTCACGTTTGTTGTATCGGAGCCTCCCTTAATATTAGTTTTATTTTAATTTAATTATTTATTTTTAAATTTAATATCTATCTAATATTCTGTAAATATTTCAAGCGTCTACCTGTTGCCGTTATCAATATCGAACAAAAAATATACGTTTGTTGTATGGGAATACCCTTTAAATATTTATTTTATTCTGTTTTTAGTATTTGTTGTCATAGCGGCAACATAATTAGTTAATTACACCATCATCTGTGAAAATTTCAACTGTCTACCTATTCCTTAATAATAACACATTTCGTGAGATACAGCCTGGTAACATACGGACAGGCAGACAGACAGACAGCGGAGTCTTAGTAATAGGGTCCTTTTTGTCCCTTTGGGTACGGAACCCTAAAAACTAAATTTTACGTATGTTTAATTTTTTTAACTACAATTTGATACGGGTTGCATTAATAATTAATGTGTCGGGATTATTTTCATCACTTTAATAAGAGACGCAGAACTGCTGAGCACAAAGACCTCCCCATAGATTTCCAGAGCGATCGATCTGTGCGGCACTTAAGGGCTCTCAGCGACCTTTAGCAGGTCATTCTGCTATCTATCTATCTAGAACAGGAACGTCTTACGCTGCGCATTCCAGTGCGTAGTCTAAACTTGCTGTCTCCTCCAAGCATCTCATGGTATCCATTATTATCACTGGTCGGAGTAGGTAGAGCTATTTAGGTTCATTGACCGCAAACATTGATGTTAATATGGATATTCCATTAGATTCCGACTAATCCTAAGGAATTTTCCGGATTTATCCGGGATAATTATTTTTATCAATATGTATAAAAAATGGTTTATGTAAGCCAATAAGCGCCTGAGCGACGTTGTAAATTTTACATCAGCAACACGTTGCCGCTTTGATAACTTAAACAATAGCGGGGTGTTTCTGTCGGAGCGACGCACCTGTTTTGTCTCTTTCTGCACCACTACTATTCAATGGTTTACCGACAGTAACGTGTTGTCAAATGTATCACTCGAATACTTCGGTTCTAGAATGCGCTTGTTTGCTTCCTGTTGTGTTTTGTTGTGAGGTGAATTTCTTTTGACCCTGGCTTGTTTAATAGCTTTTTGTTATTTTTCTACTTAAAAAGCAAATCCCGGGATTTTGGGAATATCCATATTATTCTTACATATGTCAAGTACACAAAATAGCTCTACCTATAGTGTGACCATTAGTGCTGTGCACTCCCTGAGGTATGCGCGCGGCGAGACGGGGGGGGGGGAGAATCGGCTGCTGCGCTCTGTCAGTACGCTGCGTACTGACAGAGCGCAGCAGCCGATTCTCCCGCGTCTCGCCGCGCGCATACCTCAGGGAGTGCACAACACTAATGGTCACACTATAGTCTGATCACTGATTATTATATACTAATCTGTGTCGATCTCGTTAAGTTTTTAATCTTATTATTTAAAATAAAAAAGTTTTATAGCGGTTAATTATAGACCGTAGACTACAAAACTAGACCGACCATGAATGGCAAAGTAAAAAATATTTGTTCACACTTGGTTCACATGTGTGGCGCTGGCTTTACACTGCAGTGGGGTTTCGATTACAATGTATCCATTAGAATGTATGGAATGATGCAGTCTGTCAATGTCATTGCCTCGATTATGTTAGTTAAAAAAGTTATAGAGTACACCCTTTTGGGCATAAATATTGACACCCATACTGGAAAGGGCACATACAAAAAACTAAATCAAAACTGTCCCAATTTGTTTACGCGCTATCGATCCATAAATTCAACACCGACATAGAAACTGCAATGAGTGCCTCTATGCTTATGTTTACGCATGGCTGCGATAAGGGGTAGTGATATGGGGTAACAGCGTTAACGTTAACGAGCTGTTCATCATACAGATAAAATGCCTAAGAACAATTCTGAACATTCACCAACGCATCAGCTGCCGCCCGTATTTCAAGCAATGGAATATTTTAATTTTACCATGAAACTGAAACCTTACATTTATATTTATGAAACTGCCGTGTTTGTAAGAAAACATATAGAACTGTACGAATATGACAAAATCCGCGAAGACAGACTTAGCTAGTGCTTCCAGTACCCAGATTAGAAATATACAGGAAAGGTCCATATTAAACGTCAATTAAATTATACAATAAAATTCCAATTGTGATCAAAAATGTATGTAAAGATGAAACATTTAGTATGAAGTTTAGAAAGTTACTTATTTTTCTGAAGATAAGTTAGACTAAATCTAATTAATTAGAAAGCCCACAATTTATATTTAACTATAACTCAATAAGGTTATGCTTATGCAGCCTATATTTTAATTAGGTACCTATAACAGAAATGTTCCTATACCTACATAATATAATAATTATGTAACAGACATATGTAAAGTAACAAAGTTACGATTAGCACCTAATATAAATTACCTATGATAATTTTAGTTTGTAATAAATATATTTATGCTATTTGTTTACCTTGCCACGCCCTTACAGGATACCTACATACTTCTTTAGATTACTTTTATGAAACCTGTGATGTATTTTACATTGAAATAAAGAAGCATGCAAGCTCCACAGGTGGAGCGCGCGATACAACAATCGCGCGCCGCCGCCGCTCCCGAGTAATGCTCCGACGTCCTAGCTTCGAGACTACCGCTGAGGACTATATCCGCTCGCGGATCATCTACGCGGCAACAGCAGCGTGGTACGCTCTATTCTCCGGCACCAACAAGAAGAGGATTCAAGCCCAGCAAAACATTGCCCTACGTGTTTGCACAGGAGTGGGGCGTTTAAATTTGTGGTACAGGAGCGGGATAAGGAAAGACGTCATAGCCCTCGACGTGAAGACGTCCAGCGTCGAGGACTTTGTGGTAATGTTGGTGCGTCTAATGTACGACTGCGCCGACAAATGCCATCAAATCCATCTCATCGTCAACACTGCACACGCGGCTACCAGATAGTCGAACGTCCTGTCGTCCATTACCCCGCGAGCCTCTGGGCTCGCCAGAATTTGTAGGGCGTGTGAAAAGTGCTAATCCACCTTGAAAACCACAGTAAGTCAAGAAATTGGCCTCGTAATGTTCCAGGGGCCAAACTATAAGCCAGGATGGTTCTCCTGGCACTATCCCGCTACTCAGACGTAGTTGCCTCTGAAGTAGAAGCCAGGTGGTTAAGAACGCAAGTTCGACTCTTCCACTTCACAAACCACGATGCTGATGGTTGAAGTGAAGTGCACAAAAATCTGGCAAAACGAGTGGCATGACGAGTAGGATGGTTTAAAGTGGCCACATTATGTCCCTGCCCACTTTCCTCTCGCCTCGGTGAGTGTGTGGCTGGGCTATTATAGTCTGTGGTGTCTTTCAGTCATCCTTCATCCATCAACCATCAACATCAATCAATTCAAATTACATCAGTCAAGCAAGTTATGTTCACGTTCCGTTTTGGAGGTTATGTTATGGTTTTTTAAAGATTATTTATTGAGTATCACTAGATAAATTTTTAATATTATTATAATGAGTGACTTTGTATTAAATGATAGTGATACAGAAGTTGATTCCGACGAAGAAGTGAGTATTTTAACGAATGCCATGTGTGATTGTTGTTTTCATATGATTTACTATTTTTCTTACTCGATTATTTTAGTTGCAAGAAGCCTTTGCTAAAGGGCTACTGAAGCCTGGGATCAATGAAGAAATCGAGAGAGTAGAGAAAAAGTACGTGAACAATGTAGCAGACTTGAAAGCAAAACTAAAGGAATTCAAACTGAATTTGCCGTGGGTTGAGACCCTTGATTTGGTAACCACAGTTGCGCCGATGGCTCCTGATGTTGCAATGCAGATGCAAGAGACTGCACAAAAACGAAAGTGAGTTTTCTTTATATTTTATTAGTTAGATATTACTTCCTCAGTAACATGGTGGTCTGTAATTGGAACATACTACCAGAAACGGTTGTTTTTGCTACTTTTTTAAACTCGTAACTGGCTACGAATTAATACTCAATGTTCACTGTTGTAGCAATGTTTGCATCGTCTTTCATCTGTACAGTTTCTTACACAGTTCCTCTGCGAAGTATATACATGTGTGATCCATTTTTATAAACCCTACTGTTTCTTATACAATTTAAAATCAAACGTGGAGTGATTGCTCATAACTTCTACCAAACCTTATTAAGCTATTCTTAATTTTATATCTAAGAAATTTTTTGTACTTTTTATGTGTAATGTTAGTATTCGACTCTTTTGGACAAATTATTTTATATTGCAACCATGTTGGCTTATTAAAACATGGAAATAATTATTAGTTCATAACATTCAATAACATTAGATTCATATTTTGATTTTTTACCTAAAATAGAGTATCTATGCACTTACATGCTTATTAATTGATTTTTAAGTCGATATTTGACTGTAGACACTTACCTACTCGGAAAGTAGTGCAATCAAAACAAGGTATCAATTATATATCTGTACATAGGCGAACATAATTCTATCAAGCATTTTCTTCTAGTTAACCTTTGCGTTATGTGGAAAATATATTTTATAAATAAATAAATAAATATTGCTGGACATTTCACACAGCGCTATCTAGCCCCAAACTAAGCATAGCTTGTACTATGGGAACCAGATAACTGATAGAATACTTATATATTACTTATAGGTTGTGCATGACAAGTAGCAGGAAAAGTTCACGAAAAAACTAAGATACATTGTTATTACCATACCACCCATAACCAAACATCAAAATATATATATAGTTTTTTCAATAAGTGTACTTTCTAATATTACACATCGTGAATTGTATGTACATATTATCACCAGGGATCGGAATAGGTAGAGTTTATTATTACCAAATGACGTCAAAGTCACTAAGAAATCTTAACACTAAGAGTGCACTCTCTACTATAGTAGAACGCACTTACTTATTTCAGCGGCATTCATTCATTCTTACACCTGACGCCCCGCGCTCCTAAATAAGCCTCGTCGACAAAATCACTTAACGGATTGGTATGGCGCCCACTGGCAGCGTAAGCGCATGTTCTTGTAATTAAGTGTCAAAGTTCGGCATCTAACATTGTGGTACATGCGAGTATTGGCGTAATAAAACTGAATGTAAGTAAAGCGGTGTAAGAGATGTGCCAGGTGGATTTGTCCTGATCATCATGTTTTTTTTTCTTGGGTATTATCTGCAATCAGTTTTACAACTATGAGCAAATTGTTTGTGAGTTTTGTGTCGGGCAGAGTGCACCCCTATTTATTTATTTAATAATACTTAGATTCACAGTTACATTACCGTATATCATACATTTATTAACCCTAGGCATGCCTGGTGGAAAAAAGTTACTTGGCATGCCTGGTGGGTCTGTGAGATCCTAAATTTCATTTTTTTTTTGCTTACAAATTGATGTCAATTAGATACATTTATGGCTTAATAATAAAATTAAAGAAGCTTTATAGGGTTTTAAATAAAAAACGTTGTCGAATCAACAATATCTTTTAATATTTTTTTTAAATTAAAACAGGTAGGTATACGTTTTTCAACGTAAAATTAAACATATTTTGTTTATAAACATGCAAAATCAACTAAAACAAAAGATACCTCAATCAGACTGGGAAACATTAGGCACATATACTATCTTATATTCTAAGCTAAAGTAATTAGTCTTCTTCATTTCCAACATCATCTTCACGAGCTTTGTTTTTGAAACAATTTTCGCACTGGAAATTGCATGATCCAGGCATATGTGGCTCTTGCACATCTCACTGATGTATTGCGTTTTGCGGTCTTTCTTTGACGGACATACGTGACATCTACGTGTTACACCTGGAGCTGTTTTTTTACAGGTGGGCCCTCTTGAAGACCAATACGGTTGGCAATACGTTTGCGAAGATCTGTAGAAAGACGAGTGTTTTTCTGTCTTGATTGTAGATGTGATTCTATCAGTGCGACACCCAGATCTGTAATAAAACTTCTGCAATTGTTTTTTTATGTCAGGGCAGTTGAGCATTTGGATGATTTTTGCATTTATTCCTGCTGAGTTCAGCAGCCAGAAGAAAAGCGTGAGCGGCCATCTTCTGGAGTTTCTTGATACATCATAAGATCTAATAAGCTGGTCAACGTTGTCAACACCACTCTTCGTTTTGTTATAGAATGTTATAACTGCTGGGTTTTGCTTCTCGCCTGACTCAATTTCCATATCATGATGGAGAGATGACAGCATGAACACATTTTTTCTAGGTTTTGGGATGTATGATACCAAGTCAAAATTTTTTTTAAATCCGAACAGCGATGAATTCTTCATGAGACTCTTCATCGCTGGAGTTGAATACAATATAATCTTCGTGATCTTCATCCACCTCCTCGAGTAGCAAACTAATGATGCCCCTGTCACGTAGGTGGCTCTCCATATTGAACTATAAAAGAATACGAAAGCATAAGTTGAATTCAAAGTAAAATAAAAACTATCATAAATAAAACTTTCATTAAATTCGTAAAATCTTTATTACACCAAACTAAAACAATCAAAATCTAGCGTTTCATAAAAAAACGTGTTCCCAGTAAAAATTTAATATTTATTATTAACAAATAAGTCACAGAAGGAAACTAATTAATACTTACATAAAAATGTTACGCCGTATGCCTGGTGGGGTCAGTGAGACCCGAGAGCACTTTACACACGTCCTATCACTACTGGAGCGCGCCCCGGACTGAGGTAGCGGGCGGAGAGCGTAACTAAGTTTACTTCGGTCAGCTACTGAGAGCAGTTACGAGCGGTGTTCAAATTTGAATGAATTGTAACGATTTAACTGCAACGGTGGGTCTCTCAGACCCTACCAGGCATGCCGAGGGCATAATACTGAACTTAAACCAAATTGAATCTACATTATGTAATACTAAACTTTTATAAATTTGACGCGGCAAAGTAGCGCGCCTGTTAACTTTAATATACCTATTATAACTAAATTTTTACAAAAATTAGAAATAAAAAATTACAAGAAATAGTTTACAACAAATAAAAAATGTGCATTAAACATTTTGGAAATATTTAAATTAATGAAGAAGTGCCCCTTTAGCTGCAATGTTTGCTTGATCGCATTTGGAGTGTGTGTGTGTGTGTCTGTGTTTATGTGTGTATAGTGTACCTAGTGTGTGTGTGGTGTGAGATGTATTTTATAGTGATATGTTATGTTTTAAAGTGTTAATATATCTATATCTCACTCTTCGTTCTTTTCAGTCACCTAGTAGCATGACATCTTTTCTTTTCAGTCGCTTCTTATATGAAGGCTTTGTGATCACAAAGTTGTGGTCTGTATCGAATGTGAGGATGGTGATAAGATAGTTATCGCATAATAGAAGTTTTTTTGAGCTGATCTCAAACATGCCAAAAATGTTGATTATTATCTTGATCTCGTAAATGGTTCCTAAGTTACGTGTATTCTATAAAACTAATTTTTTGCAATAATAGTGTTTATACAGGGTGTTTGGGAATATACTGACGATATTCAAGGGACGTTTTCTCAAAACATAAAAAAAGACTTCTCGGAAAAAAAAACTACTAGTTATATATACAAATTTTAAAGAAAATCGACTACGTTTAGGTGATTAATTCGATATAAAACTTACTGCCTAAGCTTGCAGTCGACATCCAAAGGCATAAAGGCCTTAATCCACAAAAGCGTAGATTTGCTACTTATATCCTTTCTTTAAGCGCTCTCTGCTTTCGATGCGAATGCACTGTAGAAAATAAGACATGCCGCTTGACCGTTTCCACTAAAGCTGAGCGGAGAGATGTCGGAATATCGATATGCTATTAGTTATTTTCCCATGGTATTCTCATCTCTACAAATCTACGCTTAGGTGGACATTGGCCTGGAAACGCCTAGAAATTGTGGACCCGGGATTGGTTATCTGCAAACTGCCCACTTTAGCCACGGTAAACTTATTGAAATTATTCCAATTAGGTAGGTCCTACTTTATCCAATTCTTTGAGAGATAGGTATCTAGTGCATTGTCAAAATTGATGAGTCTTTTTTAAATTCTGGTACCTGCCGAAGAAGAAGTGAAGAATAAGAATAAAGTTTAATTCACCAAAAAGAACATGCAAATTACATACCTACTAAATTTAAAACTAAAAACAAACAAAGGCAATAACAGCTGTGATTTAATGAGTAGGTATTATTGGGTCATAGCCCTGTTTACAAAACAAAGTACCTATTGGGGGCGGCGAGCTCAAAGGATCGAGGCGACACCTTTGACTAACGGCTTATTCTTTCGAGTTCTTCTTGATATGCCGCGCGAAGGGATGTACGGCTTAGAATACCTCGCTACACCGGTTACCGGTATTAACGTAAATGTTTGAATCGATTGTTTTTGAATAAAATCTTTTTTTTTAATCGAGTGTAGCGAGAACTCTAAAATCAATTTAGGCAAATCGCCGTTGTTTGTTTGTATGTTCGTTTGTCCGAGTATAACTTTCGAAGCGTTGATCCGATCATCGTGACTATCAAAATATTGCCACAAAATAAATAACCAACTTGACCTAGTTTCACTAAAATTACAGGTAACGGGAGTTCATGTTATGTGGTTATTCTTTTTTGGGGTACAAATTGCAGTTATTCTGGGTTTCAAACTTATGCCTTTTGTGTCATTTAAGCTACACGCATACCAAATTACAGCACTGTAGGGTCAATGGTGTACCCTGTGAATTTTGTCAAAGTTCAATTTTTTTTATGGCTAATAACTCAAAAACTATAGAAACTTTACCTAAAATAAAAACGGAGTCTAAATGTACCAATGAATATTTCATTTGACGTCCCACTTGACCTAATAGTTTCATTTAGAACCCCATTATCTCGACAAACCCCAACGTTTTTAGCTCATTTAGTCCCACCAAAATTGCGCCATCACTACCTACCTATGTATAAAATTACACGATAATCGGATAAACGTTTCGAAAGTTATCCTCGGACAAACATACATACATACAACGCCGATTTGCCCGAGTTGATTTAGAGATCTCGATCAATAATTACACTACATTGTTTCCACAGTTCTGAGTCGAAAGGGTTTTAAGTCGCATGTGCCTGTAATTTCACCGATACCCTTACCCTTCAAACCGGAACACAAAAATGCGAGTTTACTATTTGGCAGCAGAAATAGGTATAGTGGAAATTAGAAATAGGTACTTTCCCGGACAAACTCTTTCACAGAGAGCTCTACTACTACTACTAACAGATTGTATGACAGATTGACCTACGCGTATTTTGTAAAGCTAGTTCGGTTTTGATTTACGATGTTTTCAACAAGCTTTTATTAGGTCGACCTGTGTATCCTAACTAGCTAATCCAATTTCGGATCGTCCAACACCGAAAGTCAGAACCGGTATTGATACCTTTCCGGTAATGTTTTCCCAGACCTAGTGTAAGAAGGCGGGCACTTTGGCACGTGTCGGCGTTCACGCAATTAATTATTATTTTGAATCAGTAGTTGATTTCATTTCTAATTGTGCGGGCGGATTTAGAAAAATTGCGATGCTTAACTACAGGTACTCCGAGTACCTGAACATGACAATGAGTTACACGGAAAGTGGTCCTGTCAAGAGCGCAGGACTTTTATCAGATATGGCACGGAATCCGGCAGGGCACGCGGACTGTTCCGCGGCACAGGAAGAGCAGTGAATTCCAGCCCCGTGTTGAGGCGGGCAGGCCACCTCGCTATTCAGCGCGCTTCGAGGAGATATTGGAATTTTTGAAGAGGATCCCCTGGCGAGCACTTGTGACGTGGCCCGCGTGTACGGTGATAGCGCTACCTATGGGTGAAGTCTTAGGGAGGAAGGCCAGCACCCGTATAGTTTTACACCAGTGCAGGAGCTCTGGACTCCTGACTACGAGACCAGAATGCGGTTTTGTTTGTGTCTGCTGCAGCACGGACCTTGGAAGATCGACAAGGACTACGATCGGCGAGTGCGCGAATACCTGGGCAGTGCTTATGGTAATCGATGGATTGGGCGCGGAGGGCCGGTTGCACAGCCCGCACGCTCGCCGGACTTAACCCCCTTAAACTTTTATTTGTGGGGTAGGGTAAAGAACTATGGCCATATAATAGACTAACGATGGCCATTCAATAGAAAGTGACTTAGAACGCGAATTGTGAACGCTATTAATGTGGTGCGAAGTGACAGAGTCACGTGTTGGCACGAGTTCGTGTGCATTGCTTTGGCCGTGCTATTCTTCCTAGACTCTAGAGCAGGGATGCACATACTTATTAAGACTAGGGGCCACTCGGGCAAATTATGAACTGATGGCGGGCTGCCAGAAGTATAGGTAATTAAAGACAATAAAGAATTGATAATAATGTATTAAAATTGAAAAAGAATTTATTAATTTGAAGCGTGGCACTGCATAGTGCTTACAATCTTTTTTATATTTGGCTCAAATTTACTTGTAGCAACACGTAAAACTGCTTCCAAACTTTCGTTTGCAAGGCGGTTTCGATTTTTTGTTTTATTATTATTTAGTATTGAAAAGGTTTATTCACATATATAGGTAGAACCAAATAAGCTGGCACATTTCAGAGCGTTTATGCGCAACTCTTTGTACGTATTTTTATCAATGCAGCGGTAAAAGTTCAGCAAGTCTCCTTCGTTGAATTTGTTGCGTAAATCTTGGTCGTTTTGAATGTCGATAATTTCTAACTGCATTGACTATGGCGCATTTTCAACTGAAATCGTGAAAGGATTGCTGAATATGTCCAACAGAGGTTTCACTTTTTTAAACTCCGAAAATCTGTCTTGAAAAGATTGAATCAAAATATCTAGCTTTTCTACATAACTGAAATTAATCGCAGTTTTGTTGAATTTTTCAGCCATTTTCTTATAATTCGGAAAATGATTGTAATTTCCAGAATTCAATTGCGATCTGAAAAGTGTCAGCTTGCATTGAAAGGATGATACATGAGCGTAGAGCTGGGATATCAGTTGATTTTTGCCTTGAAGCCGTGTGTTTAAGACATTCAAATGATTTGTAATGTCAACTAAAAAAGCCAAATCACACAACCAATCAGGATTTTTAAGTTCCGGGACATCCTTTTGCTTTTCCGCCAGAAATATTCCAATTTCTTCTATTAAATTTAGAAATCGTTCCAGTGTCAATCCACGACTTAGCCACCTTACTTCTGTATAATACAGTAAATCTCCATATTCGCTTTCGATGTCATCAAGGAATTGTTTGAATTGCCTGTGATTGAGTCCTCGTGATTTTATGAAATTTACAGTCGAAACTACCACTTTCATGACATTTTGAAATTCAATTTTTTTAGAACAGAGGGCTTCTTGGTGTATAATGCAGTGAAACTGCATGAGATCTTCAGCGTTTATGTTTTTTTCTTGTAGATGCTTTTTCAGCAAAGTAACTAGCCCAGAATTGACACCAATCATCGAAGTCAGCCGCAACTCCCGATAATTTTGATAAATCCAAATCAGTTTTTGAACACTCATCCAAAAGTACATTGAGTATATCAACTCCTCTGGTTTGACCTTTCAATGAACACATTCCTAATAACTCTTCTAAGACTTCAAAATCTTGAGTAACACCTCGTATGAATATGAGAAGTTGAGCTGTGGAACTAATATCAGTGGATTCGTCGAGTGCTAAAGAAAAAAATTCAATGATCTTAGTTTTTTCATTTAATTGTTCCGCAATATTACCTGACAAAGACATAATTCGTCTTTGGATAGTCATACGATTCAGTTGAATTTTCTCAAACTTGTTTGCTGCTTCTGGACACATTTTCTTAGCGGCAATTTTTATGCATTCTTTTACAAAATCCCCATCATTGAAGGGGCGACTTCGCTTTGCTATCATCCGAGAAATTTCATAACTAACTTCTGTAGCTGTTTCTGAATCTTGAATGGGTTTTGTAAACATAGCTTGCTGACCAGTAAGCTCCCGTTTTAAAGACAACATTTTTTGCTTTCTTAATTCGCCTGTAAACTTGGTAAAAGTAGGATGCTGCGTTTCATAGTGCCTTTTTACATTATATTCCTTTGCAATAGCAACAGAATTTTTGCAAATTAAACAAACGACTGTTATGCGACCATACAAAAAAGTATTTCTTAGTCCAAATTTCTTGAAACTGCCGATTTTCATCTTTAACCTTACGTTTTTTACTAGGCCCTGGCTTGTCCATGTTGCGTTCTAATCCTGGCTATGATTAACACAGCACCTAAAAACAATTACAGTACCTACTTAAATTACCCATCCTTTTTTAAATTACCAAAAATAATTGATTAAATATGTAGGGAAACACTTAATAATAACAGAGTTTTACTTACGATTTCACAACACAATTAATAATTATACACGGCACTTGACGGGAAATCTACGTTGAATGTGGATCAAAATATATGACACCGGCTAGTCGAGTTAATTAAAATCTACACTAGAACTATTGACACTTCACTCAAATTAAAACCGAACTGTCGGTCGCTGCGGTTATCGTGGCTTTTATACCGCGCGTATAGAGTCGAAAACTGTCTGGAGAAATCTCGAAACCGACTCTGGAAGCTTCGTGTATCTACCTACGCGAGCAATCGGGAATTCGGGACTATTGCTATCTCGCTTGCTCTAACAATATAACCCGTGGATAAGCCGCCACCGCGCTGCCGTCGTCGCCGCGCCGGCGCCGCCGGCCGCGGCGCTTCCTCAAGAAAACGAATTTAACCGAGATCGGCACGAACATTACCGACCGCTGTTACCGACGCATGCACGGCGCACCGATAAGCGCACTTAAGAGCGCGCGCGCGAGATTCAAATTACTTTTCGAACATATTTTATTTGGTTTTATTCTGGAATAGAATTCAATATTTTTCGAATGTATGAGAGTATTATTTTTGCTGTCGGCGGGCCACCAGTATTCGACCGGCGGGCCGCATGCGGCCCGCGGGCCGTGGTCTGTGCATCCCAGCTCTAGAGCAAGAAGGTACGTGCAACAACTTTTGTGAATAAAATAGTGTAGCTATACCTATCTGTGATAATAACTGTAGATAACTAGTGTAAGTTACTGTGTAACTGTACATTCTGTAAATAGGTACCAACTAAATGTCGTAGGTATATAACTGATAGCTGTGTTGTACATATTTTGTAGGTACATAGGTAGCTAATGAACTTTTAAACACGCCAAATTATCGTTGATAAAGTGAAGGCACCTCCTACTTACCTCTCGATTTGAGGTAAGAGCTACCTACTACTTTTTCACGTTAATTTATCAGTCGACAGCCTAATAAAAGTGTGTTGGAAAGCTCGAGTTTACCTAAATTGATTAGGTACTTCATTTTGAATTGAATAAATCTTTTAAAATACTACTTCAGCTGTTTTTTATTTTTAAATTGTTCTCTGTAGTTTAGCTAGTCATTGCAAAGATCACGTCTACCCTATCTAATTTAGTCTTGGTCACTCTGCCTGAGTGAGCGGTAGGCATTTGTGAAACGCCACCTGGGCTCTAATACCTATCTATCTCAACCTAATCACTGCACTGACGTAGGTACCTACCTAGCTCACAGTGACCAAGAAAGAACTAGTGAGTGACACGACGAATTAAATTAATGTAGGTTGGTACCTATCTAGGTTAGGCCAATAAATACCTGTCTTCCGACCTATCATAATTCGAGTCGGTGACACCGATCGCTTGTAGGTACTACACTGGACTAAGAAAGAACAAGCGAATGTAGAGGCACCTGTAGGGATATTTTTTTACCTACTAGCTACGTCTTACCTATTTATAACTCAAAACGTAGATCTATGCTAGGCTAGTACCTACTACCGTAGGCAGGCATGTATTTTTGATATCTCTTTCGGAAATGGCTGCGGGTTTCGGGTTAGAAAGGGACAACAAGAGATATCTCGAGACGTCACCAGTATGTGGTTAGATGGCAAGCATTATGCAATAGCACAACATAAGTTTATTAAAGTGTTTTTTTTAACATGCTAAAATAAATTTCACATTTCTTTGGTAAACATTTCACAAATTTATTTATTATGCTCATCTAAACAACCCCTTTCATTTTTTTGCATATATTACCAAACTCCCTATATAATAAATAGGAAGATGACAAATATTATTCTGTTTTATCATTTTAAAACCACCCAATTTTATAATATCTGATATATTGTTTTCTAATACGGTAGAGCATGCAAGCACCCATTTAAAAAAAGGGGTGCGTGCACTGTAGTGTTAATATGGATATGCCTTTTAATCCCGGGTTCAGGGATTGATATAAATGTCTTCTAAAACTCTCCTTTTCTAATAAATCTTTATTGTAAATAAGTAAATGTATCAAAAACAAAATATATTATGGTCGTTTTTCGGGCAACTCCATAGTTAATATTATTGCGCGATCTAAAGGGTTAAAGTAGGATTAAAAGGCATATCCATATTATGATTTCGTAGAAGTGAATTTGACGTCATTTGGTACTTTAAAACTCTACCTATTCCGACCCCTAATTATCACATTATGTATGCTGTGAAATAAAACATTTTAATAAGTTGCGCAACTATATCTCCTGTAAGGCCAAAGAATCAGTGTTTGAAATATTATAAATAGTCTCTTGTCAAATTGTATTCTGAAATAATGTTGTGAAGATCCCACCCTAGTAACACTTTTGTGGGTCGGTCCTCTTTTGCAATGTGTCCAAAATAAATTATACACATATTTCACATAAGTTTAAATTCGTTTGTATATCTTTTTCTTGAGTATAACTGTAAATAATAAATATTAGGCATTATTCTAGGAATTTAAAATCCATATGTTGTTAGTAGCAATTATTCCTTAAACTAAATTAAATATTATATGTAAACTTGCAGAAACGTGAAGGAGAACACAAAAGGCAGTCAGGTGTACGATCCCACTCAGGATCCCGTACTGAATGAGTTCAAGCGAGAGAACCTCATCCATCGGCAAGGACAAGCAGCCGTGGTCGAAGGACTCAAAAAACTTAAGGAACTGGGAATTCCTACTAGAAGGTATTGAAAAATGAGTTAAATTTATCTATTGCAACTTAATTCAGTTGCTGAGAAATGAACAGTGACGGAATGAAAAGGTTCGTCACCTAGTCGGTTTTTGCTTGCACCAATAATGCAAGAATCAATGAATTCTTAAACAGTTAAACATTATTCTCTCTAACTCATTTTATTCTGTAACAGTTTCAAAAGGTAATATGTACTTGCGATACGTTGAACAAATCAATTAGAAAATTGACGAACCTTTTCATTCCGTAACTATATCTCTCATAACTCCCTCTGTTGCAAAGTGCAACCAACTATTTGGTAAGCTAGGTTAGGTTTGTACTAACAATTTTATAAAACGCAATGGTCTTTGTTGTGTGATATAAATGTTTAAATTAATACAGTGATGGAAAACATTGCGAGGAAGTGTGGCTTATTTAGCTCTGCACATATCGACCATGTTTTTCCTGAATCTACAGGTCAATATGTAGAGCCTTTAGCTTAGGCTACAGTGTAGATCATAGCTGACTAAGTTAAAAGTATGAAATAGGTTTTAGGCTTGTTCCATCTAAAATTGTGTTCCAGACACAATAGTCCTTTATCTAGCTAATGCCTGTAAGGTTAAAAAAAATGTAGCATTAGGGTAACCCTACATCATCATCATCCACAGCCTGATTTCACCCATTGTTGGGTATAGGCCTCCCCAAGTTTGTGCCATCCGCCACGATCCTGCGCTAGTCTCACCCACTGACCGCCCGCGACCTTTACGATGTCGTCCACCCATCTCGCTGCTGGTCGTCCTACCCTTCTATACCCGCTCCTCGGCCACCATTCAGTCCCATAACGGGTAACCCGCTTGCCTAAAACCTATTTCATACTTTTAACTTGTAGGGTTGTTTATTAAAAAAACAGCAAATTAAAAGGTACCGGTGACATTATTAATTAATCAATTTATTATTAGTTATTTAATTTGAATGATGATGAACATTTGCATTTTATTTTATTTATTAAGGATTTTTAATGAGTAATACACACAGTTACATATAAATATAATACAATAAAGTTCATATACCTCACTAACTCAAATGGACTTGTATACCTCACTAACTCAAATGGACTTGTATACCTAATATTGGTCTGACTGAAGTAATAAATGAATTTAATTTAATAAAAGTTTTAACATTAATTTCTAGACCAGATGACTATTTTGCCGAGATGGCCAAGACAGATGAGCACATGCAAAAGGTCCGTAAGAACCTGATGGCGAAACAGGCGTCACAGGCGAGAACGGAGAAGGTTCGCTCACTCAGAGACCAGAAGAAGATTGCCAAGAGAGTACAGGTCAGTCTAGTTTGCTGTTTTCCTAAGATTTCAAAATATTCGTTTTCTAGTTTATTACAATGGGCCTGACCACAAATAAGTTAAACATCCGCTAAACATTATTTAAAAAAATCGTAAACTAAAATGATAAGGAATTTTTTAAACACGTCTTAAACAGTGTTTTACTTTTTCGTGGTAATGCCCAGTTTGTTTTAAATATTTGTATAATTTGAAGTTAGTTGATATCCATTCTGGATCCTCAGGTCCTATTCGTGTGAATCTTCCTAATCTATACCATACCTATTAATATTATAAATTCAAAAGCAACTCTCTCTCTCTCTCTCTCTCTCTCTCTCTCTCTCTCTCTCTCTGTTACTCTTTCTCGTGTAGACTGGTGGGGCGATTCTATTGAAATTTGGTATAAATAAATAAATATTGTTGGACATTTCACACAGCGCTATCTAGCCCCAAACTAAGCAGAGCTTGTACTATGGAAACCAGATAACTGATAGAATACTTATATACATTTTTTTTGTAAATACATACATACTTATAATATATAGAGAAACAACCAGACCCGGAACAAATATCTGTACTTCATGCAAAAATTTGTTCCGCGGCGGGAATCGAACCCGCTACCTACTGCGTCTCAGCCGGCTACTCGCTCACGTATAAAGATAACTATGTATTTGATTATGGCTTCGCACCCTGTGTTTATCGATAAAAACATAGTCTATGTTTAAATCCAGGTCATAATCTATCTATATACCAAATTTCATTGAAATCTGTTCAGCCGTTTAGTCGTGCAAACATAACAAAGAGACAGAATTTCGAAACCACATTTACAACTACCTCACACAAGAATGCGTATCACACTAATATTTTAAATGCAAAAGTATGGATGTTTGTTTGTCACGCAATCACGTCGTAACGGCTGAACCGATTTCGATGAAATTTGGTATATAGATAGATTATGACCTGGATTTAAACATAGACTATGTTACGTATACGTAGATGTTATGTAATACGTAGATTATAACCTGGATTATCACATAGGCTATCATTTATCTCATAAATCAGTTCCCATGGGATAATAATGGGGTGTCTAGTCAAGTTGCAACAGCAAGTTTAGCTTTGTTTCTAGGTTATCTACACATTTTGAAATTTCATTTGAAATTGCTCCAACTCGTTCAAAATGTTACAATTTTCACGTAATTTATTTCCTGTATTGTTATATATTGTAAAAGGATCATTAAAAAAAAACAACCAGCCTTGTTTCTTGCCTTTCTTTCCTGACTTGGTCGCGAAAGAACAGGCAGTAAAATTGACGTTTCAAAGTGATCCTTGTGATTTTAATGAATAAAAGATTTTGACTTTGATTTAGTAGTGTAGCGCGTACGAAGTCGTGGGCAACAGCTAGTTGTTAATAAATCTTAGCAAAATTGAAATTTTATCAAGTAGAAAACTTTTGGATATAAACTAAGCAATGCATATATAACTTTTAAAATGATCATTGTAAATATCCCGTTTTTAGTACAAATAGTAAAAAATGCATGTTGATTTTCAGATTGACGCCAAGTTAAAACAAGCGGCAGACAAAAAACACATGTTAGAACAACTCAAACGGGTCAGGAAAGGCAAGTCCGCGGATCTAGACTTCCTAGAGGACAATAAGGGCAAGAACAAAGGAACACCTAACAAAGTCTCTAAGAAGAGAACTGCGAAGGATAAGAAGTTTGGATTCGGCGGCAAAAAGAAAGGGTCCAAACTGAATACGAGAGATTCGTCCAGTAATATGGATGGTTTTAATAGTTCTGCGAAAAAGAAGCCGTTTGATTACAAAACCAAGTCTTTTAAGCCTAAAAATAAGAATGCAAGACCAGGCAAATCTAAGAGGAAAGGTGGTAGAAAATAAGTCTTGGGTATTAAGGTGCTCCCACACAGCAGTTATATAACTCTGTATAACATATGTCTTAATGTAAGGGATAAAATGTTGTATATGTATCTGCTGAGTGGGAGCACCGTGTAATATTTTAATAAAAAACCGTCTGCTGCAATTATTCGTATTTGCTTTTTTCTCATCATCATAACATTCATAGGATCTATAGATATTTGTTCCGGGTCTGGATATTTTTAACAAACTTCAAAAAAGCAGCCAAGTGCGAGTCGGACTCGCCCATGAAGGGTTCCGTAGCAGCAAGTGACATAATATAAAAGTTCTTGTAGTTCGTTGTAACTTTTTTCATATTTGAGTTATTTGAATGAAAGGTAAATTGCGGTTTACGATTTATGACGTATTAAAAATAAACTACTTACTAGATCTCGTTCAAACCAATTTTCGGTGGAAGTTTAATGTACATCATATATTTTTTTTAGTTTTATCATTCTCTTATTTTAGAAGTTACGGGGGGGGGGGGGGGGTGTACACCCACTTTTACCACATTGGAAGTGTCTCTCGCGCAAACTATTCGGTTTAGAAAAAAATAATATTAGAAACCTCAATATCATTTTTGAAGACCTATCCTTAGATACCCCACACGTATGGGTTTGATGAAACATCTACTTACCAAGTTTCAACAGTATAGTTCTTATAGTTTCGGAAAAAAGTGGCTGTGACATACAGACCGACAGACAAGTCAGACAGACATGACGAATCCATAAGGGTTCCGTTTTTTGCCATTTGGCTACGTAACCCTAAAAAGGAAGAGGTTCTCATTGCGACTGTATTTTTTTTGTTTGTTACCTCAGAACTTTCGACTTGGTGAACCGATTTTGATGATTCTTTTTTTATTTGTATGCTGGTGCTTCCTGTGTGACCCCATTTCCATTTGATCAGGTCGACAATGGCATCCACGAGAAAATCATATAAGTCTTAAATTTGTTTAATTTTTATGTTATGTTACGTTTGTTAGCTCTATTTTAAGTATGTATTTACAAAAAAAAGTATATAAGTATTCTATCAGTTAACTGGGTTCCCATAGTACAAGTTTTCCTTAGTTTGGGGCTAGATAGTGCTATGTGAAATGTCCAGCATTATTTATTTGTAGATTGTATATTGCTGAACATAGATCTTCTCGTAGATTTCAACAGCTCACTGAAAGCTCTATAAGATCGAGATCATTTTAGGGTTCCGTACCTCAAAAGGACCCTTTTAGGATGACATCGATGTCTGTTTGTCAAGACCCTTCATTTATGCCGCATATTTTGACAATCGCAATTAATCAAAATCTCCCGTTGAACTAGAATCATGAAAGGCAAGAAGGAAGGTCTCACAGCACTAGTAAAGGAAAACTTCGACAACCAGTTTTTGTATTAGTCTTTAAACATGCAGGGGCTAGGTAAGGTTTTTTCTAACCGGGGAGAAACTTGATGTGACGCCCCGCCTCCTCCAGCGTTGAGGGGGGGGGGGAGAGGGAGGGAGGGGGGGGGGCGTTAAAGTTTGAAACGTTCCAAATCAAATGAACAGCCAGGTGAAATAGATAGGTGGACACGGGCAGGGAGTGGAATAATCGATAGTACGACGGACGTGCATTGGATGCTAAGCGCTTTTTGAAACAAGTTTTTTTTGCGTGTATTTGGCGCCTCCTGTAATTACCGCCCGGGATGCCCCCATCTAGATCCGAGACTGGGTAAGTTACTTACCAGTTAACAACGCTGGCTGCTGTCTGTACAACAGCGCCACAGGTGGAGCGGGGCGCTGGGTAAGGCGCGGTCGGTGCGGTGCCACAGTGATTACGGTCCCGACTGTGGGGCTTTTTCTTCTCGCCTCTGTTAAAGCTCTCGTCTTCCTGACACTATGAGGGCCCTGGCGTACCACACTGCGAGTCTACCCTCTCGTTGTTTAGTAAAGTATGTATAGTATTTTTAAAACTTTCGCGATCTATAAGCGTATAAGAGCTATAAGCTCGTCGTAGTTATAAAAATTTTGCTCAATAAACCAGCGTTTTATTCTTTTTTTGAAAATAAATAAGCTAGGAGCCAGCGTGGTTGTGTCGGGAAGCTTGTTGTAGATGGGCGGACCCATGACATGCGTCAGTTTCGACGATTTGGCAAGTGATCTCGATATCGACTCGAGCCTGTGCCGATTGCGGGTGCCATACGTATGGGAGTGGCCGAGTTTTTCATAAGAGTCCAGGTTGATTCTAACGTAGGTTGCCACTTGATAGATAACTATACAGGGCAATGTTAGAATTCCATAGACTCTTAAAGTGCGGTCTTGCAGATTCGTCGCTACGGATTCGCACGATAGCTCGTACAGCTCTTTTCTGCAATCGGAACGCGCGCTCCCAGTCAGCGGCGCGCGCCCACAGCTCGGCGCCATACTGCAGCAGCGAGTGCACCGTGGCAAAATAACAGGCGCCAACTACATCGGCAGACATCACCCGCGCGATTCTGCCCAACGCATAGCACGCACTACCCCACAGAACATAAAAAAACAACTAGCATGATGACTTTTTACTAAGAAAACCAGTGTAGCTAAACTCACACATGTAAAAACTAGCACACTTAGAAATAAAAGTTATAATTAAAAGTTAGAAAGAGAACGTTCAAAGAGGCCTAAAACCATAAAACCAATTAAACGGATAAAAAACCTTAGCTACTATGGAACATGGTTTAAAATTCAATAAAATAAACAGTAACAAAAAATTAAAGTTTACTTCTACTCGCCAAAAGATGGCGCTTTAGAAAATATTTTTATTTTAGTCTCTATTACTTAAAAATAAGACTGATAATGCAATGGATGTTACTTGATTACCCACAAAAAAAGCCACTCAACAACAGATGGCGCTGTCGCTAACGTTTTTTGTTATAGTCTCTAACTGCAAAGAATAAGATTGATAATGCAATGGCTGTTACTCGCATGCTGAAATAACAGCGCTACTCACTTAGTGATGTACCAATGAGCATACAAGACGAATGTATCGATATCGATTATCACCTACCTACTACGGGTAACGAAATAGGTACGTCAGGTTATATTTGTGGTGGTCGAAATAAAAAGCTTATCTTTTCTTTCTTTCTTAACATAATTACAGGTATCCAACTCATAAATCCTTACTTAAAAAAATATTATATTACTGGAATATTATATACTGAATTATTATTTGAGGGGCACACTAAAAGTTTCCGGAATCAATAAAAAAATACTAATAGTGGTCAAAAATGAATTTATTGTTTCTCAAAATATTCTCCCTTTGCGTCAATGCACTTTTTCATAAGATTAAACAAATTATGAAAACATTTGTGCCACTCCTCCGGTGGTGACGTCAGATACATGTTATTCATACTCTTCGACAGCCTCTTCTGGTGATGAAAACCGTTGATCGGGTAATTGGTTCTTAATTTTTGGGAACAGAAAAAAGTCACACGGTGCCAGGTCATGACTCTGGATGCTGGATAACTCATAAGTTGTACGTTTTTTAATTTTTTTTATGTCTTGCGCCTTGGGGAAACTGAAAACAGAAGTTATTATATTATTTCACACCATAGGTCTAAAATACATTCAGAAAATCATCAATAAAACAACAAGGAATTAACGCCCTAAAACTTATACACCTTTTAATAGGGGGTAACTAATTAAAGCTATCGATAACACATTCATCAGTATATTGGGGTCACATCCCTAATTGAGTAGCTTAAGTTGAGGTTTAAGAGAAACGCGACCTTAAGGAGTATGATTCACAGTCTATTTTATTTGACGATTTTGCATTTTAAACAAAACTATCAAAAAACAATAAAATAATACTTACCGGTGATAGGATATGCCCCCCTTTGTTAAATTTTTGGTTCGGCTATAATATTTACACTCCAAAACGGCACAATATGGCATTTTTATATTTTTTTGAAGTACGTTTACCCTACAGTAATTGAAACACGACTGAAGTGAGCGAAGCTTGTAGTACGCGGAACTCCGCGTACTTGGTGTTACGCGGGCCCCGCCTACTTACGACTTCTATTGTTTTTTGTGTTCTGTGCACTACCCAATTTCCCGCACAACTTGCTTGTGTATGTGGTTCGCCCATTGCAGTCCCCTATCGATCTGAAAACCCAGAAACGTCGTGCTCTCTACTTGATCGACAGCCTTGCCATGGACTGTCACCGACAGCGACCTGATCTTGTGGCCCAACAAGCGGAAGTGAATAAAGTGCGTCTTAGATTTAGAGCGAGTCCGTTCACCCTAAACCATTCCGCCAGCTGCCCCGCTGCGGCATTGAAGTTTTCCTCCAACCTATCGACCGATGGCGCGGTAACTATCGCGGCCACGTCATCCGCGTACATAAAAACCTCAGCTTTTGTGACAGCTTCCGGCAAGTCGTTCAACAGCAAGGAGAATAAAATGTTATCATCAGACCTGAACTGATTCTGAAAATTATTTCATTATTAGAAAGCTACACTATCCCTGAGTGATTTAACCTATATTTTATTTTGATAAAAATTGTTTATCAAAGTAAATCTCAATATTTGTAAATTAAGTCGAAGAAATAGACGCTGACGAAGTGACGAGCGGGCCAGCTAAATTATAAAGTCGGTAGTGCGGCTCCGTAGAGTCGTCTTTAAAAACGATTTTATTCGATCCTCCTGACAAAATTACCATTTATACTAAATTTTATCACACTAATATAATACTATACTATATACCTAGTCAGGTCATAAATTCTGTCACATGTTTAATATAAAATAATTGAAACAAGTTTATTCATTATGTAACCATTTATATACCAAAATGAACTTAACAAAACATAGATTCTTATGACACTAAAGTTTATTCAAAATGACCTCCGTGATTTTGAATACAGGCCTTCAATCTGCGCGGCCAGTCGTCTATCGCAGCACGAACGAGGTCCATGTCAATATCGGCGGCTGCCTTAATCAAGGATGTCTTGAGTGACTCCAAATTGGGATGAGGCTTTGAGCACGCCTTTTCCTCCAAGTGTTGCCATATCTTGTAATCTAACGAATTCAAATCTGGACTGGAGGAGGGCCAGTCTTCGTGCCGGATGAAGTCGATTTCACGCGCCGCCAGCCAGTCTTGTGTGCTCTTCGCTCTATGAGCTGGCGCCGAATCTTGTTGGAATACCCAGTGCCTGTTATTGAACATGGTATGAGAAACAGGTTCCACAAGGTTCGTCAGGACTGTATTTTGATACACAACCGCATTCGTTGTTACACCTTTTCGTTTGCGTTTTTATATGTAGGTAGGTACCTACCATTTTTATAATGTTGTCTATTTCAATCTTTTATTTTATTACCTTCTGTTTTATTTTGTCTGTACTGTTGTCCTAAATAAATGTATTTTACTTTACTTTACCTTTCTCACAAAAATGTACCTCTGTTAAGCCCCAATAAGAAACTCCCAACCATACCATGAGCGAGGATGGAAAATGACCTCGTTGAACACGCGGAATACGGTTGCTCGCTTCTTCACTACTGTGTGCGTACACCTTATCATTTTGTTTGTTGTAGCTCTCTTCTACGGTAAAAATTTTTTCATCCGAAAAAAGAATTTCCCTATATTTTTTTCCCGCGTACCGCTTCAACAAAGCGCGGCATCTCTTCAGTCTCAGGTCCATTAGACGAGCATTCAAACGATGTCCTGTTTTTCTTCGATATGCCCGAAGCCCTAAGTCTTCATTTAACACCCTTTTCACCGTGGTTCTGCTTAACCCCATCTGAAGGGCCAACAGTTTCTGCTTACGTTTGGGATTTCTTCGAATTCGCGCCTTCACAGCTTTTATCACAGTCCTAACAGACCGAGGGCGACCACTTCTTGACCTGTCATCTACACTAGAGTCTTCATTGTATCGTTTGATGGTGCGATAAATGAATCTTTTGGTTATATTCAAATTTTTTAGTATGTCAAAAATTTGAATTGGCGCGTAACCGCAACGATGCAAAGCAATAACTGCAACACGGTCTTCTTTAAGCGTCCACTCCATATTTAAAAATGAGTAAAATTCTAAAAAGTATACATTTTTATTTTTATGAAATTCGAATTCTATAAACTTTTTTGTAGCCAGCATTCTAAAAGAAAAGTTTTTACTGTGTGACAATACTTATGACCTGACTAGGTAAATGGGAAAGTTTGGATGTTTGTTACTCAATCACGCCGTCACGGCTGAACCGATATCGATGAAATTTGGTATGTACGTAGATTATAACCTGGATCACCACATAGGCTACAATTTATCCCATAAGATAAAAATGGGGTGTGAAGTCAAGTTGCAACAGCGAGTTTAGCATTATTTCTAGGTTACCTACACATTTAGTAGTATAACGCACACGAAGTCGCGGGCAACAGCTAGTTTTTAATATTTTACTGGGTACAACGTAATTGCATTGAATAAATAAATGTTGCTGGACATTTCACACAGCGCTATCTAGCCTCATACTAAGCAAAGCTTGTACCTTGTACTATTGAACCAGCTAACTAAGATATATTTTTTTGTGTATCCATATTTATAATACTTTATACAGAGAAACATGATGACTTGGAATCATTCAAACATTTGTTCTGCAGCGGGAATCGAACCAGCAACCTCCTGGTCTCAGCAAGCTATTCGTTCACACCACGGGGACCGTTAATGAAATAAAACAAGTGTTCTATATAAAAGGTTTATTGATCTTTTAGTACAGGGTATTGGGGCCCAATTCTACTAAACCGCGATTGGTTTTTGGTATTACAACTCCATTTGGCAGCTCATGACAGGAACAACACTCATAATCGTTATACAACCTGCTTTGTTATGTACGACATTAATTTGAACACACATCCGGAATCGTATTAACTCATGTAGAGTTGGGTTTAATACAGGTAACATGAATATTTATCCAGTAATCGATACATTTTCAATAAACAATTTTTAATGTAAATCGGCGGTGCCTTTGCGAAGATGCCGCTTAGTCAGTTTAACAGGTACCTACTTACATAGGGAATGAATACAATTTGTTTACCTGTTTTATACAGGCTGTTTCATTGATATTTTAGGAATTATTAACGTTGTTTGAAAATTTAAAATTTTCTACGGTAATAAATAATATATATAATATATACAACCATTAGCCCTACCAGTGTTTTCATTTAATGTCGTACGTAACGAAACATGTAATATAATGTTATAGCTCCTTAATAGTTTTCTAATAAATTAGTAGAATTGGGTCCCAGGTCCATAGACAAGTGTCTACCACTTGCGTCCTTTCCCCTTTTTCTTCTGCTGCTGTTTCCGTTGCCAGGCGCTCTCCTGCTTAGTGCTGGTCTCCACAGCGCGCGGACTCTTGGCTGCCGCAGCCGCGCCCGCACTAGGCAGCTGTTTGCTCATGTCACTGGAAATAAGAAAAATATAAATTAAAAAACCTGTAAACTGACATAGTTGAAAAAAAACCCAGTTAAAGAAGCTTTCTATTACCAAAAACTGCATATGAATCGGTCCATCGGCTTGGGAACTACGACACCACAGATAGACATACCGACCCTTTAAAATATTAAAGGTTCGGCAACGCGCGAGCAATACCTTTGGTGTTACAAACGTCCATAGGCTACGGTAACCCGCTTACCATCAGGTGGGACGTATGCTTGTTTGCTAACTTACGTAACATATCTGAGTTGATCAAGAGTTGAATAAAAGTGTTATTTTGGTTAGATTGATTTTCATTATTTTATCCCGAACCCTCAGCTCGTAACAATATAATATCTAATTATTATTATCTAGCTATTAGGAAAAATATTTTTTCCTAATAATAAATATACTAAAATGTTAATTTATTAGTAGAAAGGTTTAAAGTATACATAAACTACTCAAAACAAAATAGGGCCCACTTGAAATATTTCGATATTTTGCCCGACACATTTTTTTTTGCGAGTTGTTGGCATACTGATGTATGGAAATGTTAAGTAGGCATAATTATTGATAATAAATTAACACTTAAACGCCAAGTTTAGAGTAGTTCTTAAGTGGGTAGACAAGAAACAAAATCTTACGATATACCGCAGAATCTGTGAGTGCCATTACATTGTTACTCAGTGGGGTTTGTTGTGTCTAACGAAGAAGTTATCGTAACCTTAACTTTAATTATCGATTACATTACTGTTTGCATAAACAATGCCTGGTTCTCGACATCACATGGACACGGAATCCGCGACTAGAGCCATTGTTTTGCTTCAGCAGGGAAATTCGTAAAGATCGGTAGCTTCAAGCTTAGGTGTGTCAAGACGAGCTATTCGAAATGTGTGGGAACGCTTTCAAGAGACAGGTAGTGTGAGTAGGAGGCGCGGTTCAGGTAGAACCCGAGCGACAACCTCCCAAGAAGACCGATACATTAGACTCTCTGCACGTCGCGAGCGAACTGTAACTGCACGCATATTGAGAAACCGCTTACGTGACGCCACTGGAACGCGAGTGAGTGACCAAACTGTTCGCAACAGACTTCATGAAGACCAACAACGCTCCAGAATGCCAGTTGTTCGGCTCAAATTGACCAGAGCCCACCGTGGAGCGCGATTAAGTATGCACGTGATCACCTCGAATGGACCATGAATAATTGGAAGACGGTGCTTTTTACAGATGAATCTAAAGTAGTTTTTAATGATGACCGACGCGTACAAGTTTGGCGACGACCTGGAGAACGTTTAACAGAACCATGTATTCGTGAAACTGACCGCTTTGGTGGACCCAGTATTATGGTATGGGGTGGGGTCATTTAATGGGCAAAACCGAGCTAGTGATTTTGGATGAGGGCAATGTAACGGCCGCCAGCTATGTTCAGCATGTCATCCGACCTCATGTGATCCCATATTCACAGCGAGTAGGCCCTAACTTTATTCTGATGCAAGACAACGCTCGCCCTCATACTGCCAGAGTGACCCAAAGTGCAATCTCCGAAGCTGGTATCGCAGTTCTACCCTGGCCTGCCATGAGTCCGGACCTGAATCCGATCGAGCATATCTGGGACCAGTTGAAAAGAAGCCATAAAGACAATCACACTGAAATTCATAGCCGACAGAAGTTGATAACTGCTTTAAAAGTGTGTTGGGAGCAAATTCCAGATGAAATCGTCATCCACCTTATAGAGAGTGTTCCAAACCGACTCAGAGAGTGTGTGCGCAATAGGGGAGGACCTCCGCGTTACTAAATATAAGGCATTGAAGCAACCCTAAGAACCCGTTTAAAAAAAAATGTGCTCGTGTCTTCAACGTGTTGTTTTGGAAAACCGTGTAATTTTAAGTTAATGTGTAAAACGTGAAATTCTTGACGATTTTTTTGGCAAAAATAAGGTATTGTAATGTTTTTTTTAATGATTCTGAATCTGTTAACCTATTTCTAAAATGAAACTTGAAATAAATTGTACGTATTTTTTTTATTTTAATTTAAATCATATTTTATTGGGTGGGCCCTATTTTGTTTTGAGTAGTTTAGGTACTTATCTAAGCCGTAGCTAATTATTTATGGAAGATATAATATATTATTACAATCAATAATTATTATTAATTTATGGGGCCCGTACCGGCCAAAACAAGTGGCAGTTTGGCAGTTTTTGTTTACGTAAGTGCGTCAGCGCTCTGTCTGATTTTATGTTAAGCTACCCTCGTTTTGGTGAATAAATTCTTGCTATTCTTGTGAATATTTAATGTTCAGTGTTGTAGGCATTAACCTATAATGCCTAGTTAAATTTTACTGCTCGCTGAATCAAATATATGAATACGTAGGATAATAATGTTTCTCAGTAATGTTTGCTTTCGTTAATCTTATGAGAAATAATGAACCTTAACCCTAATAACCGTAATTTAGGTATTGTGTAAGTATGGTGTAGTGCAGCGGTATACTTTGCTCTAAACCTGTGTACAGTGAATGCTTCGATTCCTCGCTCTAATTGAGAACGCGCGGATTCAGTATTATTATATACTATCTGACCCGCCAGCGGCTTCGCATGCGTGGTATTTCAATAAAAAAACATTACCCTCCTTTTGCGCACTCGGGTAAAAAGTAGATTCATTGCCAAATTTCATTACGATCCGTTCAGCCGTTTAGTTATGAAAAGGTAACAAACAAACAACTTTTAAAAGTGAAACTTTAAAAATAATTATGCAGCATGACACAAATGCCTGATAACAACGCAATAAAATACTGGTTATTATGATATATATATATATATATGAATTTATGATATAACTACTTATATATATGTATTCTATGTATTTTATCAACCTTTTTGTGTTCGTACACGTAATTTGTTTTGTTCGAATTTTTAGTTTAATTTAGACTGTCTATTTATAAATTCTTTTTTATATAAAGTTAATCCGTTTTTGGCCGTATGCTACGCTTAGTATAAGTTTGTATCTCACTTAATAAGGGCTGTGGATTTTGTTAAATAAATAAAATAAAATCAAACAGTTACTTTCGCAGTTACTATGTATGTATTATACTAATTAATCTTCCTCTTGCATCACTTTATCTATTGCTGAAAACTACATTCAAATCCGTTGAGTAGTTTAAAAGATTTAAGGTAACAGCGGAAGCGACTTCATTATAAACTATGTAAAGATTTAGACGCGAAGGACCTAATTTATTTTATTTTTTATCTCGACGGGAAAATGGTTAACAAGCAACGGCACACCGACTAAAAACCAACCGATATTCCTTCATTCACCTCAGTGCCAGTGCAACATCAAACCGCCCATCTTGAGATGAGGAGATGAGGAAAAAGGCCCGGTTGGATTCAACCGCAGCCCTGTCGGTAAAGACGCGAGGGACCTTTGCATCAACTTACAACAATATGATATTAAAAAATCAAAGTAATTTGTGCAATAAGACTGTTGATCAGGATGATCAGACAGTCGTTTTTTTTGTGTACTTACTATTGGTCAGTGGCGTTAGTGGACATCCCCTGGCTACCCTTGATGACGTCACGTCGCACGCCGCGCCGCTTCCTATACGCCGTGCGCTCGTACTTTGGCAACCATCTGTAATTTAAATAAACAAGTAGGTATAAATTAAAAAAATTCAAATACCCCCGGAACCTCTCTTTTGGCTGTTTTTATACTATTTTTATTTCTATATTTTCTCGATGACAGCTCCTGTGAAAACTTGAACGAGCGCCTTTTTACATTATGTATGCATTATTTTATAAAAATATGACGCTTACGCACGTACAAGGTTATACCAGAGTCGGAGAAACTGATAGGGATGGAGCTATCGATAAACGTAACACGATAACAGACCCGATATTTTTTTACAAAATGTAAGAAACTAAACTACTGCCGGATACTGCGGCTCTCACACGCTCTCGCACACTCAAATTAATTACGAATCTTGATCAGCAGTTCTCTCGCCTGTCTTTTCAGAACCTTTCGGCATTTTGATATTTGACAGCTGGGCAGCAATCAACAAGGAGGGACACAAAATACACAACGTAACGTATGGATAATGTAAAAAACTCAGCGAACAGAAATGTAGTGACTAGCACGACCGTCTTTTTGCGAGTGACAGATTAAAACAAACACAAAACGGCGGTGGGCCATTGAGTGTTCCCACCTTGAAAAAATATATTTTGTTTTTGTTGTATTTGTCTTTGTTCAAAATATAATAAATATATGCGATCGATATCATTACTTATTTGGTCACAACACTACAACTATCAAATTAGAACTGTCATCGAGAAAATAAAGAAATGGAAATAGTATAGTAGGTAGCTGGTTTTATTCCAGCAGCGGGACAAATGTTTGCATGGATGTTTGTTACAGGTCTGCCTATTTTTCTACACAGTGCGTCTCAGTGCGAGGCGAGACGCAGTACGGAGCGGATCGCACTCACCCTGATGAAGGTTCACGAATTGAACATAAACATGTCGGTTGAAACACCGATAAAACGGTACGTGATAAATCCCGTATTTATTCTGACAATGGTATCCATGAAATTTGTTTAATTTTTATGTTATGATTAGTTTGTTAGTTCAGAACTCCGTTATATATCAACCGATTTGGAAAATTAGTTTTTTATTTGAAAGGATTTACTTTTAGATTGATTCCATGGGAATTTCATCAATATTGGTAAATTGTAAATTGAAACGTACCTTTACTAATGAGGCTTCAAATGGTCGCTAAATGCACTATTAGTATAAAATTTGCATAAAAGCAATTCGGATGCCTTGGTAAGTCGAGCAATGCCAACTTGTCTACGAAACCTCTTCCTGCTGTAGATAAGTAAGCAAATCAATTTACTTATTGCGGTGTGTTTATTATAATAAAGGCAACTTCGTATTATTACGTACGGCTTAGGATTTTAATGTTCGAGGTTGAACGAATTTGACAACAATAAAAATGCGTATTGCGATGTAGGGTAGTTTGGTTTTTACTGTTACCTGAAGTCGGTTATATTTTTGTTTAAAAGTTACTTGTTTATATCTGTGCGCGTCCTACGCTGTGCCGTTACCAACCGGCAATATAAATAATTTCATTTCATTTGACGACCTCCGTGGTGCAGTGGGCGAATAGCCGGCTGAGACGCAGGAGGTAGCGGGTTCGATTCCCGCCGCGAAACAAATGTTTGCATGATCTACAGATATTTGTTCCGGGTCTGGTTGTTTCTCTATATATTATAAGTATGTATTTACAAAAAAAATAATGTATATAAGTATTCTATCAGTTATCTGGTTCCCATAATACAAGCTCTGCTTAGTTTGGGGCTAGATAGCGCTGTGTGAAATGTCCAGCAATATTTATTTATTTATTTAGTATAGTGTTATACCACGTGTTTTGTTATGTACGACATTTAATGAAAACACGGGTAGGACTAATAGCTAGTATTGTTGTAAAATAGTTATTTTTTTCAAATTTATTACCATCAAAAAATTTAAATTTTCAAACAACCTTAGTATAAATACCTAAAATATCAATGGAACAGCCTGTATAAAACAGGTAAACAAATCGTATTAATTCCCTATGTAAGTAGGTACCTGTTAAACTGACTAAGCGAGATCGTCGCAAAGGCACCGCCACCGCCGTTTTACGTTAAAAATTGTTTATTGAAAATTTATCGATTACTAGGTATATAAATATTCAAGGTACCGGTATTAATCCCTCTCTAAAATCAGTTACCGCCTGTATAATGGGGAATGTTCTGAGGAGCTATTTGATCTCATCCCGTCGTCGAGATTTTACCACCGCACTTCTCGACAACGTAATAAAGCTCATCCACATATCATCGACAATTGGGTATCACGCACCACTTTTCTACTCCATACTTGCAAGATGTGGAATGAGCTACCATCTGAGGTTTTCCCATTAGGCTACGACATGGCACGCTTCAAGAGAAATGTAAAGAGGTTTCTACAGTGTAGGGAACGCATCGACAATACCCCGGGTGTTGCCGGTGTCAATAGGCGACGGTGACCGCTTACCATCAGGTGGGCCGTAAGCCTGTTTCCCCACAAATAACATAAAAAAAAGTTAATACTATTCCAGATGTGTGTTTTAAATTAATGTTGTACATAACAAAACTGGTTGTGTATACCTCTCTGGGTCTGGAGGTCTGGACACGTCCGCGTTGGGAGGTAGCTTGGTCTTGCGCTTGCGAGCTGCTTTCTTCTTCTGCCCCAATTCCGAACCAGGAGTACTGTCAATACAGAATTAATGTTAGTTTATTTTTTATAAAAAAATAATTATGCGGGATGGATGTAATGGCGACAGGAACAACGTGCAATCCCAGAACGCCCCTTAAAGTTATAAAAAGTTCCTTGTTTTATTTTGATTGATTATTGATTGGGCGAAGAGAGGTCTCTAAATCAACTTGGGTAAATCGGCGTTGTATGTATGTATGTTTATCAGAGGATAACTTTCGAAGCGTTATTCCAATCATCGTGAAATTTGGCATATAGGTAGGTAGTAATGGCACAATTTTGGTGTGATTAAATGAGCTAAAAATGTGGGGGGGTTTTTGAAATATTGGGGTTCACAAAGGGTAAAAAATGAAAATGAGACTATTAGGTCAAGTGGGACGTCAAATGAAAGGTATTCATTAGTAAATTTAAACGCCGTTTTTATTCTTCCTAAATTCTTTATAGTTTTTGAGTTATTAGACATAATAAAAACTAAACTTCACACAAAACACAAAACAAAATTCACAGGGTACACCAGTGCTGAAATTTGGTTTGCATGTAGCTTAAAAGACAAAAATATAGGCAAACGTCTGAAATCTAGAATGACTGCCATTTGTACCCCAAAAAAGAAAAACCAATTTACATGAACTGCCGTTACCTGTAATTTGAATGAAACTGTAGACCAAGTCAGCTGGTGATGCATTTCGTGGCACTATTTTGATAGTCAAAGAGATTACAAATAATATTTTTTTATTCGGGGCGAACCACTAGTTTTAATCTGTTATTATTTGAAGACGCGATCGGGGTAGGTCAAGAAAGCGTTGGCGAGGCCTTCGAGCAGGAGTGGTGGAGTGTCGCACAGGATAGAGACAGATGGAAGGACTTGGGGGAGATCTTTGCCCAGGAGTGGGACAATATAGGTTGATTAAAAATAATAATAATCTGGCTTTAAAGTTACCCAGGAGACTGTTCCTGCTTGCTGGCTGTCTTCTTGACGACCTTCGCACCCATCATCCATTTGGAAGACTCCAAGGCGTCGATGTCAATCTTTGTCTGAAAAATAACAAATCATCATCAAACAATTAAAGAATCATTATCCGCAGCCCGACTTCACCCTCTGCTATACAACCTGTTTTGCTATGTACGACATTAATTTAAAACACACATCCGGAATCGCTAAAGCTTTAATATTTACCCAGTAATCGTTCAATTTCTAATAAACAATTTCTAACGTAAATCGGCGGCGCCTTTGCGACGATGCCGCTTAGTCAGTTTAACAGGTACCTACTTACATGATAAATGAATATGTTTACCTATTTTATATAGGCTGTTTCATTGATATTTTAGGACTTAATATTAAGGTTACTTGAAAATTTAAAATTTTTGTGGTAATGAAATTGTAAAAAACTTCATCATCATCATAATCATATCAGCGGTAGGACGTCCACTGCTGGACAAATTCCTCCCTCATTGATTTACAGGAACTGCGGTTGGAAGCTGCCTGCATCCAACGCCGTCCTGCGGTTCTTACCAAGTCGTCTGCCCATCTTGTTGGTGGACATCCTACGCTGCACTTGCCGGTCCCTGGCCTCCACTCGAGAACCTTCCGGCCCCATCGGCCATCTGTTCTGCGCGCTATATGGCCTGCCCATTGCCACTTCAACGTGCTAATCCGTCGGGCTATGTCGGTGACTTGAGTTCTACGTATCTCCTCATTTCTGATTCGATCCCGTAGAGAAACCCCGAGCATAGCCCTCTCCATAGCTCGTTGAGCGACTCTGAGCTTATTCATAAGGCCAATAGTAAAAAAACTTATTTTACAACAATACTAGCCATTAGCCCTACCCTTGTTTTCTTTTAATGTCGCACATAACATAACACGTAGTATATGGGCCTCCCCAAGTTTGTGCGATTCATATCCTGTGACGTCACGACCCGACCAGTAAAAATAATGAAATGGTTGGCCCGACAGCGCCCGACCAGCCCACACAGTGCAATATGGTTGTACGTGACGTCACATAGGGTCTAGTCAAACTAGGTCGTCTGTTAACGATTTTATCCATCGACGACCCACGACATAAATAAATAATTCTGGACATTTTACACAAAAATTATGTAATAACGAAACCAAGTGTTCCCTAAGGTAAATTAAATCACCATCTCAGCCCGTCGGCACCCACTGTATAGGCCTCCTCTTTATTACGCCATTCGTCCCATTCCCTCGCGAGTCTCATCCATTGACACATTGTAAATTAAATGAAACCAAATAATGTTTATTGGGATCATACAGGTAGATTAAGTACAATAATATGGTTTAATTATGAAATGTGCCCAACCTAACCTAATTCCATCTAGCGATGACTGGAGTCAACGCAGCTACTGGTGTGAACAACCAATGCGAAGATCGTATGACACGTCATATTCTGCGACTAACTTCACTCACGCACTCATATCTCGTTCATCTATGTACGTTTAAAATATTGTAATTAGTTTAAATATAAAAATACACGTTTATATCCATTAAAATATCAAACACTTGTAGCGACATCTATCGCTACATGGAAGAACAACTTTGTCATCGAACTAACCCACAGAGCGAGCGTCAATACGAAGACGACGAGAGCGACATCTAACGGCAATTGGAAGAACTAAATCCTAGATCGCGCAAATGAAAGATTAACGATTGTAAAATATAACAAAACCTGTTGGTCTTAAGACCCCGAGTTTAACCTCCGTCGACCGAGCCACGTTCTCGAAGATGCGGAAGTCGGAAATCCGGAGTCGACCTCGGTCGACGAGGTCGACGAGTCCCTTCAGTGGCAGGTGCAAGGTACAAACATGTACCCGGGCGTTTCTCTCCTATCCCCATCCTGGCAACGGCCTAAGCCGAAGTTCGTACCTAAGTGGTACTTCTAGGCTTCAACAAAATGAGATCTGAAATCCCAGCTTTGTGGATAATGAGATAATGACCTCCATCTGGTCCAAGGGCGGCAGTTCCTCAGCTAGTTTCTTAGCCCTGTCGGGGTCGGCCTGCGCGAGGGTCTTGACGAGCCGCGCCAGCGAGTGCTTGTCCCCGGGCGCGGCAGCCGCCAACGCGGCGTGCGCGCGCGCCGTGCGCGCCGCGTCACCGTGCCGCGCGTGCGCGTCCGCCGCCGCGCGCCACACCGACCGCAGGGACGGGAACCGCTGTAATCAATCATCACACTAATATTATAAATGCGAAAGTTTAGATGTTGTCTTGCTTCTTACTCAATCACGTCGAAACGGCTGAACAGATTTCGATGAATTTTGGTATGTACGTAGATTATAACCTGGATTAACACATACTTTCTATCTCATGTAATAAAAATGGGAGTTGCAACAGCGAGTTCAGCTTTATTCCTAGGTTACCTACACATTTAGTAGTGTAACGCGTACGAAGTCGCGGGCAACAGCTAGTCAATAATATATATTGCTGGACATTATACTTTTTTTTGTTGAATGAAATATAAACAACCAGTCCCGGAACAAATATATTTTTAGATCATAATTCATTTTATTTGCTTTAATGTGGTTTAGTTACATAGATATTATAAAATAAAATTAGAGTGGATCACATTCGCCATTGGGGATGCAAATATAAACAATAAATTACATAAAACATATCTCACTTATTAAAACAACCGGCCAAGCGCGAGTAGGACTCGCGAACGAAGGGTTCCGTATCATCTATACTAATATTATAAAGAGGAAAGATTTGTATTTTTGTGTGTATGTTTGTAATGAATAAACTCAAAAACTACTGTGCGGATTTCAAAAATTCTTTCACCATTAGAAAGCTACATTCACCCTGAGTGACATAGGCTATATTTATTGCTGGAAAAGATTAGGGATCCTTACTAAAACTTATGTAACGTAACCCAAGGTGTAAAAAAAGTTCCCTAAAACGTCTTTCGTCGCATGCGCTGCGGAAACTATTGATGATAGAACAAAAGTATGTTCTACAATATTAAAGAACATATCAATATCTACGAAAATAATATTATAAAGAGGAAATATTTGTTTGTTTGCATTGAATAGGCTCCGAAACTACTGGACCGATTTAAAAAAATCTTTCACCGTTGGGAAGTTACACTGTCCCAGGGTGACATAGGCTACTTTTTACCCAACTGCGCAGAAGGAGGGTAATATTTGAAAAACTACGCGTGCGCAGCTGCAGATTGGTCAGCTAATTATCTATAAAAACGGCCAAAAACATAATGTCTGTTGTATGGGAGCCTCACGTAAGTATTTATTTTATTCAATAGCACAATTTTATTTATTTACCTTATTTACCTTGAGGTTGGTAAAGATTATGCTAGTCCTCTGAGTTGTATGAGCTCCCATACAACTCATAGGACTATCTTATTTGGTGTCAACTATGTATGTATGGGGACACCCGTTAATGTTCAACTTATTTTATTTTTTGGAATTTTTCCTTTATTTGTGCTGTAAAACCTTATTTTTTTTGACAAATTTCGTGATTCTTGGTCAACAGGAACTACTATACCTATAGGTTTTTGACCAAAACCTATAGGGTAGTTCCGCATGACCTACTATTTTCAATTAAAAACAAGGTCTTACAGCACAAGTAAAGGGAAAATTCTGAAAAATAAATAAAGTTGAAAATTAAGGTAAATTTTGGTACAAGCATTCGCGAAAATTTAATTTGCCCATATCTTTTTATCGTGTTGACTCAGGACCTTGATTTTTATACACCTAATGAGGACTATAGACCTCAGTATCTGGTATAAATTTCAACTTGCTAGGTCCACCCATTCCTGAAAGAATCAGTGGTGACACATGAACGGACAGACGGACAACAGAGTGATCTTATAAGGGTTCCTTTTTTACATTTTGAGGTACGGAATCCTAAAAAGACATGTCAAGAAATAAAATTACAATGTCCGAAAATTACAAATAACTATGTCATGAAAATAACAAGATCATGCAAGCATTTGTTCCACTATGGGAATCGAACCCTGCGTCTCAGACGTCTATTCGCCGACTGCGCCACGGAGGTCGTCTCTATATATAGAGAGTATACGCCAACACTCGTGGCAGACGGGGCTAAACAATAAACATGTTTATAATTATTGATTAAAACTGGTATTTATCGCGTACGTACCTTTTTTATTTGTTATCCCGACGTTTCAGATGTGTTGCAACAGACGTGGTCACGGGTTGACTGAACATGTTTGTTTTCTTTTCAATACAGGTACTGGTAATTAGATAGGTACTCGGCGCATCACTAGCGGTTCCCGGAAGGGCTGCAAGAGCGAGCGAGATAGCAATATCGTCGTCGCTTGTCTCACGTTTTATAACCCTGTTTGCCAGGAGCGTTGGCGTCTAGTATAGTAGTAGTGCTCTTTGTAAAAGAGCTCCCCTGGGGAAGTACTACCATCATACCTATTTCTGCCGTCAAGCAGCATTGCTGTACGCCTTAATTTGATGGCAGGGCAGTGCATCGTAGGTCACCCACCTTAGGAACGTGCCCTACGATGTACTTCAAATGTCCTATCATTTGACTTTTGTTGTTTGTTGGTAGTATTTTGACACCTGTCAAATCCGACCGAGATTTTCGCGAGTAGTTTAAAATGTAACAAAAAAATATGTGGTCATTATATTTTTTTTTATTTCAAGCCCTAAAAAGGGTCACTACGTCGTCATAAAGGTAATAGGAAATAGATCCCACTAATATTATAAACGCGAAAGTTTGTATGGATGTTTGTTACTCATTCACGCAAATACTACTGAATGGATTTTAATGAAATTTGGTATATCGATAACATTATAACCTGAATTGACACATAGGCTATTTTTCATTGACAAAACACGCTTGCGAAGCCGCGGGCGGAAGCTAGTTAGAAATAATTAAAAAAATCCCTTAATTACAACACACACATACATACATACACGTACGCGAATACGAGGGGCTATCAGTGACCGGGGCAACGCCCCTTGTAAGGGGGATCATAGGAATGTTTAATTTTGTTATGACATTATCCTATTGATGCTTTTAGTATGATGTTTGCATGTCTGAGTATGGTGAAACTTTAACATAAGACCTATGTTTCAGCAAATCTTAGTTTTACAATAAGACTCACCTCATCATCTTTATAATGGTCGTAGACGTCAAGGAAGAGTTGCGAGGCCCTCTCGTGTTCATTGTCCGCGGAGAGGAGAGTGCACAGCGTACCGATCACCGCCGGCCGGTACTTGAACTCACTTTCTTCCAGTAACTTCACGGCGCCCTTGCGGTCTCCCTGAGAATACAGATTTACTGCTACTATATTTATACCAAAACAACTATTTTTTTTCCTAACCCATCTCATCTCACTGCAAGGCAAAGGTCGCCCCAAGTCCCTCTAAGCATCCCTATCTGTCGCTATTTCCCACCATCCTCTTTGGAAGGTGTCGAAATCGTCCCGCCAACGCTTTCTCGGCCGACCCCGACGTCGCCTTCCGCCTTCAGGCGTCCATGGTGTTGCAATTGGGCCCATTTCTCGGAGTGCAACGTGGCCCGCCCATTCCTAATTAAGCCCAGCCGATCTCTTCCCTACATCTGCAATGCCGGTAAGTGAGCGCAGCATGGTGTTACGCACTCGGTGGACACGTTTAAAGCCGAGAATGCTGCGCTCCATTACCCTTTGAGTTCTGGGCTTCAGTGTGAGACCATGTCTGCGCACCGTAAGTTAGGATGGGTAGGATACACATATCGATGAGTTGGTGCTTAAGTGTCAGAGGAAGGTCACCCGATTCTCGATACGGCGATCGATTTCCTTATATTGCCTGTTTCCGAAGCTAGCTAACTGGCTCAAGTAAATGTACTCATCGACATACTTAAATACAACAACTATATTCCAAGACATAATTTGATTATATTTTCGACGTTTAGCGGCGCCTTCTTGCCTTCCTTCATGAGCGAGGAAGCCTCTGCTAACGATGTTCTTACCTGGGCTAGTAGCACTTGTGCCGCGGCTAGTACGAGCGTGCGTCCTTGCTTCAGGAGCGAGGCGTCCGCCTGCGCCTTCTTGCCTTCCTTCATGAGCGAGGATGCCTCTGCTAACGCTGTTCTTACCTGGGCTAGTAGCACTTGTGCCGCGGCTAGTACGAGCTTGCCTCCTTGCTTCAGGAGCGAGGCGACCGCCTGCGCCTTCTTGCCTTCCTTCATGAGCGAGGACGCCTCTACTAACGATGTTCTTACCTGGGCTAGTAGCACTTGTGCCGCGGCTAGTACGAGCGTGCCTCCTTGCTTCAGGAGCGAGGCGACCGCCTGCGCGCTCTTGCCTTCCTTCATGAGCGAGGATGCCTCTACTAACGCTGTTCTTACCTGGGCTAGTAGCACTTCTGCCGCGGCTAGTACGAGCGCGCCTCCTTGCTTCAGGAGCGAGGCAAACGCCAGCGCCTTCCTTCATGAGCGAGGATGCCTCTACTAACGCTGTTCTTACCTGGGCTAGTAGCACTTGTGCCGCGGCTAGTACGAGCGCGCCTCCTTGCTTCAGGAGCGAGGCGACCGCCTGCGCCTTCTTGCCTTCCTTCATGAGTGAGGATGCCTCTACTAACGCTGTTCTTACCCGGGCTAGTAGCACTTGTGCCGCGGCTAGTACGAGCGTGCCTCCTTGCTTCAAGAGCGAGGCGACCGCCTGCGTCTTCTTGCCTTCCTTCATGAGCGAGGATGCCTCTACTAACGCTGTTCTTACCTGGGTTAGTAGCACTTGTGCCGCGGCTAGTACGAGCGTGCCTCCTTGGTTCAGGAGCGAGGCGACCGCTTGCGCCTTCTTGCCTTCCTTCATGAGCAAGGATGCCTCTACTAACGCTGTTCTTACCTGGGCTAGTAGCACTTGTGCCGCGGCTAGTACGAGCGTGGCTCTTTGCTTCAGGAGCAAGGCGGCCGCCTGCGCCTTCTTGTCTTCCTTCATGAGCGATGATGCCTCTACTAACGATGTTCTTACCTGGGCTAGTAGCACTTGTGCCGCGGCTAGTACGAGCGTGCCTCCTTGCTTCAGGAGCAAGGCGACCGCCTGCGCCTTCTTGCCTTCCTTCATGAGCGAGGATGCCTCTACTAACGATGTTCTTACCTGGGCTAGTAGCACTTGTGCCGCGGCTAGTACGAGTGTGCCTGCTTGCTTCAGGTGCGAGGCGACCGCCGCGCCTTCTTGTCTTCCATCTTGAGCGAAGATGCCTCTACTAACGCTGTTATAACATGGGCTAGTAGCACTTGTGCCGCGGCTAGTACGAGCGTGCCTCCTTGCTTCAGGAGCGAGGCGACCGCCTGCGCCTTCTTGCCTTCCTTCATAAGCGAGGATGCATCTACTAACGATGTTCTTACCTGGGCTAGTAGCACTTGTGCCGCGGCTAGTACGAGGGTGCCTCCTTGCTTCAGGAGCGAGGCGCCTTCTTGCCTTCCTTCATGAGCGAGGATGCCTCTACTAACGCTGTTCTTACCTGGGCTAGTAGCACTTGTGCCGCGGCTAGTACGAGCTTGCCTCCTTGCTTCAGGAGCGAGGCGACCGCCTGCGCCTTCTTGCCTTCCTTCATGAGCGAGGACGCCTCTACTAACGATGTTCTTACCTGGGCTAGTAGCACTTGTGCCGCGGCTAGTACGAGCGTGCCTCCTTGCTTCAGGAGCGAGGCGACCGCCTGCGACTTCTTGCCTTCCTTCATGAGCGAGGATGCTTCTACCAACGCTGCGCGACGCTCGTCACTGAACTCCCGGGCTAGCTTCACGCAACATTGCTTGCAGAAATCAGGCTGGAAAAGAGATAATGTTATGTAATTTTCTACGAGCATTTTGCTGTGGCGAGGTGCTTACATGCAGCCAACTGAGACGTTAAAGATTGTTTGCAAGTTCTGCAAATGTTTTGTTTCCAGCTTGGGCGTTGTGGTATAAATCCCGGCACGAAACTTTCGCGCTGACCGTTATTGCGCAAAAGTAAAAAATAAGGTACCTGAGGGGGGCTAGCGGGATGAAGGGCGGGCGTGCGTATCGCCGATTGGCTCTCCAGTCGCATTCCGTCCCCCGCATTGATACGACACCCCGGGCACAACCAGTGTACAGTCGCGTTCTTAATTGTATTGTTATTGCTGTTATTCGAATTTGTTTGTTAAATTCAGTTTTTTAACTTTGTTTGGAACTTTAAAGTGAATATGCCTAGAAGAAATACTCTTTTGAAAAGACAGGCAAGGAAAATGGTTTATGACGTGAATATTTTTTAAAAAGGGAATCCAATGAATTAATTGATTCTTTGAAACAAATCTAAAGTGAGATTGATGAAGCTACAAGTACTTTACTCATTCATTCGGACAGCAGCACTGTAAATTTGGGCCTGATAAAACAAACTGCCGAAATTATTAAGGCGGGAAAAATTTAATTAAATGGCGATTTAGGAAAAATCCAAAAAAGGAGAGCAGAGTCTACAAATACGTCAATTGCAACGGTAAGGAACATCTCCAATTAAGCCAATAGTGGCTATTGGCTATTGTATTCCTTGCGCGACAGTGCACCCATGCGCAGCTATCCCTTCCGCGTATCGTTCAGCGCTAGACTTACATGCCGCGATTTATACTCGTAGTTCCTGATACCCATCATTATAGAGAACTCTGGGGAGCTGAACTATGTAGAAATCGAATACGACAAAACCTGAGGTTTCAGATCCAACAGCCTTTCCGACGTTCTTAAATAGCCCCGTTGAATTCCATAGTACAGGCTCTGTTTTGTTTGGGGCTAGATAGCGCTGTGTCTACAGATCTCCTCATTTCTGTTTCGTGAAGAAACGCCAAGTGATTTACCTGATTAGAACAGAATCATTTAATTCAAACAACGTCCATAGGAGATGATTAGAGTGAATTTACGTGATAAGAGTAAATTTACCTGATCAGAGTGAATTTACTTGATTAGAGTATATTTACCTGATTAGAGTAGATAGCCAGAATAGCCTGGTTGTATATGATGGCCGCGCGTTGCCTCGAGTTGAGCTTGTGTTCTAACCCGTCTGCGCTCGCTGCCTTCATGCGCTTGCGAGAATCGAACACGTTGGTGTCCCTGTTACATTAAAAGTATTATTAATTATATGATACCCGTGGAAATATAATAGTTCGGATTTGACAGGTGTCAAAATACTACCAACGAACAACAGAACCAAATGATACAATCAAAAACACTATTCGTAGATCATTTCAAGATCGTAGAGATTTGAATTTCTTCATTCTTCAAACAACTATACTCTTAGGTCATCAGAAAACTTGATACTCGGAACTCTTTCGCACAGCACTTCCTTTTACAGGGCTTCTTTTACTGTCCAGGCTCACGGCCGAACGGCTGTGAAATGCTTTGCCCGAAGAAATATTTTTTTTTATCTATTTTTTTAGGGAACTTGCGTCGTTCTTTACGACGATGTCAGTTCCATAATTGTCTACATCTACAATATTATACAATTACAAAGCATCCTCTCTCAGCAGGTCGTATGTGGACCGGTAGAGCATGTTAGCCGAGTCAGATGTTTGTTCAGCTAACACACTCTGAAACAGGCCCACATCGATCTGGTTCACTTTCAGCGCTCTGTACTACTCCTCTCTCATAGATTGACTCCGAACACACTCCGTTAAAAGGTTGTATACATCCTCCACCACCCCACAAGTATAAAAATTAGGAGTATCTATCTTTTTCATTAAAAATTTAAAGTTTTTTAAAGGCATATGCCCGGAGCGCATATGAGCGATTACAATCAACTTTCTACTTATACTAGCGTTGGTGAACCATGGTATGCGAGGGGGCTCACTCTGGATTCGATACCAGATGCCCTTCTCCCGGGATGCAATATCAAAGTATTCTTTTCATTTAGATCTTATACTTCTTCTATATTTATGTAGCAATTCTGAATAGTCAGGTTTCACAAAAACTTTAGTACCATTTAATAATGCCTCCCGAGCCAGGGCATCTGCCACTTCATTACCAAGTGTGTTAACATGTGAAGGAATCAGCTACCAGCTCCAGAACCTTATTAAGGATAGTGTAGGCTAGCGATACACCTCTGCGGCCAGAGGCGCATCGAGTCACATGTTGCAGTGCACTTCTGCTGTCAGACATTGAGTCCTGAGCTAATAACGTAGGACAGCGCCTTCGAGATCGCAAATAATTCTAGTGTCCGTAGAAGAAATAATACGGTCATCCTCCTTATACCAACATTACCTGACGATATCATCTTCCTAGCGTTATTTATTTACTATTTATGTATTTTGCTATATGCATATACCTATATATTAGTCTATTAAAACTTGATCATATTTTTAAGTATACCTAATAATACATGTGTACCTAAATGTATCCTCCAAAATACACCGCACTCCGTATCTTCGTAAATTTCGCTCCATCCAAAAGTTGCCTGGAAGAGATCGCTTTCAGCGATAAGGCCGCCCTATGTATTGCCTTATTTATTCTAGCCCAGCACTTATTTTTGTGTGGTAATCCAAAAAAGAGTTATATCTTATCATATCAGCCATAATACTCGCAATGCTGAACATAGGCCTCCCCCATAAATTTCCAGAACGAACACCCAACGGCTCCCAGCAACAATTATCAGGTCTTTCCATCTAGTTCCCACCCTACACTGTGCTTTCCTGTGCGTGGTCTCCGAGAACCTTTATGCTCCAATGACCGTTCTTCGAGCCACAACATCTTGTTCGCTTTCGTCTATCGGTTTAAGATGTGCAGAGGGCCTGAAAAAACATATTGCTAAAACAAATTACCTGTTAATAACCACAGCATTATTGCTAGCGATAGCAATGAGGGCTTGATCACTTGGCTTGTCTTTTAAAACGTTTTGATAGATGATCGCTGCTTCCTTTTCCTTGCCCATTTGCTGCAGACAGTACGCTTGTTGAACTCTGGAATAATGTAATTAGAAATATGTTTAACTAGGTGTTGCCCGCGACTTCATACGCGTTACACTACTAAATGTGTAGGCAACCTAGAAATAAAGCTAAACTCGCTGTTGCAACTTGAGTTGACACCCCATTTTTAGGGTGAGAGGTTGTTTGTGTGCAAAAAAGTAATGTTACCATTATCTCCAAAACGGTTTGACCGATTTAGAACGTTAGTGGTTCATCGTGACGACTTTCGTGGCGCAGTGGGCGAATAGCTGGTTACGACACCGGAGGTTGCAGGTTCGATTCCCGCCGCGGAACAAATGTTTGCATGATCTACATATATTTGTTCCCGGGTTGGGTATTTTTCTATATATTATAAGTCAACATCATCATCCACAGCCAGACTTCACCCACTGCTGGGTTTAGGCCTCCCCAAGTTTGTGCCATCCGCCACGATCCTGCGCTAGTCTCACCCATTGACGGCCCGCGACTCTAACGATGTCGTCCACCCATCTCGCTGCCGGACGTCCAACCCTTCTACATCCATTCCTCGGCCACCATTCAGTTGCTACCTGTTATCACCCTGTCTTGCCAAGTGTCCCGCCCAAGACCATTTGAGCTCCATAACTCGATTCCCAACATCATGAACCTTCGTTCTTCTACGGATCTCGACGTTTGGAACTCGATCTATGAGTTTGATGCCGAGCATGGTACGCTCCATGGCTCTCTGTGCAACTCTTAACTTAAATAATATATATAATAAATAAATTATATTATAAGTACGTAATAAAAAATGTGTATCAGTTATCTGGTTTCCATAGCAAAGGCTTTGCTTAGTTTGGGGCTGGATAGCGCTGTGTGAAATGTCCAGCATTATTAGCGTGCTTAGTTAGGTGAAGGCAAAAAATTCACTTGTGTTCATTTTGGGCGACTTGCACAACGATGCCTAAACGTATTTAGTGGCTAAATATGATTTAGTTAGAGAGTTGTTAAATTTTAACATGTTTAGTCGCTAAATACGTTTAGGGACCGTTGTGCAAGCCCAGGCTTAATGGCATACCTGATAATACCAGCTTCTTGTTTAGCCTCCTCCTCGGTGCCTCCATCTTCAATAACACTTTCGGAACAGGCTTGCTCAGCTTTCTTCAGCTGTTGCAGCGCCTCGTTGTACTTCCCTCGCATAGCGGTGGTGGTGCCGGCATTGTACGAGAGCTCGTAGGTGCTCTCTTCAAATTGCGGCAGCTCTGAGCTCTGGGACAAAGGGTTCATTTAGCTGGTTATCACCAATAGTCTATATTCATTAAAAGCATAAGGATCCATTTGACACGTCAATCCATTGATTCCGTCTGTTCCTCCGCCACCGAGCCAGAAAAGAATCAGGTAAGGAACAGGTAAGAAACAAGGCTGGTTTCTTTTTAATACTCCCTTACAAAAAAAATCAATAGGACTAATACAAGTATTATAATATAGCGTTTTGGGTACAACATCGAATACGACAAAAACTACGGATTCCGATCCGAAGGCATACCGACGTTTTAAAAAAGCTCAGCTGGATTCCATAGTACAAGCTCTGTTTAGTTTGAGGCTAGATAACTCTGTGTGAAATGTCCAGCATTATTTATTTATAGCATAATATTAATTACAGTTATATAATACGACCTCCGTGGTGCAGTGGGCGAATAGCCGGCTGAGACGCAAAAGGTAGCAGATTCCCGTCGCGGAACAAATGTTTGCTTGATCTACAGATATTTGTTCCGGCTCTGGTTGTTTCTCTATATATTTAAAAAAAATATAAATGTATATAAGTATTCTATCAGTTATCTGGTTTCCATACTACAAGCTCTGCTTAGTTTGGAGCTAGATGGCGCTGTGTGAAATGTCCAGCAATATTTATTTATTTATATCCCAAACAATGTTTTTAAAATTAGGTAATCCTCCACATCATCATATCAGCCGCAGGACGTCCACAGCTGAGCATAGGCCTCCCCATAGATTTCCAGAGCGACCGATCTTGTGTGGCCTGCACCCAACGGCTCCCACCAACCTTTATCAGGTCACCTTTCCATCTAGTGGGGGGCCGTTCTACGCTGCGCTTTCCAGTACAGTTTTAGCTGGTAACAGTAACTTTTTGAAGTAAAACTTCTTTACGCACGCTTGACTTGGGGACTAAGCTGGTGAATGCGTTACGAAAAGTGCGAACGGAAGTTGAGAGGGAGATATAATTTAGTGAAGATAGAGAGAGAGAGTTACGTTTCGTTACGTTTACTGTAGGGACAAGAGAGAGAGGTGCGAGCACACATTTTCTTTCTCTCTTTCTCTCATAGCCAGTTGATTTGTCGCATATCTTCTATCCCAAATTAGCCTAAATTATACAAACTGCAAAAACAAAACTATTAGAGTTCATTTTGCTATAGATAAAAAAAAAAGAATTTACGACGTTTCGTATTTTGAATCTACCAGCTAAAATTTACGAAAAAGTTCAGTTATTTGATAACAGATGGCAGGCGGCAGCAGAAAAAGATGGAGCTCAAGAAGTTTTACTTCAGTCGCGTGGTCTAGAGCACACTCGTTTTTTTATCAGACCTGGAGATAGAACGGGCGTAAGGCGCACCTAGATGTTAAGTGGTAACCATCGCCTATAACAAAGTATTGCCTCGTAGGTCACGCACCTTAGAAACGTGCCCTACGATGCACTGATCTGCGTCCACCAACTTGTGTCTGTGCTACAATTTGATTTGTACAACAGGATGTCAAAAAAAAACTAACCTAATCGACAAACGAGGGCGGCACTGAAAATTTCTGGAATCAAGGAAGTGACAAAACATTACTATTTAAAAATGTATTTATTGCTTTTCGAAGTATTCTCCGCGAAATTTGACACATTTTTCCATACGATGGAACCAATCATTGAAGCCAACCATTCCATTCGGAAGTTGGGGTCTCCAAAATGGCCGTTTTGTAGGCGTCCACAGCTTCTTCAGGTGATGAAAATCTCTGACCACGCAATTTATTCTTTATTTTAGGGAAAGTATAGAAATCATTAGGGCTTAGGTCGGGGCTGTACGGCGAATGGTCTAATAATTCTATGTTTTCTTGCTCTAAAAACTCTTTTGTTCTGTGCGCGGTGTGAGAACTCGCATTGTCGTGATGGAGGATGATGCGGCGGTTGCAGTTCTCTTTACGGAGTTCAGAAACGACCTGTGGCAAACTAATGCTAGCATACCATTCTGTATTAACCGTTCTTTGTCCCTCAAGAGGAATAGTCGCAACATGGCCGGTTTTGGAGACAAACGTGGCCACCATTTTTTTTTGCAACACTCCGTGAACGAACAATTTTTGTTGGCTTTAACTCATTTTCGAACACCCAAACTCGTGACTGGTTTTTTGTTTCGGGTTCGTACGCGTATATCCAGGATTCGTCACCTGATACGATGTTGTATACAGCATTTGAGGATCCTGCGTGGAATCTTTCGAGAGTTCTGACGCACCAAGTAACGCGAGCCGCTTTTTGCTCTTCACAGAGCAAATGCGGTATCCATCGGGAAAACAACTTTTTTACACCTAATTGTTCATGCAAGATTATTTGTATTTGACTCATGCCAATGTCTAAAGTTGCCTGAATTTCGCGGTATGTCACATGTCGATCTTCCCCAATCAGCTTACGCACAGCATCAACGTTTTCTTGGGTGACTGCAGTTTTTGGACGACCTAGGGATCATCACTGAGCTTGACACGTCCACGTTGAAATTCAGCAAACCAGCGATAAATTGTGGTTTTGGATGGGGCTTCATCACCAAATGCAGAAATCATCCGGTCAACACACTGTTTTTGTGTTAAACCACTTCGAAAGTCATAATAAATCATCGCTCTTGAATTTTCTCGAGTCAATTCCATTTTCTCAACGACTAAACAAGTTTGACAAGACCTTGTGACAAGACCGAGAATATTTTTTTAAATAAATAAATGGTACTCGATTTTTAAAACCAAGGAGTTTTCAATTAAAAAGATTTTAATATGACAGGAACAGTGGAAATATTCCATTCCCGATACTTTTAGTGCAGCCTATGTAGTACAATGGACGGCCCTAACGGATTTCTTCCAGTCAATCTTTCGTTGGGCGGTAATGAGCGAAGCAGTAACGGACAGTCGACACCTTCATGCATTTACTTCTTTAAAAAAACAAAAATATTGAATGTTCAAGTCCCAATACATAGGTAGAATAGAATAGAAGAAGAATAATCATTTATTTGGTACACACAAAATGACACATGAAACAAATTATAACGAACAGTAAGGTACAATTGAATCTAATAAGACAGTTCGACTCATGTGTCTGCGTATCAAAATGGCGTTCAGGGGCCAACCACAATCTCTTATAGCAATATTAGAATAATATTTACACTGGACATTTCGTACCATGCCCCTCAATTAGTAAGCATACTTTATTATTGTATTATACTGAACGTGGTGTAATCACTCGAAAGCACTAACCACAACATTATTAGGATTATAACAGTCATGTTTAAAAGTTTTGTGGTTCAAATCAAAGTAATGTTGCTACAAGCTTGGAACAAAACGCTCCTGAAATATGATGGTTTTCTAAAAGATTGTGGTCGGCACCTTACCTCATCATAGGTACCTAAGCAGTCATTCTAGGCCTTATGTATTGTGTAACTTACATGGTTTTTATTTATTTTATATTATAATTAATAGATTTTACGTTTTATTATATAAGATACTAGTTGACCCGCCAAACTTCGTAGCGCCTTGACATGCATATAACGTGGGTTGTCAATATACGAAATATACGTCACCTTGGTAGAATTGTCAATTGTTGTCCCCGGCCATCATTTTTATATATACATATATATTTACAACCATACTTAACCATCGACAAAATTACGTTTAGCTGTCATTTGCGTTTTGTTATTCCATGTCAGATGCGTTTTTGTTATACCACGTTTTATAGTGACTTGTATTCTCTTTGACGTTTTATGTCACGTCACACGGGAACGCGGTCGAACGGGATAAAAAGTATCCTATGTCGGTCTCCTGGTTCTAAAAACGGGATAAAAAGTATCCTATGTCCGTCTCCTGGTTTTAAGCTACCTACCCACCAATTTTCAGCCAAATCGATTTGACCGTTCTTGAGTTATAAATAGTGTAACTAACACGACTTTCTTTTATATATAACTAAGATATTTTAACATTTTAATTTATGGTTATTGTATGTACTGGGTAATTTTTAAGTTAATTAAACGCGTCTATGAACTTTGTTGACTCGTGCGTGTGCACGGCACCACAGAATACCAGCGCTGCTTCAGTGTTGCCACTGCTGTGAGCACATCGCTCAGTGGTGACCAATTTGTTTCCTCTTTTATAATTTTATTGTTAGTTTTAATTGTTTACACACGGCTACACATCAAGCTATACATTTCCAGTATAAGCTGACCTCGCATTGTGTAGGCTTTTCGTAGAATGAGAGGTCAGCTTATACTGGAAATCATAGCGTGATGTGTAGCCGTGCGTACCTATTAGACTTATGTTTTGTTTGAGGCGCAATATAAATATTTTCTATTCTATTCAGCTATGAAGCGAAAAAGCGGCTTCGCACACGTTTTTTCGTTATACATTACCCTCCCGCGCAGTCAGGTAATCGATCTTTTTAAGATAAAATTCCGTAGTACATTAATTTGATCTATCTCGTAAGGTTTAGCCAGCGTTTGCGATTTAAGCGCAGAAAAATATATTTTTCGGCTTTTCTGTACAATAATATGAGTGTATTATACATCTTGAATCACTCTATCTATTGCTGAAAACTACATTAAAATCCGTTGAATAGTTTAAAAGATCTAAGGTAACAAACAGCGGAAGCGACTTCATTTTATACTATGTAAAGATTGTACATTTGATTTGAGGATTTGACGACCTCCGTGGAGCAGTGGGCGAATAGCCGGCTGAGACTCAGGAGGTAGCGAGTTCGATTCCCGCCGCGGAACAAATGTTTGCATGATCTACCGATATTTGTTCTGGGTCTGGGTGTTTTTCTATATATTAAGTATAAGTATGTATTTACAAAAAAAAAGGTAAGTATATAAGTATTCTATCAGTTATTTGGTTCTAAAGTACAAGCTCTGCTTAATTTGGGGCTAGATAGCACTGTGTGAAATGTCCAGCAATATTTATTTATTTAAAGATACTCACAGGGTTAACAGCTGCAAGGTTAGCCACCACAGCGGACATGTTGGCTCGACGTTCATCTTCATAGTCATCAGTGGTATTCTTAACCAGATCTCGGTAGAGATTGTAGCAGTCTTGGTATTGCTCCAAACGATATAGAATTTGAGCCCTGAAATATATAAAAGTGGAATGTATAAAATGACTTTTGAAACTGTCATGGTTATGTAAACTATTTTCACTAAGGGATATTTAGTTTATCAAGATTTATGAGTTTTTGAGTGTCAAATCATGGTAAATATATGTAATAATACAAGGCTCCACAGCCTTGAGCATCGTCGAGAGGCTTGCAAATAATGCAAGCCTCTCGGTTTTCTATCGGATATATTTCGGAGTGTGCTGCAGAGCTTTTCAACCTGATCCCACCATCTCCATTCTATCATCAGACAACCAGACGCTCCTTGGTGCGCCACCGCTACATGGTAGACATACCTCCCGTACGCACAAAGCGGTACTCATCCACCTTTATTATGCGCACCGCCAAGGAGTGGAACGCCTTGCCTGAGTCTGTGTTTCCTGATAACTACAACCTAGGGGTATTCAAGTCGCGAGTGAATAGGTTTCTTCTAGGCAAGCATGTACCATCGTAGAGCGGATCATCGCTTACCATCAGGCGAGATCGTGGTCAAACGCTAGCCTATAATATATAAACAAAAAAATATCCTGATTTAATTAAAAATACTTAGAGATGTTCGAGATTAAAAGTTTCAGGCATAAAATATACAAGCTGCTTTTGTAAATAGTCTTAAATTTTTAAGGAACAGTTATGCCTGAAAAAGTTCCTCTTTCAATTCAAATAGCACTGTCTAAAGACACCACAATGTATGAGAAGGTGGATTTTCAACTTCATTATTAGAGTGGAATAACCACAGGTCTGGGTAAACGTTGCTTAGAGCCATTGGGCTCTGGAAATTTTTAGGGGAGGTATATTCTTATATATATATTTATAGGTATATTTTTAGGTTGACGACCTCCGTGGCGCAGTGGGCGAATAGCCGGCTGAGATGCAGGAGGTAGCGGGTTCGATTCCCGCCGCGGAACAAATGTTTGCATGATCTACAGATATTTGTTCCGGGTCTGGTTTTTTCTCTATATATTATAAGTATGTATTTACAAAAAAAATTTATATAAGTATTCTATCAGTTATCTCGTTCCCATAGTACAAGCTCTGCTTAGTTTGGGGCTAGATAGCGTTGTGTGAAATATCCAGCAATATTTATTTATTTAATTTATTTATTCTAATTCTAGGGTGGGGGAGGTATATGTTCAGCAATGGATGTCCTGTGGCTGAAATGATATGATGATGATTGGTATGGAGGTAGAGACATTTCTCAAAACTTGTCAACTGTTTGCAAATTCATTCTGTATAACTTACAGTAGAGTCTCACTAATCCGGCACTTCAGTAGTCCGGTACGTCCAATAATCCGGCACCCTCCGCTCACGCCTCCCTCACCCCTCCCTACTAAATTTTTTATAAAATGCTTTATTTTATTTACATATTATGAATTTTTATATACAATCCAATAATCCAAACATTCCAATAATCCGGCACCCCCCTAGTTTTTAATAATGCCCGATTAGTGAGACTCTACTGTAGTATTTTTATACCACTATAAATAAGATGGCACACACGTATACAGCCCACCTGATGGTAAGTGGCTACCACAGGGATATTGGTAACACCCAAGATGTCACACGCGTATTTCCAACCCTTTGAAAAACTCCATACTGGAGGAAAACCTTGGCAGGGGAGTCCATTCCACAACCTAAGTGTTGATTAGTGAATGTGAATATCGTTTAGTATTTCTACCTTTTGAAACTTGTGACTGTATTTTTCTTATGTCCAGATTTGCAACTGAATTCAATTACACTGAATTTATGTATGAATGACTAGCTGACCAATCTGCAGCTTCGCACGCAGTTTTTCAATAAAAACGTTACCCTCCTTCTGTGTAGTTGGGTAAAAAGTAGCCTATGTCACCCGGGGATAGTGTAACATTCTAAGAGTGAAAATTTTTTTTAAATCGGTCTAGTAGTTTCGGAGCCTATTCAATACAAATAAATCTTTCCTCTTTATAATATTAGTATAGAAAACACTTTATTGCACACAATATACACAAAAAAATACAAACAAAATAGAAAACACAAAGCAAATAGTACAATGGGCGGTCTTATCGCTTAGAAGCGATCTCTACCAGACAACCTTTGGATGGCGAGGATTTTGTTATAACAAAGAGTCAGGGGTGTACATTTATGGCCAAACTATTTATGAAGAGTGCGTCTAATACCAAAATAAAAATATAACTGAATACTACAATTTATACATTAATAATATGGTATATAAAGATAAACTGATAAATGCAATTACATATATACATGAATTGTGCGATACTACGACGTTTCTGACAAAGACAAACTTTTAACCCTAGATTTAAATATGGCTAAGGATGAGACATGCTGTATTGTTACTGGCAACGCATTCCAGAGACGTACTGCATGGACGGTAAAAGATTTGTCATAAAAGTTAATTTCCTACTGTGCACTGGAGTTTTGAGCAACAGATTTTCAGATGACCGGAATTTATCTACTCTACTATTAACAATGTTTTTTATGATTTTGGTGATTATACTTCCTGTAATTAGTCTATTAATTACCAACGTTTGATTAGGTGTATACTCTACCCTTTTTAATAATCTTCCATTAACCTCGGAAAAATAACAGCATGTTTTGTCTCTATTGATTGGATTTCAAACTATTTTTCTTCACTGTATTTTCAGGGAACTTACACTATTCTTTATAGCAATGTCAGTTCCATCATTGTCTACTTATATTACTACAGTACATTCTCCTTCACCAGATTGTATGTGGACTGCTAGAGCATGTTAGCTGCGTAAGTGTGAATAAAAAAGACTAAATACAGTATAACTGTTTAATAGACCTTTGTAATGGGGTACAGCTGTGTTCCAGCCAAGAGAAAATACCTCTTTAGACTCACAAACATTTTACAATAATTACCTTAACTCCTTCAATGCAGGAGTCTGTTCTGGAACATTATCAACCGTCTCCAACGCCTCCTTAGGGCAGTTCAGTCGGTACTGCACATAGGCCTTCTCAAAGTGCAAATCCCCAACTAATGGAGCATTCTTAGGCTTTGTGAGTACATTCAAGGCTTCCTTAAAGTTGCCCAGCTGGATAAGGCATACTATCTTGCAGTGAAGAGCTTTCTGCTCATTGGGAGCTATTTGCAGGACTGAAATACAAGATTTTAGGGTATTTATTGGCCATATTGTAGGACATGAATGTGTTTAATTAGACGTCTAGAAAAATTGTTGTTTTTAACCGATAACTTACTATAATTCAAGATATGACATATGAATACCATTAGAATAATATTAGAAATTCAAATAACTTAAGTTTTAAGATAGGAAAGTTAGTTTTAGGAGTAGAAATACGTGATCCAATGCAAGTTTTCTTTTTGATGTTTTTCTATGAAAAGGGGTAGGGTAGAACTAAGTAAATTAAGAGAAATATTACTTACTTTTTCCTGTTGCTTTTAATGCTCTATCATAGTCTCCGCTTACGCAGAATTTATTTAATTCGCTGTAAGCCTGAACAAGGTTATTTTCCTTGTTGGCCGACATTTTTGACAACTTCAGACAACTTGGCAAATGTCTGTCAGCCGTAGCTGTCAACTGCATTGTAGCACGTCATCACGTTTACGTTCTGTTTTAGGCAAGATAATTTTCACATTACTAGTAAACTAAGTTAGTACAATTAATATCTTTAATAATTTAGAATATTATATAGGTAATTTAATATCTCTCAAACCCAAAAAACCATTCTATTCGTCTTCAGTTATGAGACCATCAAGTCTAGGATTAGGTACCAGATAAAAAAATCAAAAGTCCGGAGAAAAGGCCTGATTTCCATTGAAAAATCCTGAGATTTTGTAACATTAGAGAATTTTTTCTCAAACGTACATAACAATTTAAAAAAGTCTTATTATTATCGTTTATCCACAACGGATCTCGCTCACGCGTTGCACATCGCACTCAAAGGTTCGAGCTATACTTACTTTTAATTCAATATAATATAAAGAGTTTATCATGTGGGGCATTTTATAAATAAACTAGCTGTTGCCCGTGACTTCGCATGCGTTACACTACTAAATGTGTAGGTAACCTAGATATAAAACTAAACTCGCTGTTGCAACTTGACTTGACAATTTTTATCCCATGAGAATTAACATTCACTAACATTCATCCCTGATTTATGGGATGAATGTTAGCCTACGTGGTGATCCAGGTTATAATCTACGTATATACCAAATTTTATCGAATTCGGTTCTGCCGTTACGGCGTGATTGAGTAATTAATAAGTTATTGTAACTCGATATTTGATTACCTGCTAGGACGCGAGATGTTATTAGGAGTTACAAATCGTTAAATATCTTCCTACCGCCTCTAGCTTCTACCGCTCATAATGGTACGAAAAAAATTAGAAGGCGCTTTTTCAATTTCACGTGCGCGATAATTTTATTGCTACGTTGTCAGCTTGTACGTTTTGCGATGCTGTCGCTCTTCAGTTTCGTTAAAACTTCAGTCTAGTAATTTTTTGAGATTTGCGCACATTTTATCAGAATTGCCAGAACTTGAAAGGTTCCGTCAAAATAGGGATTCTTTTAGGCAAGGATAGATATATTTTATTCATTAGATACGTCTATGATCGTACCATTATCACCTAAATGCGGAAATATCTACATATTTGTAAAATAAGAATACGTATTTATACTGATGTCCAGATAATTAGAACACTTTTTGAAACAAAATAAAATTAATTTGTAAGTACCCGGCAAATGCATACCTACTACAAGATAATACGTTCTATTAATTTGAATTGGAAACATAACTACTAAAATAATGAACACAATACATAGGTACAATACGTACAACAAAATATCAACTTGCTAGTCACGACTTTTGAGAAGTGAGGTTTGGCAACACAGCATGTAACAAAATTAGGTACAAAAGCGTGACTTTGTTTGCTTGCTGGCTGTCAATGTCAGTCAGTTCACGGTTCCCTCTCGTTCCCTTTGTTTCGGACTTTGTGTTAAACCAGTACGTAGTACATCTAAGTGGTCTGTGGTGTTAAACGCCATCTAGGTAAAAACGAGTTATTTGCGTTACTTTGTACCTATGCTACCTTCCCACGCCATCTGTGATTAAGCATATAAAAATGTTAAATAATCAATATTAAATAAAATCGTTAAATCTTATTTTATGGACAATATAACTTATTCTAAAAAAACTAGATATATTTGGGTGTGTTTAGTAAAAGTTTATTTTAATTTGTTAGTTGCAATGGCCGCAATGAAAGTTTCCAGGTTGAGAGACATCTAGAAATAATACGGGATTTGGAGCTTTACGATTTCTTCTAAGGACATTGACAGTCTATTGATATTACTGGTCTCTGCAGTAACGAACACATATAAGAAAGGTTTATACAATTTTTGCAGTCGTTTGGAACTTTTGCGCGTACAAACATATTGGTAATTCATTTTATAGATTGAATATGATTATAATAGACTCGAGGTCTATTTATATAAAAATCGTGGTGCTCGCAGCTCGCGTGTTTTTCTTTTTGTGGAAGAAGCATTCAAAGAGTATATTGATGTGAAAGAAGCAACCAAAGAGGATATCGAAGAAAAATGCAATTAAAGAGGATAATCGAAGTTGACAAAGCAATCAAAGAGGTAATCAAAATGGAAGAAGCTATCAAAGAGAATATAAAAATAGAAAAAGCAAACAACTGGACCTGAACCCCCTGGACCTGGACACCCTGGACCTGGACCCCTGGACCTGGACCCCTAGGACCTGAATCTGGACGCCTTGGACGTGGTTCCCCTGGACCTGAACTTGGACCTGGACCCCCTGGACCGAAACCCCCTAGACCTGGACTCCCTGGACCTCGACCCCCTGGCTCCCCCCTTGACCTGGACCCCTAGATCTGGACCCCCTGGACCTAAACCCCTGGACCTGGACCTGGACCCCCTGGACCTGGACCCCTGGATCCCGCCTGTACCTGGACCCCGTAGAACTGGACACCCTGGAACTAAACCTCCTGGACCTGAACCTGGATTCCCTGGACCTAGACCCCCTGGATCCCCCTGGACCTGGACTCCCTGGACCTGGACCCCTTGGACCTGGACCCCCTAGACCTGAACCCCCTGGACCTGGACCCCTAGATCTAAACCCCATGGACCTGAAACCCTGGACCTGAACACTCTGGACCTGGACAAGGACTCCCTGCACCTAAACCTGAACCCTCTGAACTCCCTGGACCAGAACCCCCTGGACTCCCGCTGGACCTGGACTTTCTGGACCTAGACTCCTTGGACCGAGACTCTCTAGACCTAGACCCCCTGGACCGGACCTTCTGGACCAAGACTTCGTAGATCTGGACCCCCTGGATCCCCTCTGGACCTTGACTCCCAGGACCTGGACCCTTTGAACAAGAACCTGGACCACTTGGACCTGTACCCGCCAAAACTAAACTTCCTGGACCTGAAGCCCCTGGACCTGGACCTGGCCCCCTCGACCTGGATTCCTTGGACCTGGACCCCCTGGAACCACTCTGGACCAGGACCCCGGTACCTGGACCCTGGACCTAAACCCCATGGACCTAGACACCTGGACCTGGACACCTGGACCTAGACACCTGGACCGGGACACCTGGACCTGGACCCTTGGATCTGGATCCGTTGGACCTGGACCTGGAACCCCTGGACATGGACCCCCTGGACCTGAACCTGGACCCCCTGAACCTAGACCAAGACCCCCTGAACCTGAACCCCCTGGACCTGGCTCCCTGAACCTGGACTCCCTGGATCTGAACCCCTTGAACCTGAACCCCATGGACCTGGACCTGGACCCTTAAACCTGAATACCCGGACCTGGAACCCCTGGACCTGGACCCCTGGACCTGAACCTGGACTTCCCTGGACTTCCTGGACCTGGACCCCCTGGATCCCCAATGGAACTGGTCTTCCTGGTCCTGGACTCCCTGGACCTAAACCCCCTGGACCGGACCCTCTGGACCTGAATCCCTTAGACCTGGATCCTCTGAGCCTGGACCCTTGGACCTGGACCCCCCGGACCTGGATTCCCTGGACCCCCTGGACCTGATCCCCCTGGATCTGGAACCTCTGGACCTGGGCCTCTGGACCTGGACCCCCTGGACCTTGACCCCCTGGACCTAGACCGCTGGACTTGGACCCTCTGGATCTCTCTTGGACCTGGACTTCCTGTATCTGGATTCCCTGAACCCCCTGGACCTGGAACCCTGGACCTGAACACTCTGGACCTGGTCAAGGGCCCCTGGACCTGGAAATGGACCCCCTGGACTCCCTGGACCTGAACCCCCTGGATTCCCGCTGGACCTGGACTTTCTGGACCTAGACTCCCTAAACCTAGACTCCCTGGATCTAGACCCCTGGACCAGATTTTCTGGACCAAGACTCCCTAGACCTGAACCCCCTGGATCCCCTCTGGACCTTGACTCCCAGGACCTGGACCCCCTGGACCTGAACCTCCTGGACCTGGACTCCCTGCACCTAGAGCCCTAGACCTGGACCCCCTGGACCTAGACTTCCTAGATTTGGACCCTCTGGATCCCCCTTGCCTTGGCCTTCCTGGACCTGAACCCCCTGGACCTGGCCCCCTGGACATGGAACCCTTGGACCTGAACCCCCTGGACCTGGAGCTGGACCCCCTGGGACTGGACCCCTTGGACCTGAACCCCCGGGAGCTGGATCCCCTAAACCTTGACCCCTGGCCCTGGACCCGCTGGACCTGGACCCCTGGACCTTGACTCTCTGGACCTGGACCCCTTGAACCTGGACTTGGGCCACCTGGACCTGTACCCCCTGGACCTAGACCCGCTGGACCTAAATCCCCTGGATAGACCCTTGAACCTGGACCTGGACCTCCTGGACCTGGCCTCTCTGGACCTGGGCCTCCTAGATTTCTCCTAGACCTGGAGCCCAGAATCTGGACCCCCTGGACCTGGACCCTGGACCGGAACCTTCTGGACCTGGACCCCCTGGACCTGGACCTGGAATTCCTGGACCTGAACCACTGGATCTGGATCCCCCTTGACCCTTAGACCTGGACCTCCTGGATCTGGACACCGTAGACCTGGACTTACTGGACCTAAACCCCTTCGACCTGGACCTGGACCCCCTGGACCTTGACCCCCTGCACCTGAACCCCTTGGACCTGGATCCCCTGTACCTGTACCCCTGGATCTGGACTCGCTAGACCTGGACCCCCTTGGACCTGGACTCCCTGAACCTGGACCTCTCCTAGACCTGGACTTTCTGGACCTGAACCCCTTGAACCTGGACCTAGACCACCTGGAATTGTACTCCCTTGACCTAGACTCTCTGGAACTGAAACCCCTGGACCTGGACCTAGACCCCCTGGACCTGCACCCTTAGAACCGGAACCCCCTGGACTTGGACCACCTGGACCTTGACCTGCACCCATTGGACCTGGAAACCCTGGGCCTGAACTCCCTGGACCTGGACCCTTTGGACTTGGACCTCTGGATCTAAACCCCTTAGACCTGGACCCCCTTAACCTGGATCCCTGGACCTGAACCCCCTGGACTTGGACCCCCTTAATCCCCCTTTAACCTGGACCCCCTGGATCTGGATCCTCTGGACCTGAACCCCTGGACCTGGACCCCTGGACCTAGACCCCTGGATCTTGACCCCCTGGACCCTGAACCTGGACTTCCTGGATCTGGACCACCTGGATCTGGACCACCGGTGGACCTGGACCTGGAATACCTTGAACTGAACCTGGACCTGAACCCCCTGGACCTGGACTCCCTGGACTTCGACCTCCGGGATTTCCCCTGGACCTGGACCCCTGGATCTGGATGGTCTGGACCTAAACCCCTGGACCTGGACGCCCTGGATTCCCTCTAGACCTGGACTCGTTGGATCTTGACCCCCTGGACCTGGACCCTGTACCTAAACCCTCTGGATCTGGACCCCCTGGAACTGGACCCTCTGGACCTAAACCCCCTGATCTGCAGTAATGCTCATGCAGTTTTGTAATAAAGCTATGGTGAATCACACTCGCACTAGACCACCAAACAGTGACCATCACCATTTTAGGGGTCATTTTTGGTTTAGGGCATTGCTTTGGTGCTGAACCAGGATCTAACCAACTTGCTGAGCGCTTTAGATTGTCGAACAGAGTCCATTTTTCATCGCACGTAACAATTCGGTTCAAAATTCCTTCATTTCTTTGCCTATTGAGCAGCGCGAGGCAGGTCTCGACGCGTACGTTGCGCTGGCGATCGTTATGTTCGTGGGGCACCCATCTATCAAGTTTTTTTACCTTGCCTATTTGTCGCAAATGGATCAAAATTGTTTTGATGCTAACATCAAAAGCTGCTGCTAGCTCAGCTGTAGATTGAATTTCGTCAGCTTCCACAATTGCCTTTAATTCATCATTGTTGACCAAAGTCTCCGGACGACCACGAGCTTCATTTTTCAAGTCAAAATTTCCAAATCGGAACCGGAAAAACCAATAACGGGTTGTGCGTTCGTTTGTACAGTTCTCTCCGTAAACGTTTTTGATGTGCCGTTTGTGTCGCGTTGGTGCCACGACGGAACTCATATTCCATAATTAAACGAATTTTTAGAGTATCCATTATGACGAAAAATGTTCAAATGTAATGAAAATACAACGCTAATCAATAAACAAAAGACTGAGTTGGTAAAAAGATGTCATGTTTTTAAAACAAAATTAATTTGAATTTAGAATACAAAGCCATTTAAAACTTTTTTTCTATTTGAAATTACCAGTACTGAAGAACGGCAATTTCATAGGTAAATACTTATTATAATAATAATGATAAAACTGATTAAGTACCTACTTGAATAAATAAGTACCTATTGGTTTTAATTGTACAATTATTATCAAATGAAGATTATTTTTAGTTCGTTTACTTTTTATTAGAGATCTTAAAATGTAAGCTTTATTTTAATGAAAATTCTAAAAATGCTGAGATTCATGAGATTTGTAAAATCCAGCCGCAATCCTGAGAAGAGTCCAAAAATCCTGAAATCTCAGGATCCTGTGGATCAGGATTCTAATTAAGTCTCGACATGACATTACTGAAGTGAAGACGAATAGAGAGAGCGACTCAAAATAGTTTTAAACTAAACTCATAGATGGCGCTGACAATGTATATTTATCAAAGATCTTCCAGTCAAAGAATAATAAAATCTTGGGCTTGGAATGAGATTTGCCAGTGAGATTCTAAAAAAAATCATGTTAATTCTGCTTAATACTCGCATTTTGCAAATTCCCCTTGGTTTTGCCTGTTTAATCTTTAATGCTATTTTCTAGAATCTATAATAATTGTATATTATGATGTAGATACTTACTTAGATTGGTAGATACCTAATAGGAGGTAGGACTAGTGTCTATCTACCCAACTAGAAATTGGGAACCTCTCAACTCAATGCAGTAATAAGTAGGTAACAATATCCACTGTACAGCTTTATGTCAAACTAAAAACTCCTCAATGAACAGTTCAAAACAGTAACAAGCTATTTTTCCTGCAAAAGGGGAGCAAAACAAAACGTCGACAAAGTAAATTCTTGCAGAGTTTTATTCAAAAGTAAAGAACAACCATTGTGAAAGACGACGGGCGCTTATGCCGGCGTGTGTCGAACTCATCAAACTTCAACGGTGGCCGAAGTTCCGAGTTTTCTGCAAGTTTCGGAACTACGTCGAAAATTGTTGAATTTTTCGCGCGGGAAGCGCTATGTTGCGGTGTCATCGGATTTTTGGGGCTCTACCTCACTGACTGAATACTTTGAAGCGCAGGGGCGTACATAGAACTTATCCGGGGGCAACTTTATCCAGGTAGTAAATTAAATCAGTTTGTTTGCGTCGTAATAGAGTAAAATGATTATTGTCGAGTTCTTTTTACGAAAGAAGTACCGCTAAAGTAGTTACGAAAAAAAAATCAAGTACACAGTACAAAATAAAAAAATAATTTTGTCCATGGATTCCAATAAAAACAAAGATGTTCTAAAAAAAGATTAGCTAATAAACTGTCTAGGTATGCTCTGCGCTATTTTTTTAAATGTTACATTGTCAATAACACCCTCGCTTAGCAAAAACATCTCGGGTGTAAAATAGATCGCTTAGCATTTGCCCGAGTTATAAGTATAACATATGTCATAACTTTTCATCACGAATGCAAGGAAGTTAAAAAAGTATTTTTATAACAATCTCTTGTTAAAAATAAAATTTGCGTTCCGGTATCCATTGTTTTGTTTCACTACTAGACTATGGTCTCCCATTTTGAAATAGAAATAAAAAAAATTAAGGTTAAAATTACATTATTGAATATTAAGTGTACGTACCTATAATTATCTAGAGTGCCTAAGAGGTTGATTCCGCAGAAGTTTTTTTGCAAACATTACGGAGAACCTAAAGAAATATCTGAGTACTTTATAATGGACTAATTGACCTGCCTGCGGTTTCGTACTCATGGTTTGTCATTAAAAACATTACCCTCCTTCTGCGCAGTCTGGTAAAAAGTAGCATATTTTACTCAGGGATAATGTAACATTCTAATGGTGAAAGAATTTTTGAAATCGGACCAAAGCTTTTTAAGTTTATTCGTTACAATCATACAAAAATACAAATATTTCTTATTAGTATAAATATAGATATTAGACCTGAATAAAAATAGTTAAAGAAAAATGGAAAGCGGAAAAGGGGATTACTATCAAAGAGATGGTTCGACCGCAAAGCAAAATGATTGTAGGTACATACGTACATATTTTAGACTGGCACAGGATCAGCATTCATAGCACCGTTCTTGTTCTTTTTTTGTGGTCTGTAGTAATATCAAATGTAGGAAACTGCTGGTATAAGTAATACTTATTTTTAACTGTTAAGGTTACTGTTTGTTTCCAAAATAAAAGAAAAACAAAACCTTTGCCTATGCCCAATAGTGGGCTGACACGGGTTTAAAATAATCTCTCTCTTCCCAGCTATGTATCCCACATGGTGGTGGGGTCAGCTTTCCTGGTCGTTCTTCTCCACTTTGCTCTATCCTCGACGTCGTCTCCAGAAACTTGGTACTCGCTCATGTCTTTTGACATACATCTCTCCACCTTGTCTTGGGTCTACCTCTAGATCTTCGACCGGGGATGGAAAGTTGTAGTGCCAATCTCTTCACGTGACCGTACCATCGCAGTTGACTCTCCTGCATCTTGTCAGCGATGTCGCGCACCCCCAGGCTTCCTCGCACGTACTTGTTACGGATTTTATCGAGCCTGGTGACGCCGCACATCCACCTCAGCATCTTCATTTCGGCGACTTGGATGGTATGTATGTTCTTTTGCGTTACGGCCCAAAATTCGCTTCCATACGTTAAGACTGGTCTTATGATAGTCTTATAAATGAGACCTTTAAGTTTTACTGGCATTCTTTTGTGACACCGGTTACTTCTCGCCATTTTAGCCATGCTGCGGCTCTTCGGTGCTGAATATTACATTCCACGTTCCCAGAGTTATGCATCACACTACCCAGATACTTATATTGATCACACAATGTGACCAATTGCCCATCGATGTTGATCGGGCTGTTGTACGGGTTTAAAATAATGATTATGAAAATAATGAAAGTTTAAAGTACTTAATGATAAAGCTCTTTGTTTTTCCAGTTGCAAGTTACAAAGTTCCGCACCAACCCATAAAATCTATTGGCATCTTGCAATGGAAACAATGTTAAAGTAACATCTATTGTCGCGTCGCGGACACCAACACGACTTTTAATCGCATTACGAGAAGTTCGAGGAAACTTGTGCCCGGCACACAGATCGTGGTACAGTAGGTGGGAAAGTGTCGTAGATTGCGTGATAGTAAGTTTGCCGAAGTTTGTCATGCTCCGAACTGGGGTGGAGGCAGTTTTTTGGGTTGGGAAACTATATGATGAAACGGTTTGATTTCATTATTCTATTGATCTAGTACAGGTCCTATATATATCTAGGATAGAGAGATTAATAAAATGGAAACTTTGAGTTCTAAAGATAAAAGATGACGATTTGGGTTTCTTCAATTACACGAGACTTAATAATCACAATATATTGAACAAATAGGTAGTATCTTGTTGATAGATAATGTCTTTATTGCACAACTTTAAAAATACACATCATCATCATCTCAGCCCGTCTGCACCCACTGTTGGGTATAGGCCTCCTCTTTATAACGCCATTCTTTCCGTTTCCATGCGGTCTAAGTCTCATCTATTGACACCCAGCTATGCTTTCAATGTCATTCGACCATTGGGCGAATGGTCTGCTTCTTGGTCTACGAGCATCCCTTGGCCACCACTCTGTAATCGCCTTCGTCCAACGCCCGTTACCCCTCCTAGCCAAGTGTCCAGCCCATCTCCTCTTCAGCCGTGCGATCCTTATACCCACGTCCACAGCCTTTGCGCGACGTCAGATTTCCACTTTGGGTATATGGTCCAAGAGTCATTCATTGACTTTTGCGCTATTCTAAGCATGCATTCCTTTGTGAGCGGCGATGTCTCGGAACCGTAAGAATAAACATATGAAATACCTGTAGCCGATGTACCCTGAAGCCGATATATTTGCGGATCTTATAGCGAAGTTGGCGCAAGTATGTCTAGAATACTGTGAGAGATTAGATTAGAGCTAATCCTATAATTGATCCTCGATCCAATTAATTTTATATAAAACTTACTTTTTATTTCTGTTGTGTCCTTATAACTTTAATTTTTATATTTTGTAATTTTGTGTTTATTGTTTTGTGTACTAGTAATAACGCTTTGGTTTTTGTAAACTGTTATGTTATTTCTGGAGTAATAAACGAATTTGAATTTGAAATAAAATACACTTTTAAATCATAGGGTACACACGGCTACACATCAAGCTATACATTTCCAGTATAAGCTTGTAACAGTTATTTAAGGTAGTTGGTAAAAATAAAATTAGTTTAAGTTTTTAAATATATGTATAATCAAGGAGCTTAGTCGGTAGAGCGAGTAGGTACTTATTTGTTACTTCTTATACATGCGGCAAGATATGTATAGACTATATCAAAAATGACTTGGTTCAACGGTGTATCTATTTCTTAAATTAGGGCTTAAGGCTAGAAATTTACAATAAAAAAAAGGAATTAAAATTAGAGATTTACAGAATTATTTTAGCAGTAGAATACAGCAACAACGTTTAAAATAGAGAATTGGGCGCCATCTGACGTTAGCGTCAGAAAGAAAGAATAAGGTTGGAAGGGGCTCAGCCCGAAACGGATATTGGAAAAGATGCACTTGTGGTCTTTTCCGCCGAACGTCCAGAGTCCGCTTCGGAGTGGTGGAATGGGCTTAGAGTTGCGCACGCGTGGTCTTGGTATTCAATCGAGGCAGGAGAAAGGTTGTCTGGAGAAGAAGGCTTGCGGCGGTCGATTTGTGAAAGTGTTCCAGCCGCGCGGCGACTCAAAAACACCACGCTTCTCGTCGGCTCCAATAAGTGATTTCGGCGGGCTTCAGGTATCGGGGTCCACGATAAATTGGATAGCCCCTCACAGACTTCGCGAACTAGTAAAATCTTGATTTTATCACAATTAAAAGACAAGGAAGTATTGTCCAAACTAAGTAACTTTTGTAGCTCGCAGATAAGAAGTTCTTTAGTTGAAATCAGGTGGGTGAAAGAGAGCGGGCACTGACGAAATTCCCTTTTTATAGCACCAGTAAAACTACCTTCCCCATATAAATTAAAACGAAATATTTGCTCCAAATTGTTCTAGAAAAAATGATGTAATTTCCTTTATATCATACCATAGAGTAAAGATCTTGACATCTCTCTTGTGTCAAACTAGGCAAAGACAACTCTTGCTATCCAGCATTTATCATTCATAGACAAATTGATTGAACTATTTATTTACTATTTGAGATCTTATTTTTATTTTGTTTTTTAAAATACGAGAAGAATTTTTTGATTAGATAAATAAAGCTGGCATGAGCAATTAAAATTTGATTATTGATTATGAAGATACGTTGTGAATAATCACAACGAGTAGAGTCATGTGGGTCAAGTGTGCGCATTTAAACTTTGACGCTTCAAAAACTCGAAAATTATTTGTAGAATGAAATAAAACTGTGTTAATTAGTAAGACTGTTTATTTGTAATCAACTTAGACATAATAATAGTATTGTCAGTAGCTTATATTTTAAGAAACTATAGAACACAAAGACCGTTCCATACGCGCACACTTACCCCAGTATAGGGGTATGTGTACGCAGCACTGTGGGTAAGTGTACGCAACAACAAAAAAAGAAATATTGAGCTATATACTTTTAGAACATGAACAATATTATATAACTATAAAAAATTTAATCATAGGTACTTAAAGTAATCAACATAATAATCATCTTAAATCAAAATATGAGATCAACTTGAACTTAGAAATCCTTAGTTACTTTGTCATACATGTATCACAAATAAAAGTTCGAAGCTGGTGCACTGTTCGTGCCACCAGGTTCCACAAAGGCTACATTCAATCCAGTCTTCAGTCGGTGGATCAACATACTTTTCGCCACATAAGGGGCAGTAATAATCATTTTCGTCATTTTTGGTTTCTTATGAGTCTTATTTTTAACATTTTTTTGGCAGTCTCAGGTGATTTTGTAGTAGTTTTTAGTATTTATTTTAAATATAGTCGTATTTTCTTTTTGGCTAATTTCTCTTCTTCCTCTTTTTTCTTAATTTTTAGTATATTTTTTAAACCTAGTCGTATTTTCTTTTTGGCTAATTTCTCTTCTTCCTTTTTTTTCTTAGTTTTTAGTATTTATTTTAAATCTAGTCGTATTTTCTTTTTGGCTTATTCCTCTTCTTCCTATTTTGTCTTAGTTTTTAGTCTTTCTTTTAAATCTAGTCTTATTTTCTTTTTGGCTAATTTCTCTTCTTCCTCAAGTATACTTGTACTCTGAAATAAAACATAGCAACGCCTGTACAAAGATATGCAAGTGGGGTAAGTGTGCGTATGCGCAAACTTACACGACAGTCTTCTGCGCACACTTAACCCAAACCATCGAAACAGAATTGTATGAATGACATTGAACAATGCGTCATCATAACAACTTAAACACTGGCAAATATCAAACTAGATATTATGTTGCACTCGATAGCAAATAGGAAATTTTCAAAAAGTTTACATGACTACAAAAGATTACGCGTTAAATGTGGCAAAATATCGCAAATATTTTAGCAAAAATCTGCATTTACCTGTCAGATCAAAATGGCGCGCGAGCAACCGCTGTGATACCAGCGCTTCACAGGACGTCCTGCGGGGTACTGGAGAGGGGGGTTGCTATTCCTTGGTTCTATATAGTTTTCGAGATATTTTGAATGCGAACACTTAGACGCTGCGCACACTTGACCCACATGACTCTATGCAACGCCATCTGCGGCAGGCTTGGCGAACTGCGTTGAAAGAGGCTTGTATATCGATGTTTGAAAATCGAGTGTTCGGTCAGTGAGTACGCCGCCAAACTGCTAGATGTCGCTGCACATGGGTGTAAAATGCGACATCGTACAGCAAAACTGTGTGAGAGTATGGTGATTGAAGTTTGTAACGTGACAAAGAGAATTGTCACGTTACAAGCTGACCTCGCATTGTGTAGGCTTTTCGTAGAATGAGAGGTCAGCTTATACTGGAAATGTATAGCTTGATCTGTAGCCGTATGTACAATGGACGGCCTTATCGCTAAAAGCGATTTTTTCCAGGCAACCTTTGGCCATCTCAATCATTTTTATTTCATATCTTTCATAGAAATAACATAAAAATATTTTGGTAAATGATAGGAATTTGGTAGATACCACTGGCATCCCCAACTACCGATTCAGCAGTAAATTAATTGTTCTGCCAAATCGGTACTTTGGTCGTTCACAGCACATCACACAAAATCAAGCCTACTAAATGTCATTTAAATAAATTTACTGCCGAATACACTCGGTTCGTATTAAATGTTTGGAGGAAGGCGGGTGCACCGTATTTTATCAGGGCCCGCCTTATAAATTGCTCGAAATTCAATTTAAAAGGGTAATGTTTGTCCCTATTACGACGTCACTCGACGCTTGCCTATAAACTCTGTCGGCCCACTGAACAATTGAAATATCGTGCCTTCACAGACCCCATAAAAATATTGGAAGGCTACTACTTAAAGGTTCCCGAATGGAAACTCGTAAAGTTTCCTCGATTATAAAATATTTTAATTAAATGATTAAAAGCGAAAATCTTTGGCCTTTTTACTCCAAACCGAATTTCTTGCACTGAAATTGTTTAATCAGTAAATCTCTTTTATTTCGTTCTAATTAACTATTTTAAATTGACAGCTTTATAAAATTTGTTACTATAAGTAAGCCTCAAATGTAATTTTAGCCAGAAATCCTCGAACAATTTTGTCTATTTAAATGAGGTTACAAATACAAAAATAATTGTGTGTTATAGACCAGTCCCATTATCTATTCAAAAATGGAATTTATATTCGGAATCCTATGGGAAATTAAGCTTTCAGGTTGGGAGTAAATTAATGGAATGAAATTACTCTGACCGATGATGGTACCTACATTTCAAGAGAGTGAGTTGTTTAATAAAACATCGCAGAGTACTCATTCTATTACGGATTCTGATACAATACGTTTATGGGGTTGTGGGGTGATAGCATTTTCGTTTTATGGAATGCCAATGGAATGCCATGAAAGTTATTACGGGTGACCGTGCAAAATTGTGCCGGTATTTTCTCTATTCACCGGTCAGTTACTTTTACGTTCCCATTTAGTGTTATTTTATGTGGAACTACTTATGTGCTTCCGTATTTTGCGATAAGTCAAATGAACTCAGATTTTATTAGGAGTAAGAAATTTAAATTTACCGCTATAGTAAGAATCTCTTGCGCGGGTTTCATTAAATTGATTATACTATCAACTAATAGCTGCATTGAATCAAATCTTTTTTGGGTATGTTACTAATCTTCGTGCAATACACGAGAGGAAACAGATTAGAAATTTCTGTTAGACAAAAAAAGGTTGACCCATTTGTTTCCGCGCGGGACACTTTTTTCCTGACAAATTGCCTGAAAGTAATTTTAAGCGCAAGACCAGTTATTTATGTGTATTACTTTAGCTTTATGTTCGGTGAGCTCCGTGTGTTCATTATTTTTCTTCAGTAATGGCACTTGAGTTGCGTCCGTTTTATACTTTACGGCAATGAGCTTCAAATAAACCTTATCAACCTTCATCAACTTTTGAAAGTCGACGAGGTTTGCTATTTCAATAATGAATGACACTTTATTCAATGTATACAATTATTTTTAAAAGTCTTCTAGGTTTAAAATAAATTTCGTTATCAAAGTTATTTGAAAATTGCCCATCAAAATATTCCCACTACAGAGTTGACGATATTCCTATTAAGTAGGGTTATCTACGTGAATTAAATGACATCCGATGCAGGGATGACGATTTGACGCAAATTGGACAGGTGTCAGGAGTTGGGAGTGAGACGAGACGCGATCCTTGGGTTCTGCTCATCGTTAGTGTACTAGACTTAACGAATTTCATCCTCGAAGAGATAGGGTTGTCAAAACTATAACCTGATTAAATCAGAACAAAATAAATCAATGGAATATTCTATAGAATATTCTACCTTGAACCTTCGAGATTTAAAACTTTATCCAAATATGTCTTTAAACCAAATTTAGGACTTGAAGTGCGAACCAGACTCGTATACCGAGGGTTCATTGTCTTTATCATACTCAAGATTGACACATAATAGTGAGAATTTTAGGTCAGGTATTTAATTAAATGTATATATCCAGTTCAACCCTGCACACGTAACGTAATGGGATGTCAGTGAACCACCTCGAGAGTAGAGTCGACAGCGATCGCTCCGTATCGCCTAATAAAGGCCCGGTATATGAGATTTCAATTTAGAGGCTCAAACCAGCCCTCGTTCAGCAATGCACGATTCGAAGAGCTTAAAAATTGAGTGAAAATCCGGATTATAGGCATACATTTTAATATTTGCGGATTCATTTAAAATTATAGACGATAATGGGATTTGAAGAGTTGGTAATTTATTTTTGTTAGGTTTCTCGATATGTTTAGACTGATAAATTAGTTTATAAATCTACCTTTTAAAAAATACTGTCAATTTAGTTTTGGAATTAAAACTCTTTAACCGTAACAAATATAACATAATTACCTAAATATTATGAACAATAAAAAACTAAATAAAAATAAACATATCGACGATGAATTGATGACCCAGAAATCAGAGTGCATAAAATTTTATTAAGATCAAATTTTAATTGACTTTAGAATCTGGAGAATCCGCTAAACCACATAATTTGAATTACCGCGTTGTTCTTTGTCATCTCAGCGTAATTTCCATCCTCGACAAGTACGAGTGCGGTATGTAGGTACTCCATTCATTTGGCTCATCACGTCATGAATATTCGCGCGAACGCTTGTAATACATCAAATCGCAGACGCCCGCGGTTCTAATCAACGCGAGATAATGAATCCAGGAGCGTAGAAACTGCGGAGTAATCTATGCCTGCCGTGCAACAACGAGTGACGTAATTTATGATTCGAAACTACACGACATGACTGTCTTGAGAAATGCAGATTGTGTAAAATATTTTGACTGAAGTTTAATTTTTCTTAGATTTTCACTCTATTTAATAATCAGATTTAGAACCAAATTCTAGAGAAAACTGAAGCAGAAAACAGGTTACTACCTGTGCTATTTTTTTAATTTGATTATAGGTAATCGTTTGTCCACTAGCTCACCTGATGGTAAACGATGGCTATGATGATAGTGATTATATTTTTATTTAAACTGTTATGCAACAAAGATTTTAGGAAGTATGTGAAACTAGATTACCATAAGATGGCTGCTAATTTTTTCATTTGTTGTCAATAGAACCTGCTCAAATATATACGAATACTTCAAATCGTTCTCAATAAGAAAGCTTACGTCTCCAATAGATTATCGAAGCACCAAACCTCATTGGAATCGAGCCTACCGGTCCAATTATAGAGGCCGCCTTGAGCTGGCTCTTGATCGCCTATATCTAGATTTGATTCGTTCTAACTAGACATCACAATCCGTTTACCGCATGCGACTATTGAAAAAGTTTCTACAGTGGTATCAGATCGTCTATATAAAAAAAACTACAAGCCTTACAGTAGTAAATATAAAATAAATATTGCTGGACATTTCACACAGCGCTATCTAACCCCAAATTAAGCAGAGCTTGTACTATGGAAACCAGATAACTGATAGAATACTTATATACTATTTTTTTTGTAAATACATACTTATAATATATAGAAAAACACCCAGGCCCAGAACAAATATCTGCAGATCATGCAAACATTTGTTCCGCGGCGGGAATCGAATCCGCTACCTCCTGAGTCTCAGCTGGCTATTCGTCCACTATGCCACGGAGGTCGTCGTAGCTCATTAGTAGTCGCATTTAATGTGTAACATATGACCATCGCGCGCGCTCATTGGTTAAATCAAATAACGCGCTCTTCCGCGTAACCGAGAGATGTTATACATCACAAAATGCTAATTTTAATGAACAATTTTTTTTATATTAAACTTGTACAAGTTGACGGGCTTCCCGATGTTAAGTGGTCACCGCCGCCTATAAACTCCTGCAGCACTCGTGGTACTGCAGTCGCGTTGCCAAGCACTTAATACTATTTACACCTCTCTACCTCTATTTACAACTACTCCGATTTATAGTAAAATAAGATTAACTAAATATTTGAATTCGAACAACATTCATCAAATTATCAATGTTGCAAATTTTGCAACATATCAATTAACTTGCAACATTGATAAATAATTTGCAAAAGTAAACGGTTTACTTACATACATACGTTTAGCCCCCGGATAAAATTCTGATTACGTTTACAATGGATGGACACTGCACACTGCACTATGATGAGTGTCTGTGCATACCTACTGTAAATAATCCTTCAAAAGATATTTGAAATAAAGAATGCATTTCTCGGTACCTGTAAATAGTTGTATTCACTGTGGATAGAACCCGGTTGGGTTAATTTGGACGATATCGCGCGCGCCGCGCGATGCGCTCCGCGGGCGATCGTACGGAAAATTGGTCTCCTTCACTATTCGATTACGTACTAAGATCCCTTGCGATCCGAAGATTCCTGCGCGAAAAATAAATTGGGTATCAGGTAGGAATAGTTTTTTAACAGATGCCTAAAATATTTACCAAGATCTGTATCTTTGACTTTGAGGAACCCGTCGGATACTTTTCCTATCTATATATCAGAATAGATGATATATGGGATTAGATCTGTACCATTTGAATACTTACCCCTGATCGTTACCACACATTATAGTTTTAAATAACTACTAATAAATAGAAAAGGACAGAGGTGAATGGCGACGACGAGAGGCCTATGCTCAGCAGTGGGACGAGAAAGGCTGACGATGATGATGATGATGAAATAGAAAAGAGTGTGCCTGTTTGGATTTCTGCTTAATCCCCCCAAAATATTAAAATGAGTTTTTACTAATCGGTCATTGAAAAATCTAACACAAAATCTAAAAATCATGTTTGTTACCTACCCGGATAGAGCACCTACTGTTATATCCCTAATTACATCACACTAATATTGTAAATGCGAAAGTTTGGATGTTAGTCCATCACGTCCTAACGGCCGAACCAATTTCGATGAAATTTGGTATATACGTAGATTATAACCTGGATTACCACATAGGAAATCAGCTGTTATCCCATAAATCAGTTCCAATGGAATAAAAATGGGATCTCAAGTAAAGTTGACTACCTCCGTGGCGCAATGGGCGAATAGCCGGCTGAGACGCAGGAGGTAGCGGGTTCGATTCCCGCCGCGGAACAAATGTTTGCATGATCTACAGACATTTGTTCCGTGTCTGGATGTTTTTATATATATGATAAGTATGTATTTCCAAAAAAAAAGTATATAAGTATTCTATCAGTTATCTGGTTCTCATAGTACAAGCTCTGCTTAGTTTGGGGCTGGATAGCGCTGTGTGACATGTCCAGTAATATTTATTTATTTATTTATAAGTTGCAACAGCGAGTTTAGCTTTAAGTTACCTGAACATTTAGTAATGTAACGCGTACGAAGTCGCGGGCAACAGTTAGTATTGAAACTACTAACTAACTGAAGTACAGTCGTCAGCCGTTCGGTAGGGGAAAGGTACTTGCGGAGACCAGTCTGATCCGAGCCTCTTTCTGGAGCCCTTGTGTTTTAAATATCAATTTTATTCATTATTTTAAGTATTAAATATTTTAAAATTCTAATATAAACGAACGTTTCTTTTAATTTTTTTTAAAGTGAGTGAGGCCTTTTCTAACAGTACCATGCTGGCAAAGCTACGAAAACATAGTTATACATCGTCTTGAGACAATGGTATCTAGGTAAAATGCTATTAGCCCAGAGCGTGCCTAAGGCGGTGTAACCAAGATGAATTTTATATGATCTCTGGATTACATAAGCACCTCTTATCTAAGTGAAGACGTTCGAACATGAGCCCTCGTGAGCCTAGAGATGATTCGCACGTGCTAGAGGTAATTGAGTTTCAGTAATGACTACTTGTGCGGTACAATGGAACTGCGTGTAAGGTTCCCTAATAAAATATATGCCTTATCTTGTCTCAAGCATTGGATATAGCTTACAAAATAGGGTAGATAAGCTTACTAATATTATATATACGAAAGTTTAGATGGGTGTTTAATACTCAATCACGTAGTAACGTTTGAACCGTTTTTAATAAAATTTGGTATATAGGTAGAATATGACCAGGATTAAAACATAGACTAATTTTTATTCACACACCAGGCGTGTGAAGCCCCGGGCGGAAGCTAGTATTTTTGATCGATCTCTAAATCAACTTGGGCAAATGGCTATGTATGTATGTATGTTTGTCCGAGGATAACTTTCGTAACGTTGATCTGATCGTCGTGAAATTTAATACATAAGTAGGTAGTGATGGCACAATGTTGGTGTGTCTAAATGAGCTAAAAATGTTGGGGGGTTGTTGAGATACTTATTGGGGTTCAAGACGGGTAAAAAGAAATGAAAATGAGACTATCAGGTCAAGTGTGACGTCAAATGAAAGGTATTCATTAGTACATTTAGATTCCGTTTTTATTTTTCGTAAATTCTCAATAGTTTTTGTGTTATTAGCCATGATAAAAACTAAACTTTGACAAAATTCACAGGGTACACCCGTGACCCCACAAAGCTGAAATTTGGTATGCGTGCAGCTTTAGTAACACAAATATAGGCAAAAGTGTGAAATCCAAAATAATTGCAATGTACCCAAAAAAAAAACAATTTACATGAACTCCCGTTACCTGTAATTTGAATGAAACTGTGGGTCAAGTATACTGGTTAATTTCGTGGCACTATTTTATTAGTCAAAGATTATGGCCGACTTGCACAACGATCTCTAAACGTATTTAGCAACTAAACATGTTTAAACACTACGTATTTGTATGATTTGACAACTCCTTAAATCATATTTAGCCTCTAAATACGTTCAGGCATCGTTGCGCGAGTCGCCCTAAGAATATTTTTTTTGTGTTTTGGGAGACTCGCGAGATCTCAGTTCGGGGCGAACCACTAGTTATAGTTCCAAGTGAAGATAAAAAAGTCATTGTTTCATCAAATAATAGACAGATGATATTGTTACTGTGCTCTACACAGCGGGACAAATGTTTGCATAGTCTACATATATTTGTTCCGGGTTTGGGTATTTTTATATATATTAAGTAGGTACCTATGTATTTATAAAAATGTATTTAAGTATTCTATCAGTTATCTGGTTCTCATCGTAAAAGCTTTGCTTAGTTTGGGGCTAGATAATACATACCTGCATACTATTCACAGTTTTAGATTAAAACTAAAAAAAATATTTATTACACTGGCAAAAGGAGCAGGAACTTAACAGATTTGATACAAGTGCAATATAACTCTATATACCTACCTACCTTTAACATTTACATATATGATTTTATGAATTGTTTTGATCATATTTAATACGTTTAATTTCTTACTTATAAATATTTAACTAGTTTATATATTTAATATGAATTTGTTTATTTTTCTTGTTATTGTAAAACTTTTTCTGTTTGAAACTTCTTTTTGTTTTTGAGTGTTATTTTTTTTATGTACTTTAAAATCGCGTCCGCTGTGTATTTATTTTTAATTATTTGTCTCTCTTGGTCCTAAAGGTCTCAACGGAAGACCAGCGCAGGTTCTAACGTCCTGCACACGCTGAGTTGAGACCTTTTTTTGCAACCAATTTGTGTACCTAGTTTTAAGTTTTTATGTTGTTTTTATTGATATACTGTTTTATTCTTGTTGTTATTTTTGTATAATGTGTGTTGCAAAATAAAATATTTGATTTGATTTGATTTGATTTTAGATAGCGCTGTGTGAAATATTTATTGTTTATTTAGTAATTTACGGGCTTTTTATACGATGAGTTGACGGAACTAGCTGATGCAATTCATTTTCATTTGGCCGTTTTATCTGTTATCTTATAGTTCAACCGAAAACGTTGTACCGCTCCTTAAGAAAGTGCGGCGAGGTGGGGGCCGAGGAAAAAAGAGCAAGAGTAGGTACACGTGAGATCGATATTGTCGGATAGATCTTACGATATCGTAAACGATATTGTCGGATAGATCTTACGATATCGTAAACGATATTGTCGGATAGATCTTACGATATCGTAAACGATATTGTCGGATAGATCTTACGATATCGTAAACGATATTGTCGGATAGATCTTACGATATCGTAAACGATATTGTCGGATAGATCTTACGATATCGTAAACGATATGTTTATATTATATAACGATTTTATTATATTATTATAAGTAATCATCTTCATCTTCCGTTTCGCTATCGGAACTTGAATCAGAGTCGTTCTGCAAATGTATTAATAATGAATCGATAATAATATCAAATCTACTATCACGATCCCGGTAATTGTTTTAATTTTTTTGGACATGATCATCACATTTCTGCCATTTTTCCGCCGTGAACTCCGAAAACAATGTATTCAATAAGTTTATCTTTTCATCTAGAGAAGAGTTAATATAGTTATGGGCTATGTTGTTTTCAATATTATATTAAATATATTATATATTCAATTATATTCAAAGCTTTCTCTGTATGCTTTTCTTTTCTTACAATATTCGGCCATTTTAAAAATAACGGTCTTGAGATCACGACATAGCGCTCGACCCATCTTTGGATATTTATCTCATGGACAGCAGACTGATGGATCGGAGCGGCTGATACTTCCACCCCGTCTCGCCGCGCGCATACCTCAGGCGCGGTACAGCGGTTTCGGATAAACTATAATAAATATAATTCTACTGTACGTGTGTTTGTCCCCTGAACTCCTCCAAAACAGCTGGATCGATTTCGATGAAATTTTGTATGCATAATTATATGGGTTCCTGGGTTGTTTGAAAACACAATTGGACCCACGGTAGGTGGCGCTGTTGTCGAGATTCAGAAAATTGCGGACGAAGTCGCGGGCATATGACTGGTGATAGATAAAATGTCGAGTTCGACATAGTGTCTAATCACAGTTGAACAGAAGAGATAACTAGTTGTGGTATTTTATAGGAAAAGCTTTTATTCAACAGCGGATTAAATTGTTATTTCTCAGATAAAATGATATCAGCTACACGATGTCCACTGCTGAACATAATATAATGCTTCCCTCATAGATTTCTAGAGCAACCGATCTTGTGCAGCTTGCACCCATCGGCTCCCAGCAACTTTTACCAGGTCGTCTTTCAATGAAATAATAATTACATTACAAAGAACATATTTTCCTGATCCACTTCAGACAAAAGCTGCAGTGTCGTCCCATTGAGCCCTTCAATGCCCTAGTTCGTGTCCGTGTCAAATGGCTTTTTAAACAGGGATTTAATTAAATGAAATGCTGGACCTCTTTGTCCCACTCGCAGAGCCGGGTGTAGTTGCAACATTCGGCAAAAATTTCGGCGAGGTTTGTCTACCGAATTTTATCCGAAACCTGTATCGAATTTGATTAGATTAGATAGAATGCAATTAACAGATTTTGCTTCAGTTTTTATCGTGTTTTTTTCGTAATTTTCGGCTTCACTCGACGAACAAAAAAGGCTAAACTTCGGCTTAAAATTGCCCTTTTGCTCTGGAATCGCTTTCAATCAATTATCTGGGATGCCATTAGTTCGTCTCACACGTACGCTTTTTACCTGCTGAACGGCGACAGTGCGCTCGTGTGAGCAAACGGCCGTGATTTCATTTTACGTTGCAGTTGAAGGGGTGTTGCACCGGCTATATGGCCGGTGATAGCGGTTCATATGAACATGAGGGTCGTGAAATGTTTATGGTGATTTCATGTGAATCAACTTTTGTTGGTAATATGAATGAATACACGATCGTTTTTATTATCAGGCTGTAAATATAAAACTAGAGAAGTTTACATAACAAGCTCACTTAGTACCCAGTTTTATAGGATAAAATTTCTCACTGGATAAGCAGTGAGTAAAGAATTTGGTTTCGCGTCCAAAATCAAGGGGAATTCTGCGGGTTCAAAAATACAGTCTGGTTCAAATTTTTGGGATCGTTTAAAAAATTCAAGTTTATGGGTATCTAATTTCCTTTTAGATAACATATAAAACAGATTGTATATCATCATGAACCCTGGTATTCCTAAATGTAAGTAGGACACACGGCTACACATCAAGCTATATAATTCCAGTATAAGCTGACCTCGCATTGTGTAGGCTTTTCGTAGAATGAAAGGTCAGCTTATACTGGAAATGTATAGCTTGATCTGTAGCCGTGTGTACAATGTATTCTACCGCATTTTAGAAAAAAAAACATATGATTTTATTTCATTATGCTCAACCCTGCGCCGTCAAGACAACTAATTGCATTTTATGTTATTAAGAGTAGTAAAACACAAGACATTCACAGATATTCAAACTCTATTACAATGGAAATGTAACAAACACTCACAAGATTCCCATTCAAGCTCTAAATCCACGCCAGCAAGTAAACAAAACAATGAGTTTGTAAACTATTCCGTCAGGAGTAAGTTTCCCAATTAAGGGCGTCAAGGTAACAGTGATTAGGGCTGGCACCTACTATAGCAGGCAACTTAGATAATTTATCGTGGTTAATGTATGGTTTCTAACCATAACTCGTGTTTCTATCTTCTGGTGCTCACATGCACTGAAGGCATCACATAATATAAGTAGCGGCACGAAACTTTAGCGCTGACCGTTATTGCGCAGAACTAAAAAATAAGGTACCTGAGGGTGGCTAGCGGGATGAAAGGTGGGCGTGCGTAGCGCCGATTGGCTCTCCAGTCGCATTCCGTTCCTCGCACTGATACAACACCCCGCACACATCCAGTATAAAGTCGCGTTCTTAATTGTATTGTTATTGCTGTTATTTGAATTTGTTTATTAAATTCATTTTGTTTAAGTTTGTTTGTGACTTTAAAGTGAATATGCCTAAAAGAAATACTGTTTTGAAAAGACAGGCAAGGAAAATGGTTTATGACGTAAATTGTTTTTAAAAAGGGAATCTAATGATTAATTCTTTAGATTCTTTGAAACAAATCAAAAGTGAGATTGATGAAGCTACAAGTACTTTACTCAGTCATTCGGACAGCAGCACTGTAAGTTTTAGCCAGATAAAACAAACTGTCGAAATTATTAAGGCGGGAAAAATTTAATTAAATGGCGATTTAGGGAAAATCCAAAAAAGGACAGCAGAGTCTACAAATACGTCAATTGCAACGGTAAGGAACATCTCCAATTAAGCCAGTAGTGGATATTGTCTATAGTATTGCTTGAGCGACAGTACCCATGCGCAGCTATTCTTTCCGCGTATCGTTCAGCGCTAGAATTACCTGCCGCGACTTATATCAGTGCTAACAGTAGCTATAGATACGTTGTAGTGGCACTGAGTGACAACCTCTTTTGATATCTTATATTTTGGAATAAGTATAATAACTGTAGTATTTTATCAATTTAAAATTGATGTAAAAAATATATTTTTTATTTGTATTGTATAATGTGGTTGAATTGTTTAATTACATTTCATCACTCATGCACTCATAGTTGGTCATTATAAACTCGATAACGTCTCCGTAAATGCGATTAGGCAAGTCCGCCCGTGACTACGGCTGTTCCAACACAGCCGAAACGTCGGAATAACAAATAAATAATAAACCGAACAAGTGCGAGTCGGACTCGCGCACGAACAACGTATAACGTCATTATCTATAAAAACGGCAAAAAATCACGTTTGTTTCCCTTATATATTTGTTTTATTTTAATTTAATTATTTATTGTTAAAGTGGATTCATAACTAAATATTCTGTGAATATTTCAAGCGTCTACCTGCTGCTTAGGGAATACAATCCCGATCTCGCGAGATCTCGTGTAATTTTTCGGGATCAATCCCGACGCATCATATGACGAGATCCCGTTCGAGATTGACGGGATTGGGCGGCAGTAGTCAGCGACGCTACACACGTCCACTCGGGGCGCAAGCGGCGCGCTGACGGCCGCGAGCGGCAGGAACGCCAAACAGCGTTAGAAAACTATTCCGAATATTTCCGAATATTAGCGACAGGTGACGATAATTATTTAGTTGGTAATATTAAAGAATAAAGATTTTTATTTCCTTTCGAGTAATATGTTATTTTAGTTAATCTCACTATCACAAACAAGCAGTTATTAGCTTTTTCAGTCATCCGAATTTAACATTTTTTTTAAACTAGACGGGATCCCGAAAATTCCGGTATCCCGCGGGATTGATATTTCTAATCCCGCGGGATCTCGAATTTGCAATCTCGAGTCGGGATTGCATTCCCTACTGTTGCTGTTATCAATATCGAGCTAAAACGAGCAAAATAATCACGTTTGTTGTATGGGAGCCCCCTTTAAATATTTATTTTATTCTGTGTTTAGTACTTATTGTTGTAGCGGCAACATTAATAAATCATCTGTGAAAATTTCAGCTGTCTAACTATCACGGTTCATGAGATACAGCCTTCAGAATCGGTGAAGTAGTTTCTGAGACTAATTTTTAAGAGATTTTAGAGTTCCTTGTGAAAGGGATCGTCCGGAGAAGTACTACTCCACCTATTTACGCCATACCTATTTCTGCCGTCAAGCAGCATTGCAGTATTTAGATTTGAAGGGTATGGTTGTCAGTGAAATTACAGGCACAGGTTTTACACCTGTACGCCTCAAGTTGATGGAAGGGTAGAGCATCGCAGGGCACTTTTCTAAAGTGAGCGATATATGAGGCATTACTTTGTTGTAGTCGATGGTTACTACTTAAGATCAGGTGGGCCATATGCTTGCTTCATCAACAGGTAACATAAAAAAAAAACTACAAACTGTACCTCTTCCTTAACACACTAATATTATAAATTTGAAAGTTTGTTTATTTGTTTGCTACTCAATCACGGCGTAATGGCTAAACTGATTTGGTATGTTGGTAGATTAAGACCTGGATTCAAACATAGGCTACTTTTTGTTGAGAAACAACGCGTGCAAAGCCGCTGGCGGAAGCTAGTATTAGTTGTACCGGGAGCACATTGACAGAAACAGTTCCGGGTTACATAACAACACAATTCGGGACAAGACTCATTTCCTCTTTGGAACAAGCATGCTTTGGAAGTGGTAGTATTTGAGATTTTATGAGGCTAACTGATAATGCTCTTAGGGAAATAGGCGAAGTAGTTTTAGAAGGGACTAAGACAATAAGGGTATAACCACAAAAAAATAAACACAAAAAAACACAAAAACAATCGCGTGTTTAAAAAAATCCTATACAAAACTTGCTAAGGAAGTTTTCAAACATACGTTAAACAATTGTTTAACTATTTTGTGGTAACACTATAATGTTTGAAGGATCAAATGCAAAAAATATTTTTTGTTTCCATTTTTGTGTCATCGGTTGGTACTTACCTGGTAGTACAGAAGTTACTTAGAGATCGTCCTACTCAACATGACTTCTTTAAATCAATTAAAATAAAATAAGGCTGGACAGTTTCACACTGCATAATCTTTTTTTTTAATTTATTTTATACATTATAGGCTAGCGTTTGACCACGATCTCGCCTGATGGTAAGCGATGATGCAGTCTACGATGGTACACGTTTGCCTAGAAGAAACCTATTCACTCGCGACTTAAAGATACCCAGGCTGTAGCTATCTGGAAACACAGACTCTGGCAAGGCGTTCCACTCTTTGGCGGTGCGCATAATAAAGGTCGAAGAGAACCGCTTTGTGCAAATGGGAGGTATTTCTACCATATAGTGGTGGCGCACCGCAGAGCGTCTGGTTGTCCGTTGATAGAATGGAGATGGTGGGATAAGGTTGAAAAGTTCCGCCGCACACTCCCCAAAATGTACTCGATAAAAAACCGAGAGGCTAGCAACCTTTCGTCGATGCTCCAGGCTGAGGAGCCTTGCATCAACTAGCTCATCGTTACTTATGAGCTTCTTGGCTCTTTTAGTTCCAAAGTAAGTAGAGCTTGTGTTATTGGAACTACATGACTGATATACGACTTATATACATGTATACAAGTAAGTAGGTACAGAGAGGTAGAGTTATTAAGCAATTGCACTATGAGATTATAATTACATAAAAAAGAATAGTAGTTCTATTCTGCCATAGACAACATTTTATTAACCGGCTTCAATAAAAGGAGGAGGTTCTCAATTCGTCGGAATCTTTTGGCCGTGATAAACGATAAACGCCGGCTGCACGCACAAAAAAGTGTTACGTACCGCCTGAGCCGGGCGTGCAAGCGAGAGCGTGGAACACGCGATAGAGAGGCACGATCGGCGTTCGGCTTGTGACGCATCTATCTATCTTCGACTCGTTATTACGTAAAATTATCGTCCGTGAACCGACTTTACAGACAACCAATTTTTTTAATGTATATTTTCCGATTACTCGAAGTCGCCTGGACCGATTCGAGAAATTCTTTTTTTGTTTAAAAGGGTATACTTCCCATTGGCACCAAGTCAGGATCTAATGATGGGATCCTAAAAAATAAAGGACAAACCTCTAATTTTATATTACCTCAGAACTCGGTTATTTATAAAATCGATTTGGATTTTTTTATTTGTTATTTATTTTATTGATCTGATAGAACCGAAACATTGTCGGTCGAAACACCGATAAAACGGTACGTGATAAATCCCGTATTTATAATAATGATCTGATAGAAATTTAATCAAAATAATCAAATCAAATCAAAAATCAAAATGTTTTTATTTCTGTAACAGATAATTTTTTACATAGTATTTTAAGGTTGGAACCTTCTTTTAAGTATACAAACTTGTGTTAGAAGGCTCCGCTCTTCCATATCCTAGAGTATTTTTATTGGTTATAGATACTTATTTTACAAGTTACTTTGCTAAACACTTGGATTTGTGGATACCATGTTAAATTTTGATCTAACATGATACCTAAGTACTTTATTAAGGGCACTTTGTTGGTTAAGGGACATTTACATTGCTCATCGTGTATGTTTCCACAGTTATGTATTTTTACCTTAAAATTACTAACTGGTTGGGTCCTATTATAGATGGTGTAACACATATAGTTAGTTTTTGACGCATTGAGTGTAAGCAGATTTGTACTCTGCCATTTAGCAATCCTTGCAAGTCCCAGTTCAGCATCTATCCTAATACTATCCCAAGTTTTATTGATGAAACTATTATTTAATAGATCAGTATCATCAGCGTATGAGAAGACCTTAGCATGCGCGATATTTATGTTGCACAGGTTATTGATATACACTAGAAACAAAGTAGGCCCCAAAACGCTGCCTTGTGGAACGCGATAAGTGATATTTACATCTGCACTGGTGTACCCACCGATCTTTACTCGTTGTTTTCGTTGGCATAAATAGTCTCTAAGTAGCGCTAGAGGCGTGTGTCGGACACCAATGTTTTTTTATCAAAATGGGGACATGGACGGTGTCGAACGCTTTCTTTAAATCTAAGTATACAGCAAGGCATTTATTTCCATGATCCACTTCATCAACAATGAACGAACTTAATGCATTTACAGCGTCTTCAGTAGACCTTCCACCTCTGAAACCGTATTGAGAGTCCGAAAGTAAATAAAATTTATTGAGGTAGTCAATTAGTCTTTTATTAAGTAGTTTTTCAAGGATTTTAGATATGGATGGTAAGACCGAAATAGGTCTATAGTTGGTAACATCGTCCATGTCACCACTTTTGAAAACCGGGGTAATGATGGATTGTTTTAGGATGTTAGGAAAAACTCCCTATTTAAAAGAATTTTAAAGAACTTGGTATAATGATACCATTAACTAACTAACTGCATTAACATTTAGAATATATTTTTCACACCACCTACTCGACAATATCAAATTTTATGTCATGTAAACCTCACCGAAAGCAGGAGATTAAATCCCTGCGGCTGAGCAGGGAGTAAAGTTGTACAGAATTTTATTATGCCCTTGTGGGCATAATGTGATTTGAATTTGGAACCTCATCTGTATTAAAATTTGAACCAAAGAGACCACACAATAAGAACTTATTCGTAAATCGAAATAACCTCTGCACAGACTGCACCAACCTAGATTTGTTTTTTATTGTCTCGCAGAAAGTGTGAAAAGTAGAGTATTTTCTTTGTGAATAAAGTTATCTGCATCTCGGCCATGCCCTCTTTGCATTCAGGATTCTAGTAACTCCCTCGCTCCGCTCGTGAGATAACTCTAGAATTTTTAGTTACGGTTGGGATTCAATATAGCGCCCGTGATACCAGACACTGCTGTATCCCCTCGTTTAATAATCTGTTATTATCCTATTTCCTGGATAAAATAAATTCCATATTAGATGCTGTTCTTAGGTACTTATCTACTCAGCCCGTTCTACTAAGAAGGTTGTTGTTACATAAAATAACAGTTGAAACTGGTTAAAACAGTCCCTTTGTGCTGTAGCCAAAGAATAACAAATAGGTATTACCTACAGCTGTCGCTATAAGAAACAAATACAATTTCCTTGTAATTTCCGCCTGATCTTATCTAGACATGACGACGGCTTACATTCCACTGACTCTTGGGGAAGTACGCACAATTTCATTATATTCTACTTACTAAGTACTGATGGCTAGCTAGTATCTATATGATTAATACGTGAAGAGAAAGCTTTGTACTTCTTTTTAGGGTTCAGTAGCAAATGACAAAAACGGAATCCTTATGGATTCGTCATGTCTGTCTGTCTGTCCGACCGTATGTAACAGCCACTTTTTTCCGAAACTATAAGAATTATACTGTTGAAACTTGGTAAGTATTCTGTGAACCGCATTAAGATTTTCTCAGAAAAATAGAAAAAAATAACAATAAATTTTGGGGGTTCCCCATACTTAGAACTGAAACTCAAATTGTTTTTACATCAAACCCATACGTGTGGGGTATCTATGGATAGGTCTTCAAAAGTGATATTGAGGTTTCTAATATCATTTTTTTCTAAACCGAATAGTTTGTGCGAGAGACACTTCTAAAGTGGTAAAATGTGTCGTCCCCCCCCCCCTGTAACTTTTAAAATAAAAGAATGATAAAACTAAAAAAATATATGTGCAAACTTCCATCGAAAATTAGTTTGAACGAGATCTAGTAAGTAGTTTTTTTTTATACGTGTTAAATCGAAAACTGCAATTTACCTTTCATTCAATCAACTTATATATAAAAAAGTTACAACGAACTACAAGAACTTTTATATTATGTTACTTGCTGCTACGGAACCCTTCATGGGCGAGTCCGACTCGCACTTGGCCATTTTTTAAGCTTATTGCACGCACGGAGGCGTGTGAGATTTGGAATAGTTTAAGTTTTTATGGAGAAGGAGGAATGAATGCTAAAATATAACACAGTGCAATGCCAACTAGTAAGAATAATTATTATCATTCACTACATTAAATAGAAATAGTATCTATGCAAGTGTTATAATAAAGACATAACATAAACATTGAGCCGTCTAAAGACTGTTGCTAACGATCTGAAGATAGCTTAACTGCTCCCAATATTTGATAGTGTTATACACTTATTTAGCCACCTACTTCATTTAAGTACGAAAATAATTTGATGTTGGACAAAGGTTATTTTTTTAGGGTTTCGTACCTCAAAAGGTAAAAAAAGGAACCCTTATAAGATCCACTCTCTTGTCCGTCTGTCCGTCTGTCTGTCCGTGTGTCACCACCGATTTTATCAGAAACGGGTGGACCTAGCACATTGAAATTTATACCAGCTAGGTCTATAGTCCCTATTAGGTGTATAAAAATCAAGGTCCTCCTGAGTCAACACGATAAAAAGACATGGGTAAATTTAGATTTTCGCGAAAACTTGTAGGTAAGTACCAAAATTTACCTTAATTTTCAACTTTTTTTATTTTTCGGAATTTTCTCTTAACTTGTGCTTAACTAAACTTACTTACTCTCTTAACTTCTCTTAACCTTGCTTTTAACCAAAATTGACAATTATAGGTCAACTAAAAGTACCCTATAGGTTTTGTATCGAAAACCTATATGGTAGTTCACGGTGACTTAGAATTACGAAATTTGCTAAAAAAAAGAAAGGTTTTACAGAACAAATAAAGGAAAAGTTTGAAAAAAAGTGTTCGTGCGCGAGTACTACTTGCACTTGGCCGGTTTTTTTATTTTTAATTAGATAGTATTTATACATTTAAATAAAAAAATAGATGTCCTCTTCCGTCCAACGCTGGGGACAAACTAAAAACAAAAATAATACCTATGAAAAATAAGATCAAACCCTGTTTTAAAATAAACGGTACCTTGTATTGTTTTTAAAAATAAGTATTGGAAATAGCATTTAAAATTTCATACATCGCTATTAAATTCTACAAATTACACTCATCGCATCCGATTCATATAATATTCAATCGGCAATGTCGTACCATGTTATTAGAAGCCAAAATATTCCTAGCAATTGCATTTATCACCAAAGTTCTCACGGCAATTATGTACGAGGTAAAATGTTCAGTTTAATAAAACTCAGGCCTTCATGAAAGATATACTTTACCAAACGCAAAAAAAAGAAAAATGTTCTCAATAATAAATAAATTGTTACAGTTACTTGAAGACCCGGAGCATCCCTGCCTTGGCCTAGTCCTCACTCTGCTAAGCTTGACCGGCCTCTGGCATCCAGACTTAAAACCTCTAAAACATCGCCTCAAACTCTTCTTCCTCTATATATTAATCGCCTTCTTCTTCTCACAATACGTCAAATGCATTATCTTCTTCAACTCAGAGTCTTTGAAACTAATTCTACAATACGCTCCGTTCCACATGGGTGTGTTAAAAACTTGCTTCTTTCAAAAAGACTATAAATCTTGGGAGGAGATGGTACAATTTATTAGCTCTGTCGAGAGAAAGCAGAATGCGGAAAATGATGACGAACAGGACAGAATCACAAAGGGCTACATACAATGGAGCAGACGCGTCACTTACTTCTTTGTCTTGCTTGCATTCTTCTCCAACATTGCAATCTTTGTTGAGCCATACCAGAAGAATTTGATGGTAGAGAATGGAACAGCTTACTTTAACATTCTTGAGGGTTATACTCCTTTCAGCAGAGAGCCACCAGGGTACTATTACGGCATGGTTATTCAGACAATTTTTGGATACATGATGAGCATAATTATCGTTGCTTGGGATATGACAACAGTGACAATCATGATCTTCTTTGTAGGACAGCTGCGTATGAGTAGCCTTTACTGCTCACGCGTTATAGACCTGCAAAGTGGAAATAGCCAGAAAAATATTGCTGAATGTCATAAATTTCATACGATGCTAGTTTTTTATCAGAAGAAGTTCAACGCGTTGATTTCGTCTGTGATGTACTTTTACTTAGTTATTATATCGGTGAATCTCGGATTTTGTATCATACATATAGCTGAAGTAAGTTCCTTCTACCAGTTTTTTTTATCTAGCAATTTCAATTTCTTTTAGATAGGTGTATTTTGGTAGCTTATGCTGAAATTTTGAATCAGTGCATATAATACAGGCTGAACTGATAAAACACCTTTTGTTATTAGCAAAAAATATAATAATTAGCAGTGAGCTAATTCAGGTTTCTTTATACATATCTAATATTTATTTTAGTTAGAAGATGACCTGCCTACTCTAGTGTCCAGTTGCATCTATATAATGGCTTGCATGATCCAGCTTCTATTGTTCTATTGGCACAGCAACCAAGTAATCGTTGAGGTAAGAATTAAAACATTAAAAAACCGGCCAAGTGCGAGTCGGACTCGCGCACGAAAGGGTCAGTCCCATAATCTATAAAAACGACAAAAAACATGTCTGTTGTGTGGGAGACACACTTAAATATTTGTTTTATTTTAATTTAATTATTTATTTTTAAAGTGAATATATAACTAAATATTCTGTGAATATTTCAGGCGTCTACCGGTTGCCGTTATTAATATCGAGCAAAAACGAGTAAAAAGTCACGTTTGTTGAAATAGGAGCACCCTCTTAAATATTTATTTTATTCTGTTTTTAGTATTAAATTAGTTATAACGGCAACAGAAATACATCATCTGTAAAAAAATCAACTGTCTAACTATTACGGTTCATGAGATACAGCCTGGTGACAGATGGACAGACAGACAGACATACGAACAGACAGACAGCGGAGTCTTAGTAATAGGGTCCCGTTTTACCCTTTGGGTACAGAACCCTAAAAAGGGAAAATGTAACGTAGTGAGAAAAAATTTACATAATATTAGTGTCTTTGTCAGACAACAGGTTGATGATAGGTGTCCACCCAGCGGCCTTTGGCTCGAGATCCTAAGACCAACAAGTCTTGTTGAGAAGTATTACTTATAATTTCATCGTCAGAATATTTCATTTGCGCGATCTAGGACAGTTACATTTATCCATAGATGTCACTGTCTCAGTGTCATATTCACGCTCGCTCCGTAGTCTAGCTTGATGATGAAGTAGTTCTTCTATGTGGCGATAGATGTCGCTACATGTCCCTCAGCTACTGGTTCTTCTTGATCAATTTCTTTTTGGTCAGTGTCTTGGACTAGTTATGAAATTTGAGAATAAATTGATTATAAAATTTAGCCAGACCAAAGTCTTTTCTTGCAACGGCGTAGCGCGCACACTACATTTCGTAGCTATTAGTAGCAAAGCAGATACTAGTCTTTCTTGCTACGGCGCAGCGAAGACTTAACGTTTTGTAGCTATTAGTAAAAAAGCAGCTACTAGTTTTTCTTGCTACGGCGTAGCGCGCACTCTACGTTTCGTAGCTATTAGTAACAAAGCAGCTACTAGTTTTTCTTGGTACGGCGTAGCGCGCACTCTACGTTTCGTAGCTATTAGTAACAAAGCAGCTACTAGTTTTTCTTGCTACGGCGTAGCGCGCACTCTACGTTTCGTAGCTATTAGTAACAAAGCAGCTACTAGTTTTTCTTGCTACGGCGTAGCGCGCACTCTACGTTTCGTAGCTATTAGTAACAAAGCAGCTACTAGTTTTTCTTGCTACGGCGTAGCGCGCACTCTACGTTTCGTAGCTATTAGTAACAAAGCAGCTACTAGTTTTTCTTGGTACGGCGTAGCGCGCACTTTACGTTTCGTAGCTATTAGTAACAAAGCAGCTACTAGTTTTTCTTGGTACGGCGTAGCGCGCACTCTACGTTTCGTAGCTATTAGTAAAAAAGCAGCTACTAGTTTTTCTTGCTACGGCGTAGCGCGCACTCTACGTTTCGTAGCTATTAGGAACAAAGCAGCTACTAGTTTTTCTTGCTACGGCGTAGCGCGCACTCTACGTTTCGTAGCTATTAGTAACAAAGCAGCTACTAGTTTTTCTTGGTACGGTGTAGCGCGCACTCTACGTTTCGTAGCTATTAGTAACAAAGCAGCTACTAGTTTTTCTTGCTACGGCGTAGCGCGCACTCTACGTTTCGTAGCTATTAGTAACAAAGCAGCTACTAGTTTTTCTTGCTACGGCGTAGCGCGCACTCTACGTTTCGTAGCTATTAGTAACAAAGCAGCTACTAGTTTTTCTTGGTACGGCGTAGCGCGCCCTTTACGTTTCGTAGCTATTAGTAACAAAGCAGCTACTAGTTTTTCTTGCTACGGCGTAGCGCGCACTCTACGTTTCGTAGCTATTAGTAAAAAAGCAGCTACTAGTTTTTCTTGCTACGGCGTAGCGCGCACTCTACGTTTCGTAGCTATTAGTAACAAAGCAGCTACTAGTTTTTCTTGGTACGGCGTAGCGCGCACTCTACGTTTCGTAGCTATTAGTAACAAAGCAGCTACTAGTTTTTCTTGGTACGGCGTAGCGCGCACTCTACGTTTCGTAGCTATTAGTAACAAAGCAGCTACTAGTTTTTCTTGCTACGGCGTAGCGCGCACTCTACGTTTCGTAGCTATTAGTAACAAAGCAGCTACTAGTTTTTCTTGCTACGGCGTAGCGCGCACTCTACGTTTCGTAGCTATTAGTAACAAAGCAGCTACTAGTTTTTCTTGGTACGGCGTAGCGCGCACTTTACGTTTCGTAGCTATTAGTAACAAAGCAGCTACTAGTTTTTCTTGCTACGGCGTAGCGCGCACTCTACGTTTCGTAGCTATTAGTAACAAAGCAGCTACTAGTTTTTCTTGGTACGGCGTAGCGCGCACTCTACGTTTCGTAGCTATTAGTAACAAAGCAGTTACTAGTCTTTCTTGCTACGGCGTAGCGCGCACTCTACATTTCGTAGCTATTAGTAACAAAGCAGCTACTAGTTTTTCTTGGTACGGCGTAGCGCGCACTCTACGTTTCGTAGCTATTAGTAACAAAGCAGCTACTAGTTTTTCTTGGTACGGCGTAGCGCGCACTCTACGTTTCGTAGCTATTAGTAACAAAGCAGCTACTAGTTTTTCTTGGTACGGCGTAGCGCGCACTCTACGTTTCGTAGCTATTAGTAACAAAGCAGCTACTAGTTTTTCTTGGTACGGCGTAGCGCGCACTCTACGTTTCGTAGCTATTAGTAACAAAGCAGCTACTAGTTTTTCTTGGTACGGCGTAGCGCGCACTCTACGTTTCGTAGCTATTAGTAACAAAGCAGCTACTAGTTTTTCTTGGTACGGCGTAGCGCGCACTCTACGTTTCGTAGCTATTAGTAACAAAGCAGCTACTAGTTTTTCTTGGTACGGCGTAGCGCGCACTCTACGTTTCGTAGCTATTAGTAACAAAGCAGCTACTAGTTTTTCTTGGTACGGCGTAGCGCGCAGTCTACGTTTCGTAGCTATTAGTAACAAAGCAGCTACTAGTTTTTCTTGGTACGGCGTAGCGCGCACTCTACGTTTCGTAGCTATTAGTAACAAAGCAGCTACTAGTTTTTCTTGGTACGGCGTAGCGCGCACTCTACGTTTCGTAGCTATTAGTAAAAAAGCAGCTACTAGTTTTTCTTGCTACGGCGTAGCGCGCACTCTACGTTTCGTAGCTATTAGTAACAAAGCAGCTACTAGTTTTTCTTGGTACGGCGTAGCGCGCACTCTACGTTTCGTAGCTATTAGTAACAAAGCAGCTACTAGTTTTTCTTGGTACGGCGTAGCGCGCACTCTACGTTTCGTAGCTATTAGTAACAAAGCAGCTACTAATTTTTCTTGGTACGGCGTAGCGCGCACTCTACGTTTCGTAGCTATTAGTAACAAAGCAGCTACTAGTTTTTCTTGCTACGGCGTAGCGCGCACTCTACGTTTCGTAGCTATTAGTAACAAAGCAGCTACTAGTTTTTCTTGGTACGGCGTAGCGCGCACTCTACGTTTCGTAGCTATTAGTAACAAAGCAGCTACTAGTTTTTCTTGCTACGGCGTAGCGCGCACTCTACGTTTCGTAGCTATTAGTAACAAAGCAGTTACTAGTCTTTCTTGATACGGCGTAGCGCGCACTTTACGTTCCGTAGCTATTAGTAGCAATGCAGATATCTGCGTACCTAAAGTCACTTTTCAGAAATGGTATTAAATCATTAGCGCAGCCTTGGCGATGACGATAGTTTCTATTCCAGCAGTGTGTTACTCCACAGATGATTATGTATAATTTTGGTTGGGTTTGTCTAGTCATGTAGATACTGACACTGACTTGGTAATTTTAGAGGATGGTGTAGGCCTACCCCATCTAAAAACCTGTCTCAGGAACTGCAGTGTATTACAAAAACGGAGACGTATAGAAAGAAACTGTATCTTATTTCCAGAGTGAACGCGTAAGCTACAGCACGTTCGAAAGCGGCTGGGTGGATGCTGACCGCAGGCTCCAGAGACAAGTGGCTCTTCTCGCCTGGACCACCAGGAAGCGACTCGCGTTCAAAGCAGGGCCGTTTAATGAAATGTCACTATCAACGTTTATTTCTGTGAGATTTTTGTTTATATGATGTATTATGGGGTCACTTAAATAATTGTTAGCTTATTCGTTGAAAAATTTGATCGAAAAAAAATATTAATCTCGACAACAGCGCCTCCTACTGGGTCCAACTATAGCTAACAAGCAAACAGGAGACGCCATAAGTACCTAAAATGGTAAGAACCCTAATATACTAATTACTAGGGACTAATAATAATTGATCTGAAGACTAAAGTTTTCAACCAGTGGGTGTTGCCAGTGATGATCTATGGCACTGAAACGTGGTCTTTTACTCATGGCCTCATGACCAAGCTCAAGGTCGCTTAACGAGCTATGGAGAAGGCTATGCTCGGGGTTTCTTTGCGTGACAAAATCCGCAATGAGGAAATCCGCAGAAGAACTAAAGTTGCCGACATAGCTCTCAAAATTAGCAAGTTGAAGTGGCAATGGGCAGGCCACATCGCTCGTAGAACCGATAACCGTTGGGGAAGAAAGGTTCTCGAGTGAAGACCATGGACTGGAAGACGCAGCGTAGGCCGGCCCCCCACAAGGTAGACCGACGATCTAGTAAGAATCGCGGGGAGCCGTTGGGCGCAAACGGCTACCAACCGCTCGTTGTGGTGATCTAAGGGGGAGGCCTATATTCAGCAGTGGACGTCTACCGGCTGATGATGATAATGATGATGAATAATAATTAGAGGAACAAAATATGAACCGCTTACAAAGTTGTCGATGATGATAATTCACCTGAAGAAGCCACTTTAGACCCGGAGTTAAAATAACCAGATAACAAGCAAGGCGATCAAGAATTAAGTTTTTCTCTCATTACAGATTCTTCGTAGAAGTTACAGTTTTTACACCTTGTTAAAGGGAACTAACTAAGCATCTTCTAAGTTTGAAGAAGAACCTTCAAAGGCTTCAAGCACACTGCGTCATAACTTAAGTTGTGGAAATCATTAAGCATTACCTTGACTTATTAATGTTCTAACAGCTAATATTTTGGAATGCTATCGACGTGTATATGTCGCTGCCAACTAGCCGTTAGCCGTTCAATCAACAGCCTAGCCTCTTACGTAAACAGCGCTGTTCAACTAGATTCCTCAAATAAGGTAAAAAAAAACCTAATGACCTACTGCCATACATTGTGTCTCTGTATTATGTACCTCAAGTACATAATACAGAGACACAATGTATGGCAGTAGGTCATTAGGTTTTTTTTTAATAAATAAAAAATAATTATGTATTATGTACCTTATTATGTATGAAAACTAAGAGTGCAGACTCAGGGAGAACAACCCCTCAACCAGAATTTAAATATTTTAACAAACGCCGTTGTAGAGATGGCTTTTAGCGATAAGACCGCCAATTGTATTATCGCGTGTCTAGTTTTAAGTGTTTAATTATGATTTGTTAATTTAAGTGGGATATACAATAAAGCGTTTTCTATCTATCTAACGCTACGGCTGAATATCATTCTGGCCGCTAGTTGAACGGCGCTGTTTCGTAAAGAGGCTAGGCTGTTGATTGAACGGCTAATTAAGCTAGCTGGCTGCGAAATAGACATCAGAAAGTTGAATTATGTATGTACACATGAAAACTAATAAATCTTGCTACAAATATTGCAATGCAGTTTTAGTGTATTATTACTAATACACTTGATTTAATAATACTCTTCTCCACCCGAAGGCTGTCAGGAAGAAATAGTTTTCTTGGAAAAAACTCGTAAACGTGGCATGGCTGTGACCTTTGCAAATAAAATGGAAATTAATAAAATAACCATCGAATTCCCTCGCTGCTGTAACCCTTCATTATATACAGACACGACTGAACCCCTTGGAATCCAGCGAAGGGAACAATTTTAATGAAAAAATAATAAAGATTCCCTAAACGACATTTAAAATTCAAAATATGTTTACGTAAGATCGAAAGGGAAAGTCTTTGCAAATATTTTTAGTAATTACTATATTACATTTTTATTTTTGCCGTGCTTGAGCATAAGATGGAAGTAACATCTGTGATTTTAGAACTGGAAAATTTTAATTGCTTCGGTTGATAAGTTCATTAATAAAGAATTACTAGCTGAACCGCCCGCGGCTTCACACGCTTGATATTTCCCGTTTCCGTTGGAATTTTGGGATAAAAACTATATAGAACACTCTTGTCAAAGTGACGCGACACTTCACGTCAATGACGGTTAAATTATATGAATATTGTTCCTACAAAAATACTAATATCGCGATTAAAAATGGGGGGTGGGGGTACGCGGATGAAAAATACTTTATCACATATTCTCATACCTACCAAATATACAAAAAAAAATCATTAAAATCGGTCGACCCGTTTGGGAGGAGTGCGACCACAAACACCGTGATACGAGATTTTTATATTGCTAGCTCAGCTGTAGATTGAGTTTCGTCAGCTTCCACAATCGCCTTTAATTCATCATTGTTGACCAAAGTCTCCGGACGACCACGAGCTTCATTTTTCAAGTAAAAATTTCCAGAACGGAACCTGGAAACCCAATAACGGTTTGTGCTTTCATTTGCACAGTTCTCTCCGTAAACGTTTTTGATGTTACGTACCGTTTGTGTCGCGTTGGTGCCACGACGGAACTCATATTCCATAATTACACGAATTTTTAAAGTATCCATTATGACGAAAAATGTTCAAATATAATGAAAATACAACGCTAATCATTAAACAAAAGACTGAGTTTGTAAAAAGAATATCATGTTTTTAAAGAAAAATTAATTTGAATTTAGAATACAAAGCCATTCTAAACTTTTTTTCTATTTAAAATTACCAGTACTGAAGAACGGCAATTTCATAAGTAAAGACCTATTATTAGAAAGAAGATGTTTTAAAACGCATTAAATGCAAGCAGATTGTCATGGGCTCCTCTTAAATTAAATTAACTACATATGTTCAATCACTTTTATTTTATTAACTACTAGCTGTAGCCAGCGGCTTCGCACGCGTGCTTTGCCAATAAAAAGTAGCCTATGTGTTACTCCAGGTTATGATCTACGTACATACCAAATTTCATCCCAATCGGTTTTGCCGTTTTGGCGTGAAAGAGTGACAAACATCCATACATCCATACATAGAGTCTGTCAAACGAAAGTAGGCACTCGCATTTTTTAGTAACTTTTTACATGGCAATACTAATGTGTTTCCACCTACGGACGCTATGTTCTACAGCTGGGTAAATTTAGGATGGTATAAAATAATAATTGCACGTACTATAAATAACTATAATAATAACGAATTGTAACCCACTCTTATCTACTGCAGATTAATAATATTGAACTATTTTATAGGTTTTGTCATTCTGAACCGGATAAATAGGCAAAAAATGCCTTTTCCTGAAGATGAAAGCAGGAACCACGGATGACCATTTCCCATGAATCTGACTTACTTCTTTCGTTTCAGTCACTCTCTTAATATTCTTCAAATAGGTCGTCGTTTAAGGTAGGTACTCTTGACTTTTTTTTCAACAGATTAGGGAAAATGAGAATCGGAGTGTGGCATCATTATTATTTCCTAATGTTTGGGTTGCCACGCTGATATTTTTTGAATTTGCCGCGATTTTTCAGGGTCTACTTTCATTTGACGGACTCTACAAACTTGCTCGTTTTAAATATTAGTAGGAAGTAGGTAGTTATAACGATGCTGATCTCTCTAAATATATTCCTTAATTATGTTTTATTGTAATTTAAACCAACTTATTTTTTTTAAATGTTTCACTTTTATTTTTTGTTGTTTATTATCTGATACAAAAAGCTGGTTATACAATAGTTCAATGATGTCTTAAAACCTTTACTAGGATTGTCCAGAGACCAGGTTCTTGATAATGGGGGTTCTGGTCAAGAGATCTTTAAAATAGGCGGAGCTATTATTTTTGTGTGTGTTGTTTTGTCTTTGTATAATTTAGATTGTAATTTGTTTTATATAATAACGTAACTACGGACTCGATGTGAATTAAATATATTAATAATACTAATTTATATAAGTAAATTTTTATATAAATACAAATAAATTATAAATTTAATTAAAATAATTTAAATTATAGTTTTTTTAAACCATAATTATATTAATTTAATTATAATTTTTATAAACTTTTATATAAAGTTTAGTGTTTGGGACCAGCTGCACAAATGATTACCATAGTTAGTAAATATACTTTTCGTACCACTTGCTCAAAAAAGTGACATTCTATGCCACAAAAAGCGAACATAACAATAGTCATTTTTAATCTGTTAAAAATCGGTAAAGAAAATTGTACTGAATTTCATTCATCCTCTAGGGGGAGAATGTGATTTAAATTTGGAATACTTACCGAAATTTATACTGAACTACATCTGTGTTTACACCATTGAGTTTGTATATAAAGCATTATACATCTTTTTGAAAAAGGAATACGCATTTATTATGCAGTTATGATTATTAAATAAAATTACGAAAACCGACGAGGCCGTATGAGCTTGATGCCTTTGCTTTTCCGACAAAAAAATATTAGTCTAGAAATTTGCCGCGTTTTTGTTTTCTTCAAATACATAAACGTTAAGTTTATTTTAATTTATTTTTATATTTAAGTTAATATTCTAAAATACTCAAATCAACTCATCAACAATAAATGTACCAAACAAAAATGTAACTCTCTCTATCAATAATTGGACCAATGTTTCGAATGTTAACTTTTACTTTTAATTATCATAATTTTTAATAAATGCTTATCTCATATTATTATTGTGTTAATTTTTTCGCAAATGGTACAAAAAGTAGAGTATTTTCCTCGGTGATAAAGCTGTCTTAGTCTTGGGTGAACTTAAATCCCTCGCTACACTCAGGGCTCGTCTTAAATCCCTCGCTTCGCTCGTGATTTAAGTTTTAACACCCTCGCTACGCTCGGGAGTAAACCTGGAGTCCTTCGTTACGCTCGCGATTTAAATCGTCACCCGCGACAGAAGACACTGCTTTATCCCCTTGGTTAATAATCTACTATTAACATTTATGTTCAAGCCACGTATCTGACTGTTGTCACAAGTAAGAATTGCTAAACAAAAAGACAATAGTTCTAAAAACATACCGTTAAGCATCAACCTTCTTAGATTTTTAACCATCTTCTTAGATTTTAAAACCATCTCAAAAATTTTCAAGCCTAGACGGGACTTGAACCCGCTACCTTCCTCTTGATACGAGGATGCACTACCAGTTGTGCTACCGGGCTCTGTCACATCAGGGTCAAAATTAGTGAGATAATTCAGATTACGACTAAAGCGCTGTTAGCTCCATCTACATCTATAATTTATGAGATATTTTAAAATCTTGGAATTTTCCGTAAGTGTTCGGATGTCACTATAAAAAAAGTTACACAATCTCATTTTCCAAAGGCTGCTTTAATTGAGACTATAATTTAATAAACACTAACAGCTTGTTACTACCACAAGGAGTAAAAATTCGACACACAAAGTGAGGGACTTGAACACTTTCATAGTTAATAAATAATGCTTGACATTTCACACAGTGCAATCTAGCCCCAAACTAAGCAGAGCTATGGGGACCAGATAACTGATAGAATACTTATATACTTTTTGTTTTGTAAATACGTACTTATAATATAATTATTGATTAAAACGGGTATTTATCGCGTATGTACCTTTTTTGTTTCGTCGTCGTGATCGGTCGTCTCAGTGCGTAGATACGGTTAGTGTAGTGTGTCGTAATATGAACGAGGACATTTCTAATTCTGAAGACCAAGTGAGGGTAGTTGTTGCAGCTACCCACACTTCCCGACAGTAGCTCCAAGTACTCCAGTCAACTCGAGACCATGACTATTGCAACACAGTCGAAACGTCGGGATAACAAATAAATAAGGTACATACGCGATAAATACCCGTTTTAATCAATAAATATGTACAGTGATCGCGAAAGTTATAAAATAGTACTCATAATATCTAGAAAAACAACCAGACCCCGCGGCGGGAATCAAACCCACTACCTCCTGCGTCTCAGTCGGCTGTTCGCCCACTGCGCCACGGAGGTGGTCAGAGAAGTTAGAACTCACCTTCTTCCAAGATGAGAGGAGCAACTCTAATCGCAGCGCAAAGCACACAAAACGTCTGACAGGTTAAATTAATCAAACCTAAATGAGCGATATGCAATCATCAGCCCGCTGAATCAGAATCGATTACAGAGAAATTTCGGTCTACATCGATTTGCTTCATCTCGTGAGCAGATCTCCAAGTTTGCTGTAGTTAATGCTCTACTGATTGTATCGTATTTAGGACTAGTGGCCGACTTCAGATTCAAAGTTCTCTGGTTCGAACACAGCAGATCATTTTCGACTTAATTATGACTATAGATACTGCTTCGCTCATTACTTTCCTTACTTACTTACTTCTTTCCTTCTTTTTCATTACTTTCTTTACTTTAGGTTGTCTGGAAGAGATCGCTTTGTTAAGCGATAAGATCCCCCATTATGCTTACTTTTATTTGTTTATTTCTTTAAATCTGTTGTGTCTAGCTTGTAAGGTATAATAAAGAATTTTCATTCATTCATTCATTTATACTTTCCATCGCTGCATCATCATCTTATCTTAAAGAAATTGTTTTCAGCGATAAGATCGCCCATTAATTTTATTTAGCATTATTTAGTTTTTTAAGTATTCCTTGTGTACAATAAAGTATTTTTCTATTCTTTCTATTCTATTCTATAGTTTCAAAAACTCTTTTCACTCAGTCGGGCGTAATTACGCAATAGTATTCACTCGCCAAAAGCCCAAACTCGTTTGATATGCTATAGCCACCGATTTAATAAAAACTTGGTAAATGGATAGACCGGGATGAGAATGAGACATAGGCAACTTTTTACACAAGAGAGTGTGGAGAGATGTTTCACATCAACAAGCTTGGTTTTAGTGGCACAAACTAACTAACAAGTTTACATACTAAAATTGAAAAACACCCGGTCCTATGTTTGCTTATAGAAAAGGGCTATAAGGAAGGAATATTTAGATGACAAGAATCTTTTCTAGTAATAATTATAACTAACTCAATTATTTTGACATTGTTATTACTAATAAGGTAGCATTCGGTTCTTAGCGACCGCGACGGCGACATCGCCACTCTTCCCGCTGTCTTTGTGGGTGACGGTTGTCTTCTATTGCTGTACAACATGTCGGACAATTTATCCGCAGCTAGGAAAACTTATTCTGCAGCTATTGGAGAATGAAGAAGATGATGATATTATGATTATGTTATTATCTATGCCTCCGGAATTATTTCTTGCCTTGCCAATTATTTCTAAATATTGTTCCTCACAATGTTGTCTTTATAAGATGCGAGCCTTACATCATATAAAGGTGGGCTTCTATTTACTCATTTTATCAATTTCTCATCTTCGTTCAGTGAAAACGCCGCCATTTCGATGTATTTCTCGCCTGCCCCCTTATTACCTAAGCCAAATTGCTGTCGCGTCGCTATCGCTAGTCGGGCTATCACTTTCACACGTGAGGTACGTACTCTACGTGTGAAAGGGATGGCCTGACTAGCGATAGCGACGCGAGATCAATTTGGCTTGGTAATAAGGGGGCACGTTGCGGTCGCCACGCCGCTCTCTAGCCACGCCCACACGTCGCGCGACGCGGTCGCCAGGTTTGTTTAGTGTTCCATATAAATCAATAGTAAGCAGTGGGTCGCGTGACCCGGATGAGGACGCGGGTCGCGTTCGCGCGTCGCGGTAGCTAAGAACCGAATGCTACCTTTAGAATGGAACCTACTAATTAAACTCGACATTGCATGCGTAAAACGCTGAAAATGGCTGCACTATGTAATAACACCTTGTACCTATACGCAATAAATAGATTTGTATTTCTATTTTTGCGTTCAGGGCTTAAAAAGACTTATTTTAGAAACACCCCAGTTAAACTAGCTTTCTATTAAAAAAAAACCGGCCAAGTGCGAGTCGGACCCGCACACGAAGGGTTCCGTACCTTCATCTATAAAAACGGAAAAAAAACACGTATGATGTATGGGAGCCCCACTTAAATATTTATTTTATTCAATAGCACAATTTTATTTATTTACTTTATTTGAGGTTGGTGCCGATTAAGCTAGACCTCTAAATTATATGAGCGCCAGTCACAGAGGACTATCTTAATTGGCGTAAACTATGTATGTAAGGGGACACCCTTTAATTATCAACTTTTTTTTATTTGCTGGAATTTTCTTTTATTAGTGCTGTAAGAGACCTTGCTTTTTGCCAAATTTCGTGATTCTAGGTCAACGGGAACTACCATATAGATTTTCGATTCAAAACCTATAGGGTACTTCCGGTTGACCTAGAATTGTCAATTTTGGTTAAAAGCAAGGTCCTTCCAGCACAAGTAAAGGGAAAATTCCGAAAAATATTTTTTTTAATAATAATAGTTAATATTAATAAAGTTAGTTACTAGTTAAAATAGTGAGATAATTAGGCGACCTCCGTGGTGCAGTGGGCGAATAGCCGGCTGAGACGCTGGAGGTTGCGGGTTCGATTTCCGCCGCGGAACAAATGTTTGCATGATCTACAGATATTTGTTCCGGGTCTGGATGTTTCTCTATATATTATAAGTATATATTTACAAAAAAAACGCGTATATAAATATTATATCAGTTATCTGGTTCCCATTGTACAAGCTTTGCTTAGTTTGGGGCTAGATAGCGCTGTGTGTAAATTTTCCAGCATTATTTAATTATTAATTAGTTTGGCAACTACGATTCCACAGACAGACAGACGCACAAAAATAGGCGAAACTTATACTACTTATACACCAAACTTTATGGATCGGGGATTAAAAATGACTCAGATTTCTTTCTGAGAATCTACTAGTGGTTCGCCCCGAACTAAGATCTCGCGAGTCTCCGATTAAAACAAAAAAATATTATTTGTATTCTTTGACTATCAAAATAGTGTCAGAAATAAATACCAAATAACTTGATATGGAATACAATTTGATTTGGGTTTGAGAAAAACATTCACATTTGGATTTGAGTTTCAAAATACACAAAAAATGTATAGTCGTTAAATTTAATAGTATTTTACGGGTATAAATATTAAAATATTATTAACAAAAATTATATATAACTTGTGGTTCACCCCGAACTGAGATCTCACGAGTCTCCCAAAACACAAAAGAAAATATTCATAGGGCGACTCGCGCAACGCTACCTAAACGTATTTAGTTGCTAAATATGATTTAAGGAGTTGTCAAATCAAACAAATACGTAAAACTTAAAAATGTTTAGTCACTAAATACGTTTAGGGATCATTGTGTAAGCTGGCCTTAATCTTTGACAACGTTTGAAATAGTGCCACGAAATGAGTTACCAAATTATTTGACCTACATTTTCATTCAAATTACAGATAATGGGAGTTCATGAGATGTGGTTACTCTTTTTTGGGGTGCAAATTGCAGTTATTCTGGATTTCAGACTTTTGCATATATTTGTGTCACTTAAGCTACACGCATACTAAATTACAGCACTGTGGGGTCACTAGTGTACCCTGGGAATTTTGTCAAAGTTTAGTTTTTACTATAACACTGTAAGAAACTTGTTAACCAAATATACATTTGTATTCCATATCGTTCGTATTCCAACCGAGAGACCCGCAAGCGTTATCTATTCGCACTTACTACTTGTAAAACGAACGCAGGTGAGCGAGCGCCACTCAATACAATTCCTTAGTTATTTAACGATCATTTCTTGGAAATTGAATTTTTTGCAAGCTCACCCGCCTTGTTTTAGAAAGCAATCAATCAGACAATCCTGTCTGATTGTTTAATTTCAATTTAAAGCGACTACACAAGTTACTCAAGAAGCCTAATCCCTCGTATACATACACATATAACGCTGTAGGTCAACTCTATTGCCATACTTGTGACAGGATATTTAAAACAAAGTTCGGATTAGCGAGCCATATTAGGGCTCACGCTAGAATGTAACTAGTAATAATAATTTAGGTTAATCAAATTAGTTTATATTTAATTTTAGTTTCATTTATTTTGGTTTAGTTTTGTTAAATATTAATTTTAAAACATTTATAGTTAGGGTTGCCGTCATCGAAACCGATGAGGAGGACTATATGTGTATTAAATTTCACGATGATCGGATCAACGCTTCGAAAGTTATCCTTGGACAAACATACATACATACAACGCCGATTTGCCCAAGTTGATTTAGAGATCTCGCTTCGCTCGATCAATAACTTTTATTTTGAGTGTAGTTTGCATTGAGTTTTACCACATACTCGAAATTACACCTTACGCGAAGATTTGGCACCAGATATGTTAGATTTGCTCTTATAAAACTTTAATACAGTTTCTTTGCCAAACGACCTTTTTAACATGCGTTTAGTACATTCTTGTGCCACGAAATGTACCTTATCAATTCAATTCGTCAAAGCGATCACATTTTATGAGGTTTTTATCAGCGCATCCAATTCGCAAAGGCATTATTCAGGATTATCTCTGCAGAGCGTTAGGGGACGTTAAGTCTACCTACTAGTATAAATAGTAATACAGGCTGATCCGAAATAAATATGTTAACCAGAAAACTGCCCATTAAAATGAACAACTATTTGTACAAATTAAAATGTTATTTAGGAAAATATTTCTTGACCTCTTAGTTTGTCTTTTTAGACTTTGCACCTTTTCTAACACGTTCTCATAATTTACAGTCTCGTATGAAATGTTGGACTTACGGCCATTCCCCATAAGCAGCTGATAGGCTTAATAGGGTTCTGAACCAAAATGGTAACAACGGAACTCTTATGGAGCGACTTTGTCCGTCCGTCTGTCACAGCTGATTATCTCAGCAACTACTGAACCTGGCTTGAAATTTGGAATAGTTATATATAATAAATAATAACCTTCGTACTGAATGTAGGAGCCGGCGGAAGATCAGCGCGCTGCGTACTCGTATTTACCAGTGCGTGGCGCATAATGCTGAGCCGGATCCTAGTTTGCGGACGCTCATAACCTGGACGTACTAACTGCCTATGTCTTATTTTATGTTTTCTATTGTTGTTTGTTATATTGTTACTCCTACTATCCTATTATTTTTGTTACTGTGTATGTCTTTGTTTTGTTATGTCTGCAAATAAATTGATGGATCAAATAATTTATTGCACTTATAAAACTAGTAAAAAGGTGAACTTAATGCTAAAGAGCATTCTCTTCCAGATAACCTTTGTGTATTGTAGATAAAGATGTGTAGGTAGTGCACAGGAAAGGGAACTAATGAAAAAATTGCACAGGACTAATAAAATAGCATAGGTACATATTACTTAAATACTTTTTATCATAGACTAAACTTTACCAATATTAAATAAAAATACATATGTACATAACAATAGAAGAAGTGATAAGGAAAGATTATTTGCTCATTTTTGGTCGGTTTGACCGAGAAGGTGCCTATAGATTCTCAATCTGAATGCTTCCACTGAAGTAGCCTCGAAATAGTTTGGTGGCATATTATTTTAGAGACGAGTAGCGGTTATGGTGTAACAGTCAGAATAAATAGCCGTGTTATGCTGTGGATTCATCAATTGGAAACGACGAGACGATCGCACAGCTCAAAAAATGTAATTTCTTTCTTTCTTTCTCTCTTAGTTTACCGGTAACATAACTAGATAGCGCTGCTTAATCAACATAAATAATGTTCGGAAGGAGGAAGGTTCGGAACCCTCAGTCCGCGAGTCCTACTTGTACTTAGGTCTTGTTTTTATCAAACATGTGATACTGTTGAAAACATCGAATTACGAAAAGTCGTCTAACAACCGTAATGATATCATTCCGTTCTCGAACCGAACAGTCTGATACGTGACGATGGTACGCGGCCTAACGCTATGTCTCTTGTACCTTGGGAGAAGGGTAGGTCTTTGGTGTGGGACGCCACGTGCGTCGATACCCTTGCGATATCTCATCTATTTGATACAGCAGTAGGGGCCGGTGCGGCGGCAAATTCAGCCGAATTCTTAGCGGCGCAAATATAAAAGTCTCGACAGAGCTTTGAGCCATTTGGGGATGAGACCCTGGGTCCAAGGGGTACCGGGGCCCATCGCGTTTTTTAAATTATTTCTGGGCGTCTGCTTTGAGCGATGTGTGATCCGAGAGCTGGCGCTTATCTGGTTCAACGCATAAGCGTTACGATTCAGCGGGGTAATGCAGCCAGTGTCTTGGGGACACTTCCGCCTGGTAGTGATCTGGAGCAGTTGAGCTATCTATAGATCGTTTGCAACGGTGTTTAGATGATTCAACTGTTTGAAAATGAAAAATGAAAATGAAAATGAAAATATTTATTTACTACAAAATGCACGTAGGTACATAGCTTAACTTAGGTTACAGTTTTAGTAAGTACAATTCGTAGAGCAGGGTAAACATTTAGAGGTACCTGTCGTCTCCTCACTAGGCTAAGCCTGTATCGAGGAAACATTATAAACAACTTTTCACAAACGAATTCTCGCACAGTAGACAGTAATAATAGTTGTAAAAGCCAATTATGCACCGATTTACTTGATAGATAGGGGAGTTCAAGATAAATAAATATTGTATAATAATTATGTATGTATATAGTACTTATAACAAAAATATATATTGTAAAACTTAAAAATTCCAATGTTTCTTCTATATTTTATTGTGAACAATTGTATATTCTTTCTGTTATTTATATATATATATATATATATTCTACAAAGATTTTTATCTTAATTTAGGTCAATAATGTCGGCGCACACTGTAGAGTTTCTTGGTCCTCTTTTGATCTGACACGCGTTGCAAGAGCTCTTTTGTTTAATCACAAAGGTACCTATAACGTCCGTAGGTGCTCCTAGATAGTAAACGAGCACAGTGTCATGTAGGAACCACCTTTCAGCACAGTCCATACCTCCAGAATTAACATATAAATTGTTTTGAATCCGGCGACCAGCGAGTTAAATTATTTCGTGTACTTCGCGAAATTTACATGGTAATTGCTGAAACTCAAGATTTGTTGTTGAATTTCTGATTGTGATGTTAGACAAATCCTTGTGCTATTAACGAGTTCGCGTTACTTGGCATCTGGTAGTAAGATGAGCCAGATGCTGCTGGTAACTAATTGCGGTTTTAGGCAAATCTATTTTTTGCTGTTCTGAATCTAGAGGGGATATTCGCTCGGGGAATCTCATCAAGGGTTGGGTGTTTGGGATAGACGTTGCTTGCCAAATGGTAGTGTTATTAACTAGGTACCTATATGACATTCATGTACAACGTTTTTAGTTTTTATATCAGATAATATATTTTATGTAAGAATAATCCATTTTATTGGTAATTAAAAGTTCTGTTTTAATATCCCGCTGCGAACACACATCACACCTTACTTAAATAAGTCGCCCACATTAAATATAGATTCGCGAATAGATCTGCATATGGGTGTCTTAGTCCACAGCGTAATGGTGTCCGGGTTGCCAAAGTACTTTAAACTTAAAACTCGATGGGTCTTTGACCAAGTTTAGCTCAAGACTAACGAGAAACCTGCTGCACTATAGCAAATTCAAGATAATAGCGTTTAGGGGCAGCTTTTGATACTTTGCAGCCAAGTGCTGGAATAAACTGACACCACCACTACGAGTTTTCATATATACGTTTATAAACATTTCAAAAGAGTGGTGATAGATAGGCAGAAAACTTGGTTGCGTGGTGCGAACGCCCCCTTTACCTGCTAGTTTTGTAGGTATTTTTTCTTTAATATTATTAATCTAATTTAATTATTAATTTTTTTTTATTTATTGATGATACCAACAGCTTTAATAATACAAAGTGTCTTAAATAGCTAGTTAATGAGATTATACAGCCAATTACAGGTCTCTCTCGATAGAGGTAAATTATCACAAAAAAAGATCCTACAACAGAGAATAATTTAAGATTTTGATAACCATAAAGTTAGTTACTAGTGTAATGAATTACTAAGTGTCAAATAATTTAAATGATTTTCTTGGTAAGATAGTCAATACAAGTCTAGTCAGATATTTAAGTTTAATACATTATTTGTTAATTAAGTGTGGTGTACAAGCTATAAATATATAACTGTCCATCCATGATAAAGCAGTTTTCGGAAACTAAAAAATAAAAATAACGCTAAAAGAAAAACTATAGAACCAAACAGGCATTTAATTACTATTATGGGCACCATACTAAACCAGACACTAAACCTTGTCACTCTTATTACATAAGATACAAAGTTCAGTGTTCCGTGTCAAGCATGATGCCCATAATTTTATTCCGATACGAATGTTTTTATCTTTAATACTATTTTTATAATTTATTCATGTAATTTTTATAATAAATTCACTTGATATTATATTTATATTTGTGTTACACATCACATATCATCATTGATATCACACAATTATAATTTTGCTCTCACAGGGTCTAGTGGGTGATTAAGCGGTCTCGGCAGAATAACAGCGTCAACTTCTAACCCAGTTGACATAATGCTAAGTCGAGGTCCTTTCGCTGCTATACCACACAACATACTTACCTACCTCATGTTTAAAATTAATCATTATATTCTATACTAGCTGACCAATCCGCAGCTTCGCACGCGTAGTTTTCAATAAAAACATTAGCCTCTTATGCGCAGTTGGGTAAAAAGTAGCCTATGTTATTCAAGGTGTATGTAGCTTTCCAATGGTGAAAGAATTTTTGAAATCGGCATAGTAGTTTTTGAGTTTATTTATTACAGACATACACACAAAAATACATAAATACAAATCTTTCCTCTTCATAATATTAATAGTATAGATTATATTGTTTGTTTGTATCTTTGTAGATACTATTTAATAGTTATTTATATGTAAATCATTTATAAATTCATCTGTTGTTAATGTATTATGTGTGCTATTTAGCAAAGAAATGATTGTCTAAATCTAATCTAATGGGGCCAAAATGTCTTTCATCATCATCATCATATCAGCCGTAGGACGTCCACTGCTGGACAAAGGCCTCCCTCATTGATCTCCAGGAACTGCGGTTGGAAGCGGCCTGCATCCAACGCCGACCTGCGGTTCTTACCAAGTCGTCTGCCCATCTTGTGGGTGGACATCCTACGCTGCGCTTGCCGGTCCGTGGCCTCCACTCGAGAACCTTTCGGCCCCATCGACCATCTGTTCTGCGCGCTATATGGCCTGCCCATTGCCACTTGCACTGCTACACCAACGTACTAATCCGTCGGGCAATGTCGGTGACTTGAGTTCTCCTACGTATCTCCTCATTTCTGATTCGATCCCGTAGAGAAACCCCGAGCATAGCCCTGTCCATAGCTCGTTGAGCGACTCTGAGCTTATTCATAAGGCCAATAGTGAAGGACCACGTCTCGGTTCCATATGTCATCACTGGTAACACACACTGATTGTAGACGTTCGTCTTAAGGCACTGAGGTATGTTGGAGCTGCCCATCCGAGTTGGATTCGACGATTGACCTCTTTCTCGAAGTTGGACCTACCTAATTGGACTGTTTGTCCTAGGTATACATACGCGTCGACAACTTCAAGAGCCGAGTTCTCAACCATAACTGGGGCAGGGACGACATGGACATTCGACATGATTTTCGTCTTGTCCATGTTCATTTTAAGTCCTACCCGTTGGGAGACTCGATTGAGGCCTTCGAGCATCGTGCTGAGCTCTTCCATCGACTTTGCCATGACCACAATATCGTCGGCAAACCGAAGGTGAGTGATGTATTCGCCGTTAATATTGATGCCCAGTCCTTTCCATTCCAGAAGCTTGAAGGCATCTTCCAATGCGGTCGTAAACAGTTTCGGAGAGATGACATCTCCCTGTCTTACGCCTCTTTTTAAGGGAATCGCCTTCGAGTTCTGTTCATGTACTCGGACTGACATAGTGGCGTTTTTATACAAACACTTCAACACTTCGATGTACCGATAGTCAATACGGCATCGTTGGAGAGACTCAAGCACTGCCCATGTTTCGATCGAATCGAAGGCTTTCTCATAGTCCACAAACGCGAGACATAGCGGCAAGTTATACTCTTCGGTCTTCTGTATGACTTGCCGCAGCGTATGTATGTGGTCTATGGTACTGTAGCCTTTACGGAACCCGGCTTGTTCGGGAGGCTGGAAGTCATCAAACCGGCGTTCGAGACGGTTCGCGATGACCCTCGAAAACAGCTTATAAACATGGCTCAAAAGCGAGATGGGTCTGTAATTCTTAAGCAAGGTATTGTCACCTTTCTTGAAGAACAGAACCACCACGCCCCCGTTCCATGCTTTTGGCGTCGTACCTTCAAGCAAGGCGGAATTAAAAAGCTTCTGAAGGACTTTAAGTACCGGTGATCCACCCGCTTTCAGAAGCTCTGAAGTGATTCCGTCCTCACCTGGCGCCTTGTCGTTCTTAAGCTGCTTCAAGGCCATCCTGATCTCATACAGGCTGATGTCCGGAATATCTTCGGTATAATGTCGGGTCAGTTTGGCTCTTGGGTCGTTGGCCGCACTGCAAACAGGTTTAGTGACCGAATCGTAGAGCCGTCCATAGAACCTTTCGACTTCCCTTAACACTTCCGCTTTACTTGACGTTATGCTGCCATCTTCCCTCTTCAGCTTCGTCATGCGGCTCTGCCCAATAGAATTATCTCTCGCAAACACTTTGGAGCCTTTATTCCGCTCTATCGTATCTTTAATACGAGATGTATTAAAGGTACGAATATCGTGCCACAAGGATTTCCAAATCTTTTTATTGAGCTGCCTATGTGACTGAGCATCATCGGGAGACTGCAGTTGTAAAGAACGTCGTTCAGCCATGAGGTTAAGGGTGTCATCAGAGAGTTTCTGAGGTCTATTGGTACGGGGGGTCTTAAAGAACTGGGACCCCACCGTATGGACGGTTTCTACGAACCTGTTATTGATCTCGTCCACTGATGCATCTACTTCTAGACAGTCAAAGCGATTTGCAAGTTCGAGTTGAAAGCTCTCGAGGTTTTGGATATGTGCGCGAGTGGGTCGGAGCGTAGATTTCATCAAACGAGACCTTTCAAGTTTAACGTTCATATTCAATGTGGCTCTAACAATTCGGTGATCACTGCCGGTTTTCACCCTGTGAATCACAGAGACATCATTGAATATCCGTTTCTTATTGGTCAAGATGAAATCAATCTCATTTCTCGTGGAACTGTTGGGACTCATCCAGGTCCATTTCCTGTGAGGCGGCTTCTGGAAAAAAGAATTCATCATAAAGAGTCCTTCTTTCTCCAGAAAATCGGCCAGCCTCTGTGCCCTGGGGTTCCGTTGCCCATATCCAAATTGCCCCACTCTCAACTCATCATCGCTTTACATGCCTAGCTTTGCATTGAAGTCCCCCATAACAACAATAAAGTGAGTTTTGTTCGTATGTATGGCTCTACTGATGTCCTCATACATAGACTCTACTTCTTCATCTGGGTGTGAAGAGGTCGGCGCATATACCTGAACGACCTTCAGCGAATATCGCTTAGATATTCTGAGTGTCAGGTACGCTCGACACACTGTCGATGGTGATAATGTTGTTGATGAGTGGACTTGTGAACGAGAAACCCAACACCACCTTGGGACTGTTGGTCGCCTTCCCGGTAGTATAGTAGGTTACCAGACTTAAGGGATATCGTGTCCTCGCCCTCTCTACGGACTTCTGATAACCCCAAAATGTCCCAGTGTAATCTACTAATTTCTTCTTCCAGCTCAACAATCTTTTCGTCTGTCCTCAAAGTGCGGATGTTGTGTGTTACCAGGGCCAATGGTCGTCGTAGGGTTTGGTAGCCGATCGTCTCCCGGGGATTCTTAGCACCCCTGGCCCCGCCATTACCGTGACTGCTACCGTAGCCAGGATTAGCGGGGCCGCCGGGGACTCGGGGCCTGGTTTTATGTTGCAATATCATGAGGGGGTTGTTGCCATACTCACCACGCTTGGCAGGCGGGTTGGCGAGCGCAGTATAGGTATTGAAAACACGAAAAGACGCTGCTGCCCATCTTTCGGAAGTATCCCTTAGCAAACTCCTACTGCATCCACGGGCAAGAGCGGAGTAAAATGTCTTTAATAACAATAAATATTTTCATGACCAAAATACAGAAGCAACAGTTGAATCAACTAAAGACCGTTGCAAACGATCTATAGATAGCTCAACTGCTCCAGATCACTACAAGGTGGAAGTGTCTCTAAGAATCTGACTGCATTGCCCCGCTGAATTGCAATGCTTATGCATTTACCCAGATAAGCGCCAGCTCTCGGATCACACGTCGCTTCGACAAGACGCCCAGAAAGAATTTTGAAGACGCGATGGGCCCCGTTAACCAATAAACCCAGGGTCTCGACCACAAATGCCTCAAACACGTGAGCTCTGTCGAGACTTCTATATTTGCGCCACTTGAGATCTTCGGCTGAAATTGCCGCCGCACCGGCTCCAACTGCAGACAGATGAGATGGCACAAGGGTATCGACGCACATGCCGTCCCACACCAAAGGCCTACCATTATCCCAAGGTATAAGTGTCATACCGTCAGGCCTCTTACCATCGTCACATATCAGACCGTTCGGTTTGAGAACGGCTGGAACGTTGACGCTGCAAAAAGCCCGGCGGATGATATCATCTATGTCTATGTCTAAAAGGAGATAACTACGAATTGTTGGTTTATAAATGGTAGCTAGGTCATACAAAACAAATACTATAATGTAATTATTTAACAAGGTCAGGTTCTAATCTCACTAAAAAATAATAATAAGAAAATAAGCGCCTTTAAAAGAAGTTTAACAGTTTTTCTCAAATTACAGAGCAATAAAAACTAAACTTTGCAAGGGCTAAGCCGCATTTATTAATAGTAAGATGACAGACGTTAAATAGAAGTATATTTCTTCTGACATTAGAAGCAACCCTTGAAGTTACTAATTACGAAACTTACTTTGTCACAAATTAAAGGTTACTAACACGACTGGACATCATAAAATCGATAGAACTCAGAAACCCCACATTTAAACTCAATTAGAAGGGCTTTGATGACGAATCCCAAAAGAGGGGTCTAACTTTCAGCGATCTGAAATACATTAAATCTGGGTTTAATCAATTTTGTACACACAAACCTATCTACTATATGATATACTAAGCTATCTATCTAAACTGGCCTTCAAAACTTAGTAACTACATTTTTTAAATTGCAATTTCTCGTAAACTATAGAAATCAAAGTTTTGAAATAAATAAAAACGTTTTATAGCAAATTTCATCAGTTTTCTTTAAATTAATAGTTTATTTTACATTAGTAACGTTTTTAACATAAAAAAAGATAAAAACAAAAAAATAGCCGTGTTTAACTTACTGGAAAAAACTTATACAAGTATGTATAAACACAGGAACAGTTACTACCCGGGCACGATCTACCGTGGCCAGTCTGGAAGTCTTTAAACAGCCTCCGCACCCAGGTTGGCCACAGCAGACAGGATATGTGCAAATGGGGATTCAGGGACTCTAACTTAACGCAGTGCGACTGTGGTGATCCCGCGCAGTCAATGCAGCACTTGCTAATGTACCCTTTGAACACCTACACGATGGAGGACCTAATAACCGCCTCGCCTAATGCTATTGTTGTGGCCAAACACCTCTCCAACATACTATAAATGAAAACGTAGAACTCTTGACACGCTAAGAAGAAGAAGAAGAAGTATGTTTTATGCCTTATTTACATTTTAATAACTGGTATTGCCTCCTCGGGCTCTCTTTACAGCTTCGAGCCGGTTTGGCATACTGAAGACAAGGTTTCAGAAGCGACTTTGGGCAATATTCTCGCAGTTTTCCATCAGGGCCTGTTTTAGGGTCATGACGGTGATAGAAGGTGGTCTGCGGCTGTGATCAGGACTTTTTGATGGCCAAGCCATTAAGTTGATACCAACCTGAATATACTCTTGTACGACCCTAGCGGTGTGTGGGCGGGCATATTTATTACATATGGGCGATAGATCGATCCTGCATCCGTTGCATTCAAATTACAGGAGTTCATGTAAATTGGTTACACTTTTTTGGGATAAAAATTGCAGTTTTTCTGGATTTCAGACTTTTCTTTATATTTGTGTCACTAAAGCTACATACATACCAAATTTCAGCACTGTGGGGTCACTGGTGTACCCTATGAATTTTGTCAAAGTTCAGTTTTTATTATGGCAAATAGCTTAAAAACGACAACATTTAAACTAAAAATAACAACGGGGTCAAAATGTACTCACATAGACCTTTTATTAAACGTGATATTTGACCGGGTAGTCCTATTTTGGTTTTTTTACCCCTCTTGAACCCTAATAACCCTAAACCCCCCCACATTTTTAGCTTATTGAGTCACACCAAAAATATGTCATCACTACCTATCTATATACCAAATTTCACGATGATCGGATAAATGCTTCGAAAGATATCCTCGGACAAACAAACATAGATACATACATACAACGACGATTTACCCAAGTTGATTTCGAGACTTCGCTTCGCTCAATCAATTAGAAAAATATTATATTTACATTATCTCTTTTAAATACAAAATAAACAGACATGCATTTTCTGGACTCAGGCTCAAACCACTGGATCGAGCTACACAACCCACAAGTACCCCTTCCAATTTCAACTGAGCGACATTACATGCCAAGACTTGTTCAAGAGGCAATTGAGATTACCGGCTACATCCCGTTTTGTAAACCTCATATCATACATAAACATTACATCCCGTTTGGGATACATTGAATAAATAAATATTGCTGGACATTTCAAACTGCGCTGTCTAACCCCAAACTAAGCAGAGCTTGTACTAAGGAAACTAGATAATAAACTGGATCAAGAAAGAACACAGTTTACTGGGCTTCAGTTCCACTATTATCTCCATTGATAGGACCACGAGTTAAACATATGGTTACGAGCTGAGGGTTCGGGATAAAGTAATTAAAATGAATCTAACCAAAATAACTTTTATTCAACACTGAAATGATAAATACACGAACTTAATCACAACACGGTCGCACAATAAACCACTAAAAGTCACCGAAATGTTCGCACGTATCGCTAAATCCAGACAGACTCTGCGGACGTTTCTACGCACTATTTATACCGCGCATTATTTCCAGAACCTTCTCGATGTTTCTACTAGTTACTAGAAAAGTGTAGGTATTTGGACTAATTACTATTTCTTAATCTGTGCAACTGTAGGTAAAAACGTGGTATGTAGGTAAAAGTTTGGTGTGTTATATTCCACACCAAGTATTACCTATGCTGTGACACAGTAGGTATAACTTCGAGAAGCCGACTGTTACTTTACTATTACTTATTCTATAACAGCCTCGGCGTAACAATATTTCATTACATACCAACTTAGTAGGTGCTTATGTAAAAATCACCGAGATCTAATCAGAAATGAGGAGGTTCTTGGACGAACCAAAGTCACCGACAACACAAGAATTAGCAAGCTGAAGTGGGAGTAGGCGGGGCACATAGCTCGAAGACCTGATGGCCGTTGGGGCAGAAAGGTTCTCGACTGGAAATTACGCACTGGAAAGCGCAGCGTGGGACGGCTCCCACTAGATGGAACGACGATCTGATAAAGGTTGCTGGGAGCCGTCCAGCAGTAGACATAATTTGGCTGACATCACGCTCTGCGGCGCACCACCGCTATATGGTAGAAATACCTCCCTTTCGCACAAAGCGGTTCTCTTCGACCATTATTATGCGCACCGCCAAAGAGTGGAACGCCTTGCCAGAGTCTGAGTTTCCTGATAACTACACCCTGGGAATCTTTAAGTGGCGAGTGAATAGGTTTCTTCTAGGCAAAAGCGTGTACCATCGTAGACTGCATCATCGCTTATTATCAGACGAGATCGTGGTCAAACGTAAGCTTGAAATGTATAATAAAAAATATGATGATGATGATGTAAAAAATAAAGACTTCAACTTTTCTCACGCACGGTTCAACATATTTGGTGACCCCAATAACACACTTTCACTGGATTTACAAAAACATCTTCGGTATTTAGATTTACGTGAGGTATTCGGTAGGTACCAACTTAAATTGTGTGACCCTTGTTTTAGATATTTCGGTCGCTGTCACCTAACCACATTCAGGGTGACAACTTGGATTCCCTGTAAAGGTACTTTTCTAGTTGGAAATTGGAAAATTAAGTAGGAATAGCAGATAGTGTTAACTTTTTCACTAGGTAAATTCTATTTAATTAGGAAGTTTTAAAAGTTTAAACAACAATCCAAGGGTAGGTAAGAGGTAGATATGAAAATATTGATACTCAGAACTCCTTCGCACAGCATTTCCTTTTGCAGCGCTTCTTTTACTGTCCAGGCTGTTCGGCTGTGGAATGCTCTGCCTAAAGAAATAAGACGGTCATCCTCCTTACACACCTTCAAGTTGAAGGAGATTCACCATTACCTGACGATGTCATCTTCCTAGCGTTATTTATTTACTATTTAAGTATTTATTTTATCTGTTAGTATAGTTTGCTATATGTATATATAACTATATATTAGTCTATTTTACAAGTATATTAAGTATAAGAATTAAAACTTCATTATATTTTTTTTTACCTAAGAATATCATCATCATCATCATATCAGCCGTAGGACGTCCACTGCTGGACAAAGGCCTCCCTCATTGATCTCCAGGAACTGCGGTTGGAAGCGGCCTGCATCCAACGCCGACCTGCGGTTCTTACCAAGTCGTCTGCCCATCTTGTGGGTGGACGTCCTACGCTGCGCTTGCCGGTCCGTGGCCTCCACTCGAGAACCTTTCGGCCCCATCGGCCATCTGTTCTGCGCGCTATATGGCCTGCCCATTGCCACTTCAACGTGCTAATCCGTCGGGCTATGTCGGTGACTTGAGTTCTCCTACGTATCTCCTCATTTCTGATTCGATCCCGTAGAGAAACCCCGAGCATAGCCCTCTCCATAGCTCGTTGAGCGACTCTGAGCTTATTCATAAGGCCAATAGTGAAGGACCACGTTTCGGTTCCATATGTCATCACTGGTAACACACACTGATTGTAGACTTTCGTCTTAAGGCACTGAGGTATGTTGGACGAAAAGACGTTGCGAAGTTTCCCAAACGCTGCCCATCCGAGTTGGATTCGACGATTGACCTCTTTCTCGAAGTTGGACCTACCTAATTGGACTGTTTGTCCTAGGTATACATACGCGTCGACAACTTCAAGAGCCGAGTTCTCAACCATAACTGGGGCAGGGACGACATGGACATTCGACATGATTTTTGTCTTGTCCATGTTCATTTTAAGTCCTACCCGTTGGGAGACTCGATTGAGGCCTTCGAGCATCGTGCTGAGCTCTTCCATCGACTTTGCCATGACCACAATATCGTCGGCAAACCGAAGGTGAGTGATGTATTCGCCGTTAATATTGATGCCCAGTCTTTTCCATTCCAGAAGCTTGAAGGCATCTTCCAATGCGGTCGTAAACAGTTTCGGAGAGATGACATCTCCCTGTCTTACGCCTCTTTTTAAGGGAATCGCCTTCGAGCTCTGTTCGTGTACTCGGACTGACATAGTGGCGTTTTTATACAAGCACTTCAACACTTCGATGTACCGATAGTCAATACGGCATCGTTGGAGAGACTCAAGCACTGCCCATGTTTCGATCGAATCGAAGGCTTTCTCATAGTCCACAAACGCGAGACATAGCGGCAAGTTATACTCTTCGGTCTTCTGTATGACTTGCCGCAGCGTATGTATGGTACTGTCATGGTCTATGGTACTGTAGCCTTAACGGAACCCGGCTTGTTCGGGAGGCTGGAAGTCATCAAACCTGCGTTCGAGACGGTTCGCGATGACCCTCGAAAACAGCTTATAAACATGGCTCAAAAGCGAGATGGGTCTATAATTCTTAAGCAAGGTGTTGTCACCTTTCTGGCCGTAGCCGTGTGCTTGAAGAACAGAACCACCACGCCCCCGTTCCATGCTTTTGGCGTCGTACCTTCAAGCAAGGCGGAATTAAAAAGCTTCTGAAGGACTTTAAGTACCGGTGCTCCACCCGCTTTCAGAAGCACTGAAGTGATTCCGTCCTCACCCGGCGCCTTATCGTTCTTAAGCTGCTTTAAGGCCATCCTGATCTCATACAGGCTGATGTCCGGAATATCTTCGGTATAATGTCGGGTCAGTTTGGCTCTTGGGTCGTTGGCCGCACTGCAATCAGGTTTAGTGACCGAATCGTAGAGCCGTCCATAGAACCTTTCGACTTCCCTTAACACTTCCGCTTTACTTGACGTTATGCTGCCATCTTCCCTTTTCAGCTTCGTCATGCGGCTCTGCCCAATAGAATTATCTCTCGCGAACACTTTGGAGCCTTTATTCCGCTCTATCGTATCTTTAATACGAGATGTATTAAAGGTACGAATATCGTGCCGCAAGGATTTCCAAATCTTTCTATTGAGCTGCCTATGTGACTGAGCATCATCGGGAGACTGCAGTTGCAAAGAACGTCGTTCAGCCATGAGGTTAAGGGTGTCATCAGAAAGTTTCTGAGGTCTATTGGTACGGGGGGTCTTAAAGAACTGGGACCCCACCGTATGGACGGTTTCAACGAACCTGTTATTGATCTCGTCCACTGATGCATCTACTTCTAGACAGTCAAAGCGATTTGCAAGTTCGAGTTGAAAGCTCTCGAGGTTTTGGATATGTGCGCGAGTGGGTCGGAGCGTAGATTTCATCAAACGGGACCTTTCAAGTTTAACGTTCATATTCAATGTGGCTCTAACAATTCGGTGATCACTGCCGGTTTTCACCCTGTGAATCACAGAGACATCATTGAATATCCGTTTCTTGTTGGTCAAGATGAAATCAATCTCATTTCTCGTGGAACCGTTGGGACTCATCCAGGTCCATTTCCTGTGAGGCGGCTTCTGGAAAAAAGAATTCATCATAAAGAGTCCTTCTTTCTCCAGAAAATCGGCCAGCCTCTGTCCCCTGGGGTTCCGTTGCCCATATCCAAATTGCCCCACTCTCAACTCATCATCGCTTCTCATGCCTAGCTTTGCATTGAAGTCCCCCATAACAACAATAAAGTGAGTTTTGTTCGTATGTATGGCTCTACTGATGTCCTCATACATAGACTCTACTTCTTCATCTGGGTGTGAAGTGGTCGGCGCATATACCTGAACGACCTTCAGCGAATATCGCTTAGATATTCTGAGTGTCAGGTACGCGACCCTGCTCGACACACTGTCGATGGTGATAATGTTGTTGATGAGTGACTTGTGAACGAGAAACCCAACACCACCTTGGGACTGTTGGTCGCCCTCCCGGTAGTATAGTAGGTTACCAGACTTAAGGGATATCGTGTCCTCGCCCTCTCTACGGACTTCTGATAACCCCAAAATGTCCCAGTGTAATCTACTAATTTCTTCTTCCAGCTCAACAATCTTTTCGTCTGTCCTCAAAGTGCGGATGTTGTGTGTTACCAGGGCCAGTGGTCGTCGTAGGGTTTGGTAGCCGATCGTCTCCCGGGGATTCTTAGCACTCCTGGCCCCGCCGTTACCATGACTGCTACCGTAGCCAGGATTAGCGGGGCCGCCGGGGACTCGGGGCCTGGCTTTATGTTGTAAATTCATGAGGGGGTTGTTGCCATACTCGCCACGCTTGGCAGGCGGGTTGGCGAGCGCAGTATAGGTATTGAAAACACGAAAAGACGCTGCTGCCCATCTTTCGGAGGTATCCCTTAGCAGACTCCTACTGCATCCACGGGCAAGAGCGGAGGGGCAACATTCTATTGCCGGCGCCCCACGGCATACTTACTTATTCTTCATACCTAAGAATAATGTGTACCTAAATGTATCCTCCAAAATACACCGCACTCCGTATCTTCGTAAATTTCCAAAGATTGCCTGGAAGAGGCCACTTATTTTTGTATTATTTCTGTTTGTGTGGTAATTCAATAATGAGTTATCTATCTAATATTATACAAGTACCTAAGTAGTAGGTATAAGATAAGATAAGATAAGATAACTCTTTATTGTACACCAAAGTAAAATACAGTACATAAGTCTTACAAATAGACTTAGTACAATGGGCGGTCTTATCGCTAAAAGCGATCTCTTCCAGACAACCTTTGTATGGACAGGATAAAAATGTAACACATGACGGCGGTGCATCTATATAAATTTAAAAACATATCTACATACTATAAACCTAAATTACCAGTAATAACACAAATTTAATTTAAATAAACAACTCTAAAAGTGGTTATGATGAATTAACAAGCAGCTACAACTTCAACACAAGGACAGATAATGGGTGTGCACTTTTGTTTTAAAATTACTAATAGACTTGGATGTTCTTATAAAGAGGGGCAAAAAGTTCCACAATCGTACGGCTGTTACAGTGAAGGATCGACTATAAAACTCTGTCGTATGGACAGGAGTTTTAAGTTGGAGGGAATCTGAAGAACGCAAATTGCGATCATTAGCCTGGTGGAGAAACTCAAAACGCTCCTTAAGATAGAAGGGAGAAGAAGGGTTAAAAAGGATGTTATACAAAAGGGACAGTATGTGTGCATTCCGGCGAAGACGGATGGAGAGCCACTTGAGCTTTGTGCGAAAATCAGAAATATGGTCATACTTGCGCAAGCCAAATATGAACCGAATACAGAGGTTTTGAAGGCGCTCAAGTTTGCTCAGTTGGGCTTCAGTGATGTCAAGATATAATACATTATTATATAATTATAGGTACTTCATAAATCATAATGCTAGAACGGCTGTGATAAAAATTAAGTACCCAATCTATGTATTTCGTATGATATTGAGGCCAGCTTGCACAACGACCCCTAAACGTATTTAGCGATTAAAGATATTTAAATTTGACATATAAGTATGATTTGTCAACTTCTTCAATCGACTAAATACGTTTAGGGATCGTTGTGCAAGCCGGCCTCAATATCATACGAAATACATCGATTGGGTCATCATCATCATCATCATATCAGCCGTAGGACGTCCACTGCTGGACAAAGGCCTCCCTCATTGATCTCCAGGAACTGCGGTTGGAAGCGGCCTGCATCCAACGCCGACTTGCGGTTCTTACCAAGTCGTCTGCCCATCTTGTGGGTGGACGTCCTACGCTGCGCTTGCCGGTCCGTGGCCTCCACTCGAGAACCTTTCGGCCCCATCGGCCATCTGTTCTGCGCGCTATATGGCCTGCCCATTGCCACTTCAACGTGCTAATCCGTCGGGCTATGTCGGTGACTTGAGTTCTCCTACGTATCTCCTCATTTCTGATTCGATCCCGTAGAGAAACCCCGAGCATAGCCCTCTCCATAGCTCGTTGAGCGACTCTGAGCTTATTCATAAGGCCAATAGTGAAGGACCACGTTTCGGTTCCATATGTCATCACTGGTAATACACACTGATTGTAGACTTTCGTCTTAAGGCACTGAGGTATGTTGGACGAAAAGACGTTGCGAAGTTTCCCAAACGCTGCCCATCCGAGTTGGATTCGACGATTGACCTCTTTCTCGAAGTTGGACCTACCTAATTGGACTGTTTGTCCTAGGTATACATACGCGTCGACAACTTCAAGAGCCGAGTTCTCAACCATAACTGGGGCAGGGACGACATGGACATTCGACATGATTTTTGTCTTGTCCATGTTCATTTTAAGTCCTACCCGTTGGGAGACTCGATTGAGGCCTTCGAGCATCGTGCTGAGCTCTTCCATCGACTTTGCCATGACCACAATATCGTCGGCAAACCGAAGGTGAGTGATGTATTCGCCGTTAATATTGATGCCCAGTCCTTTCCATTCCAGAAGCTTGAAGGCATCTTCCAATGCGGTCGTAAACAGTTTCGGAGAGATGACATCTCCCTGTCTTACGCCTCTTTTTAAGGGAATCGCCTTCGAGCTCTGTTCGTGTACTCGGACTGACATAGTGGCGTTTTTATACAAGCACTTCAACACTTCGATGTACCGATAGTCAATACGGCATCGTTGGAGAGACTCAAGCACTGCCCATGTTTCGATCGAATCGAAGGCTTTCTCATAGTCCACAAACGCGAGACATAGCGGCAAGTTATACTCTTCGGTCTTCTGTATGACTTGCCGCAGCGTATGTATGTGGTCTATGGTACTGTAGCCTTTACGGAACCCGGCTTGTTCGGGAGGCTGGAAGTCATCAAGCCTGCGTTCGAGACGGTTCGCGATGACCCTCGAAAACAGCTTATAAACATGGCTCAAAAGCGAGATGGGTCTATAATTCTTAAGCAAGGTGTTGTCACCTTTCTTGAAGAACAGAACCACCACGCCCCCGTTCCATGCTTTTGGCGTCGTACCTTCAAGCAAGGCGGAATTAAAAAGCTTCTGAAGGACTTTAAGTACCGGTGCTCCACCCGCTTTCAGAAGCTCTGAAGTGATTCCGTCCTCACCCGGCGCCTTGTCGTTCTTAAGCTGCTTTAAGGCCATCCTGATCTCATACAGGCTGATGTCCGGAATATCTTCGGTATAATGTCGGGTCAGTTTGGCTCTTGGGTCGTTGGCCGCACTGCAAACAGGTTTAGTGACCGAATCGTAGAGCCGTCCATAGAACCTTTCGACTTCCCTTAACACTTCCGCTTTACTTGACGTTATGCTGCCATCTTCCCTCTTCAGCTTTGTCATGCGGCTCTGCCCAATAGAATTATCTCTCGCGAACACTTTGGAGCCTTTATTCCGCTCTATCGTATCTTTAATACGAGATGTATTAAAGGTACGAATATCGTGCCGCAAGGATTTCCAAATCTTTCTATTGAGCTGCCTATGTGACTGAGCATCATCGGGAGACTGCAGTTGTAAAGAACGTCGTTCAGCCATGAGGTTAAGGGTGTCATCAGAGAGTTTCTGAGGTCCATTGGTACGGGGGTCTTAAATAACTGGGACCCCACCGTATGGACGGTTTCTACGAACCTGTTATTGATCTCGTCCACTGATGCATCTACTTCTAGACAGTCAAAGCGATTTGCAAGTTCGAGTTGAAAGCTCTCGAGGTTTTGGATATGTGCGCGAGTGGGTCGGAGCGTAGATTTCATCAAACGGGACCTTTCAAGTTTAACGTTCATATTCAATGTGGCTCTAACAATTCGGTGATCACTGCCGGTTTTCACCCTGTGAATCACAGAGACATCATTGAATATCCGTTTCTTGTTGGTCAAGATGAAATCAATCTCATTTCTCGTGGAACCGTTGGGACTCATCCAGGTCCATTTCCTGTGAGGCGGCTTCTGGAAAAAAGAATTCATCATAAAGAGTCCTTCTTTCTCCAGAAAATCGGCCAGCCTCTGTCCCCTGGGGTTCCGTTGCCCATATCCAAATTGCCCCACTCTCAACTCATCATCGCTTCTCATGCCTAGCTTTGCATTGAAGTCCCCCATAACAACAATAAAGTGAGTTTTGTTCGTATGTATGGCTCTACTGATGTCCTCATACATAGACTCTACTTCTTCATCTGGGTGTGAAGAGGTCGGCGCATATACCTGAACGACCTTCAGCGAATATCGCTTAGATATTCTGAGTGTCAGGTACGCGACCCTGCTCGACACACTGTCGATGGTGATAATGTTGTTGATGAGTGACTTGTGAACGAGAAACCCAACACCACCTTGGGACTGTTGGTCGCCCTCCCGGTAGTATAGTAGGTTACCAGACTTAAGGGATATCGTGTCCTCGCCCTCTCTACGGACTTCTGATAACCCCAAAATGTCCCAGTGTAATCTACTAATTTCTTCTTCCAGCTCAACAATCTTTTCGTCTGTCCTCAAAGTGCGGATGTTGTGTGTTACCAGGGCCAGTGGTCGTCGTAGTGTTTGGTAGCCGATCGTCTCCCGGGGATTCTTAGCACCCCTGGCCCCGCCGTTACCGTGACTGCTACCGTAGCCAGGATTAGCGGGGCCGCCGGGGACTCGGGGCCTGGTTTTATGTTGCACTATATCCATAAGGGGGTTCTTGCCATAATCGCCACGCTTGGCAGGCGGGTTGGCGAGCGCAGTATAGGTATTGAAAACACGAAAAGACGCTGCTGCCCATCTTTCGGAGGTATCCCTTAGCAGACTCCTACTGCATCCACGGGCAAGAGCGGAGGGGCAACATTCTATTGCCGGCGCCCCACGGCATACTTACTTATTCTTCATACCTAAGAATATATGTGTACCTAAATGTATCCTCCAAAATACACTGCACTCCGTATCTTCGTAAATTTCCAAAGATTGCCTGGAAGAGGCCACTTATTTTTGTATTATTTCTGTTTGTGTGGTAATTCAATAATGAGTTATCTATCTAATATTATACAAGTACCTAAGTAGTAGGTATATATAATACATTATTATATAATTATAGGTACTTCATAAATCATAATGCTAGAACGGCTGTGATAAAAATTAAGTACCCAATCTATGTATTTCGTATGATATTGAGGCCAGCTTGCACAACGACCCCTAAATGTATTTAGCGATTAAAGATATTTAAATTTGACATATAAGTATGATTTGTCAACTTCTTCAATCGACTAAATACGTTTAGGGATCGTTGTGCAAGCCGGCCTCAATATCATACGAAATACATCGATTGGGTACTTAACTTTTATCACAGCCGTTCTAGCATTATGATTTACGTTTGGATGATCTACAGATATTTGTTCCGGGTTGTTTCTCTATATATTATATGTATGTATTTACAAAAAAAATGTATATAAGTATGCTATCAGTTATCTGGTTCCCATAGTACAAGCTCTGCTTAGTTTGGGGCTAGATAGCGCTGTGTGAAATGTCCGGAAATATATATTTATATTTAATTTAAAAAAGCATCGTTACGCAAGTAACTTATAAGGAACAGACATAAATTATTAGATGAATGTAAGGTATTACCTAACCGAGGTACCCACTTTATTTTTTACTTAGAAACATGCAAACAAGACTACCATCAAAAGTACATAGATTTCAAAGTTTCGCTTCAAAACATTTGCTGATTGATGGATCGATAGGGGCTGAAAAATTTGGACCTTCGTCAGCTGTCACTGGCCAGCACTCGGTAGAAATTTAATTTGCCGCCGTGTTAAAGCTTAAGCGTAATTGAATAAGTTAGGTGCCCACTATTTTGGGATCCAGGTAAGTATTAAATAGTGGTTTGAGATAACATACCTTTAATCGATAGTATAACGATAAATCCATACAAATCTAAAACAGGGTGTTTGGTAATATACTGACGATATTCAAGTGACGGTTAGTCAAAACATAAAAAAAAGACTTCTCGAAAAAAAAAACGACTAGTTATATTAACAAATTTTAAAGAAAATCGACTAAGTTTAGGTGATTGATTCGATATAAAACTTACTGCCTACTCTTGCAATCGACATTCAAAGCCGATTTGATATCTCTTTCGAAAATGGCTGAGGGTTTTAGGTTAGAAAGGGAGAACAAGAGATATCTCTAGACGTCACCAATACAGTATCTGTGGTTAGATGGCAAGCAGATAGCTACAACCTGAGTATCTTTAAGTCGCGAGTGAATAGGTTTCTTCTAGGCAAGCGTGTACCATCGTAGACTGCATCATCGCTTACCATCAGGCGAGATCGTGGTTAAACGCAAACCTATAATATATATATAAAAAAAAAACATTATGCAATAGCACAACTTGTTTAATAAAGTGTTTGTTTTATCATGCCAAAATAAATTTCACATTTCTATGGTAAGCATTTCACAAATTTATTTATTATGCTCATTAAAATACCCCTTTTCCTTTTTGTGCGTATATTATCAAACACTATATATATAAATATAAAAAAGTAGCTCACTCATTCACTCACTCACTCACTCACTCATCACGATATCTCCGAATCTACAAGGTGTATTGCGACTATGAAATTTGGTTTGTATATTTGTCTGTACGTAGGCGCTCACAGATAGATAGATAGATACCTCTTTATTGAATTACTACACGAACAGAAATAATACAAAAATAATTACTAGGCTAGAATAAATCAGGCAAAACAGGTGCGGCCTTATCGCTGAAAGCCGGACCTCTTTAAGGTAAGAGTGAATAGGTTTCTTCTAGACCTTCGTGCTTCATCTTAGACCACATCATCGCTTACCATCAGGTGATATTGTGGTCAAACGAAGATATATCCAGTTTAAAAAAAGCTATATCTGCCAGGCAACGTTTAGATGAAATGGAATATACGAGAGAAAGGTGTGTGCTTTGGAGGAAACATTTACATACTTTTAGGTCTAATAAAATAAGATAAAGTATTAATCCTAATACTTATAATACTTACAAAATCACACTAATATTATAAATGTGAAAGTTTATTTATTTGTTTGTTTGTTACTAAATCACGTCGTAACGGCAAAACCGATTTCGATCAAATTTGGTATGTACGTAGATTATAACCTGGATTACCACATAGGCTACCTTTTATCCCATAAATCAGTTTCCATGGCATAAAAATGGGGTGTCAAGTTGCAATAGCGAGTTTAGTTTTATTTCTAGGTTACCTACATATTTAGTAGTGATACGCGTACAAAGTCACGGGCAACAGCTAGTAGACTAATATATAGGCATATACATATAGCAAACTATTCTCATAGATAAAAACTTAAATTCTTAGATAAAAACAAAAAGGGAAGATACGGTACGCGCTTACATTGCTAATAGTCAAACTAGACCCTGCTGCACTACATAGATAATCTGACGCACACGTTTATAAAGTAAGTTACATCACGTTATTACGTGGAGTGTCAACCCGGTGAGCGAGACAGAGCGAAGAGCCTATGTTTAGTGCAAGCGAGAGAGAATCAATTGTTAGTTGCGGCACCGAGTCGCCGATTGTGACTGAAGCGAAATTGTGTGCGTGAACCTAATTTGAGCAGCCCACTTGCGAGACGCTTGTGCCGTATCTACCCTTTTTATTTTTATCAAAACTTAAAATGTAAATAAATAACGCTAAGAGGATGAGGATGTTGGATGGTAAACAGAACGCGCGTCGTGTTATTTTGCTCTTAAAAATAAATCGAAAACAGTGGTAAAAAGTCATAGTTTATGTTTTAATTTTGGTGTGCCTCTTCAAGCAAGCTTCAAGGAATATACTTACGTAATTATTATAACCGTAAGTCTTAAGATAAACTGATAACTACGATCATTACGAAAATAAATCGATAAAACAATCTGTGTTCGCGGACGACGTTTCAACTAGAACCAATAAGGCGTAAGCGACGCGATCTGCATGGCGCTTACGACTGTTTAGTCGTGCACTTTTTTACCCAGCGATTAGAAGTCTACCGCACGTTGTTTTAGTGTCAGACGAGTGCATTGATTCAACAAAAAGTAATTCAAGCAAGTTGCAATTTTGCAATGTCGGAACCTCCAGATTCCATTGATTGGGGATGCTGTGGTGCAGATGCGGAGAATAATGATTACGTCCTCTGTAGTATCTGTTACAAGGGGTATCATCTTGATTGTATGGCATCGACTGGCACAGTCATAAACGCAGGTCAAGAAGTGCTGCCTGACTGGGTTTGCCCCCTATGCAGTAATCAATCGAGAGGCCGCAACAGTGACAACACCCCATTACGGTCTGTGAAGAATACCAAGACTAGACCTCATAAAAGAGCAGCATTAAATTCGCCCCCCAAGGCTGACTCTGGATTGACTCGTGATGACGTCAGAGATGTAGTTCAGGAGCTATTCACTAAAGAAATGGATAATTTATTTATTCGCCTTGGCCAACAAATAAGATCTACCATAGCAGCTGAATTGGCACCTATCAAGAAAGATATTTTGGAGTTAAGGGCATCGATTGATTTTACCAGGGAACGATGTGAAGTCGTAATTAAGGAACAAAGTTGCATAACTGACGAAATAAAGGACATTCACGCGGAAAATGCCTCGCTACGATTAGAGAATATGAACCTAACTTCCAAACTCAATCAGCTGGAGCAGTATGCCAGAGGAAACAATATCGAGATCCAATGCGTTCCTGAGAAGAACAATGAAAACGTTGTCACTATTGTCAAGAAAATAAGCAATATTATTGATTGCGATATTAATGATGAAAATATTTCAAGATGTAGCCGCATAGCAAAAATTAATTCTAAGAGCGCTAGGCCTCGATCCATTGTGGTCCAGTTCAACTCGCCAAGGGTTCGAGACACGTTTCTGGCGTCGTCAATAAAGTTCAATAAGTCGAACCCAAATAACAGGCTCAACAGCTCCCACATCGGATTAACTGGAGAGAAGACCTCAATCTTCGTCGTGGAGCACCTTTCTGCTTCGAACAAAGCTCTTCACTCGTCTGCCAGGTCAGCGGCCAAGGATAAAGGCTATAAGTTCGTCTGGGTGCGCAATGGGAGAATATATATGAGAAAAACCGAAAATTCGGATTATAAAATTATAAAAAACTTGGATTCTCTAAATAATCTGGAGTAATAGCCACATTTTGTAAGACTAAGTATATCCACTGTGTGTAGTGGAAGAATAAATATACTAAGGACTTATTATTATAATATACTAACACCATCCACACTAATGGAATCACTAAAGGTGTACTATCAAAATGTCCGAGGCTTGAGAACGAAAACCCATACATTTTATCGCAATCTTTGTTGTTCTTGTTACGATGTGATAATCCTTACTGAGACGTGGCTAAATGTAGGTGTTCTATCAACTGAACTATTTGACGATAACTACGTGGTCTATAGGAGGGATAGAGAGACGTCAGGGTTTTGCAGTGATATAGATGGAGGAGGTGTTATTATTGCTGTTTCTAAGCAAATAAACTCAGCCCGAATGCAAAATTGGGAGTGTAAATGCGAAGACGTGTGGGTGACTATTGATCTTCCTAGTAAAAATGGCACTCGGAAGGTTGCTTTTTGTTCTGTATACTTCTCTCCACCCGTGAAAAGACCAATACTAGACCATTTTATAGCAAATTGCAATGAAGTCCTAGAAAATTGTGATTTTCCAGTATGTGTAGTTGGTGACTTTAATTTAAGGCGTATTGATTGGCACTCTGTTGATCGCTCTTCTTCAGATGTTACAGGGTTAGCGCTGACTTCTTTAGAACATGCACTAGTTGACTTTGCATTTTTAAATAATTTCAAACAGCATAACACCTTTGTTAATAATCAGAATAAAATACTTGACCTTGTTTTTACAAATATTTCATCATGTCATGTTGACGCTGTCCAAGATCCGCTCGTTCGAGTAGATCCACTTCACCCTCCCATACATTTGTCAATTGATCTTTTATCTAAAGACAACATTAAATACAAAGACGATATCCGAATCCCAAATTTTAGGCGGGCCCACTACGATAAAATAAATAGTTATTTGGGTGATCTAAACTGGTTGGAACTTTTTTCAGATTGCGAGGATGTGAATGACATGCTCAATGTTTTCAATACAATCGTTCAATCATCGATTACTCAATTCGTCCCCTTTCACAAACCAGTTAATGACAAACGTCCAATCTGGTTTAGTCGTGACTTGATAAAATCGCTTAAAAGGAAAGAAACAATGAGGCAACGCGTAAAAAAGTACAACAATCCCTTGGATCAGTTAAGACTACAATCTTTAAATAAACTGTGTGATAAAATTTCTACGGATTGTTATTACGCATATATTTCCAGTGTGGAGGATATGATAGGTCGTAATATAAAAGGTTTTTGGACGTATATTAAAGCAAAACGGAACGGAGTAAGTAGTTATCCTTCTATGGTCACAGACGGCAATGTTGAATCCTTAAATGGCGTAGAAATGTGTAATATTTTCGCAAATTACTTTACAGCAGTTTATTGTAACGCTCAAACTATCAAAAAAAGCTCTTCCCATTCCCTATCAGACTTTGTTGGTGATTGCGTATCAACAGTAAATATCACTCCTGAGATCATTTTACAAAAACTAAAAAAGTTGGATAGAAATAAGGGAGCGGGTCCAGATGGAGTCCCAGCACTTTTTGTTTCAAACTGTTCTGAAAATCTAGTAACACCACTGTATTGCATCTTTAAAAAGTCTTTAAGCTCGGGTATCTTCCCTCATGCTTGGAAAATAGCTAAAGTGGTTCCGATTTATAAAGATGGGGATGTAAATCTTGTAAGTAACTATAGACCAATTTCTATTTTATCTACGTTCGCCAAAATTTTCGAGTCTTTAGTTTGTCCGATCATACAGACGCATATGAAGCAATACTTCACTCCACACCAACATGGTTTCATTTCCGCGCGCTCAACTTGCACTAATCTAGTATCTTATACTGAAGCGCTTGTCGAAGCTGTGGATTTAAACAAACAAGTAGATGTAATTTACACAGATTTTTCTAAAGCCTTCGACCGCGTATCTCATGATTTGCTGGTTTACAAGTTATCGAAGTACGGGTTTGCCGGTTCTTTACTGCGATGGATAAACTCTTACTTAGTTGAACGCTTGTTCTATGTTGTGTTGGGAGGTTTTGATTCTGGGTTGATGCATATTTTGTCAGGCGTGCCCCAGGGCTCTCATTTAGGGCCTGTTCTCTTCAATATCTTTATTAATGGTATAACTGACTGTTTCAAGAACTCCACACCTTTTCTATATGCCGACGATCTAAAATTTATCAGGTGTATTCAGTCTATCGAGGACGTCACACTACTTCAGGACGATATGAATAGATTGAGCAAATGGTGTGAAGAAAATGAAATGCTATTACATTTAAAAAAGTGCTTTCACATAAAATTTACTCGTAAAATTAATGTCATTCCTTCTGTTTATTTCGTTTCACAAGAGGCAGTGCAAGAAACTACTCAGTACAAAGATTTGGGTGTTATACTTGACAGCAAGCTCACATTTGTCCCTCACATTGACTATATCGTTAAAAAGGCTTCAAAGATGCTCGGGTTTGTTATGAGAAACGGAAAGGTTTTCAAAAAACTCAAAATTAAAAAGATACTCTATAGCTCACTTGTACGTAGTATTTTTGATTACTGCAGCTCGGTTTGGCGTCCTCACTATGCTGTACATAAATTGAGAATGGAAAGGGTACAAAAACGGTTCCTTTGGCATTTAGCTCGAGGTACCAAACTCGCTAGGAGACATGTATCTTATAATGAGAGGCTAGCGCATTTTGGAGTCAGTTCATTAGATGAACGCAGAGATCTGATAGATCTAAAATTTTTACACAAAATAGTAAGGAATAAAATTGACTGCCCTCAACTTTTAGAAAGATTACGCTTCAAAGTACCTCGTAGGTACCCCCGCTTTAAAATTAACCCTCTTGAGCCCCCTTTTCGAAGGACAGTCTTGGGTACGAGCTCTTGTATACCACGTCTTTGCAAACTTTATAATGAATTTGTGGATTTGGATATCGGCTTTCACGAAATCACTAAAATAAAATCTTTCGTTCGTAATCGTGAGCGACCTTGACAGTTTTAAAACAAAAAAAAAAAAAATTAAACAAATATTATATTAGTGCTATGGGAACTGTTACATAAATACTTATATAGATATACTGACAGTTTTCTTTTGTAAATACATACTTGGATTGTTTATGGACCTGGTATAGATATTGCATTTTTATTGCATGCACTTAGTTCATGTAATTTAACTATTATTATTATTTTATAATACGCCATTACTTTTAAAAGAGCATTGCAATATGATTAAAGTATTGTTCTCTCGAATGTACCTAGCTTGAAGGCGTCTGCGTCTCGTTCTGTCAGTTTTACTAGTTTACTCATTAACGTAACCTTGATATCTGATTATTTTAGTTATAGGTTTATTAACCTACTGAGGGTGACTTCCACAGCGAAGCCTAGACGTATTTTGGGGGCTAAATATGATTTAATGCGTTATCGAATAACACAGATACGTATATTTTTAATCATTTGAACATGTATAGTTGCTTAGTGTGTTTGGGGGTCGTTGTGCAGATCCCGTTTTTGTTTGTTTACTAGACAATCAAATTAATCTCTGGCTTGAAGTGGCCACCTATTGTACTATTAATATTTTACCTTCTTACCTAGTTACGATACCTACGTGTATGTTTACCTAACTAAAATGTTAGATTACTGAGCATGTTGTGTTTGCCTGTTACTGGTTTCACATGTAGCATAGAGCATTTAGATAATAAGTTTTTTTTTGTAAGCAATCATGTGCTTAACTGTTGGTAAACCTAATAAATAAATAAATAAATAAATGACATTGTCAGGTAATGTTGTTTAACCTTCAGCTTGAAGGAGCTTGAAGAAGGAGGATGATCGTTTTATTACTAAAGGCAGAGCATTCCATAGCCGAACAGCCTAAACAGTAAAAGCAGCAGATTTCATGAACGGTGTGGTTGTGATTGTGGCCCGTGTGAATGGAAGCTAATCTGAAGATCATACATTATTGAGCGACCGAAGCGAGATCTCTAAATCAACTTGGGCAAAGCGGTGTTCTATATATGTGTGTTTGTTTGTCCGAGGATAACTTTCGAAGCGTTGATACGATCATCGTGAAATTTAATACATAGGTAGGTAGTGATGGAAAACTTTTGGTGTGACTAAATGAGCTAAAAATGTGGGAGGGTTGTTGAGATATTGGGATTCAAGAGGGATAAAAAATGATAATGAGGCTAACTGGTCAAATGGGACGTTAAATGAAAGGTATTCATTAGTACATTTAGATTTTGTTTTTATTTTTCGTAAATTCTTTATAGTTTTTGAGTTATTAGCCATAATAAAAACTTAACTTTGACAAAATTCCCCATTGACCTCACAGTGCTGTAATTTAGTATGCTTGTGGCTAAGTGACACAGATAAGGCAAAAGTCTGAAATCCAGAATAACTGCAATTTGTACCCCAAATTAATGTAACCACATTACATGAACTCCCGTTACCTGTAATTTGAATGAAACTGTAGGTCAAGTAAATTGGTTATTTATTTCGTGACACTATTTTGATAATCATAGATTACAAATAATGTTTTTGTTTTAATCGGAGATTAGCGAGTTCTCAGTTCGGGGCGAACCACTAGTTATATAGGTATAACGTTCTCAATTCTGTTACCTTGCCTGTTAGTATTGTGTTACAGACTACCCAAGCAGCCCCCTAGTAGACAGAAGAGTACATGAAATTTGACGTTTCCATAGACATATTAATATCACTAAATTCTCTCAACTCAGGTAAGCTACGCCACAAGGACTTTTGTGAAACATAAGGGCGTTATTACACTGGCGATTCGCGAGCATGTTTATAACGAGGCGATCAGTCAACGTGCTTGGCGCGTGTGTGTGGAGACCTCGCCATGACGTGCACGTCGCGTTTTTCTACAATACGCTCAGTGAAGGAAGGCGGGGCGCGCAAGTATATCTATAGAGCGAACGCGGCGTCCATGTTGCGGCGTCGCGGCGAGCTCCCGCCAGTGTTGAAAATGACTAGATTTATTAATTAAATACCTGAAAAACCTATGTATTTAAATTATTTAGCAAACAATATATTTTTTTAGTAAAGTCTCAAAATGTGGCTAGATATAGCTAAAAAGTGGTGAAAGTGGCAAACTGGCTCGCGGCAACACGTTCACTAATCTCATCGGTTGGAAACACACTCGAAATTCGCCAGTGTGTGTTAGCTTGCCTAAAAATTATCTCTTTGATTTATATAAATATTTGATGGTATTATACTCATACTTTTATTTATTCAAACCGTAGGGACACAATAGAACACTTGGTTACGTCAATAATAGTACATAATTAATTACATGTCTTTATCTAAGTAGCTCATCGCACCATAATTTTGGAGGTGCTAGAAACAGACAAGGATTTCGTATACATTACATTAATGGATCTAAATACTGAATAATAAGTATGTAGGTACTTGATATTATAGCTGCTGTAGAGGGGCATTGTCAAAGAATTAATTATAATACCTAATTTGAATTATCCTAATATAAATATAGCTGGACATTACACACAGCGATATCTAGCCCCAAACTAAGCAGAGCTTGTACTATGGGAACCAGTTAACTGATAGAATACTTATATACTTTTTTTTTGTATATACATACTTATAATATATAGAGGAACAACCAGACCCAGAACAAATATCTGTAGATAATGCAAACATTTGTTCAGCGGCGGGAATCGAACCCGCTACCTCCTGCGTCTCAGCCGGCTATGCGCCCACTGCGCCATATTGAATATCATTTGATTGCAGTTTATTAATTTTGTAGTTCATGTCTGAATTGAACCGAAACATTGTCGGTGGAAACACCGATAAGACGGTACGTGATGAATTCCGTATTTAAAATAATTATTCAAATCAATCACGAAAGTTTTCTAAGTAAACGTTGTATTTAAATTTGACATTTATAGTACCTTGTTTAAAATAATTCGATTATTAGTTTAAATTGTGTTAAATAAATAATACGATTTTAGGGTATAGTTTTGTAATTTATTCATTTATAAAATGTTATTGAGTAGCTCAACGGAAGCCATGGCTGTCGTTAAAATAAACTCGTTTAAAACGAGTTAAAAGAAACAGGGAATAATTTTTTTGAATTGGTATGATTTGACGGCAACGTCAGTCGTTATCGAACTGCGAAGCGTATTGGTCAACTAAAACTGTATAATTCTAGTATTGGTCATAAAAGAATGTACACACGACTACACATCATGCTATACATCTCCAGTATAAGCTGATCTCTCATTCTACGAAAAGCCTACACAATGTAAGGTCAGCTTATACTGGAAATGTATAGCTTGATGTGTAGCGGTGTGTGATTCTATACTAATATTATAAAGAGGAAAGATTAGTATTTTTGTGTGAATGTTTGTAATGAATAAACTCAAAAACTACTGGCCCGATTTCAAAAATTTTTTCACCATTAGAAAGCCACATTCACTTTGAGTAACATAGACTACTTTTTACCTAGCTGCCCAAAGGAGGGTAATGTTTTTATTAAAAAACAACGCGTGCGAAGCTGCAGATTGATCAGCTAGTAATTAATAAATGAAGATTTGTAAAGCATCAAGGTGTTTTTCTACTAAGCTCGCTTTCGTGTGATAATGCCCTTAGTATTTCAGATTAACTACATAGTTCATTTTAGAGTTTTCCCACATACCGTTGAAAGGATCGCATACAGTTGACTGCGCGATATATTGCTTTGTAAGCGCTAGACAATATTGTTTTGCGATAAGGTTCGATGAAAATTTAATCGGAATTTTCGTAATTTCGAAGCGATTTACTTTTAAAATGATTCGGTAACAGGGTGACGCGACTATTCCGAAAATGCCTACATAAAAGATTTGTATTTCGTAAACGGATTCTTGTACTTGTACGAAACTTACATATGTACCTATAATCATGACAAATTACAGCTTTCCAGCCTTTACAGTAAACGGTCTTACGGACACGGAATGTTGTAAAAAAAATCTTATAAAATGTACCTAACTGAAATGTTTTGAACAAATAATGGGACTTCTTTTTACGACTGACGAATCTTATAAACAATCGTTTCATATTTTGAAACGATTGTTTATAAGATTCGTTCATATTTTGAAACGATTGTTTATGAACTGATTGTTCGTCAGTCGTAAAAAGAAGTCCCATTATTTGTTCAAAACATTTCAGTTAGGTACATTTTATAAGATTTTTTTAGTTACATTATTAAAGTAATACAAACTAATAGGTACCTATATATAATTTGGTTCTAAAGACGGGTATTTATCGCGTATGTACCTTGTTTATTTGTTATCCCAATGTTTCGGCTGTGTTGCAACAGTCATGGTCTCGGACTGGACTGGTCATTGACTGGAGTACTTGGAGCTACCGTCGGGAAGTGTGGATAGCTGCAGCAACTACCCTCACTTTGTCTTCAGAATTAGAAATGTCCTCGTTCATATTACGACACACTACACTAGCCGTATCTACGCACTGAGACGACCGATCACGACGCGCACACCTAGCAATCACCGGGTTCCAGGACACTGAGAGTCTATAGCCAATTTCCCCATTGAAATTTGGAAATTTCTTGATTTCAATCGCTTCACGAACCATTCTCTTGTAATAATGGCGTTCACTAGCGATAACCTTAGGATCATGAAGATCAATCCAATTATTCGGTCCCGAGTCTACCAGATGCTCTGCTATCGCTGACTTGTTTACCTGGCGATTTTTGACAGCTGCGATATGCTCTTTGACACGCTCGGCTATGGTACATTTGGTTTGCATGATGTAAGAGCGGCTACAGTCTATCTTATAAACACCAGGCATCTGCCGAGGTATAACATCCTTTGGTGTCCGTGTTGGCTTGGCTTGGCCATCTTTGAGAGAGGAGTGAAGACCGATTTAATTGAAAATCTCTTCAACACATTTTTATCCGTCAACCCCTTCAAGTAAGGCAAAAACGTTGGCTTTCTACAGGCCTCCGTTGGTTTTTTTCTGTTCATGCGTCTTACAAACGTAACGAGAGACATAACGTAACAATAAACGTAACAAACAACGTAAACAAGCTACATACGTGATAAATACCCGTTTTAATCAATAATTATGTACAGTGATCGCGAAAGTTTGAAAAATACTTACTATAGGTTCTAAAGGTCGTTTGGCATCAGCAACCTCCGCCAGAAGAGTTTGCCTAGGCAAACGAGATGGGTTCATGCGGTGCACATAACCCGCCCATTGCAGGACCAGAGCTGCGATTTAAAGATGGCCTAAAGCCTGACATGGAAACCTTTCAAATAGACCATACTTAATAGGAGAGCGAGGCAGAAGACCGTGACTCTTTAAGGAAATCCGTCACCAGCGGAGTAGTCACTCATGACAATGTCTGGGCCTGCCGCTTATGAGCTCGACCATCTAGCTCATAAACGGCTCATAAGACATGAACGTGTCGTAAACCCTGGACCATATAGAGTGGTCGTATTTGTAAAAACCTGTAAAAAGTGCGGTGGTGGCTTCCGCTCCCAAATAGGCCTCTTTAGCCATTAAAGAAAGTGCATATCCTATCGAACCTGACGCTTACTTAAATCATCTTGTATGACGATATAATTCATTATAGTATTTCCATTTCTTTATATTCTCGATGACAGTTCTAATTTGATAGTTGTAGTGTTGTGACCAAATAAGTAATGATATCGATCGCGACAGTGACGATTCATCAGATTTTGATTAAAATAAATAAATAAAGATTACCTGTCGTTATAATTATTTCGTTTCATTGTCGAGTACCTACCTATACCTACTTATTTTACAACAGCTTCGAAAATTTTAAAGAAGTTGGCATTATCAATCAAGAATTAATACGTGTAACATCTTGTAATGAAATATAATATTGGTTAATAAACTACAAAAGTATCCGGCAGTAGTTTAGTTTCTTACATTTTGTAAAAAAATATCGGGTCTGTTATCGTGTTACGTTTATCGATAGCTCCATCCCTATCAGTTTCTCCGACTCTGGTATAACCTTGTACGTGCGTAAGTGTCATATTTTTATAAAAAAATGCATACATAATGTAAAAAAGGCGCTCGTTCAAGTTTTCACACGAGCTGTCATCGAGAAAATAAAGAAATGGAAATACTATAGGTATAATAATAAGTATTTGAAGTTAGTTAACCAATTAAATTAGGTTAATTAAATGAAATATTGGGTTAATAAATAAAAAAGTAAATACGCGATAAATACCCGTTTAATATAAGTAATTAAATTAGATTGATGTTAGGGTTAAAGTGATTCTAACAATTGATTATTAATTTATGATTGTACGATTATACTTGCTCGTCAAACATGAATTTTACGCGTAGACGCCGTACCTGTAAGATGCAACGATGCGACCATGAAACTCCCTCAGTCTCTCTCTCTCTTAATCTCAATGGTGTACCGTCTTTCATTTAAGCTGCATCGGCCTCAGAGGCCAACAACAGCGGAAAAAAATCTTAGGAAAAAAAATCATCATCATCATCATATCAGTCGAGGACGTCCACTGCTGGACAAAGGCCTTCCTCATTGATCTCCAGGAACTGCGGTTGGAAGCGGCCTGCATCCAACGCCGACCTGCGGTTCTTACCAAGTCGTCTGTCCATCTTGTAGGTGGACGTCCTACGAAAAAAATATGTCTCAATGATTTTGATAAATTACTGATATTTATTTAAAGGTGTTGTTGTTTGTATAATTAAAATGAAGGAGGTCGGTTTAATAAAAGAATACGTACAAGAACTTCGTCGAAGAAACTTGGACACACGGCTACACATCAAGCTGTACTATTCCAGTATAAGCTGACCTCTCATTCTACGAAAAGCATACACAATGCGAGGTCAGCTTATACGGGAAATTATAGCTTGATGTGTGTAACCGTGTGTACGACTGAAACTCAAAACAAATAGTAATAAATTATATTACACGTCTGATTTCACCGCTTGCCTCACATACGGAATTTTAACAATTAAATTGATTCAACTCATGGCAGAACGTCTTGCAACTGACTCGACTCACTGTCTAATTACTGTGGGACAAATTGAAGGCTTTTGAAACACCCCTGGCTCACCCATGCGCCCCTGGTTCCTGCATCTCCCTAAGTCATGGTTTCTTAACCTTTGTAAAGGGACGGACCACTAGCAACATTATAAAATCTGGATAACCCCTTCCAAAATAAAAAAAAATCTTTTTACTTTTTATTTAATATTACAAATAAAGTCAAGATGTACTGTGTGACGGTCAACAAGGCATTTAAAAAGAACAGGAAGTTTTTATTTATTATAAATGCGAATGGACGTTTGTTTATTTCTTCGTGTTATATATATGTTTTTAGATTTTAACCAGGATAAAATTAACACATGCAGAGTGTTTATGAATTTAGATTAAAGCTTAAAAATTATTTGATTAATTGTCAGAAAAAGCAGGAAAGCCTTTTACACGATACGAGTGCTATATAGTTGTTTGTGTTGATGTTATTGCTATTATAAAATTAACTTCGTCTAGGGTCCCACTGAAGTAAGCAATTTAGTTAAATTTTATTTAATTGTTGTTTTTTTATGTAAATTTCTTTCACACATTTATTTATTTTATTTTGTTTGTTTTTATTTGCTGTCTTACTGTGTTATACATGTCTGCAACTAGTAAAATGGCCTTAACGGAATGCGCTGGTTGTTGCAACCAACACATGCTGAGTTAAGGTCCATTTTACAACTATACTTTATGCATAAGTACATTTAGATTTGTTTTGTGTTATGTACCTTTTTAATTTACTTGTTTTTATGTGTTAAATCTGTATGTTGATAATAAAATATTATTATATTCTATTATACATTATGCTACTTTCGCGTGCGATGCCGCAGGCGGAATCCAGTTACAAATAAGGTAAAGATATACCGTACGGTCAGTGAGATAGTTGCTGCTGTTTCAGTTTGATTAGCACGTTAAATTGAGGAATTGTCTTAGACAACGCAAGTTAGAAAGAAAGAAAGAAGGAAAATACATTAGTTGCAGACATAACAAAACAAAGACATACACAGTAACAAAAATAATAGAACTGTAGGAGTAGCAATATAACAAACAACAATAGAAAACATAAAATAATACATAGGCAGTTAGTACGTCCAGGTTATGAGCGTCCGCAAACTAGGATCCGGCTCAGCATTATGCGCCACGCACTAGTAAATACGAGTACGCAGCGCGCTGATCTTCCACCGGCTCCTACATAAAGTACCGGATAGTCCTATTTTATTAAAAAGTTATCATCTTTCACATCTAATCGATTAAGGTTTTGTTTACACAATATTATTCATTATAACCTCTTAGGGGTCCATGGACCCCAGGTTAAGAAACCCTGCCCTAAGTGCTCGTACTAAGTGAATGACTGCCTCAGCGTAACACGTTAACAATTAATATTTGCGTGGGGATTGCAGGGGTAATGGAAATGCTTGTAGAAAAGTTATGGATTCTCTGGTGAAATATTCACGGCTTTAGATTGGGCTTTCATTGGCTGAAGTGTTTAACTGATTTTTATTTGCAGTGCGATCATGGATGTTTTTATTAACGGAATTTCTCTCACTTTCCACTGTGTAAATAAATTAAAAAATCATCTGTAGGGACGTGAATTGAAGCGACAAGCGATTAGGGTCGGAAAAGTTCAATAAAAACTCGGGCCCCGCAAGGTGACAACAAAAACCCAACGTACTCGCAAATGAATTGATTCAGCGCAATCAATTTTTTCCCGCGTACTTCTCCGATCTCATTCACTCGCTCTGACTAAAGCGGTCAATCATTCGGTCTTACCGTTCAGTTAACTGGAAAATTGGTAATTAGGTGTAGGTTGGTGATAAAATGTGGATATTTTGTGTGCTCACCCGAGATAAGTGCAAGGATTGAGTTGTTCCTAGGGGGCGTTCGATTTAGGAAGTTCTCGATGCTCAAATCCCGGATTAATAGGGACAAGGCAGGTATATTTGCATAAAACTAATTACGTACACACGGCAACACATCAAGCTATAATTTCCAGTATAAGCTGACCTCGCATTGTGTAGGCTTTTCGTAGAATGAGAGGTCAGCTTATACTGAAAATGTATAGCTTGATGTGTAGCCGTGTGTACACGGTATGTGTTTGTAAAGTCGGTCTGTTGACAGCCTCCGTGGTGAAAAGGTAGTGGAATAAAGCTGTAATTACACAGTTGCTCCCGAAAAATAAGTAATGAGCTGCGGAAAACAGCGATCGCAATTTTAAATTGCATATTGACAGGATGTTTTATGTTTCATCGAACGGAGGCCCATCTATTTATTTTCGATAAATAAATCTTGTTCGGATTCACTTATTAATCAGTGGGAAATAAATTAAAGAGAATTATGGCCATTGCATAAGCGTAGTTATGTTGCCTACATTTTGCATACTCTCTCTCTCTCTTTCCAGCATGTGTATCCCACATGGTGGTGGGGTCAGCTTTCCTGGTCGTTCTTCTCTACTTCGCTCTATTCTCGACATCGTCATCAGAAACTTGGCACTCTCTCATGTCTTTTGACACTACATCTCTCCACCTTGTCTTGGGTCTACCTCTAGATCTTGGGTTGGAAAGTTGGGGATGGAAAGTTGTAGTGCCAAATTCCCTACGTAGTCAGGTGGCCTCCTCTTCACGTGACCGTACCATCGCAGCCGACTCTCCTGCATCTTGTCAGCGATGTCACGCACCCCCAGGCTTCCTCACACGTACTCGTTACGGATTTTATCGAGCCTGATGGCGTCACCACGCACATCCACCTCAGCATCTTCATTTCGGCGACTTGGATGGTATGTATGTTCTTCTGCGTTACGGCCTAAGTTTCGCTTCCATACGTTAAGACTGGTCTTATGAAAGTCTTATATATAAGACCTTTAAGTTTTACTGGCATTCTTTTGTGACACCGGTTACTTCTCGCCATTTTAGCCATGCTGCGGCTATTCGTTACCCACATTTTGCATACTGAGGTTATAAAATAGAATAACACAAAAATAGAATCATTTTATTATTATAAAATAGAATAATGGTGTGATGATAAGTAGGTACTCTCTCGCGATAAACATGATAATACTAATAAATCTTTATACAAGATTTTTGCAATGTATATTTGTTTGTCCGGGTGGAATCTTTCAACTGAATTTTAAACCCATTCCCCTTAACCGATTGAGCTGAAATTTGGAATACATATGTAGCTTCGGTACTACAATAATATGGTACCATGGAGGTGGTTTCATGATGGAGACGGATGCCAGACAACGGAACTTCTGAATGGATGATAGTAGGCTACTAGTGTTTCGGCTCATTTGAACCTGCTTGCGGTTCCGATTATGAATTTTGTAAAAGCTTGTTTTGAATTAGTAATTTTTCAACAAAAAACTTAGTACTTTTATCTTAAAATGTTTATTAATTTATTACTGTTAAATCTAGGTACAATGTTAGGTGGTCCCTACCACCTAACATTGTACCTAGATTTAACAGGTTTTATATAAGAGCTAGATTTTGCCTTGCGGCGTACAAGTATTTTACCATCACACTAATATTATATATGCGAAAGTTTGGATGTTTGTTTATTTATTTGTTTATTTGATTGTTTGTTACTCAATCACGTCGAAACGGCTGAACCGATTTTGTTGAAATTTGGTATGTCCATAGATTATAACCTGGATTACCACATACTTTTTTTCCATAAATCAGTTTACATAGGATGAAAATGGGATGTCAAAATTTATATATGTATTTTGCACCCCAGACAACGCGGGTGAAGCCGCTGGCAACAGATAGTTAAAAATAAACATGCAAATTCAAAACGTTAATATTAGATAATTATTTAAATTCTCGGAAGCACAAAATGTCAAAAAATGTAAAAATTATGAAAATATAAGTGCTTGTGCTGCTGTGTTACGGTTGGATGGTAATGGTATGTCCATGTAATTACTAGGCATAACAGCTAAGTCCTATAGCATGGAAACGTATCCACATAGAGATCAAGACAACATAATACCTTGTTTTGAATTCTATGTGTATATCCATGGGCTGCAGTAGCCACTTGACATCTGGTGGACTGCATGCTCGTTTGCCATATAAGTAGTATAAAAAAAATTTTAAGCCTCTCAGGTCACTCTTTAGGAAGTCGCCAATAGAATAGTTGGTTTTTATTATTAGCAGATTATTGAGATCATGCTAAGCCAAAACTACTTATTGCTCGTATGGCAGCTGGTATCTTGTTGTAAATTATTGATGCCATACAGAGCACACTCATACGCAGAAGATGTGTTTTGCACGAGTAGTCATAAAATCAGCTCTGCATCTTAATTAATTCAGACGAATAACCAGACTTGTTTCCTGTCTGATTCTGGCTTGGTCGCGGAAGAACAGATGATTTTAATATTATTATTATTTTTTATTATCAGATCCAAAAAGCTGGCTACACATTGATTCTATGATGTCTTAAAACCTATACTAGGTTTATCCAGACACCAGCATGGCTGGTAGGCACGAGATAAAATCGAGACGAGATGAGAAAAATTTGTCGATTTCGAGATTTACTCGTTAGCGGTAACATACTTGTCAAGACAGAGAAATATCTCACAGTCTCTCACAAGTCTCTCAAGACAAAACGTCAATTTTTACAGACATAGCGTCGCCACTTCGAGGCTCGGGGTCCACTCGCAGTTTCTCTATTACATACAAAGCCATTGGCTAAGATACGCGCCAAGGCGCTTGAAACTCGCTGTAACGGAGATCAAATGGGTTGCAGATATCCCGTATCCGCTTTCGTTGAATTTTCCGTGGAATTATCTCTGTTCATAAATTATTGCAATATAGTTATAATACGGTACTGCCATTGTTTCAGTAAATTGAACCAATTTTAATTTATTTTTTAGAAAATATCGCTGTCTCTCAATCTCATCGAACAGAATGATTGACGACAAATTAGTCAAGTCAAAAGTCATGTAAAAGTCGAGTAGTCATGATAAAATATGACGCGTATGTTACGGTTTAAGATAAATTTGTCACGAAGTCTTCGTTTGACAGAACGACATCATATAAGTGAACTTTATGTTACCGATAGTCGAGATGTAGAGATTCGACGACAAAATGGCGTGACAAAATTATCTCGTGCCTGCCATGTTAGCCACGCAGGTTCTCGATAACGTGGATAACGTGGTAATAAATAATGCTTATTGATCAAGGTCGGTTTGAACCAACTCACAAATTAAATATACAAACCACTATTTGATCGGTTTTCATGCATAGAGGTCTATAAAGATTACCAGCACTCATAGTACTCTTGTCGGATCACATGCATTTAAAGAGCAAAAAAGAAGCGTTAGGCCCAGTAAATCGTGTCGGTGTGAACATTCCATTCCCATAGGGGTGGTTAACGTTCACAGGCCACTGGGCCCGGGCTGTCCCAAGTTTGTCGATTGTTTCGATGCCGGCAATCTTTCCACTCTTTTCGTTCGTTTTTACACGCAGTTTATTTACTTTTGCAACGGGATATGCGGGCGAGTTTTAGGTAGAGTTTTAGAGCATTGATTGTGTATACCCTCACCTGTAGTCTGATTGAGAATCTAAATTACCTCTCCCAGGACAAGCGCCCTTATGCGGAAGTCATAATAAATGAGGTAAAATTTTACTGCGATTTATTCGAGCTTCCCCGATTTATTTAGATAACTAGCATCCACCAGCGGCTTTGTATGCATGCTTTGTCCAGTAAAAAATTAAGTCACTAATATCTCAGAATAAACCTTGCTTAAGTGATGATTAAATATGTTATGTTATGCATTTAATATGTTTAACTTCTGCAAATCTATACAGGGCATCCGCGATACAGGTGTTACATCTAGTGCGGAGCTCATTACGTACCTACATACATGTTAATTCTGATTTGGAAAATAATAAAAATTGTATTTGTATTTGATTGTTGTGATTAAGTAACAAAAATGTATGTGTGAGATTAATATAAATATGGGACTTATGAAGTACCTATCGTTTAATCAGTGTCACGACCGATAATGTTTCGGTTCAATTTGTAAACCTTTATTAGGATGAGTGCGATTCGCTCCGGGATTTATCACCTACCGAAAAGCATAAGCAAAGGATTTCCTATTAAATATGTAAAGTATAGCTTGTAGCAATCAGAAATTGCGTAGCTTTCGATATGTGAGAGATTTTTCTGAATAATATTTGTTTCTGAGTCCCCTAAAATGCCTCGATCCCAATCTAAATTTTCCCTTTTAAGAACTTAACTACGCAAGGGTTTTAGACTAGCAGGCAGACTACAGCCTGTTGGTAAAATGACATTGTAATAACGACAGGATATCCGTTAATTCGATTGGCGCAGGATCGGAAGGAATGGCGTGCAAATGAGGAGCCATCCATCCACTTCTGGGTAAGATAGATAGATACTCTTTATTGTACACCAAATATAAATAAATAGACATTGAAATACACAAAAATAAAGAAAAGTATAATGGGTGGTTTTATCGCCAAAAGCGATCTCTTCCAGACAACCTTTGGATAGACAGGATAAAACAAAATCAAAAAGACGACGGTGTATCTATAATATTAAATCTATATAACCTACCTATACTTACTAATACACAACTAAAGACATACAAATATAATAAAATATATATATTAACTAAAGTAAAGGACTCTACAAGACGCCTACAGGCATTCGAGATGTGGTGCTACCGTCGCATGTTACGCATTAGTTAGACGCAGAGGGTCAGGAATGAAACCGTGCTTCAGCGCGTTCATATATCCCGGAAAATGTTGCTTTCTATCAAAAAGTGCAAGATAGAATATCTCGGCCATGTGCTCAGGAACGATAGATACATGCTGCTGCAGTTGATAATGATAGGCAAAGTGGACGTAAAGAGATGTGCTGGGCGAAGAAAGAAGTCATGGCTCCGGAATATCCGGGAGTTGACCGGTATTGCCACCGTCAAACAGCTGTTCCGGCTGGCTTCTGATAGAGATGAATACAGGAAGCTAACGGCCAATCTTCAGGATCGAAGAGGCACTGGAAGAAGAAGAAAGTAAAGGAAATAAACATAACGATATACCTAGTCAGGTCATAAGTATTGTCACACAGTAAAAACTTCTTGTTTTAGAATGCTCGCCACAAAAAAGTTTATAGAATTCGAATTTCGAATTGTTCATGAAAATAAAAATGTATACTTTTTAGAATTTTACTCATTTTTAAATATGGAGTGGACGCTTAAAAAAGACCGTGTTGCAGTTATTGCGTTGCATTGTTGCGGTTACGCGCCAATTCAAATTTTTGACATACTGAAAAATTTGAATATAACCAAAAGATTCGTTTATCGCACCATCAAACGATACAATGAAGACTCTAGTGTAGATGACAGGTCAAGAAGTGGTCGCCCTCGGTCTGTTAGGACTCCAGCAGCGATAAAAGCTGTGAAGGTGCGAATTCAAAGAAATCCCAAACGTAAGCAGAAACTGTTGGCCCTTCAGATGGGGTTAAGCAGAACCACGGTGAAAAGGGTGTTAAATGAAGACTTAGGGCTTCGGGCATATCGAAGAAAAACAGGACATCGTTTGAATGCTCGTCTAATGGACCTGAGACTGAAGAGATGCCGCGCTTTGTTGAAGCGGTACGCGGGAAAAAAAATTCGGGAAATTCTTTTTTCGGATGAAAAAAATTTTACCGTAGAAGAGAGCTACAACAAACAAACTGATAAGGTGTAGGCACACAGTAGTGAAGAAGCGAGCAACCATATTCCACGTGTCCAACGAGGTCATTTTCCATCCTCGCTCATGGTATGGTTGGGAGTTTCTTATTGGGGCTTAACAGAGGTACATTTTTGTGAGAAAGGTGTAAAAACGAATGCAGTTGTGTATCAAAATACAGTCCTGACGAACCTTGTGGAACCTGTTTCTCATACCATGTTCAATAACAGGCACTGGGTATTCCAACAAGATTCGGCGCCAGCTCATAGAGCGAAGAGCACACAAGACTAGCTGGCGGCGCGTAAAATCGACTTCATCCGGCACGAAGACTGGCCCTCCTCCAGTCCAGATTTGAATCCGTTAGATTACAAGATATGGCAACACTTGGAGGAAAAGGCGTGCTCAAAGCCTCATCCCAATTTGGACTCACTCAAGACATTCTTGATTAAGGCAGCCGCCGATATTGACATGGACCTCATTCGTGCTGCGATAGACGACTGGCCGCGCAGATTGAAGGCTTGTATTAAAAATCACGGAGGTCATTTTGAATAAACTTTAGTGTCATAAGAATCTATGTTTTGTTAAGTTCTGGTTAAGTTTTGGTATATAAATGGTTATATAATGAATAAATTTGTTTCAATTATTTTATATTAAACATGTGACAGAATTTATGACCTGACTAGGTACTAGCAGTGCGTAGTCAAAGAAAGAAACCGGTTGTATACCTTAGCTTTCAAGAAAGGAAGAGAGAAGAAAGGCCGGTTCCTATATCTGCAACCGACTACGACTCGTATGTCCTTTAAAAAGTGTCAAAATTTTGAGTCGTATCTGGTTACCGACGGATGGAACCCGCCATTAGATGGTCTTTAAGCATAAGAAGTTCCACAGCCGCACATTAGATACATAGCAGACCGCAATGTCTTAGTATCGTTAGTAACCTTACTAAATAACATACTATTCGATAATTCTAAGTCGATAGACCAAGATTGTTTAATATCGACTACAACATAGTTCTAGAATTGTAATTTTATTTTATTCATTTCATTTATTTTCAAACAATAAACTATTGTGTTGGAACTTCTACAATTAATTCTACAATTAGAAAATATTTTATAAATAATTAATATGAAAGAACAACAGTTTTGATAAGTACACACATATTACAAAATGATAATAGTAACATGTAAAAAAATTAATAATAAAATATGATATAACATAACAATAAAAAATAATACTAATAATAAATAAAACATCAACGGAAAATAAGAATAATAATAATTAATAACATGTCAAGTAAATTCTGAATACTTAATGGTATGGATAGTCAGAATATAAAATTAATAAATGTCAAAATTGATAAATGTAAAAAAACAATGTTAAAATAATAACTAAATTAGAAATACAATATTTATAAGTTAATAAGTCTATGTAGTATTCGTCTATGGAGTAGAAACACTTTTTAAACAAGTATTCCTTCAGTTTAATTTTGAACTTAATGAACTGTACATGGTTTTAAAGATACAATTTCTTAAAAAGCTTGATAGCTTTGTACCGAACACTATGTTCTGAGATTCTCAGCTTGGGTACCAACTCATTTTTTATAACTTTTCGTCTAGTAGAAGTCTCAGAAAAATGACAATAAACTTATTTATCGCTGTTTTGAACAGTGACGCAAATTAACAGAACAGCAACATTGGTTGCCGGCGATAAGCCAGGAACTGCAGTCCTTTGTCGAACATCTCTTTGTTCCACTGCACAATGAGCCCTGTGGCGCGTATCAACAGTAATCTCGCTCCCGACAGATTCCAATCCGAGCGATTCTATTGAATCGATTTCGTGTAAAATTTGTTATGGCTGCGTTAAATATTTTTTGCTGGGAGTTTGCAGCCGCCTGTACTTGCATTAATCTGTGCTTAATATATAACAGTATAGTTATGCAACACTCACCTCCCTCTTAGTTACTATGAAAGGTAGATAAGATATTAAACTTTAATATTACGTAAATGGGGGCAAAATGCCTTTAATAACAATAAATATTTACATGACTAAAATAAAGAAAAACAGTTGAATTATCTAAAGACCGTTGCAAACGATCTATAGATGGCTCAACTGATCCAGATCACTACCAGGCTGAAATGTCCCCAAGACACTGGCGGCATTGCCTCGCTGATTTGCAATGCTTATGCTTTGACCCCGCGCCAGCTCTCGGATCACACGTTGCTTCGACCAAACGCCCAGAAAGAATTTATAAAACGCGATGGGCCCCGGCACCTCTCTCGACCCCAAATGGCTCAAATACGTAAGCTCTGTTGAGGCTTCTATACTTGCGCTGCTTGAGATCTTCGGCTGAATTTGCCGCCGCACCGGCCCCAACTGCTGTACCAGACAGATGAGATGGCGCAAGGGTATCGGCACATGTGGCGTCCCACACCAAAGACCTACCCTTCTCCCAATGGTACAAGAGTCATACCGTCAGGTCGCTTACCATCGTCACGTATCAGACCGTTCGATTTGCAAACGGCTGGAACGTTGACGCTGCAAAAAGCCCGGCCGATGATATCTTTAGATAAGTAGGTATTTAAATGCCTACACGAACTTTGGTCTCTTGTGCAAGGAAGTGAAACTGACGAAAATTTAGTTTTTTGACATCATCATCACTATAATGGCATACTCTCCATTATAGTGATGATGATGACGTTTACGGGGAGTTCCGTAACACTTATCGTAGATTTTCTTACTCAACCTTTGAACCCCAATATCTCAACAGCACTTACACATCTATAACTTATTTATTTTAAACTCTTCTAGCAAAACAATAGCATCTCGCATTTTTCTAATGTAACAAAATTGTGAGTAAACGAAATCGTTCCAATAACATCATAAATAAAACAACAGTAGAAGCTAACGAATGTTTGCTAACTTGAAAAACATTCTTAGAAAACGGATGTCGTGTCAATATTGAACAATAAATAAATAAGGTACGATTGTTCGTTTATCCACCCGAGTGGTCTCAGAATCGTCCAAATATTGTTAGGAGCCAGTCAGAGAACAAAATACATGTAAATATATATAGCTGTCGATAAGTCAGTTCACTTGACTGACGCCTGGCACGGGAAGTGTTGAAACGATTGTTCGATTTTATCACACCAATTTTTCGTGTTTGGTACTCTGCGGTTAATATTTGTAAAGGATGGAAATTAAAAAAGAAGTGTTAGAAAAGTCTAGTAAAAACATTTAAATTACTACTTAGCATCTTTCTCTAGTTTGATAGTTTACGACGACCTCCGTGGCGCAGTGGGTGAATAGCTGGCTGCGACGCAGGAGGTAGCAGGTTCGATTCCCGCCACGGAACCAGTGTTTGCATGATTTACCGATCCAAGTCTGGTTGTTTCTCTATAGATTATAAGTATGTATTTATAAAAAAAACGAAAAAAGTATTTCTGTATTATATCAGTTATCTGATTCACATAGTAGAAAGACAGTACTTCAGTAATAATATTTTTGAAAGAATTGTAGTTCCACCTTACCTAAGTTGTACCTACACTATAGTCATCATACTCATACTACATATTAATGGCTGGTATAACTAGAAAATGCTTTTTCATAAGATCCTCTATTTGTACATGTTTCTGCTTGATTGATTGATTGATATACAGGCTGTTTGACAATATACTGACCATATTAAAGTAACGATTTCTCAAAAAAGGTTTTCTAAAAAAAGACTTCTCGAAAATAAAAACTACGAGTTATATTAGATTTGTTTTTATTGGTTTTTTTATGTATTAACTTTAAGTATGTTGCAAATAAAATATTATTCTGTAATATTCCATTAACAAATTTTAAAGAAAATCGACTAAGTTTATGTGATTAATTCGATATAAACCTTACTGCCTACTCTTGCAATCAACATCCAAAATTAAAGGCCGTAATCCACAAAAGCGTAGATTTGCTACTACTAACCACCGTAGATCTAGGCAGGCATGTATTTTTAATATCTCTTTCGGAAATGTCTGCGGGTTTTGGTTTAGAAAGGGACAACAAGAGATGAGATGAGGCGTCACTAATACAGTATCTCTGGTTAGATGGCAAGAGTTATGCAATAGCACGACATAAGTGTAATAAAGTGTTTGTTTTGACATGCTAAAATAAATTTAACATATCTAAGTTGAACATTTTTCAAATTTATTTAATATGCTCATTAAAATACCCCGTTCCATTTTTGTGCGTATAGGTTTATAGTTAGGTTTTCTTCCCCGTTATATTGACGTTGATGAAGTTCCTTTTTAAGATGTATCATAGTCTTCTTTTGTTGTGGCGTTTGGTCGGAGTAAATCCGGACTCCTTCGACTTCTAAACTTGTTTTATTCCGCGAAATATTTTTTGCTGTTTTATGAGAGCCCAAACAGACTTTCATTGGTCGGGTTTTCTTGATATCATATTTACCTAGACGTAGGACTTTTTCAGCTTTCGGACATTCTGGATGGATCGTTTTTTTGCCTCCTAGGCTAGATGGATTTTTATTGAAAAACTACGCATGCGAAGCCGTAGAAGGATGCTAATAGGTTATATATGGCTTTTTCTATCGATGATAGCCAAGCGCTTGACCACTACCTCACCTGATGGTAAGTGAAGGTGTGATCGAAGATGGAGCACGCTTGTCTAGAAAGAACCTATTCACTCTGGACTTGAAGACTTCAAGACGCTCATTTAGAAAAGCCAATTGTAGTGCTTCAGATATTGATCTTGAGCGGCCTGTATCCAAGACAGCTCCCAGCAATTTCACCATTTAAACTTCCTAATCCTATACCTATTTGGAGCATATTTATTATAAGTACAGGATTTAACACGTACCGTTTTATCGATAAAACTGACGATTGAAATCAATCACGAAAGTTTTCTATTTGGAGCATAATAACAAAGTCTTTGTCTTGTGACAAATTCTATGAACTCATTAAATCGTTATTTGTGATCCAGTCAGCCATTCAATTCTGTTGAGACGTTAGTCTTTTTTCCCATCAAAGGGAGTTATCCGCAAAGGGTTGGTTTGTAGGAAAATAATTGACTCAGATGTCTGACTCATTAGTAAATCTGGTGGTTTGAGCTTTGAAGGTACTAAATCCTTTGGTAGCGTAATTGGCAGATTTGTAAAAGCCTTTTATGGTTATATTAGCTTCCACCCGCGGCTTCGCACGCGTGGTTTGTCAATAAAAGTAGCCTATGGCTCAATTCAGGTCATAATCTAACCATACAAATTTAATCTAAATCGGTTCAACCGTTTTGTGATTAAATGTAACAAGTAGACAGACAGAGAACCAGAGTCATATTCAAATTTATAATATTACTATATATGTAGAACTACTGCTTCTTACATTGGCGGCATATATAGGGGGGGGTGGGTTATGGAAAGAAAGAAAGAAAATACATTTATTTGACACACACACAGGACATACCATTCAGAACAGAATACAAAACAAACATACCTAATAAAAAAAAAAAAACTAAAAAATACAAGATAAAAATTTTGTACTTAAACATAGGTAGGTACAGATAATATGGTCTTCCGTGTTGTGTGGGCCAAACAAGCCCCGTCTCAGCGTATTGCTACCTACCATCCGAGGAAGGAAAGCGGCGCTGGATTTCAGATTGACCCATGGGTAGCCTCACGAACGCAGAAAAATAAATAAGTAAACAGATACATACACATACGTAAATAATAAAATAAACTTGAATGAATAAAATACCTAGTGTAAGGTGGAGCTAATATAAGATGTCTGTGGTGGGTGCCAAATATATGACACTTGACAGTGACATATTTGCTGCCGGTATGGGGGTAAAAGTCATTCTTGACCCCACACAGACATTCTTACATCCTAAATTCGTAGCCTCGTAGGCATGGAGCTACGTCGTAGCATATTTCGTAGCACTGCTACACTAGATTCTGTAAAAAGTTACCAAGAAAAGGTCAACGCATAAAGTTGGCAGAAGCTCTTGGTACCCGAGCCACGTCCCGAAGTCTTTCATTCGGTTAATTATAGGAGTAATTAATGATTAGCCGCGATTACATGACATTCGGCGCGTCGTGTTCCGTCTCTGGCGACTCTCGGGACTCGGAATAATGCAGTACATTCCTACGTATACTTCGTTTAATTATATAATATGCAGAGATATGGCTAGTAGTAAGTTATTGCTCAGATATTTAGAACTATTTTAAACGGACGACCTCCGTTGCGTAGTGGACAAATAGCCGGCTGAGAAGCAGGAGGTTGCGAGTTCTATTCCCACTGCGGTATTATAAATGTTTGCATTGTACAGATATTTGATAGATAGATAGATAGATAATTTCTTTATTGCACACCATTAAAAATAAAACAAACAAAAGAGAATACAAAATTAAATCAAAGGTACAATGGGCGGCCTTATCGCTAAAAGCGATCTCTTCCAGGCAACCTTTGGATGGACAGGATCTGTGTGAACAAAAGAGAACGGTATTTGTTACGGGTTTGGGGATTTTTCTATATATTATGAGTATGTATTTATTTATTTTATTTTTAATTTGGAGCCTGTACTGTCCCACTGCAAGGCAATGGCCTCCCTTCCTTCCTTCCACTCTATCATGCGCGTGTGTAGTCCACTCTTCGATATACGAGTCGAGTTCTTCTTTCCATCGGCGCCGCGGTCTGCCACGTAGTCGTTTTCTGTCTTTTGGGATCCACTCGGTGGTGGATTTTGCCCACAACTCCTCCAACATGCGGCGGAGATGGTCCGCCCAGTCCCACTTTAACTAGCCTACTTGGTGCCCAACGTCCGTGATTTGTATGCAAAGTATGTATGTATTTACATAAAAAAATGTCTCAATCAGTTATCTGTTTCCCATATTTCAAGCTTTCCTTAGTATGGGGCTAGATGGCGCTGTGTGAAACGTCCAGCATTATTTATTTGATTTAATCACGTGCTAAACAGTGTTTAACTTTTTTTGTGATAACAAGTTATATGTTTAATTCCACACTACTCACAGACGTCTGGGTCGTAATTTTTAACCAGACACGGGTTACCTAATTATAGAAGTTCGATAGAATATTTTCTGGCTCCATCATCAGACCCTGGCTATCATTTTTTATCTCAAATTTCCCAACTCCGTCCCAGCATTTAGGAAGCAAATAAAAAACAATCACGCATTTCCTCTTCCTTCCGTAAACCTACCATTGTAGTTTTCCTGAGTATTGTGTTTAATGTTTTACCTTTGAGCTATGGTGTCGGTAGCGCGAGACGCTGGCCGGGTCCCTCAGTAATTGGTTTTATGTAAATATAGAATGAGCCGCCAAACCATTGGGCCACTAAAACCGAACTGTCATTAGCTGAAGCGACTTCACTCATCATCATATCAGTTGAACATAGACCTCCCCCATAGACTTTCGGAGCGAACGATCTTGTGTACCCAACGGATCCCAGCAACCTGTATCAGGTCTTCTTTCGTGGAAAGCGACTAAACTACAGCTTGTCACCGCATTAACGACATTAACTTAAAACACATGTGCAGAATAGTATTAACTGATTTTAAAGATTGGTTTAAAACCGCTAGCTTGAATATTTATTTAGTAATGGATACATAAACAAATTTAAAAAAAAACATAAATCGGCGGCGATTTTGCGTCGATGCCGCTTAGTCAGTTTAACAGGTACCTTAAATGATGAATGAATATGATTTATTTACCTATTTGATACAGGCTGTTTCATTCATATTTTAGGACTTGAAATTAAGATAGATTGAAAATTAAAATAAAATCCCTGGTAATGAATTTGAAATAAAAACTATTTTACAACATTACTAGTTATCAGCCCTACATGTGATTTAAGTTAATGTCGTAAATGCGGAGACACGCGGTATACTCGTGGATATCTAAATGAACGGATTTGACAGTTGTCAAAATACTACCACGATCTCGACTGATGATAAGCGATGATGCAGTCTACGATGGTACACGCTTGCCTAGAAGAAACCTATTCACTCGCGACTTAAAGATACTCAGGCTATAGCTATCAGGAAACACAGACTCTGGCAAGGCGTTCCACTCTATGGCGGTGCGCATAATAAAGATCGCGCATCGCAGAGCGTCTGGTTGTCCGTTCATAGAATGGAGATGGTGGGATCAGGTTGAAAAATTCCGCCGCACACTCCCCGAAATGTACTCGATAAAAAACCGAGAGGCTACCAACCATTCGTCGATGCTCCAGGCTGAGGAGCCTTGCATTAACTAGCTCAAAAAGCGAAATAATGATCGAGGAGTAACTAGTGTTTCGGAGTGTGACTTTTCAATACAAAGTGAAACTTGGTGTATTTTAATTTCACTAGTAAGTAGTAGTGTTAAATAGTTATGTAGTTGATTTTGATAATTCAATCTCATTGTGACTAATCCAACAGGATGTCTGAAGCCAACCCCTCTAAACCTCATCTACCCTTTGGCAGGCATACCACCCCCCGGAGTGCGTCGGGATGTGGCCTGCTCCATAGAAAAATATAAGCAGGAGCATGACAGTTGACACCCTCTATATAGCCATCAAATTCCACAAGGCTGCCTGTAAAGTCGTAAGAGTTTTCAGCGTTTCACGCAGGCCACCAGCGACGACCCATCCGTTGCTAGACGCGCACTGTGGATAGATAGTAACCCCCCACCACCAGACTTCATTCCCCCTCAAGAACAGCTTCCACCAGGGCACGACCTGCCGTGGCCAGTGTGGAAGTCCTTAAATAGGCTTCGCACACAGGTTGGTCGCTGCAGAGTCAATATGTGCAAATGGGGGTTCAGGGATCCCAGACAAAAGCAATGCGACTGTGGTGACCCCACACAGTCGATGAAACACCTGCTAATGTGCCCTTTGTGCCCGAACACCTGCACAATGGTTGACTTAAAAATGGCTTCTCCTGACGCCATCTATGTAGCCAAGTAGCTATCTAACACAATATAAGTAGAACTATTGGCACGCTAAGAAGAAGAATTGTGACTAATGGCGGGTTCCTATATCCGTCGGTAAACAGACCACGACTCGTTTCTCCTTGAAAACCTGTCAAAAGTTTGACATTAGTTTGTCACTTTTTCAAGAAGATACAATGCGTAGTCGGTTACCGATGGATATAGGAAACCGCCATAATTGAAAAAAATTAAGAGAAAATAAATATTCCTTAAACTTAAGTTGATTTCGTTTCTAGAAAGATATCATATCTCGGAACACAAAATGATCGGATATGTTAGATAATCCTGAAATTGGAGTTGGTTGGCCATTAACCAACTTTACGAGTCAAGCAAACTTGCTGACTTCAATAAAACATAATTAAAAAAAACTCAAGTAGTAATACTAAAAACTCAAGTAGCAACTGTATGTATAGTTTTTGCTTATAAATAGCTCATCTGTTTCCTTTGCTGTTTTTTTATGATGTAACACTTATCAATGTATTTACTCTCTTTTTTCTAAGTAATAATAATAAAGAAAAAATAGTTTTTTGTTATACGGCCTATTGTTGGGAAAAAGCATATGGCCCTAAATAGATATATAGATTATATTTCCCAATAGCTATTTATTAGGTCTTTACCTATGAAATTGGAGATTTACATCAACATTCAATATATAAAAATATTGTTATTTTTTTTTATTTTAGCGAATCAATGTACTGGCCCAATTTATCAATACAGTTTTGCCATTTTTATGGCAGTTTGTTTATCCTTTTACAGTAGAAGTCTGCCGGACGGGAGGCGATGAAGTCAGCGAAAGCGTTTTGTACTGCCTGTTGGGTGTAGAATTTTTTCCCGCACAAAAAATTATCTAAATTTTGAAATAAGTAGAAATTTGTTGGGAAAAGATCCGGCAAGTATGGTGGGTGACGGAGAGCTTCCAGCTGTAACTCTTGTAGCTTTATGATGAAGTTATGAAGTGTGGGCTCGCGCGTTGTCGTGGTGAAGCAATGGGGAAGAGCGATTGACCAGTCTAGGTTATTGAATTGCGAGCTTCTCTATCATTGTTTGCAATTCTTAACAACAGACATTTGCCATCACTGTTGTGCCATTCGGTAAGAAGCTGTGATGTACAAATCCGGCACTGGTCCACCAGACAGACACCATCATATTCCTATGAGTAATCTTCTTTTTTAGCGCAGTGATTAGGTGCTGTACCCGGGTCCGCCTACTGAGATGAACGCTTACGGTTATCGTACAGGATCCACTTTTCATAGCACGTAACAATTTGATTTAGAATTCTCTCGTTTCTATGCCGATTCAGTAGTGCTATGCATGCTTTGACGCGTAAGTCTCGCTGTTAGTCGCTAAGTTCTTGTGGCACCCACTTATCTAGCTTTTTTATCGTTACGATTTGACGCAAGTGCTTCAATGTTATTTTGACAGTAACTCCAAGGCCCGCAGAAAGCTCAGCCGTAGATTGAGTTGGACCCGCTTCCACTATCGCCTTCAATGCGTTGTTGACAATATATAATATACATAGATAAATATAAGTGCCAGGGCTTATTTAAAGAGTTGCAGCCGCTCTGTATATATACATAGTGGTATAATATTATAATATACTACAATAAGAAAAGAATCGTTTGTTTAGGCTTATTTTTACAGAGTAACGAACCCGCTCTGGGTGTTCTAGGCTTTTGTGTGAGAGTCACCACCCGCCCTTATATATATTGTTATATAAATATAGACATACATAGTTATAAATAAACATAGATATAAAATAATGTACATATAGTGATATTTATATGGGATGGGAATTTTTGGATAAGTAGAATTAGGGCGAATGGGTGGGGGTAGTAGGGATAGGAAAAGGTATAAGGATGTGGGAATTGGATCTGTTAGTCGCCTTCTACGTCACGCCAGGGGAGAGTGATAGTCTTATTCTAAGCCCAAGAACTATACGGGGAAAGTAGAATTAGGGGAAATGGGTGGGGGGTAGTAGGGATAGGAAAAGGTATAAGGATGTGGGAATTGGATCTGTTAGTCGCCTTCTACGACACGCCAGGGGAGAGCTTCGACGGACGTCAGGTGTATAAGTCCACGGTAATCGGAGAGACCGTCAAAGACTTCGCGACTTGGAATTGATCCGATTTTACGATTAAAAAGGCAAGGAAGTATTGTCCAAAGTAATACTTTTGTAGCTCGCAGATTAGAAGTTTCACAGTTGAATCCAGGTGGGTAAAAGAGGCTGATTACAGACGAAACTGGCTTTATATACCCGATAAAATCTACCGGCATAACAAAATTATTAAAATCGAATAATGTTCCAAGAGTTTCTAGAATGGATGACGTAATTATCTCTTGGTGATACCATCTCGCAAAATGTTGACACATCTCTTGCGTCACTCTAGGCAAAGACAACTTTCACATCCGTCCTGCATCAGACATAGACACTGATAGAATTTTTGTCATTTATTATTTAAGATTTTATTTCTATTTTGTTTCTAATAAGAGAAGGATTATTTAATTTGGTAAATAAAACTGATATGAATAATTAAAATTAGATTATCCATCCATGAAAGTAAGTATTGATTTCTACAAGGAGTATGCAACGCCACCTACGGTAGACTTGGCGAATTGCGTTGAGAGACGCTTGTATCTCGATGTTTGAGAATCGAGTGTTTGGGCAGTGAGTACGCCGCCATACCGCTAGATGTCATGGCATATGGGTGTAATAGTGATATCGTATTAAAAAATGTTTGTGTTTGGTTAGATGAAGGATGTAACGCAACATAGAGAATTGTCACGTTACATGGTTACGGGCCAGACGCGAGGCTGGTTCTTCAACTCAAAATTTCAAGATTTAAAACTATTGAACCCATAATGGACCGTGATTATGCAAGCAGGGTAAGGCAATTTTTCGTGTTAATTTCCCAGCGGTATTTCCACGTAGGAACTCATATTCGAAAATTGTACGAAATTTCAGTTAATTCATGGCGCCAAAAAACTACTATAACTTCACAAAAACAAAAGACTATCTAAAAATAAATGACTGAATTTGAAATTAAAATAACACGGCTCGAATAAAATTTATTTGAATTTCAAATTGCTCGCCAATCCAAAGATAATTAAATCTGAAAATGCTGGTTATAGAATCTCCAATTACATAGGTAAAGACCTATTGTTGTCTAGTAGTTAGTTCTCGATTAAATAAGTTCAAGCAACGAATGTTCAATTCAAACATGAGTGCGTGGCAGGTCCGGGCCCAACAGAAACTTCAATTCCACAAGTACCTAATATTTGAATTAAAGCGACGATTCCCAGCCTGGGGGCACTGTCGCCCGAATACTACCGAAATGGGCTGCCGGCCTCAACACGCTACGTCTTGTTCCCCTTAATTGATTTATGTATTCCTCTCCCGTAGGCTTAGATTAATAGATTTGTTGCCTAAATAATAATCCGTGATGAATTTACAATTGCCAATTCAAGTTTAGTAACTCGTTTTCTCTGGTGGCCTGTACTCAATTTAGAGGTTTGTGTGATTATGGTCTGGATTGAAAAGGTTAAGATTCTATTTCATTACTTATGTGAATCATAATTGAAAAGCACAGATTTTATTAGGGTTTGCAATAATACACAGAAAATCTAGGCTTAATTCAGTTTCAGTTTTGCAATAAGATTTATTAAATTTGTTTTTCAATGTTGGATATCATATTCGTATATGATATGTATTACATATTGCAAAGGGTAAAGTGGGACTGTAGTAAGTTTGATAAATTAGATATACTGATTATTCTTAATCTATTAACGTTTCTCTACGGGATCGAATCAGAAATGAGGAGATACGTAGGAGAACTCAAGTCACCGACATAGCCCGACGGATTAGCACGTTAAAGTGGCAATGGGCAGGCCATATAGCGCGCAGAACAGATGGCCGATGGGGCCGGAAAGTTATCGAATGGAAGCCACGGACCGGCAAGCGCAGCGTAGGACGTCCACCTACAAGATGGGCAGACGACTTGGTAAGAACCGCAGGTCGGCGTTGGATGCAGGCCGCTTCCAACCGCAGTACCTGGAGATCAATGAGGGAGGCCTTTGTTCAGCAGTGGACGTCCTACGGCTGATATGGTGATGATGATTAACGTGCTTATCTCCTTGATTTTAAATCGGCAACTACGGCTTTGCTTTGGATGACCTTTCAGACGTATTTCTAGGAACGATCCCTAGATACACATTTAGTCCGGTCCATCAAAATGCCAATTGAAGATGGTCGCCAGCCCACTGCTGGGGCATGTGGCTGGGGTCAGGCCTCTATATTATCACGCAATTATTTCCAATCCTGCACCAAATGAATCAAGTGACATCTCATGCACTGCCTTCACGATATCATTTGACCAACCAACGGGCTGAATAGAATAGTCTAGAATAATAATTTATTTAGTACACACAAACACAACAATAGTACACACACATGAAACAACAATAAAGAACAGTAGGTTGAAGCTCTGGAATCAATTGAGAGAAGAGCCAAGAAGCTCATAGGCAACGATGAGCTAGTTGATGCAAGGCTCCTCAGCCTGGAGCATCGACGAAAGTTTGCTAGCCTCTCTGTTTTTTATCGAGTACATTTCAGGGAGTGTGCGGCGGAACTTTTCAACCTGATCCCACCATCTCCATTCTATCAACGGACAACCAGAGGCTCTGCGGTGCGCCACCGCTATATGGTAGAAATACCTCCCATTCGCACAAAGCGGTTCTCTTCGACCTTTATTATGCGCACCGCCAGAGAGTGGAACGTGTTGCCAGAGTCTGTGTTTCCTGATAGCTACAACCTGGGTATCTTTAAGTCGCGAGTGAATAGGTTTCTTCTAGGCAAGCGTGCACCATCGTAGACTGCATCATCGCTTACCATCAGGCGAGATCGTGGTCAAATGCAAGCCATAAATGTAAAAAAGGTACAAATAAATTTATTAAGACAGTTTGACTCATGTGTCTGCGTACCAAAATGGCGTTCAGCACACCATAATGTTGGATGTTTTGCACCCAACGCTGATTTTTGGCTGGTCTGCCTGGTAATTTGTCATTAAATTAATAAAAATTAACAGTCACAATAATTCTAACATCAAAAAAGGATTTCCTGTGTCGAGGGTATTAATAAAACTAGCCAAGTGCGAGTCGGACTCGCGCACAAAGAGTTCCGTACCATTATCTACACAAACGGCAAAAAAAGACGTTTGTTGTATGGGAGCCCCCCTTAAGTATCTATTTAATTTAAATTTAATTGTTTATTTTAAAAGTGAATACGTAACTAAATATTCTGTTACTATTTCAGGCGTCTACCTGTTGCCGTTATCAATATCGAGCTAAAACGAGCAAAAAATCACGTTTGTTGTATGGGAGCCTCCCTTAAATATTTATTTTATTCTGTGTTTAGTATCTGTTGTTATAGCGGCAACAGAAGTACATCATCTGTGAAAATTTCAACTGTCTAACTATCACGGTTCATGAGATACAGTCTGGTGACAGACAGACAGACAGAGAGACAGACAGCGGAGTCTCAGTAATAGGGTGCCGTTTTACCTTTTGGGTACGGAACCCTAAAATTACGATTACTTTTAACTTAGAAAACTTATTATAACTACGGGATTTATCATGTACCGTTTTATCGGTGTTTCGACTGACAATGTTTCGGTTCAATTCGTGAACCTTCATCAGGGTGAGTGCGATCCGCTCCGAATAACGTTTCACCTCGCACTACGCACCGCAGCCCTCTTCGCGCGAGTAGACGAGCGCGGTGGTGGGGATTGCGTCAACGTCTATGAGTACTATTTTATTACAACATCCAAAATCCAGAAAAGCCATTTTGCCATATAAAACTTGCACAACTTAAATGTATACAATTGACAATTGATTTCTAATGGCGGGTTCCTATATCCGTCGGTAACCAGCTAAGACTCGTTTCTCCTTGAAAACGTGTCAAAAGTTTGACACTAGATTGACACTTTTTCAAGGACATACGAGGCATAGTCGGTTATCGACGGATATAGGAACCCGCCATTAGTCGCGATCTCTACCAGACAACCTTTGGATGAAATAGATCATGAAATATTCCTTAGGCTATCAATGGTGTACCAAATGCATAATTAATTTAAACTAGACCTTACTACAAAAATAAAACATATACGTATACCTTTAATACATGAACAAAGTATCTTGTTTTTTAGGGTTCCATACCTTAAGGGATAAACGGCACCCTATTACTGAGGTTCCGTTGTCTGTCTGTCTGGCTGTGTGTCCATCTGTGACCAGGCTGTACCTCATGAACCGTGATAGTTAGACAGCTGAAATTTTCACAGAGGATGTATTTCTGTTGCCGCTATAACAACACATACTAAAAACAGAATATAATAAATGAGGGCATACAACAAACGTGATTTTTTGCTCGTTTTAGCTCAATATTGATAACGACAACAGTTAGACGCTTGAAATATTCACAAAATTTTTTGATTGTACATTAAAAATAAATAATTAAATTAAAATAAAACAAATATTTATGGGGGGGCTTCCATACCACAAACGTGATATTTTTGCCTTTTTTATAGATAATGGTACGGATCTCTTCGTGCGTGAGTCTGACTCGCACTTGACCGCTTTTTTGCTCGTTTTAGCTCGATATTGATAACGGCAACAGGTAGAGGCTTGAAATATTCACGGAATATTTAGTTATATATACACTTTAAAAATAAATAATTAGATTAAAATAAAACAATTCAGCATATTCAGCCACAAAATACACCTAGGCATCGCTTTAAATAATCTTCTATTTACAACTAAAAGTAACAAAGTGACGTCAAGTGTTATCAATTAAACAAGTAGTATTACTCAGGGATTTTTTATTTTTAAGTAAAGGTAATAACGTTCAATTAACTTTGTGCGAAGCCAAGGGCAAAAACAAACATTTTATTTTTACCATTTCCTTAAATTTGTTTTTCATAGTTTTTGATGTGGCTATCATTATTATTCCTTTGTTTGTTGAACGTAGTCTAATCTTGTTTACTTTAGATACCTCCTTTTTATGGAAATTTTATCAAAAATGAGAAGTAGTTTTTATTATCATCTTTATCATCTAATCACTTTATCAATTTATCACACTGGCAATTTGCGAGCGTTTTTGCAGCGAGGCGATCAGACGTTATTCACGTCAGAAGTTAATAAGTAAAATCTTGAAGTAAAAACATGACTTGTCTAGATTTTCTAGAACTGGAAGAATATTTGATTGTGTTTAATACTCTCCTAGTCAAAAAGTCAATTAACTATCCACTATCACATTAAAACTTCATTACAAAAGAGGCACACGTCTATACTATCTTCAAAGGTTTCGGTACAAAAGAATTAATCTACAGCCGACCACTAACTTGCGATAAAAACCTCCGTTCTTATTCAAAAAGACTTTTACATTTGTAAACTAAGCAATGAAAAGGCGAAAACGTTACGTGAGCTGTGTGCTAAGACTTAAACAAAACGGCGCATAGCAAAAGCGAAGGTGCAAAATTAATCGGTCTATAACTAAAATCATCTCCATCTATGTTGTCGGGAAGAAATCGACGACCTCCGTGGCGCGGGACAAATGTTTGCATAACCTACAGATATTCGTTCCGGGTCTGGATGTTAACTATAATATACTAGTGGACCCGCCGAACTTCGTATCGCCTTGACATGCATATAACGCGGGCTGTCAATATACGTCACCCTGGTAGAATTGTCAATTGTTGTCCCCGGCTATCATTATGTATGAGAAAATGAATGACTTCCACAAATAATTCAATACCAAAATTAGCCAAATCGCTCCACCCGTTCTCGAGTTTTAGCGAGGCTAACAAACAGCAATTAATTTTTATATATTTAGACAATATCTCGGGATAACTCCTACCGAAGCATCTGTTTCAAACGATATTCATTTTTTTACTTCCTCTTTGAAGATATTTGCAGCACGCATTCTGTCAATTCTATGTCAAACGTCATAAGGTTACATTATAAAAGCGCTAAGGTTAGATTATAAATAATTTTATATGGTGGTTAGTATATAAAGTATTCTTAAATTTTCTAATTTTGCGCGCAATTTTCTTAACTTTTTCTTTCATAAAAACCTTCTCTTGATAATAAGAAATACAACAAAAAAAGAATTAGCGAAATCGGTCCAGCCGTTCACGCGTGATGGCGTGATCAAGGGAAATAGGGATTCATTTTTAAATAAAGAGATTGTTACGCCGAGGCTGTTACAGAATCAAATCAAAATCAAAATCAAAAATTCTTTATTTTTTTCTAATATAATAAATGGCGCCCTAGTTGCCAAACTAAGTTTGTGAAAAACTTGTATCTTGGCAATTAGTGCTCTTACTTATGGTTATCTACTTACAGAGATGTGAACTAAAAACAAATTATATTAAGTACAGGAATTATCTAATTAAATATTACAGTGTGTGTGTGTTTGTGAAGTAAGAAGTAGTAAGAATAAGTAATAGTACAGAAATAGTCGGCTTCTCGAAGTTATACCTACTGTTTCACAGAATAGGTAATACCTGGTGTAGAATATGCTACGTTGGAAAGAATAAGAAATAGTAGTCGGTCGAAATACCTACACTTTTCTAGTCGCCAGTGGGAACATCGAAACTTCGAGAAAGATGTACTGGCGCGGTATAAATAGTGCGTAGAGACGCCCGAAGGAGTCTGTCTGAATTTGGCGATAAGTGCGAACATTTCGGTAACTTTAAGTGGTTTATTGTGTAACCGTGTTGTGAATTAGTGTGTTGTGATAACTTGTGGTTGTGAATAAAAGTGTTATTTTGGTTAGATTGATCCCGAACCCTCAGCTCGTAACAATATTACAAATATGCATTTACAAAAAAAAAAGTATTTACATATTCTATCAGTTATCTGGTTCCCATAGTACAAGCTCTGCTTAGTTTGGGACTAGATAGCGCTGTGTAAAATGTCCAGCAATATTTATAATCATTTCTAAGCGATAAGACTGATCATTGTACTTGTAGCTTTGTCGAAACACCGATAAAACGGTACGTGATAAATTCCGTATTTATAATAATGCTTGTAGCTGATTGTTTCTTTTGTAGTATACAGGGTGAGTTTCATTTAATTTCAATAAAATTATATAAATTTTAAATACATTTCATTTTTCCTCATACAGTTTCTATGTATCTGCAATAGTTTCAGATATCCTGATACTGTTCCAGTTAAAAAAACTGTATGTGGTAAAGCCTCCAATGTTAAAAGCAATTTACAAAGAAATTAAATTGAAAGAAAAAAAAGTTTTTTGTGAGCGACATCTAGCGATTTGAGAGTTCAGAGATTTATGGGGTTTTTGGTGTATCGCCCTGCCTTCTCTGCGATCATGACATTAACGCGTTTTCGCTGACGATCAAGAGATGGCGTCTGCAGCTCACAGGTGGAATTTGTTTGTCAATGTCATTGTTGGCTGTATGAATTTGGATTGGTCTCCGTGTGACCGGCCGGCCTAGATACAAGCGTGAATGCTGCCTGGAAAAAAGGAAACACTACTTCTGCAATAATCCGTTTAGGTAGCAAATTTAATCAGGTGCGCAAGCACAATCACGGAGTGACTATTTACACGCCATTCCAGTATGTAAATGGCCTATTGTACTTGTTACTTTGCGAAGTTTTATTTTTCTGTTTATTTCTCTTGTGGTGTACAATAAAGTGTTTTTATTCATGCATTCAATCAAATTAACTACACTATGCAGGTTAAATAACGTAACACTAACTAGAAGTTTGAGAGAAGGAAGGTTATATTGTTTACCTTGGCTTTAAGTATAGGAACAGATTAAGGACAAAAGTAAGGCGTTCTACAGTCCCACAGCTTATTGTTGATAGATAAAAAAAATACGTCTAATATATAAAATTTTTGATCAAGTTGGAGCGATTTAAATTTCAAGCTTCTCTATCATCTCAATAATCTGATATGTTATAATAAGCTTATTCATAAAATAGTTGTTTAGTGATGTTTTTAATTTGGTTTATTGCCCGTTTTTTGTATATCACTTGGGAGTTTGTTATATATGCATATACTTTGCCCTTTAATCGATTGATTAACTTAGTAGCAACTTCTACCAAAATTGGATTAATTAATTTTTTTGTGAACATACATAACATTTTCATAGATGTATTGACAAGGAAATTGCATAATATTTTTTTTTTAAACTTATGTTATGGTGTCGTGATTTCCTGGAGCCCATATTATACATTGCACAAACAGCCCTCTTCTATAGCACAAAACGGTGTTTAAATCTGCATCACCCCACAGCAGTATACCGTACGACATCGTCACAGTCTGCAGCAATTTAACTTTATGGCAAAGCATACCATTTAGACCATAAAAGACTGCCGTAAAGTTGCAATCCTATCATCTTTTACAGAATACATTTTGGAGAATGTGCCCAGGAACTATGCGATCTGATCCCGCCATCTCCTTTCCATAAAAGGACAAGCAGGCGCACGGCTCAGTACCATCCGTACTTAGTTGATATACGACCCATTCGCACACACTAGTTTGGTTTTACGTTCTTGATGCGTACAATTAAGGTATGGACCACTTTACCGTCGTCTTTTTTTCTAAAGAATACAATCCGAGCCTCTTTAAGATAAGAGTAAATAGGTTTCTAGATCTTCATGCTTCATCTTAGACCACATCATCGCTTACCATCAGGTGTGACTGTGGTCAAACGAAGATCTATCCAATTTAAAAAAAGACCGTAACTTAGCACACTAAAGAGGTTGTCATAAGTAAAATATATCATTTGATGTACATGTTGCATGAACAAATTACCCACAAAAACTCAGACTCTTTGAATTCATTTATTTCAGACCGTGGGCGCAAAGGTTTTGTTTATTTTTCGTACAAAAACGTAGCGACATCTGGCGAATGATCCCGCATTTTAAACAATTATTAAATCGTGTGCCTTGTATGTATATGGAGATAGTGGGTTTTGAGAGTTAATGGAGACTGGTTATTTTAGCATACTTTTAATATACATTTGAGTGAAAGAGAGAAAAATACATTTGTTTGACACACACACAGCACAGACCATTTATAACAGTACTTACACAACTACTTACATAAAGATTATGAATGATTAAAAATAAAAATTATACAAAGAAACACAGGAAACATACAAGAAAAAAATTGAGTATATATGTAGGCGAGTACCTAGATAATATGGTCTTCCGTGCTGTGTCGGCCATACAAGCCCCGTCTCAGCGTATTGCTGCCATGCCATCCGAGGACGGTCGATATACATCTTTATATACGAGTAGTACTAGCTGACAAATCCGCAGCTTCGCACGCGTAGTTTTTCAATAAAAACATCCTCCTTCTGCGCAGTTGGGTAATAAGTAGCCTATATCACCCATGTAGCTTCCCAACAGTGAAAGAATTTTTTAAATCGGTCCAGTAGTTTCAGAGCTTATTCAATACAAACAAACAAATCTTTCCTCTTTATAATATTAGTATAGATAAAATGAAGTCGCTTCCGCTGTCTGTTACCTTAGATCTTTTAAACTACTCAACGGATTTTAATGTAGTTTTCAGCAATGGATAGAGCGATTCAAAAGCAAGGTTTATATGTATAATACATACATAACTCTGTTGGTTTGTTAGTCGTAATGAAATTTTGCAAGGAGATAGATTATATCCTGGAAAAGGACATAGGCTACTTTTTAGCCAACTGCGCAAAATGTGGGTAATGTTTTATTGAAAAACCATCCGTGAGAAGCCGCGGGCGGGTCAGCTAGTACAAAATAAAACATATACCTATACAGCTAAACAGAAAACCTCCCCCTTTTTTGAAATCGGCAAATGTTTTAAGAGTTCATCCCCAGAAAGGAAGAAAACACAAGAATGCAAACATGACTCATATGTGACACACCTTTTTCAGATGTGGCCGTGCCTAGTTTTATTATTTTAACGTTTCAACTAATATGTATTTTGTATTTTCTTATTATGTGTTGTGTATAGGGCGATGTGGTAGTTCAGCGACAAAGCCTGTTTTATGTTCCGAAAAAAAATATTACCTAGTCAGGTCATAAGTATTGTCACGCAGTAAAAACTTTTCTTTTAGAATGCTGGCCACAAAAAAGTTTATTGAATTCGAATTTCGAATTGTTCATGAAAATAAAAATGTATACTTTTTAGAATTTTACTCAAATTTAAATATGGAGTGGACGCTTAAAGAAGACCGTGTTGCAGTTATTGCGTTGCATCGTTGCGGTTACGCGCCAATTAAAATTTTTGAATTATAAATTTGAATATAACCAAAAGAATCGTTTATCGCACCATCAAACGATACAATGAAGACTCTAGTGTAGATGACAGGTCAAGAAGTGGTCGCCCTCGGTCTGTTAGGACTACAGCAGTGATAAAAGCTGTGAAGGCGCGAATTCAAAGAAATCCCAAACGTAAGCAGAAACTGTTGGCCCTTCAGATGGGGTTAAGCAGAACCACGGTGAAAAGGGTGTTAAATGAAGAGTTAGGGCTTCGGGCATATCGAAGAAAAACAGGACATCGTTTGAATGCTCGTCTAATGGACCTGAGACGCGCTTTGTTGAAGCGGTACGCGGGAAAAAATATCGGGAAATTCTTTTTCAGATGAAAAAAATTTTACCGTAGAAGAGAGCTACAACAAACAAAATGATAAGGTGTACGCACACAGTAGTGAAGAAGCGAGAAACCGTATTCCGCGTATCCAACGAGGTCATTTTCCATCCTCGCTCATGGTATGGTTGGGAGTTTCTTATTGGGGCTTAACAGAGGTACATTTTTGTGAGAAAGGTGTAAAAACTAATGCAGTTGTGTATCAAAATACAGTCCTGACGAACCTGTTTCTCATACCATGTTCAATAACAGGCACTGGGTATTCCAACAAGATTCGGCGCCAGCTCATAGAGCGAAGAGCACACAAGACTGGCTGGCGGCGCGTGAAATCGACTTCATCCGGCACGAAGACTGGCCCTCCTCCAGTCCAGATTTGAATCCGTTAGATTACAAGATATGGTAACACTTGAAGGAGAAGGCGTGCTCAAAGCCTCATCCCAATTTGGAGTCACTCAAGACATCCTTGATTAAGGCAGCCGCCGATATTGACATGGACCTCGTTCGTGCTGCGATAGACGACTGGCCACGCAGATTGAAGGCCTGTATTCGAAATCACGGAGGTCATTTTGAATAAACTTTAGTGTCATAAGAATCTATGTTTTGTAAAGTTCATTTTGGTATATAAATGGTTACATAATGAATAAACTTGTTTCAATTATTTTATATTAAACATGTGACAGAATTTATGAGCTGACTAGGTATATACGTATACACAAAGTAATCCAAAAGTTTAATAAGTAATAAACCACAAAGTCAATTATCTGGCTACAATTATTAATTAAAAAAAAAAATGAATTTGTACATCTAGTTCTTTGAGCCCACTTGACTTAGTAATAATAAGGCGGTCGACACACTGCCACGCACTACGCTCCATGTTGCGTGTCGACGCACCTACGCGCGTACTTGCGGGAGTGCAGATCTGCATCATCGTGCGGGTTTTTTACGCACTCACGCGCGTAGTCGCGTTTTGTGGATTCACGGCGGCACTGACTCATTTCATTCAAAGCTGTTCGCTAGTGCAGTTCCAAAATAGTGCGCTTCCAAAATCACGCATGGCACTGCGGTACTCGGTGTGCCATACCTTGCGTCTCGCTCCGCACCTACGCGCGGGGGTGCGTGTTTCTCAGCGCTTGAGCGCGTGATCTGCATGAACGCGTGTGGATGCATTTTCTGTGTGTTGGACTGTGCTTGTTTTTTATAAAAACGGAGATACTTACAAGCAACGTTAGAACACGCATTCACGCAACATGCAGCGTGGTGCGTGATAGTGTGTTGATCGCCTAAGGGTTTCGTTTTAACTATTTTAGTTCGGAACTCCAAAATATGATACAAGTACTCGTATCTGTCAAATGTAGAATTAGATTGATGTTTCGTGGATATCCTCGGAGATATGGAATTCCAGCTGATGTTTCTTTTTACCCTAGAGAGGAAACTTTCCACGTGTAAGTAAGAAATATGTTTCTTTTTCTATAGGCCAAACTTACATGACATATTATCCCGTTGGTAATACGAGTATTTCCTTGGTATTCTATGGGAGAAGGTAATGACCTATAATTACAGCTGTGATTTAACAACAAAGTAAAATTTATTTATTTCTTGCAATTACGTAGCTTATATAAGGACAGAACACAGTATATTAAACGGGGGGTTAAGAATATGTCTGTGAGAGCAGTGTCTAATCTGCTGATTATTTTGTGACAATTTTTTCAGGCCAGAACTTAAACAATCCATCATTACTAGCCAAGCGCAATAATAATAATGCAGGGTGCCCTAAAACTGGTATTTTATACTGAGGGGGGGAGGATTCTGGATACTTACGAGAACAACGACTTTTAAGAATTCGATGATTTTCATTAAAGAATTACTATGTCTGCTGATTTCGGTTCAAATTCGATTTATCAGCCTTAAAACAGGTCAAAAACCTTTGACATAAAGACCATGACCATGTGATAAGGACATTGCTTTTATATAAGGTAAGCTTTAAGATGGTGCAACTTCTTAAACATAGCTAATTTGCAGTCAAACAAAAAATTTCAAGTAATTTACCTGTTATTTAACCAACTTAAAAAAGGAGGGGGTTCTCAATATAGATATATTTTTTTGACGTGATAAACGTCTTATAAATCAATGAACGCCAGCTGCACGCACGAAAAAGCATGACTCATTGTCACGTTCTGCCTGAGACGAGCGTGCAAGCGAGAGCGCAGAACAAGCGTTAGAGAGGCACGATCGGCTTAAGCGTTCGGCTTGTGACGCATCTATCTCTCTCGTTATCACGTAAAATCATCGTCCGTAAACCTACTTTATAGACAACCAATTTTTTTATATTAGGGGGTAGCGGGTTCGATTTCCGCCGCAGAACAAATGTTTGCATGATCATGATTTACAGATATTTCTTCTGGGTCTGGATGTATTTTTTATATATTATAAGTATACATTCACAAAAAAAAAGTAAATAAGTATTCTATCAGTTGTCTGGTTCCCGTAGTACAAGCTTTGCTTAGTTTGGGACTAGATAGCGCTGTGTGAAATGTCCAGCAATATTTATTTATTTATAGCATTGTAATGGTGAAAGAAATTTTGAAATCGGACCAGTAGTTTGTGAGTTTATTCGTTACAAACATATAACATTTTTCATTTTTATTTTTTCTTTATTAAGGACAACAAAGAATTATACAATTACGTTACTTAATGCTAATAAGGTTCAGGTAATAAATAACTTAGTTCTTTATATAATAATTCTAATGGTAATATAGTAATAATTCTTTATATATAATCAGCCCCGGTGTCCACAGATTGGGTTGACAAATTATAAGGGCATAAAGTGTATGCTTATGAAAGAATACAAACAATATCTGTAGGTCACATTACATACAAGAACAAGGTTTTACCTTTTACTTTAGGAATCACAAATATTTACTCGTTTTAATATTGAGAGGAAATATTAGTATTAGTAAGCTTCTATTTTACAACTTACAAGGCGTCACTAAAATGTATAGTCATACCAAATATCAACTTTTTATCTATATAGTCTACGAGTAAATGACGTAGTATAATGCTATAGCAAAACTATAACTGTTTTTATTTGGACATCATCATCATCCACAGTCCGACTGCACCCATTGCTGGGTATAGGGCTCTCCAAGTTTTTGCCATCCGCCACGATCCTGCGCTAGTCTCACCCACTGACGGCCCGCGAACTTTAAAATGTCGTACACCCATCTCGCTGCCGGACGTCCTACCCTTCTATACCCGCTCCTCGGTCACCATTCAGTCGCTGCCCTGCTCCCCTCTGTCATCACCACGTCTTACCAATTGCCCCGCTCAAGTCCATTTGAGTTCTATAAGTACTATTTGGACTACAAAATGCAATTTTTTTTCTTCAATTGCTCAAAAAATTCTCTTGCTTAAGCTTATGCAAATAAAGCAGAAGACAAGACAATTTAAAGTGAATGTTAAGTTAATTTGTTGGTAATTTGTAACTACGATTTAGGGTTGGCAGAGAGCCCAAACTAGGCACAGCATGCATCGTGACTCTTAACTTGCAACGCTATACGGAAATACATTTATACGGCCGAAGGTATATTGGGGCTACAGGGTGATACCCAGTTATGACAATCTGTTATCATGAAAATGAATATAACAATTTATAAAATAAAGTCGTGTTAGTTACACTATTTATAACTCAAAAAAGGCCGAACCGATTTGGCTGAAAATTGGTGGGGAGCTTAGAACCAGGAGACGGACATAGGATACTTTTTATCCCGTTCGACTGCGTTCCCGTGTGACGTAACATAAAACGTCAAAGAGAATACAAGTCACTATAAAACGTGGTATAACAAAAACGCATCTGACATGAAATAACAAAACGCAAATGACAGCTAAGCATAATTTTGTCTATGGTTAGGTATGGTTGTAAAATGATGGCCGGGGACAACAATTGACAATTCTACCAGGGCGACGTATATTGACAGCCCGCGTCATATGACAATGCGACACACATACATGTCAAGGCGATACGAAGTCCGGCGGGTCAACTAGTATAATAATATAAAGATGTCAGGGGGCTTAGCCAAAAAGTTTCGAATCGCTTTGCTTTTTACATATAATATTCTTTGTCGATAGATCACGTGATATTTCCATAGCATTTATCAACCCCATAAATTTTCGGACTTCTCGACTAGCGTCATCGCTAATCGACTTGGATGAGCCCTCAGGTATAGTTACAGTTAAAAGTTTAAATTAAGAATAATTAAAAATTATATTGTGCTTTTAATAATTATCTCTAGATGACTGATCTAAACAGTTATTTCTTTGAAATGAGATCACACTTTTCGTAACGCTCTCGTCACGCATTCACCAGCTTACTCACCAAGTCAAGCGCGCGTAAAGAAGTTTTACTTAAAAAAAGTTCCCTTTGTATACCAAATATATTGTATACAGTATACGTGTGTACAAAATTAGAATGATGTAGGTCAATTAATTAAGGATATACATAATGGCAATACCATACTGTAGTCTTAGTTTTCGGTCTGAAAAAAATCCGTTAGAGCCGAGGCTTTGTAGGATTGTACCCCGACTTCCGGAGGTTGTGGCTTCGAAGCAATGGTCTGCTTGTTAAATTGATTTGCACATTTACATCACCTAAACAATGGATAATCCAAAGTAGCTTTTTTGTTTCTTCTATATATTGCCATCATGTTCATCATCTATGGTCATCTATCTATGGTCGTTAGACAACTACATTTCATCAGAATGACATAAAATGTGGTGATGATGTTACTTTTTGTCTTTAAAATTGTCTAAATTGCATTATTAAGAGATTAGGAAGAGATCGCTCTCAGCGATAAGGTAACTTATAATATTGCCTTTTTCGTTTTATTTTAGTGTTATAATAATAATATGGCTGGACATTTCACACAGTGCTATCTAGCCCCAAACTAAGCAGAGCTTGTACCATGGGAACCAGATACCTGATAGAATACATATAATACTTTTTTTTTGAAAATACTTACTTATAATATATAGAAACACAACCAGATCCGGAACAAATATCCGTAGATCGTGCAAACATTTGTTCCACGGCGGGAATCGAACCCGCTACCTCCTGCGTCTCAGCCGGCTATTCGCCCACTGCGCCGCGGAGGTCGTCATATGTTATATTGTTTTTGTGTGGTAATTACAGTTATCTTATCTATTATATATATTAATTTTATATTAAAGAGTTATCTTATTTCTAGCTAAATAATCAATTTAAAAAGAAGTATGTAATCTTTACAGACTACTAAATCTAATCAGTCTAATCTAATCTAATCAGACTTGCTAAATCTTTACCTATTTTTAAAAATGAGGTCTGCAAACTATACTTAGCGGCTTCTTTAGAGGAAACATTGTATTTCCTTTCGATATTTATTGTAAAAGTATATATGTATATATTTTATATTTATTTATGTAAGTATATGTAGGTATATTTTAGGTTTAGATATTTATTTATTTTTATCCTACATAAATAGGTATTTATTGTAACACCGCCTCCTCACACGTCTTTTCAATCCAGTCCATCCAAAGGTTGCCTGGAAGAGATCGCTATAAGGCCGCCCATTGTACCACCATGTATTAGTCTTTAAGTTTTCTAGGTTAAGTTATTTTAATTTGGTGTAACAATAAAGAATTATCTATCTATCTATCTATCTATGTACATAGGGTACCTAAATCACCAAATCAATCTAACCCCACTTTATAGCTTTGGATTTAGAAATGTTTTGCTTACGTCTATAAATCTTTTGGCCACGTTTCTAGCACCTAGATCTACTTTATAAAGGTAACGTCACCTGTGTGCGCCGTAAAATGACAATCTGACCCTCATTTGAAGTTTATGGATATTGGTTTTCAGATTCTCAGTATGACGTTTTGAAACACGTACCAAGGTGACAGATAAAACGTTTGACGGTTTGGCATTTATACCATCTTTTTTGACGGGAAAGGGGAGAGGGAGTCGATTTTTTTCTGTGATTTTTCGTAGTAATAGATTCTGTGGATAGATAACCCCTGCCTGTTAAAATAATAATATTTCTAAAAGAAGGGCCCATGAAGTATACAAGGTAAACAATGGATAATCCAAAGTAGCTTTTTTGTTTTTTCTATATATTGCCATCATGTTCATCATCTATGGTCATCTATCTATGGTCATTAGACAACTACACTTCATCAGAATGACATAAAATGTGGTGATGATGTTACTTTTTGTCATTAAAATTGTCTAAATTGCATTATTAAGAGATTAGGAAGAGATCGTTCTCAGCGATAAGGTCACTCATAATATTGCCTTTTTCGTTTTATTTTAGTGTTATAATAATAATATAGCTGGACATATCACACAGCGCTATCTAGCCCCAAACTAAGCAGAGCTTGTACTATGGGAACCAGATAACTGATAGAATACATATAATACATTTTTTTTTGAAAATACATACTTATAATATATAGAATATATAAACCTGTAAGACTACCTTTGCACATGGTTTTGCATACTTCATGGCTCCACTACTGTACAACCGATTTAACAAAAAGATAAATCTCAAAAATATAACTATATTAGCCTGTGGCCGAGCGCTGGAAGACCTCTTATCTAATTATGACTATGAGAACACTGAAAATCTAGTAATGGCAATATTTTTTTTGTTGTTTATGCGCATTGTTTGCATTTGAACTGGAATTGCAACATATATATACAATTTAATTAATTTTCAAAACATAAGGCTATTATGATAAATGAACGTATGTACCAACTCACTTATTGTGGAATTTTAGATAGTTAGTCCGGAAATACTATGAATAAAATGATAATAATAATAAAAATAACTTTAAATAACATGACTCCGTAATTAATATACCTAATTGTTAAAATAAGTGCAAAAGAAATTTAACATATACATTTGGCAGTCTTATCGCTAAGCGGCGATCCCCCTCAGATAATCTCTGCGTGAAATAGATAAGATTGTATACATAATGCAATACATGAGATATCATACTAAGATATAAGCTTTTATCTATCTATAGATACTATAACTCTGAATTAATTTTTTTCTTATATAGATAATTACTTGTAAATGTATAATTTGTATATGTGCTGATACAAATACTAATATATATATATATATATATATATGTGTGTTTGTATGTAAATGTTTATGTGTATGAATATAGACACGAATCTAGAAGTAAGCATATTTTTTTTTCTTATGTTTTGTTTATATAAGTTTATTAGTATTACTCGTGCGCGATAACTTGGGACCTGCTAGGAATGCGACTCCCCGACCGCTTCCCCTGCACTTCCTCGATGGCGCCCGTATTGTACCGTTCGCATCATTATTTTTTACTAGGGTTTTTAGTCTCGTACTGGCCTACGTCACGTAACGACGCGCTCTGGAATTCTTTTAGTTTTCGTTTGTGTTATTGTTTTGTTGTTGTAGTTTTTGTTGTTATAGTTTGTGTCATTGTTTTGTTGTTGTAGTTATATAATAGGAAAAAGTCTTTTCGCATTATAGTGTGTATGAATTTGTAATAAAATCTCTTTGGCTATACTATTTGTATCTGACTGGTTTTGATATCATTCAAAGTATAAATTTTAAAGAAGATAATTCCAAATTCAAATTAGGAAAATGTGTGATGTTTATTTGTTTTTGGTACTGTAAAGATAAGTGAATCTAATGAAGAAATTCGATACATTTTAAAATTTAACTACAAAAATGCAACGCAAGCCGCGAAAAAAAATTGCGATGTTTATGGATCTAGTGCAGTGTCTGTGAGAGTATCACAAATTTGGTTTAAGCGTTTTCAATCCGGAAATTTTGATGTCAAAGATGCACGTCGCTCGCTCTGGTTGCCCTATTACGGGTAAAATTGATGCCATTTTTGAAAAAGTGGAGCAAGATCGGCATATCAGTAATTACGACGTAGCTGAAAAACTGGGAATTGACCACAAAACCGTATTGGCGCATATGCAAAAAACTGGGTACACAAAAAAGCTCGATATTTTGGTACCCCACGAGCTCACTGAAAGAAACCTAATGAACCGTGTACTCATTTGTGATTCTTTATTACGTAATGAACGTAATGAAACCGAACCATTTTTGAAGAATCGGATAATTGGCGATGAAAAGTGGATCACGTACGACAAGAACGTGCGAAAAAGGTCGTGGTCAAAGGCCGGTCAGACTTCACAGACTGTGGCGAAACCCGGGTTAACTCGCAACAAGGTGATGCTGTGTGTGTGGTGGGATTGGAAGTGCATTTTTCATTATGAGCTGTTACCACCAGGCAGGACCATCGGTTCTGAACTCTACTGCGAATAACTGATGTGATTAAAGCAAGAAGTTGAGAGAAAGCGGCCGGAATTAATCAACAGAAGGGGTGTGGTTTTTCATCATGATAACGCTAGACCTCACACATCTTTAGCCACTCAGTAAAAATTAAGAGAGTTTGGCTGGGAGGTGTTAATGTATCCGCCGTATAGTCCTGACCTTGCACCTTCAAATTTCCACCTGTTTCGGTCTCTTCAGAATTCTTTAGACAGTGTCAGGTTAACATCACGAGAGGACTGCCAAAACTACTTGTCGCGGTATTTTGATCAGAAGCCCCAAAATGTCTATAGCAATGGGATCATGTCTCTACCTACAAGATGGCAAAAAGTTATCGAACAAAATGGTACTTACATACTTTAGTTAAATGTAAATAAACTATATTAAAAAATGTTTTGAATTTTCTTAAAAAATACGAAGAAACTTTTTCCCCAACCTAATATTATAAGTATGTATTTACAAAAAAAATGTATATAAGTATTCTAGCAGTTATCTTGTTCCCATAATATCTGCTTAGTATGGGGCTAGATAATGCTGTGTGAAATGTCCAGCAATATGTATAATTATGTATCTAAAAAGTTCTTGATCAGACAATTAATGATTCTGATCACATATTATTAAAAATGCCGCCGGGTTTTTTAGTTTTTAAACTTTCGACGACCTCTGTGGCACAGTGCAGGAATAGCCGGCTGAAACGTTGCGAGTTCGATGCCCGTTGCGTGACAAATTTTTGCACGTCAATATTGTGTGTCGACAAATGTTTATACGAAGGGTTCTGTACCATTATCTATAAAAACGGCAAAAAATCATGTCTCACTTATACACTTGTATGAGAGTCCCACTTAAATATTTATTTTATTCAATAGCACAATTTTTTATTTACCTTGTCTGAGATTGGTGCCGATTGAGCTAGTCCTCTAAATTGTATAAGCGCCTACAACTCAGAGGACTATCTTAATTGGTGTCAACTATTTATGTATGGGGGCACCCTTTAGTTTTCAACTTTTTATTTTTTAGAATTTTTCCTTTATTTGTGCTGTAAGACCTTACTTTTTGTCAAATTTTGTGATTCTAGGTCAACGGGAACTACCATTTAGGTTTTCGAACCAAAACCTATGGTTAAAAGCAAGGTTCTGCAGCAGAAGTAACTGAAAAATTCCGAAATATAAAAAATAAAATAAAAATTAAGGTAAATTTTAGGTACTTACAAGTTTTCCCGAAAATCTTAATTTGTCCATATCTTTTTATCGTGTTGACTCAGGACCATGATTTTTATACACCTGAACTTGCTAAGTCCACCCGTTTCTGAGAAAATCGGTGGTAACACACGGACAGAGAGACGGACAAGAGAGTGATCTTATAAGGGTTCATTTTTTACCATAGCGCTGTGTGAAATGTCCACCCTTATTTATTATTTTAAACTGTTATTATTGTATTGGAAACTATGTAGAAGTAATCAAAGTTCAAATTAAAATGTTTGAATGTTTTGAACCTAGCAAGTTTAACAAGAATTTTATAAGTGATCGTAAAAATTCACTAACAATTAGCTAAGTTTACCGATTGTTCGGAATAAAGTTGGGGAACTATTCTGTTCAGCCGAATTCCAGGAAGAAGAACGTAGTTTAGGAGGTAAGCGCAAAAATATTACTACATTATCTATGGTGGAAATACAATTAGCACAAACTAATCCCTTCTTATCTTTAAAATGCTATTGTAACAGAACAGTACAGTACACAACTTGTAACAGAACAACGAGCCGCTCTGTGATATGTTCTAGTGTATCATCCTAAACGTCGAGCACGCTTGCCTCTTTGTTACAGCCTATTGCACAAACCAATGAGCATATTGGTGAGCATTTCGTCGAGCGTATTGGTGTAACATTTCGTAGAGCCTTTGCACGAGCCATTTCAAAGAAGAATGAAATCAAGGTACAACGAAATGTTGGTAAATGCACACTCGCTGTGAGCATTTACCTGTAACATAACAACGTCGAGCATTCACAGGAACGTTACATTACATGGAAATGCTTTGGAAACTGAGCTTTTGCCTGTATCGTACCATTCGTAAGAACGTTATATTACACAGAAATGCTCGAGAAAATGTTGTAGTCTATACTCACCTTTAACAATACTACTATTGCTATTGTAAGTACTATTTGTCTGCATCAGCAGAATTGGCGACCAGTTGGTGGGGTATCCTTCTGGAAGTAGAGCCTTCTGGTCTCTTGCCAAAGCTGCTGAGGGTAACTTCTGCCAGTCCCGCTTACCATCTTTACTCAAGTTAGACGGATCTCTGGCCCATAGTGCAAAAAAGAAAGCCAATCTTCTTGGATCTCTTTTTGCCTCCAATTCGACCCTCCTCGACGGAAATGCTTCAGGATCGGTTATATCTCGGTGTCCGAGTTCCATGCCAGAGGTACGTTTTCATCTGAAAGCGGTACGGAAGGAACTCCTTTCCCTTGACGTGAGAAAGTCAAGTGGGCCGGATGGCATTCCAGCCATTGTGCTCAAAAAGTGTGCTCCTGAGTTGTGTTCTGTCTTTACGTCCCTCTTTGAATTGTCTTATACCACTGGTCTCGTGCCGTCTTCTTGGAAAGTGACCCATGTCCACCCAATCCCTAAAAAAGGGGATCGAACCAATCCGTCTAACTATCGGCCTATAGCAATTACCTCCCTACTCTGTAAAGTGATGGAGCGAGTAATTAATACTCAGCTTCTTATGTATCTTGAGGAACACCAGCTGATCAGTGACCGCCAATATGGCTTTCGTCATGGGCGATCAGCTGGTGATCTTCTAGTTTACCTCACTCACCGCTAGGCGGAAGCCGTTGAGAGTAGGGGGGAAGCTCTAGCTGTTAGTCTAGACATCGCGAATGCATTCGATCGGGTGTGGCACAAGGCGCTTCTCTCGAAGCTTCCCTCATACGGCCTCCCCAGGGGACTTTGAAGTTGGGTTGCCAGTTTCTTATCCGGGCGGAGCATAAGAGCTGTTGTAGATGGTTATTGCTCGGACTCAATGCCCATTAACTCTGGTGTACCCCAAGGGTCAGTACTATCGCCCACACTATTTATTCTTCACATCAATGATATGCAGCACATAAGCGGCCTTCATTGTTATGCGGATGACAGTACGGGTGATACTTTCTACACTGGTCGCCCTAATGTCTCTCGGTCGGAAGTGGAACACAACAGACAAAGACTTGTGTCTGAGGTTGAAGGCTCTTTGGAGCGTGTGTCAGATTTGGGTAACCTTAATCTGGTCACCTTTAACCCAACCAAGACGCAAGTCTGTGCGTTCATCACAAAGAAGGCCCCTTTCACAATAGCTCCACGGTTCCAGGGCATTCCTCTCCGCGTCTCGGCGAGTATAGGGATTCTGGGAGTCGAAATTTATAATGAGGTCCAGTATGAGAGTCACTTAGAAGCAAAAGCTGTGCTCACCTCCAAAAAACTTAACCGAGTCCTTAACCGTGCCAAACAGTATTTTACGGCACAACAACGGCTATTGCTGTACAAAGCGCAAGTTCGGCCGCACGTGGAATACTGTTCCCATCTTTGGCACGGAGCTCCAAAACACCAATTGCTTCGTTTTGACTCCCTTCAGAGAAGAGCCATTAGAATCATCGGTGATACCAAACTCGCCGACAGGCTGGAACCGTTGAGTCAACGCCGTGACATCGGATCGCTCAGTGTATTCTACCGCCTGTATAATGGGGAATGTTCTGAGGAGCTATTTGATCTCATCCCGTCGGCGAGATTTTACCACCGCACTTCTCGACAACGTAATAAAGCTCATTCACATATAATCGACAATTGGGTATCGCGCACCACACGCTTCACGCGATCTTTTCTACCCCATACTTGCAAGATGTGGAATGAGCTACCATCTGAGGTTTTCCCATTAGACTACGACATGGCACGCTTCAAGAGAAATGTAAAGAGGTTTCTTCAGTGTAGGGAACGCATCGACAATACCCCGGGTGTTCCCGGTGTCAATAGGCGACGGTGACCACTTACCATCAGGTGGGCCGTAAGCCTGTTTCCCCACAAATAAAATAACATAAAAAAAATCAGAGAGCTGAGTAATCTTATTTTGTTATTATATTTGTCGTTGTTACTGTTTGTATTACAGCTGTTTCATAATGTATTTTATTTATTATTAGTATATTCAATATAATATAATGTTTATATATAATATTTATATTAATATTACCTACCCCGGTTATTTATTTTCTTTTGCTTAGTAAGTATACCTACAATTAAATAAAAAGCTTATGTTATAAAGCTACCGTCCTTTAACGTTCTCGTAAAATCCAGTCCATCCAAAGGTTGTCTGGAAGAGATCGCTTTTAGCGATAAGACCGCCAATTGTACTATCGCGTGTCTAGTTTTAGTGTTTAATTATGATTTGTTAATTTAAGTGTGGTATACAATAAAGCGTTTTCTATCTATCTATCTAATCTTTTAGATTGACCACACCAAAACTAGTATTTTTCAAAGTTTCGCTTCACTGTACATATATACTGGGTATTTATTGCATATATACCTTTTTAACGTCGGGATAACAAATAAAAAAGGTACATATGCGATAAATACCCCTTATACCAGTAATCACACTAATGTTATAAATGCGAAAGTTTGGATGTTTGTATATTTTTTTCTGTGTTTGTTACTCAATCACGTCGTAACGGCTGAACTGATTTTGGTAAAATTAAGTATATGTGTGTTACCAGTGATGACATATGGAACCGAGACGTGGTCCTTCACTATTGGCCTTATGAATAAGTTCAGAGTCGCTCAACGAGCTATGGAGAGGGCTATGCTCGGGGTTTCTCTACGGGATCGAATCAGAAATGAGAAGATACGTAGGAGAACTCAAGTCTCCGACATAGCCCGACGGATTAGCACGTTTAAGTGGCAATGAGCAGGCCATATAGCGCGCAGAACAGATGGCCGATGGGGCCGGAAAGTTCTCGAATGGAGGCCACGGACCGGCAAGCGCAGCGTAGAACGTCCACCTACAAGATGGGCAGACGACTTGGTAAGAACTGCAGGTCGGCGTTGGATGCAGGCCGCTTCCAACCGCAGTTCCTGGAGATCAATGAGGGAGGCCTTTGTCCAGCAGTGGACATGCTACGGCTGATATGATGATGATGAAGTATGCATCTAGATTATAACCTGGATTAACACATATGCTACTATTGATCCCATAAATCAGGTCCCATGGGATAAAAATGGGGTGTCAAGTCAAGTTGCAACAGCGAGTTTAGCTTTATTTCTAGGTTACCTACACATTTAGTAGTGTAATACGTACGAAGTCACGGGCAACAGCTAGTTATTTATTATTATTTATTTATTTTTATTATCAGCCCGTCGAGTCCCACTGCAGGGCAAAGGCCTCCCTTCCCTCTTTCTACGAATCCCGGTTATTGGCTAATTGGGGCCACTCTTTCTGGAATGCATCTAGTTCATCCCTCCATCTCCGCCTGGGTCTACCACGAGGCCGCCGCCCGTTTGGAACCCATTCTGTAGTGGCTTTCGCCCATAGTTCCTCTGGCATACGACAAACGTGTCCTGCCCAGTCCCACTTCAATTTTGCGGCTAGTTAAGCACTAAAATTTTGCCATTCTTTTTTGTATTATACGGACAGAAAGTGGCCGTTGTAAGGTACATACGGCTACACATCAAACTTAACATTTCCAGTATAGCTGACCTCTCATTCTACAAAAAGCCTACACAATGCGAGGTCAGCTTATACTGAAAATGTATAGCTTGATGTGTAGCCGTGTGTACAATGGACTGCTTTCTAAGCGTTTTCTTCTAAGCGACCTTTAGAAGGACAGGATCTATACAAACAAATGAAGATGGATACATTATCAAACAATAGCGGTAGATCTCTTTGTGAAAGAGTTCACCTGGGGAAGTGCCATCGTATGTACGTATATCTGCAGCCTAGCGTATGCTCGCATTGCTAAGGTCCGGTTTTAAGGGCGCACTATACCTGGGGAGACGTTAAATCGCTTATTAAGAAACAATATTTTGTTCAACAAATTGTGTGTTTTCAATCTGTAATTCATAAATGTTATAGTTAAGGATACGTGCTAGAATGCATGTGTTGTGAAAACACGATTACGTAAAATTTTCTCCATAGAAAAAAAATCCAAAGATGACTCTAATTTTATCTTAAAACCGTTCTTATGCCATGAATACTACAATTTAGATCTTGAAACTTTATACCGTAATTTTACATAAAATAAATAAAGACACCTGTGTTTTTAAATTTTTAAAATACCTTTTTATTTTACCATAAAATGAAAATATTTAAGTTTTGCACTAATGAAACCATTCGCTCCGGACGCCCGTTCCGCGATTCAGTCTTGCCTCGGCTTTCAGACGGGGTACCCGTGACGCTTGTCGCTTCAAACGAACACGTAATTCTTAGGTAGAATTTATATTTAGTTGGTTTTCGTAAAGACGCAGTAATGAGAAATAAACACAACAAGATAATGAAGGGACTGAATGATAAAAAAACCGGAAAACATATAAACCACGGCGAGATAGGACGAGCAGCGGGACGCGGAGAAGCGGGGCTGAAATTCGAGTTTGGGCTGAGGTATAGTCAACTTTTAAGGGGAGACCGGAGGGGTATTGCCCATACAGCACGTACTACCAAGATCATTAGATTAGATTAGATTAGATAATTTCTTTATTGCACACCATTAAATACAAACATATAAAAGAAAATACAATTTCAAATCATAGGTACAATGGGCGGCCTTATCGCTAAAAGCGATCTCTTCCAAGCAACCTTTGGATGGACAGGATCTATATGAACAAATAAGGACGGTGGCATAAGATTTTTTTTAGAATCAGTTTTTTTTTAAATAAGCATATATTACAATTTATAAAAAATATAGTTAATACAAAATAAAATAAAATGCTTAATTATATTATATAATATAATCATAAAATTACATAAATATTAATATTAAGATACATAAAATACATATATATATTTATATATATATATTGTCATACCTACATACATAAATTATAAAAATGTATAAATAAATAAATGGCCTAGTGAGCAATGGATGACAGAAAGTGTTGTCTGACCATGTTTTTAAAGATAGGGAGAGATTTTGCATGACGAATTGAGACAGGTAGGGCATTCCAGAGTCTGGTAGCCTGCAGAGTAAAAGAGGTACTATAAAATACTTAGGTATGGTGGGGAGTTTTTAATTGAAGGGTTTCAGAGGAACGTAAGGATCGAGAGTTGGAAAGGTGAATAAAGTCAAAGCGTTCTTTGAGGTAGGACGGAGTAGAAGGGATGAAAAGGATGCTGTAAAGGAGGGAAAGGATATGCGCATTCTGGCGAAGGCGGATGGGTAACCACTTAAGTCTGTGGCGATACTCAGAAATGTGGTCGAACTTGCGCAAGCCAAATATGAATCTAATAGAGAAATTCTGGAGACGCTCAAGCTTGTTGAGTTGGTCTTCAGTTAAATCAAGATAGCTGGCGTCAGCGTAATCGAGAATGGGATGCAGCAATGTCTGTGCAAGTGCAATTTTGGTGGAAGTCGGAAGGAAGTTTCGCAGCCGTTTAAGAGAGGCAGCTGCAGCAAAGGTCTTTCGGCTTACCGCTGCTAGTTGTGGTCCCCAAGATAACTGGCGATCCATGAGTACCCCCAGATTCTTGACTACCTTGCTAACTTCTATTGATGTACCGTCAAATTTCACTTCAGGTAAATCAAGCCAATCGATTTGTGTAATCATCCGCAAGCTTCCTATAACAACCACTTGAGTTTTCGTTGGATTTACTTTCAGCCCGTATGATTTCTAATTGGATCATATTTCTACTTTAATAAGGTATTATTTTAATTTGAATAGTATTTATCTAGGTTTCCAACCATATATTAGATCAAAATACTTACCTAAAATGAAATAGAAGCGTATCGCATTCTGCATGTTTGTACGTCATAAAAGAACTGTTTTCAACCTAATTGTTTCGTATTAAAAACAACAACATCGTACGTATCCTAGTCATGGGAACATAGATTATATCGTCTAGTTACAGAATAACAATACAATGAGAAAAATACAACAAGTTTTCAGTCATCATTTTTGGTATTACGGAACACGGTCAAAATCTAATCAAATTTAGAATCGTTCATTTGCTATCACTGTCGCTCTGCGTGGCTAAATTTCGTCACTAAATAGGGATAGCGATATTCAGGCCGAAGTTTTTGACGCGGCCGAATTGAAGTTGCGCTCGGGGTTCGCCGGCTTCTTAAGGTTATGTGTGAAATTTCACATGACTCTTTCTATTTGTAGGACTCAAGGTGATGGCCGTATTACAATACCATGCAAGCCAAGTCTCAGTTGGACTTAACTTGCGAGCTCATTGTTATAGTCAATATCAGGTGGGTCAACATCAATATCAACTAGCCAACTACTTAATATACACCCTCTTTCACGGAGCTGCCAAAAACTGAATCAAAAAATCGAAAACTGTTTACCAAATTTGGATTACATTGAAACGGAACTACTACCGGAAATATTAAAATTAATGTATCTTTAACTACATATACACCAAACACTCTCTCTCACATGCATACACCTATACACACACTGATAGAATAACCATGCAGAAAAAAATATAATACATAAATTATGTGACCATAATTCACGGACTCCATAATTATAAGAAAGCCCACTGACTTCTGTAACACGGGTCTTTATATCTAGCTCAGATTTATTTATATTTATATTTGAATATATTTGATTAATAATTTATTTTATGTTATAAAAAACGGCACTAAATGTAAAAGCCTCAGATTGTAAGTTCTACTTCTACTAATTATTCGCTGCTAAAGTGACCCAGCTGTTCCCTTTAGCAGCGACGAAAAGTGGTTGCAAGGTGTACGAGTTATTGAATTTGTGGTTAGACTTGGTAAAGTCTCTAAGGGAGTTAACCTCCGAGTATTCCAATAATTTGCACCCCGGGGACCGGGAAAAGGGTTTGTACTTCAAGCTTTGTTTTCTATTTTAAGTTATTTATGTTTGTTAGGAGGGTTTTTCCCAGTTTGTTAAAAATGGTATCGGTTTTTAACCGAATTCAAAAAAAGGAGGAGATTCACAATTCGTCGGAATCTTTTCATTATGTATGTTCTCCGATTACTCGAACACGCCTTGACCGATTTGAGAAATTCTTTTTTTATTTATAAGGGTATACTTTCCAGGTGGTCCCATTGGCACCAAGCCTGATGATGGGATTCCAAAAAATCGAGGGCAACCCCTTAAATTTTATAGGGAATTTGGATTTATCAACCGACTTGGAAAATTCTTCGTTTACTTGGAAGGATATCCTTTCATATTGGTGTCATAGAAATTTCATCAAAATCAGTACAGTAGTTTGGTTAAGTCGGTTATATTTTGTTAAAAAGTTACTTGTTTTGTTATTTCTGTTTTGATAGCTATTAAATATTAGTATTTGTTTTAACTGGAAATTAAGTATATACTAGCCTACTTTTTCGTAATCAAGTTTATCTTTTGTATCTTTAGGGTTCCGTACCCAAAGGGTAAAACGGGACCCTATTTCTAAGACTCCGCTGTCTGTCTTTCCGTCTGACGGTCTGTGTGTCTGTATGTCCGTCTGTCACAAGGCTGTATCTCATGAACCGTGATAGATAGTTGAAATTATCACAGATAATGTATTTTGTTGCCGCTATAACAACAAATACTAAAAACAGAATTAAATAAATATTTAAGGTGGGCTCCCATACACAAACGTGATTATTTTGCTCGTTTTTGATCGATATAGATAACGCTTGAAATATTCACAGAATATTTAGTTAAATATTCACTTGAAAAATAAATAATATAATTAAAATAAAACAAATAATCCTATTCAACAAACGTGATTTTTTTTGCCCTTGATTTTATAGAAAATGGTACGGAACCCTTCGTGCGCGAGTCCGACTCGCACTTGGCTGGTTTATATTTTTATTACGGTAGATCTTCGTTTGTCCACAACCTCGCCTGATCGTAAGCGATGATGTAGTCTCAAGAGCACGAGGATCTACAAGATATTATTATTATAGCCTCTGTATTCTGACTAAATTCTTTCATTATTTTGTACTAGTTTCCGCCAGCGGCTCTGTACGCGTTGGTTGTCAACAAAAAGAAGTCTATGTGTTAATCCAGGTTATAATCTACGTACGTGCTAAATTTCATCGATATCGGTTTAGCCGTTACGACGTGATTAAGTAACAAACAAACATAAATCCAAACTTTCGTATTTATAATATTAGTGTGATTCGTTATAAGTCTCTTAGTTCATTGTGCCTCAAGATAAAGGCCTTCTAATATAGAGTAGTTATAGTCTTCAGTAAAGGCAGACGACTATTAAAGTCCGCCAACGATTTGTAACATTGCCGTAGACCCTGATTAAGATGGCGGAATAAACTGGAATCGTTTGAGAAATATTAGTTAACAAGTACTGGACCGTGAAAGGTGGAAGAGGGTAGGGGGGTCTTTCACTAGTAGTGGGACGATGCAGGCTACAAATAATATAATGTTGACATTGGTATTAAACAAGACTCCATCTCCTTGCCTACTCAGGTGCCGGGATATCAGATAAAAGGCGTGGCAGTTTTAATTACGCCAGTCTATCGGCATTCCGGCCGGCATACGACGACCGGATCAACCTTCAATTGCGCTAGTAAAATGGTCATATCAATGGCAATCGTTTTAAACGTCAAAACCGTTCCGAAAGCAGGAAATTTCTCTATCTATATAAAATAAGAAATTATTTTAGATCATAGTTTAAAAAGTTATTGATAACGGAGAATTCCATAAACGCAATATTGCATTATTAATAAACTTATTTATTCCTTATTTGTCAAGCCATTTCAAGTATGAAGAATAACTGTTTTATTTTAAACTACATGAAGATGGAAAAGCTTAAATAAATTATTCTTAGAATTTCGTTAACTAGTCAAAAGTTCGAAGTAAATCATGAAGCATATATATCGTCCGACATAACCCGACGGATTAGCACGTTGAACTGGCAATGGGCAGGCCATATAGCGCGCAGAACAGATGGCTGATGGGGCTGGAAAGTTCTCGAATGGAGCCACGGACAAGCAAGCGCAACGTAGGACGTCCACCTACAAGATGGGCAGATGACTTGGTAAGAACTGCAGGTCGGCGTTGGATGCAGGCCGCTTTCAACCGCAGTTCTTGGAGATCAATGAGGGAGGCCTTTGTCCAGCAGTGGACGTCCTACGGCTGATATGATGATGATGATATATCGTCCATGGTAAAGAGCTTAGATACAACATAACTAAGAATGTTGGACAAGAATTAATGGGCCTCCTTGTCTATTCGCTAGTGCAATTGGAGGGCGGATCGGAATCCATCCATTAGCCAGCTAACTTGCCGGATTCTTCAGCGGGTCTTACGTACACCGTGCGGATTCTGGAGCTTTTCCGCGTAATTGGAATTCGGTTCTGATTTAGGAATGCGTGTGTAAGCCACACAGTTTCTGCGGACCTTTTTTGGGGATAGACAAAGGTTTTGTTACACAATTACACATACCTACTAATTTGATGACAGGACAACATCGCTAGTGGATATTGAAAACTCATGTTTTTATTTCCCCGCGTGCTAAAACAGTAATGAAACAGTGGAATGCTTACGATTATTTTTATATGAAAACTAGTGGTCCCGCCGAACTTCGTGTCGGCTTGACATGCATAGGTATAACGCGGGCTGTCAATATACGTCACCCTTGTAGAATTGTCAATTGTTGTCATTATGGCCATCATTATGTATGAGAAAATGAATGACTTCCACAAATAATTCAATACCAAAATTAGCCAAATCGCTCCACCCGTTCTCGAGTTTTAGCGAGACTAACGAACAGCAATTATTTTTTATATATATAGATAATATATCTCGGGATAACTCCGACCGAAGCATCTGTTTCAAACGATATTTATTTTATTTACATCCTGTTTGACGATATTTGCAGCACGCATTCTGTCAATTCTATGTCAAACGTCATAAGGTTACATTATAAAAGCGCTAAGGTTAGATTATAAATAATTTTATATGGTGGTTAAGTATTCTTAAATTTTCTAATTTTGTGCGTAATTTTCTTAATTTTTTCATTCATAAGAACCTTCTCCTGACAATAAGAAATACAACAAATAAAGAACTTGCGCAATCGGTCCAGCCGTTCACGCGTGATAGCGTGACCAAGGGAAATATGGATTCATTTTTATATAGAGAGATAGTTTACTCAAGAGGAACACTTTGTGTAACACTTAGGACAAATTTTATGAGGTTTTTTAAGTGTACTTATTTTATAAGTATGTGTTTAAAATAAAATCTGCACTCCGTCGAATTATGGAGCCAAGCCTCGCTTTAATTTCGGTATACTAAATTCAATGTTATCAATAATAAAGCATTTATTAAACAATCTTATAAACACATATTTCTTACTAAAAGAAAATATTAAACATAAACATTAGTTTCGCGAAGATTGTCTTGCTACTCATCATAGACCTCCCCTAAAGCTTGCCATAAAGTGCGTTCTTGTGTCTTCCTTCTCCATGTGACGCCTGCTATTCTTTTTATATCGTCTTCCCATCTCTGACGCTGTCTCCCTTTTTCTTTTGTGTTGTCTAGAACACCATTCGGTCACATCCTTTGCCCACTTGTCCTTTTTGTTCCTCATCATGTTGCCTGTCTACTTCCACTTTAGTTTCTTGACACTTCGAATTCAATGTTACCCACCTTTAAAGAAAGAAATAAAGAAAGAAAATACATTTATTTTCAGACATAACAAAACAAAGACATACACAGTAACAAAAACAATACAACAGTAGAAGTAACAATATAACAAACACAAATAGAAAACATAAAATAATACATAGGCAGTTAGTACGTCCAGGTTATGAGCGTCCGCAAACTAGGATCCGGCTCAGCATTATGCGCCACGCACTAGTAAATACGAGTACGCAGCGCGCTGATCTTCCGGCTCCTACGTTTTGTACCGGAAAGTCCAATTTTATTAAAAATAAAATTATATAAAATAAAGAAAAGATAAAGAGAGATATATAAAAATAGAAATATAAAGGATATTGAACCTATATGTAAGTATGTAGGAAAGTCGTTGTCGTTTCACATTGAGGCAGTGTGGGTGTTTGTGTTTACTGTAATAGTTATAGTGTATCTTTAAAATCATCTCTCTCTTTCTATTCTCAAAGGTTTGCTGGAAGAAAACTCTTCTTAGGGTTAAGCTCGCCTTTGTACACGACCTCTAATTCTGTATTTTTACATGTATTTTCTTGTGTGCAATAAAGAATGTTTAAGGATATTTCAGTGTTCACTGTATATCTATATCTGTAGGTTATAATCAACAGAGTAAGTTGGTAGCACTTTAGGTATAAGGCAGAGTCTTTTATGAGGTATTTTAAGAACGGTAACTCTAAACTTAACCTCAATATTTATTCAATATAGGGATCTTTTTAAAACGTTAGTTTCTCAGCCAGTTTCCTTCACTACCAATCTAGGAATCAACTCAAACAATGCTGGTTGTTCTTAAATCCTTTAATAAGAACTAGCTATTGTCCGCGGCTTCACCCACGTGATGGTTTACACAAGAAACGCCATTTATATTTTCCCTAGTGTACTATAATTACGTGAAGATTATTTATGCAAATATTGACGTTTATACACCCCAGAAATTATATTTTTACACCTCTTTTCACCCTCCCAGGGAGTGAGTTTAGCAAAATTCTTATATACCAGTTTGACTATTTACTTTGAAGAATTTTTTTCCCAATTTCAAGTTTGTAAACCCTCACTGGGTTTAAAAATTTGAAATTGGGAACTGCTGTTTTTCATACAAACGTAAACACCCTTTTTTACCCTTTTAGGGGAGTAACTCTGGAAAATCCTTACTTAACGTGCCAGCGGTTTAGGCTGTGCATTGTATGCTAGTCAGTGACTCTCATCAAAGTCTTTTATATAGTACTCGATAAATATGAGAGTTCTTAAGGTAACCTAAGCTGAAGTTTTAAGCCAAACAAACAGAACTTCAAAATTCACTCATGAAGCTGCTAACACAAATTTAGAGCGTTACCAGTGCAAGACTCTAGATGGAACATGGAGAAAGCAGATAGCACACTTAATATAAATTTAATAGTATCCTGTATTACAAAAGCTTCACAAGAAATATTCACGTTCTTTCACTCTTATTTAAAGTATTATATTGTCCACTCTCTCCTCCCTACCTCCGTGAACGCTTCGAATTCCTTTTCCCTCGCAGTGTGACATCCCGGTCCCTTCTCCTCAAAACACCTCACCACACTTCAAGCCGCTATGATGGCTCCTTTACCGTTTATGCGGTGAAAATTTGGAATGCCCTGCGCCATGAAGTTCGCGAGTCCATCATTTAACATTTTCAAACGGAAAGTTAAAGAGGTCAATCTTTCTCTGTAATTTTATTTTATTGTAGGTATATATTTATTTTTGAATATATTAGTTTGTTTATTATATTCATTCATTTTATTACTTACTTTTGTTATATTCCGTTTTATTTGATTAAGATATATGTACATACTAGCTGCCGCCAGCGGCTTCGCTTGCGTTGTTTGTCAATAAAAAGTAGCCTATGTATTAATCCATCTACATTTATACAAAATTTCATCGCAATCGGTTTAACCGTTCTGGCGTGAAAGAGTAACAAACATCCATACATACAAACTTCAAAACATAATTATATTTGATCGAGTGAAGCGAGATCTCTTAATTAACTTGGGCAAATCGGCGTTGTTTGTATGTATGTTTGTTTGTCCAAGGATAACTTTCGAAGAATTTCAGAATTTGAAATTTGGTATATAGGTAAGTAGTGTTGGCACAATTTTGGTATGACTAAATGAGCTAAAAATGTGGGGGGTTGTTGAGATATTGGGGTTCAAGAGGGGTAAAAAAAAACCGAGATGGGACTACCCGGGCAAGTGGCACGTCTAATAAAATGTCTTTATGAGTACATTTGAATCCCGTTTTTATTTTTAGTTTAAACCGTGTCGTTTTTAAGTTAGTAGCCATTACAAAAACTGAACTTTGATAAAATTCACAGGGTACACCAGTGACCCCACAGTGCTGAAACATGGTATGCTTGTAGCTTTAGTGGCCCAAATATAGGCAAAAGTCTGAAATCTAGAATTAATGTAATTTGTAGCCCAAAAAAGAATAACCAATTTACATGAACTCCCGTTACCTGTAATTTCAATGAAACTGTAGATCAAGTTAATTGGTGTTTATTACGTGGCACTATTTTGATAGTCAAAGATTTCAAATAATATTTTTTTTGTTAATCGGAGACTCGCCAGATCTTAGTTCGGGGCGAACCACTAGTATAATATATTTATTATAGGATAATATTATATTACTAGGAAAGTATTCTGCCCGTCCTTACCTATGGTACCCAAACTTGGTCATTGACAGAATCTCAAAAGTCCAAACTCAAGGTTTGCCAAAGAGCCATGAAACGCAACGTGTTAGGGGTAGGGAGAATCGACAGGATCCGGAATACCACACTGTGCGCGAAGACCGGCATCGCAGATGTTGGCGACAAGACTGCCAGGCTGAAGTGGGACTGGGCGGGTCACGTCAGTCGTATGGTTATAGACAAATGGGCAACAGTCATCACACAATGGGTACCTGCAGATGGGCGTCGAAGCCGGGGCAGGCCGAGGAAGCGTTGGCGTAACGACCTTGATGCATTCCAAGATACCTAGTGGGACGTGGCGAGTGATCGTGAGACGTGGAGGAACGGGGAGGGAGACCTTTGCCCAGCAGTGGGAAAATATAAATTAAAAAAAAATTATTATACAAGAAAAAAAGGGACCTAATCTAGGTTACGGGGGGCAGTTGGATGCAGACCGTACAAAATCGGTCACTCTCAAAACTTCTAAGGAGACCTTTGTTCGGCATTGGACGACCAATTCTTCGGATGAAGAGGACTTTACCAAATGACATAGAGAAGTAAAAATAAGTATACAAAAGTGTGCGCACTTTAAACTTATTTAAGTTTTTCGCGCATCACAAACTGTGTCCTAACGCCTAACGCAAAGTGACCTAACGTTTTGTGCTATGCTTTGAGACCTAATATAATTCAAGATGGCGGAGGAAGGAATTCCCGCCATTTCAAGATTTTACACAGATAAGTTTAACAAATCCGACTAAGTGCAGCACCTAGTTTATGAGATTCTCTATAATTGAAATATTTTGATGCATAAAGTAGGACGAATTCTCGTTAGAGATTTATTTAATAAGTGGTTGTCGTAATGCCACCTTCTTCAATAGACCACATTTATTTTGTTCAATTGCAGAAGAAAGTTAAAAAAGAACTTATTCAAATAAAGCGGTATGCATATTAAAATTAGGAATACCTATCGGGTCTAGTTAAGAGTAGGTTTTTAACTTATACTTGTGAATAAATTCTATTCAGTATACAATTTAATAACTGTACAGATTTCCAATAAAATACCAAGGCCGCCATCGGCCTTCGCCTTCGCATTGTCAATACAATTTAATTTAATTTTGGTACTTGACAATACGGCAGGACTGTTGCGGCCATAACGCTGTAATAATATAAAAATAAGGCTTTATCGCGGCCATATTGTATTTAGGCCATTTTTTCCTTACCCAACGTAAACAATCTCTTTCCCGTGTTAAAAATTTGAGCCAAAATAATGATCTGTATTGTCTGGCTAAAACATTGGATTTTATAGAGACTCTATAATCTTTAAAAGTAATGTTTTTATTTATTTATTAAACGCACAGAACACATTACAACCACCTACAATTAAAGCTTACAAAAATGCTGTTTTGATCTGGATTGCAACTTAAACACATGTGCTTAAATACAGCTTAAATAACTTACAAATCAAGCATACGTTAAGTAGAAACAGATAGAATATCTATATATTCTATAATATAACAAAATATCTAATCAAATAACATATAAACATATTTAATACAATTGGGAATGTAACAACTTAAAATAAGCATCTGAGTGACAATATTTATTAAGATGGAGGATGTCTTTGATAGTTTTAACAAATTGAGTCAGTTTGGAACTAATAGAACTTTGAATGAAAATCCTTTGATTCTATCTGCAGTTGTTCATTCTCTTCCTCTGTCATTTGTAATGGGTTACATTCATTCACAAAGAACACCTCTTAAACTATTTTATAAAATGCTCACACAGATCTGGGATGACCTGTATGAATGAATGAATGAAAACACTTTATTGTACACAGTATAAACAAAAAAAAAATACAAACACAATAGAAAATATAAAGCAAATAGTACAATGGGCGGTCTTATCGCTTAGAAGCGATCTCTTCCAGACAACCTTTACCTGTATTATAAGTCAAATGGCGTAACTGTATTTATAGATATGTGAAAAGATTTTGAGTGTGATGTTCGTAATGTGCTTCTTACAAGTTATGAAATCTTACTTACATAAATCTTAAACCGTGAATAGAAGCAATTTCAAATCAAATCAAATCATTTATTTCATCAAGACTTACAGAGCTGACAGTGCTGTTTATGATACAGTGCTAGTTCACACATTACAAACATTGCTTACAGAGAGCCTCAAGCTTGTGTTTTGTGGCTCAGAGTACGAATTTATGTGATGAGGCGTGGGGATGACAGTCTCGAGAAACTAGTTATCATTGGCAACACAGAAGGCAAAAGGCCAAGAGGCCGCTCACCAACTAGATGGACAGACCAACTAAAAGATGCCCAGAGCTCAACGACTTTCTATCAAATCGTCAAAATTGCTACCGACAGAGGTCGCTGGAGACAGTTCATCCATTCCCGTATGAAATCACACCATGGCCACGATCTTCAGTCATGAAGGACCGACCAGAGAGAGAGAGAGTACGAATTTAACTACAAAACCACATGCCACATAATTGCTCGAACAGCAATATTATTGCAAAAAAATATCTATAATATAAAAATGAATTGCAAAATGTGTTGGTAAGCGCATAACTCAACAACGCCTGGACCAATTTGGCCAATTCTTTTTTTGTTGTATTTCTTATTGTCAGGAGAAGGTTCTTATGAAATTAAAAATTAAGAAAATTGCGCGCAAAATTAGAAAATTTAAGCATACTTAACCACCATATAAAATTATTTATTATCTAACCTTAGCGCTTTTATAATGTAACCTTATGACGTTTGACATAGAATTGACAGAATGCGTGCTGCAAATATCTTCAAAGAGGATGTAAAAAAAATGAATATCGTTTGAAACAGATGCTTCGGTAGGAGTTATCCCGAGATATTGTCTATATATATATAAAAATTAATTGCTGTTCGTTAGTCTCGCTAAAAATCGAGAACGGGTAGAGCGATTTGGCTAATTTTGGTATTGAATTATTTGTGGAAGTCATTCATTTTCTCATACATTATGATGGCCGGGGACAACAATTGACAATTCTACCAGGGTGACTTATATTGACAGCCCGCGTTATACCTATGCATGTCAAGCCGATACGAAGTTCGGGGGGTCCACTAGTATATTAATAAAATAATCATGAGCATGCATTAGATTATAATTACTTAATAAAATAAAACAAAATAGAATAAAAAGTAATATCTCACAATATGTTACTTAATTTATGTTTATGATATTAGCGGTGAGTGGGTGAGTTTGGTGAATTTAACACTCACTTTTCTGGTACCATTAAATCACTTACTAAATGTGCTTACTCTACAAATACTAACGTATATATACGTACAAATGTAACTTATATATATCAGTACCTTTTCAGTCTTCAATTTATTTAATGTGTATCAAAAGTAAATGGCTCTATAAATATTTGTGAGCACTTTCGACGGTAAACGTTTGCTAACCTTCTTTTGGGACGAAATTATCAGGTCTATTTTATTTTGAGTAAGCAAATACCCACACGTGTTAAATCCACCATAGCATCCATTAAATTATTTTGAAGCTTAACCAATATGGCAGGTTGTTTTTTTGATTTCCTAGCATACTTTGTTATTGACCGAGCGAGCAATGGGCTATGCTCGGGGTTTCTTTGCGTGACAAAATTCGCAATGAGGAAATCTGCAGAAGAGCTAAAGTTGCCGACATAGCTCTCAAAATCAGCAAGAAGAAGTGGCAATGGGCAGGCCACATCGCTCGTAGAACCGATAACCGTTGGGGAAGAAAGGGTTTCGAGTGGAGTCCACGGACTGGAAGACGCAGCGTAGGCCGGCCCCCCACAAGGTGGACCGACGATCTAGTAAGGATCGCGGGGAGCCGTTGGGCGCAAACGGCTACCAACCGCTCGCTGTGGCGATCTAAGGGGGAGGCCTATGTTCAGCAGTAGACGTCTGCCAGCTGATGATGATGATGATGAGCGAGCAAGGCGTCTAAGTTTACAGATTGGCCAAATTTTGTTTTAACATAATTTACATTATGCCCCATATTCTGTGGGCACTAGCTAGATACCTCCCTACTAAGCTGTCAAACATTGGGATAAATGATTAAATAAGACCTTTAATTTATTTATTCTAGGGCGGTCATTCTAGGAAAGTCTCGATAGCGGGTATAAGCATTTGAGATAACTAAAAACTCCAACACCAGACTTTTCCATTAGCTCATACAAACTTACATTTTACATAGTAATAAGCACTCGATGAAATGCGAATCATGCAAAATGGCCGCGGTACTATGACGCTTAAGTCAATAAATTAAGCCAGAAAGCCGGCTTAAGCGTTCGTCCAGATATTTTAAGTGCTATTTAGAGTGCCTGCAATTCGGCCTAGATACTCTTTGGAACTGCAATCGCATACATTTTGCAGGAATTTCGGTTATAAGCTGTCTCTACTTAGTATATTTAAATCCGTATTAAAGAGGATCTGTTAATGCGCGTACACTTCTTTCATTGATGGTAAGACTCTTTATATTATTATTTTTTCTTAATATTATAGTATTTTTTAAACTTCTGCGATCACTGTACATAATAACTAATAATAAACGGGTATTTATCGCGTATATATACCTAATATATACATTAAAATCGTGCAAAGTTTGTATGTGACATTCGTCGATATTATACGCAAATTTTACACAGACAGTTCTAATTCCGATACAAACAAGACAACACAGTTTTCAAACCGCTTGGGACATCTGCTGTGCAAATTAGTAGTTAGGGCTATTTTATTTTAAAATGTATCTTAGTTATTCGTAACAGCTTATGCTACTCGTTTTTAGCCTTAGGCCGTTTGTCCACCACCGCCGTCGCCGGGACGTCACCGAAACGAGATGACGGCGCCGATTTAGCGATACTACATTTACTATAGGCCGTTTGTCCACCACCGCCGTCTCCGGCACTCGGATGACGGGCGCGCTGTGGACACACGACCCATAGTAAATGTATTTATCGCTAAATCGGAGCCGTCATCTCGTTCTCGGTGACATCCCGGCGACGGCGGCGGTGGACAAACGACCTGAATGTGACGATAGGAAATGGTATCGGTGTTTGAAAAATCATCATATTGTATGAAATATTTTGATATCGTCATAAATTATTCGTACAGTCAATTCGCATAGAACAACTTCCTTACTTCTTTTCAGTATCAGTCCAAAAGTTGCCTGGAAGAGATCGCTTTTAGCAATAAAGCCGCTCATTGTCTGATACAATCGCTGTCATTGACTCGAAATTGTCACAGAATTAATAAATAAATAAATATTGCTGGACATTTCACACAGCGCTATCTAGCCCCAAACTAAGCAGATCTTGTACTATGGGAACCAGATAACTATAGAATACTTATGTACATTTTTTTTTGTAAATACATACTTATAATATATAGAAAAACATCCAAACCCGGATCAAATATCTGTAGATCATACAAACATTTGTTCCGCGGCGGGAATCGAACCTGCTACCTCCTGCGTCTCAGCCGGCTATTCGCCCACTGCACCACGGAGGTCGTCAATACTACGTTTACTAATACTACGTTTTGTTTTAGTTTTTAAGTTAGTTGTTGATTTGGTGTAACAATAAAGAGTTAACTAGCTATCTGTGAGGTGTAGTGCAAAAGTAGTTGATTGTATGCTTTAAAAATGATGTGTGTAATATTACGTGTTCTTAAACAGTGAAGGAAAAATTCCAAGAAAATTGGCTTGCCTGGAACTCCAAAGAGTTCGGAGGGAAAACTTTTTAGGATTGGAATTTAAAACATTTTTGTAGGGTAAAATACCACAGGCGTGTCTTCTCTCTCAGGTGTCGTTACGAGTGACAAATTCCTTCCAAAGCCTTGGATCATTCAGAAGGAGGGAGCGTAGGGGAGGGGGGTGAGGATGATCTATCAATCAGCAGGATCCGACGCGTCGATAGACGTAGTTTCTTATCCACCTTCGCAAAGAACGGCTGTACTTAATTGATTGATTGAAAATACTTTAATGCACTTATAAAACTAGTACAAAGGCGAACTTGATGCTTAAGAGCATTCTCTTCCAGATAACCTTCGTGTATTGTAGATAAAGATGTGTAGGTAGTGCACAGGATAGGGAACTAATGAAAATTTGCACAGGACTAATAAAAATAACATATGTACATACTACTTAAATAAACCTACTTAAATACTTCATTGATTGTGTCGAGGTCATTATGGGGGGTTATACTAAACATTGAACAACGGTTGTAGGTCGGATAGTTAACGAGATGACCTAAAAGTTTGCTAGGAGTCGTGGAGTGCAGACATAATTGTTCAGCAGTGAACCTTCTATTGCTGGTGTGATGATGATGATTGCCAGGTGGCAAGACACGAAAGCAAAAGAAGATAGTACAACACAGACAGTTTACATAGACAGTTAATGTTTTATTGTACATCACACAAAAAAAAACAAATAATAAGTCAAGCGGAAATATAAGTGGTGGTCTTATCGCTAAAAGCGATCTCTTTCAGAAAACCTTTGTATGGACCGGATTTCACGAGATCTTTATAGGACAGTAGCTTTTAATAAAACAATTGAATCTATACTAATATTATAAAGAGGAAAGATTTGTTTGTTTGCTTGTATTGAATAGGCTCCGAAACTACTGGACCGATTTAAAAAAATGTTTTTTTTTTCTTTATTTCACTGTTGGAAAACTACACTATCTCCGGGTGGCATAGGCTACTTTTTACCCAACTGCGCAGAAGGAGGGTAATGTTTTTATTGAAAAACTACGCGTGCGAAACTGCGGATTTGTCAGCTAGCATTGAATAAAAAGTGTACCACACTTAGGTGGACTGAGGTGTACTACAGGCAATAAAAATGTCTATGCCCCACCTAGGTGAACTGAGCAGGTGGAGCACGACCAAGGCACGGTAATGTTATATATACAGTATTCTGTTTTCATACCAACGGCCGGAACGTGAATACCTACGCTCCTCATGCGCCGAAGCACGGTAATGCCGTTGCCGCAGTGACGAACGGTGTGATTTTTTTGTAAGCAGTAAGCGTGCGATTTGTGTATATTTTATTGAAATAAGTAGAAGTAATAACTTAATATGGCAAATAAACGAATAGCCTATTGTGCTGTTTTTAGTTGTTTGAATTTTTCAATAACACTTTACGAAAAAAGCATATTATAGCATTTATTACTTTATTTTAGACTCGGAAATTAGGAATGAATAGTTTTTGTTTTAAATAGTATTTTTATAGTGTTATCCGTAAACATACGGAAAATTCCAAGATTTTTAAAAATCATCTCAAAAATTTCAAGCCTAGACGGGGCTTGAACCCGCAACCTTCCTCTTGATACGAGGATGCACTATCCAACTGTGCTACCAGGCCATTTCACGTCCAGGTCGAAAGTAGTGGAATGATTCAGATTAAGACTAAAGCGCCGTTAGCTCCATCTACAAGAAAACTTATACAGCTTTTGTTTTGACAAAGCCCTGTACAGCTGCAAAATTTGTATTTTATCGGACAAGGCCTTTTTAAAGCCTCTCTAATTTTAATTATTTGTTGTTTTTAAATTTTAATATTATTTGACAAAGCCCCTATACAGCTGCATCTTTCACTTTTCTTTTCACGTGTTTTTATGTTTGCATTTGTTTGTAACGGTAATGAATATGAGTATGTGACATAGACATACATTTATTCATTTTTTAAATTACTATGAAAGGTAAGACCTACTAGTCCTACTAATATTGTAATTAGTTATTTTGCTTATGTAAATCCACTGTTTATTCAATATTCAATTATTTTATTAATAGCTATCGTCTTATAACGTTCTTGTGAAATCCAGGCCATCCAAAGGTTGTCTGGAAGAGATCGCTTTTAGCGATAAGACCGCCACTTGTATTTCTGCGTGTATTGTTATTTGTTTTTTTTTAATTTAAGTGTCATTTACAATAAAGCGTTGTCTATCTATCTATCTAATATTATAAACGCGAAAGTTTGTATGTATGGATGTATGGATGTTTGTTACTCTTTCACGCCGAAACGACTGAACCGATTGCGATGTAATTTGGTATGTACATACGTGGATCATAACCTGGATTAACATATAGGCTACTTTTTATTGGCAAACCACGCGTGCGAAGCCGCAGATTGGTCAGCTAGTATTTTTATAACATAGATAACATTACCGTGACCAAGGGGGGGATCTGAGTACCAGAGATTTATCAACTTTAAAACGAGGGTAGTGTTTAATCAAACTCTCCCACACACTAACACCCAAACAATAATCCTATTTCTGACCTGGCGATCTCTCTTACGAGTCTAACAAGTTTATAGCACTTTATTCACTCCAATCTTAACTATTTAATATCGTGGCTGTAGTTCATAATGAGCTCGAACAAAGACTTTGCATGGCCAATGTTTGATCCCTTTTAATTTCCGCCACTTTTGTCACTTTTGATGCTGGGATTGTGGCTTTTTCAATATCCGGTCGTCTTCCTCTTATTTTGCTGACAGACTACTATGTAAATAATGGGAATTTTCTAGTTATATTTTTCTTGGAGAACAAAGAATGCCGATGGTTGACAATATATTATGTGCTCGCAATAATATGATGTCGGAAAATTGAGTTGATTTCTGGAACCCAATATTAAACCACTTTATTTTGGTTTGCTATGGAAAATCACATTATAGTATCTGTTATTTACTTATATATATTATTTTAATGATTTATTTGCATATATAGTACATGCATTGTAAGCACATTCCTCTAGTTATACTCATGTAGTAGGTACAATGGGCGGTCTTATCGCTTAGACGCGATTTCTTCCAGACAACCTTTACATACCTATATATCACACGAATATTATAAAAGCGAAAGTTTGGATGTTTGTTTATTTATTTGTTTGTTTGTTACTCAATCACGTTAAAACGGCTAAACCGATTTCAATCAAACTTGGTACGTACGTAGATTATAACCTGGATTACCACATAGGTTACTTTTTATTTCATAAATCAGTTCCCATGGGATAAAAATGGGATGTCAACATTTATATATGTATTTTACACCCCAGAACAACGCGGGCGAAGCCGCTGACAACAGCTAGTGAATTATAAATTCAAAAGCTACTCTGTCTTTATGTCTTTCTATCTCTCTGTCTGTCTCTTTGTTTTTCTGTTTGTTACTTATTCAGGAAACAGGCGGCGGAAAACCAATTACGATGAAATTTGGTATACGATAGATTAAGATTGGGATTGAGACCAGGGCTACTTTTTATCCAACTTAACAAAAGGAGGTTAATGTTTTTATTGACAATCAACGAGACTAGAAAACCGCCGGGAGGAAGCTTTAAGGAATTCTGGTTGTTTCTCTATATTATATGTATGTATGTATTTACAAAAAAAACTATCAGTTATCTGGTTCCCATAGTACAAGCTCTGCTTAGTTTGGGGATAGATAGCGCCGTGTGAATTGTCCAGCAGTATTTATTTATTTTATTATTTATTATATAATCCGAAATTATCTAACTATTCTATTTCCAAATAAGTATCTTTGCATATATAATATTAAAAGGATATGGAATATCACCACAATTTTTATTATTCAATCTAGTAAATCATCTACATCACATGAGTTTTTATCACTTCATCATATACTCACCGGTCTAATAAAAGGGTACTGAGCTTTGATCTCCCGAAAATCTCCAAGAATCACCTTCCCAGAAAGAAATAAACACATAAAAAGTTACAGCCATATTCGTATTATACCAACATAAACGCGAAATGGAAAGGAGACGAAACATTTTTTCAACAGCGGAATAAATTAACCTTCTTCCCACTCCGAGTTTTTTAATTCCCTCGGCAGTGCTCGTCAAATCCAGCCAAATATTTCAGTAACATTTTCTTCGCAACAAACTGATGCAAATATGACGCAATTATCGACTTTTGTGCGAACAATAACTCACCTGGACGAAAACAAGGAAATACTTTGAAGGCCTGTTATTATTTTAAATTCGCCAAAAATGGCGTGGAGAGAGTGGAAACGTGCCGCTTAATCAAAAATAACGCACGAGATTTCAATAAGAGCGACTCATAAAACACGTTAAAATGAAAAATATTAAATTCCAGAGACAAAAAATATATATTTTATTCACTGAAGCGCGGGGAGGGCATAAATAATTTAATTTAAAGCGAGGGAAAGTTTGTGTGGAAAGTCGCAGCCGCGGCTTCAGAATGCCGAGTGTGTGAGCTAAACTGGAATAAATCACTTCTTTTGTTAAATTATTCCGCTCCTATCGCTGTAAGCTCAATTTTGCGTTTTAAAATGGTTGATTCTTTTCTAAATAAATAAATAACTTTTACTAGAAATTAGAATGAGTTATTTTATGTTGACTCCTTCACAGTACAAGCTTTGCGACTGGAACGCCTTATCTTTGTCCATAAGGTCGTCCAAATCTCTTCCTATTTTCAAAGTCAAGGTAAACAACCATTTTCCTTTCATTGTCTCGTAACTGCTAGTTAGCGTTTATGTTATTTATCCTCTTTATGTAGTGTAGTTTATTTATATATTATTTGTATGTATTTAAGTTTATGCTTAATAGTATAATCAATAGGTATATTTTATTTTATGGGTTCTGTTTATGTACACAAGTTAAACATAAGTTAAAGGTACTTTTACACCGTCGTCTTTTGATTTTTGTTTATCCTGTCCATCCAAAGGTTGTCTGGAAGAGATAGCTTTTAGCGGTAGACCACACATAGTATCGTTATTTATTGTTTATTTCCTTTGTTACTGTTTATAAGTTTGGCGTGCAATAAAGAATATTTAATTCATTCATTAGTTCGTAGTATAAGGTAAATGCCAACTATACTAATATAATTTATAATAGGCCAGATACACGATATACATGGTATTCTATTTATATTTTTATATAAATAAATAAATATAAATATTGCTGGACATTTCACACAGCGCTATCTAGCCCCAAACTAAGCAGAGCGTGTACTATGAGAACCAGATAACTGATAGAATACATATATACATTTTATTTTGTAAATACATACTTATAATATATAGAAAAACAATCAGACCGGGAACAAATATCTGTGGATCATGCAAACGTTTGTTCCGCGGCGGGAATCGCACCCGCTATCTCCTGCGTCTCAGCCGGCTATTCGCCCACTGCGCCACGGCGGTGGTCATAATAATAATTCAATAGTTATGTACAAGTGTATATGTATACCTAATCTTCTTCTTTTTTCGTGTCGATGTCTCAATACTATAGCCATTTTGACCAGTACGCCGCCACGTTCATGGCAGCGACGGAGCAGGTCATCAGTTGCCCCAACGTGCAGGTGTTAGGGCAGGATGGGCATGCAAGTGTGCCATTGTTTGGAGCTGGGCACCACATTGGCATTGCGTCGCCGATTTGTCTATAATACCCCATTTACTAAGATTACACCTGCATCGGCCGACTTGGGTACGCAGTCTGTTGAGGGTCCTCCACACTGGCTAAGGTAGGTGTTGACCAGGGGGTAGTTTCTCTGCAGGTGTAATATAGCCAGGTGGGGGGGCTTTATTTATTTTCCACAGGGTAACACGGGCATCACTAGGGCATCACCTAATAATAGTAATGATACCTTTTGTTGATGCACTGTCTTAGTTTTAGGTACCCGGTAAAAGCTCTCCTAAATAGATAGATAGATATATAGATAATTTCTTTATTGCACACCATTAAAAATAAAACACACAAAAGAGAATACAAAATTAAATCAAAGGTACAATGGGCGGCCTTATCGCTAAAAGCGATCTCTTCCAGGCAACCTTTGGATGGACGGGATCTGTGTGAACAAATGAGAACGGCGGCGGTAATCAAATAATAACTAACAGAATTAGTACATAAATGACTAAAATAAAATATACATATAAATAAATATAAATAATTTTATAATATTAAATAACCTACTTCAAAATACATTAGGTAATTAGAAAAAACACTAAAAAATTATATACAAAATTTAAAGTTGCGAAGTCTTAGTGAGCTATGGACGACAGATAATGATTATTAACCATGTTTTTAAAAACAGGAAGGGATTTGGCGTTACGAATTGAAACAGGTAGTGCATTCCAGAGTCTGGTAGCCTGAAGAGTGAAGGAGTTAGTATAAAATACTGAGGTATGATGAGGAGTTTTCAATTTAAGGTTTTCAGCGGAGCGTAAGGACCGGGAGTTGGAAACATGAAGAAACTCAAAGCGTTCTTTGAGAAAGGGCGGAGTAGAAGAAATGAAAAAGATACTGTAAAGGAGGGACAGGATGTGAGCATTCCGACGAAGGCGGATGGGTAACCACTTGAGCCTGTGGCGATACTCAGAAATGTGATCGTATTTACGCAAGCCAAATATGAAAATATCTATAATAATAATAAATTAATATCTAAATTTGAATACCAAAAATGTTCAAGCAAAAACTCACAATGAAAAATCACATGAGAAAGTATAGACACAGTCCAAATCTTCTGTCTCTCCAAATAAATTTAATTTTATTTGTTATTACTTATATTCATAGGTCCATTACCGTATATTATAAACCAATGAACATAGCACTGAACTTAAACTAAACTGAATCTAGATTAAGTAATACTAAAACGTTTATAATCTGACGCTGCAAAGTAGCCCGCCTTTTTACTATAACCAGAGACTAGTAATATCAATAGACTGTCAATGTCCATATAAGAAATCGTAGCACGCAAAAAGCTCAAAATCCAGTATTATTTGTAGATGGCGCTGTTTCATAGCCTGGAAACTTTCATAGCGGCCATTGCACCCAACAAATAAAAATAAACTTCCACTAAAACACACCAAAATATTTAAATATTTTTTAGAATAAGTAATATTGTCCATAAAATAGGATTTAACGATTTTATTTTATTATGATGATTTAACACTTTCATATGCTTAATCACAGATGGCGTGAGAAGGTAGCACATCGTTTTTACCTAGATGGCGTTTAACACAAAATTAACACAAAGTCCGAAACAAAGGGAACGATACGATTTAAATTATATTGGTCTGTGCTATAACATACCTACTTATAAATATATAAAGGATTAAAAGAAATCGTGGCACTTCAACTGAGTAATACAAACTTGCTTTTAATTCTATATTGTACACAAATAGATTTACAGACAAAAATAGCTTACTAAATGGACATGTACAAAGGCGAGCTTGACCCTAATAAGAGTTTTCTTCCAGCAAACCTTTGAAGACAGAGATATGATAGCGTGGATTACCTATTGTTAGTATATATATTATATTTTTGATTAAATTAGTTCGCCTTAAGGAGTTACAGGGAGTTTTAATCACCTAGTGCCTGGCTAATCCCCATAATATAACAGAAAGAAATCACTTGATATGACACTCCGTTTTATTTACTTCGTGATAACCTTTCTATTGGATTTCAGTGGCATATATTATATACCGCTAGATGTACTAGTTAACCAAAAATATAATATATATAGGTATATACGACCTCCGTGGCGCAGTGGGCGTATAGCCGGCTGAGATCCAGGAGGTAGTGGGTTCCATTCCCACCGCGGAAAAAATGTTTCATGATCTACAAATATTTGTTCCGGGTCTGGATGTTTTTCTATATATTAGAAGTATGTATTTACATAAAAATATATAAGTATTCCATCAGTTATCTGATTCCCATAGTACAAGCTCTGCTTAGTTTGGGGCTAGATAGTTTTGTGTGAAATGTCCATCAATATTTATTTATTTATTATTTATATATAATATAATAAGTTCCTGAATTATATTATAATTCATCAGCGGTCGGTAAATGAATATATTTCGTAAACGGGCTCTTGTATATAAAAGTCTTAATAAACCTAATAATGTTTATTGATTTTTTTGGTTGAATTAATATCATTAACACCACAACAAACAGATTTATTCTCACAACACCCCACTCCAGCTTCGGAAGTTAAAAATGACAGTAATGAACAATCTTGGACGTTAATAGTCCAGAATGCCATATTACACTGCACGGTCCATTTGGACGGCATCTTGGGTAGCTAGTCCGCAGTCGACGAGGCTGATGTGAGCCGGAATTAATCAAGGACCGACACATTACCGGGGGAGGATAGGTTTGAAGCCATTTGGGCCATTGAACATGTGACAATTACACGGTCCACCAGGAAGAGATCTCGCGAGTCTCCGAAAAAATAAAACAAAATATTGTTCAATCTTTGCATGGAAGACAATGGAGGAGACCTTTGCGCAGTAATGGGATGACACAGGTTAGATAAAAAAAGTTGACAAATAAAATAGTGCTACGAAATAAAAACCAAATACTTGACCTACAGTTTCATTCAAATTACAAGTAACAGGAGTTCATGTTAATTGGTTACTCTTTTTAGGGGTAGAAATTGCAGTTAGTCTGGATTTCAGACTTTTCCCTATATTTGTGTCACTAAAGCTGCACGAATACCAAATTTCAGCACTGTGGAGCCACTAGTGTACCCTGTGAATTTCATCAAAGTTCAATGTTTATCATGGCTAATAACTCAAAAACTACAAAGATTGAACTAATAATAAAAACGGGGTCAAAATGTACAAATGAAGACCTTTCATTTGACGTCTCACTTGACCTAATAGTATCATTTTGTTTTTTTTACCCCACTTGAACCCCAATATCTCACCACCCCACCATATTTTTAGCTCATTTAGTCACACCAGGATTGTGGAAATACTACCTATCTATATATCTCACGATGATCTGATCAACGCTTCGAAAGTTATCCTCGGACAAACAAACATACATACTTACAACGCCAATTTGTTCAAGTTGATTTAGAGATCTCGTTTTGTTCGATCAATAATTTATTAATGAAAATGGTGAACATAGAAAACACAGTAACATAATAAAATATAATTTTTAAAGAGATTTCTGACAACACACACTGGGAGGCAAGCATAATTTTTTTACCCCTTTTTACCTCGATGGAAAGTAGGTACTTTTAGAATTATTTGCCCTCAATGCAACTTAAATAGGTCCTTAGAGCTATACTGAACACAGCGCTAAAAATCATCTATTTATTCTGTTCTTAACCAAAGGACATTTGAAGAAAAAAATGAGTGTGCTTTACACCAGACGACTGAAGTATAACTTTTTTTCAAAATGTTAATTTACAAATTGTTCATGAACAAAATGAAATTACAAAAATTAATCTAAAAATAACCGTTCGCGTAACGCTAGCAAACTCGAAAACGAACTGCTGAATGAAACATATATATATTTCCCTACAGGAATATACGAAACGTAACTCTCTCTTTCTATCTTCACTAACATATATCTCCCTCTCAGCTTCCGCTCGCCTCGCCCGATCACACTTTTCGTAACGCTCTCGTCGCGTATTCACCAGCTTATTCTCAATTCAAGCGTGCGTAAAGATGTTTTAATTCAATAAATTAAAATAAAGGCACTCCGAGAGTGACGACAGAAGTGAAAACTTGAACAATTACGAGATATTTATACACGGTGTCCCTTTAATCACTGTTTTCCCAAAACAAACGTTGTTCAGACCATGGTCAACCAACCGTTTATAACATCAAATTAAAAAACAAAACGAAATCGGTCTTTGAAAAATATAAAAAGTTGCAAACTTAAAACGTCTATTTTAACGTTATGCCCTACAATATAGTCAGCACGCTGACCGGTAGCTACTAGGTACCTAAAGAGTAGGTAATACGCTACGGCTAGCATACCCATGAACTTTATGTCACGGTTAGTTTTTGAACAAAGTTAGACTTACTTGAGAAGGTCTAGATTTTTTTATTCTCTTATTTGATGCTATAAACATGGTCTGAGCAACGTTTGTTCTGGGAAAACAGTCATTTAAAAGACACCGTGTATACTCCCATTTTAAAAAAAAACTCCAACGCGCCTAAAAAAGTTTTCACTTCAAAAAAACTGACGTAATGAGAACCTTCTATTTTTGAATTCGGTTAAAAGACGCCGGTCTGTAACCCAACAGCGATTCGTCTTTAAATGCGTCTCGGTCCTCTCAAGAATAGTACATGGCCCGACGTGTTTGTATCCAAAGGTCAGTCTCGCTAATTGGGAGGCTTACCCGAATTAATCGGACAACCCCTTTTACGATTATGTCTGATTTAGAGTTTAGACGAATAAAATATATTATTTCAAATAACAAAACACCCCACTGCAAATCGAACTAATAAGAAGTGTATAAGCTCTTTTGATACTCGCAGACCGGGGGGGGGGGGGGGGGGTTTACGTATTTGATTCAGTTTGAATTTGCAGCCGCACCGGCCACAACTGCTGTACCCGACAGATGTGATGGCGCAAGGGTATCAACGTACGTGGCGTCCCACACCAAACGCCTACCCTTCTCCCAAGGTATAAGAGTCATACCGTCAGGCCTCTTACCATCGTCACGTATCAGAACGTTCGGTTCGAGAACGGCTGGAACGTTGACGCTCCTACCGGCGGCCCTGGAATACGAAAATCCATGGTGACCAAGCTGTTTGACTGCCGAACCGCACTGGCCACTTAAATTTTTTTTAGCAAAAGAAACTATAATCTGAGTGTTTTTTAACCACTGATGGTATCCCACTGCTGGTCTTCCCCAGATTTCCCCACACTTTTGACCAATATTTATTTACTATGTTTTTTTTTTATTTATTTCGAGAAACCAACGGCGATACAAATTGTTTGGTTAAATAGCTTAGAACTAAATGTAAGGCTATTATAAGGCTTCTGCGTTTGAACATTGTAAAGAAAGATGTCGGGAACTAAAACAAAAGAAAAACAGCCTAGTTAGCCTATTTTAGAGTTACAATCAAAATAGTATTAGTAGGTTGTACACTGCACCTTTTATAAAAGGAATCTAATGTGAAATTATTGTGTTTTATGTTGTATGAATCATGAAAATAACACGAAAAGAAAGCAAATTACAGGTACATTCATATGGTCTAATGGTCAAAATTTGTCGGAAGATTTGTAAGAAATTAAATATGGTAATAAAGTAATATTGAGTGTAAGTATTATAGATTTTACAAATGTGTGTTATGTAATAAGCAAGCATATTAAGTGATTATGTATATATTTTTCTGAGCAAAAGAAAAAGAAAAATTTCGTCTGTAAAAATTGAAATATGTACCAAAAACACGTTTCAATTAACCCAAGGTAGGTAAGTGTTTAAGTGTAGAAAATTCAAAATAAACGCAATGCAATGACATAGGTATAATAAAAACGTTAAAAATAGGCAAATCCTCCCCTTCACCGCACTAGAAAGCTCCCATCCACCACCACGCCTTAAGATTCACTACGTAATGCTTTCATAATCCTATCTCTATAGGTAGGCTTTGAACAATCGAATATATCAATATCTTTAAATATCTTCTTTTGGGTTGCAACAATACGAACAAAAACAGAATTCTGTAAATAGTTGGTGCGACATATACGAGTAGGTATGTGGAATAAGCAAGTGTGTCGTGTTCTATAAGATGGTGTTGAGAGTCCTATCTGGCCAACTATTTCAGGGCAATCTATTCGCGAGTGTACAATGTCATACAAAAACATCATGTCCATCACCATTCCACGGTCACTAAGAGTTAATTAAATTATCCTCGGAGGAGTGGGTATAGAAAGGTGGGAAGTTCGGCAGCGAGATGGGTGGACGACATCGTTAGAGTCGCGGGCCGTCAGTGGGTGAGACTAGCGCAGGATCGTGGTGGATGGCACAAACTTGGGGAGGCCTATACCCAGCAGTGTGTGAAGTCAGGCTGTGGATGACGATGATGATGAATCAAACTATCTCTGAATTAAAAACATATGTATTTTTTAAATTGCTTATAAGATCGTTACATTACAGTGGTTTCATTGAGTTAATCTTGGAAAGAGCATCAAAACATGTCATGTTCTTGTCTCTTGCAAGCGAGTTACTTCAACCTAAATTAGTTATCAACTTTTCTTTAAGAAATCCAAAGTTTTGCTTAATTATCGTGCTTAGTTTGACTTTTATTTAACACTTCGACAAATTAGTTAGCACCTTAATTACAAAAGTAGAGTAAAATTAGACAGGGCCCCAAATATCTACGACTTGACTTTTCCAATTAACTAAAATTAGACAGGGCCCCAAATATCTACGACTAGACTTTTCCAATTACCTAAAATTAGACAGGGCCCCAAATATCTACCACTTGACTTTTCCAATTAACTAAAATTAGACAGGGCCCCAAATATCTACGACTTGACTTTTCCAATTAACTAAAATTAGACAGGGCCCCAAATATCTACGACTTGACTTTTCCAATTAACTAAAATTAGACAGGGCCCCAAATATCTACGACTTGACTTTTCCAATTAACTAAAATTAGACAGGGCCCCAAATATCTACGACTTGACTTTTCCAATTAACTAAAATTAGACAGGGCCCCAAATATCTACGACTTGACTTTTCCAATTAACTAAAATTAGACAGGGCCCCAAATATCTACGACTTGACTTTTCCAATTAACTAAAATTAGACAGGGCCCCAAATATCTACGACTTGACTTTTCCAATTAACTAAAATTAGACAGGGCCCCAAATATCTACGACTTGACTTTTCCAATTAACTAAAATTAGACAGGGCCCCAAATATCTACGACTTGACTTTTCCAATTAACTAAAATTAGACAGGGCCCCAAATATCTACGACTTGACTTTTCCAATTAACTAAAATTAGACAGGGCCCCAAATATCTACGACTTGACTTTTCCAATTAACTAAAATTAGACAGGGCCCCAAATATCTACCACTTGACTTTTCCAATTAACTAAAATTAGACAGGGCCCCAAATATCTACGATTTGACTTTTCCAATTAACTAAAATTAGACAGGGCCCCAAATATCTACGACTTGACTTTTCCAATTAACTAAAATTGTTTCTTTCACATATTGAGAAATTAAGGCAGGGGGTCAAAGTCAAAATCTTTTTATTCATTAAAATCCCAAGGATCACTTTGAAACGTCAATTTTACTGCCTGTTCCTTCGCGATCAAGCCAGGAAAGAAAAGCAAGAAAACAAGGCTGGTTGTTTTTTTTAATGATCCTTTTAGAATACATAACAATACAGGTAATAAATTACGTCTAAATTGTAACATTTTGAACGAGAGGGGGGCGGGGGCAGGAGAGGGCGGTGTACTAAGAAAATTTTAACTGAAGCTCACGTCGATCGTTGTGTTCGAGATTTGATACACGGTACGCTGCACAATTTTTTTTTATATTAGTCTTGTAGACACACAAGCTGACGGGCCTCCTGATGTTAAGTGGTCACCGCCGCCTATAAACTTCTGCGTCACTCGTCGTCACTGCAGTCGCGTTGCCTAGCACTTAATACCCTATTGACACCTCTCTTGAAGGCGTTCATTTTGAAGCCCACCGGAAAAACCTCCGGAGGAAGGTCATTCCACATTTTGCAGGTGCGTGGAAGAAACGAGCGGGTGAAACGCACAATATTGCCGGTCTTTGCGAGGACTTGCAGATGATGGTAGAGATCATCACATGACACTGCGAATTATATCACCACCTCCTGAAGACAAGGGCCACGGATAGTGGGCTGTGTCGGGGATGCCTGTAAGATGTAAGATGTAGTGGAGCACATGCTGCTGCACTGTACGGTCATACACGAAGCCAGACTGAACACGGGACTGCACAAACTCATTGCGTCATCTATGACGTCAGCAACGACCTCAGGGATTCTGGAAAACTGCCGCCACCAACCCACCTACGTCCTAGTCCGCTACTTTAAGAAGTTGTGATAGCTGGGGTTGGGTTCGGGGGGGGGGGGGGGGGGGGGGGGGGTAATGCACAATATATCCCTATGCAAAGCGAATTGGTATACCTTCCGATTTGTCCTGTCGTTTAAACTGTACAGAAACGCGAAAAAACAGAAATTTTACGATCGCTCGCCAGGGAATGTAAGATTTTTTTATCATTCTTTGGTGTCCCACTTTCCAAAGGTCTGCTCCAGGTCTTTCCAGCTGTCTCTATCCTGTGCGATACTCTACGACTCCTCCTCCTCAAAGGCAAGATCGTTTTGCCAACGCTTTCTGTGAGAGCATGTATAAATATATATGAAATATACATATTTATACAAATATATATATCTTATCTTCGCCGTGTTGATCTCCATTGGATTGATTTATATTTATTTTATGAATTTAACGGTCGTTTTTACGATCTTTCATTAACAATAATCCTCTTCATCCTAAGGTTGTCTGGTAGAAATCGCTTTGTTTAGCGATAAGACCGCACGTTGTGTTTAGATTTACTTATTTTTTATTTCTTTTTGCTATTGTTGTGTTTAGCTTGTATAGTAAATAATAATCATTCATTCAGTAATTCCAACAATTATCAAAGTTAATTCTTACAAATTAGGTTTGCGATGGCGGCAGGTGAAGTTAAGTCGCGTGTCTGTTGTTGGTTGATTGTTAGGACATGTTGGAAGTCGTAAATTCATTTACATAGACGAAGATAATGAAGTAAAGAGTTTACGTGTATGGTTTTAACTCCTTTGTGCAGGAAAAAATATCTATATATTATATATTTATATATATACATATATAAATAAAAGAAAGTCGTGTTAGTTACACTATTTATAACTCAAGAACGGCTGAACCGATTTGGCTGAAAATTGGTAGGGAGGTAGCTAAGAACTAGGAAAAGGACATATGATAATTTTTATTCCGTTCCCGTGTGACGTGACATAAAACGTTAAAGAGAATACAAGTCACTATAAAACGTCGTATAACAAAAGCGCATCTGACATGGAATAACAAAACAGCTATGACATCAAATGACAGCTAAACGTAATATTGTCTATGTTTAAGTATGGTTGTTTAATGATGGCCGGGGACAACAATTGACAATTCTACAAGGGTGACGTTTAATGACAGCTCGCGTTATATGCATGTCAAGGCGGTACGAAGTTCGGCGGGCCCACTTGTTAATTAAGATTACGTAAGTTAATAAAGATACGAGTAAGAGCGTTTTGATTGAAAGGATCCGGGCAACGCGGGCCTGTGTTTTGTAATCTGGAAATTTTTGACGTGTTTAGCAATTGCTATCGTCAATTTTAAATAGTAGTTAATGCCATGAAAACTTCAGGTGTAGCAGTAATCATAACAACACTTATGATCATAAACTAAAATAACTAGTGGTTCGTCCGAACTGAGATCTCGCGAGTCTCCCATAAAAATATATAATTTGACTATCAAAATAGTGCCACGAAATGATATCCAACTTACTTGACCTACAGCTTGATTCAAAAAAACAAGGTAAAGGGAGTTCATGTTAATTGGATATCCTTTTTTGGGGTAGAAATGTCAGTTATTCTGAATTTCAGACTTTTCCCTATATTTGTGTCACTAAAGCTACACGCATATCAAATTTCAGCACTGTGGGATCACTGGGTGTACCCTGTGAATTTTGTCAATGTTCAGTTTGCATATTGGCTAATAACTTAAAAACTACAAGGTTTAAACTAAGAAAAAACGAGGTCAAAATTTACTCATAAAGACCTTTTATTACATTCGACCTTTGACCGGATAGTCTCATTTTGTTTTTTTACCCCCCTGAACCCCAATATCTCAACAACCCCCCACACATTTTTAGCTCATTTAGCCACACCAAAAGTGTGACATAACTACCTTCTTATATACCAAGCTTCACGATGATCGCATAAACGCATCAAAAGATATCCTCCGACAAACAAACATACATACAACATCGATTTGCCCAAGTTGATTTAGAGATCTCGCTTCGCTCGATCAATAAATTGTAGTTTGATTTATGTTTACAAACCGTGTTGTCAACATAGCGGCTAAACCTTATAAATCCTTCTGGTACTATTAATTTAAAACTAGTTTTGGTGCCATGTAAGTCGTGCATAATCCACGGTCTATCCGAGTAGATTATGGAATAGTTACTGACCATAAATATATTCCGAAAACCTGCGCAATCGCTACAATGAACTTCCACCAATAATTTAAAGAGTCAATTAAGCTCAGCTCGAGTCTTAAGTTCAGCCATTTGCAGCATCAAAATGAGGAGCCTGGTTCGCTAAATGCTCACTTAGGAAACATTGATTCTGTCTTTAAGATCTCTGATTTAGTACCTTTTGTTTGTGAAACTTCAACTTGTTTGTAGCATAGATTTATACAGATTTCTTATTAATTTATATGCCAACTGAAATTAGGTACAAGTTATGATTATTAAGGCGTCTCACAAACGATACAAATGCTATAATATCCACAAATCAAATGTGAGATGAAAATATATTTTTCGTACCACTTGCTCAAAAAAGTGACATTCTATGCCACAAAAAGCGAACATAACAATAGTCATTTTTAATCTGTTAAAAACAGGGAAAGAAAATTGTACTGAATTTATTCATCCTCTAGGGGGAGAATGTGATTTAAATTTGGAATACTTACCGAAATTTATACTGAACTACATCTGTGTTTACACCATTGAGTTTGTATATAAAGCATTATACATCTGTTTGAAAAAGGAGTACGCATTTATTATACAGTTATGATTATTAAATAAAATTATGAAAACCGACGAGGCCGTATGAGCTTGATGCCTTTGCTTTTCCGACAAAAAAATATTAGTCTAGAAATTTGCCGCGTTTTTGTTTTCTTCAAACACATAAATGTTAAGTTTATTTTAATTGTCATTATTTTTAATAAATGCTTATCTCATATTATTATTGTGTTAATTATGTCGCAAATGGTACGAAAAGTAGAGTATTTTCTTCGGTGATAAAGCTGTCTTAGTCTTGGGTGAACTTAAATCCCTCGCTACACTCAGGACTCGTCTTAAATCCCTCGCTTCGCTCGTGATTTAAGTTTTTAACACCCTCGCTACGCTCGGGAGTAAACCTGGAGTCCTTCGTTACGCTCGCGATTTAAATCGTCACCCGCGACAGAAGACACTGCTTTATCCCCTTGGTTAATAATCTACAAATCTTCGCCGTGCGTGTCCATTGGATATATAATAAAAAAGTACCATAAGTTTAAAGAGTTCCATACCTCAAAAGGAAAAAAGAAACCCTTATAAGATCACTTCGTTGTCCATCTATCTGTATGTCTGTTTGTTAAGATCCTTTTTTGTATAAATTGGGAAATCTCCGGAACTACTGAACCGATTTTAAAAATTCTTTCATTGACAGAAAGCTACGCTATCCTTGAGTGCTAAAAATATATTTGTAAAATCGTGCAAAGCCGGGGCGCGGAATCTAGTATTTTATAAATATCGTCAAAAAACCCCAGTATTCGATATAACCCTATTTAGCCAGGCAATAATTCATCGAATGTGAGCTGTTGAAAGAACTGATCGATGGAACCTGTATTTTGGTAAACAAGGCGGCTATCCCCCCGGGTTCTGGATAGTGGGGTAACTGTGCCTACGGATTTTTGGGTCATTGAGTTACGAAACACGTATAGATCGCCACACTGTTCAGAAAATACCATTAATCAAACTAATATAGGCACTAAGATTATTAAAACCATCTCAATAACTTTCAAACCAAATGGGACTTGAATTCGCAACCATCCTCTTGATACGAGGATGCACTGCCAATTGTGCTACAGGGTCTTATCACGTCAGGGTTAAAATTAGTGAGATGATTCAGATTACGACTCAAATCGACATTCAAAGTCCCGTCTGGCTTGAAAATTTTTGATGTTTTTAAAAGCCTTAGATTTTTCCGTAAATGTTCAGATAAACCTATAAAATAGAATACTACTAATATACTCTCTGTTTATTTGTTTGTCACGACTAAACGGCGCCCCTTACCCTCAGATGCAGTAAAATAATTATCTAGTAGTAGGGTAGTGCCATAGGAGACATACCTTTATACGTTACAATAGATATACCTTTATACATTACTGGCTGACCAACCCTCAGCTTCGCACGCGTAGTTTTTCAATAAAAAACATTACCATCCTTCTGCACAGTTGGGTAAAAAGTAGCCTATATTACTGAGGGATAATGTAGCATTCTAAAGGAGAAACAGTTTTTGAAATCAGACCAGTAGTTTCTAGGGTTCTATAGCCAAATGGCAAAAAACGGAACCCTTATGGATTCGTCATCTCTGTCTGTCTGTCCGTCCGTATGTCACATCACAGCCACTTTTTCCGAAACTATAAGAACTTGTTGAAACTTGGTAAGTAGATGTATTCTGTGAACCGCATTAAGATTTTCACATAAAAATAGAAAAAAAAACAATAAATTTTGGGGGTTCCCCATACTTAAACTGAAAAAACTGAAACTAAAAAAAAAAATTCTTTAATACCATACGTATGGGATATCTGTGGATAGGTCTTCAAAAATGATATTACGGTTTCTAATGTCGTTTTTTTCTAAACCGAATAGTTTGCGCGAGAGACACTTCCAAAGTGGTAAAATGTGTCCCCGCCCTGTAACTTCTAAAATAAGAGAATGATAAAACTGAAAAAAAATATATGATGTGCAACATGCAAACTGCTACCCAAAATTGGTTTGAACGAGATCTAGTAAGTAGTTTTTTTTAATACGTCATAAATCATAAACCGCAATTTACCTTTCATTCAATCAACTCAAATATAAAAAAAGTTACAACGAACTACAAGTATATTATGTTACTTGCTGTTACGGAACCCTTCATGGGCGAGTCCGATTCGCACTTGGCTGCTTTTTTGAGTTTATTCGTTACAAACATACAAAAATACAAATATATCCTCTATATAATATTAGTTTAGATAAATGAAGATTGGTCAGCTAGTCTTTTAGGTTACTCATAATAAAGTTAAATAAAAAATTAAAATGGGGTATGGCCGTGTCATGGACATGGCCGTGTGTTGTACGTCAATACCTATCATCATCATTACCCCCCGGAAGATGTCCACTGCTGAACATAGGCCTCCCCCTTAGATCGCCACCACGAGCAGTTGGTAGCCGTTTGCGCCCAACGGCTCTCCGCGATTCTTACTAGATCGTCGGTCCACCTTGTGGGGGGCCGGCCTACGCTGCGTCTTCCAGTCCGTGGTCTCCACTTCGTGGGTACGCTAACCGTAGCGTAATACCTACTCCTTAGTTAGATAGGTACCTAGTAGCTACCGGTCAGCGCGCTGACTATGTTGCAGGGCGTAACGTTAAAATAGAAGTTTTAAGTTCGCAACTTTTTATATTTTTCAAAGACCGATTTTGTTTTGTTTTTTGATTTGATTTTATAAACTGTTAGTAGACCATGGTCTGAACCACGCTTGTTCTGGGAAAACAGTGATTTAAAGGACACTGTGTAGAAGCAATTTTAAAAACGTATTCACGTCAAAACATACGATCATCTTGTTTCAATAGACAAACTCATTCAGTAGTAATTTATCAAGTAGTATTACAAAAGTCTATCCCGGCTTAGTGTGCGACCGTGGCCTATCCATCTTGTTTTTGCTCCATGTAGATATAGTCTAACCACGCTAAGTCTGCATTGGATAGATAACTCTGTATTACACCACATTTTAATTACTTTACCTAAAAAACTTAGATACTAATACGAGGTGGTACACTATACTTTCACACAAAATCGAGTGCTAGGAGGACTTAATGCTAATTATTATCTACCAGTCATCCTGGTCGTGCTAAAAGAAGGTAAGGCGTGACACAGGAAAAAAATGTATTTCAACATGAGTTACGGTGCCGAAACATGGCCGCTCACTAAGGAAACTGTGTACAGAGTGCGAGTCGCACAGAGAGCCATGGAGCGCGCCATGCTTGGCATCAACCTGCTGGATCGACTTCCTAATACCGAAATCCGACACCAGACGAAAGTCCAAGGCGTCGGAACAAGGGTGGTGGAACTGGGCAGGACACTTGGCTAGACGAGGTGATGGCAGGTAGAGTAAATCTTTTACCGAATATTGGCCAAGAACAGACCTACGAAGTCCAGGACGTTCGTCGGCGCGGTGGGTCGACGACATAAGGAAAGTCGCGGGCAACTCCTGGATGCGCGCAGCACAGGACCGGGAAGGGAGGCGTACACCCAGCAGTGGGTACTTATGGGCTGTGGATGATGATGGTGATAAGTAACTTCTATAAAAACATATAAATAAGTTAAAACATTTTTTTTTACAGAATTTACATTGCAAACTTAAGTCAATTGCAATGATGGTATCAGTGGCTAGTTTACCTTTAACTTATCAAGGAAGCGCTAAATTAATTAACGTAAGAATCCATACTAGTATTATACATTTTAAAACAACTCTGTCTCTCGGTCTGTTTGTTACATTTTCACGACTAAACGGCTGAACTAATAAAAATGAAATTTGGTATACAGATAGATTACGACCGGTATCGGAACATAAGTTACTTTTACCCAACTGTGATGAAGAAGGGTGATTTTATTGACAAACCACGCGTGCGAAGCCGCGGGCAGGGCAGCTAGTTATGATAAAGGTTACGGAGAGAGCTATGTGGAGATTCGTGGTCAAACTAAAGTCACTTAGTTCTACGGCGTACCAGCTTGAAGCCCTTGATTCGATTGAGTGACGTGCTGCTAGACTCATTGGTGATGACTCACTAGTGGAAACCAATTTACAAAAAGTCTAGATCACAGACGCCGAGTAGCCAGACTTTCAGTTATTTACAAGATACATTTTGGTGAATGTGCGCAAGATCTTCATGACCTTATCCCTCCTTCCTCCTTCCACCACCCGACAAGCAGACGAACCGAGAAGTGCCACCCATACCTGGTCGGCATACCACCTTCCCGCCGTACCAAACGATTTGCTTCAACTTTTCTTGTTAGCACAAGTGAGGAGTTTTTCCAAACCAGTATAATCTTGGAATCTTCAAGTCCAGAGTGAATAGGTTTTTTCTAGGCAAGCGTGCTCCATCTTCGATCACACCTTCACTTACCATCAGGTGAGGTAGTGGTCAAGCGCTTGGCTATCATCAATAAAAAAAAACGGATTAGCAAGTGGCAGTGGACAGGGCACAAAGCACGAAGAACTGATGGCCGTTGCGCAGAAGGGTTCTCGAATGGAGACCACGCACTGGAAAACGCAGTTTAGGATGTTATTTTTTTATTTTTTCATTACAGTATTAACATCACTTGTTAACAATATAAACAATCTATTATAGCTTGCTTAATGTCAATAACAGATTCTCATTTTATAGACTTAACTTTTAAGAAATTAGTCGCCTAGAGAAAATGATTAAAACACATAATTATATTAATTAAATTTTCAAGGAATTTAGTAGGTACGCATTTGAAGAACGAAAGAGTGGAAGGGATGCTGTGTAAATGTGTATACTTGAGGGGGTGAGGGAGTGAGTGTAGTATGTGTTGAGTTAGTTTATCAATGTCTATTGAAAAACTCACTACCCTACTACTACAGTTTACTACAGTTTTTCAATGTCTCACCACAATTGAAAGATGAGCTGATAAGGGTTGGGTGCGGGCTACAAAAGATCCGTCTGAATATCTATAATATCTATCTACATATCTATGTTCAGTGCTGAATGACCTATGTTTATTATGATAATGATGATGATGACGTTATAAGATTTTACTTAGAAATCTTTCGTGATTGACGACCTCCGCGGTGCAGTGAGCGAATAGCCGGCTGAGACGCAGGAGGTAGCGGGTTCGATTCCCGTGGTGGAAAAAATGTTTGCATGATCTACATGTATTTGTTCCGGGTCTGGTTGTTTCTCTATATATTATAAGTATGTATTTATAAAAAAAATGTATATAAATATTCTATCAGTTATCTGGTTCTCATAGTACAAGCTCTGCATAGTTTGGGGCTAGATAGCGCTGTGTGAAATGTCCAGCAATATTTATTTATTTATTTTATTTATTGATTTCAATAATTATTATAAATACGGGATTTATCACGTACCGTCTTATCGGTATTTCGACCGACAATGTTTCGGTTCAATTCGTGAACCTTCAATTCAATTCGCACTCATCTACTCGTGTGCAGTGCAAGGGGAGACGTGGTTAGGAGCGGACCGCACTCACCCTGATGAAGGTTCACGAATTGAACCGAAACATTGTCGGTGGAAACACCGATAAGACGGTACGTGATAAATCCCGTATATATAATAATGATTTTAAGATTTTTTTATAAATATTACTCGTACGTTGTCATAAGTTAACATGTTAACATTTCAACATGGTTTCACAAGCAAAGCAATCATTTCATTTCAATCATTATTAATTCGGGATTTGATTTATCACGTACCATTTCATTTATGTTATTATTCGTATTAAGAGGATATCCGTGCTGCTTTTCGTACATACAAACATAGTCCCCTGTTTCCTCTCTGGATAGTGACACTAGAACAAATATTTTTTTACCATACAATCAATAAGTACCAGTGTCATGCCCCTACGTTTTGTTTTTCTTCATACATTAATTATTATAAAAACTAGGAACCTTCTAAAGTCACAGATATTACTCATTTTTACCGCCCTTTTTCAGAAATCTAGCAAACAAATTGGACGAATATAAAAAAAACGTCCTCTACTTTCCTACCACTTTAATATAATCTCGTAGATATGTAGATTCAATATTATAACATGTAACTTTGCATCACAAAAGCGAGCAAATTAAAAATGTCTTATTCATTACAGTGCTTTTTGCTAGATAGTAGATTATTATTAAACGAGGGGATAAAGCGTCACGGGCACTATATTGAATCCAGAAAGTCACAAAATATCCTAGAGTTAATTCACGAGCGCAGCGAGGAAGTTACTAGAATCCTGAGTGCAGAGAGGGATATAAGCACGCCCAAGATACAGACAACATCCACGAGGAGAATACTCTACTTTTCACACTTTCTGCGGGACAATAAAAACCAAATCTAGGGCATTCTGTGCAGAGGTTAGTTCGATTTATGAATAAGTTCTTATTGTCTCTGTGACTCTTTGGTTAAAATTTGAATAAAGATGAGGTTCCAAATACAAATCACAAACACAAAGAAGTTCAGTACACCTTTACTCCCGGCTCAGTCGTAGGGATTTAATCACCTGCTTCCGGTGAGGTTTACATGACATATAATTTAACATTGTCGAGCAGGTGGTGTGAAAAGAAAATTTACGTTTCCGATGAACATTGTGTATTTATTTATTCACAACTGGATTCGCACACTTCTTTCACATTTAAATAGAAATAAGGATTTGTCATGAAGATTGCATTTCATTTCAGCTTAGCATGAGTGATGAAAAATATTTATTTATCATTTATGCTCTGAAAGTTGGTTATTGTAAACTCGATCATTGTTATGGATCTGTAAATCCGATATACGGCCCTAGGGCCATAATTAAATTTTGAAAATGTAATGAGGCTCAATAGAACCTTTATAAGTTCAAATTAAATACAACCTCCATGACGCAAATTTATTTCTATTCAAAAATTAAAGAGGCCATAACAGGTTAGTTAAGTAGTGAAAAAACAATGGATACATAATAATGGATTTTCTATAGCAACAAACTATTACAATATTTTTTTTTAATTTCCGCATTCGTGTTGAAAAGTTATGTATTACACACTGGTGTAAGCGATCAATAACGCCCTCGATCAGCGTCCTCGATCGCATTCTCTCGCTCGTACCCCAACATAATATATCTTGGGTGTAGGTACAAAAGATTGCTTACAGCCCTTGTATAACTTTATTGCTATATTTAACATTCTTCATTTGTATCGATGTCTCAAGATTTTGCCATTTTGACCAGTAAGTTTCCACGTCTAAATAAAATAATACTTAGGCAAGCTTAATGTTAACTAGCATTAACTTTCAGCTAACCTTAGTGTTATTAGTGCTGCCACTTTTGGGATGATTCGGCCAAATACCAGCTCGCTACCTAGACTCGATAGAACGCAGAGCTTTTAAGCTTATAAGTGAGCAATATATGGCGGAGACTAAGACCCAAAGTCTCGAACACCGCCGTAAAGTTGCAAGCCTATCGATCTTTTACAGAATACATTTTGGGGAATGTGCCCAGGAACTATACGATGTTCCCGCCATCTCTTTTCCATCAAATAACAAGCAGGCGGACAGTTCAATACAATACGTACCTAGTTGATATACCACCCATTCGCACACACCGTTTTGGTTCTACGTTCTTGATGCGTAGGGAACTTTACCGTCGACAGTTTTTCTTAAAGAATATAGGGTCTTTTTAAGGTAAGAGTGAATAGGTTTTTCTAGATCTTCGTGCTTCATTTTAGACCGCATCATCGCTTACCGTCAGGTGTGATTGTGGTTAAAAGATCTAAATAGTATAAAAAAAATTTGCGTGGATATATATATGAAGCAAACAATATTCTTCCAGTATAATTTGTACCGGCGAGTTACCGGGGTCATACTATGTGTTGTGTATTTTTAGTTTGATCCATCGCATCTCCCCTAGGCTCAATCTGTTCACTCGACGAGGGTTTGTGACGTAGGATCTGAGGATTTAACATAACAAATTGGGTTACTTATAAGTTGCCCGAAATATTTGTAGTTTTTACTTGAATATTTGATTTACGCACATATCATAATGAAAAAAAAAATGCATCAGGCCTATAAAGTTCGAATGCTAAATCTTCTATTAGAAGAACAAATAAGGAAAGACGACAATGCAAATAAGTACAAAAGAGAACGATGTTCTTTAAGGGTATTTTTTCCACGCCATATACTTAAGGGGACACCGGAGGGACAATCGCCCATACAACACGTACTACCAAGATCATTTCTAATTGGATCATATTTCTACCTTAATAAGGTATTATTTTAATTTGAATAGTATTTATCTAGGTTCCCAACCATATATTAGACCAAAATATTTACCTAATATGAAATAGAAGCGTATCGAATTCTGCATGTTTTTTCGTCATAAAAGACCTGTTTTCAACCTAATTGTTTCGTATTCAAAACAACAACATCTTACGTATCCTATTCATGGGAACATAGATTATATCGTCTAGTTACAGAATAACAACACAATGAGAAAAATACAACAAATTTTCAGTCATCATTTTTGGTATTACGGAACACGGTCAAAATCTAATCAAATTTAGAATCGTTCTATTGCTATCACTGTCGCTCTGCGTGGCTAAACTTCGTCACTAAACAGGGATAGCGATATTCAGGCCGAAGTTTTTGACGCTGCCGAATTGAAGTTGCGCTCGGGGTTCGCCGGCGCGTTAAAGTAATGTCTATGGGTCGTATTTCAAGGGTATGTTTCGTTTAAATAAACGTTTAAAAAAAGTGTGTAAATGGTTGGATTTAGCTAAACGCATATAATTTGTTAGTGTATTTTCTGTTTGTACGCACTTAAAACAAATTCAGCAATTTTTAGGGGGTAAAAGAAGTGGAAGTTTTTGCCCAGCAGTATAACATATTATACTATAATGCGAAAATACTTTTTCCTCAACCTATTATTTGATAACAAGTCATATTTTATTTAGTTTTTAGTGAATTTGAAGCGATTATATTAGTAGAAAAGGATTCAGTTTCTATACGGTTATAAATAAATAAATATTGCTGGACATATCACGCAGCGCTATCTAGCCCCTAAGCACTAAGCAGACCTTGTACTATGGGAACCCAATTTCTGATAGAATACTTTATATTTTTTTATTATACATTTTTTTCTAAATACGTGATTATCATATATAGAAAACATCCAGACCCGGAACAAATCAACAAACCTCTAGATCATGCAAACATTTGTTCCGCGGCGGGAATCGAACCCGCTACCTCCTGCTTCTCAGCCGGCCACTGCACCACGGAAGTTGTCAAAATGTTATGGAAGCACCAACAGCTTCCTGACTGTTGTTGCAGGGAACATGAGCTCATCTATCATGCACGGAATGACTTTGCTTAAGCCGATCACGAGGAGAATCTTGTAATTATTGAAATTAATAATATTACTACTCGTATTGTAGAAATTAACTTTTTAGTCATTTAAAGTAGGCATAGTTTACATAAGGAAATTAATGTCAGTATATGTTTTAGATCAGTCAAATTAGATAGTCTTTTTAGTAGGACTTGTCAATAAGAATAAGCTTTAGTTTTTTATAAACGTTATACACGGTGTCCTTTAAGTCACTGTTTTTTCCAGAACAAACGTTGCTCAGACCATGGTCTGATAACTGTTTATAGCATCAAATAAGAGAATTACAATAAAAAATCTACACCTTCTCAAATAAGTCTAATTTTGTTCAAAAACTAACCGTGACATATAGTTCATGGGTACGCTAGCCGTAGCGTATTACCTACTCCTTAGTTAGATAGGTACCTAGTAGTTACCGGTGAGCGCGCCGACTATGTTGTAGGGCGTAACGATAAAAATAGACGTTTAAGTTCGCAACGTATAGTTTTCAAACACCGATTTCGATTTATTTTTTAGTTTGATGTTATAAACTGTTAGTAGACCATGGTCTGAACAACGTTTTTTTCTGGGAAAACAGTGATTTAAAGGACACTGTGTATGTTTTTGTATTCGCGTGAATGGATAAGGTAAGGAATGAGTATATTAGAGGAAGTTTAAAACTAGCGCTGGAGTAAGAAGCAAGCGTGGCATGGGCATGTCATGCGTAGGGAAGAAAATTATGTGACTAAAAAAGTGTATATGAGTGTATGAATGATATAGAATATAGAAGATGGATATAGAGGTAGAGGAAGGCCGAAGAAGAGATGGATGAACAATGTAACGAATGATATGGGTAGGAAGGAAGTGACAACAGAGATGACGGCTGATAGAGAGATGTGGAGGAGGAATACATGTTGTGCCGACCCCGCGTAATGTGGGAAAAGGGCAAGAAGGTATATCGCGTAGTTCTATCGAAAGACTATTGTCTATTCTTATTATCATTGCGTACGACCCGTCGCTATGCATATTTGGGTACGATCGCGGTAGTATATTTTTTTTTGTCGACCTATATTGTCCCACTGCTGGGCAAAGGTCTCCCCCAAGTCTCTCCATCTATCTCTGTCCTGTGCGACACTCCACCACTCCTGCTCGAAGGCAACAAGATCGTCTCGCTAACGCTTTTTGGCCGACCCCGACCGCGTCCTCCATCAGGGCTCCAGGTTGTGGCTAAATTAGCCCTATCGGGGTGCATTCTACTAATGTGTCCCACCCAATCCCATTTGAACCTAGCTGTCTTTTCTCCAACATTGGCAATGCCTGTCAACGAACGCAGTGTGGTGTTTCTCACTCGATCAATCCGTTTGAATCCGAGAACGCTGCGTTCCATAATTATACCTCTGAAGGTATAATTTTATTTTAACTTTTATTATTTGTTGGAAACCTTGTTATAAGCCTTGTTGGATCAGCGATACAATCAGGTCAAGTCTATATCGTGAGAATCAAGCTAAGTGGTTACCAAGAATATTTGGACTAACGCTCGAATAAAAAATGCCAAAAGTAAATAAACAATCCTGTATAGAGTTTTTTGAATTTTTTTACCAAATTTTTCAACTTCTACCAATATATATACCTACATTGAAAGTAATTTAGTATTTTTAAGTTGTTTGCCTGCCTGCATTAACAGTTCTGCTAGTAATGTATTTTTTTAGATTCCCTGCAAAAGTTGCAAACCACCATTTCCCGAGAATTCCCAGAAATTATATTATTAGAGATTAAAAAACTGTTTAATACAAAATTTTGTTGTACTTTCTATTTGGTTACCTACATAATATTTACAATTTTTTTTTCTCATTTTCGCTCTAAGCGTATACCGGTTCGATTCGAACTTCATTACAGTTATGCTTTGACGGCCACGCACTGGAAGGTGGCTCCCCACTAGATGGAAAGAAGACCTGTTAAAGGTTGTTGGGAGCCGTTGGGTGCAGACCACACAAGATCGGTTGCTCTGAAAGTCTATGGGGAGGCCTATTTTATATAATGATGATGATATGATGCGATGATCATCATCGGGGGATTTTCACACAATCGGGGAATTTCCACACAATCGGGGAATTTCCTCGCAATTAACAGCATTACACCAGTTTCACTAATGTTCTGCGTTAATTTATTAGGTTAAAATGTAAGGATTTTTTCTAATCGAAAACCTATGTTTGTTATTCATGATTGAGGCTAGATCTGTTAGTTTGCGATTGGGTCATGCACTCAGACAACACAAACAGTTGTGGATTTTCAAATATTTATTTTGATTTGGATGGTTGAGCACTGGCGACCTCAGTTTGTTAGATTTGTGAAGTTTACGTCTCAGTCATAGAACTTCTACAGAATATTAGACTAGGAATATTAGAAAGCGGCTTGGATCTACCAAGCAATATACGTTCTAAGACCATTATCATCATACGGAATATAATTGGTGGGTGTGACTGATTTCATAATAAAGATTTTTTTAACCTATATTTTTCCACTGCTGGGCAAAGGTCTCCCCCCTGTTCTTCCACATCTCACGATCACTCGCCACGTCCCACCAACCATCTTAAATTAAATAAAATACATTTATTTCAAGCAATTATGTAGCTCATATAGGAAAGCGCACAACACAATAAGTAAACTAATGTTTATACAGGGTTTTTGAGAGCATGCCTGTGACAGCAATGTCTGGTGTACGGGCAGTCTATTCTGCCGGCTATCATTGCCAAGATGGTGTTGGCGCTGGCCCGCAGCCTGTGCACCAGGGACGCGGCTCGCTTGCGCATGACGGTATGGAAGCAGTCGACTCGTGCCGCCGCGAACATCCCTGATGCACTGCAGTAGCGGGGCAGCCCCAGCATCGCCCTCAGTGCATTGTTATACTGGACATGGAGTGCGCTGTACGCCGCCTGCGTATACTTCGCTCACAGGCTGCACGAGTACAGAGAGGTACAGTACGCTCGAAATAAAGTCAGCTTAACCCCCTCTGAACTACGCGCAAACCTGCGAGCAATCATATTCGCACGCACGGACGGCGCTCTCCGCTCCCGTTCGATGTCTTCATTGTCTTTGAGGTCTGTAGTGACAACGTGCCCAAGATATTTAAATGTATATACTCTGTCTAAGATAATCCCGTTAAGACTTAAGGTTGGGACACTTTCAAGACGTTTCGTACCGGCCTCAAAGACCGTGAACTGACTCTTTTTAGGGTTATATTTTAACCCATGACCTCACCAGCTCTCTCAATCCACAGACGAAGAAGAATTATAAAGAGAATAATAATTTAAAATGGTAAAATTTATAAATTATGGCGGACATTTCACACAGCACTTCCCAGAGACGACACATCTTTAAATACCAATGTAAGAGCATCGTTAGTATTCTTCGATATAATCGTCAGGCAATTTACACAAAGGTTAACTGGAAGACATTGATTACAAGCGTAAAGTTCGCTTATGCACAAATATATTAAGTTTATTTTGTGCAAAAAACATACTAGTGGTTCGCACCGAACTGAGATCTCGCGAGTCTCCCATAAAAACGAAAATATTATTATTCGTAACCTTTGATTACAAAAATAGTGCTACGAAAATAAAACCACAATACTTCACCTACAGTTTTATACAAATTACAGGTAACGGGAGTTCATGTAGATTGCTTTCCATTTTTGGGGTACAAAATGCAATTATTATGGATATCAGACTTTTGCTTATATTTGTGCTACTAAAGCTACACGAATACCAAATTTTAGCATTGTGGGGTCACTGGTGTACCCTGTGAATATTGTCATAATTTTGTTTGTATTAGCGCTAATAACTCAAAAATTACAAATACTAAACTAAAATTAAAACAGGGTTGAAATGTATAATGAAAACCTTTCATTTGACGTCCCATTTGACCCAATAGCCTCATTTTCATTTTTTTACCCCTCTAGAACCCCAATATCTCAACAACCCCCCCAAATTTTTAACTCATTTAGTCATATCAAAATTGTGCCATCACTACCTACCTACCTATGTATCAAACTTCACGATGATCGGATCAACTCTTCGAAAGTAATCCTCGGACAAACATACAACATACATACAACCCGATTGGCCAAGTAGACTTATGGCGGGTTCCTATATCCGTCGGTAACCAGCTACGACTCGTTTCCCCTTAAAAACGTGTCAAAAATTTTACACCAATTTGACACTTTTTCAAGGAGATACAAGTCGTAGTCGGTTACCGACGGATTTAGGAACCCGCCATTAGAGATCTCGCTTCGCTCTATCAATAATTTTTGATAAGGTTTGCAATTTGAATTTATAGAGAAAGTGGACTGTATATTTGATGTGAAAGGAATTCGACAGGATATGGGACTCACCAAATCTCGTGGTCGTCTGGAAGCTGTTTGCTCCTCGGAGGGGCGCCCCTTGGTAACTTGTGTTGGTAGCACTCCGTCTTTTTGTCGTTATGTGCTTGATTAATGGTGGATTACATGTTTTGTTGGTATGGTTTGAGGACACGATGGATGTAGGGAAACACGCCCTGGCTACTCTGGGACACGCGGACGCAAAGTGAGTAATTGGAATGATTGAATGGAATGAATGTATGATTGAATGGAATGGAGGAGTGGGAACAGATGGGTTCAACAGTTCACTCACCGATTAGTCGCACATGCGCGCGAAATACTGCGCGGGATATTTTAATGACCTGCTTTAACAATTTTGAATTAATAAAATTTATGAGATGGCGGGACAAACTGGACGCATACTCAAACATATTATGTCCTGTCTCAGCATTGAATACCAAAGAGTGTAAGAACGGAAAGGAGGCTTTTGCCCTGCAGTGGGACAGCTAAGCCATGGCCTAATAATAATAAATAAATGAATATAAATCCCCCATACCGTTGGTAAAACTTGGTGGGCGCGGCCCCGCGCGTCGAACGAGTTCCCTTTGTTTTTGTGCTGTCCGTATCGCTTTATTTTATTATCTACCCACAATAAAATTTCTTAAACCCAGTTAAATGACTCAGTTAATATTTAATTGTTAATTTTTAAAGTAAATATTATGTTTTTAGTAGATATTATTATTCAGTGTTCATGTTTTGCTCATTGTATGTATTATTAATTGTGTAATACTTATGTAAATAGAACAGAATTGCATGTTTCTCTGTAAACGATTTATTATGTAAATTTATGAGAAATAAATAATTTTAACGATCTTAACGACAACCTCCATGGCGCAGTGGGCGTATAGCCGGCTGAGACGCACGAGGTAGCGGGTTCGATTCCCGCCACAGGACAAATGTTTGCATGATCTACAAATATTTGTTCCGGGTCTGGATGTTTTTCTATATATTATAAGTATGTATTTACAAAAAAAAAGTATATAAGTATTCTATCAGTTATCTGGTTCCCATAGTACAAGCTCTACTTAGTTTGGGGCTAGATAGGGAAAAATACAAATTTTGGTAGACATTTCACACAGCGCTATCTAGCCCAGATAGCGCTGTGTGAAATGTCTACCAAAATTTGTCTACCCATATTTAAACCGTAAACCGTTCTGTCCTAATCTAAACAAATTCAACATTTTCACCACTGACGCAGGAGGTTGCGGGTTCCTGGCGCAGAACAAATGTCTACAGATATTTGTTCCGGGTCTGGGTTTTTCTCTATAAATTATACATATTAATGTAATTACAAAAAATAACGTAGATAAATATTCTATCAGTCATCTGGTTCCCATAGGAGCTACAAGCTTTGCTTAGTTTGGGCTAGATAGCGCTGTGTGAAATATCCAACATTATTGATTGAAGTCATACTATTTTTGGCGCGTTTGAAAAAAAAATGAGAGTAATTTTTTTACGATGCGCGCACACTCTGACAGCCAAAACGCGATATGATGAAGTTAGCTGTTAACTGTCTCTTGTGCGAGCACACCGACAGCGAAAAAGCGACATGATAAAGTTAACTGATAACTGTCTCATGCGCGCGCACACCGACAGCGAAAAAGCGACCTGATGAAGTTACCTGATAACTGTCTCATGCGCGCGCACACCGACAGCGAAAAAGCGACAAAATGAAGTTAGCTGATAACTGTCACATGCGCGCGCACACCGACAGCGAAAAAGCGACATGATGAAGTTAACTGATAACTGTCTCATGCACGCGCACACCGACAGCGAAAAAGCGACCTGATGAAGTTACCTGATAACTCTCTCATGCGCGCGCACACCGACAGCGAAAAAGCGACAAAATGAAGTTAGCTGATAACTGTCTCATGCGTGCGCACACCGGCAGCGAAAAAGCGACATGATGAAGTTCGCTGATAACTGTCTCATGCGCACGCACACCGACAGCGAAAAAGCGACATGATGAAGTTAACTGATAACTGTCTCTCAAGTTTCCGTGAAAACTCATAACTGTATTTATTCATTTATCATTCCTTTTACAAACAAAGAGTGATACGGGATGAAATCTTTAACTATTTTTTGTTCTGTTACGCCAAAGAAGTATAACTTCTTACGTGCGTACATAAGTACACACGCGCGTTTTTATTTATTTTCTTCAATTTGATAATCCTACAAAACAAGATAGCAACAGGCAAGTTAAAGTTGCGTAACTCGCGTACAAAGTTTCAATGAAACAACGCCCATCTTACTAAAACGTGACAAAAATGAGCCGGGTTCTGGGTTTAATGGCCCACTGTGCACTGCTCCTTCTGTGAAATGTTGCATGAAAATGTACGAAATACAAATTAAATCTCGTCTTCGCTAGGCAGCAAATGTCCCGGAACACATGTCGCAAGACAGCAAAGATTCTTTCAGTCATGACAAATAGGAGACAGAATAATAAATAAAATAATAAATATTGCTGGCCATTTCACACAGCGCTGTCTAGCCCCAAACTAAGCAAACCTTGTACTATGGGAACCAAATAACTGATGAAATACTTATATACTTTTTTAGTACCTAAATACATACTTACAATATATAGAAATACATCCAGACCCAGAACAAATATCTGTAGATCTTAATCATGCAAACATTTTTTTACGAGCTGAGGGTTCGGGATAAAATAATTAAAATGAATCTAACCCAAAAAACACTTTTATTCAACACTAAAATATAAAATACACGATCTTAATCACAACACACTAATTGTGTGTTCGTACACTATCGCACAATAAACCACTAAAAGTCACCGAAATGTTCACACGTATCGCCAAATCAAGACTGACTCTGCGGACGTCTCTACGCACTATTTATACTGAGCATCATTTCCAGAACCTTCCACTAGTATCTAGAAAAGTATAGGTATTTCGATTGTCTACTATTTCTTAATCTGTGCAACGGTAGGTAAAAACGTGGTATGTAGGTCATTCCATACCAAGTATTACCTATTCTGTGACACAGTAGGTATAACTTCGAGAAAAACCGACTATTACTTATTCTGTAACAGCCTCGGCGTAACAATTTGTTCCGCGGCGGGAATCGAACCTGCTACCCACTGCGTCTCAGCGGGCTATTCGCCCACTGCGCCACGGAGGTCGTCACAAAAGTCTCGCGATGTCGCACGATGTCCGGCGATATCCCACGACCTGCCTCGCGACACGTGTTCCGGGACATTTGTCCTCTAGTGAATACGGGGCTTTAATTGCAGTATTTTATATCTAACATAAGACCACAGTTAGTTCAAATTGTAACTTTCACATTTACGATCAGCAGACAAACGTCACTGATCAGTTCTTTATTTATTGATCGAGCGAAGCGATATCTCTAAATCAACATGGGCAAATCGGCGTTGTATGTATGTATGTATGTTTGTTTGTCCAAGGATAACTTTCGAAGCGTTTATCTGATCATCATGAAATTTGGTACATAGGTAGGATAACATAATTTTGGTGTGACTCAATGAGCTAAAAATGTGGGGTCTTTGTTGAGATATTGGGGTTCAAGAGGGGTAAAAAAAAAAACAAAAATGGGACTATCTGGTAAAATGAACGTTTAATAAAAGGTTTTTGTAAGTCCGTTTTGACCCCGTTTTTATTTTTAGTATAAACCGTGTAGTTTTAAAGTTATTAGCCATAATAAAAACTGAACTTTGACAAAGTTCACAGGGTACACCAGTGACCCCACAGTGCTGAATTTTACTATGAGTGTAGCTGTAGTCACAAATATAGGAAACAGTCTGAAATACAGAATAACTGCAATTTATACCCCAAAAAAGAATAACCAACTCATGAACTATCTCATTAGTACAACATCTAACTCATTAGTATAGATATTCTTAGGCCAGCTTGCACAACTATGCCTAAACGTATTTAGTGACTAAATATGTTTAAATATGATGTATTTGTATGATTTGACAACTCCTTAAATTTTACTTAGAAAACTTTCGTGATTGATTTCAATCATTATTATAAGTACGGGATTTATCACGTACCGTCTTATCGGTGTTTCGACTGACAATGTTTCGGTTCAATTCGTGAACCTTCATCAGGGTGAGTGCGATCCGCTCCGAATAACGTCTCGCCTCGCAACACCGATAAGACGGTACGTGATAAATCCCGTATTTATAATAATAACTCCTTAAATCGTATTTAGCCACTAAATACGTTTAGGCATCGTAGCGCAAGTCGCCCTTACAATAAATACTAATGATGTTCCAATCTAAATCACATCAATCAATCACAGAATGGAAAGAAGTATACTAAACATTAAATTAGAAGACAAAGTTAGATTACAACAATAAGAAAACAGACCAATATTATAGATATTAAATACCGAATCCAACAACTAAAATTGAAATGGATTGGACATCTAGTAAGACATAAGACGGTAAATTGGGCAAAAGAAGTGACAGAATGGTGCCCTAGATATAAAACGAGAAGTAAAGGTAGACAGTATCGTAGATGATATCGTAGATGTATCGTATGATGATGTTAAAAAAGTGGCGGGAACGACTTGGGCGAGAAAAGCAAGAGATAGATCTTTGTGGAGAACACTCGGGGAGGCCTATGCTGAAAAGCAAGACAATCAAAAAACCGGGGTCTAATATGTAATGTGTATTTAAGATTGTTAATAAAGGCTTTATTATTATTATTAAAGTAAGATGTTCCCAAAACATCCTTATGATTGCAGATAATGTACCTAGATTTAGGTTGTATTATTCGTAAATAAATTTATATATTTTTGAAGTGAACCTTCTTTACGCACGCTTGACTTGGGGAGTAAGATGGTGAATGCGTTACGAAAAGTGCGAACGGAATTTGAGAGGGAGATATAAGTTAGTGAAGATAGAAAGAGAGAAAGTTACGTTTCGTATATTTTAAACGTTAAGAATCCGTTTCCAAATCTGCCGCTGTCAAGTTTAGGTATTTACGAAGTCCGGCAGGCACGCGACTCGCAAATGCGCGGCTCCCGGAACCTATACACCTCATTATAGGACAAATAATTTTGATCCTTTGTCATGTCGATCGAATGAAAATGTTTATTTATAGTATATTGTGTATCTTCGTATCTTCATTTGTATTATACAGTTTTTTTATTTTATTTGTTAAGCGCTTGACGACTTAGGTACTCATATGATGGTAAGGTCGAAGAAGGAGCGAGCTTGCCTAGATAGAACCTGTTCACTCTGGACTTGAAGACTCCGAGATTATAATGGTCTGACAAGATTTCTACAAGTAAAATAACTAGTTGTTCGCCCCGAAATGAGATTTTGCGAGTCGCGAGTACAAAACAAAAAAATAATAATATTCACAATCTTTAAATAATTGATCGAGCGAAGCGAGATTTCCAAATCAACTTGAGCAAATTGGCCGTATGTACGTATGTTTGTTTGTTCGAGCATAAGTTTCGAAGCATTGATCCGATCATCGTGAAATTTGATATATAGTTAGGTAGTGTTGGCACAATCCTGGTGTGACTAAGTGAGCTAAAAATGTTTGGGGGTTGTTGATATATTAGAGTTCAATAGGGGCAAAACAAAAAAAAAATAAGATTATTAGGTCCAATGGGCCGTGAAAGCCAATGAAAGATACATTAGTATTTTAGACCCCGTTTTTATTATTGCATCCTTGTAGTATTTGAGTTATTAGGCGTCATAAAAACTAAACTTAAACGAAATTCACAGGGTAGACCAATGGCCCCACAATGCTGAAATTTGGTATTTGTGTAGCTTTAGTAACACAAATATAAAGAAAAGTCTGTAATCCAAAATAACTGCAATTTCTGTCCCTAAAAATAGTAACCAATTAATACGGACTCCCGTTACTTGTTATTTGTATAATACTGTAGTTCAAGTAGTTAGTTGTGTATTTCGTGACACTATTTTATTAGTCAAAGGTTATGAATAATATTTTTTTTTATTTTTGTTGAGACTCGCGAGATCCCAGTTCTGGGCGAACCACTAGTATACAGGTGCCACGAAATTCACAACCAACTAATTTGACCTACAGTTGCATTCACGTTACAAATAATGGGAGTTAATCAGTACTCTTTTTAGATTACAACTCGCAGTTATTCTAGATTTCAGACTTTTCTCTATATTTGTGTCACTAAAGCTACACAAATCATGGCTAATAACTCAAAAGCTATAAAGAAATTACGAAAAATAAATTAATAAATAAACGGAGTCTAAAAGTACTAATAAATACCTTTCATTTGACGTCTTACTTGACCTGATAGCCTCATTTTAATTTATTTTACCCCACTTGAACCCCAATATCTCAACAAGCCCCCATCATTTTTAGCTCATTAGTCACACCAAAATTGTGTCATCACTACCTACCTATGTTTTATATTTCACAATGATCGGATAAACGTTACGAAAGCTATCCTCGGACAAACATACATACATACATACAGCACCGATTTGCCCAAGTTGATTTAGAGATCTCGCTTTACTCGATTAATTAAAGTAATGTCAGTAAATTTTACCGGTGTGCAAAGTTTCAGCTCAACCAACACAATTTTCTGAGGAGTTCCAAGGAACAGCTCCTGGCTCCATCATCAGATCAGAACGTTTTTAGTATAGTCTAGAATTTTTGTTTTAGTTCTACCGGTTTGCAAAGTTTTACATCAATTGGATAATTTGCTGAGGAAAAAAGTGTTTCATAGTTATCCTTATAGATGTCGCATATACTTGAAAATTCACTAAGAAAGTTGCCTTACGCCCCTCCAAAAATAAAAAAAAATATTGGACGTTTTAGAGTGATCCTTGTAGATGTCGCATATACTTGAAAATTTACTTAGAAAGTTGCCATAAGCCCCTCCAAAATCTAAAAAAACATGGGACATCTCAAAATGATGATGATAGATGTCGCATAAACATGAAAAATTACTAAGAAAGTTGCCTTATGCCCCTCCAAAAACTAAAAGAAAAGGGACGTCTCAAAATGATGATGATGATGGATGTCGCATAAACTTGAAAATTTAGTTATCTCATGCCCCTCCACCAATAAATAAAATACAGTAATATAAAATTCACAGTACCCACAAGCCGTTTGGCTCCCTACAAAAATAGTATGAAAGTTACGGCAAACGAAATATACGGTGTACGGTATTTGCACAATAATATTTTGTATGGGACAATTTTTTTTTTGTATGACAGATCTTTTTTTTAGTTTCGTATATAAAAAAATGTCCTGAGCAACATTAGTATTGGCGCTAATGCTCTAAGTCTTATACTTCCTAGATAAGAGGTGGATGGGAGCAAATGGGGGACAAAAGGGGGACTTTAGGATTTATTCCCAACTCACCGAAACTCCCTCTATACGATCATACCAAACATTTTCACCCTACAAGGGGCATCTGGGAGAACAATGATGTCAATGAGTTTTATAGATCTGTAAGTATCCATACAGATCATATCACTCGGTCGCGCTATAATTGCATGCTGTGCCTATAGTATTATATATACGTAACTATGTATAATGTTCGTGACAAAGAGCGACACGTCCTCCCTCAAAAAGCGCTCGGCGCAGACTGCCAGTGGCCGTTTTTTTTTTGTTTCGAATGGAATTATCTCGCTGTTGGCCTCTGAGGCCGTTGCAGCTAAACCGAGCTTTTGGCGAGCGCAGAAGGCGCTCAGCCCTATAATTTTATTTTTGATGAGGCAACTAGTGCAAGGGCACCACTTAGGTACGAACCTCGGCTTGGGCTGTTGCCGGGACGGGGATAGGAGAGAAACGCCCGGGTACGTGCTTGTACCTCGTGTAGGCGGCAACTAATGGAACTCGTCGACCTCGCCGGCGAGGTTGGTGTATTTGTGGAGTGTTTGCTCTGTCTAATGTGGATGACTCACCCGCATTAGCGGAAGTGATTTCGTCATCCGGGTCTCCGAGAACGTGTCTCGGACGACGGAGGGTTTTTCTGTGCTCGGACGGTTCAATCGAATAGTCCGGAATGGTATGTACCAAAGGATTCGGATGATGAGTGGCGAGTTCATAATGTCGCTTGGAAGCGAGCTTGATGAATTTAGCTATTGACTCTAATTTCAAATCACGATGCAGATCGTTATTGCGAAAATACCAAGGCGAGCCTGTGGCTTTTCGCAAGAAACGATTTTGTACTAATTGAATGGCAGCAACTTGACGGGAGTGGGCGAATACTACTGAGGAGTATGTCATGATGGGGCGAATGCAGGCTTTGTAAAGGGTCACCTTATTTCTAAGAGACATTTTACTTTTTCTGCTTAGGAGTGAGGACAGTGGCCGCGTTGCGTTTCATCATTTTATATGTGATTTTAAAAAAAATCTATTATAATAATTAATGGATAGTACACTTCTAGTTTTTTTATATGTAAATAAAAGATTGAACTTTATTATAGTATGTGGATTTTAACTTATAAACATTCTACTTTCGATTAAACAACAATCTTTGAATCGTAAAATTGCGCAGTTTTTATTCGTTATTTTTTTTTGAAATATTGTATTAATATACTAAATTTTTTTAAAAGCATTTCAAAGCAGACAATATTTTTGTTGTAATGTTATTTTTGTTAAAAACTTTAAGACTCGTTTTTTGGGTGAAAACAGGGTTAGATAGTTCCCTCAATTGCTCATTTTACGAGAACGCGAGTTACAAATTAATTTAATTGACGAATGTGATATGTTTAAATTTTTTTTTCGATCTTTTAAGTTTTGATGAATCAAACTTTGGGTGTATTTATTTTTGTTTATCTCTCTTTATCAACCGAGCCACAGACTTGTTCGAAATATTCGCATAAAACGGGTAACAGAAGACAGGGCCCTTAATGTGCGAGTGCGAGTTGCGTCTTTCCAGAATGAACATAGACTGATCGACCTACAGACGTGACTGTGGAAAATTTTGTAATTGAACAATTTTATACAGTAATATTTTGAAAAAGAAGTTTTACTTCAGTCGTTTTTCATACGTTTTTCAGACTCGTTTTTTATACCATTATTAAATTGAGCGTCCTACTCTGATTCACGCAGACTGTATGATATGCATGACATTGCAATGATATGTTCTATTTGATCGAGCATAGTGAGATCTCTAAACAAACTTGGGCAAATTGGCGATGTATCTATGTATGTTTGTTTGTCCGAGTATAACTTTCGTAGCGTTGATCTGATCATCGAAAAATTTGATACATAGGTAGGTAGTAATGGCATAATTTTGGTGTGACTAAATGAGCTAAAAACGTTGGTCGGTTGTTGAGATATTTGGGTTCCAGAGGGGTAAAATAAATGAAAATGAGTCTATTAGGTCAAATAGGACGTCAAATGAAAGGTCTTCATTAGTTAATTCCTATTCCGTTTTTATTTTTAGTAAATTCTTTGTAATTTTTGAGTTAATAGCCATAACAAAAACTGAACTGTGACGAAATTCAGAGGGTATACCAGTGATCCCACAGTGCTTTTCATTTTCATTTTTCAGTTGGTTACTTTTTTGGGGCACTATTTTGATTGTCAAATATTACAAATAATATATTTTTGTTTTTATGGGAGACTAGCGAGATTTCAGTTCGGGGCGAACCACTAGTATAAATCTAGTTCCATTATTCGGCTCGCTGATCGATGATGATCAAAAAACCTGTTCGAAAAATATACATAATACATTTCTGCAAAAATGTTTATTGTTCCATGTAGCCTAGTAATAAATAGATGTTATTCAACAGCTACGGTTTCTATTAAAATTTTTAATGCTCTATACCTATGTAAAGCAAAATACGAGAGCAATTATACTATGGGCGGTACTCTCAAAAGCAAATATAAAAACTTCCTTTCATTCGAAAGAGTCACAAAGTTTTGAATAATTAAAGTAGAACAAACCGGAAACATTTCCATGTCGCAGTCACTGCGCTTCTCGCCGATTCAACTCCAAGAAAAATAAAGTGAAAATTTTAAGCGCGCGAATTCACAAATGAAAGTTTTTAAATGACCGACCAAAAACAAGAAAAAAAAACGTGACCTCGTTATTTCGATTACAATCTTTCAGTTTGCATTCAAAAGTATAATTCTCTTTAATTATATTCTTTAGACTGGTTGCAATAGCGTTCATTATTGCACGGTTGTGCTTTTGCGGTGGGGTTCTGTATAACTTTTTTGAACTTTTTTTATAAATCCACGCAAAACAATGGTTCGGGAATTCATAAAGGGCCAAAAGCGTCAACAGCACGCGGACAATGGACCGCGATCGGAGCAATTAATCTTCGAGACGAATCGAACCCTTGATTGTTCTGAAAATAAACCTTTCGTATGATATGAATGATTTGATCTGATCGATTCGGATGTTAATCTTTAGAAGAATCGGAGGATCGATATAGATAAGAAAACCATTTCTGACGGGATCGAACATGGTTTGATATTTCCTTCAATTAAATTTAAATTTTTTTCGGAAGCACACTATAAGAGCTTACATTAAGAGAGACGAACTCCATGGTGCAGTGGGCGAATAGCCGGCTGAGACGCAGGAGGTAGCGGGTTCGATTCCCGCTGCGGAACAAATGTTTGCATGATCTACAGATATTTGTTCCGGGTCTGGTTGTTTCTCTATATATTATGTTATTATATATATATAGTATGTAATTATATTTACAAAAAAAAAGTAAATAAGTATTCTATCAGTTATCTGGTTCCCATAGTTCAAGCTCTGCTTAGTTTGGGGCTAGATAGCGCTGTGTGAAATGTCCAGAAATATTTATTTATTTATTATTTTACATACCTTGTACAACTGTCTCAGTCACTCCATGGGATACCTACAGTGCGAGAAGATTTAATTCGAGGCGCGAGACCTAAAACCAAATATTTTTGATAAAACTATACAGTATTAGTTTAAACCACATTCGCAGAATTAACATATTTTAGAGGCAGGTTTAATACCGGTAGCTTGAAGATTTATTCAGTAATCGATACATTTCCAATAAACAATTTTTAACGTAAATCGGCTGCGCATTTGCGCCGATGCCGCTTAGTCAGTTTAACAGGTACATACTTACATGATGAATGAATATGATTCGGTTACCTATTTTGTACAGGCTGTCTCATTGATATTTTAGGACATGAAATTATAAATAAATTATAAATTAAGTAGATTGAAAATTAAAGAAATTCATGGCAATGAATTTGAAAAAAAAACTACTTTACAACAATATAAGTAGCGGCACGAAACTTTAGCGCTGTCCGTTATTGCGCAGAAGTAAAAAATAAGTTACCTGAGGGGGGCTAGCGGGATGAAGGGCGGGCGTGCGTAGCGCCGATTGGCTCTCCAGTCGCATTACGGCCCCCGCACTGATACGACACCCCGCGCACATCCAGTGTACAGTCGCGTTCTTAATTGTATTGTTATTGCTGTTATTTGAATTTGTTTGTTAAATTCAGTTTTTTGAGTTTGTTTGTGACTTTAAAGTGAATATACCTAGAAGAAATACTGTTTTAAAAATACAGGCAAGGAAAATGGTTTATGACGTGAATTGTTTTTAAAAAGGGAATCTAATGAATTAATTGATTCTTTGAAACTAATCAAAAGTGAGATTGATGAAGCAACAAGTACTTTACTCAGTCATTCGGACAGCAAAGCTGTAAATTTGAGCCTGATAAAACAAACTGCCGAAATTATTGAGGCGGGAAAAATTTAGTTAAATGGCGATTTAGGGAAAATCCAAAAAACGACAGCAGAGTCTACAAATACGTCAATTGCAATGGTAAGGAACATCTCCAATTAAGCAAATAGTGGCTATTGGCTATTGTATTGCTTGCGCGACAGTACCCATGCGCAGCCATCCCTTCCCCGTATCGTTCAGCACTAGACTTACATGCCGCGACTTATACTAGCCATCAGCCCTACCCGTGATTTAAATTATGCGGTGACACGAAGTATATCGACAAGTATGCAGGGTTTCACGATCTCGTTAGTATTTATTGAACACAAGGCGTTTATTTTTAAGTCGTAAGTTTTGGACGTGAATTTGGAATTCATTAATATAGAGAAAATTTTAAGAAACCATGTTTTTGCTACACATAGTAATTAGCTTATAACCTCATCTTTATATTTTATACATTTGCGTGCCTACTTACTTAGCAACAGGCGTATCTTAGTCAGCTCTCAGAGATTTTAAAGGCAAAAAGTGATGACATGTGTATATCAAAAGGCTGTGCTAAAACTGTAATATACTATTATAAATCACACGATTAGGTTTAACTTATTGGGATGTTTTCTTCCCATCACTGTTACTCGTTTAAACTTTTTTTATCAGGTCAAAAATTTGCAACGAGTAACACTGTGACTCTCTTCTCTTTCCGAATCATAGCGCTAAACAGAAACAATCTCCGCCTTATAGTCAGAGCCCTGACTGGACACTGTCGGCTTAATAAGCACATGTTCAAGCCAGGGCTATGCGATACACAAACCTGCAGATTCTGCAATGAGTCGGCAGAATCGCCCTTGCATTTATTAGGCGAGTGTGGTCCACTAATGCGTAAACGTAGCATTCATCTGGGCAAACACATTATTTATTATAAGAATAATTTATTAAGATTATTATTACATTATTTTATATGTGATCTTTATTTATTTAAAATTATTTATGTACCTAATATGTATGTATATAACTATTTAAGGTTAAGTAATTTTTCTTTTTCTGTTAATAAGTATATTCTTTTTACACCTCGGCCAATCTTCCATTAAGCAATGATCCTCTCCATCCAAAGGTTGTCTGTAAGAGATCGCTTTGTTAAGCGATAAGACCGCCCATTATGCTTACTTTTATTTCATTATTATAAATACGGGATTTATCATGTACCGTCTTATCGGTGTGCGAGGCGAGACGTTATTCGGAGCGGATCGCACTCACCCTGATGAAGGTTCACGAATTGAACCGAAACATTGTCGGTCGAAACACCGATAAGACGGTACGTGATAAATCCCGTATTTATAATAATGATTGAAATCAATCACGAAAGTTTTCTAAGTAAAATTACTTTTATTTGTTTATTTCTTTAAATCTATTGTGTCTAGCTTGTAAGGTATAATAAAGAATTTGCGTTCATTCATTCATTCATTCACATTCTTAACCCGGAGGAGCTAATTTAGCTATAACCCCTGAAATATTATATAATTTTTAGCAGCTGTAGGAATTAGTGGTGAACTTTAAACGCCCCCATAACCTAGGGGCGACACAAAAACAAGCAGCGCTCCCAACACTGTGACTCGTTTGGGTGTAACTCCATGTGAACCCTCCTATATTTTGCGGTTTGACTTCGTAAAACAATGAACCATGACATATTCAACATTATTTTGCATAGGGGCGCGAGAGCTAGGCTCCAGGGATTGAATATTGCTCCGATTTGTTCCGGTGAGGCTTTTCAATTGAGCATTTTTTGTCAACACTTGTGTAATATTTAACCGGTCAATAAAAACCCTTCCACTATTAATAAACGAACAATGATAGTGCAAAGAGTTGATGACACATTCAGGGAAGGTGTTTTAGGTCGCTTTTTTCCTTATTTTTACATTTCAATATATGTCTTAAATATCTATGTATAGGTATATATTGAATCTGGAATCGAGAGTTGGGTAGAGCGTTTCCCAATTATTTCGCTAAACTCCATATTAGTGCTTTAGGGAATTTGGAATTTTTAAATTTTGTAAATTACATATTTATAGAATTCAAGATAAACCCCCCAGACTATTTGGAAGGTATAAATGAACCAGGCACCCAACTATACAAAAATGTATGTCCTTGACGGGTTAAAGTATGACCAGACTGCCCCGAAATTATATTTTGAACTAGTGGTTTGCCCCGAACTGAGATCTCACAAGTGAGAATAAAAATGCCTATCATTTAGCAGTTAATTTTGCTAATATTATCATATAATAAAAAACTTTAAAAATAACTAAACGTTTTTGATCAATTACCCAAAAAGTTGGGATCCTCTGTCAAATGATATAAAATAAGGTTTTTTATTGAAAAATTACTTTTTCAATACAAGCTTTTATAAAAGTTCATAATCGGAACCGCAAGCAGATTCAAATGAGCCCAAACACTAGTAGCCTACTATAATCCATTCAGGAGTTCCGTTGTCTAGCATCCTTCTCCAACATGAGACCACCTCCATTGTACCATACTATAGTATTGTCTCCGAAGTAACATATGTATTCCAAATTTCAGCTTAATCGTTTGAGAGAAACGGGTTTGTTGCAAGATTCCACCCGGACAAACATACGTACATTGCAAGTTAATAAAAAACTTGTAATAGTGTAGTCTCCACGAAATACGTGACCAACATAACGTCACTCAAACTGACTTAAATTCAATCAATTTACTAGTAACAGGAGTTCATGTTAAATGGTCTAACTTCGTTCGGAGCAGTCGGATTATACTAAATAACCGTTTTAATAGCCGGGAATTGTTATTTCTAGATTCTATTATTGACAAACTTAAAAATTAAGTGAAAAGTAGTAGCAAAAAGCACAAATATTCAGATATTATTTTTGCAAATGTTATACTGCGCTGCAGAGAAATTACTGGAAACGCCCTGCCTGACTTTCAGTATTTAAAATAAATAAATATATTACAGTTACAAACACAATCATATTTTTTTATTCAACCTGTGTCAAAGGTCTCCCCCACTGTCTTCCACTTTCGCTCGCCTCCCAAATCCCACCAATCTGTTTCAAAGGAATCGAAATCATCACGCCAGCGTCTACTAGGCCTTCGTCAGCGTCGTCACCCGTCTTCAGGCACCCACTGCGTGACGATCGTTGCCCATCTGTCCGGGTGCATTCGTATTACACGGCCCGCCCAGTCCCATTTTAGCCTGGCAGCTACAAATAATAAAATAAATAAATTGAATTACTTTAAGATTTCAAGTGGCCTAAAACGCTTCCCTTTGCGTGTATTCTCGGGATATATATAGATAATATAAAGATAGATAATGATTGTCAAAGGCATATGCCTTTGACAATCATTATCTATCTTTGGAATGATTCTTAGAAATGTCAAGGAAAAATATTAATTCAAAAATTGTATCGAAAAAACCAAAGAACGGCACATCAAATCAACACATCAATATCTGATACTCGACTGACTGTCGGCTCGGTTGTTGGAAGGATGTTTAGCTCAAAAATTAGTTGATCATTGGTCAAACCTCTTGTCAAGTGCAAATTGGGTTGCTGGAACGTATTTTACCTCATTTGATTTTAATCAGAAATTAATTAATTAGGTTGTCAAATCAGTCATACAAAAACTCTTGTCAAACGTGAAAATGGGTTGCAGGAACGCTGATTAGCCGTTTTTCGTCCATTAATCGGTTGTCAAATCGATATTTATTTAATCAGTGCTTGAGCTCTAATTAGCAGAAATAATTTGGCTAATTCGAGTGAATTTAGTGGTTTTATTTAACAAATACATCAGGTGTGTACTCCAAAAGTGACAATATAATGATTATACATATTTGTGGAAGTGTTATCTCTTAAAAAACTATCGTAAACTGCCAACATAAACTGTTTTTTTTTTGTATATTATAGGCTTGCATTTGACCACGATCTCGCCTGATGGTAAGCGATGATGCAGTCTACGATGGTACACGCTTGCCTGGAAGAAACCTATTTACTCGCGACTTAAAGATACCCAAGTTGTAGCTATCTGGAAACACAGACTCTGGCAAGTCGTTCCAGTCTTTGGCGGTGCGCATACTAAAGGTCGAAGAAAACCGCTTTGTGCGAATGGGAGGTATTTCTACCATATAGCGGTGGCGCACTGCAGAGCGTCTGGTTGTCCGTTGATAGAAAGGAGATCAGGTTGAAAAGTTCCGCCGCACACTCCCCGAAATGTACTCGATAAAAAACGGAGAGGCTAGCAACCTTTCGTCGATGCTCCAGGCTAAGGAGCCTTGCATCAACTAGCTCATCGTTGCCTATGAGCTTCTTGGCTCTTCTCTCAATTGATTATAGAGCTTCAAGTTGGTACTTTGCTGATCCGTCCTAGAGGTGAGAACAGTACTCCAAACACGAACGGACTTGTGCTCGGTACAAGTTGAGCAACTGTCTCGGTGTGAAGTAGTGCCTCACCTTTGCGAGTATATTAAGCTTTTTAGCAGCCAACTTGGCTTTCGACTCAATGTAGGAGCCGAAATTGAGAGTCGGAGTTAATGTGATACCAAGAAGCTCGAGGTGGTCAGATATCGGCAAGGATACATTTCGGAAAGTAGGAGTCAGATTAAATTGACTTCGTTTTGCGGAGAACAGACACGCCTGGGTCTTATTCGCATTGAACTTGACCAGATTGGCATCACCCCAGTAGGAGATTGTCTTGAAGGACAAGTTTAAGCGCTCGACCATGGCCTCCCTGAGTGACTGAATCTGCGCTCTACTGGCTCGTGCACTAGAGGTATAGCTTTCCACAACTGTGCTATCGTCTGCATACCCAAAGGTACCGGGTTTTAGCAGATCGTTGATATGCAGTAAGAACAGAGTTGCGGATAGTACTGACCCTTGTGGGACCCCGGCGTTAATCGCCAATTGATCGGACGAGCAGCCTTCAACGACAACTCGTATCGAACGGTCCCTCAAGAAGTCCGATATCCAGACACACAGACCAGTGGGCAGACCGTATGATGGAAGCTTGCTAATAAGGCTATCATGCCAGACCCTATCAAAGGCCTTGGAGATGTCAAGAGAAACAGCCAGCGCTTCTCCGTGTTTCTCTACGGCTTCGCTCCATATGTGCGTGGCATACGCTAGAAGGTCCCCAGTAGAACGATTTCGGCGAAAGCCATATTGTCGATCACTGAGGAGGTTATGCGTTTCTCGGTGTGCCAGGAGCCTGTTGTTCAGTACACGTTCCATAATCTTACAGATGACGGACGTGACCAAGATGGGCCTGTAGTTAGAGGGGGCGGCACGACTACCTTTTTTAGGCACGGGCTGCACGTTTGCAAGCTTCCAGGATTTCGGCACTTGTCCAGACTTCACAGAGCGGCGAAAGAGGCGTGTCAGTACAGGAGCGAGCTCAGGCGCGCAGAATTTAAGAACAACTACCGGAATACCGTCAAGGCCACTGGCTTTGTTCACGTACAGATTCTGCATCGTTTTTCGAACCTCGGTCTGATGTATGCGGATTTTCGGCATATATACCCCACCTTCCGGTAGACTCGGAGGTGTCCCGCTTGCAGCATCTAGACGAGAAGATTTCGCAAAAAGATTGGTGAACAGATTCGCTTTCTCTTCAGCGGTATGGGCCAGAGTACCATCAGGTTTCAGCAGTGGAGGTAGTGAGGGGCGACAGAAGTTTGACTGAACCGCTTTAGCCAGGGACCAAAACGCCTTACTGCCCGATGGGTATGACGCCAATTTGTTCCCTATTCGGCTTATGTGGTCAAATCGAGCCTTCCGTAAAGCCTTCTTGCAGGACTTGGCAGCTTTGTTATAAGCTGTCTTCTTCTTAGATAGGTCCTTGGTTTTGCGGTTTCGAGCTTCAACCCATGCCAGGTATGCCTCATATTTCTGCATTTCAGCGCGTCTACATTCGGCTCCGAACCAAGGTTGAGCTTTGCCTGACACGGTTACGTCAGAGAATGGGATAAAATAATCCATCCCTTGACGCAGCACATCTGGCACGGCTTCCGCGCAATCTGAAGGATCATCCGAGGAGAAGCAGACTTATTGCCAAGGATATGATGCGAAGAATGCACGCATTTCATCCCAATCAGCTGACTTGTACTGCCATACTCTTCGCTTGCCTCTAGGGCTAAAATCGGGCGGGGAGTAGACAGATACAGATTTCACCAGACAATGGTCGGAACTACCCAAAGGTGATGAAACCGACACGGAGTAGCGGTCTGGATCAGTTGTCAGTAGAAAGTCCAAGCAATTGGCTGTTTGGCCGTCAACATCAGGAACCCGCGTTGCTCCTTGGACCAGCTGGGTGAGATTAAGCGATAAAGCTAGTTTTTGCGCTTCTCTCCCTGCGTGGTCAGTGCTTTGGTATGGGAAGAGCCATTCTTGGTGATGAGCGTTGAAGTCCCCCAACAGCACCAATTGAGCAGATGGGTACTTTTGTTGGCCGGCGTCCGCCGCCTCACTGAGGTAAGTCATGAGCTTGGTCGTCCTTTTAATTATTTATTTTTAGGATATCTCTATCGGATTTAACCAGTAACAATGATGAGGATGACCACGACAGACAAGAGTGATGAGGACAAGAGTGGAACCATCAGAAGAATTCACTGAGGAAGAATTCAAGATATGCTATAGAGTTTCAAAGCCTGTGATTACATAAAATGCCTTAATTGGGGATAAAGCCCATTTACCTACATTGCGAAGTAGCTCTATCAGCGCCCTACAACAAATACTATTGACAATAAGTGTTTACGCAACTGGGGCATTCCAAATTACTGTAGCTTACCGCTAAGGTATACATAAATCTACAACTTGCCACAACACAAGCAGAATTATTAATATACTAGAACAGAATAGGATTGTTTTCATCTGCACGTGCAGGCAATCTGTGATGCAAAATTAATATCATGGACATAATTTACAGGTGTTTTTATTGACTTTTTATATCACAAATCTTCTTCTTCTTTACATGTACCCATTTTAAGTGGGGTCTACTCTCCTAATTTTTTGGCGCCAAGTTAGTCTGTCTTGAGTTGTCGGATCAGGTAGTTCTTTCTTTTTCATGAGTCTGGTGGTTAGTCATGCTGGTCCACCATGCCGATGGAGGACATCCTCTGCCTCTTTTGTGTTCTTAAAGACATCACCAATTCTTCAGGTTTTCTCATGACGTGGCCATACCACCTCAATCGTCTTTCAGATATGGCACCAGCTTACAGATGGTATAGGTGCAATCTCAAAGCTTCTTCAGACATATTCATTCTGGATTCTGTCATGCCTGGTTACCCTCCCTGACCATCTTTGCATCTTCATTTCCATCGTATGCATCTGTATTTTTTACAGGACATGTGTACTTTTTACTATTCAACATTCTGCTTTATTCGTCATCCCCGGTATAGGTATACGTGGGTCACAAAGTACACCGCTCAAGGATCGCCACTTCTGCCAGGCACTTCTGCGGTTTACGTCTCCCTCCACTTCTATAGTATGTTACCACTGATCCTAGGTATTTAAAGTGATTGACTTTGGGTACAGATGTTTTATCGTGATAGTAAACTGTTGAAGTCCCTTCTGTGCAGTTATTCTTACTAAAACATCACTCCATGTGTTCAGTCTTCATTCTGCTCATTCTAAGACCAGCTGTTTCTAAGGCGTTGATCTATGAGGTCATTGATATTTGTAATTGTTGAAGTGTTTTGGCGATGAGTACGACATCGTATGCTTACAAGAGATTCCTCAAGAAAAATGGGTACAATTGAAAGATGTTTTGGTGTACTTAAACGACGTTTTCCACGCCTATCTATGGAATTTCAATGAGTATAATAGTATATTTTTGTATACTTTTAGGTAAGTTTTGTTTATAGAGAGAAAAACGACCAATATAAACGTTTTTTCCACTCATTCAAATTGTGCATTTGATTTTCAACAAAAATCTCTAACCTGTAGACATTGACTTAAGCAAATGTAAGACGTGTAGGAATGAATGATTTAACTAAAATACGGTTTTAGGTGGTGTGACCTTATAAAAATAACACTAGTTTGACATTCAAAATATGATCCTTTAGATAGCTAATTATTCACTAATCAACCTTCGAGAAACTCGATTTGATTTAACAAGAGTGCTAAGTTAAACACTATGTCAACTGATTTGCGATTTGATTGGCGTACCAACATAAAGTATGTATGTAATATTTTTTTAGTAAGTAGTTTATCTAATAAATTTGTACACACGGCTACACATCAAGCTATACATTTCCAGTATAAGCTGACCTCTTATTCTACGATATCGAAGCCTATACAATGCGAGGTCAGCTTATACTGGAATTGTATAGCTTGATGTGTAGCCGGGTGTACTTATTCTTGTATACAGCCTGTTTTGTTATGTGCGACATTAATTTAAAATACTCAACCGGAATCGTATTCACTGATTTTAGAAGTGGGCTTAAAACCGATAGCTTGAATAATTATTCAGTAATTGATACATTTCCAATAAACAATTTTTAACGCAAATCGGCGGCGACTTGCTGTGACTGAATATGTGAATGATGAAAGAATATGATTTGTTTACCTATTTTATACAGGCTGTTTCATTGATACTTTAGGACTTGATATCGGAGTACATAGTTTGTAAAATAAAATTTCCAGTGGTAATGAATTTGAAAACAAAAACATTTTACTACAATACTAGCCATTAGCCATGACGACCTCCGTGGCGCAGTGGGCGAACAGCCGGCTGAGGCGCAGGAGGTAGCGGGTTCGATTCCCACCGCGAAACAAATGTTTGCATGATCTATGATATTTGTTCCGGGTCTGGTTGTTTTTCTCTACATTATAAGTATGTATTTACAAAAAAAAAAGTACATAAGTATGCTATCACTTATCTGGTTCCCATAGTACAAGCTCTGCTTAGTTTGGGACTAGATAGCGGTGTGTGAAATATCCAGCAATATTTATTTAATTTATTAGCCCTGTCCGTGTTTTCATTAAATGTCGCACATATAATAAAACACGTAGTATATTATATAAACACAAAAATTACCAGGTTCATAAATTTTATCGTAGCAATATACCTATTTAGAATTAATATATTTCTGTCATGTACACACGGCAACACATCAAGCTATACATTTCCAGTATAAGCTGACCTCTCATTTTACGAAAAGCCTACACAATGCGAGGATAGCTTATACTGTAAATGTATAGCTTGATGTGTAGCCGTGTGTACTAAGTACTCTCAAACCCGCAAAACCTCATACAAGTATAATTAACGAATACAACGAAACTACAAGCTTTAATTAATTTGTCTGAGTACCTGAGCTGAGTCCATGACGTCACGGGCGTGATTAATTGCTCTACAAAATGCCAACAGTTTTATGATAATGGAATGACACTTAAAATTTTGATGAGTCTGTTCCAATTTATTTTTAAGGCTGCATAAAAGAGGCAATGCGCGCGCTGTAAAGCCTTGTATCAGCTAAAGCGAAGTGTACAATCGGGCCAATAATAATTCACGTAGTTCATCATCGTTGCCTGAAAGAGATCGTTATTATACTTATAAGACCACTCATTAAACATTTATCAGTTATTATTTTGTATGCCTTTCATTAAATACATTTGTAAGTTTTAGGACTGATGAGGATTTCAATGGGAAAAAACCTATCATAACTCTAAAAAATTCTTAGAAAAAACAGTTTCCTAAAAATAAACGCCTCGTTACTTATTTTTTTAATATTGTCTATTGATGGAACAAGCATATACCCACCTTATGTTAAGTAGTAACCATCGCCTATATCAAAATATTACCTCGTAGATCACGCACCTTAGAAACGTGCCCTACGATGTACTGCCCTGCGTGCAACAACTTTAGACATACAGGTGTAAAGCCTCATGTGCCTGTAATATCACCGGAATTCATACCCTTCATACCAAAACATAGCAACTTCATATCTGTGTCGTCAAAATCACAGCAAGTTAATTCAAATTATACTTTGTGATTACAGTTGTGTAGCGATTATTTGTACTAAATATATAATTTTATTATTACTTCAGCAATATTTACTATTTTGTTATTCGTTCTATAAAACAGAAGTCTTCTTGTATTGTCCAACCGCCATCATCGAGTTGTTTGCCGGCTTGCGCCCAACCACGCTATCATAGTTTCACTATAAGTCGTTGACGGTAGTCGGTCAGAGTTTACTACCCTCCGTCGTCCGAGACACGTTCTCGGAGACTCGGATGACGAACCTCCGCTAATGCGGAAGAGATTTCTGAGTGATCTATATTAGACAGAGCAAACAGTTCAATGATACACCGACCTCGCCGGCGAGGTCAACGACTCCCTTCAGTCGCCGCCTATACAAGGTACAAGCATGTACCCGGGCGTTTCTCTCCTATCTCCATCCTGGTAACAGCCCAAGCCTAGCTTCGTACCTAAGTGGTGCCCTTGCGCTAGTTGCCTCATCAAAAACTTACAGGGCTGAGCGCCTTCTGCGCTCGCTGAAAATTCGGTTAAACTGCAACGGCCTCAGAGGCCAAGTGCAAGATTATACCATTCGAAAAAAAAATAGGTAAGAGTTTAGTGCTTTCTGGCAGTTATGCTGTACATATGTAAGTATGTTGCTAATAAATTCCAATACGATAGCCATTGTGTTTATGCAGTTCTTATCTGTATATACAATTATTGATTATGTAATAAATTCATGTATAACACGTTTGATATTATTGAATAATGAGAAATAAATACGATATGTTTATGGAAGTTTTTGTTTCTTACACAGTGAATAAAGAACATTTCGCTTTGACGTAATGAAATGGAGGGCTTTTATTTTTTGAGTAGACGGTCTCTGACAGATTATGATTTCTTTGAAAATGTTTATCACACGTTGTAGACTCAAAAGAACTGTCACATTCATGCTCATTGAGTAACATGTCAAGACAGCTTCAGAAATATCATTTCTATTTAGTTTTCATACAAGCGGACGCCCGCGGTTTGTCTTATTTCACGTTTGTAAAGGAGATTGTTGACGTTTAAGAGTTGACTCAGCCCAAACTCGAATTTCACCCCCGCTTCTCCGCGCGCCGCTGCACGTCCTATCTCGCCGTGGTTCATATGTTTGTCGGTTTTTATCATTCAGTCCCTTTATTATCTTGTTGTGTTTATTTCTCATTACTGCGTCTTTTCAAAAATCAACTAAATATAAACTCTACCTAAGAATTACAAGTTCGTTTGGAGCGACAAGCGTCACGGGTACCCCGTCTGAAAGCCGAGGCCAGACTGAATCGCGGAACGGGCGTCCGGAGCGAATGGTTTCATTGGTGCAAAACTTAGATATTTTCATTTTATAGTAAAATCAAAAGGTATTTTAAAAATTTAAAACACAGGTGCCCTTATTTATGTTGTGTAGAATTACTGTATAAAGTTTCAAGTTCTAAATTGTAGTATTCATCGCATAAGAACGGTTTAAGATAAATTTGGAGTCATCTTTGGATTTTTTTTCTATGGAGAAAATTTTACGAAATCGTATTTTCACAACTCATGCGTTCTAGCACGTATCCGTGTAACTATAACATATATGAATTACAGATTGAAAACACACAATTTGTTGAACAAAATATTGTTTCTTAATAAGCGATTTAACGTCTCCCCAGGTATAGTGCGCCCTTAAGAACGTGGAGCTCACGAATACACAAACCCTTGAAACAATTTTGTTAACATTTTAAGGGACTAAAATCGTAAATATTTGAAAATGTTTTACCACGAAGTAAGTAAGAAAGACAACCTTCTCAAGAATCAGTCATCTTATAAAAACTAGTTGACTTGCCCCGGCTTCGCACGGGTTGTTATCAAAATCAAATATAGCACTCAGAGTTCTCACCCGTAATATAATTTTCAGAATCGGTTCAGTAGTTCCGGAGGTTACCCATTACATACAAACTTACAGACAAATACGTATTTAATTAGTTAAAGTAATAATATAGATAGGTAAACCATACTGGTTAAATGAAAATTAAATATTCAATGTTCATTTAGTAATATAAATAAACAAGGATCACTTTGAAACGTATAGTGGTAGAGTTTTTGTGAACGGGCTCGATGAAGTGGGCACCACCGCCATACCTTTATCTGCCGCCAAATAACAGTACTTGTGCTGCTGTGTTCCGGTTAGACAGTAATGGTATGTTCCTGTAATTACTGGCACATACGCATAACAGCTTAGTCCTATAGTATGGCAGCGTATCCACATAGAGATCAAGACAACATAATAGCTTGTTTTGAATTCTATGTGGATATCCATGGGCTGCAGTAGTCACTTAATATCTGGTGGACTGCATGCTCGTTTGCCATATAAGTAGTATAAAAAAATATGCTTTTCTGCTTGTCCGCAACCATTATACACATAATTATACCTTACATAAAAGTGCTATGTAAATAATATAGAATATTTTACACTATTATTCACCACATCTATTTAAAAAAAAATCTAATTTGATGCATGCCATACATAATGTACATACATTCCATGTTTCGACTACATAACTTACCACCAGGTGAGGTAGTGGTCAAGCGCTTGACTATCATCAATAAAAAAAAATATTATATATATTTTTGTCACACTTTTTAATATTTGTATATATTATGTCTTACTCGTATTACAACCCGTGAACTCTCATATCTCATTCTGTATTATTAAGCGTCGCTTGCTTTCACTCGATCGTACGCCAACATTTCTCGTATATACAATAGATCGCTTACATCCCTTGTAAAATAATGTACTATTTAAGGCGCTAACCGTAGCCAATGACCTTGAGAGAATGGGCGTAGCTAATGTTTCGGCACCTTCTGCCACACGCATCTAACCGACCAGAAAATAGGTGAGCGTGAGGCAGACGAGCACAACCCTCTCGTACGACAGTCAGCGGTACACTGCCGCCCGTCGCCCGCGCAACCATTTTCTAAAGGTACGCCCGCTAATTATTCAGAAAAATTAAAAATAACTAATTGACACGTGAAAGACCGTCGCAGCACAGAATCATTTATTCAACTTGAAAGTATTGACTTTGCCCATATTTAAGTGAAAGAAAAATTACAAAATTTTACGTTGTTTAAAGGTTGAATCAAATTGAAATTCGAAAACAGCTACATTTTGTTATTTTTTTTTTCATAGTAAATAAACAGGTAGTACTTTTTCATATGTTCACTTTGCAGATAAAAGGTCAATAAATGACATGTATTTTTTTGAGCACATAAAACCGATGCCTCCCTGAGGGGAAAACCTCCAAATAAGACCAATCAGCTACTATATTCGCCTTAATGATCTTTTTCATAACATTAGCCTGTAAATGTACCAAAATCGATACAAGTTGAGGAATCAAACAAACACACATTTCTGTTTTTTATAGATATGGATTTTTAACCTTTGGCCGCCTAGTACTTTAGATTAAAACAAACAAGTGTTGTTTATTCTGTGGCCTGGGCAGAAGTTCGGAGTACTTATGACCTTCGATTCGTCCACCAAGTTAGTTATAAGTTGTAAGATACTCCGACTTGTTTTGTTTATTACTTTGAAAACAAAACGGTCTTTATAGGCGAAAAGTTTTTACGGGATATACTCGTATACGGGTAATAATGTGAATAGATTAAATAAAAAAACTTTTTTTGACTTAGGTATATGCAAAAAATAGGTTCTATATAAACAATGTCACAATTTATGTATTATCAGATATGGTTAAAGGGCGCTGGAGTTTATAATGCTCTAACGAATATCTAATCTAATCTAATCTTACTAGCCAGTGTGATCTCATTGCTGGGCAAAGATCTCTCTTCCCTTTTTCTGTTCTCTGCGATCTTGAGATTCCGCTGGCCAGGATATTGAAAAGTTGTCAAGTTCGTCGCGCCATCTCCGCCTGGGCCGACTACGTAGTCGCGGTCCTTGTGGGAACCAAGTAGTCAGTGATTTTAGGCCAAAAGTAGTCCGGCATGCGGCACACATTCCCGGCCTATTCCTATTTAACTAATATATTAAAATTAATTCTCTTAAATCCGGCAATTTTCTTTTTTTATGTTCTCATGTTCAATGTTCTTTCTATTTTTTAATATATTACCGTGCTATCTTTGTGTATGTCTTATGTATGCGTATAAATGTATTTTGTTTTTTTATTTCTTATTCCATTACGTCAAAAAGGAAGATGTACTTAGTATAAAAAAGTTTAGTCATCTAGTCCTAGACAAGATAAGTCTATAGGTACTAGAGGTTCACACTGAACTGAGATCTCGCGAGTCTCCCATAAAAACAAAAAAATATTATGCGTAATATTTGGCTATCAATGTCATCATCATCATCATACCAGCCGTAGGACGTCCACTGCTGGACAAAGGCCTCCCTCATTGATCTCCAGGAACTGCGGTTGAAAGCGGCCTGCATCCAACGCCGACCTGCGGTTCTTACCAAGTCGTCTGCCCATCTTGTAGGTGGACGTCCTACGCTGCGCTTGCCGGTCCGTGGCCTCCACTCAAGAACTTTCCGGCCCCATCGGCCATCTGTTCTGCACGCTATATGGCCTGCCCATTGCCACTTCAACGTGCTAATTCGTCGGGCTATGTCGGTGACTTGAGTTCTCCTACGTATCTCCTCATTTCTGATTTGATCCCGTAGAGTAACCCCGAGCATAGCCCTCTCCATAGCTCGTTGAGCGACTCTGAGCTTATTCATAAGGCCAATAGTGAAGGACCGCGTCTTGGTTCCATATGTCATCACTGGTAACACACACTGATTGAAGACTTTCGTCTTAAGGTACTGAGCTATGTTGGACGAAAATACGTTGCGAAGTTTCCCAATCACTGCCCATCCGAGTTGGATTCGACGATTGATCTCTTTCTCGAAATTGGACCTACCTAATTGAACTGTTTGTCCTAGGTATACATACGCGTCGACAACTTCAAGAGCCGAGTTCTCAACCATAACTGGGCCAGGCACGACATGGACATTCGACATAATTTTCGTCTTGTCCTTCTATCAAGTGTGCCCCGAAATAATTAACCAAAATACTAGACCTACAGTTTCATTCAAAGTACAGGTAACGGGAGTTTATGTATATGGGTTATTTTTTTGGGGTACATATTGCAGTTATTCTGGATTTTAGACTGTTGCTCATATTGGTGTCACTAAAGCTACACGCATACCAAATTTCAGAACTGTGGGGTCTCTAGTGTACCCGTGGATTTTGTCAAAGCTCAGTTTTTATTATGGCTAATAACTTAAAAACTGCATAACTAAATACTAATAACTAAAAATAAATCGGGGTCAAAATGTACCTACTAATTTATACTTTTGTCATTTAGGGTAATTACTTAAAATCAGCGACAGCGATACGACAGCAATCGGACGCGTATTATCAATTTGCACATAGAAACTAGTGACGCCAGCAAGGGACGGCAATAGATAGAACTATTTTCTGTAAATTTAACATTTCTCGATTGATTGCTGTTGTGGATTTTAAGTGCAAATCTTCAATTAAAGTCTCTGATTGACCATTGAGTAAAACCGTGGTTTTACGGCTCACCGGTGAAATTGCTGCAAAACCACGGTTTTAAATATCGCCACGAGTGGCTCGTAGCTCGTCATGCATGTTTGATTTTTGGCTCGGCTAGTCCGACAAAACCGTCCGATCACTGACGGCGAGCAGAATCGATAGTTTTCGCCGGGAGCGGTCAAGAGTGGGTGGATGCGTGTATTACATATTTTTTTGTCTAAAAATAGATTTGCTAACTAATAGTTTATTGTACGTTTCTTTAGGGGTCCCAACACGTAATAAAAATAAAAAAAATAACGACAGTTGACGCAAAAGAGATTGGATTATGAATTGAATATATTTTGACATTCTGCTCCACTAATATAATAAAGTTTGCGCTAGCCCATCAGTCAACATTTTCAAACAATAACTGAACTTTGACGAAATTCACAGGGTGCACCAGTGACCCGACGGTGCTGAAATTTGGTATGCGTGTAGCTTTAGTGACTCAAATAGGTATAAGAGGAAAGTCTGAAACCCTAAAACAGTGTAAACAATTAACATAAACTCTCGTTTTTTGTAATTTGAATAAGCACTAGCTTTCTCTGTAATTTTATATTATTATAGGTATATATTTATATTAGGTATTTATGTAATGATATGTATATCATCATCATCATTTCAGCCGTAAAACGTCCACTACTGAACACAGGCCTCCATGGATCTCCATGATGGGTAGTTGCCATACTTACCACGCTTGGCAGGCGGGTTGGCGAGCGCAGTACGGGAGGTTGATACACGTAAAGACGCTGCTGGCCATCATCCGGAGGTATCCCTTAGCAGGCTCTTACTGCATCCACGGGCATGAGAGGAGGGGTAACATTCTACTACCAGCACCCCACGGATATGTATATATTCCATATAATTTATTTATTAAAATTATAATACATATTAAAGCGTACTTTAGGTATAGTTCATATTACTTTTGGGTATATATATTTAATTATGTTTTTGTACACTCACTTACCTTTAAAATCACCTTTCTCTAGCCTCAAAGGTTTGCTGGAAGAAAACTTTTCTTAGGGTTAGGCTCGTCTTTATACATGACCTCTATTTTTGTATTTTTAAATGTATTTTCTTGTGTGCAATAAAGAACAAAGAATAATATTACAATATGCTTGTCATAAATAAAGTGTATAATCGCATGCCAGTCAACTCATACCATTGTATTGTTAGTTACTTGAATACCTTAGGACATATAACATAAGGCTAGATCTGTTTTAGTTAAAGAATTAGCCCCAGATATCCTTAAATATGTTTTACAGTCCGATGGTTCTGGAGATAATTGGTTTATTAGGCGTAAATGAGAAAGTTTTACTAACTTAAATCTTGTTACTAACCAATAATTTTTTTACCCTCAGTCTCGGACGCTATAACATTTTGTTTAGGTTTTAGTGCATGCTTGTTATTGCTTACATAAGGTCTCAGGTTATAACTTATTTTCACCCACTTCAAACAAACGCCAGGGCTATATTGTTTGGCTCGCCAGTCGACCAGGACCAGTGACGACCAGTAAAAAGACGATCACTTAAAACCGTTGGTTTTAAAACCGCTGTTTGACGGCATGTACGTCGATCACACACTTAAATATGATTTCTACAGCAACCTAGTCGTCTTTGCGTTTACAAAAACAGGGTTAACTTTATATTCCGAAAACTGAAAATAAAATTACTGGATAATTATAAATAATAAAACGCGACGCATTCTGGTTTTAATTGTAAAGACCATCGTAAAGTGAATGCAAAATTAATTTCAATGAAATAAATGTGCGCGAAATTGTTTTGTGAATTCGCGAGCATTTTCAAATGTTTTATTTACCTCTGTATTTTGTAATGGAGAATTATTTATAAAATCCTATCTTACTAAATAATATTATAAATGCGTAAGAGAGTTTGTTTAATTATTTGTTTGTTTCGCTTTCACGCGCGAAGCAAGAAGCTGGCAGTAATCGACAAATACCTTTATCTTGGACATATTCTTTATTATGGTAAAGAGCATCAGAGCAAGGAGGTCTCTATACGAATACAACTCTGATGGGCTGCATTTGGAAAGCTTGAAGATGTTTTTCGGTCAAAGAAGATCCCACAATGCTTGAAAACCCGTCTGTATAACCAATGTGTCCTGCCAACAATGACTTACGGTGCGGAAACATGGGCGCTCACTAAGAAAATTGTTTACAGAGTACGCGTCGCACAGAGAGCCATGGAGCGCGCCATGCTTGGCATCAACCTGCTGGATCGAGTTCCTAATACCGAAATCCGACGCCAGACGAAAGTCCAAGACGTCGGAACAAGGGTGGTGGAATTCAAAAGGAACTGTGCAGAACACTTGGCTAGACGGAGTGATGGCTGGTGGAGTAAATCTGTGAATGGTGGCCAAGAACAGACCTAAGAAGTCCTCCGTCCGTCGGCGCGGTGGGTCGACGACATAAAGAAAGTCGCGGGCAACTCCTGGATGCGCGCAGCACAGGACCGGGAAGGGTGGCGTTTACAAAGGGAGGTACTTATGGGCTGTGGATGTTGATGATACGCTTTCACGTCGTAACGGTGAACCGATTTCGATGAAATTTGGTTCTTAGATAGAATATGACATATCTGCTTCTTTTTATTGAAAAACCACGCGTGCAAAGCCGCAAGGGCGGATAGTTTCTTATAATTATTAAAACATGGATGTTCTTGGCTCCTAGCAACCTTTATCAGGCCTTCTTTCCATTTAGTGGGGAGAGGGGGGGGGGTCCTACGCAGCGCTTTCCTGTGCGAGGTCTGCACTCCAGAACCTTTCTGCCGCAACGGCCGTCAGTTCTTTGAGATATCTGTCCTGCCCACTGCCTCAGCTTGCTAATTCTTTATGGTATGTCGGTGACTTTGGTTCGTCTACAAATCTTTTCATAAAATGTAATACGATAGAATATTATGACGTTAAAACTACGAGAGTTGGAGTGCAGGTATACACGCAACGAGTGAAGTCATGAAAAAATATAGATAGATAGAAAACGCTTTATTGTAAATCGCACTTAAAATAAAAAAAAAACAACATAAAAAACCAATAACAATACACGTAAAAATACAAGTGGCGGTCTTATCGCTGAAAGCGATCTTTTCCAGACAACCTTTGGATGGACTGGATATCACGAGAACGTTATAGGTCGTAGTAATAAAAATAATTGAATATTGATTAAACAGTGTACATAAGCAAAATAAATAAATATATACATATATACAAGTACTCATCAATGGATTAGGTATATAATAATATTGCATAGTACATAAATATTACATACAAATCATAAAAAAGGTATATTATATAAAATACTATAAGTAGGTACATATAGGTGTATAATAGAAGGGTGAAATAAAAACCAAGAGTAGCGTAACGATAGATGAGAAAATGAGAAATGAGCATTGTAGTGCAGACAGATGTTTAAATAGAACTGTTTTAAAAATGAACAAATACTGATAATATATTTAAAAAAGTTTAATAAACTAGTTTTCGTTTGGTGAATACTAGATACGGAATTTCTTTATGTGGTTTGCGGCATATTCCAAGATGAATAAAGTTTGGACACAGTTCAAGCGTGCTATGAGATGATCAAGCAGATTTATCAAAAAAGTGTATCCTATGTCTTTAGAAGACCTATTCAAAGATACATAAAACCTCGGGGTGTGCGAAAAAAATGCACCCCTTACTTCCATTATAAGGGAGGGAGGTACTCTAAAATAAAACTGGCCAAGTGCGAGTCGCACTCGCGCACGCAGGGTTCCGTATTATTATCTATAAAAACTACAAAAAATCATGTCTGTTGTATGAGAGCCCCACTTAAATATTTATTTTATTCAATAGCACAATTTTATTTATTTACCTTATTAGAGGTTGGTGCCGATTAAGCTAGTTCTTTAAATTGTATGAGCGCCCATACAACTCAGAGGACTATCTTAATTGGCGTCAACTAAGAGACACCCCGAGCATAGCCCTCTCCATAGCTCGTTGAGCGACCCCCCTTAAAAAGAGGCGTAATACAGGGAGATGTCATCTCTCCGAAACTGATTACGACCGCTTTGGAAGATGCCTTCAAGCTTATGGAATGGAAAGAACTGGGCATCAATATTAACGGCGAATACATCACTCACCTTCGGTTTGCCGACGCTATTGTGGTCATGGCAAAGTCGATGGAAGAGTTCAGCACGATGCTCGAAGGCCTCAATCGAGTCTCCCAACGGGTATGGCTTAAAATGAACATGGACAAGACGAAAATTATGTCGAATGTCCATGTCGTGCCTGCCCCAGTTATGGTTGAGAACTCGGCTCTTGAAGTTGTCGACGCGTATGTATACCTAAGACAAACAGTCCAATTAGGTAGGTCCAACTTCGAGAAAGAGGTCAATCGTCGAATCCAACTTGGATGGGCAGCGTTTAGGAAACTTCGCAACGTCTTTTCGTCCAACATACCTCAGTGCCTTAAGACGAAAGTCTTCAATCATTATCAGTGATGACATATGGAAACGAGACGTGGTCCTTCACTATTGGCCTTATGAACATTACATTTATTTAAAATTAATTATTAATAATCAGAGTCGAAACCATGGGTTCATGAGGTACCGGGGCCCATCGCGCTTTCAAAATTCTTTTTGGGGACTGTTCGAAGCGACGTGCGATCCGAAAGCTGGCGCTTATTTGGGTCAACGCATAAGAATTGCAATTCAGCGGGGCAATGCAGCCAGTGTCTTGGGGACACTTCCGCCTGGTAGTGATCTGGAGCCGTAGAGCTATCTATAGATTGTTTGCAACGGTCTTTAGATGATTACAGCTGTTTCTTCTCTATTATATAGTCTTGTAAATAGTTGTATATAACTGCTGTTAATATTATACTAATAATCCTATATCTGTCGAGTCTAGACTAAGTTATTGCTTTAGTATTTATACCCAGAAACCTTGAGAAGTATAATTTATTACTTAAAACATAATTTGAAAGGCTTTTAGGTTTCTTCATCCGAACTCGATTGAAATACAATCAGACCTAAAAGCCTTAAATTAAGAGCACGTATCTGAATACTTTCGGAGGTCAAAGTTATTTATTACTGATGTGGATGATTCATATAATATATTTTCTATGAAATGTAATAAGATTTTTTATTAAATTTTACGTCTCTTTACTATCAATATTTTGCAAAGAATTTCTAAGTAATTTTTTTGAAGAGTTTTTTTATATTAATCTTGTAGACACACACGCTGATGGGCCTCCTGGTGTTAAGTGGTCACCGCCGCCTATAAACTCCTGCAGCACTCGTGGTACTGCAGTCGCGTTGCCTAGCACTTAATACCCTATTTACACCTCTCTTGAAGCCGAAGCCGTTCATTTTGAAGCCCACCGAAAAACCTTCGGAGGAAGGTCATTCCATATCTTGCAGGTGCATGGAAGAAACGAGCAGGGGAAACGCACCGTGTGAGACTTTCACGCATCTACAATATGTGGGTGTGGGGTATAGAGTTCTCATGTTCATATCAAAATATCAGCCAAATTTAACCTAAATAACACTTGTATTATACAGTTCAATCCGAACACCACAATCTTAAACACACAACACTAATTCACAATACTGTTGCACAATAAAACACTTTCGGGCCGTCAGCGTCGCATCCCTTTTATACTCGTGCGTTTTATATGACTCTCAAACATTCGGGTTCACTTCCGTATTCTCGCGGTGCACCCTCGGCTTTTTTTTATTGATGATAGCCAAGCGCTTGACCTCACCTGATGGTAAGTGAAGGTGTGATCGAAGATGAAGCACGCTTGCCTAGAAAGAACCTATTCACTCTGGACTTGAAGACTCCAAGATTATACTGGTTTGGAATAACATACGCCGGAAGTGATTTCCAATCCTCACTTGTGCTAACAAGAAAAGTTGAAGCAAATCGTTTGATACGGCAAGGTGGTATGCCGACCAGGTATGGGTGGTACTTCTCGGTTCGTCTGCTTGTCCGGTGGTAGAAGGGGGAAGGAGGGGTAAGGTCATAAAGATCTTACGCAAATTCACCAAAATGTATCTTGTTATCTTGTTTATTGTGTCACGCCAACTATCGCTCTAAGAGAGAAAGGGCAAATTCACTGCGATTCTCTCGCGCGTATTACGCGCGACCGTTGCGTCCAGAAGGAGTGTGCCAACGCGCAATTCAGTATCAAAATGTTGGCGCTCTATTTATATTGATACGTGCACTCGCTCTGAAGTTGGCGCGTAATGTGGATGCAACAAGGCGTCTCTAGTATCTCAACTACCGCGTGAGTCGAGAGTCTGGCGAAGTGCACGCGATTTACACGCGTATTTTAAATTCGCACGATGCTTGTGGACGCAGTGTATTGGCGCCAAGTATCTCGCCAAACGCGCATGACGCGCGCGCTGGATAAGGTCTTACTGTGACATGGCTTAAGTTTATAGGTATTATCTATTCTGTGACATACATTATATCCTATCTTACGACATGACACAAGTAACGCAAAGCTATGTATGTATGTGATTATTGGGTGTTTAATTTTATTCCCGGCTAAGTATGTATGTTTGTATTTACATATGTTCTACCGTAGCGCATCAACTCCTAATCCGATATAGATAAATAAGGTGTCAATCGATTCATTATTATGGTGCGAGTGACTTACGCACTTGTCTCACCGCTGGCGATGAGCAAGAAGCGAGTAGAGCAAGTAACTAGAAACGAGTTGGCGAGCAGCAAGAAGCGAGTGTGTACTTCCTATAGATAATGAGCGAGTGCGGCGAGCGATACTTATCATCTCACGGTGTTCTGACAACCAAGCGAGCATCACTGAGCGCGTATCGCTGAGCGAGTATCGCTGAGCGAGTGTTGTAGTCGCTGCGATAAAATAGTGGAGAGCGAGTTCTCACCGGGAGTGTGAACGGCCAGCGATCAACTATTAATATACGTGTCTATTTTACTGACACGGAATCTATATCTTTTGTTGGTTTCTTGAGCGACTAAACAGTTAATATATAATCGCTTACTCGCCGGCGGTGAGGCAAGTGCCACAGGCTACCATCGATTTAGGTAGGAAGTAGTCGGGTTACAGTTTTTAAACTTATAGTTATATATATATACCTAGTCAGGTCATAAGTATTGTCACACAGTAAAAACTTTTCTTTTAGAATGCTAGCTACAAAAAAGTTTATAGAATTCTAATTTCGAATTGTTCATGAAAATAAAAATGTATACTTTTTAGAATTTTACTCATTTTTAAATATGGAGTGGACGCTTAAAGAAGACCGTGTTACAGTTATTGCGTTGCATCGTTGCGGTTACGCGCCAATTCAAATTTTTGACATACTGAAAAATTTGAATATAACCAAAAGATTCGTTTATCACAACATCAAACGGTACAATGAAGACTCTAGTGTAGATGACAGGTCAAGAAGTGGTCGCCTTCGGTCTGTTAGGACTCCAGCAGTGATAAAAGCTCTGAAGGCACGAATTCAAAGAAATCCCAAACGTAAGCAGAAACTGTTGGCCCTTCAGATGGGGTTAAGCAGAACCACGGTGAAAAGGGTGTTAAATGAAGACTTAGGGCTTCGGGCATATCGAAGAAAAACAGGACATCGTTTGAATGCTTGTCTAATAGACCTGAGACTGAAGAGATGCCGCGCTTTGTTGAAGCGGTACGCGGGAAAAAAATATCGGGAAATTCTTTTTTCGGATGAAAAAAATTTTACCGTAGAAGAGAGCTACAACAAACAAAATGATAAGGTGTACGCACACAGTAGTGAAGAAGCGAGCAACCGTATTCCGCGTGTCCAACGAGGTCATTTTCCATCCTCGCTCATGGTATGGTTGGGAGTTTCTTATTGGGGCTTAACAGAGGTACATTTTTGTGAGAAAGGTGTAAAAACGAATGCAGTTGTGTATCAAATAAGAAACTCTCAACCATACCATGAGCGAGGATGGAAAATGACCTCGTTGGACACGCGGAATATGGTTGCTCGCTTCTTCACTACTGTGTGCGCACAACTTATCATTTTGTTTGTTGTAGCTCACTTCTACGGTAAAAATTTTTTCATCCGAAAAAAGAATTTCCCGATATTTTTTTCCCGCGTACCGCTTCAACAAAGCGCGGCATCTCTTCAGTCTCAGGTCCATTAGACGAGCATTCAAACGATGTCCTTTTTTTTCTCGATATGCCCGAAGCCCTAAGTCTTCATTTAACACCCTTTTCACCGTGGTTCTGCTTAACCCCATCTGAAGGGCCAACAGTTTCTGCTTACGTTTGGGATTTCTTTGAATTCGCGCCTTCACAGCTTTTATCACTGCTGGAGTCCTAACAGACCGAGGGCGACCACTTCTTGACCTGCCATCTACACTAGAGTCTTCATTGTATCGTTTGATGGTGCGATAAACGAATCTTTTGGTTATATTAAAAATTTTCAGTATGTCAAAAATTTGAATTGGCGCGTAACCGCAACGATGCAACGCAATAACTGCAACACGGTCTCCTTTAAGCGTCCACTCCATATTTAAAAATGAGTAAAATTCTAAAAATTATACATTTTTATTTTCATGAACAATTCGAAATTCGAATTCTATAAACTTTTTTGTGGCCAGCATTCTAAAAAAAAGTTTTTACTATGTAACAATACTTATGACCTGACTAGGTATATAACTGTAGCTTGTGTACACAGATAATGTTGAGGGTCTCAGACAGGGGATCAAAAATCTATGGGAGAGCCCTTAGATTTTTGGTCTCCTGTACGTAATACCTATGTCGATGGAAATCTATGTCACTCGCAACATAATAAGGAATCGATTGACATCTCAAACATCAAAATCGGATTAATAGTTTATGCGCTACGGTGGAACATAGTTAAATCAAACATATATACAAACTTAGTTGGGTATAAAATTAACACTCAATAATCACATACGTACATAGCTTTTTGCATTACTAGTGTCGTGAATATCATGATTGACGGGAACCCGAACCTCAACATCAAAAATCAAGTTGTTACCTTCGAGTTGCAGTAGAAGTTTCGTAGCATTCTCGTAGCAGTTGCTAGCAAGCACCGCTAAAGAATCGTCAATGTTACTATAGCACATCGCTGGGTTCGTACTTGAGTCACAACTTCCAAGTGACTCGATTGCATCCGGTACGTTGAACATACATTGTTTTCAGGGATGGGCCGAAATTCGTTTCACGCTCGGTTCAACCGAATTTCGGCAGCTTGCACCGAACTTCGGCATTCGGCCGAAATTCGGTTCAGATGCCAAACATTCAGCACAAGAAAAAGAATACCTACTTGCACTAATTTGACTGAAATTTAATATAATTAGAATAAAAAAACTAAATAAAATGTGTTTTACTCACTCGTGGTCATTTGTTATAGTTAGGAACATTGTAAATGTAAACCTTTAATTAAATCAGTTTTTCTTAACTTATTAGACTTGAAAATCTCTGCTTAATTACTTCGATGACGTATTTGCTAATGACCGGCCGGCTACGGGACACGCGGTGGGAGCGCGGTGTGCGGGCGGGGTACATCTAGCAATAATTGAAGTAAATGCGTAAACAAGTCACGACCGACGTGTCGCTCTGGAGAAAGCGCGTGAAATTGAACCGAACTTCGGCCGAACTTTTCATTTTAACCGAATGTTTGGCCGAAGTTCGGATTCGGTTCAAACCACATTCGGCCCATCTCTAATTGTTATCTATTAGGTGCCCGAAAACTGACGATCTGCACGATGCATTTGAGCCGCAGTGGTCGGCTCTGGCAGTAAGGATGTAACAAAGCATTCGGGAAAAATTTAATCCAAAAATGGGGAAAAGGTAAAAAATAAAGAAAAGTTTTTTGATTTACTAATGTTTCATGTTTAAAAATGGATTCTTCAATCCTCCAGTTATGCAGACTTACTACAGAAACATCATCAGATCTACATAAGTATACCCAACTTTTAAGAAAATAGATTAGATATAATTTTCGCTCAGAAATATTCATTAGACCCTGAATAAGTTATAGGGAAGCTGTAAAAGTACCCTTTTCTGTAAATTAAGTTTACCTTTACATAAATATAGCGTAAAGTAATTACCGATATTAGAATATATTGGCATTTTCGGCTTCGGAGACCCTAATAAACTTTAAATTTTGGAACGATCGGCCCTACGTTTAGCGATCCAGATGTTATGCTATGGTGTAAGTGATAAGTAGCTCGCTACAGGTTGCCTGGAAGTTATTATTATAAATGCGTTATAGCGAAATATTATTATACGAAATAATAATAATAAGTTAAAATTATTATTTCTTTTCTCATTTTATGTGTGTTCCTTACCTGTTTATTTAGTACTGTTTTTTTTTTGATGTTTCACTTTTTTCCCTCTGACATGAAGATCGGAGACATTTTGACATTTCAAGCTGACATTTTGTAAAACAAATTAATCTGTATATTAACAATTTGAAGGGCATCGGTTCCCAAATTAATGTATATGGTCTTAATTACTAACATACTATACCCTCCTTCTGCGCAGTTAGGTAAAAAGTAGCCCATGTCACCCGGGGATAGTGTAGATTCCCAACAGTGAAAGAATTTTTTAAATCGGTCCAGTAGTTTTGGAGCCTATTCAATACAAACAAACAATCTTTCCTCTTTATAATATTAGTATAGACTATTCATCTCTTACCTTAACTGCGGAAACTTTTAATTGGCCTTCTTAGAATATGTAGCATTTATTGTTGTTTATTTTCTACTCAAATACCCTTTCTGTAACCTAGCTGTAAGTTTTCCTGAAATTCGAAAATAAAAAAAAAATACGAGATTTGTCACGGACCGTTTTATCGCAATCACGTTGATGAAAGATTGGCAGAGATACTGGGCTTGGATGGCCCACGCGATCAGATGTGGGTGCAGGGCCTGAACGAGACAGTGAAGCATGAAAATAGCAAGAGAGTCGACATCAAAATACGGGGAAGATACAGCGAAGAAGAATACACAATGCGCAATGCACGCACAGTACAGCGGCTGATGTTCACCAAGCAGAATATAGAACGGAGAGATCTTCAAGACTGCACTCATCTACGGGACATCGAAGACCAGCTGATCTACAAGGACGCCTCACCCAAGATACTGATAGGACAGGACAACTGGGAACTTCTAGTGGCACTCGACATAAGAACAGGAAGACAAGACCAACCGGTCGCAACTCACACGCGACTGGGCTGGGTGCTACACGGATACCGTACGTCTTATCAGAAACCAGTAGCCTTCTGCGGACATACCACCATAGCGGCTAAAGAAGACTCGATGGAACATATGATGAAGAGATTCTTCGACCTGGAAGCGCTTGGAATAGAACACAAGAAACAGAAGAACGATCCAGAAGAACGAGCAATGAAGATTCTGCAAGAAAAAAGCAGAAGAATGCCCGATGGCCGTTTTGAGACTGCACTTCTGTGGAAAGAAGACGAGTGCCAGATCCCAAACAATTATGAAGACGCCTACAAAAGATTGCGGACGCTGGAGAAGAGACTAGATCGCGACCCAGACTTGAAAACAAAGTACGAAGAAAGGATAAACAACCTTCTCACGTCGGGATACGCGGCTCCAGCCACCACACCTGCACCTAAAGGGAAAACATGGTACCTGCCACATTTTGCAGTGTGCAATCCTTCAAAACCGAAGATACGCCTGGTACATGATGCAGCAGCAAGATCACGCGGGAGGAGCCTGAATGACATGCTACTCTCCGGCCCTGATCTGCTCATAATGACTCCGGGTAGTGACTGCAGAGTCACTACCCGGAGTCATTATGAGGTTCCGGCAGCATCCATTCGCGGTCTCTGCCGACATTCAAGAGATGTTCATGCAGATCAAGATCAGACCAGAAGACAGAGACGCGCTGAGGTTTCTATGGAGAGGAGACTGCAGAGGAGAAACGAAGCCGAAGGAGTTTCAGATGACATCAGTGATCTTCGGAGCAACGTCCTCATTGTGCACAGCGTTGTATATAAAGAATAGGAACGCAGAAGACTTCGCAGAAGCATTCCCCAGAGCAGTGAAAGAGATAAAGAAAAATCACTACATGGACGACTACATCACAAGCTTCCCGAGTGAAGAAGAAGCAATAGAAGTATCGAAAGAAGTGGACCACATTCATCGTCAAGCTGGCTTCGTTCTGCGAGGTTGGGTGTCGAACCGACAGACCGTATTACGTCGCTTCGACACGAACAGCAAAACCGCTACAATACCCATAGGTGGCACCGACGTCGAGAAAACCCTCGGACTGCTGTGGGAAGTGAAAGAAGATTGTATCGGTTTCCACATGAACGATAAGAAGACTCCGCCAGAGGTGATGTGCATGAGAAGCACCCAAGCGACGAGGTCCTGCACACACTCCTCGTGGAAGTCGAGAACATAATTAATTCGCGGCCGCTCACGCATGTCGCTGTGACGCCAAAAGAACCCGAGGCCTTGACCCCGAACCACATCCTGCTGGGGCCAAACAGTCACGTGCCAACACCGGGCAGCTTCACTCAAGAGGATCAATCCGCACGGCAACTCTGGAAGCGCGCACAACTTCTGGCCGACGAATTTTGGAAGAGATGGGTGAAGGAGTATCTCCCTTTGCTCCAACACCGGCGGGAGCCCAGAGCCACCGGGACCGCCCCGAAGGTCGGTGACCTGGTGATCATCTGCGACCCAAACCTGCCGAGGAACGTCTGGCCAAGAGGAAGAGTGACCAGAACCTACCCTGGAGCAGACAACGAGATACGAGTCGTGGACATCACTACGAGCAACGGGCACGTCCTGCGCCGACCATGCAAGAAGATCGTCGTGCTACCAGTGGAGTCGCGTGCTGCGACGGCGGGAGAAATGTGCACGACAGCATCATAAGGACTACATGCGGCGAGAGGGGTGCAAGTAGTGACCGTCGCGACCCATGACCATAGTATGAAAATTGTATTATTTTACCTCGTTTACATATTAATCAATGTACTTTAAGAATAATCTTGTTTGTAAATAGATAGTAAGAATAGATATCTAAAAGATAAGAATAAACGTTTGGAAGTATTATAATAGGAATAATTAGATAAGAATAATATTCTTCAGTTATGATGCAAATAAAGTTACGTATATTTGTTGTTTTACTATAAAATGGGTAAATGTAGGTAGGAGGTAACACATTTTTATGTAATAAGAGTAGAAATGAGTGCGCATACGCCCGTTCCGACGCTCGAATTGGAAATGACGCGCGGCCTTTTTTTTTTTTTTTTTTTTTTTTTCGAATGGACTAATCTCGCTGTTGGCCTCTGAGGCCGTGACAGCTTAACCGAACTTTTGGCGAGCGCAGATGGCGCTCAGCCCTGTAAGTTTTTTTTTTTAGGCAACTAGCGCAAGGGCACCACTTAGGTACGAACCTCGGCTTGGGCTGTTGCCGGGATGGGGATAGGAGAGAAACGCCCGGGTACATGTCTGTACCTCGTATAAGCGGCGACTGAAGGGACTCGTCGACCTCGCCGGCGAGGTCGGTGTTTCTGTGAAGTGTTTGCTCTGTCTGATATAGATGACTCACCTTCCGCATTAGCAGAGGTGATTTCGTCATCCGGGTCTCCGAGAACGTGTCTCGGACGACGGAGGATTTAATGACGCGCGGCCGCCACTTAGGGCGAGTTTATATAGTAGTGAAGCGGGGGACAGGGTAGTATTTATAGCGCCGCACCGAAAACGCGCCGCCATTTCTAAACCGAGCGGAGCCGGGTGAAGACGCATGTATTATTCATAAGTAATAATCATAGTCTATAAGATAAATATAGTAATATATAACAAACAGTATGTAAAGTATGAAAAAGTAATAAATAAAGGCTAGAGGGGGTGAGGCAGTGAATGTTTTAGAAAATTGCGAGGAATAGTATAAAAAACGGCGCCTATTGGCCGTCAGCAATTCAGTGCTCGGGCAACATCGGAAAAGGAAGCAACAGGAAGAAAGAAGAATAGGAAGAAAATCTGCCTCGCCGCCTCGCTACCTATTTGATCAAGACTGGTGTTTTTTATTTTCTCCTTCGCAAATACGGGACTACGTAGACACTAACCCTCGGCAATCTATACACAACAAAAAATACTAACCTTCCTCTATTACAAGTAAAAAACTAAAATATTCATTTTGATGACCAAAAGAGGCAAGAGGCGGTGAGTCAAACTTTCAAAATCGTGTTATTAGTGCAAGTGGGTATCATATCAAACAAACTTTACTTACCAAAACCATTTTTGAAGTATAACTTCTTTACGCACGCTTAACTTGGGGATTAAACTGGTGAATGCGTTACGAAAAGTGCGAACGGAAGTTAAGAGGGAGATATAAATTAGTGAAGATAGAAAGAGAGAGTTACGTTTCGTATATTTTTTAAACGTTAATCTGTGAGAGCGAGTTGAATCTGTCCAGAATGAACATAGACTGATCGACCTACAGATGTGTGGACAATTTTGTAATTGAACTATTTTATAAATTATTTTTTTGAGAAAGAAGTTTTACTTTAGTTGTGTGGTCTAAAGCACACTCGTTTTTTTATTTTTTTTTTCGATTTCCTAATCAACTTGGCCAAATCGGCGTTGTATGTATGTCCGCTTGTACGAGGATAACTTTCGAAGCGTTTATCCGATCATCGTAAAACTTGGTAAATAGGTGAAAATGAGCTAAAAATGTGCAGGCGTTGTTGTGATATTGGGGTTCAAAAGGGGTAATAAACCCAAAATGGGACTATCCGGTCAAATGGCACGTTAAATAAAAGTTCTCTGTGAGGACATTTCGACCCCGTTTTTATTTTTAGTTTAAACCATGTAGTTTTTAAGTTATTATTTAATAAAAACTGAACTTTGTTAAAATTCACAGGGCACACCAGTGACCTTACAGTGCTGAAATTTGGTATTCGTGTAGCTTTAGTAATAAAAAATATAGTGAAAAGTATGAAATTCAGAATAACTGCAAATTCTACCCCAAAAAGTATAACAAATTTATATGAACTCCCGTTACCTGTAATTTGAATGAAAATTTGGGTCAATTAAATGGTTATGCATTTCGTGGCACTATTTTGATATTCAAAAAATACAAATAATATTTTTTGTTTTTATGGGAGACCCGCGAAATCTCAGTTTAGGGCGAACTACTAGTATTAAGAGTTACGACGAAAACTGATAAAAAGAATACCGTACAAATAGGCAATGAGCTTGGTATTACAGTATACCACTGTAATACCAAGCTCATTGCCTATTTGTAAATATAGATACCAATTTAAATATAATTATATTAAATTGACGAAATTCACATTATAAACAAAAAATATAAAAAAAAAATCTATGAAAAAACTTTTAGTGTTGTGGCAATGATAGCCGGCAGAGTAGACTGCCCGTACCAGACACTGCTGTCATAGGCATGCTCTCACAACCCGTGTTGTTCTGTTTTTGTTACCTCAAAAGTGCCATTTTCGCGCATTAGCATTTTTTCCTTTCCGCTGACGATATCACGTTTTGCTTACAACTCGTCCCCATCTCCAAGCCATAGGCAAGTTCTAAACTAGGGTTCGGCAGCTGCACTTCAATATGTTTGGATTTCGACACCCCTCGCCCAAAACAATACTGGTACTGTTATTCATTTTAATTAGAACTGCCACGTGAAGCGAAGGTGCTTACAACTTGCACGCTGTTAACAGTACCAGCTTATTTTGATGTATTTAACGTTGTTATTAGTCATCTATGTAATGAATAAACGAATACTTTTTGTACACCACAAAATAAACAAACATAAATATAAAATACTAGCTGACCCGCCGAACTTCGTACCGCCTTGGCTTGCATATGACGTGGTCTGCCAATGTACGTCACCCCGGTAGAATTGTCAATCGGCCATCATTAGGTGCAGCTGTGAATGAGAAAAATTATTTTCATCATAATTTATTTTTTGTGTAAGCTTTTTCAAAAATTTAATAGTTATTCCGCTATTTGGGGCGGAGACAAGTCCAACAAATCAAAGATCATCAAAATTGGTCCAGCCGTTCTTGAGTTATAAATGGTGTAACTAACCCGACTTTGTTTTATATATAAATGGATATAGCTCAGCTGAAGTGGAACTGGGCTGGGCATGTCTGTCGCATGCAAAGTGAACTGTGGGCAAGGATAGCCACCGAATGGCGTTCTGACCAAGCGAGAAGGCGATAGATGGCGGGACGAGCTGGTTAAATTTCTAACGGATTGGCGACAATCAGCTCAGGACCGCAAAGTCCGGAAGGAATGGGGGGGAGGCCTTTGTCCAGCAGTGGGACACGAATGGCTAATAAAAAATTATGTAATATTTATTGAGTAGGTATATTACATGTAACGTACTTCCGGTTATTATTTCAATTTCTTACTCTTAGATCTTTATTACAATTAATTTTTTTTATCTAGCCTACATTTTCCCACTGCTGGGCAAAGGCCTCCCCCAACTCCTTCCACCTATCGCGATCCTTGGCAGATTCCCACCATTCCTTCTCGAATCCGCTGATGTCGTCGCGCCAACGCTTTCGCGGCCGACCCCGACGTCGCTGTCCATCCTCCGGTACCCAAGATGTTATGATATTGGCCCATTTCTCCGGAAGCATTCGACTTACGTGCCCAGCCCAATCCCACTTGAGCTTTGCGGTTTTGTCTCCCACATCGGCAATGCCAGTTAAAGAACGAAGCGTGGTATTCCTAACCCGATCGGTTCTCCGGAATCCTAGGACGCTGCGTTCCATTGCCCTTTGGCAAATCTTGAGCTTGGACTTCTGCAGCTCTGTCAATGACCATGTTTGCGCACCGTAGGTTAGAATGTTTAAATTAATTTATTTATTTTTTTATTACATGCCAGCTTCCGCAAGCGGCTTTGCACATGTTGTATGTGCTAATCCAAGTTACAATCTACGTTCATACCAACTTTCATTGAAATCGGTTGAGCCGTTACAACGTGATTGAGTAACAAACAAACATCCAAACTTTCGCCTTCATAATGTTAGTGTGATTATTTTTTACACTTCAGCCAAATCTTCTTCATCCAAAAGTTATCTGGAGTCAAGAGAGAGTCAAGAGATCGCTTTCTTTAGTGATAGCATCACCCATTAAACTTAAATTTATGTGTTTTTTTCTTTATTGTGGTATCTAAGCTTGTGAGATAGAAAATAATATTTATCTGGTCTTTAACCGAGGCTCAAAAATTTAAACTCAAGATTTGCCAAAGAGCAATGGAGCGCAGCGTGCTTGGAGTAAAGAGGATTGACAGAATCCGTAACACCACGCTGCGTTTAAAAACCGGCATTGCTGATGCAGGAATTAAGGCTGCCGGCCTAAAATGGTATTGGGCGGGCCATGTAAGACGAATGCAGCCGGACAGATGGGCAACGATCGGCACGCAGTGGGTGCCTGAAGACGGGCGACGGCGCCGAGGAAGGCCTAGTAGACGCTGGCGTGACGATCTCGATGCCTTCGAGACAGATTGGTGGGATTTGGCACGCGAGCGAAAGTCCTGGAAAACAGTGCGGGAGACCTTTGCCCAGCAGTGGGGTGACGTAGGTTGAAAAAAAACAATATTTCCCTCCGTGTTGCAGAAGGTGTTTTATGTACGATAAAACTTTCGCGTAAATTTATTCTAGTAAGTAAAACTGTAAAAAGTTAGTTGCAACTAAACATCCGTGAGATCTAAAGGCTAATAAATATTCATCATCATCATTATTTCAGCCATTGGACGTTCGCTGCTCAGCATAGGTCTCTCCTGAAGGTTTTTAGAGTGACCGATCATTGGCCCGCATCCATTGGCTCCCACGTAGATAAAATCCGTCGCTCTGGAAATCTATGAGGGAGGCTTATGTTCTGCAGTGGACGTCCTTATGCTAATTATGATGATGATATGATGAAAAAGACCCAAAAAACCGGCCAAGTGCGAGTCGGATTCGCGCACGAAGGGTTCCTTACCATTATCTATAAAAACGCCAAAAAAATCACGTTTGTTGTATGGGAGCCCCCTTTAAATATTTGTTTTATTTTAATTTAATTATTTATGTTTAAAGTGAATAAATAACTAAATATTCTGTGAATATTTCAAGCGTCTACCTGTTGCCGTTATCAATATCGACCTAAAACGAGCAAAAAAATCACGTTTGTTGTATGGGAGCCCCCCTTAAATATTTATTTTGTTCTATTTTTAGTATTTTTTTGTTATAGCGGCAACAGAAATACATTATCTGTGAAAATTTCAACTGTGTAACTATCACGGTTCATGAGATACAGCCTGGTGACAGACGGACAGACAGACAGATAGACAGACAGACAGCGGAGCCTCAGTAATAAGGTGCCGTTTTACCCTTTGGGTAAGGAACCCTAAAAACGTTCGAGTTGGCGGTCGTTTGGGTAAACGTATACTCTGAGTGAAGACCACGCTTAGGCAGGACATCTAACAGCTAGATGGAGTAACAATCTCTGCACTGTAGGTGAGAAAAGACAACATAGAAAATTTCCGTGATTGATTTCAACCATTATTATAAACACGAGATTTATCACGTAACGTTTTATCGGTGTTTCGATCGACAATGTTTCGGGTCAATTCGTGAACCTTCATCAAGGTGAGTGCGATCCGCTCCGAATAACGTCTCGCCCCGCACTCAAGTACCGATAAAACGGTACCGTAACACCGTTGTAAAGTTGCAAGCCTATCGAAAAATGTGTTCTTGAGATATTGGGGTTCAAGAGGGGAAAAAAATTTAGATTATTAGGTGAAATGGGACGTAAAAAGAAAGGTTATTAGGTTATAAGTACATTTTGACTCCGTTTTTATTTTTAGTAAAGTCCTTGTAGTTTTTGAGTTATTAGCCATATTAAAAACTAAGTTTTGACGAAACTCACAGGGTACACCAGTGACCCCACAGTGCTGTAATTTGGTATGCGTGTAGCTTTAGTGACACAAATATAGGCAAAAGTCCAGAATAACTGCAATTTGTACCCCAAAAAAATAACCACTTAACATAAGCTCCTGTTACCTGTAATTTTAATGAAACTGTAGGTCAAGTGAAATAAATAATAATGAATAAATACATAAATATTGCTGGACATGTCACACAGCGCTATCTAGCCCCAAACTAAGCACAGCTTGTACTATGTGAACCAAATAACTGATAGAATATTTATATACTTTTTTTTTGTAAATACATACACATAGAAAAACATCCAGAATTGGAACAAATATTTGTAGATCATGTAAACATATATTTCGCGGCGGGACTCAAACCCCCTACCTCCTGCGTCTCAGTCGGTTATTCGCCCACTACGCCAAGAAGGACATAATTTTTAACGCGTTGAATCAAATTGCAAAAGAGAGGTGTCTAAAACATATTGGCTTTATTTAATGGATAGTATCTATATCGCCTATACAGTAACATTTTAATACCACAGCTCTAATTTGTAGGTATTTTATTATTAATTTTTCCTTTACTATTCGTTCTTTGACAGTCGTTAATATATAAGTTAACGAAACAATAAAGATTTAAAGTTTCAAATATTGAAGAGCACAGGTATCCAATTCTACAGGTCTTCTAACTTTTATGACAACTCCAGTTCCATAAACTGATAGCTTGTACAGTAAAGTACAAGCTATCAGTTTATGGAACTCTCTTCCTTCTTCTATTAGATCTGCCAAATCCCTTCCTATCTTTAAAGCGCTATTGTTTAAGGACTATTTGTCTGCATCAGAGAGCTGAGTAATCTTATTCTGTTATTATATTTGTCGTTGTTACTGTTTGTATTACAGCTGTTTCATAATGTATTTTATTTATTATTAGTAGATTTAATATAATATAATGTTTATGTATAATATTAATATTACCTACCCTGGTATCTGTTTATTTTCTTTTGCTTATGTAAGTATACCTACAATTAAATAAAAAGCTTAAGTTATAAAGCTGCCGTCCTTTAACGTTCTCGTAAAATCCAGTCCATCCAAAGGTTGTCTGGAAGAGATCGCTTTTAGCGATAAGACCGCCAATTGTACTATCGCGTGTCTAGTTTTAAGTGTTTTATTATGATTTGTTAATTTAAGTGTGGTATACAATAAAGCGTTTTCTATCTATCTATCTACCCATCAGTAGAGTGAACTCGAAATCCCCAAACAATACTTAACAATTTTATCCATATGTTTTAAAAATGCACATTTACCTTGCTTGGTTACGGAATAAAGTCAAAAAGATCCCTCGAGTACACGCTGCGCTGTGCCTTTAAAGCCAGTGCGCAAAGCACATGGAGTACAGAAAATCGACTCACACAAAATGGATGAAGCACATATGTCCAAAAAAAACTTCTAGAGGTTCCTCCGAAAATTCTCAAAAAGCAAATCAAAATAGGTTATTTTTAAGTACCCATGGGTGTGAGGGTTTTTTTGCACCACCTATATTGAGTATTAGATATTTATGAATGAGGATAAATATACCTAGAAGTGGAGGAAGGCTAAAGAAGAGATATAAGAGTGTGATATAAGTAACAAAGAAGTGACGTAACTTTTTAAAAATAAAACGAACTTCAGATAATCATCAAAATCGGTTGACCTGGTAAATAGTTTTTTTTATACCACTAAGTTAGCAAACAAGCATACGGCCCACCTGATGGTAAGCGGTTACCGTAGCCTATGGACGTTTGTAACACCAAAGGTATTACTCGCGCATTGCCGACCCTTTAAAACTTTCAAAACGCCCTTTTTGAAGAACCCCATACTGTAGTCCCTAGGGAAAACCTCGGCAGGGACATTCTACAAGCGAAGAACCTCACGGTAAGCGACCAGATTCTCTCCAAGGTATGTGGATGGATTCCCTGACGATGGCGAGCGGTAATATTAGGCTAATTGTCCAATCTGCTATCTCTACGCTGTGCTCTGAGCTACAGAAATATTCCACTTTGACTATTAGGAGTCTGAAAATGTGGAAAAGTTAAACAAAAAAGAAAAAAAAATATATACATTTATATGACACGACACCAAAACAAGCATTTTAAATATGCTGAAATTCTATAGGTACTTCTGGTACAAAGTAAGTAAGTAAATAAACAGAGCAATAGATGAGTTATAAGGTTTAAAGAGGCCTCTTACTCGTTGGATACGACGTTTGTCGTATAGGTCCAGTCCTAAAACCTGGGTTAAGAAATAAATGACTAGATTAATAATAATATACTCTCCGTGGCCAGTCTGGAAGTCCTTAAACAGGCTCCGCACCCAGGTTGGTCGCTGCAGACATAACATGTGCAAATGGGGATTCAGGGACCCTAACTTAACGCAGTGCGGCTGTGGTGATCCCGCGCAGTCAATGCAGCACTTGTTAATGTGCCCTTTGTGTCCGAACACCTGCACGATGGAGGACCTAAAAACCGCCTCACCTAATGCTATTGTGGTGGCCAAACACCTGTCCAACATAGTATCAAATGAAAACGTAGAACCCTTGACACGCTAAGAAGTAGAATATACTCTTTATTGCACACATAAAATAAATATGCATTATTACAGTCATAAGGGAAGTATACAATAAATATCGGTACGATGAGTGCTCTTGCGATCAAAGACAACCTTGGATGGACATCCATAAATGAAAAGCACGCTGGAGAGAGACTCAAAAACGATTACTGTGGGTACGTATTTGAATCATCATCAACATCATATCAGCCGTAGGACGTCCACTGCTACATCATATCATCATCATCATATCAGCCGTAGGACGTGCACTGCAAGTTGGGCAGACGGCTTGGTAAGAACCGCAGGTCGGCGTTGGATGCAGGCCGCTTCCAACCGCAGTTCCTGGAGATCAATGAGGGAGGCCCTTGTACAGCAGTGGACGTCCTACGGTATTTGAATAAATACCTTTAAATAAAAATTGGCTTTATAGCTATTGATAATGATTTATGTAGCGTCTACTGGTAAATTGGTAGCTCTAACTCTCTAAAAACCGTCCTTACCTTCTTCTTTAAAAAACTATACCCACAGTATGAAACAAGTTCTGTAGGTACCACTCAATTTTTATGATTAAAAAAAATGTGCATTTCATTCGTGTACCGGGGGGCGTTTATCTATTGGTCCGACTACCCTAAACTACACACAAAAAGTTTACTGTCACTTACGCTGATTTAGAATTTTCTAAAATCAGAATCTCTTGAACGAACCTTCGGTTTCTTTTTTACGTTGTGCTCTGAGCTACAGAAATATTCCGCTTTGTCTATTCGGAGTCTGAAATTGCGGAGAAGTTAAACCAAATAAATGGGGTGTACGACTTCTTTCCAAGTGAGACGCATCAAAGCCAATATATAGTGATCTTATTTTTCTTTTCTTTTTCTTTATTATGCAACTTATATGGCAAACGAGCATTCAGTCCACCAGATGTTAAGTGGCTACTGCAGCCCATTGATATCCACATAGAACTCAAAACCAGCTATTATGTTGTCTTGATCTCTATGTGGTTACCTTGCCATACTATAGGACTTAGCTGTTATGCCTATGTGCCAGTAATTACAGGAACATACCATTACCATCTAACCGGAACACAGCAGCGTACTGCTATTTGGCGGCAGATAGAGGTAAGGCGGTGGTGCCCACTTCCTCGAGCTCGTTCACAAAAGCTCTACCACCAGTAAAAGTTAGCAAGTAAGTAAGTAAGTTATAGTTTTCTGTTATATTATTAAAATATTATGACTGTGATTGATCCTTTGTTGATTAGATTGATAGTCCCAAAATGTAACAAGGTGAGTATACATTTTTTTCTATTATATTTCTATATCTTAAACCGTTTAATGTTCAAGAGAGACATATGTATAGACATCGGAGTGAAACTTTACCAATTCTTACCACCCATACCTGGTCGGCATACCACCTTGCCGTACCAAACGATTTGCTTCAATTTTTATTGTTAGCACAAGTGAGGAGTGGAACTCACTTCCGGCGTATGTTTTTCCAAACCAGTATAATCTTGGAGTCTTCAAGTCCAGAGTGAATAGGTTCTTTCTAGGCAAGCGTGATCCATCTTCGATCACACCTTCACTTACCATCAGGTGAGGTAGTGGTCAAGCGCTTGGCTAACATCAATAAAAAAAAATCTTTAATTTTTACCAATTTTGGGAACGAAGCATCGTTTGTTGCCGTAAATATTATGTAGTTGACGTTAAGGATAACTTGCGCAATCTAATTGTATTAAGTGCCTGAATATGATTCAGAGAGTTCTTGGAGCTTAAAATATACATTCTATAGCCTCAAAAATGGTTTGGTTTGACGTAGCCATATTTATAATGAGTAATTACTTGAATTGAACATGCGGCATACTTTGGAAGGGTTCCCCGCAATTGCAGCTAGTTAATGTAGGGCCCCGCATTCCCCATCTACACAAATTCTTCCTGAACTGATCACCCTGAGTTCAGTTTATGGATTTCCAAACCGGCTACAAAAGGTTGTATCCTGGGGGTAGATGTGGCACGATAAAGTCATGTGGCGGTGGGTACTTTTTCTTCCATAACTTAAACTATGCGGTGGTCACTGGCAACGTGGTTTTTACGTAGAAAGCTTTTACGACTTTAAAGTTGGGCCCGAGTAGGGTTCCCAGATAAAAAAATCTAAATTCCTGACATTTTATGAAAATTCCTGACTTTCTTGTTTAAGAGTTGACTATACCTCAGCCCAAACTCGAATTTCACCCCCGCTTCTCCGCGCGCCGCTGCACATCCTATCCCGCCGTGGTTCAAATGTTTGCCGGTTTTTTTATCATTCAGTCCCTTCATTTTCTTGTTGTGCTTATTTCTCACTTCTGCGTTTTTTCAAAAACCAACTTTATATCAATTCTACCTAAGAATTACCTGATTTGCGTGATAACGTGATTACGTGAATTTCGTTTGGAGCGACAAGCGTCACGGGTACCGCGTCCCTTCTGAAAGCCGAGGCCAGACTGAATCGCAAACCGAGCGTCCAAAGCGAATGGTTTCATTAGTGCAAAAGTTAGTTATTTTCATTTTATGGTAAAATTAAAAAGTATTTTAAAAAATTAAAACACAAGTGCACTTATTTATGTTGTGTAGAATCACTGTATAACGTTTCAAGATAATAACGTTTCAGAAATTGAAGTATTCATCGCATAAGAACGGTTTTAAGATAAATTTGGAGTCATCTTTGGATTGTTTTTCTATCGAGAAAATTTTACAGAACCGTGTTTTCACAACGCATACGTTCTAGCACGTAAACTTAACTATAACATATAATAATTACAAATTTTAAGCACATAATTTGTTGAACAAAACATTGTTTCTCAATAAGCGATTTATCGTCTCCCCAGGTATAGTGCGCCCTTAATATAACATTAGTGTCGTTAGCATCGCACGCGCGAAATTTCGGAAGTGTTGCAGAATATTTCTGGGAGCAATAAATATCAGTAATGATCAAAATGAAAAATACCATAAGTTATTTTAATTGTTAGTTTATTTGTAATACAAATATTTGGTTTATTTTATGAATTATTTTACTCGTTCCTACTTAAATTGTAGATTTTCTGGACGGTTTGGGATTGCCCCCGCAATCCGGACAAAGACCTATATTACCGGACATGTCCGGAAAATTCCGGACGTATGGCAACCCTAGGCCCGAGGGAGTTGGTACCCGTCGAAGAGAAGTTCATCAGTTGTTTCAGATTTTCAATTGTGCAGGCAACATCCCGGAAGGCTTACGGGAGGTCTGTTTATGAACTTGATTTAATTATTTTCTGAGTAAACCATTATAGAATTAATTACATAACAACGCATAATAATTGTACTCGGTTTAAGTTTCAAGTATTATAGGTATTTCAACGGCACAATGCATCTTTTAGTCTATTCTGAAACATACATCCCAATATTGTCGATATGAGGTGTTTGGCATTCAAACAATGGTGTATTTGGATAGGTATTTGCGTTATCCAAAACATAGTCAACCTTTACATCTGTTGGGGATCTATTTAACTGGGCATGGGCCGGGTTTGTAGAGGCTTGCACATCAATTATACTATATCAGCGCGGTTGTTTTCTGTAGCAATGCGTTAAGGCGCTAACCGTAGCCGATGACCTTGAGCAAATGGGCGTAGCTATTGTTTCGGCCCCGCACCTTCCGCTACACGCATATAACCGACCAGAAAATAGGTGCGCGCGAGGCAGACGAACACAACCCTCCCGTACGACAGTCAGCGGTACACTGCCGCCCGTCGCCCGCGCAACCACCTTCTAATAATTTGCCCGCTAATTATTAGGAAAAATATAAAATAATTAATTGCCACGTGAAAGACCATCGCAGCACAGCATCATATGTTCAAGGTATAGTCTTTGCCTACAATTAGGTGAATGAAAAATTACATAATTTTACGTCGTTTAGAGATTGAATCAAATTGAAAGTCGAAAACAGCTACATTTTGTTATTTTTTTCTGATAGTAAATAAACAGGTAGAATTTTTTTGTATGCTCACTTTGCAGATAAAAGGTCAATGAATGACATATACTTTTTTGAGCACATAAAACTGATTCCTCCTTGAGGAGAAAACCTCCAAATAAGATCAATCAGCTACCATATTCGCCTTTGCGTTTAACGGTATCACACTATTGTATAGCATAAAAAGCGATTACTGCATCTTGTTTTTACGTTGAACGCACCGGAAATCGCAAAGTGAAAGGAAATGCACCAAGCACACATTAAAAATAATTTTATCTTCATAATGGTGTATGAAGCATCCTTGTTTATTGAGTTATCTGTTTTCATTCAACGATTAAGGTTGTCATTTGCGCATTGCCCTAACAAATACGTGTCATACAAAAATGTGTGTGTGTTTACGTAAAATTGTGTGTAAGAATAAGTGTTGAGGTCATTTCATTTTTCATTTATTTATTCATAAACAATTATATAATTGTGTTTGAAATCACATCCTAAATACAAGTTACAATATTTTAAAATTATCACATACATGTCAAAAATAATAAAATAGAACAAAACAAATGTCTACTTACCTATATATAAAGATGTCAAAAAAGTCAAGAAAAGTCAAATGGAAAATAGACATCAAAGAATATAAAATAAAAATGATTTAGAATAATATTACTAAGGAATTAATAATACAAACATGTCACAAATTAATTAAATTGACCATTAAATCAAAATCTATATAAAAAAAAAGAAAACGACTATTCAATATTATTACAGGTCATAAAATCATTAACTGAATAGAAACACCCTTTCAACAAGATCTCCTTTAGTCTTGATTTGAATTTAAAAGGACTGTCGATAATTTTCATGTCAGTAGGCAGTGCGTTAAAAAGTCTTACAGCTTGATACCGCGAGCCATGTTTGGCAACATTCAGCATTGGACAAAGAGGTGTCTCAAGATCTTTTCTCCTTGTGTCTATTCTTTTTTTTCTTTGTTCAAAAGTTTCATATTTAAGCGGATTTTTAACTACGTCCATTAAGACTACTAGAATGTATAAGCTGGGAACCGTCAGAATATTGAGGTTTTGAAAATGTTCTTTGCATGATTCCCACTGTGGAATGCGCACTATAGTTCTAATGGCTCGTTTTTGAATAATAAACGCTCTATTTATGTTGTAGTCATAACTACTTCCCCAAAACTTCACACTATATCTTAATTTTGACTCTACTAGGGCATAATATACTATTTTAAGCTGTGCGATCCCTACTTCTTCTCTAAGGTTTCTAAGAGCGTAACATGCTGAGCTGATAGCATTAACAATAGAATCCATCTCAGTTTTCCAGTTCAGGAACTGGTCGATATGAACTCCTAGAAATTTGACACTCTTTGCAAATTCAACCTCAAGCCCCTCACATGCTACATTAACCGATTCGTTAGTGCGATTTGTTGTTTTAAACAGGATAGCTTGTGTCTTCTTAATGTTGAGTTTTAAGTTATTGGCATGAAACCATTGATTGAAAACTACAAGTGCATTGGCAATCTTTATTTTAAGTTCTTGTAAGCAAGAGGCTGGTATGATTGCATTGGTATCATCTGCATATACGACTAGTTTAATATCGGGAATGGCATTGCTTACAAAATTGATAAGATCATTAAGGAAAATAATAAAAAATATCGGCCCTAATATAGAGCCATGTGGAACTCCACGTCCGATGTTGCACACTTTCGACTTCGTCACCACTTCCTGTCCATTAATAATATTTTTTAATTCAATAAACTGCTTCCTATTGTTCAGATACGATTTTATAAGACACAACGCAGATCCTCTAACCCCATAATGTTCAAGCTTTGCAAGTAGAGTATTGTGGTCTACCAAGTCGAAGGCAGAGGAGAGATCAAGAAATAGTCCTGCTACCTTCTTTTTACTATTAAGATCACTAACAACTTCATTTATAAGCAGATCAACCGCATCTACAGTACCGATACACTTTTGGTATCCAAATTGTCTCTTATTTAGTACGTTGTTCTTATTTAAGTGTAACACTAATCTATCTTTAATAAGTCTTTCATAGATTTTAGAGAAACATGGCAGTAACGAAATTGGTCTATAGTTTTTTGGGTCATTTTTTTTTCCTTTTTTATGGATCGGTAGAACTCTAGCTATTTTTAGTTGCTCAGGGAAAATGCCAGAACTCATACAGTTATTGAAAAAATTAGACAATGGCTCAGCAAGAAGATCAATATTGTCTTTGACAATTGTAATAGGTATTTCATCATATCCATATGAACGTTTTACCACCATCCTTTTAACTAAGATTTTAATCTCATTTCTATTAGTGGTTCCCATCTCCATGTCAGTAAAAACTCTATTACAATTATTCATTAAAAATGTCAGTGCTAAATTATTGTCATTATTATCTAAGTCATATGTACTGTAGTCAAATTGTTGTGCAAATATGTCAGCTACGTCTTGGGCATTGTCAAAAATTTCATTATTAATTTTAAGTTTATAAGTGTCCATGTTTCTTTTACTACATTTATTTCTATGTCTGTTAACTATATTCCATATTTGTTTCGATTTATTACCAGCTTTTTCTATTTCATCTTTAACTGCAACTTTTTTTGATGTAATTAATACCTTTTTATAAAGTTTTATGTACTTATTACGATATACGGTTAACGATTCATGACAGTTGCTCTTATTCATTGAGTTTAGAAATCTTTTCATTTTACTCGACTGTCTGACACCCTTTGTTATCCAATTAATAGAATGTTTCATGTGTGTATTTACTTTAGTACATATTTTACTAAAAGCTTTGTTTACTAGACGTTGAAAGCATGTTATAAAATTATTAATATTGCAATTCGCTAGGTCACACTCGATTAAACTCTGCCTAAAAGTACATTTATTTTTCTGTGAAAAAACTCTACGTTTCACCGTATAGAATTGTTGGGGTATTTTCTTAAAATTAGTGTTTTCTAGAGCTAGGCTGCAGAATAGACCTGCATGCCCATCTGCAAGCCTGTTGTGATCAATGTCGCTGCTCAAAATATAATCCTCTCGCAGGTTGGTTAGAATGTTATCAATACATGATTCGGAGCTGTTTCGACAAAAAGTATTTGATTTAACAAGATATTTAAAATTGTAACAGTTAAGTAGCGTTAATAACTCACCTTGATGCTTACTTTCAATTAGAAAATTAACGTTGAAGTCTCCTAAAATGATGCATTTTTTGTTCCAATAGTCCTTCTAAATGTATAATAAATTCATTAAAGTTCTTGTCATCAGGAGTTCTATAAATGCAACAAATATTTAAGTTACAATCCATGTCTCTGACTCCACATATCTCGAAACTGTTTAACTTATACATATTCTTACAGATCTTCAACTCTTCTACATTTTTATAATTATGAACTAAAATTAGAGTACCCCCCCTAGTTTTATTGACTCTGCAACTATATGACCCTATTTTGTAACCATCAAAGTTGAAAACAGACATACTTTGTTCGTTGAGAAAATGCTCGCATAGGCATATAAAGTTAGGATTTTCAGTCTGCTCATTTAAATACATTTTAAATTCATCTTTTTTTTTCGATATCCCACATACATTTTGAAAAAAAACATTTAAACGTGTTGTTGTTACATTATTGATCACGAAAAAATGTTTCATTTAATTTTAGAGTATGAGTTGGCAACTCTACTTTATAAGAGTCCCTGTGTGCTATGTATTGCTTTATATTTTCCATGCAGTAAACAAGATCACGGAAAATGGTTCGTAGCCCGAAGTTGTTTACTTTTCCTGAAAGCCTATGAAACATACTGTGGTTATACGTTAGATTTCTGTTAGTGTCAATTATATAAGCATATTTGTATGTTTGTGTGTCTTGATACAGAATGTTGTTAAAATTTCGAATTCTTTGATTTATTGTATTTCTGTTTAGTCCATATTGATAAGTAGGTGCACATAATAAAATATTCGTTTGTGTAATGTCCTGCAGGCATTCTCTAATGTTATTAATTAATTCTTGATTGCTATTCGATACTTGAAAGTCTTGGTCACCTATCATTATAATACAATAATCTTCTCTTGTGAAGTCTGTTAACTTTGATTTCAGTCCTTTCAGTAGCTGTTGAGTGCATCCATTTGGAGTCAGGTAATGACAAATGTTGTAGTCATTATTCGTTATATCCTGTGCAGTAGATAGTATCTTGTTCTGTTTATTGTCACTGATCAGACATATTTTCGGTTTGCGTGTAGATGACTGTTGATTTTTCTTACCGTTCTGAGGAATTTTTGCTATATTAGGGATTTTACAGGCGAGATTGTCCATTTCTGTTTCAATGTATATATTTGTTTGTATCGCTCTATCTTGTAGGTGTATGTGTGATCCAGTCGTTGTTTGAGTTTTTTTGTGTAGTAGGTTAATATTCGTATGTTTTGTTTCCCTTATTTTTAAACTTTCTGTTTGTGTTTGAACATGAACTTTAGATTTAGGTAGTTTCATATTTTGTCTAGGTGTTGATAATATCGGAGAAATAAACTTGGAAGGGCTATTTCCAATTTTTTTATATAAGACATTCTTTTTTGTAAGTTCTTTATTTAATTTAATCAGATTTCCATTTTCTAATGTCAGTTTTTCAATCTCATTATGAGCGCTCGTTAGCTCAATTGTAAGTTGCTCATTTTTATGTTTAAGCGAATTTATCTCTTCAGAAGTATCACCGGAGAGGTCTGGAAGGCTGCTAGTAGTGACATCTATTGGGTCAATGCTCATATTCGAATCGTCCTTATTGCTATTGCTAATAGACAGTTGCGTCTGCGCCCGTCTGAACGTTATGTTATCTTGGTTCTCCATTGTTTCTGCTGGTAATAACAACTACTGCTCACCAGATGGAGTAATTTACTGCTCAGAAAAATGCTCTTCAAAAACTTTTTTCTATACAAAAATTTATAATTCCGGCTGGGGATCGATCTCGGTACCGGCTGGACGTAGTATCGACATAAAATTACATCCAATGAACCACAGCACTAGATCGTCTTTAAATTGGGGCTCGAAATTGTGGAACAGGTACGAGTTGCTATGTTATCTTGAAAAAATTCCGTTACGTCTTCATTCTGTTATGAGTCACAAATTTCTCGTAGCACCGTCAATATGATTTTGTAATTAAACGATGATAGAATATTTCTATTTGTATTTACTTACAGTTTCTATTGTTTCTTGTTTGCTATGTATGGCACCATTTACTTAATAACACTGGGTCAAATCACTCAAGTCAAGGTATATAAAGAGCACTAGGTTTTTTGTTTCCTCTGCTAGAGAAATACGTTTCTTTTCACTTGTAACCGTATATTTAGGTCGTTTTCACCAGATAACACTGTCACGTAAACTTCATAACTATATCAAGATATTTATGTAAAAATTTTCACAGATTTTAAACTTTGAGTATTTTATTTACAATTTTTAATACCGAGATGATGTTCACTCGATAGCAGCGCCATCTACAGGTGGGTTTAGAGCAAGCGAACAAAGAGCTAGAACAAGAACATTCTTACTCGATCTATTAGTCTAAACGAAAGATCGTTCTTAGCGTTTACACCAAAATATCAAAGAGCAATAATGAGAACCAAGAACTAGAATTCTTGCACCATATATGTTTAGATCAGTCGAGCGAATGCTCGAGAGATTCAAGAACACTTTGAAGAGACCGCTCCGGGGATCGAGCACGTTCAAACATGCAAGAATGCTCTAAGCAACTGTTCGCACGCTCTAGAGCGTGCACATGTGCGTACCGTTTACATCAAGCGAGCGAGCATTCTTAGAATATTCTATAGAATCTTTGCGAACGCATACAAAACAACGAAAGAATGTTCTACGTCTGTTTAAGTTTAAATAATTTAATAGAGTGGGGATGGACAGAGCATTCGCTCGCCTGATGTAAATCGGCCTTTAGAATGTGTAAAAATGTAAGACTGCCATCTTTTCGCAGGCCAACAAAGTGCGTTTGCCGTGTGCGCCTTCCATAGCAAGTGTCGCTTAAAACAAGCAAACGCTTTAGTTAATACTTGCAGAGTTAGAAGGTGTAGGCCAGTGCAACCCAGCACATGCTGAGTTGGAGCCTTTTTGTGATACATGCAGTGAGTACAATGAGACACACACTGCAATATTTTGCATTTATATTTAACTAATAAAGTTCATCCACATATCATCGACAATTGGGTATCACGCACCACGCGCTTCACGCGATCTTTTCTACTCCATACTTGCAAGATGTGGAATGAGCTACCATCTGAGGTTCTCCCATTAGGCTACGACATGGCACGCTTCAAGAGAAATGTAAAGAGGTTTCTACAGTGTTAAATAACGCATCGACAATACCCCGGGTGTTGCCGGTGTCAATAGGCGACGGTGACCGCTTACCATCAGATGGGCCGTAAGCCTGTTTCCCCACAAATAACATAAAAAAAACTAGCTGACAAATACGCAGCTTCGCACGCGTAGTTTTTCAATAAAAACATTACTCTACTTCTGCACAGTTTGGTAAAAAGTAGCCTATGTCACCTGGGGATAGTGTAGCTTCCCAACAGTGAAATATTTTTTTAAATCGGTCCAGTAGTTTCGGAGCCTATTCAATACAAACAAACAAATCATTCCTCTTTATAATATTAGTATAGATGTTTATCTATTCGCTATTGTTTCTTTGTTCTTTTTATTATGTCTCATGTGTGTGTTTGTTCTGTTGTACTATTGGCGTTGTTCACAAATAAATGTTTTTTGATTTGGTTTATTTGTATACAGAGTCTGTATACAGATTCAAGGCAAGTCATGGCTATTACATAAACGTTTTAGCAATGACTTGCCTAGGGGCTGCTACAAGATGTGTGCTCTCACTGAAGAACTGACAGCTGTAGGGGCAGAAACGTTTTTGAGTGGAGAACTCGCACTGGAAAACGCAGTCTTCTGGACTTATTAAAGGATCCAGGGAGCCGATGGGTGCAAGCCGCTCCTTTTTTTTATTGCTTGAAATATATGTCATGTAACAAATGTCATGACATGTCCTGATAAGTAACTTTGGAATTCTATGATAGAGGTACATATATGTTTAGTAGTGAACGTCCTAAGTTGGATATGATATGAAGTATTCTCTCACCGTATTCAAGTATTCTTCGCACATTTTTGTATTCCTTTTTTACACAACCTAAACCGTATATAAAATCTACTGATAAAACTAATGTATACTGCATTGATCTAAAACAATTAAAACAAATTAGAGCGATTGTTGTGAACGTTGGCGTGACATAAGCTGTTAATTACATTAAAGCTGTTTCATACATTTAAATAAAATGAAGTGACTTCACAACAGAAAGAGCAAATGGATGAAACTGACACACTGCATATTTGTAACTACGTTTCTACAAATATATCGTGAAGATATTATTTTTCCAAGCTTTTATTTAGTCATGTAGGTTTGTAGGTATGCATAGTTCTTTGAATGTCAACTTTGTTTGTCCCTGTTCTGTTTATTTGAGGTGATATAGGTACATACATTTATAACTTTTGTACAATACCTACAATACTTTTGACGACCTCCGTGGTGCAGTGGGCGAATAGCCGGCTGAGACGCAGGAGGTAGCGGGTTCGATTCCCGCCGCGGAAGAAATGTTTGCAAGATCTACAGATATTTGTTACGGGTCTTGTTGTTTCTCTATATGTATATTATAAGTATGTTTTTACAAAAAAATGTATATAAGTATTCTATCAGTTATCTGGTTCCCATAGTACAAGCTCTGCTTAGTTTGGGACTAGATAGCGCTGTGTGAAATGGCCAGCAATATTTATTTAATATTATGCGCCTTTAGATATCGTCTGTAATAAATTATTTAATACCTTGTACGCGTTACACTACTAAATCTGTAGGTAATCTAGAAATAAAGCTAAACTCGCTGCTGCAACATAACTTGACACCCCATTTTTATCCCATGGGAACTGATTTATCGGATAAAAAGGTAGCCTATGTGGTAATCCAGGTTATAATCTAAGTATATACCAAATTTCGTTAAAATCGGTTTAGCCGTTGCGACGTGATTGAGTAACAATCAAACAAATTAATAAACAAACATCCAAACTTCACATTTATAATATTATTGTGATACAGAAAAGTTTGAAAATGCATAGCACACACTTAGAGAGTAGTAGAGTTCCTTGTGAAAGGGCTTACCCGGGGAAGTAGTACCACTGTACCAAATTCTGCCACCAAGCAGCATTGCTGTGTTTCGGTTTGAAGGGTAGAAATATAAATACAGCACGAGCTTGCCCCGCACTTTTGAAATTGCCTACTCACGGTGCATCCGACAAACGCTACAGACGTGTCTGCAATATCACGGACGTGAGCCTTCCCGCAGTGCGTTGGTGCGGCCTTGTCAGCATCTGTCTGCGATATCACATACATCGTCTGGGTAACTAATTTAAGATGTTATTCGATTTGGATCATTTGAAGTTTCAGTACATTTTAACAATCTTTATATTAACATGCTATGTTTGCTAACGTTGGGATTTGAGTTATGGAGCTCAAATGGTCTTGGGCGGGACACTTGGCTAGACGTGGTGATGGCAGATGGGACAGGAAAGTGACTGAATGGAATGGTGGCCGAGGAGCGGGTATAGAAGGGTAGGACGACCAGCAGCGAGATGGGTGGACGACATCGTAAAGGTCGTGGGCCGTCAGTGGGTGAGACTAGCGCAGGATCGTGGTGGATGGCACAAACTTGGGAAGACCTATACCCAACAATGGGTGAAGTCAGGTTGTGGATGATGATGATGGTGATGATGTTTGCTAATGTTTGTCCGGGTGGAATATTGCAACTGAATTTTAAACCCGTTCCCTTCAACCGATTGAGCTGAAATGGATACATATGTAACTTCGGTGACAATGCAATAATATGGTACCATAGAGGTGGTATCATGATGACGGATGCTAGACAACGGAACTTCTGAATAGGTTATAATAGGCTACTAGTGTAAGGGCTCATTTGAATCTGCTTGCGGTTCCGATTATAAATTTTATAAAAGCTTCAAATCAAATCAAATTAAATTGTATTTATGCGTTATATGGGGAATACCAAGGTGTTGTACAGTTGTTGTGTAGGCGCAGCCATATTCAGCGCTTAACGCATGCAATGTTAAAGCTTTACACATTCATTTTATTATAAAGTTTTTGCCTCTAAGCACAATGTCAGGTTTATTTATTTACAATATTAACAATTATTCTTTACAGCTCTTACCTCATATGAAATTTAAAACAATTAAAAAGTATTAATAATATAAGTCAAACTTAAAATAAAAATAAAATTATTGCTTTTCCTATTAATAGCTTTTTCAATTTTTAATTTAAATAATTTTAAACTAGGAGCATCCAGCACACTCTTTGGCAGATGATTATACAAACGCATTTTTTGAACGCTTGTTTTGAAAAAGTAATTTTGCAACAAAAAACTTATCTTTTTGTCCGTGATGCAACAGATTTTGACAGACATACATTGTAGTGAACTACTAGTACTATAGAGCTATAAATTGTCTATAAACCAAAGAGCCGTATCCCTGATACAAGACGGCCGACTCATTGAATTAGCGCCGACGGCGAACGCTAATGAACTTAATCTGAAGTCTGCCTCCCCCCTCCCCCCGCCCGCGCTGCGTGCCTGATTATTTAATTATTATTCAGATTGTCGGGTAATTGTAACTTTCTTGGTCACAAAGGGTGACCAATTTTAGATAGATAGATAATTTCTTTGATGACATATGAAACCGAGACGTGGTCCTTCACTATTGGCCTTATGAATAAGCTCAGAGTCGCTCAACGAGCTATGGAGAGGGCTATGCTCGGGGTTTCTCTACGGGATCGAATCAGAAATGACGAGATACGTAGGAGAACTCAAGTCACATAGCCCGACGGGTTAGCACGTTGAAGTGGCAATGGGCAGGCCATATAGCGCGCAGAACAGATGACTGATGGGGCCGGAAAGTTCTCGAATGGAGGCCACGGACCGGCAAGCGCAGCGTAGGACGTCCACCTACAAGATGGGCAGACGACTTGGTAAGAACCGCAGGTCAGCGTTGGATGTAGGCCGCTTCCAACCACAGTTTCAAGATTTAAAAATTTTTTTTTTAAATATTGGAAATTTCCGCATGTGTTCGGATACACTTTAAAATAAAAATACTATTTGAAATTAGCAACGCGACATCTTTTGTCAATGTACTGAACTGCAACGTTTGGCATTGAGCAGATACAAATAACTATATAAGTTTTCCTGTAGATGGAGCTAACGGCGCTTTAGTCGTAATTCTGAATCATCTCACTAATTTCGACCTAGACGTGAATTGCCTTGTTGCACAGATGGTAGTGCGTCCTCGTATCAAGAGGAAGGTCGCGTGTTCAAGTCCCGTCTAGGCTTGAAATTTTTGAGATGATTTTAAAAATCTTGGAACATTGACTTTATGTGAAGCTACTACCAGCTCGTTTTTTAATTGCTGCAATTCTAATTGTATGCCCTTAAATATTTCAGAGTCATCTAAGGTATTGGTCGGGAGACTAAGCATCGTGGTTTCAAACAATGGTGATGAGCTGGGTCCCGATAAGTCACTCATTGAGCCAGATCGATGTTCTTTATCAAGCTTTTTGCTCGGGCGTGGTGTTTTATTTATGTTTACTTGTACTGGTGTTTTTATTTCTGGATCTATCATATTTAGAGGTGTCTTTTTTCTTTGTTTTCGTGTTAACATGTTTCATCAGCCGAAATGGTAGAATTTTTCATCGACTGGTAACCCTGGCTCGGTTTTTGGTATAAAAATCCAATCAGGCTTGTCGTTTTTGAACGAAGGCTATGTTAGAGACACTTGGAGTGTATACGTCAGTTATATGTCAGGGCGATCAGCTGTTATTCGACAATCGGCTTTAAATAGATACCGGTCAATGTACTCGTAAACAATCTAAATTGCATTTACAGATTTGTTATTACTGTATAAATTCAAATGAGTGACTCACCAGCTGTGTTCGTTTGTGTTGATATTTCTGAATTTTTGAGTTCCCAAATCCACAAAATGATACTGTTTGAGTGTGAACAAACTCTCTTGCTTGTTGTACTTTTAGGTTATGTCACTGGTTAAACAGATTAAGTGGTTGAAAAATCACTGTGTACATAAATTTTAAATAATTTACTCAGGAGCGGTGACTGGTAAGTATTCACGTTACGACTTTTCTTTCTAAAAAAAAACTAAAACAATAAATAGCCAGAAGTGAAAATATTTAAAAAATAAGTAGGTAAGTATTGATTGGGTGAATACTAGCCCTCACACTAGGATTCCCTGTGTCATGAGCAGCTAGTTTCTTCCAGGGGTAATAAGAAAATATACTAAGTAGGATTTTATTAATAAATAAATAAAAATAGTTAGATATATCTTAATACACTTATTTAATAAACCCTGAATATACATAAATAGGTGTGGACCTAATAATGTATTCAACTAATTCAAGAGGTTGCGGCATCAAAGGTATAAGATATCGTCATGATATTAAAGGACATCCAGCAACCCAAGAAATAGCTTGAAAAAATAAATCAGTAGGTGCTCCATTAACGTTTTAGGTCAAAAGCTGATAGACAAAGAAGTTGTATAAATTAACTAGTATCTTAGACTAAACTAGAACTTCATTAGTTTCTTTGTACAACAATAGTTGTACAGTAGCTGTAGTAGTAGGTAGGTTTATTGAAACACCATGTATTGGTCTAGAATTAGTTATATTTATCGACAAATTCCTTTAATTCATCATCATCATATTAGCCGTAGAAAGTCCATTTCTAGACAAAGGCCTCCCTCATTGATCTCCAGGAACTGCGGTTGGAACCGGCCTGCATCCAACGCCGACCTGCGGTTCTTACCAAGTCGTCTGCCCATCTTGTAGGTGGACGTCCTACGCTGCGCTTGCCGGTCCGTGGCCTCCATTCGGAAATTTTCCGGCCCCATCGGCCGTCTGTCCTGCGCGCTATATGGCCTTTAATTATTTTATTTTTTGTTTTATGTATTTGTTTATATCTATGTATTATGCCCAGTAATACACCATATTTATGTAAATAGGTTTATTGAGCTTGGTAGCAAAACACGTAAAAATCAGACTGAATTATATACCTCTACTTAGTCAACCTTATTATTTAACAAGAAGGTTTGACAAGTACCCACGTTTAGATACAACATACCTTTCCCCCAAGTATGTGCAGTACAACATAAACAAAATACAAACTTAAAATACAAAATTTCTTAACTATTAATTTATATAAAATTCTAAACTTATTAATTAACCAAAGGTAAAAAAAAAACAATTGTAAATTGATATAATTTTACATCAAAAAGTTACAGTCAGGAGCAGGTCTTGTATAAGGAGACCGGCTATGGATATTTAATTTATTCCTAACTTATCCACCTGAAAAACCAGATGTCTCTTCGACTGGGATGCCAAGCATCTCGGCCCATTTGTCTGAGCTGGGTATGTCAACGATTTGTTCGCTATTCTGACTACTGGAAATGTCTTGCGTTTCCTGCTCCTGTGTTTGCTCAGTCCCTTCCTCTATACTTTCCATTTCCTTATTCCTATCTGATTCATTATTTTCATACTCTATTACTGTAGCATCCGTTGTCTGGTTCTTATATAACTGATCTATGTGTCTACTGATTACTGTTCCGTCTTTTGTTTCAACCTGATAGCTAGATGGACCTGCCTTGTCTGTTCCAGGTAGCCAACGTGAACCGCTGCAAAATTTTTTGTACATAACGTTTTGTCCTACAGACGTCTTTCTGTTCTTCTTTTGGCTATTTTTTAATACTTGGTCTTCCCTATGTTTACGTTGTTGGTCATGTGGGTTAATCGTATCGAGTAACGTACGTACGCGCCTGTTAAACAAAAGCTCTGCTGGACTGGTGTCGCGCGTAAGACTAAAAGCATGTTAGGAATTTTGATGTCCCAAGACATACCGTCCATTTACGAAGCTTGTCTTTTACATTCTGTACCATACGTTCTGCCAATCCATTGGTGGATGGATGGAACGGTGCGGATTTAATGTGTTTGATTTTATTCGCGTCTAAGCATTGTTTCATATCTGCAGAAACAAATGATGTGCCGTTATCAGAAACCAGCGTCTCACACAATTCATAAATGGCAAAAACCATTCTCAGATGTTGTATTACTGTGGCTGAAGTCATGTTATTGAAGACGAATACTTCGGGCCACTTAGAAAAGGCATCGACCATAATCAAAAAAGTTTTGTTTTGATACGGCCCCGCGAAATCAATATTGAGTCTTGACCAAGGTTTCGCTGGCATGACCCACTCGTAACTGGTCCTAGGTGGCATATGTCTGTTTTTCAAACATTTGTTGCAGCTTTGCACTAAAGTCTCAATGTCATCATTTTACCGTGGCCACCAGACATAGCTCCTTGCCAATGCTTTTCTTTGTACAATGCCGCTGTGAGCTTTATGTAAAGCGCGCAAAACAGCATCGCACAGCGATGGAGGCACCACCACGCGACATCCCAACAAGATGCACTCTTCATGCAATGACAGTTCAGCGCGATGCAGCCAGTATGGACGTAGCTGATCATCTGATTCCTTAGCTGTCCAACCGCATAAAATGTGATGACTTACCCGATTGAGAACCTTATCACGCTTTGTAGCTGATGCTATTTGGTCCACATCAATCGGAAAGTCTTCTGGGGTCTCGGCCATGAGAAGTATGTCGGACAACTGTGGTTCAGATTGTTCTGGAACGGGTTGCGGCCAGCGACTAAGCCCATCAACATGGCCTATCTGTGGTCCTGGCTTATATGAAATGTCATAGCTGTAAGAAGTAAGTAGCAAAGCCATCCTCATTAGACGAGGTGACAACACATAGGTATAGGCCTTTTCGGATTGAAGATTCCTAATAAAGGTTTATGATCCGTGACAATCATAAAAGACCTGCCCATTAAGTAATTGTGAAATTTACTTACTCCAAACATTATAGCAGTCGCTTCCTTGTCTAGCTGAGAGTAGCGTCGCTCGTGCGTGTGCAGCGTCCTAGAACCCATAGCAATAGGGCGCTCTTGTCCATCATCCATTACGTGAGCCAAGACAGCTCCTGCTCCATACTCTGAACTATCGCAGGTGAATACCAGCGGCTTGTTCAGATCATAGTGTACAAGTGTCAGGTCAGAAGACAACAGACGCTTGGCAGTGTCGAAACTGCATTGTTCCCTGTCAGTCCACAGCCACTCTTTAGATTTGTCAAGCAATCTATGTAAAGGCTCTAGCACGGTGGCTTTATGAGGTACGAACCTCTCGTAAAAGTTATATAACCCTAGAAACGCTTGTAGCTGTTGGACATTTTTAGGTTCCGGTGTATTCAGAATCGACTCAATTTTACTCGGTGCCAGGTGGATACCTCCGGCGTCGATAACAAAACCCAAAAATACTACACGCTCCTTAGCAAACTTACACTTTTGTCCGTTGAGACGCAAACCTGCCCTCTCAATCCGCTCCAACACTGTGTCAAGGCGCTGCGTCATCTCTGGCATGGTGCCGCCACTGATGATGACGTCATCGATCAGCACGGCTACGCCTGGTACACCCGCCAGCAACGCCGTCATCAGTCGCTGAAAAATCCCCGGGCACGCCTTTACGCCCAAAGCTAACCTGTGTACAGTGTTAAGGCCTTTGCATGTGTTTAATGTTAACAGACGCGCCGTCGCGTCTGTGACTACAACCTGAGTGTACGCTCTATCGAGATCGAGTGTCGTGTAAAATTTCCCCCCAGAAATTGTTGCGAATACTTCACTAGCAGTAGTTGATTCACCGTACTACGATAATACCCGCAGATACGGATCACCCCGTTCTTTTTAACGATCTGAATTACCAAAGTTGATTCTGAAAAATCAACGGGCTTAAGAACTTTCTCCTCTACCAAACAATCTATCTCTTTTTCCACCCTATCTTTAACGGCGTACGGGACCGGTCGCGCTTTAAAAAATTTAGGCACAGCATTTGGTTTCAATTAGATCGCAACAGGGTCTCCCCGGTAGGTACTGAGTTCGTCCCTAAAAACCTCTCCATACTTAGCCAATAACGTGATAGTCACGGTCATATCAACGTCCAGTATTTTGTTCATATTCACCGAAATCTCGAGGGCTTCAAACCAGTCGCGTCCTATCAGATTAGGCCCTGAGTCTCTAGCTACCACTACGTTTAGTTCACGCTTAATGTCCTTATATTGCACCGACACTGTCGTTAGTCTGATGACTGATACCGGCGAGTCGTTCCACGTACGCAGTCGGCTGCGTAGCGGGCGCGGCGCGGTGCGCGGCAGCAAGCGATCCCACGTGCGCTCGTTGATGAGTGAGAAGGCGGCGCCCGAGTCCACCTCCATGCAGATAGGCACGCCGTCCAACGACACGCGCAACGAGTAGGCGGGCACACGCTGAAACACGCCGTCCACGTTGTAGATCCCGTTCAGTTGTGTTTCAGACTCGTCGTCGGCATAGTTTATTTTTTCCGGGGTATTATTTTTCTTCTTAGCGGTGCAGATCTTCTCGATGTGTCCCCTCTTCTTGCAGTAGTGGCACATCGCGTTTACGAAGCGGTATTCGCCACCGTGACGGTTTACGCATCGATAACAGAGACCAACGTTCGATTTCGCTTTCACAGTATTCACGTCCATCGGTTTCGGCGCGAACGGCGCGTCCTCGTATCGAAGGCTGTCCCTCTTTAGAAAATCGTACTGAAGCTTGCGATCGCTCATGCCGCACACTAATCTGTCCCGCAGCATGCGTTCCAAATTCGGAAAATTGCACTCGGTGCTGATTTTTCTCAATTGAGCGATGTACTCGGATGCCGTTTCATTTTTTGATTGGTCTCGTTTGTGAAATTTGTACGACACTGATATTTCGTTCGGCCTTGGACTGTAGTGTTTGGTTAGAATTTTAATGATTTGGTCGAACGTTACATCACTGGATTTTTTTGGAGTAATGAGTGCCAGAAGGGTTTCGAATGCTTGAGCACCACAAATCGTATAGAAGTTCGCCCTCCTCACTGAATCATCGTTGATTCCACTCGCTTCGAAACAATACTTGAGTCGATCTATGTAGTAGTCCCAATTGTCTGTTTTCACGTTAAATTCGTGAAATCGCACTAATTTACGCTCCATGATTCACGTTTTAATCCAAGTCGCCACTATTATGTCCAGTAATACACCATATTTATGTATGTAAATAGGTTTATTGAGCTTTGAGCTTGGTAGCAAAACACGTAAAAATCAGACTGAATTATATACAACTACCCTCTATTTAGTCAACATTATATTTAACAAGAAGGTTTGACAAGTACCCACGTTTAGATACAACACTATGTGTCTTAGCATTTAAATGAAACCTCTCCTTCTACCAAATGCACTACCTATAATAACTGTTTTTCCGCATTACACAAAGCTTAAGTGGAAGAGAAAGCATTAAGTTTGCCTATGTACAGAATATTTTTATTTTGTGCAATTGAGAATTTTTCATTCATTCACAGTTTGTGAGAGAAATGCAAGCAATTTTAATTTTTACGCGGACGCTGGCCGTTTTCTAACATGTGACAAAAATATTTCTTAGTCGTCTTTACACGAAATATTCACGACCAAACGTATAGATTCACTTACCATCAGGTGAGGTTGTGGTCAAGCGCTTGGCTATCATCCATAAAAAATACATTTTTGCTCATATCTTTTTTTACTGGAGCCGACTTTTTTGCCTTTATTACACGAGGTAGATTGATCCCGTTTTAAATATGTACCTATAACACTCTTCTAATCGCACTTTAGGTCAATGAACCGTACATTTAAATAAATAAATAATATAATAGCTACATATTCAACACTAAAGTAAAATTATACATCCATCTCTAGATATGACTAAATAATTACAAAATACTTGTAGCAACAGAAAATAATTTAAAAAATAACGCACAGTAGTAGTTAAAACTATACACGTAGTGAGATAAAAAGTGTAAATAACATTAGTGGCAGTCTTATGCAAAGTGACTAGTAAAGTACTAATTAATACGATAAGCGCGAAACAGGGCTTGAAGCACCCTGTCTGTGTCTTGTCTTTATAGCGGTAAGAAATAACTTAAACTTCTCTGTCGTGCGGGAAGCATAACTTCCATCTGGTTCAGTGTAGGAAAGAGTGAACTATATATCTGAGATGTGCTATTGATCCCTAGTTCTACGGTATACCAACCTCAATGCCGGGTTTCTTAGACCTCGTGACGCACACAAAAAAAATACCGTATACTTTGTATTATTTGGCGCCAAAAAAAGGATTTTGGTCTCCTACGGACGGTGGGGTTTAATATGCCTCGTGCCGCCACAATCTCTGGTTTAGGAGAAGATTTAAAACGACCCGTAACGCAGTAATGGAAAGTACAGATAAATTGGTGCCACTGGGAACGTGTTAAGTACTAAGTAATATTATTGATAGTGTAAGCAAACACATAATATTTTTTTAATTTTATTCAATAAACGCGCAAACACGTTACAACCACTTACAATCAAAGATTACAAAAATGCTGTTTTGATCTAAATTGCAACATAACCATACGTGCGTACAGCTAAACTACCTTACAAACCAAGCAGACGTTAAGTAGAAATCTATAAAATAAACATGAATCGCAAAATGTGTTGGTAAGCGCATAACTCAACAACGCCTGGACCAATTTCGCCAATTCTTTTTTTGTTATATTTCTTATTGCCAGGAGAAGGTTCTTATGAAAGAAAAAATTAAGAAAATTGCTCGCAAAATTAGAAAATTTGAGAATACTTAACCACCATATAGAATTATTTATAATCTAACATTAGCGCTTTTATAATGTAACCTTATGATGTTTGACATAGAATTGACAGAATGCGTGCTGCAAATATCATCAAAGAGGATGTAAAAAATGAATATCGTTAGAAACAGATGCTTCGGTAGGAGTTATCTCGAGATATATTATCTATATATAAAAAAAATAATTGCTGTTCGTTAGTCTCGCTAAAACTCGAGAACGGGTGGAGCGATTTGGCTAATTTTGGTATTGAATTATTTGTGGAAGTCATTCATTTTCTCATACTTAATGATTGCCGGGGACAACAATTGACAATTCTACCAGGGTGACTTATATTGACAGCCCGCGTTATACCTATGCATGTCAAGCCGATACGAAGTTCGGCGGGTCCACTAGTAGATATATAAATTTTAAATTTTAAACACTTATTGTAAATAAAACATAAAAAATACATAATCTGTGAATCCTAAACACATTTTGTATGCGGGCAATTGCACAGAGAATTTGAATATATAACTAAAACTAATAACAAAATATCTAATCGATTAACATTTATACATATTTATTTTACAATTAGGAATTAACAAGGAAAGATCTCACAACTCAAATTAGACATCTGAGTGACAATATTTATTAAGATGGAGGATTGAGTTTTAACAAATTGAGTCACATATTGAAAGATAGCCGCGCCAACAACTCTGGGGAATCAATTATAGATGCTTTATAAAAATTAACAAAATCAAAATAAATTCGTCGGGTCTCTAAGGAGTGAACATTATATAAGGGCAGCCTTTCTTCGTAAGTTGGATTTAAGCGTCCGGGTAGGCCGCATCAGTGCTATGAACCTTGTAGTTCGGAGGCTAAATCGGACTGCCATATTCTAAAACACTTCGTACAAGTGCAAAGAAGAGGTAGAAGAGGCTACGAGGCTGTTTAAACCCTGTCGTGGATATCCAGACGAAGCCTGGGAGTTGGTTAGCTTGAGATATGATAATGTTGATAGTGCGCACGAAATGAAAGCTTGTCGTCAAATATAATACCTAAATCCTTTGCGGTCAAGGAACTTTCAAGTCTATAACCGTTGATATTATAATCATTAAGTATTTTATGACGCTTATTTGTAAAATAGATCGTATTATACTTATCTATATTCAAATACATTTGATTGCTTTTACACCATTGAGACACAATATTTAAATCATTTTGTAGGATTATACAATCATTATCTTCGGAAATTACTGTAAATATCTTTAAGTCCTTAAGCATATAAAAGACAATTAAGAGACGACCTCTGTGATATAGTGGGCGAATAGCCAGCTGAGACGCAGGAGTTAGCGGGTTCAATTCCCGCCGCGGAACAAAACGTTTGCATGATCTGCAGATATTTGTTCCGAGTCTGATTGTTTCTCTATATATTATATGTATGTATTTACAAAAAAATCTATCAGTTATCTGGTTCCCATAGTACAAGCTCTGCTTAGTTTGGGGCTAAATAGCGCTGTGTGAAATGTCCAGCATTATGTATGTATTTAATTACAGGAGAAGCGCTTGATCAGATCATTAATTTAATCATTAATCAGATGCCAATCATTCTACACGAGCAGCCTTTGGTTCAGCTATACTCAAAAATCACTAAGTGCCCTACGCGTCCAGTACAACAATGGCTTCAGAATGTTGTTGGGGTTGCTTCGATACTGCAGTGCATCTACCATGTTTACTGAGGCGCGGGTCGATGGTTTCCACGCTATAATCCGTAAGAAAACGGCCTCATTGTTAAGCAGAGTACGGGCCAGCTCCAACAGTATTCTGCAGGTCATACCTGATAGATATGACCTGCCTGTGATTCAATCTTTCATACGGATCCTGATCAAATATTCTTATGGCTATTGGGTTGGGATGCGAATGAAAATTTTAACAAAATACATGCTACTATATTTTAATATTACTAACATAGATGGCATATAAGTTTTAAAACCTAACCTAACTAACCTTACACAAATGGACTTGTAAATTGTCTGATTTAATAAATGAATTGAATTGAATTAATAAAAATAACAAAGAGAAGGGGACCTAAATGGGATCCTTGTGGAACTCTAGAAGTTAACACCACCGACGAAGAAACAAAACCTTTCAAAACCACCAACTGACTTCTATTGTCAAGGTATGAACAAATCCAACGATCCAGTTTCTGTGGACACCACAAAGCAAAAGCTTTCGACAAAATAATACATAATTTAATGGATGGATGGATTTTATGGAGGAAATTCTCAATAAACTGGAACGTCTACAGAACTTGTGCATCCGTTTTATTTTCGGACTGCGCAAGTTCGATCACGTATCCACGTTCAGATCCAAACTTAAATGGTTCCCTATTCGTCTTCGTCGTGATCTTCACGTTCTTTCACTCTTATTTAAAGTATTATATTGTCCACTCTCTCCTCCCTACCTCCGTGAACGTTTCTAATTTCTTGTCCCTCGCAGTGTGACATCCCGGTCCTCTAAGTCCCTTCTCCTCAAAACACCTCAACCCACTTCAAGCCGCTATGGTGGCTCCTTTACCGTTTATGCGGTGAACATTTGGAATGCCCTGCCCCATGAAGTTCGCGCTAGTCCATCGTTTAACATTTTCAAACGGAAAGTTAAAGAGCAATATCATTCTATGTAATTTTATTTTATTGTAGGTATATATTTATTTTTGTATATATTAGTCTATTTATTTTATTTATTATATTCCTTCATTTTATTACTTTCTTTTGGTATATTTCGTTTTATTTGTTTAAGATATATGTACATATTTATGATTCTTGTACACGCACCTACCTTTAAAATCATCTCTCTCTCTAGCCTCAAAGGTTTGCTGGAAGAAAACTCTTTATAGGGCTCGCCTTTGTACATGTCCTCTGTTTCTGTACTTTATAATGTATTTGCTTGTGTACAATAAAAAATAAAGAATGGATAATAAGATGAACAATTACTTTGTATTATAATACACGCTCTGAGTTATTATGTAAACGATGGTACTTTAATGTTAAAATGTTCATGGATAAGTTTATTTTTCGTGTATTTTTTTTTATTGTAAAAAGCACCCTCAGTAATTAGTAAATTGCGATGCTAAAGTGCCATTACCTAGTTTTTAAGACCTTATTGTATACTTGTTTATGTAAATAAAATAATCTTGTTTGTTGAAATCTCCGAGTTGTACGAATCGGCATGGTATATATTGTTTTATTATTTTTTAATATTTCTGGTTCCCAGGGCCTAAAGCTCTGTCAAACCATCTGCAAACAGCAACCACAATCCTTCCATACACTCGCGCTAAAACCTTACGCGCCTTGTCAACGACGTTCAGTCTTGGTGGTCGCTTGGTGTCGGTAAGTGAGTGTCGGTTGCGGCTTAGCGATCTTCGGTGTTAGTGGAACTCGATGCGGAGGACTATGGCTAAAAAAATCGGAATGATTTAACTACAGTATACACCAAGCTTCGTGGCTGACGGGGCCAACCAATAAACAAGTATGTTTCCTTTTCAATACAATAACTGGTAATTAGTGTTATCGATAGGTACTCGGCGCATCACTAGCGGCTCCCGTAAGGGCTGCAAGAGCGAGCGAGATTATCGTCGCTTGTCCCCGTTTGCCAGGTCAGTATTATTTTATGATTTTTAATATTTCTGGTTACCAGGGCCTAAAGCTCTGTCAAACCATCTGCAAACAGCAACCACAATCCTTCCATACACTCGCGTTAAAACCTTACGCGCCTTGTCGAAGACGTTCAGTCTTGGTGGTCGCTTGGTGTCGGTAAGTGAGTGTCGGTTGCGGCTTAGCGATCTTCGGTGTAGGTGGAACTCGATGCTGAGGACTATGGCTAAAAAAATCGGAATGATTTAACTATAGTATACACCAAGCTTTGTGGCAGACGGGGCTAACCAATAAACATGTTTGTTTCCTTTTCAATACAATTACTGGTAATTAGTGTTATCGATAGGTACTCGGCGCATCACTAACGGCTCCCGTAAGGGCTGCAAGAGCAAGCGAGATAGCAATATCATCGACGCTTGTCCCCGTCTGCCAGGAGTGTTGGCGTCTAGTTTATATATAGTATATTTTTAATTAAGTGTCTTAAGATTATAGTATATTAGAGTATGTGGTCCCACTGCAGGTGAGTACTAGTAAAGTGCAATGCCTTCATTCTCTTCAATCTACCCAGTTTTGAGTTCAGAGTCGTCCACTTTGTAATTTCTCACTCTGACTAGGTTTCTTAAGGAAGTCCCGGACCTATTTGAAAAAGCTTTTTCATAAAGCGTTTAATAGTACATCTGTATCTATTGGTTGGGTAGATAGATATATGTATTGATTTCATTCTATTGTTTTTTTGTTTGTTTACCGGTTTACTTCGTGTAATCTTCGTTATGAGTTCCTTTGAGTGTCAAAGAAATATAATCTATTCTTAGAAAACTTTCGTAATTTATTTCAATCATTATTATAAATCCCGTATTTATATTAATATCCTATTTAATTTGTGTTTCTCCCGCCTTATTTATAAGAAGTTCCTTAGTACTCACCAGCCAGTGTATATCCTATGCCAAGCAACAAAAAAGCACCACGAAGCATTCTCAGTGAGACAGGCTCTAACCCTTTCGCTGATTCAGACTGGGCCTGAAAAAATCACACAGAAGTAATTCTTAGAGTCCATCTAATAATCTATCAAGTAGGTACCTACTGCATAGGTTTGTGAGGATTTCTCACTAGGAGGTAGCCATAGACGTGACAAAACATTTTGGTGTATACCTACCTCTTGCATGCGTATATCATCATCAATATCGTGATGCAACATACCTTCAGAATTTTTGGTGCTAGCATATCGGTTTCCTCGCGATGTTTTCCTTCACCGTTTAAAGTACGTGTGTAGGCTGTATGTATTTATATAGAATAGTTATTTGTATACAAGGTTGTATTCATTACCAGTAGAAGTACAAAATATAGCTGGTAACTTTTTTCTTATTGTAATTTTGTTTTATGAATTTTATTAATAGGAATAAAGTTTATTTCACCGTAAGAACATGCAACTTACACACTAAATTTAAAACTAAAAACAAACATAAATGCAATAACAGTACCTACATCATAGTAATAAAAAACAGAAATATTATAATTAAATGTAGGTCATAATGTAGGCAGAACCACAGACCAGTATAAGCATAAAATATAACTGAAAAAAATTTACTTATACTGGTATGCGGTAGGACATAATGTAGGTAGGTACGTGGATAGAACTTTCCTATGTCGAGAGAAGCTCCATCCACGCACCCACGTAAAAGTTTATGATTCTAAAACAATAAGTACCCAGAAGTGAAAATAATTTAAAAAAAAAGTAGGTAAGTACAAGTTGGGTGAACACTAGCCCTCACACTAGAATTACCTGTGTCGTGAGCAGATGGTTTCTTCCAAGGGTAATAAAAAAAATACTAAGAAGGATTTTAAAAATAAATAAATAAAAATAGTTAGATATATCTTAATACACTTATTTAATAAACCCTGAATATACATAAATAGGTGTGGACCTAATGATGTATCCTACTAATTCAAGAGGTTGCGGCATCAAAAACCTCTAAATTTTATTTAACTCATCAAATCAATTCAATTAAAATAGAAGTGTATTATACCTGGGTAGGAGAGGCATTAGGCTCCTTTATCATCTCGCTAGCCTGCGCACTGTCACTTTCCGTGACCGGATCCGATCTTCTAGAAGCTTCTGGAAGGTTCTTGTACTCATCTGTCGTCATCTTCGCTAGGATACCGGCTTCGAAGAGGATCATCACGCTTTTGGGAATATAAATTACTTTAGTAGTTAGCTCTTTATAAGGTAACGTTCATCCATAAAATAATAAGGAATAACATCGAACAATGCATAGTTAGTCCGTTTTTGTGCTGCAGAAGAGAGCTGTTCGTGCAATTTATAATATGGGCCCCAGAGAATCATTAAGCAATAAGTTTAAAGAAATAAATATTGTGACATTCCCTTGTCAATACATCTATGAAAATCTGATGTATGCTCACAAAATTATTAATTTGTTTAAGAAAAATAGCGATAATCATAATTTTAATACTAGAAATATAGATAAACTCGCTGTTGCCCCTTGTAGACTCCATAAAGTTAGTAAGTCGTTTAAAGGGCAAGGTGTTCGCTTTTATAACAAACTCCCAAGTGATGTACAAAAATTGACAATTATTAAATTAAAAAACGCAATTAAACAAAATCTTTATAAAAAGCCAACTATAAAATATCGGACTATTTAGATGATAGAGAAGCTCGGGATTGAAGTTGCTCCAACTCGTTCAAAATGTTACAATTTAGACGTAATTTATTTTCTGTATTGTAATGCATTCTAAAAGGATCAATAAAAAAACAACCAGCCTTATTTCTTGCCTTTCTTTCCTGGCTTGGTCGCGAAGAAACAGGCAGTAAAATTGACGTTTCAAAGTGATCCTTGTGATTTTAATGAATAAAATATTTTGACTTTAACTTTAACTTTGCTACACTTAAATTACACGTAGTTATCGTGGGTATCAGGAACTACGAGTACAACACCCACCCCGGATTAAATAACTAAGCACTATTCATCAACAAGCTATATTAGTTCTAAACCTAAAACTCTACTACGTAATGTAGATATCACCCGGCCCATACTAATGAATCGATTGACACCTCATTCATCAAAATTAGATAAGGTGGAATATTGGTAAATACATACATACATACATAGACTGCTAAAACATAACACTTCTTTTTGGCTTGCCTTAGTCGGATAAAAACGATTAAATACACAGCTACAGCTAAGCAATTCATAACATTGGCTAGTGAAGCCCAAGCGCAGGAAGATCTCTGGAACTGGCAGCAAGCGTCACTTTAAGATCGCGCGCAACAGCTTCGAGTAAGACATAACTACCTTCAAGAAAACTGTCGCCTTCTCGTAGATTTATCGCATATATCATAAAATTAACAAATATATTTTTTTATTCCAATAAAGTTGCTACGGCCCATCTGATGATAAGCAGATTTTAGCCTAAGGACGTTTGTAATACCCTTATCTGCGTTGTCACTCTAAGGCCTGATACATAAGTAAACAGCCTAATGTCTCTGTAATTTCCCCGACACATAACCTTCAAACTGGATCACAGCTATTCAAATAACAAATCATCATCTGGACCATTGGTGTCAGTAAATGGTCTAGATGATGATTGATGATTGATTGATGATGATTGATGATGATTGAACTTATTTATTTTCCTTACTTAAACCATCCTAATTCTACCCACCTGGGTATTATTAGCCAGTGAATACAACTAGGGATCATCATCACCATCATCATCTAAGGATACTTACATATTATTAAATGTCTCCAAATATGGACATCCGATTTGCAAGGCAATAGCAGAATACCTCGTGTAGAGCTTCTCACTCAAGTGGAAGTTATGGGAGCCTGAAACACTTGACTGACTTAAAACAGTTATTGAAACGTATTGCGTTACTTATAACGTTTGGATATAAGGTTTTTTTAAAAGTGTTGTGTGTGGCTAAAGTGTTTGATGAGAGAGAATTGCCAGCCAGCAATTCTCTCTCATCAAACACTTTAGCGCCCCATCCACTAATGTTCATTTCTTCTGACTTGTCCTTTGTAACGTATAATTGTTGGATGCGTACTTACTTACCTACCTAAATTAAAGTTCAGCTGGATTGTCGTTGTAATGACACTCATATTCGTCACTTATAATCTATGGTCAGATATTTATTACGTAGACGATACCAGTAGATCATTCTTTCGTTCTTTTGATTGAACGTAGCGTTGAGTCAACAGCTCCGAACAACTCACTCTCAGCTCAGCGGTCACCGTCACTCGCCCGCTAACCACATCCGAGTTCGTACGCGTCACATTGTTTGGCGCGTCTCTGAACGACTCGGGTGATTTTTATATAATTTATCTTTTTAACTTCTTGCGCATTACTAGCAAGCCTTTTTAAGCTAAATTCAGTTTTAAAACCCGTATATCGGGTTCAAAGATCGAGTTCAAAGTCCGGGCTTTGCCGCACTCCAGTCCTGAGGTCAAGGTCACCAGAGTCACTATTTCTGGGACCTTGCTTGAACTCGGCCACCACAGCACCCAGAGCAAGACCTCCACGGCTCCATGGAATCTGGACCATCCGAGGAGAGTACCCGCATTATTACCCACCGGAAAGCAACCATAAATCAGTAACCGGGGTATTGAAGAACCGTTTAAATAAATTTATATACTGACTTTTGCTTTTGATTGATTCCCAGCATTAGTCGTATCACCTTTTGTTCAAACTGATGAGATAAAACAAATTGCTCTGAGCAATACCGTCATTCCTATTCATCATCATCATCATCCACCGCCCGACTTCACCCACTGCTGGGTATAGACCACCCCAAGTTTGTGCCATCCGCCACGATTCTGCGCTAGTCTCACCCATTGAAGCCCGCGACTCTAACGATGTCGTCCACCCATCTCGCTGCCGGACGTCCTACCCTTCTATAGCCATTTCTCGGCCACCATTCAGTTGCTACCCTGCTCCACCTGTCATCTCCACGTCTTGCCAAGTGTCCCGCCCAAGACCATTTGAGCTCCATAACTCGATTTCCAACGTCATGAACCTTCGTTCTTCTACGGATCTCGACGTTTGGAACTCGATCTAAGAGTTTGATGCCGAGCATGGTACGCTCCATGGTTCTCTGTGCAACTCTTAACCTGTACAAAGCTTCCTGCGTGAGCGTCCATGTCTCGGCACCGTAAGTCATGGTGAGCAAAACACATTGAATAAATAAGCGGGTCTTCAGACTTTGTGTCAAGTCAAGTCTGAAAAGTCATTTCTATTAGCTTTTGCAAATTCACTCGTGTTTATTCCATGGCGATTTTAGATTTTGGCAGGAATGAACGTAAGTGGAGGCATATAGATTTATAGTAGGTAACAAACACTAGAACCGAGATACTACTATCATTTTTCGAATGAAATGAACTTACCAAATCTCTCAGTATCATAGTACAAAGTCTCCCGTCCACCGAGTACTGCGACTCTCTTCCTTGAGAGAACAAGTCTCACGCCGACTTCCACATTGCGCACTCTCTGAGTCTTCTGTCGACGCATCAGCTTAGCTAGTCGTCCGTAGACTCCTGTTCCGTTCTTTTGAAAGGTTAGATAAAAAAACTTACATTTTACAGTTGAAGGCAGTGTAGCGTATTCTGTTAAATAAGGTGTCGCAGTATCGGTATGATTTAAAAAACAATGTCTTTTCTCAGAATTAAAGAAGTAGCTCTGATTAAACATATAAATAGGCGAGTTTTGATGATAAGATCCATGATCTTTCTTTAGTTTAAAAAAGATGATTATGCAACGTGGAAAAGCAAGTGCAATAGCATAGCTAGGTGACTAGGTATATGCCATAGACTCTGAAAACATTAGGAGAAATATGGATGAAGCAATAATTACCTCTAAAATAGCCAAAGAAGAACTATGGCTCTCCACCACCAGTTCATATCCATGGTCTCTCATAGCTTCCTCCAAAGCCGGCAGAGTTCCTATAGGTCGCTCTCTGGCCGGCCTCGCTAGCAGACTCGTCAGGTTTGCTGAGTACATGTCACCAATGACGTAGGTGGCTCCAAGGGAGATCAGGACAGAGACCAGTCGCGCTTTGTGGGTGCTTGAAGGTTCTTTGCTGGATGCTGCAAGAGATGCAAAATGAAAATCTTACTTGTTTTCAGGGTTTCAATTCAATTAATTTTTTATTCAGGTATTACGTGCATAATTTGTTAGTAAAAAATATAGATAATCTGAAAACTACGTTAGTACAATTGACAATGAATAATAAATTTATTAAATTAATAGGGTCCAATGAATAATCAATAATAAAAACGAATAAAAATTAAAAGTTAAAACACTATTGCGCTATATAGTCGGGTGGGCTGGTGTACCGTCATCCAGTGCCTCATTATGCTGGAGATAATTTTTTTTAATTATTTAAGCGGTCTGTGAAATGTCTAGCAATATTTATTTATTATTTATATTATTTATTTGTTTTGCGTTAGGTGTGATGGCTCTGAAATGAGTTAATAGTCGCCAAGCTCGGCCCCAGGCTGCCTTCGTCAACAGGCTGTTCAAGTTTGCAGAGTACATGTCTCTGATACCATAGGTGATTCCTAGGAGTATCAGTAGTCAGAACCGGGACTAGATAAGCCGTGTAGGTGCTTAAAGGTCCCTACTGGTTGCTTATTACTTGGCTACATTAGGTACTCACACTGTCTCAAAAATAGCGTAGTAGTAAACCAGCAGCAAGTATTGAAAAGTCCGAGCTGATCTCGCTTAGTGTGCTGCCATAGAGACGGTGCTGCAATCACTATCCAGAGTGCGGGCCCTGTTATGAGCAGAGTTGCGAAAACTAGAGGCCAGACCTGAAAAAAAACAAGTTTAGACTTCTTGAAGGATTATAAGGCCTAGCGAAACGAGCTCCATTAAAAATGTGCAAATCGTTCGCTTAAACCATTCTAACATCGCTTAGTGTTTTCCTAATTCTTGATGTGCTTGTTTATAAAGATAAATAAAGAAGATATGTATCTGTAAATACACATTTTTTGCGGGCATTTTTTATGGGCACCCCGCAGATGTCTGCAGAAAGATAAAACTGAAGTTCCTCACCTCCCATCGAAAAGGTCTGATTATGGCCAGAGTCTCACTCAACTTGGCAGGCGCGTGCGTGAGAAATGCTCCAGAATCTGCGAGGGTTAGGAAGGAGAACTCCACAGCTTGCAGTCTTTCCCAGGTCATAGTGACGTCCCCAATGAAGAAATCGGCTTTCTGGAAGTAAAAGCTGGCTTTTCAGACTTCAAAACCAGTACTAATACACTCTGTTGTCATATCAGAGGCCTTAAACGGGCTTTACACTTTGCAATATTCATTCAGACTAAATGAAAAAGACTCTGAATTCAGGCAAGTGTAAAGTTACTTTATCAATTAGACACACTAATTTTACATCAAAGTCGACATGCTGAATTTAGCGCACTGAGGGTGACTTGCGCAACGATGCCTTAACGTATTAAGTGGCTAAATATGGTTTAGAGAATTGTCAAGTCATACAAATACGTTTAGACGCTAATTAAGGGATCGTTGTGTAAGCAGGGATAAATATTGCAAAAAGGACTTTACACACCCCGCTTTTGCTTATAAAAAAATAGTGAATCATGCAACTTACCCGCTTCCAAATTAGGCCAAGAGTTCCTTTGAAAGTCCCGTTTCCTAATATGCTCGAACCCTGACTCCGGTCTGGTGGGTCATAATATCTGTACCTATTTACAAAGAGCAACAATTCAAATAAAGTGTTTGATTTTTAGAAGTGTGTTTGTACAACTAGGTGGAAAAGTTAAGTATACTTATAATAAGTTTTAAGTTAAGTTCTCAAGGATGACTCCATTTCGTAGGAAATTATTTGATAGTAGGTATGTATTATTTATATTTAATTTATTTTTGAATTGTTCCTTCTGTGATATTAGAATAGGTTTATACATTTTTGTTTTTGTTATGATTTATTTAGGTAAGATGACAATGCCCTTTTACAGCAGCTACGATTTGACATTATAAAAAGCATATCTTGACATTCCTTAATCAATGACTAATGCAATTCAATATTTATAATTAATGTTACTTACTGACATACGCAGCAATTTAAAATTCAAAATAGGTATTATAATAAATTCTTTGACAATGCCTCTGTACAGCAGCTATAATCTTAAGTACCTACTGTCGTGATCTTTGATTATTTTACTGTAAAACGTTCTTTCTCGTAATGGCAACAAGACAGTTTAAGCCTTGTATTTTTATAAACTGGCAATAAAACGCGCTGGGGTGGGTCGAATGATTCATTTTCGCTTGACTTAAAAAGCCTCCACGAAGACGTCGCGATGAGCCGGCAGATCTTCGTTGGCGCTCGACAAGTTAACACGTTCTTAAAATAAGTAGGAACTGTATTAAATAAGTTAAAATTGTACCTGCATATTCTATCTTGCATTTTATACTTAATAAAGGAAAATTATTCCGAAGTTTATTTGTCTGTATCCTTCAATCTACAACAATTCAGAAGCGGGATGAACCAAGGTACGTAAATATTTTATACGTTAGAAGTACCCACTTATATAATTTTATTTAATGTTACATATTTACTAGAATTATTTTTAAATGAACATAGTGATCGGGATTGACTTTACGATTACGCTAACATTACTTTAAATATAGGTACTTACATTATTTTATTTTAGTTGAATGTTTGTTCGCATGGACCGGTCGGGATTAAACCGAGACTATCCGGCCATGCTTACTTATTTCAATTGGTAGAATGGTTGGTGCCTGTATTACGAAAAATTTTTACGCATCCATTTTGTGAAATGCTAGACTGATTTTGCTAGCACGGGCTGGTCTGAATCATTCCGAGACTATCCGGTCGTGCTGGCTTGGCATTCTTGTATTTCGATTTATTAGAATATTTTGTTATTATGTGGACGTGATCTGCATTGGAAATCTAGAAATATGGTAACTAGCACCGCTATCTATATTTGATCCGCAATATTGGATTGTCAAATTGTTTCGTTAGGGCAACTCCCTGATAGCGGTTTTCTAAACCAATTTGTGGGTAGCATTCATTCATCGAAACATTCAGTCGGTCGAGCGACTCTCTGATAATGTGAAAGATGATGTCACATGTCTAAATTCCATATGCATTTCAAATGTCTGTTTTTAACCAGAATGTTTTATTTAAAGTAATTACCAACAAAATTATTACTATTCAATTAATTTTTATCAAATATAATTTCTAGTAAATGTGTTTCGAATTAGACCATATCAGTAGACAATCATTTATTTATTCAGTATACTTAAGTTTTAATATATCAGTCGGCTCCGTATCCCATTAAAGTAAACCAAGTGCGTTCACTAGGTTAATTATGCTATAATGAATAAAGTGCGTTCAGTTTAGACACAAAATAGATAGGTACAGAAGTAAAGTTCGAGCCAATTTTGATTTTAATTACTCACATTCGCTAGAGCGTAGTCCTAGGATTACCACCTTCAATATTCTACAATTAAATACACAATAAATTTAGTAAGATCGTCTATTTGTCTCAAAAATACTTTTTTCGTAAATGCTCACAAGTAAATTTACCATCAGGTAACAAATTATGTCACACAAAACATGTTTTGCGTCTCGCCAAAGCGTCCGACTTGATTTGATCCGAGATCTCGTAGGCGCGTGTATGTGTGCGTGGACCTGTTATTGCTCGTTATACTAAGCTTAACTTCTGTAATTTTTAAAAAAGGATTTATTTATTTACCAAAACATGAGTAAAATTATGCAGGTGTTACAAAATTAAACAGTTTTACCATATTCAGTCATAGTGGCGTGCAAATTAATGTTATATAAAATTAAATATATATTTTAAAATATACTGTAGTTTAGGGGCTAGGTATGTCATCAAAGTGAACTAAGTGCGATCACTGGGTTAATTATTCTATAGCGAACCAAGTCTGTTCAGTTTGGTAGCTATGTACATATGTCACCACATAATAGTGAAACAAGTGTGTTCAGATTGGTAGCTATGTATGTCACCACATAATAGTGAAACAAGTGTGTTCAGATTGGTAGCTAAGTATGCCACCACATAATAGTGAAACAAGTGTGTTCAGATTGGTAGCTATGTATGCCACCACATAATAGAAAACCAAGTGCGTTTAACGTTAAACAGTTTAAGGGCTAATAATAATTATATGCCAACGTATCGAGTAGCCAGCGGGCTAAGTACCTATGCTATAATAAACAAATTAAAACGCTCTAATTACGTTAAGAGCCAAGTATTTTCAGTGGCTTAAATATGCAACAATAGAAGAATTGTCTTTATTTGCCAGTACGTTGATTGCATCATAATTACGAATTCTATGATTTTTGATTTGGAAATATTTTGTTCTAAATTTGATTTTCAATCATTCAATTAAATTATTTTTTATTACTTTGAAGAATAATAGGCATTAATAACTTACGAAAATGTACGAACATTATTAATACAAGAATCAAAACGTAAATAGGTAGGCCACAGGCGGCACGTCACATAATAAAAAAAAAAAGAATTGGAGCTTTATGCTATATAAATTTAGAATACCTCTTAGTATCATTCATCTATAACTGAATTTGCTCACACTATGTTTCTTTATCTTATTCCAAGGTCGTGAGCTTCGAAATTCAAGATGTCCAGACGCTACGTCTCGAAACGGAGACAACTGGCGCGCTCGTAAGAAAATGGTGTGCAGTGGAGCCCTACCTCGTCGTCTCTACATCACGTGGCTAAGGGAGGAGAAAACTAAATGAGAACGCCTTACTTGCTGACAAGGTACTGCATCTTGTAGATTCGCTATGTTGTCTAGATGAACAGGAATCTCACCGATTGACTAACAATGTCGTTTCTGAATTTGGTCCTACCAGCAAGTCTTAAATTATAGAAAGTTGGATCAGAAAAGTCGACGAGTGTGCCGTCTTAATTATTTAAATGGAACGAGAAGCAAACCATATCTTTTGCTTTCCAGAAACTGACTCTGCAGGCCTTGCAAACAAAACAAAATCGAGGCTATTCCATCAGTAGTATTCGGTGGGGTTGACTGACAGTCAAATTAACAGAAAGCATATTTTCCAAATAAGCAAAACTATGGTCGGCTTCTCGGAGAAATGTTAGGTTATACCTAACATATTTTAGGATTATTATTTTTATTACTTATTTTATTTTATTAATATTTTAGGTTAGAATTTGAATGAATATTTTTAATGAAGAGATTAGACTTATGAATATAATAGATTAGAATCATTCATTATCATAAAAGAAAGTACATTAGTAAAAATACATTTAATTCATTTAACATTTAACAAAAGTTAAGCGCTATAATGCTATGACCTGCCAGTAGTAAAATACAATATGTATTTGGATAAAATATTTCTCTATCAAATATAAAGTTTAAGTTGTGCTGCATAGTTTATTTATTTTAATCGCGTTGTTACTTGTGATTCATTATCAGTTAAAGTTTAATCAGATTTGAATATCGCTGTCAGTCACTGTCGAAATGACTGGAGTCTATATCTAAAAATTCATTGAGAATGGAGTTTTATCCAAAAGAGATATAACCAGAATATTAGCCATAAATATTAAGAGATAGAAATATTGTCGTTATGTATTAGTTTAATCTTAAGCGAGAGTTTAGAATAGAATAGAACAATTGTTTATTTTAGTTTGTTATATAACTCTTTGCAATAATTGTTGGACATCGTTTTGATAAATTTAAGTCTGTGCAAATCTGTTTCTAACTGTGTGTTGATCCTTACACTTTACTTGCTATTGTCGCAGTTCATTTTAGAGTCGCATATTATTTCCTACTTAAATTTCTAATTTCAGAGATGTGCACTGATGAGGTTATTATTTTAAAGATTTTAAAATATTGTCTACGCGAGTGCCTATAATTTGCTTGCATCAGTACACGTATAGCTCTTTTCTTCATTCGTAGTATTCTTTTGAAATCGATTGATTGTCGCCACAGCAGTATACTATTATGAGATCATAACGATTATATGCATATTAAACTTCACTTGTAGATATTGGTGATGTCATAGGCTCGATTTGATTTACAGCAAACATTCCAAATTTCATTTTTTTTATTCATATTATGCCAATATGCTGATGCCATGTCAAGGCTGGGTCATAGTATAAACCCAGTAGTTTATCAATGGAAGAGCTAGTTAGCGTCTTTTCACTTGTTCTTCCTTGCAAATAAGTAAAAATACAAATAATTTACTTTCCCAAACATGAACTACTTATTACTACTACATATTTAGTTACTTAGTCGTTCAGGCACCACAACCATACAAAAAAAATGTATTGGCATGGTCCTTGACGGGTTTAACCTTACACCTACACCTGCCTACGGTTATGCATAATACTAAGTTCTTGTTAAACAGTATTGTGAGTCATACGTATTCAATGGAATTTGTGCAGGTAGTTTGATGACAAGTAGTTGAATGGGATTCATCCTACCCGCCGAACTAGTTGAAAACTGTATCTTGGCGAGTAGTTTATGTCGTTTTAGCCACACTATTCTAGCTACCGTTGCACTCTCGCGCTCCGCGTAGTAGAGGTGGGGTAGGCAGACAAATTATTACAATTGTGGATTGATTCTAGTTTCGAAATTCTAATGTGGAAGCGACCGGAAACTTGGACAATAATGAAGGTAAGGGAAAGTAAGTTATTTATTATGAAGCATGATTCTATATTTGCAGAAAAGGTTAGAGGTATTTAGTAGATATCATAATTATCTATATTATTCCTATCATGTTCGCTAGTTTCATTAATGAGTCAGATGAAATACATTGAAATTGAAATTCTGGTCTCTGGTGTTTAATGTAACAATACATAACAAACAATGCTTTAAATAGAAGTGGAATTGTTAGAAAAAAATTCACGGGGTGACAATAAGTTTGTACAAAATAAGAAGCGTATAACACCAAGCCATCTCTAGCGAACATAACTATAGCTTTTAGCGATACTATCCATTGTACTAAATCTATTTCTAAGAAATTATGTTCCAAAATTTATTTTGGTTTCCAATAGAGTAATATAACCTAATACCTAGTTACATTTGTATAGGGGTTTAAATTTCAGGTAAAACTTTATCGTAGCAGCTTATTTTCGTACGTAACTGGCTTACTAGGACTTGTGGCTAATCATAATCATTTATTTGGTAAGAATATTACACGTCATAATTTATAATGGTACCGCGTATCGGTAATTCGGTACACACTGTACATACTGAATATATTTCTTACAATATTGAGTATAAACAAAAAAATAAATATTAAATAGTATGTGATGTTTCATAAATGCTAGTTGTATATATTATAGTCTAAAATGTATAGAATGATTGTATAGAGATAAATTAATTTTATTGCTCGCTGCAATACTGTAAAATAATTGTCTAAATTAACCAGACCGATAAATAGATAAAATACCGAATGTACTAGGTTCTAAACCGTTTTTACAGCCGACACAATGAGATATTGGAATAATATAACTTCTCCAATGCTAAATGCACACTAAGTTCCGATCCTTTTTCTAGTTGGAGTGGTGTCAGACCGTAAAAACGAAGTCCCATTGTGGGTGGTAATATAAAAAAAAACAACTTGTTATTTAGGTAGAATACACAACATGTTGTCTGGCAGAATGTCGTGATCATATATTTCTATAATGTTATTTTATAACTATTATTTACTTAGTTTTGCAAATATTATTGTTACCATTTTAAGAAAAACCATTAAAGCCAACAAGCCAATGTATTCCTAAATTAATGTTATGATTTGTTTAATATTTTATTTGTGTCAATAATACTAAAAAGGAAAAATGTTTATTTTGTTACATGAGATGAAAAAAAAAATGTTTTTGTTAAATTAGGTAGCGTTTGAAATAGAACAAGTTAATTAGATTATTTGTTAAGTAAGGATGCAATATTTTGTAAAGCAGATATTACTATTAGTTAATAAGGTTATTTACATGGATAAATAATGATGTTTGTAAAATAATAGAATATCAAGTTTTTGATATTTTTATTTAAAGTAAGTATGTACGATCATTATCTGCTGTCAGATTTCGTACGCCGGGAGATCGTACGATGTCGGACGGCCGAATGTCGTGATCTTTGATTATTTACTGTAAACGTTCTTTCTCGTAATGGCAACAAGACAGTAAATGACAGAAAGACAGAAAAATACAAGGCTTAAGCCTTGTATTTTTATAAACTGGCAATAAAACGCGCTGGGGTGGGTCGAATGATTCATTTTCGCTTGACTTAAGAAGCCTCCACGAAGACGTCGCGAAGAGCCGGCAGATCTTCGTTGGTGCTCGACAAGTTAACACGTTCTTAAAATAAGTAGGAACTGTATTAAATAAGTTAAAATTGTACCTGCATATTTTATCTTGCATTTTATACTTAATAAAGGAAAAGTATTCCGAAGTTTATTTGTCTGTCTCCTTCAATCTACAACTCTACATACTTAATAATCAGTATTTATATGCTTGAATGTAAATGTATATGAAATGCTTGTCTGTTTCTGGCACCTCCAAAATAATGGTGCAATGAGCTACTTAGATAAAGACCTGTAATTGTGTAAGTACTATTATTGTCGTAGCCAAGTGTTCCATTGTGTCCCTACGGTTTGAATAAATGAGTATGAGTAAGTATACATTGTGTGGTTTCAAATATTTTTAACAAATCTTAATAGTTAAAATAAAATGTTTTGAACATTTTGAAATGAAATTAAATTTGTTTGCTAGAAGTATGGTACTTAAGTTGTTCTGATAGTAAGTATATTCTTGATGTAAGTGCTATATGTACCTGAAGTTAAGCTTGTGTGCCATCAGCGAGAGCAGCTTATCATCACGACCTCCTGTGACTTTGATAGACGAATCATTTTTGAACTTCACGAAGTGCCACGGAGGTGCCTTGAGGATAAAAAATAAGTATAATCAAATAAATAAAGAAATAATTCCTAGCACGAGACTGAGAGATGGAGGATCGTGGTGGATGGCACAAACTTGGGGAGGCCAATACCCAACAATGGGTGAAGTCAGGCTGTGGATGATGAAGAGACTGAGAAAGAGAATCGATATTGTTTGCCAATAACCATCCACTCGCAAAGACTTAGTTTACCCGTGATCATGGCTCATGCAAGTGCTTCGAAATATCAGGATACTCAAAAACTCAAAGGTCATTTGTAAATATAAGTAGAAAAAGTCATGTTTTTACATCCTGCAGACTGACCATGGCGATTTTATGTCTTCTCTTTTGGGAATACATTAACAATGCTTGGTTTACTCGACATATCAAGCAGTAAACATTACGAGGATGGCTAACTGAAAATACACTAATAAATGGTCATAGGGAGCTGGGGCATTAGTGAATATGTGTTGACATAACCTATGTCTATCACAGAGGGCTGCCTAACAATACACACCTTGCTTTTAAACCCATCATACAAACTCTTTAAATAAAACCATGTAGAACTCACGGAAGTACAACCATACATATTTCTCCCGCGAAGCAGCATTGCTGTGTTTCGGTTTGAAGGGTATGATTGTCGGCTTTACACCTGTATGCCTCAAGTTGACGCAGGGTACGTTTCTAAGGTGCGTAACCAACGAGGCAATACTTTATTATAGGCAATGGTTAACATCAGGTGAACCAACTGCTTATTTAATCTCCAGGCCATATAAAACTCACATGAAGTACAGGAACCTCGAAGACCCTACCACGGAAGTCGCTGTACACCATATCGGCGGAGGGCAGCACTGGTGATTTGTATAGGCTGCCTGACCACCAGTTCACAAGAGAGAGGTGGTGGGGCCTGTCCGGTGTAGCCTGATTATAGTATATGCGGAATCTGATGACAAAACGAGTGGTTTTCAATTTAAATAGCTTTATTTCTGAAACACAGGTTATTACAGATGTTATAATATATGATTTAAATGTTAGATTCGCTGTGATCTGCACTAGGCGTATCAATACAGTAAAAGAACTGGGGCTCAATTCTGCTAATCCAGTCGCTTTACTATGACAATGGTATCGTTGAAAATTGGCCACTATACAGATTGTTTTTTTAACTGTAACAGTACGGCTTCACCCATAACCAGAGGAGATACAGGTGCAGTTTTTTTTAAAACATCAGCTCTTTTTCGAAGAAAAACATTTCGGCACAAAAATTTTTTGGTCAAGTGTGAGTAGTGCCTTAAAATGAATCAAGGTGGTAAAATTTTTTTTGATGCCGTTCGTTGCAGTCCTTTGTAAGGATCATTTTATTGTATTGGATGAAAAAAAATCTGAAAAGCGGAAGTTAGTCAAATTTGATAAAAAGTATTCTCATACAACAGGACAAACAAAATTTCTTCTACAAACATTTTATTAGATTCTAATTGCACATTAAAGAAGTGTAGAACTACTACTACTACTGTAACGATTAAGAAGTTTAGAAATTCCATGCTCTCATGAGCAATTCAAAAACATTTCGTAATTCAGAACAATTTTGAATTTCAAACATGGTTCTTGCACCTGTCGGACTTTTATATCAGTCATTGCATCATCTTATTTGTCCTATCATGGCATTGTCAAATACGCAAAAAGTAGACTTAATTGAAGCATACTTCCTCAATCGCGGTCTGGGTAGCGTCCCTGATACCACTTCAGCGCATTAGTTGGGCTTCGTCGGTTAAGGAAGTATGCTTCAATATACAGATATCTTTTGGTATTCTACTAACACAATCTTTTGTCAAATACCGCTCGTTTCTTAGTCAATACCATTAAAATATGTTTGTCTGTCTGTTTCTTACGTAATGGCTGGAACGATTTTGATAAAATTTGGTATATGTAGATTGTCAAATGTGGAGTTCCACAGGGATCGATTCTAGGCCCACTTTTCTTCTTGTTATACATAAACGATATAAGCGTCAGCGTTGAAAATGACGTGGACCTCTACATGTTCGCAGATGACATATCTCTCCTTATTCATGCCAACAAAAAAGACAACATTATTATAAAAATAAATCGTCCAACAAACGATAAAACCGCATGGTTCGACTGTAATAATCTACAACATAACATTGGTAAAACTTATTTAGTGGACTTCTCTCTAAACATAAATAACTACACTCTACCTGACGCAGACGGCAATGTCCTATTAATCAAGCCAACTGAATGTATTACTTTTCTAGGATTAAAACTAGACAATAAATTGAAGTGGAACAAACATATCGATACACTGGCGGGTAGATTAAGCTCGGCGTGCTATGCTATCAAAAAGATAAAAGAGTTGTGTGAGTCCTAAATGTTATACAAATCATGCGTTAGTTCACCTAGCGTTTACGTGTTAAATTATATTGATGTTTAAACTTACTAAACAAAAGGCAGAAAATTGTGTATTTTCCTTGGCACCCATGAAATATGTTTCAGCCAAGTCTCAATCGGCGTCCGGCCCAATCGAATTACAAGGTACGTGCCCGCTGCACGCCTTATTCTGTAAGCTGACCTATTCCGAAACAGATTGATATCTAATTGAATGAGGGCTTATCATTTTCGATAAAAAATAATAAAAACAAGTTCCAAATAGCGCAATAGATGGCGATGGCTGGATATACTTACGCAATAAATATGGTGCCAAACTCGCAAAGTGAAAATCAAAATTTGTCTAAAACAATCTCACTTCGTCAGATAAACAAACAAAAACATATGTTTTTTTATTTCAAGTTACTCGGAAAATAACGTTTACAGGCAATTGACATTGACAATACAGTTTCCTTTCTTAATCAGAGCATGAAAGAGCAACGCTTTTAGTGATAAGACCGGCTATTGTATTGTATTTATTTATTTCAGATAATCATAATCCATAACCATAATCACAATAAATGATATCAAACTAAATCAAATCAAATTAAACCAAATCAAATTAAATTATCTACAATCAAACAAATTAAATGAATATTTTATAAATAATAAAAATAATACAAGTTAAAATTATGTATCGGTGTACGCACATGCTGGAGCAACACACATGATGAAGTGTGTCCATATAGAGGACACAACGCCCTGCCACAGTTTGTAGGATGGTGTTGAGGCTGACTCACAACCTGCTCATCAAAGATGTTGTCTTTTCCGAATGATGGCATGAAAGTCATCAGCTTGATACTGAGCAAACATCTCTGAGGCACTAGGGAGCCTCAACATCATCCTAAAGGTATAGTAACGTTATTTATGGTTTATTTTCTTTGTTACTGTATTTTTTTTTTATTTTTTTATATTTATAGGCTTGCGTTTGACCACGTCACACCACACCACCTTGTTTGGTGTGCAATAAAGAGTATTTCATTCATTCATTCATTCAACGCCATCTGTTAGCAGCTATAAAACATGGCGATGGTTTTATACGAGTAAGTCATTTTTTGAGCAAAAAGCACAGTGTAAAACCAGCAAATATGTAGCTTGAGTCATTGATATCCGATCAAATCAATAATGCTGCACATTTATCGCACTGCTATATAGCCCTAAATAATGAATATAGTAATCAGTTAACTCATACAGTAATTAGTTATTTGTTTTTTTTAATATCGTTATCATCATCATGGGTAGAAATTTAAGAAACTAACAGAATAAGACCGCGGACCGTCCGTCTTCGTTCCCGTCCAGCTATTGAACTTCATCGGGGGAGGGGCGGAAGGGGGAGGAATGTAATTTTTAGAACAACCCTAAGGCGATTGGCGTCGGTGAACAATCAGCCACTGTTGCTTGTACCGTCACGGGAATATAGCATCTGTTCTAATCATTTTTAAGGATTCCGTACTTAAAGGATAAAACGGGACCCTATTACTAAGACTCTGCTGTCTGTCTGTCTGGCCGTCTCTCATCGGGATGTATCTCATGAGCTGTGATAGTTAGACGGTTGAAATTTTCACAGATGATGTATTTCTGTTGCCGCTATAGCAACGAATACTAAAAACAGAATAAAACTAATATTTAAGGGTGCTCCCATACAACAAACATGATTTTTTTTGCTCGTTTTTGCTTGATATTGATAACGGCAATAGGTAAACGCTTGAAATATTCACAGAATATTTATTTATATTTATTAATATTATTGTTTAATTTTTTCTCGGTCTTAATAACGATAACTGGTAAAAGATTGAAATATTTACAAAATATTAAATATTTACATGACTTAAATACAGAAGAAACAGATGAATCATCTAAAGACCGTTACAAACTATCTATAGATAGCTCAACTGCTCCAGATCACTAGCATGCGGAAATATCCTCAAGACTGACTGCATTGCCCCGCTGAATTGCAATGCTTATGCGTTGACAAAGATAAGCGCCAGCTCTCGGATCACACGTCGCTTTGACCAGACGCCCAGAAAGAATTTTGAAACCGCGATGGGCCCCGGTACCTTATGGACCCATGGTCTCGACCCCAAATGGCTCAAATACGTAAGCTCTGTCGAGACTTCCATATTTGCGCCGCTTGAGATCTTCGGCTGAATTTGCCGCCGCACCGGCCCCAACTGCTGTACCAGACAGATGAGATGGCGCAAGGGTATCGACGTACGTGGCGTGCCACACCAAAGGCCTACCCTTCTCCCAAGGTACAAGAGTCATATCGTCAGGTCGCTTACCATCGTCACGTAACAGACCGTTCGGTTCGAGAACGGCTAAAACGTTGACGTTGCAAAAAGCCCTGTGGATAATATCATTAAGGATGAATGAATGAATGAAAACACTTTATTGTACACAATGTAAACAAAAAAAATACTAACAAAATAGAAAATACAAAGCAAATAGTACAATGGGCGGTCTTATCGCTTGGAAGCGATCTCTTCCAGATAACCTTTGGATGGATAGACCTTTTTATAAATATTAAACGTGGTGTGATCACTAGAAAGCACTAAATATACAACATTATTAGGATTACAACAGTAATGATTAAAAGTTTTAAGGGCGGTCTTATCGCTTGGAAGCGATCTCTTCCAGATAACCTTTGGATGGATAGACCTTTTTATAAATATTAAACGTGGTGTGACCACTAGAAAGCACTAAATATACAACATTATTAGGATTACAACAGTAATGATTAAAAGTTTTGTGGTTAAAAAAAAAGTTTTGAAGTAATATTGCTACAAGCTTGAAACAAAACGATTCTAAAACATGATGGTTTTCTAAAAGCTTGTGGTCGGTACCCTGATTCTCAATTTTTTTGTAATTGCCTAATTCTGTGAAGATTGTTTATTTTTGAGCTTGTTTGTTCATTGATATGTGCCCAATCCAAAAGAAGTTACATCGTTCGACGAGACTTTGAAAAAAAAATGTCTGATCGAGGACTTATGCCAAAAGTTTTCAAATCCTTTTCATGAATTATATTTATTTTATTCCTTTGTTTGTTAGTTCTTACATGAAATTGGTGTTTTTAGGGTTCCGTACCCAAAGGGTAAAACTCAGATGATGTATTTCTGTTGCCGCTATAACAACAAATACTAAAACAGAATGAAATAAATATTTAAAGGGAGCTCCCATACAACAAACGTGATTTTTTGCTCGTTTTTGTTCAATATTGATAACGGCAACAGGTAGACGCTTGAAATATTCACAGAATAATATGCACTTTAAAAATAAATAACGTGATTTTTTATGCTCGTTTCTATACCTATTACTCGTGCGCGATAACTTGGGACCTGCTAGGAATGCGACTCCCCGACCGCTTCCCCTGCACTTCCCCGATGGCGCCCGTATTGTACCGTTCGCATCACTATTTTTTACTAGGGTTTTTAGTCTCGTACTGGCCTACGTCACGTAACGACGCGCTCTGGAATTCCTTTAGTTTTTGTTTGTGTTATTGTTTTGTTGTTGTAGTTTTTGTTGTTATAGTTTGTGTCATTGTTTTGTTGTTGTAGTTTTTGTTGTTATAGTAAATGTTGTAAATTTATCGGATACCTCTTCATCAAGTGATTATAGTGAGACTGAGGATGAAGAACAACCTCTAGAAGGCATAAATCCACTAAGTAGTGACGAAGATGAGATAATGTAAATAATAGATAAAATAAATGTATAAACTTAAACATTGTATTTTTATTTTATTCAAATACAGTAAAAAAGATTAGATAAAAAGCAGCGTCCTCCCTGAGTAACATAATAAATTAGGTTAAAAAAAAAACAAAGACGAAGCCGCGGGCGGCTGCTTGTTATGTTCGCTTTTTTGCGGGAGGTACAAACACGCCAATATGACGTCACCGCGCTAAGGTCCCAACTTATCGCGCACGGGTAATACATAATGTTACGGAACCCTCCGTGCGCGAGTCTGACTTTATTTTCTGTTTTGTTTAACATTCTATACAAACATTCATTAAAAACTTAAAATAGAGCCTAGTGGGCTTTAGATTTATTTATTAATTATAACCATGACTATATTTTATATTGAAATTGACTATATTATTATATTTTGACAAAACATGACATATCTACCATGACACATAATATTCTCACTTGACAACACAATACTCTCAAGGTCTAGTGGCTAAATGGAGATAATGCTGAGTCGAGTCCTATTTACTGCTGTACCACACAGTATCTACCAAGTTCTCCTTTTTTTTGTTTATGTTTTACGTTTATACTATTTAATTGTTTAATTGTTTAATTTTTTTTTGTATTTCCTGTCTTAAAATGTAACTGTATTGTATATTGTGTGCTAATGTAGTAAATTATTGTCTATGTCTATGTCTTAAACTGGCTACCAATTGTAAAAAATCATTCGCGCGAATATCGTACGAGAGAAAGAGAAAGCTATAAATATGTAGCCTAAGTGAACCACAGCATAACTACGTTTTGCCTTGATTGTGCCTTGGCAGTTTTCAAAGAGATATTTTTCTTACTGCGCGAATTTTCTCTAATCATGTTTCAAGTACTCTGGAGGAACTGGTAAAAGTCTATAGTTTCCAGTATTCAGGGTTTGTGTAAAAATTATGACCACATAAATGCAAACTAATTTGCAGCTGCTACTGCTTATTCAAACATATACTCATTTGCAGCTACATTAGTTTTGTTAAAGATATTCTATTTTTATTTGTACAATTTATGCTCACGTTTGAAAATCTCGCCTGATGGCGCGCGATGATGCAGTCTATGATGGATCACGCTTATCTAGAAGAAGCCTGTTCACTCGTGACTTGAATGCACCCAGGTTGTAGTTATCAGGAAACATAGACTCAGGCAAGGCGTTCCACTCTTTGACGGTGCGCATAATAAAGGTTGAAAGAAATCGCTTTTCAGCGATAAGGCCGCCTATTGTACACACGGATACACATCAAGCTATAAATTTCCAGTATAAGCTGACCTCGCATTGTGCAGGCTTTTCGTAGAATGAGAGGTCAGATTATACTGAATTGTATAGCTTGATGTGTTTGCCTATACTTGTTGCTTTGTGAATTTTATTTTTATGGTTGTTTCTTTTTTGGTGTTTTCATACATTCAAAAGCGGAAGAAAACTGCTTTCTGCTTATAGGAAGAATTTCTCCCATATAGCGGTAGCGCATCGCAGAGCGTCTGGTATCCGATAATAGAATGGGGATGGCGGAATCAAGTTGAAAGTTGACTATTGACACATGATTACTGTCTCAGGGTGACGGATGTAATAGTTACACGTTATAATAACACTAACAATTTGTTTGTTCGTTTATTAATATAAGCAAAAAAAGGGAAGAGGTTATTTAGATGAGCATAATAAATAAATTTGTGAAATGTTTACTATACAAATGTGAAACTTATTTTTGCATTAAAAAAAACACTTTCTTAAACTTATGTTTTGCTATTGCATAATGCTTGCCATCTAACCACATATATTGTATTGGTGATGTCTCGAGATATCTCTTGTTGTCCCTTTCTAACTCCAAACCAGCAGCCATTTCCGAAAGAGATATCAAATCCTTTATTTTTGGATGTCGATTGCAATAGTGAGCAGTAAGTTTTATATCGAATTAATCGCTACTACCTAAACTAAGCTGATTTTCTTTAAAATTTGATATTGTAACTAGTAGTTTTTTTTGAGAAGTCTTTTTTATGTTTTGAGAAACCGTCACTTGAATATCGTCAGTATATTACCAAACAGCCTGTATAAAACAAAGTCGGGTTAGTGACACCATTTATAACTCAAGAACGGCTGGACCGAGTTTGATGATCTTTGATTTGTTGGATTTGTTTCTGCCCCGAATTATGAAATATCGGAAAAATTCACGCTAATATAAATCTATAATATAAAAATGAATCGCAAAATGTGTTGGTAAGCGCATAACTCAACAACGCCTGGACCAATTTGGCCAATTCTTTTTTTGTTGTATTTCTTATTATCAGGAGAAGGTTCTTATGAAAGAAAAAATTAGGATATTGCGCGCAAAATTAGAAAATTTAAGAATACTTAACCACCATATGAAATTATTCCTTAGCGCTTTTATAATGTAATCTTATGACGTTTGACATATAATTGTCAGAATGCGTGCTGCAAATATCGTCAAAGAGGATGTAAAAAAATGAATATCGTTTGAAACAGATGCTTCAGTAGGAGTTATCTCGAGATATATTATCTATATATATAAAAAAATAATTGCTGTTCGTTAGTCTCGCTAAAACTCGAGAACGGGTGGAGCGATTTGGCTAATTATGGTATTGAATTATTTGTGGAAGTCATTCATTTTCTCATACATAATGATAGCCGGGGACAACAATTGACAATTCTACCAGGTTGACTTATATTGACAGCCCGCGTTATACCTATGCATGTCAAGCCGATACGAAGTTCGACGGGACCACTAGTAATGAATAAAAATCATTTTTTCATACATAGATGCAGCTATTAATGGTCGATTGACAATTCTACTGGTGACGTACATTGACAGCCCGCGTCATAATTGTGCATATCAAGGCGGTACGAAGTACAACAGGTCAGCTAGTGTAATATGAACCCGTGTTAAACCGTGTATGTTTGTAGTAATTATTCGGTTTCAAAACTTCTATGCACCAGTGCAGGTAGCGGTAGGGATTTTGAGATTACACCGTTATATAATAACCGATTAAAACAGTTATTTAACGCGTATGTACCGTTATTTGGATATGCTATTATTATTGACAAACCATGCATATTGTTACGAGCTGAGGGTTCGGGATAAAATATTGAATATCAGTCTAATCAAAATAACACTTTTATTCAACACTGAAATGATAAATATACGATCTTAATCACAAGGATTCACAACACACTAAATCACACCACTAAAAGTCACCGAAATGTTCGCACGTATCGCCAAATCAAGACTGACTCCTTCGGGCGTCTTTACGCACTATTTATACCGCGCCAGTACATCTTTCTCGAAGTTTCGCGATGTTTCCACTGGCGACTAGAAACGTGTGGGTATTTCTGCCGACTACTATTTTTTATTCTGTGCAACTGTAGGTAAAAACGTAGCATGTGGGTATATTACCCACCAAGTATTACCTATTCTGTGACACAGTAGGTGTAACTCCGAGAAGCCGACTATCACTTTACTATTACTTATTCTGTAACTTCCTCGGCGTAACAGTATTAAGCCTCAGGCGGAATTGTTAATCATAAATGCGTTTATAAAATGGGATGCGCTAAAGCTGTCTATAGTCATTCAGCTGACTAGGGCTTCGACTGCCAATAACTCGATTATTGAAGAGTACTCCAATAATTCATTACTCATTATTTGTAAAGACCGGTGCAGATGTGTGAGCGTGGCGTGGACGTACACACGGCTACACATAAAGCTATATATTTCCAGTATAAGCTGACCTCTCATTCTACGAAAAGCCTACACAATGCGAGGTCAGTTTATACTGGAAATGTATAGCTTGATGCGTAGCCGTGTGTACACGTCACGTGTGCGTAGCAGCAGGTTTTCTTCAAATGCTTATTTTATGAGGTATTTAGTTAGAGCTCCAAGGGTTTCCTCACTACCCAAGCCTCAAATTGCAGTAACCAGACTCATTGGTGATGACTCCCTAGTGGAAGCCAATTTACAAAGTCTAGAGCACAGGCGCCGGTTGTGAAGTAAAACTTCTTTACGCATGCTTGACTTGGGGAGTAAGCTGGTAAATGCGTTACCAAAAGTGCGACCGGAAGTTGAGAGGGATAAGTTTGTGAAGATAGAAAGAGAAAGAGAGAGTTACGTTTCGTATATTTTTAAACGTTAATGTGCGAGTGCTGTTGCGTTTGTCCAGAATGAACATAGACTGATCGACCTACAGACGTGTGGACAATTTTGTAATTGAACAATTTTATTGAATTTTTTGAAAAAGAAGTTTTACTTCAGTCGTGTGGTCGTGATTTCGAGCACACTCGTTTTTTTACAAGTTTTATTTTGATGAATGTGGGCAAGATCTTCATGACCTTATCCATCTTTCCCCCTTCCACCACCGGACAAGCAGACGTACCGAGAAGTACTACCCATACATAGTCGGCATACCACCTTGCCGTACCAAACGATTTCCTTCAACTTTTCTTGTTAGCACAAGTATGAAGTGGAACTCACTTCCGGCGCATGTTTTTCCAAACTAGTATAATCTTGGAGTCTTCAAATCCAGAGAGAATAGATTCTTTCTAGGCAAGCGTGCTCCATCTTCAATCACACCATCACTTACCACTAGATGAGGTAGTGGTCAAGCGCTTGGCTATCATCATAACCCCCCCCCCCACCCCTCGCCGTTGTAAAAAAAATCGGGGGTTCATGTTATGCATACGCGGCATGTATCAAAGCCTTAATTATTCCTCATCGGCTGCACCATGGTAAAGTGCACGTTAATATTGATATATTATTGTTGAGTATTATTTATTTTCAGTCTGTTCACACTGATTGCGACTTGATTTATTATGTTGGTGAATAATGCTATGAAGGTCTTTATTAATCATGTATTACAAATTACAATATTAAGTCCTTACATATGAAATTGTCGTTTTGTACGGGAGGAATATAAAGTCCAATTTTTTGTTTGTAAATATATTCAACTAATCAAAGTATGCACCGTTGTTATCCATGCACTTTTGCCATCTCATAGGTAGTTCATTGATCCCTGTACTAAAAAAACCATGGGGGCGGGAATCAATAAACTCTTTGAAGACGGTTTGACTGCCGCATCGGTGTTAAATTTTTTCCTTGTAAGAAGTTGTCCAAATTCCGGAAAAAATGGTAATCTGTTGGAGCAAGGTCCGGGGAGTATGGTGGATGTCGCAGACAAACCAATTGTAGCTCATCTAACTTCGTGGTTGTTTGTTGTGCAGTGTGTGGTCTTGCATTGTCGTGAAGCAGCAGGGCCTAGAGCGATTGACCAATCTCGGTCGTTTAGCAGCTAGTTCTTCCTTCGTGGTTTGCAGTTGCTGACAATAGATATCTGCCGTAATCGTTTGGCTAGATTTTAAAAAGCTGTAGTGAACGACACCGGCGCTAGTCCAGTACTCACAAGTAACTTTCTGAGTCAGTTTTCGTTTAGGGCAGAATTTGGCTGGGTCTCCAGGGTTTAGCCATGGCGACGAGCGCTTCCGATTTTCGTACAGTATCCACTTTTCATCACAAGTAATGATTCTATTTAAAATACCTTCATTATTGTGTCGGTTGAGCAAAGTAACACAGCAGTCGACGCGAGTTTGCAAGTTCGGTTCACTCAATTCATGAGGTACCCATCGTTGAAGTTTTTTTTACTTTCCCGATTTGCTTCAAGTAGATTAATACAGTTTTATCACTTACCCCGAAGTCTGAAGTGCTTTGTGATGGATCCGTTTCCACAATAGCCTTTAATTCTTCATTTCCACTTTGGTCTCTGGCCGTCCACGGGGTTGGTTCCAGAACGAAAACGTTGAAACCAAAAACGTACCGTGCTTTCTTTCGCGATACCAGCGCCGTACACATCATTAATTCTTCGAGCTGTTTCTGCAGCACTGGTGCCATGGTAGAATTCGTACTCGTAAATATAAATAATATCATATCATAGTAATATAAATATATAATCTAATTCATGTTTTCCATTGTGCGGTAATAAGCGACGCCAAAGAAAAAAATAACGAGCAAAAAACAAATGAGTGACTGTTTTGAAAACTCAAATGCATTAGCTAAATGAATTTATACATTTGAATTTGGAACTCTTAACTAAAGAGGAGATATATCAGAACAAAGTGGTTAGTACGACAAAACGCTAATTTCATATGTAAGGACCTAATATAATATAAGCTTCGCACTCGTGATTTGTCAAAAACATTACCCTCCTTCTGTGCATTTGAGTAAAAGGAAGCTTAAGTATCAGTTCTGGGCATAATCTATCTATATATTAAAAATAGAAATCGGCTCAGCCGTTTAGATGTGAACACGTAACAAACAGGACTGACCGTACTGGCTACGAAACACTGTGCGTGGTCCGACACGCGATTGTCCAATTATAGTTTTTACTTTCAGGTCTTTGCCCTGCCGTGAATCTACAAGCTGTAATTAAGAGATAAAAAATGCTTTGCAATCTTTGGAAAATAAAGATAAAATTCAACAAAAAAAAGGAAAATCAGCAAAAATATCCTGTCCTCTAGTAAAAAATATAAATTCAAATCAGCAGTTTCTTGGCCCGTGTTACCTTAGACGTGTAACTTAAAGGTACTTTTTTAAGTTGTTTACCTTTTTGCGTACGTACAGCTAATTGTATGTTTAGTGAAAATATCGTTATAAGCCTCATCCTTAGCTATATTTAAATCTAGGGTAAAAAGCTTATATCTATCAGATACATCACAGTATCGCACATAAATTAATGAATACTTATCGCATTTAACTAATGTAAGTATGTATTATAAATATTTTGTATATCATAATATTATATATTATATAATTATATATATTATATATTTAGGTATGTAATTTAATACTTTATTAATGTCTATTTGTATTTTATTTAGGTATTAGTTGCACTCCCTTCATCCATATCTTAAGTGCACCCTTGACCATATCTTTGACATTACTAAATCCTCTCCATCCAAAGTTTGTCTGGAAGAAATCGCTTCAAAGCAATAAGACCGCCCATTGTACTATTTGCTTTGTGTCTTTTATATTGTCTGTAATTTCTATTTTTTTTAATGTGTTCAATAAAGTGTGTTTCATTCATTCATTCATCGTTATTTAAAAAGTTGTAGAACTAACATGTTCGTGTTAGTGAGAACAATGACCTCCTATTGCGTTGATATAACTACATATGAACTGTATCCTTATAGGTGATAGTTGCTTCTGTATACCACAACACTCCTAACAGACGGGGGTCATAAAACGCGGGAGAAGCGACGATAATATTGCTGTCTAACTTCTTGCAGCCCTTACGGGAGCCATTAGTGCTGTGCCATACCCATCGATAGCTATCGATAGTGCTTACGCCTCTGCACAACCTAGAGCCTTTTGTTTTATGAACCCGTCTGCCACGAGCGTTGGCATATACCAGTACTTCTTACACGCTTTCCCTAGGGTTGGTGATGACAGCTATCCGCATAGCCTCCGCCATTGTCAGCCTGAACTTATCACTCACATCTCCGTACGGCCAGTAGAAGATGTATAAAATCGTACGGTGAATCAGGTTGTTTTCAGTCATCTGTTTGAGAAAACAATCATTTAAACAAGCAATTGCTTACATAATTAAAATATACAAAATAAACATTTAAATCATCTCAAGGCCGTTCAAACGATCTATCGATAGCTCAACTGCTCCAGAATGCTCGCAGGCGTTAGTGTCCTCAAGTCTCTGGTTGAATTGCCCCGCTAAATTGGAATGTGTGGATCAAACGTAGCTTCCACCAGACGCCCAATTTTTTTTTCATAAATTACCTACCAACTTGGGGTAAAATTTGATGTAGGTGGCTATTGTGTTGTTTACGCTGACTAACTATAATTGTGTAAATTAGAACGGTCCTATTCTGTTTACGCGAAAGATCAAACTAGAATGAGATTTAAAGTGACATTTCTAAAATTAAGTATTTTTCACTGTGATGGCGTGTTTTTGGGCTAGTTTTAGTCAGCAGTCAAATTGGTACTGATTAATACTAGCCCGCAAACACGCCATCTTAGTAAAAATTACTTAATTTTAGAAATGTCACTTTAAATGTCATCCTAATTTGATCTTTAGCATAAACAAAATAAGACCGGTCGTATTTTACACAATTTTAGTTAGTCAGCGTAAACAACAGAATCGCCACCATTATCATCCAACAGTCACATACATAAGTTATGTATGACTCATGACTCCCGACCCCATTCTAGGATTCCCGCAAAAAGGTTAACATATTTTTAATTTTTTTGTAATTTTAATTTCTAAATTCATTTATTCATATCCTTCGACAAATTACATGTCATTGGACAAGTCAGATCAAACAAATAAAATATATCACATAATTACATGATCAACAGATACATATTTATAGTTAATACAATTTATAAAAAGAAAAGAGTGAATCAGTTTAAAATAATAACAGCTTATGTTAAGGTCTGCAAAAGCATCGTCAAATTGTAAATAATAATTGATCTCTAATAAATATGCACTAAAGAAGTCACGGATGTACATCATAATGTTAACTCATTTAATTTTGATTACATTATCAATTGTTTTTACAAAATTAATAAATAAAAAAATAACATAAAAATAACCTAAAATGTAAAAACAATATTAGCTAATTGAAATACATAATTAAGTTAATTAATAGTGTCATTTGCCGTGTGGTCCCGGCGTAATAATAGGGCCACCCCTTCTCATCCCGCGGGAGCCGTGTGAGCCGGCAAAGGGAGTTGTTCCAGGGAACGGGCAGCAGCATTCTTCTGTGTACTAAACACCAACCACTGCGATCACCAAGCCGCCTGCCAAGCGTGGTGATTATGGCAAAACCCCCCTATGACAGACACAACACACAAACGGCCCCCAGTCCCCGGCGGCTCCGTCATCCCTGGAAGTGGTAGCAACCAGGGCAGTGGCAGAGCAGGGGGTGCTAAGAATCCCCGGCAGCGATCCAGCTACCACCACCGACGACTGGACCTGGCAACGTACAACACACGAACGCTCAGGGCTGATGAGAAGATTGTCGAGCTGGAAGAAGAACTGAGCAAGCTACGTTGGGACATCCTAGGATTGTCAAAAGTCAGAAGACAGGGTCAGGACACGATGATCCTTAACTCCGGTAACTTGCTCTTCTACCGGGAGGGAGATCAACTATCCCAGGGTGGTGTCGGGTTTCTCGTCCGCAAGTCCCTCGTTAACAACGTGACAAAAGTCGACAGTGTGTCGAACAGGGTAGCATACCTTATACTCAGAATTACCGAAAGGTATTCGTTGAAGGTCATACAGGTATATGCGCCGACCTCGACACACCCAGACGATGAAGTGGAAGCAATGTATGAGGAGATCTCCGAGGCCATACATACTTCCAAGACTCATTTCACGGTTGTAATGGGGGACTTCAACGCAAAGCTAGGCACAAGGAAAGACGATGAGCTGAGAGTGGGGCCATTTGGATTCGGGCGGCGGAACCGAAGGGGCCAGAGACTGGCCGACTTCATGGAGAAGGAGGGCCTCTTCATGATGAACTCCTTCTATGAGAAGCGGCCAGCCAGAAAGTGGACGTGGATAAGCCCCGACGGTTTCACTAGAAATGAGATAGACTTCATTATGACGACCAAGAAGCAAATATTTGATGATGTCTCTGTGATCAGCAGGGTGAAAACCGGGAGCGATCACCGCATTGTTAGAGGCACATTGAATATCGATGTTAAGCTTGAAAGGGCACGTCTGATGAAGTCTGCGCTCCGTCCAAATCCTGCCCAAATCCAAAACCCCGAGAGCTTTCAGCTAGAACTGCACAATCGCTTCCAGTGCCTAGCCAGCTGCAATGATATTGACGAGATAAACAACGGGTTGGTGGAAACTGTCCAAGCGGTGGGATCTAAGTTCTAAGCACCAGAAACTCTCAGATGAAACCATTAAGCTAATGGAGGACCGGGATGAAATGAGATTGCAGTCTTCAGCTGATATGTTGGCATACGGCGTGCTTAATAGACGAATCTCGAAATCTATGCGACACTATCTGCGTACCTTTAATACATCTCGTATTAAGGGCGCAATAGAAAGGAACAAAGGTTCAAAAGTGTTTGCAAAGCATTCATCTATAGGGCAAAGCCAAATGACTAAGCTGAAGACCGACAGCGGCACTATCATTTCGTCGAAACCGGAGATTCTGAGAGAGGTCGAAAAGTTCTATGGACAGATGTACACCTCAACACAAAACCCAAGCACGTTTACAAGCTGTTTTCGAGAGTGATTACGAACCGTCTCGCACGCAGGTTCGATGACTTCCAGCCTCCCGAACAAGCCGGTTTCCGAAAAGGCTTTAGTACCATAGACCACATCCACACGCTACGCCAGATTATACAGAAGACCGAGGAGTATAATCGGCCGTTATGTCTAGCGTTTGTGGACTATGAAAAAGCCTTCGATTCAATCGAGACCTGGGCGGTACTGCAGTCTCTTCAGCGATGCCAAATCGACTATAGGTATATCGAAGTGTTGAAGTGTTTGTATAGTAACGCCACTATGTCAGTCCGTCTACAGGACCAGAGTACGGAACCAATTCAATTGCAGAGAGGCGTGAGACAGGGAGACGTAATTTCTCCGAAACTGTTCACAAACTCATTGGAGGACGTTTTCAAACTCTTGGTCTGGGACAGACTTGGCATCAATATCAATGGCGAATACATCACTCACCTTCGTTTTGCCGATGATATAGTCATTATGGCTGAATCGCTCGAGGAACTCGGTACCATGCTCAAAGACATGGTAGGGTCTCCCAACAGGTGGGTCTTAAAATGAACATGGATAAGACGAAAATCATGTCAAATATCCATGTTGCGCCCGTACCGGTAGTTGTTGGGGGCGATACTCTCGAAGTTGTCGACGAATATGTATACCTAGGACAAACTGTCCAATTAGGTAAGTCCAACTTCGACAAAGAGGTCGCACGAAGAATCCAACTCGGCTGGGCAGCGTTCGGGAAACTTCGCGATATCTTCTCGTCCAAAATTCCCCAGAGCCTGAAGACTAAAGTCTTCAACCAGTGTGTGTTGCCAGTGATGACCTATGGCACTGAAACGTGGTCCTTTACTCATGGCCTCATGACCAAGCTCAAGGTCGCTCAACGAGCTATGGAGAGGGCTATGCTCGGGGTTTCTTTGCGCGACAAAATCCGCAATGAGGAAATCCGCAGAAGAACTAAAGCTGCCGACATAGCTCTCAAAATTAGCAAGTTGAAGTGGCAATGGGCAGGCCACATCGCTCGTAGAACCGATAACCGTTGGGGAAGAAAGGTTCTCGAGTGGAGACCACGGACTGGAAGACGCAGCGTAGGCCGGCCCCCCACAAGGTGGACCGACGATCTAGTAAGAATCGCGGGGAGCCGTTGGGCGCAAACGGCTACCAATCGCTCGTTGTGGCGATCTAAGGGGGAGGCCTATGTTCAGCAGTGGACGTCTTCCGGCTGATGATGATGATGATGAATAGTGTCATTTACAACTTAATGTGCTTCGGCAGGCACGTTATAGTCTGTAATTACAATTGTTAAGTCTAAAACCCGACACCATGTAATTGCTGACTAGTAAATAAAATGACATAAAGAACACAAAGAAAGACGACATACAACGCGGTCACATTAACTCGACGCATCGCTGGAATGCGGGTCCCCGCCCGCTTCCCCCTGCATTCCCTTTTCTCGCCCGGCAAATTTCAGTACGGTCAGCATCGTCAGCAGCCAAATAAATAAATATTAATTGGGTAGCCATACAACAAGTGTGTGTTTTTCCTATTTTTATGCTCAATATTAATAACGGTAACAGGTAGACACCTTAAATTTTTACAGAATATGTGGTTGTATAACATACAACCACAAAATTACCTTTAAAATAAATAAATATATTTTATTCATTTAACAAACTTAATTTTTAAGCAATTTTTACTCGATCTTAATAAACAGGTAGAAACTTATCTTTTATAGATGATGGTTCGGAACCTTTCGTGCAGGAGTCCGACTCGCACTTGGTCGATTTTTTTTCCACACCGTACTTGAGCGCCAAAATGACGTCACATGGTCAAGCGTCTAGTTAATGTGACCGCGTTGTAAAGAACGTCGCGGGCAACTCCTGGATGCGCGCAGCACAGGACCGGGAAGGATGGCGTTTACAAAGGGATGCCTACACCCAGCAGTGGGTAATTATTGGCTGTGGATGATGATGAAATAAAATGATGTTTGTTACCTCAGTCAGTACATCTTCACATTCTCGAGGCTCGCATAGTATTAGACTAGTCCTTTCTTCAGAAACGTCTAAAGCTTTCTTTATGTAGGAGTAATACTGAAAGTATATCAAAATGTCAAACTTGAGTAAAAGATAATATTCATTATAAGTCTGGCAGGAAAACTTCTAGGATGTACAGATATTGAGTGGATATTACCAACTATAGGACATATGTACCTAATATTATATTTAATTTGTTTTTTGAAGTGAAATTTTTTTAGGCGCGTTGGCCATTTTTGAGATGGGATAAAACCATTGAACTCGCGACACTGTTACTGACACCTCTGTATATAAGTATCTGTAGTGTAGTCTGCTTTTATTCAAGTTTTCACTTCTGTCGACACTCCGGAGTGCCACTTTTTTATTACCTATGTGTATTGTGAATGTGTGTATTGTGTATGGAACATGAGTCCGAAATAAAGATTTATTTATTTAGAAGTCCTGCCCTCATTTTAAGGGTTCCGTACCTTAAAAGGTAGAAAAGGAACCCTTATAAGATCACTCTCTTGTACGTCTGTCCGTCTGTCTGTCCGTGTGTCACCACCAATTTTCTCAGGAACGGGTGGACCTAGCAAGTTGAAATTTATACCAGATACTGAGGTCTATAGTCCCTATTAGGTGTATAAAAATCAAGATCCTGAGTAAACATGATAAAAAGATATAGGCAAGTTTAGATTTTCGCGAAAACTTACTAAGTATCAAAATTTACCTTAATTTTCAACTTATTTATTTCGGAATTTTCCCTTTACATGTGCTACCTTGCTTTTAACCAAAATTAACAACTCTAGGTCAACCGGAAGTACCCTATAGGTTTCGGGTCGAAAACCTATATGGTAGTTCCCGTTGACCTAGAATCACGAAATTTGGCACAAAGTAAGGTCTTCTAATTGATAAAAAAAATTTAAAATTAACGCGGGACATACATACATAATTGACGCCAATTAAGATAGTCCTCTGAGTTGTATGGGCGCTCATACAATTTAGAGGACTAGCTTAATCGGCACCAACGTTAAGTAAGGTAAATAAATAAAATTATGCTTTTGAATAAAATAAATATTTAAGTGGGGCTGCCATACAGCACATTATTTTTTGCCGTTTTTATAGATCCGGGGATTTAAAGATTTTATTGTACGAAATCCTTCATGCGCGAGCCCGACTCGCACTTGGCCGGTTTTTTTATCTTTAACCAATGACTAAGTGTCTATTTCACGAGCTCTAAGTAACTATATTGATGGATAAAATTAATTTGCTCTTATCTGTTTACATGTCAAAACAAACGAGGTATATTTTTTATTTATTGGATAGTTACTCAAAGATCGCACTCACCCTGATAAACGTTCACGAATTGAACCGAAACATTGTCGGTCGTAACACCGATAAAACGGTACGATAAACTGTATCATTGATAAATTGTTGATCGAGAGCAGTGCACGCTCCTGGCGTCCGTGACGACAGTATTTCGGGTCAGCAGAATACCAGCGTTAAGTAGCTAGGTACTCAGCCTGTCTACTTAGCACATGCTGAGCTGACGCCATTTTGGCGCGACACCTAGAACTGGATATGATGACTTGATGTATGATGCGAGGGATATTCCTGTTATAATTTTGTTTGTACACACGGCTACACATCAAGCTATGTATAGCTGATAGTATAAGCTGACCTCTCATTCTACGAAAAGCCTGCACAATGCGAGGTCAGCTGATACTGGAAATGTATAGCTTGATGTGTAGCCGTGTGTACTAAGAGCTTTGTAATCTCCGAGTTCTGACTTCGCATTCATGTATGTAGGTATTTCACCTTCAGTTTTGTGCTTTTTTAGGGTTCCGTACCCAAAGGGACAAACGGGACCGTTTTATTAAGACTGCGCTGTCTGTCTGTCCGTCTGTCACCAGGCTGTATCTCATGAACCATGATAGTAAGACAATTGAAATTTTAACAGATGATGTATTTCTGTTGCCCAAATACTAAAAACAGAATAAAACCAATATTTAAGGGGGCTCCCATACAACAAACGTGATTTTTTTGCTCGTGTTTGCTCGATATTGATAACGGCAACAGGTAGACGCTGGAAATATTCACAGAATATTTAGTTATATATTCACTTTAAAAATAAATAATTAAATTAAAATAAAACAAATATTTAAGTGGGGCTTCCATACAACAGACATGATTTTTTGCCGTTATTATAGATAATGGTACGGAACCCTTCGTGGGCGAGTCCGACTCGCTCTTGGCCGATTTTTATTTTTATTTTGTGTCTAGACAAATAAATGTTTCTATTTCTATAATTTATACCTTTTCTTTGTTCTCCTTGGTCTTTATATCCAGGTTAATTATCTGTATGTTGTGCTGGCTCAGTAGACACAACAATAAATAGATATCTTGTGATCTAGGAGAAAAGATAATATAATTGGTAGAGGAAAATACTGGGTAGGATGAGTATCTAAGAGAATAGATTTTAAGAATTTTCTTGTTAAAGTATCCGAGAATTGAAATCGCATTGTGCTCACATCGTTGGAATTGCTACTCAAAAAGCTTTAAGAATATGTTATCAATATGCTATTATAACAGCTAGTAACTGTAACTAAGGTGGGTACCTTGTTTTTAACTAAATACCTACGTTCTTCGAAGTACAAAGTATTTGGGCTTTTAAATGAAAGCATAATCCATGGACAAAAATAAAGAGACTACCTACTTGCCTGATGTTTGTAGAATTGCCCATAACAACTGTCATTGTTTTAGATGGTAAGCTTTCAGTTATATCTTTGACCGCAACAGCGAAATCTTTAGGTAGTTTATTCATAGTGTCCGATATCACATCTTGGATATCGAAAAATCCCAGAACACTCGGAAGAAAACTGGTTATTATTATCAAGTTCACCACTCTATGATTCATTATAAGTCACATAGAAAGTGTAATTAGTCACTTGGTTAGCCAACGTGTCCGTTCTGTCGACTGGTTTCATTGATTCTGAGTAATATTTCTGATAATGGATCATGTTGTGACGTCATAGATCAGGTAAAGTGACAGACGAGCCAAAGTCTAGAAAAACTAAATTAAGCTGTTATTTATAAAAGCAGGAAGCCGTGGGTAGACTCCATGCTCCACGGATTCTAGCGTCTTCTTAGCGTATCTAAGTCTTTTATATATTCTAATTTGAACTATGTTGGACAGGTGTTTGGCCACAACAATAACATTAGGTGAGGCGGTTATTAGGTCCTCCATCGTGCAGGTGTTCGGGCACAAAGGGGCACATTAACCTGCATTGACTGCGCGGGATCACCCGCAGTCGCACTGCGTTAAGTTAGAGTACCTGAATCCCCATTTGCACATATTAAGACTGCAGCGGCCAACCTTGGTGCGGAGCCTGTTTAAGAACTTCCAGACTGGCCACGGCAGATCATGCCCGGGTGGTAACTGTTCCTGTGGGGTCGTAAAATCAGGCGGTGGGGAGTTTCTTTTTATCCACTCAACGGATTAAGAGATAAATATCTGGAAAATAGGAGACTATTCAAATAAACAGCAGATATAGATCCAGTAGCACTTTACAGTATCCTTATACAGAAACAATGTTTCATTTAACAATCTTCTCCCTCGAACGTGTCTATATAGCGAGCCGAACACCTGCAGTGTTCGGGCACAAAGGGGCATATTAATAAGTGCTGCATTGACTGCGCGGGATCACCGCAGTCGCACTGCGTTAAGTTAGAGTACCTGAATCCCCATTTGCACATATTAAGACTGTAGCGGCCAACCTGGGTGCGGAGCCTGTTTAAGAACTTCCAGACTGGCCGCGGCAGATCATGCCCGGGTGGTAACTGTTCCTGTGGGGTCATAAAATCAGGCGGTGGGAAGCTTCTTTTTATCCACTCAACGGATTAAGAGATAAATATCTGGAAAATAGGAGACTATTCAAGTAAACAGCAGATATAGATCATGTAACACTTTGCAGTATCTTAATACAGAAACGATGTTTCATTTAACAATCTTCTCCCTCGAACGTGTCGTCTATAAAACGAGCTGTTCGCTTTGTATGACGTGGATACCTTTGGTACTAATACCCGTAGGTTTAAACGGTATATCTATAATTTCCTGCTTCTTAATTATAGCAAAAATATGTAAGTTGTTGTTTGAATGCTTTTGTTGAATTAATTATGTCTTGTCTATATTTGCGGTTTCCAGTTTTAGGGTAATTTAATTTTATTGCGTCACTTCTTTATCGTATTCACATATTTGATTAGAATTATATTATATGTATATAGCTCGATTACCACTGACTCATTGACATCATTGTTCTCCCAGATGCCCCTTCGTAGGGAGGAAATGTTTGGTAGGATCGTATAGAGGGAGTTTTTGTGAGTTGGGAATAAATCCTAAAGTCCCCCTTTTGTCCCCCATTCGCTCCCATCCACCTCGTATCTCGGAAAGTATAGGTCTTACAGCGTTGGTGCAAAAACTAATGTTGCAGAGGACATTTTTTTATATCCGGTTCCAAGAAAAAAAATTGACTTTCATACAAAAAAAAATGTCTCATACAAAATATTTTTGTGGAAATACCGTACACCGTATATTTCGTTTGCCGTAACTTTTATACCGTTTTTGTAGGGAGCCAAAAGGCTTGTGGGTATTATAAAATTTATTTTACTGTAATTTTATTTATTGGTGGAGGGGCATGAGATAACTAAATTTTCAAGTTTATGCGACATCCATCATCATTATCATTTTAGACGTCCCAAATATTTCTTTTTTTTCGTTTTTGGAGGGGCATAAGGCAACTTGCTTAGTAAATTTTCATGTTTATGCGACATCCATCATCATCAGCATTTTGGATGTCCAAAAATTTTTTTTTTAGTTTTTTTGAGGGGCATAAAGCAACTTGCTTAGTAAATTTTTATGTTTATGCGACATCAATACAATACAATTCTTTATTTATAACGCCAAGTTACAAGTCAAAAACACAAATAAACAAAAAAGTTATATAGGTCAGGAATAAATTGAATATTTAGAATTATTAAAATATCTAATATAAATATAGTGTATTAATTGTATAATAAATTCATTTTATCAAAAATTATATAATAGGCAATGTGTAGAACTCATCTACAGAGTAAAAAGAACTCTCTAAGAGCCATTTTTTCAATCTATTTTTAAACATTATGGTGGAAGTTGTATCCCTTTTAATATTGTCCGGCAGCCTGTTGTAGACCGAGGGACCCATTATATATACGGACCTCTCCGACTTGCACAGCTTGTGCGCGGGCGTGACGAGGACGTGAGCGAGCTTGTCACTGCGCAGAGCGCGGCCGGTGTTCACACCTCGCCTCTGGAACTCATCGATGTTGATATGAGTGAAGAGGGCTACTTGGTATATAAGTTCACAGGGGAGAGGCATGATATTCAGCTCTTTAAACAAGTCTCTACACGACACATCGTCATCCACGCCGACAATCGCGCGCACGGCCCGCTTTTGCATGACGAAAACTCGCTGGACATCTGCGGCTCGCGCCCACAGCTCCACACCGTAGGTGAGAAAGCTATGGACGGTCGCAAAGTAACACGCCAGTACTACGCTACGAGACGCGGTGTTAGCGAGCCGTCGCAGTGCAAAACAGGTACGACCTAACTTGGAGCAGAGCTCCTCTATATGTGCCTCCCAAGTGAGTCCGCTGTCAATGAAGAACCCTAAAAGTTTTGTATTTTCGACCATCCGTAGTGTGGTGTTCCCGGCAATCACGGTACAAGGTGGCGATGTTGTGCCATTGAAGCGAAAGGTCATGAAGCAGGTCTTTTCACTATTGAGGGCTAAACCGTTTGATTTAAACCAATGTTCGAGCCTTCGAACTACATTGTTCAACCTGAGCTCTAGTTCGAGTGTTGACGGCGCAGTCACAATGGCCGCCACGTCGTCTGCGTACATGTACACTTGCGCGTCGCTCACGTACTCGGGTAGGTCGTTGAGCAGTAGGCTGAACAATGTGTTCGAGAGGCAGGAACCCTGCGGTACCCCCATAGTGTTCTCCAGCTCCACTGACCGTAAACGCCCTTGATCGCCAACCACTGTTTGAGTACGGTGCGACATAAAAGAAGTCAGCAAGGACAGCGCCGGGCCGCGTATGCCATAGAAATGGAGTTTGTTGGCGATCAGGTAGTGGTCAGCAGTGTCGAACGCGCGCGAGAGATCACAGCACAGTAAAGCGACGTGCTGGCCCGCCTCGCGCGCGCTCAGCACGCGCCACAACACTTCTCGCACCAGGTCTGTTGTAGCACGCCCGGCCCTGTATGCGTACTGCCTGTCAGACATTAAGTTGCCGTCTCCTATAAAGGATAAGAGTCTTTTATTGAGTCCCAGCTCAAATATCTTACTAATTGCGGGTACCAGTGATATAGGTCGGTAGGACTTCATTTCCGACTTCTTACCTTACCTTTATATAATGGAGATATTTTAACCCGTTTAAGAGTTTCAGGATACACCCCCTCGCGGATGCAGGCGATGAAAAGGTAGGCAACAACGTGGTCAAGCGATGTCACGACGGTACGGAGCAGGTTCGACGATATTCCGTATAAATCTGTGCTATTTTTCGGAGCTATGTGTAGCTTCACTATTTTTCCAATCTCGTCCGCGGTGAAAAATGTAAATCGCAGCGAGGAGTCGTGCGCTGTTGCGTTCGCGCTCAGACTCGTACAGGCACTCGTGATGTCGGCCGACGGGGCGCCGCACTTGCTGGCGGCTGTCGTAAATTCGAGGTTAAGCTCGTTAACTAGCTGCTGCTTTGTGCTGTAGGGCGCCCCGGCAGAGTCTTTCACGAGGTCGGTATAGTCGATTCTTTCGCGGATTCCCCGTCCGAGTTCGGTATTTATGACGCTCCACATACTCTTTGCCTTATTCGGGTGATCATGAATTATTTTGGAGTAGAAGTCGTGGCGTTTTCTTTTAATTAGCAAATTATATTTGATTGTGTAACGGTCGGTAACTTCTACAAGGTCAGTATTGCTGGGAAACTTTTTTATGAGGTTCAATAAATTGAAAATTAAGTTTTTTAAATTGTGAACTTCGCTATCTACCCAGCTATTGTGTCTAGGGATGAAGGGTTGTTTTTTGACCGGGAAACAGATTTCGAACTTATTAACAACAATCGCCATTAGAGTCTTAGCGAGTGCGCGACAGTTATCCGACCGCTCCACCACCGAGGCCCAGTCAACCGATTCGAGAGCGCTACCAAAATTTAATTTGTTAGCAGCAGTTATAGAACGTCTTGCAACATACTGTGGCGGGGCAGCCGGGGCGCGGGACACGCGGAGACATTGAGCGTCATGGTCGCTGAGGTGCGTGGCGACGCCGGCGCAGCTCACGATGCGCTCCGCGGAGACGTTCGTGTATACGTGGTCGAGTAGAGTGGAGGTGTCTCCGTCTGTCCTAGTAGCTGTATCGACAAGCTGGACAAAATTATGTCTAGATAAAATATCTACTAACTCTTTTTTAGCTCTTGTATTTTTTAGAAAATTTATATTAACATCCCCCATTATGATAGCGTCTTTACAGCATATCTTTCTAAGGAGTTTCTCGAATAATTTTAAGTATACGTAGTCGTCAGTTTGATTAGAATGATATATTCCTACTACAAGTATATTTTCTACAACAAGATGCACGGCACACACGTCAAATACCTGTTCTTGTGATAAATCACAAAAATCCTGTTTATTAGTCACCTTTGTGCCGGTGCGAACATATATACAACTTCCACCATGAGGAATTTTAGGTCTGCAATAACTAGATATTAGGTCAAAATTATTAAGTGTAACAGACGCTAGTTCGTGGTTTCTCAACCAATGTTCCGTTATCACTACCACATCGCAGGACAGATCCTTTGTCAAGAGCACTTCCAACCTCCTAGTCTTATTAGGTAGACATCTTATGTTCTGGTGGCAGACGGTAAGGTGGCTCTTAGCGCGTGCTGTTCCCGAGGGCGGCTGGGGCCGCTTGGGGGGCGGCGGCGCGGAGCGGGCTAACGGCAGCAGAGTTGTCCCGGGGCCGGGCAGTGGCGCCGAAGCTGTGCTTGCGCCGAGATGCTGCCTTAGTGGACGTGCCTCTCGCGCGTCCGTCGCCGAGCCGAAACCACTCACTTATCTCTGTGCCTTGGGGCCAGTTTTCGGCTGATGTGAAAAACTCAAATTGACTGCATGGGACAGTAATTACGAACGATGAGTAATAAGTGTGTGACAGTTTCAGTTTGTCTACGTAATATTTACTTTTCGGGCTCTTTTTATTCATATAGGCAATTATCGATTCCGGCGTTGTGTCGGGCTTGAAAAAACAAGCGTGAATTTTTTTCACTCGCTCAACGATTTGTAAGTCGTTATCGGTCGATCCCTTACCAGTGATAACTTCGCGCCGTCGAGGCGGCCGTTTGTTTTTATAACTTACGGTGTTCCATTCGTCGTCGTCGCCATTTTTCTGGGGTTTATTTGCATACGATCTCGAGAAAGCAGGTGCGAGCGGTCTAGCCGGCGGGGGCCTGCGCAGTGGAGTGACCACGGGCGCGGCTGCCCGCTGACTGATGGGTGACACTGGGACGAGTGTAGCGGTGGCGCTCGGCGCAGGCGCAGGCTGTGGCGGGTGCGGGGCGCGGTTTTGTTTGGCGACTGTGTGCGTGAGCTGCTTCTGCACGGTTGCCGGGGAGCTGCGACTACTACCCTCAATGTTGGATGATAGATGCTTTTTTGCCTCGAGTTTGTCGATTTTTTCTTCTAGTTTCTTTAATTCTTTCATCACGGTCTCGAACTTTTGATTGATCGGTGTGATAAATTGTACGAGTAAGTTTTCAAGCGACTTAAGCGTCGATTTCGACATCGTAAATCGGTTTTTAGCGTATCGTGCTGTGCAGTGTTCGCGAGTGTGACCGACCGGTGCGGGTGCGCGCACGGAACACGCACATCAATAATCATCATTTTGGATGTTCATTTTTTTTTCTTTTTTGGAGGGGCATTAGGCAGCTTGCTTAGTAAATTTTAATGTTTATGCGACATCCATCATCATCATCATTTTGGATGTCCAATTTTTTTTAGTTTTGGAGGGGCTTAAGGCAGCTTGCTTATTAAATTTTCATGTTTATGCGACATCCATCATCATCATCATTTTGGAAATCTTAAATATTTTTTTTTTAGTTTTTGAAGGGGCATAAGGCAACTTGCTTAGTAAATGTTCATGTTTATGCGACATCCATCATCATCATCATTTTGGATGTCAAATTTTTTAAATTTTTTTTTATTTTTGGAGGGGTATAAGGCAACTTGCTTAGTAAATTTTAATATTTATGATTGCTTCTACCACCTCGATATCGTCTTTGATTGCTTCTTTCAATTCGTTGTCGTCTTTGAATGCTTCTTTTACTCTTCCACTTCGATATCCTCTTTGATTGCTTCTTCCACTTCGATATCCTCTTTTATTGCTTTTTTAAATTTATTATCCTATTTGATTGCTTCGTTAAATTGGATATCTTATTTGATAGATTCTTCCACTTTGATATCTTCGTTGATTGCTTTTTCCACTACGATATCCTCTCAACAAAATTATGATTTTTCTAAAAAAAATTTAATTGCTCGTATCTTCTAAGCTGAAGCAGTTAGGCATAGCAAAGTTTACAAAATTGTGGTATAAATTTTTGGTGGAATCGTTTTTTTATTGTCATCATCGATCTTGATAGGTATCCTTTTTGATTTCTTCTTTCACTTCGGTATCTTCTTTGATCGTGGTTTTTACTTCGGTATCTTCTTTAAATGCTTATTCAAATTCAATATCGTCTTTGATTGCGTCATCCACTTGGTTATTCTCTTTTATTGCTACTTTCACTTCGATATCGTCTTTGATTGCTTCTTGCACTTCGATATCCTCTTTTATTGCTTTTTTTTTAAATTTAATATTCTATTCGATTGCTTCGTTAACTTAGATATCTTATTTAATAGATTCTTCCACTGTGATATCTTCGTTGTATGCTTCTTCCACTACGATACCCTTTCAACAAAATAATGATTTTTCTTAAAAAAACCATAATTGCTTGTATCTCATAAACGGAAGCAGTTAGGCATAGTAAAGTTTACAAAATGTTAGTACAATTTTTTGGTGGAATCGTTTTTTGTTGTCATCATCGATCTTGATAGGTATCCATTTTGATTTATTTTTTCACTTCGGTATCTTCTTTGATCGTGTTTTCTACTTCGGTATCCTATTTGAATGCTTATTCTAATTTGATATCGTCTTTGATTGCGTCTTCCACTTGGATATTCTCTTTTATTGCTACTTCCACTTCGATATCGTCTTTGACTGCTTCTTCCACTTCGATATTCTCTTTTATTGCTTTTTTAAATTTAATATCCCATTCGATTGCTTCGTTAACTTCGATATCTTATTTGATAGATTCTTCCACTTCTATATCTTCGTTAATTGCTTCTTCCACAACGATATCCTCTTAACAAAATTATGATTTTTCTTTAAAAAACTTTAGTTGCTTGTATCTCCTAAACGAAAGCAGTTAGGCAAATTAAAGTTTACAAAATGGTAGAACCAATTTTTAGTGAAATCGTTTTTTATAATCATCATCGACCTTGATAGGTATCCGTTTTGATTTCTTCTTTCACTTCGGTATCCTCTAAGATCGCTTCTTCCACTTCGATATCGTCTTTGATTGCGTCTTCCACTTCGATAGCCTCCTTGATTACTTCTTCCATTTCGATACCCTCTTTAATTTCTGCTTCCATTTATCTTCTTTGATCGTGTTTTCTACTTCGGTATCGTCTTTGAATACATATTTATTACATTTTATTTTATTGCTACTTCCACTTCGATATCGTCTTTGACTGCTTCTTCCACTTCGATATCCTCGTTTATTGCTTTTTTAAATTTAATATCATGTTCGATTGCTTCGTTAACTTCGACATTTTATTTGATAGATTCTTTCACTTCGATATCTTCGTTGATTGCTTCTTCCACTACGATATCCTCTCAACAAAATATGATTTTTCTTAAAATAAACTTTAACTGCTTGTATCTCCTAAACGGAAGCAGTTACGCATAGTAAAGTTTACAAAATGGTAGTACGAATTTTCGGTGGAATCGTTTTTTATTGTCTTTATCGACCGAGAAATCAAAAAGGATACCTATCAAAGTATCCATTTTGATTTCTTCTTTCACTTTGGTATCCTCTTTGATTGCTTCTTCCACTTCGATATCGTCTTTGATTGCGTCTTCCACTTCGATGGCCTCTTTGATTACTTCTTCCATTTTGATACCCTCTTTAATTTCTGCTTTCAGTTGGATATCTCTTTTCATTGCTTCTTCTATTTAGATAACCTCTTTGATTGCTTCATCCACTTGGGTATCCTATTTGATCGCATTTTCTACTTGGATATTCTTTTTGATTGCATGTTTCCCTTTGATATCCGTTTTGACTGCTTTTTCTACTTGTATGTCCTCTTTGAATGCTTTTTCCGTTTTGATATCCTCTTTGATGATTGCTTCTTCCACTTCGATATCCTCCTTGATTGCTTCTTCTATTTTGTTATCCTCTTTAATTGCTTTCTCATTTTCGATATCCTCTTTGATTGCATTTTTCTTCGATATCTTGTTTGGTTGCTTCTTTCACTTCAATATCCTCTTTGATTGCTTCTTCTACCAACAGAAAAACACGCGAGCTGCAAGCAGCTCGCGCACCATGCGACCTCTAGTTATATTATATACAACTGCATTACCACTGACTGATTGACTGATTGACTGACTCATTGCCAGGTTTGTTCTCCCAGATGCCCCCTGGGATGTTCCCCAGATGCCTCGCAGGGTAGAAATGTTTAGCGGGCTCATATAGAGGGAGTTTTGATGAGTTGGGAATAAATCCTAAAGTACTCCTTTTGTCCCCCATTCGCTCCCATCCACCTCGTATCTCGGAAAGTACAAGTCTAAGAGCATTTGCGCCAGAACTAATATTGCTCAAGACATTTTTTTATATCTAAATCTATGAAAAAAAATGGTCTTTCATACAAAAAAAAATTGTTCCATATAAAATATTTTTGTTCAACTACGGTACACAGTATATTTCGTTTGCTGTAACTTTCTTACTGTTTTTGTAGGGAGCCAAACGGCTTGTGGGTACTATAAAATTTATTTTACTGTAATTTTATTTATTGGTGGAGGGGCATGAGATAACTAAATTTTAAAGTTTATTCGACATCCATCATCATCATCATTTTGGCAGTCAAACTTTTTTTTGTTTAGTTTTTGGAGGGACATAAGGCAACTTTTTTAGTTAATTTTCATGTTTATGCGACATCCATCATCATCATTTTGGAAGTCCCAAATTTTTTTTTTTAGTTCTTGGAGGGGCATAAGGCAACTTGCTTAGTAAATTTTCATGTATATGCGACATCCATCATCATCATCATTTTAGATGTCCAATTTTTTTTTTAATTTTTTGGTGGGGCATAAGGCAATTTGCTTAGTAAATTTTCATGTTTATGCGACATCCATCATCATCATCATTTAGAATGTCCAAAATTTTTATATAAAATTTTTGGAGGGGCATAAGGCAACTTGCTTAGTAAATTTTCATGTTTATGATTGCTTCTACCACCTCGATATCGACTTTGATTGCTTCTTTCACTTCATTTTCGTCTTTGAATGCTTCCTTTACTTCTTCCACTTCGATATCCTCTTTGATTGCTACTTCCACTTCGATATCGTCTTTGACTCCTTCTTCCACTTCGATATCCTCTTTTATTGCTTTTTAAATTTAATATCCTATTCGATTGCTTCGTTAATTTCGATATCTTATTTGATAGATTCTTCCACTTCGATATCTTCGTTGATTGCTTCTTCGACTACGATATCCTCTTAACAAAATTATGATTTTTCTTAAAAACTTTAATCGACCGTATCTTCTAAACGGAATCAGATAGACATAGTAAACTCTTAAAAATGGTAGTTAAAATTTTTGGTGGAATAATTTTTTATTGTCATGATCGACCTTGATATCCTTTTTGATTTCTTCTTCCACTTTGGTATCATCTTTGATCGTGTTTTCTACTTCGATATCCTCTTTTTGATTGCTTATTCCACTTCGATATCGTCTTTGATTGTGTCTTCCACTTCGATGGCCTCTTTGATTACTTCTTCCATTTCGATACCCTCTTTAATTTCTGTTTCCACTTGGGTATCTCTTTTAATTGCTTTTTCCATTTAGATAACCTCTTTGATTGCTTTATTCACTTTGGTATCCACTTTGATCGCGTTTTCTACTTGGATATCCCTTTAATATCATTTTTGACTGCTTTTTCCACTTAGATATTCTCTTCGAACGCTTTTTACATATTGATATCCTCTTTGATGACTGCTTCTTCCACTTCGATATCCTCCTTGATTTCTTCTTCTATTTCGATATCCTCTTTGTTTGCTTTTCCCATTTTGATATCCTCTTTGATTGCTTCTTTAACTTTGATATCTTCTCACAAATCTCGTATCTCCTAAACGGAAAGAGTTAGGTATGGCAAACTTTTATAAAATAATAATTAAATTTTTTTGTTGAATCGTTTTTTTATTGTCATTATCGCCCTTGACATTATTTTTGAATGCTTCTCTCACTTTGTTTTCTTCTTTGAATGCTTCTTTCACTTTATTATCCTTTTTGAATACGTCTTCTTCTTATATAATACTTACTGATTACTTCTTCCACTTTGATATATTAAATGATTGCTTCTTTCATTTCAATATCCTCATTGATTGCTTTTTCACATTGATATCCTCTTTGGTTGCTTCTTCCATAAAAAGAAAAACATGCGAGCTGCAAGCAGCTCGCGCACTACGCAACCTGTAGTCTAGATATAAAATTGTATGATTGATTGATGTTAGTGCTAAGTGGATTGTAATCTGTTTTGTGGGGATTAATAAATAAAATAAAATAAAGTGTTTTAACTCGTTTAAAAAAAATATGCCCATAATTCCTTAGACTTGTTATTGTATTAACGTATCATTTTTGTCTGAATGTTTTTGTACCAAAAGTACATACGCAGTGGAATAATTACTGATACGGTATTCTATTTGAAGATGAAACCAAAATAGGTGAGCCGCAAAGCAGAATGGCACGGACAGTCATTATCTTGCCATCTGCATCGACCGTGTTACGTCACTTTAATGTCACTGGTTTTACATCCATGCTACGTCCGTGCCACTTCTATTTTACGCCTAAGGTAGGACTTATATAATATTGTCTGCTCTGCACGTTCAAATCTTTGACCATAAGCAGCGGGCCATATCCGTCCCCTGGCTGGATTGGCGTCTGACGAGTTAAGTGGCCACTTTTCATCGAAGGGTCGGCATGACCGATAGCTTGAAAGCATTGCCGTGTTGCCTTCACATAACACCTTTAGCATTCGCATTTATGGACTGTAGGGCAGAAATTATTTCGATGTAGGTACCTAATCTTGAAAATGACACTTATGGAATACTTAAATACTGTTACGAGCTGAGGGTTCGAGATTAAATAATGAAAATCAATCTAACCAAAATAACACATATTCAACACTGAAATGATAAATACACAAACTTAATCACAAGTAATCACAACACACTAATTCACAACACGGACGCACAATAAACTACTAAAAGTCACTTAAAAGTCAGTTACATAAAGTTCACACGTATCGCCAAAACTAGACTGACTCTGCATTTTTTTTCGAATGAACTTATCTCGCTGTTGGTCTCTGAGGCCGTTGCAGCTTAACCGAACTTTTGGCGAGCGCAGAAGACGCTCAGCCCTGAGACTGACTCTGCAGATGTTACTACGTACTATTTTTACCGCACACAGTAGGTACATACTCGTAACTCGCGAACGTTTTCGATGGTACCACTGGTAACTAGAAAAGTGCAGGTATTTCGACTGACTACTATTTCTTATTCCGCGCAACTGTAGGTAAAAACGTAGTTTATGTAGGTATATTCAATACCAAGTATTACCTATTCTGTGACACAGTAGGTATAACTTCGAGAAGCCGGCTATTACTTATTCTGTAACAGCTTCGGTGTAACAATACTAATTTTCATGAATGTAGTTATACAATGATATGTATATTCATCAGTAACGTTCACAGTTGAGGAAAGGCACTCATAAAATGCCACGCTATTAAGGGCACACTATACCTGGGGAGACGATAAATCGCTTATTGAGAAACGATGTTTTGTTCAACAAATTTTGTGCTTTCAATTTGTAATTCATATATGGTATAGTTAAGGATACGTGCTAGAACGCCTGTGTTGTGAAATCACGATTCCACAAAATTTTCTCGATAGAAAAAAATCCAAATAAGACTCCAAATTTATCTTAAAACCGTTCTTATGCGGTGAATACTTTAAATTAGATCTTGAAACTGTACACAGTTATTCTATACAACATAAAAAAGTGCACCTGTGTTTTAAATTTTCAAAATACCCTTTAATTTTACCATAAAATGAAAGTTTTGCACTAATGAAACCATTCGCTTCGGGTGCACGGTCCGCGATTCAGTCTGGCCTCGGCTTTCAGACGAGTTACCCGTGACGCTCGCGCTCCAAACAACCACGTAATTCTTAGGTAGAATTTATACTATGTTGGTTTTTGTAAAGACGCAGTAAATGACAAATAAGCACAACAAGAAAATGAAGGGACTGAATTATAAAAAAAAACCGGCAAACATATGAACCACGGCGAGATAGGATGTGCAGCGGCGCTCGGAGAAGCGGGGATGAAATTCGAGTTTGGACTGAGGTATAGTCAACTCTTAATAATTGATCTTAGCTTGCACTCACCTACCAAATTTACAATATCAGCGGTCGGTCTCTCAAAAACTCTTTTATTTTTAAGCGATAAGACCGTCCTTGTTCTTTTCAAATGTTTTTCTTCTTTCTTGTGGTTGCCACTCGATACATTTCAGTGTTGTAAGATCTGAAAGCTCTATTCGTCTTCCTATTGTAAATTGGTCAGGGACATTGGGTCTTCTAAGTGGTCTTGCGTTTCCTTATTTCAAATTTTGGTTCGTCAGCTGATTTGTGGTCCCCGATAAAAGGTTATGATTTTATAAAAATATAAGTGATTGCGGACTAAATCCAACCCTAATACGGTTGATTTGTAACCGTTTGATGGCGATGTGAGCGAACTTACTCAATTATTTATAACCCTAAAGGGCAAACACGATAACGGCTAAACTCTCGACTTTCTACTTCGATAGAAAGATGCAATAACTTTGCTCGCCTTTCAAATCATCATATCATCTTGAGAGTGACCATTGGATGCTTTTTTTATAAATTACTAGCTGACCTGCCTCCGGCTTCGCACGCATGTTTTGTCAATAAAAACTTTCTCCTCCTTCTGCGCAGTCAGGTAAAAAGTAACCTATGTTACTCAAGAATAATGTAGCATTCTAATGGTGAAAGAACTTTTAAAATCGGACCAGTAGTTTTTGAGTTTATTCGTTATAAACATACACACATACTTCTCGACAACGTAATAAAGCTCATCCACATATCATCGACAATTGGGTATCGCGCACCACACGCTTCACGCGATCTTTTCTACCCCATACTTGCAAGATGTGGAATGAGCTACCATCTGAGGTTTTCCCATTAGGCTACGACATGGCACGCTTCAAGAGAAATGTAAAGAGGTTTCTACAGTGTAGGGAACGCATCGACAATACCCCGGATGTTGCCGGTGTCAATAGGCGACGGTGACCGCTTACCATCAGGTGGGCCGTAAACCTGTTTCCCCACAAATAACATTAAAAAACACTCAAAAATACATAAATACAAATCTTTCCTCTTTATAATAATACTAGCTGACCAATCCGCAGTTTCACACGCGTAGTTTTTCAACAAAAACATTACCCTCCTTTGCGCATTTAGGTAAAAAGTAACCTGTGTTACTCAAGGTGAATGTAGCTTTCCAATTGGGAAAGAATTTATGAAATCGGACCAGTAGTTTTTGAGTTTATTCATTACAAACATACACACAAAAATACAAATCTTTCCTCGTTATAATATTAGTATAGATTGTTATATTATTATTATATATTATATTATATATAGTATATATAGTGCAGATATAGACTAGCTGACCAATCCGCAGCTTTGCACGCGTAGTTTTTTAGTAAAAACATTACCCTCCTTCTGCGCAGTTGAGTAAAATGCCTATGTCACCAGGAAATAGTGTAGCTTCCCAACAGTGAAAAAAAATTTTAAATCGGTCCTGTAGTTTCGGAACCTATTCAATACAAACAAATAAACAAATCTTTCCTCTTTATAATATTAGTATAGATAGGCTAGCGTTTGACCACGATCTCGCCTGATGGTAAGCGATGATGCAGTCCACGATGGTACACGCCTACAAACCTATTCAGTCGCGACTTGAAGACCCCTAGGTTGTTCCTTCTTCTTATAAATAAATGGTTGACCCATTTATTTATAAGAAGACATGGAAATTATTGCTGAATTGATAACCCTTTTTCTACAAATTTCAAAGGCAATGAATTTTAATTTTGATGGCATAATGTCACATTCGCTACTTGGGCTTGGACACAGTTTTTTTTTTGCAATTTATGACGGAAAACAAACTGCTATTAAAAAAAAGGTCTGAACGAAACTGCCCGATGGTTTACGATGAAAACCCAATAATATGCGAATTAGCAGATTTTTCGCACTAAATCGACCGAAGAACGAAGACAAAGAGCTTTTAAAGATTTTTAGCAATTTACACGAAGCAAAGTAGCAGGTGTGACGTATGGTTATTATTTAAATGGTTTTTCAGATGCTACTCGTGAAATGTTCCATCCCTATAAGTACTAGCACCCGCACGGGCTTTGTACGATTTTTATCAAAATAAAATAAAGCTTAGTGTTGCTTTCTATGATTGTAAACACTTTCAGAATCGGTTCATTCGTTTCTGATATTACCCTCTACAAACATACAAATAACAAACTTTACCTCTTTATTGATAAATAACTCACTAATCCGCAGCTTCGCACGCGTAGTTTTTCAATACAAACATTACCCTCCTTCTGCGCAGTTGGGTAAAAAGTAGCCTATGTCACCCGGGGATAGTGTAGCTTCCCAATAGTGAAAGAATTTTTTAATCGGTCCAGTAGTTTCGGAGCCTATTCAATACAAACAAACAAATCTTTCCTCTCTATAATATTAGTATAGATAAAGATATTATAGATATCTCTCTCAACATATCAGCCAAAGGACGTTTTTTTTTATGATAGTCAGAAGCTTGACCAGCCCACTACCTCACATGATGGTAAGTGATGGTGTGATTGAAGATGTAGCACGCTTGCCTAAAAAAAACTTGTTTACTCTGGACTTGAAGACTCCGAGATTATACTGCTCCGGAAAAACATACGCCGGAAGTAAGTTCCACTCCTTGTTTGTGCTGACAAAAAAAGTTGAAGCAAATCGTTTGGTACGGTAAGCCACCTACATAAATTACCAAAGTAATCGTTTTTTTGCGGTCTGCACCCAACGGCTCCCAGAAATCTTTATCAGGTTTGCTTTCCAACAAGTGGGGAGCCCTCCTACGTTGCGCTTACGTGCGTGGTCTCCACTTGAGAAGTCGATAATGATGTAATTTTATTATATCTTTATAGATAAAGATAAAACGTGATGGATAATCGTTCACCTACCTAAGTAAAAGACACAGAACATAAGGCGGGTCTCTAAAGGTTGTCTGGAAGAGATCGCTTTTAGCGATAAGACCACCACTTGTATTTCTACTTGTATTGTTATTTTTTTTATATATTGTTTTTTTTTAATTTAAGTGTGATTTACAATAAAGCGTTTTCTATCTATCTATCTATCTCTATATCCATCGGTAACCAGCTACGACTCGTTTCTCCTAGAAAACGTGTCAAAAATTTGACACTTTTTCAAGGAGCTACGAGTCGTAGTCGGTTACCGATGGATATAGGAACCCGCCATTAGTCCATCGTTAGTAAAGTTATAGTTATGGTATATCGCGCGGTTATGGTAACCCCTGGAGTGCGACGAGCTGTGGCTTGCTCTATTGAAAAGCACAAACAAGAGCATGATCGTTGACACCCTTTATATGACCATCACATCCCATAAGCCCGCCATAAAAGTCGTAAGAGCTTTTAACACTTCACAAGGGCCACGAGCAATGACCCTACTGCCGCTTGACGCACACTGTCGATAAAAAGTAACTCCCCACCGCCTGATTTTATCACCCCACAGGAACAGTTACCACCCGGGCACGTTCAGCCGTGGCCAGTCTGGAAGTCCTCAAACAGGCTCCGCACCCAGGTTGGCCGCTGCAGACTTAATATGTGCAAATGGGGATTCAGTGACCCTAACTCAACGCAGTGCGACTGTGGTGATCCCGCGCAGTCAATGTAGTACTTGCTAATGTGCCCTTTGTGTCCGAACACCTGCACGATGTAAAAACCGCCTCACCTAATGCTATTGTTGTGGCCAAAGACCTGTCCAACATAGTATAAATGAAGACGTAGAACTCTTGACACGGTAAGAAGAAGATGGCGCGGTGTGGGGCGGAAGGCGGAAGGCTTCGAAATGGGATAGGTTTGATTTATAGTAAGTTATTTAGTGCTTTGTAATTCCAGCAAGCACAGAGATTACCTGACAACAGGAAAGACGCCACCGCGACATCTTGTAGAGTGCAGGAAGCATATTAATGTATTCTTAGCGCGGAGCACCGGTTTTAGGGTGCCCCAAGTCAATAGATTAGGCGTATTGCTAGATACGTTATTTAACCGGTTTTTGTATGACATTAATTTAAAACACACGTCCGGAATTGCATTAACTGATTTTAGATGTGAGTTTAATATCAGTAGCTTTAATTCAGAAATCGATACATTTCCAATAAACAATATAGCCCAGGTTCCATAAATACTGTAAAAGCAGAGCGGACTGTTTACATGCAAATGTTTATTGCTTAATTATTATAAACTAGCTGACCAATCTGCGGCTTCGCACGCGTGGTTTGCCAATAAAAAGTAGCCTATGTGTTAATCCAGGTTATGATCTACGTACATACCAAATTTCATCGCAATCGGTTCAGCCGTTCCGGCGTGAAAGAGTAACAAACATCCATGCATCCATACATACAAACTTTCGCGTTTATAATATTATACATATAGTAGGATTGTTTTATTTATTTATTTATTTCTAGAAAAACCAAAAGCTGATAAACTTATACAAATAACAGGCTGTTTAACAGATAGCCAATTTGTAATTTGTAACCTGTAGGTTTTCACGTTTATACAACATTATAGAAACAGAAAAATGTGAACAACCATTCGACATCTCATGTTACAGATGCAATTAAGAATGAGTATACCTATACTATTATTATATTAAATATACTATTATTAACCACTAAAGAATTCACGATTCAACCGCTGTCGAATCGAACTGACGCTCATGCAGAAAAGGTCACAGTCCGTGCGCTTACACAGCTTATTGAAATTGTCACTTGCTCGCCACAAAAATGAGTTTTGCCTGTAATTTGTACCAACGATGGGTAAATCTATAGGAGGAGTGAACCTAGTTTGTTTAAATGGAACATTAATTTTAATTTTATTTAATAAGTCAGGACAGTTTATGATATTAGAGGTTATTTTTAATAAAAACGACAAATCAGCTATTTCACGCCGCTTAACCAAGGGCAGGAGATGGAATTTTTTGCATAGTTCTGTATAATTGGAAGATGAAAATCTAATTTTGAGACGAAAACATAGGTATTTAATGAATTTAATTTGAATACGTTCAATTCTAGTTATATATTTCTCATACCGTGGGTTCCAAACCTGTGATGAATATTCGAGAGTGCTTCTAACGAATGTACACTAAAGGATCTTGAAAGTTTTAGCTCGATTGAAACTAGCTGAGCTCCTCATAACAAAACCCAAGGCTTTAGATGCTTTTGGTACTATAGATTCGATATGCTCATCAAACAACAGTTTTGAATCATGCAGCACACCAAGGTCTCTAACAAGATTAGAATTTTGCAAGGTATGGTGCTTTAAATGATAAGAAGATGGCAGTGGCATTTTTTTGCGGGTGAATGTGGTAACATAGCATTTGGATGGATTGAGGTCCAACTTGTTAATAGAACAGTAAATATCCAACCTTAACAAATCTGCTTGAAGATCAGAGACATCCTGAAAGTTATTAATAATTTTAAAAATCTTCATATCATCTGCAAAACATAACAAGTTACTATTTTGAAAACAACTAGAAATATCATTAACGAAAATTAAAACGAGTAAGGGACCCAGTAATGAGCCTTGGGGCACTCCGCTTGGTATTGTAACCCAGCTTGAAATATAATTATTTACGACAACCGCCTGACACCGATTGATTATATAGGAGGAGAACCATCTTAGTAAGTCTCCCCTTATACCAATGAGGCTAAGCTTAGACAACAGCAATTTATGGTCTATTCTGTCGAAGGCTTTGCTGTAATCGGTGTAGATTACGTCGACCTGATGACCATTGTCCATGGCTTCAGTCAAGAAGTCATTGAGTAGGGTAAGATTACTTACAGTTGAGCGACTCCTTAGAAAACATAACGACGCAAGATAAACCGTGATTGACGAAACGGAGTCACTCTTGGTCGCAATCACATAGCTAGCAACAACGCCACGCGCATAAACTTGCGCACGCCCGCCCCCCTCACACAACCACACAATAACACACACTCACCACTCGCACAAATATACCCTCTCAAACACATACAAACACACACACACACACACTTGCACTCACACACTCAAATGCATCACTTACCTACACCTATAATAGTAATGCTTATCTTTTATCTTTATTTGTTTTTGTTTTTCTGTTCTCATCATAGTCAAAATTTATGTTTACTCGGTTTGGTCTCGCATATAATATCTGTTTAACTTCTGCAAACCTATACAGGGTATCCGCGATACAGGTGTTATACCGAGTGCGTAGCTCATTATGTACATACATGTTAATTTTGATTAGGAAAATAAAAATGTTTGTATTTGTATTTATTTGTATTGAGAGTGAAGGGACGAAACGAACGGCCGAATGTTGCCGCTCACTCAGCTCTGCGGCTGTGGCGGCGACGCTTGCGGGGCTTCATTCGTTCCATTCCATTGCGCAGTAGGCCGTTGACTCAATAGTTAACGTTAATCGGCGATGCCTTTGCGACGATGCCGCTTAGTCAATTTAACAGGTATTATACCTAGTTATATCTTAAATGAATATGATTTGTTTACCTATTTTATACAGGCTATTTCATTGATATTTTAGGACTTGATATTAATGTTGTTTAAAAATATTAAAAATTCTCTATGGTACAGGAAAAAAAACTATTTTACAACAATATTAGCCATTAGCCCTACCCGTGTTTTCATTTAATGTTGTACATAACAAAACACGTAGTATAAGGTATAGTGAAGCTCTTTCAGTCATAAATTGCGCACCCCACTGCTTTATTTCAAAGCTATATAATATTTATTCATTGCAACTATTAGGATTATTGGGGGCTATGCTCGGTGTTTCTTTGCGTGACAAAATCCGCAATGAGGAAATCCGCAAAAGAACTGAAGTTGCCGACATAGCTCTCAAAATTAGCAAGTTGAAGTGGCAATGGGCAGGCCACATCGCTCGTAGAACCGATAACCGTTGGCGAAGAAAGGTTCTCGAGTGGAGACCGCGGACTGGAAGACGCAGCGTAGACAGGCCCCCCACAAGGTGGACCGACGATCTAGTAAGAATCGCGGGGAGCCGTTGGGCGCAAACGGCTACCAACCGCTCGTTGTGGCGATCTAAGGGGGTAGGCAGTGGACGTCTTCCGGCTGATGATGATGATGATGATTAGGATTATTTTGAGCTTGAATTATCTACGGTGATGAGAATTTATCAAACTACATTCTAGAAAGTCCAGCCATTGGAAATAAGCAAGTTCGCTTCGTGAAAATCAGTAAGTAAAATCACAGTCACACTGAAAACTATTTTGATAATGAAGTATGCGAAAACAGGTTTTGTATTAAATATAAATAATAATAGCAATAATAAGAGGTTCTCAAATAGTATTTTTATAGTGTTCTCCGAATACTTACGGAAAATTCCAAGATTTTTAAAAATCATTTTAAAAATTTCAAGCCTAGACGGGACTTGAATCCGCAACCTTCCTCTTGATACGACTGAAATGATTCAGATTACGACTAAAGCGCCGTTAGCTCCATCTACAGGAAAACTTATACCGTTTTTTTGTACCTGCTCAATGCCAAACGTTGCAGTTTAGTACATTGACAAGAGATGTCGCGTTGCTTATTTCAAATATAATTTTTATAGTGTTATCCGAACACATACGGAAAATTCCAAGATTTTTAAAAATCATCTAATAAAAATTTTTATTTAAGAGGCTCTAGCTAGAAAATGGGATCAAGGGATCAGATACAGAAGGCGGCACTCCTGGACTCGGCACGCATGGTCAGGAGATTCCTCTCTCTACAGCCCTAGCCACCGATCGCTTGGGCCTTGCTTCGCGGTCGGTGGTTTACCGTTTTTATAAATATATTTTTTACTATGTTTGTTTTTTGTAAGATACTTTGTAGTGAAAATAAATACATATTTTTAATGCATGTGGTGTTTACCTATAATTGGTTGTGCAATTAGTACCTACTTAAATTAAAAATTAGTTAAGCATGAAGTATTGTTACAATCATTTTTTACCTAATAAATAAAAAAATTTATTGTGTATCAACGATATTTTAAATAAATATTGTGATAACAATAATAATAAGCTTTTATTCTGAAATTTATGCAATAATAAGTAAATTTAAATTTAAATCATGCTAGTGGTTTGCCCTGAACTCCCATAAAAACAAAAAAATATTATATGTAAACTTTGACTATCAAAATAGTGCCACGAAATACATAACCAACGTACTTGACCTACAGTTCATTCAAATTACAGGAAACGGGAGTTCATGTTAAAAGGTTATCTTTTTTGGGGTAGAAATTGCAGTTATTCTGGATTTCAGACTTTTCCCTATATTTGTGTCACTAAAGCTACACGCATACAGCAGTGTGGGGTCACTGGTGCACCTACCCTGTGAATTTTGTCAGTCAGGTTTTGATTATGGCTAATTACTTAAAAACTACAAGGTTTTATAGGATAAACGCTTCGAAAGTTATCCTCGGACAAACAAACATATATAATTACAACGCCGATTTCCCCAAGTTGATTTGGAGAACTCGCTTCGTTCGGTCTATAGTTCAAAGTGCCGATCGGCAAAGGCCTCCTCTAGCTCTCTCCAATGAAGCCTGTGTGTAGCAGCTCTTCTCTTATAGGGACCGGCACTCAACTTTATTTCATCCTCCCATCTGTTAAATCTAGTGGGGGGGGGGGGGGGGGGCGTCCTAAGCTTTCCAGTGCGTGGTCTCCACTCTAGAACCTTTTTGCCCCAACGGCCGTCAGTTCTTCGAGCTATGTGCTCAGCCCCGCCCACTGCTACTTCAGCTAATCCTCTTGGCTATGTCTGTGACCCTGGTTTGTCTACGCACTCAACACAGGATTCTAAACAGCTATAAATATCTGAAAGTATTACCATAAGTTAGTTACCAAAGTATTACTAGGTCGATATTGCGAACAGATAGAATGTTATTTGATCGAGGAAATGATTTAACTCAAAACTATTGGATAAGAGCCAAACATCTGATTGAGCGCAATATTACTTATTTGCTATCGCTGCCCAATCAGCGTGTATACTAGCTGTTGCCAACGGCTGCGTTCGGATAAAAAGTAGCCTGGAAATCTTATTTTCAACTAGTACCACTACTTTAAACATCTACTTTACCTTAAATCTCGGAACGACCTAGAACGTTCGTCTGAATTAATTCGAGATCCCACGCATAAACTTAATTTCAGTAAGTAGTTATTGATTAAAACGGGTACCTGTACCTTTTTAGGGTTCCGTACCTCAAAAGGTAAAAAAAGGAACCCTTATAAGATAACTCTCTTGTCCGTCTGTCTGTGTCACCATGGATTTTCTCAGGAACGGGTGGACCTAGCAAGTTGAAATTTATACCAGATACGGAGGTCTATAGTCCCTATTAGTTGTATATAAGTCAACACGATAAAAAGATATGGGCAAATTAAGATTTTCGCAAAAACTTGTAAGTACCAAAATTAACTTCAATTTTCAACTTATTTTTATTTCGGAATATTCCCTTTACATGCGCTGTAAGACCTTGCTTTTAACCAAATTTGACAACTCTAGGTTCAACCGGTAGTACCCTATAGGTTTTGGGTCGAAAACCTATATGGTAGTTCCCGTTGACCTAGAATCACGAAATTTGGCAAAAAGCAAGGTACAAATAAAGGAAAAATTCCAAAAAACAACTTGATTTAATTTTTTTATATACATAGTTGACGCCAAAATAATTTCCCTTACAATTTGACTATCTGCGGTCATGTAAAGATCAAATATTTACTGTGCCAGTTAGCTGCACAAGTATTAACAAAATTAAACACCGGCCAAGTGCAAGTCGGACTCGCGCACGAAGGGTTCCGTACCATTATCTATAAAAACGGCAAAAAATCACGTTTGTTGCATGGAAGCCCCCGTTAAATATTTGTTTTATTTTAGTTTAATAATTTATTTTTAAAGTATATATTATATATATGTATATATATATAAATATTGCTGGACATTTCACACAGCGCTATCTAGCCCCAAACTAAGCAGAGCTTGTACTATGAGAACCATATAACTGATAGAATACTTATATACTTTTTTTTTGTAAATACATACTTATAATATATAAAAAAACAACCAGACCCGGAACAAATATCTGTAGATCATGCAAACATTTGTTCCGCTACGGGAATCGAGCCCACTACCTCCTGCGTCTCAGCCGGCTGTTCGCCCACTGCGCCACGGAGGTCGTCGAATATATAACTAAATATTCTGTGAATATTTCAAGCGTCTACCTGTTGCCGTTATCAATATCGAGCTAAAACGAGCAAAAAAATCACGTTTGTTGTATGGGTGCCCCGTTATATATTTATTTTATTCTGTTTTAGTATTTGTTGTTATAGCGGCAACAGAAATACATTATCTGTGAAAATTTCAACTGTCTAACTATCACGGTTCATGAGATACAGCCTGGTGACAGACGGACAGACAGACAGACAGACAGCGGAGCCTTAGTAATGGGGTCCCGTTTTACCCTTTTGGTACGGAACCCTAAAAATGTCTATCGAAGGGCAAAGACGAACTATTCATAGGTATCAGTTGTGAATTGTGTTTGTTATTGTGGTAGCGTGCACTCTGTGTAATCACAAAATTCCAGTCTGTGTGGCACGGTACAAGGGTTGCGGAGACAAGCATTTAGCAGATTTTTGTTTTTTAACTGTCGTCCGAATGTGATTTAATTAGGTAGTAAGTAAATAATTAATACTGGATATAATAATCACGCAGCCCTAAACTATGCAAAGATTTTACTATAGGTTCCTAGAACTCAACTCAGAAAATCTGATAAAACCTACAAAACTACTTGTTACCTAGCCCGTAGTGCATGACAAACGATCCCTAAACATAGTTAGCGACTAAACTCTCTTAAATCATATATAGTCACTAAAGACGATAGGCACTGTCGTATTACCCATAAACTGTGAGAAATCTCGCATCACACTAATATTATAAATGCAAAAGTTAGGATGTTTGTTTGTTTGTGTTGTGTATAGATTGCCGAGGGTTAGTGGCTACGTAGTCCCGTATTTGCGAAGGAGAAAATAAAAAACACAGTCTTGATCAAATAGGCAGCGAGGTGGCGAGGCAGATTTTCTTCTTTCTTCCTGTTGCTTCCTTTTCCGATGTTGCCCGAGCACTGAATGCTGGCGGTTTTTTTTTTTTTCGAATGGACTTATCTCGCTGTTGGCCTCTGAGGCCGTTGCAGCTTAACCGAGCTTTTGGCGAGCGCAGATGGCGCTCAGCCCTTTAATTTTATTTTTGGTGAGGCAACTAGCGCAAGGGCACCACTTAGGTACGAACCTCGGCTTGGGCTGTTGCCGGGATGGGGATAGGAGAGAAACGCCCGGGTACGTGCTTGTACCTCGTATAGGTGGCGACTGAGGGGACTCGTCGACCTCGCCGGCGAGGTCGGTGTATTTGTGGAGTGTTTGCTCTGTCTAATGTGGATGACTCACCCGCATTAGCGGAAGTGATTTCGTCATCCGGGTCTCCGAGAACGTGTCTCGGTCGACGGAGGGATTACCCGGTCGACGGAGGGATTTGAATGCTGACGGCCAATAGGCGCCGTCTTTTATACTATTCCTCGCAATTTTCTAGAACATTCACTGCCTCACCCCCTTTAGCCTTTATTTATTACTTTTTTATATTTTACATATTGTTTGTTGTATATTACTATATTTATATTATAGACTATGATTATTACTTATGAATAATACATGCGTCTTCACCCGGCGCCGCTCGGTTTAGAAATGGCGGCGCGTTTTCGGTGCGGCGCTTTAAATACTACCCTGCCCCCCGCTTCACTACTATATAAACTCGCCCTAAGTGGCGGCCGCGCGTCATTTCCAATTCGAGCGTCGGAGCGGGCGTATGCGCACTCATTTCTACTCTTATTAAATAGAAATGTGTTACCTCCTACCTACATTTACCCATTTTATAGTAAATCAACAAATAATCGTAACTTTATTTGCATCATAACTGAAGAATATTATTCATATCTTTTAGATATCTATTCTTACTATCTATTTACAAACAAGATTATTCTTAAAGTATATTGATTAATATGTAAACGAGGTAAAATAATACAATTTTCATACTATGGTCATGGGTTGCGACGGTCACTACTTGTACCCCTCTCGCCGCATGTAGTCCTTATGATGCTGTCGTGCACAGTTTGTTTGTTACTCAATCACGCCGTAACTGCTGAACCGATTTCGATGAAATTTGGAATCTACGTAGATTATATCCTAGATCACCACAAAGGCAAGGTAAAACCGTGACATAGGCTACCATTTATCACATAAATTAGTTCTCATGGGATAAAGATGGGGTGTCAAGTCAAGTTGCAACAGCGAGTTTAGTTTTATTTCTAGGTTACTTTTTTTATTGATTTTTTTTTGAATGGACTTATCTCGCTGTCGGCCTTTGAGGTCGTTGCACCTTAACCGAACTTTTGGCGAGCGCAGAAGGCCCTCAGCCCTGTAAGTTTTTGATGAGGCAACTAGTGCAAGGGCACCACTTAGGTACGAACCTCGGCTTGGGATGTTGCCAGGATGGGGATAGGAGAGAAACGCCCGGGTAGGTGCTTGTACCTCATATAGGCGGCGACTGAAGGGACTCGTCGACCTCGCCGGCGAGGTCGGTGTATTTGTAAAGTGTTTGCTCTGTCTAATGTAGATTACTCGGAAATCTCTTCCGCATTAGCGGAGGTGAGAACGTGTCTCGGACGACGGAGGTTTTTTTTTATTGATGATAGCCAAGCGCTTGATCAAGCCTTACCTACACATTTAGTAGTGTAACGCGTACAAACTCGCGGGCAACAGATAGTTTATAATAATAGTTGATTAAATTTAACAGAAAATAAAAGAGGATGCTTTTTAGCATTAAGCTAACCTATGTACTGATTGTGATTTATTTCATGCAATAAGTTTTTTATCTATACTAGTTAATTACAGACATTCAGATCTAATATTATACAAGTAACCTTTTAACAAAAATATAACTGACTTAACCAAACTATTGAACTGATTTTAATGAAATTTCTATGAGACTAATAATTAAGTAAGTCTTTTAAAAAAATACAAATCAGCTGATAAATGAGAAAGTTCTGAGGTAAAAACATAGAACAATTATGCGTCCTTATAAAATAAGAGGGTTGCCCTCGATTTTTTTGGGATCCCATAATCAGCGCATCAGGTACGTTCGGAGACGCGCGAGTTGACGACTTTTATGCGATAATACGCAAAAGAACCGCGTCCCTGATGAGCCGCGTCCGAGGTAGGTCCAACAGGATTATTTTAATTTTACTTGCGGCATCATTAGCTGCTGGAATTTAAAACACCAGCCAGTCGCCCAGCTTGTGACTCAATAATTTATATGATATTAGTATTATTTTTTTGACCAAGCTATTAATTTTCTGAATTCTATTTTTTTTATTTGTTTGATGTACCGATTTTATTATGTTAGTTTGTTTTTGTTTTATATTTAAGTTAGATAGATAGATAATTCTTTATTGCTACAATGGGCGGCCTTATCGCTCAAAGCGATCTCTTCCAGGCAACCTTTGGATGGACTGGATTGAAAAGACGTGTGAGGAGGCGGTGTTACAATAAATACCTATTTATGTAGGATAAAAATAAATAAATATCTAAACCTAAAATATATCTACATATACTAACATAAATAAATATAAATTATATACATATATACTTTTACAATAAATATCGAAAGGAAATACAATGTTTACTCTAAAGAAGCCGCTAAGTATAGTTTGTAGACCTCATTTTTGAAAATAGGTAAAGATAAGATAAGTTAATTGCAATTACTTACTAACATAATTCTAAGATTGCATTATTGTTTACTAACAAAATGGATGACATATCTGAAATGAAATGAATTTAATTGAATTATCAGTTCCTGATATGGTGCCAATGGGACCACCTGGGAAGTATACCCTTTTAAACAAAAAAGGATTCTCGAATCTGTCCAGGCGTCTTTGATTAATCGCGAAACATACATAAAAAAAGATTCCGACGAATTGAGAACCTCCTCAATTTTTTGAAGCCGGTTAAAAAGGTTAGGGGCAACTGATAAATCCCGTATTTATAGTAAATAAATATATATTGCTGGACATTTCACACAGCGCTATCTAGCCCCAAACTAAGCGGAGCTTGTGTACTATGGGAACCAGATAACTAATAGAATACATAAATATTTTTTGTTGTAAATACATACTTATAATATATGGAAAAATAACCAGACCCGGACCAAATATCTGTAGATCATGCAAACATTTGTTTCGCGGCGGGCATCGAACCCGCTACCTCCTGCGTCTCAGCCGGCTATTCGCTCGCTGCGTCACGGAGGTCGTCAAATACTTATAGAATATATATATACTTTTTTTAGATAGAATACTTATATACATTTTATTGTAAAAACATACTTATAATATAGTATTTTTCAAACTTTCGCGATCCCTGTACATAATTATTGATTAAAACGGGTATTTATCGTGTATGTACCTTTTTTATTTGTTTGTTGAGTCAACCCGAGACCACGACTGTTGCAACACAGCCGAAATGTCGGGACAACAAATAAAAAAAGTACATACGCGATAAATACCAGTTTTAATCAACAATTACTTTTAATATATAGAAAAACAACCAGACCCAGAACAAATATCTGTAGATCATGCAAATATTTGTTCCGTTGCGGGAATCGTACCCACTACCTTCTGCGTCTCAGCGGGCTGTTCACCCGCTGCGCCGCGGAAGTCGTGGAAAATTGATTTATGTTAGTGCACAAAAGGTGATGGTAATAATAATAAAATAAAACAGGATAAAGCTGAGTAAACGTGGTGTCGTGAACATCCGTACCGGGGTATAGGCGACGGGCGCTGTCCGACGCGTGTGGTCGCCGGCGGGATCACATTCCTCTTCTTTATTCAGCAGTTTTAATATCCCCATCTATGTTTACTCGTTTACTCTAACGTTCTGAATAACCGTTTATAAATAAATAAATATTGCTAGACATTTTCACACAGCGCTATCTAGTCCCAAACTAAGCAGAGCTTGTACTATGGGAATCAGATAACTGATAGAATACTTATATACTTTTGTAAAAAACATACTAATCTATACATTCGCTGACTTCATCGCCTTCTGTCCGGCAGACTTCTACAGTAGAGATAAACAAACTGTCATCAAAATGGCAAAATTGTGTAAATAATATGGGCCAGTTATTAGATTAGCTAAAAAAAAATAATAACAACATTTTTGTATGCTTAAATTTTCATATAAATCTCCAATTTCATAGGTAATGGACCTATTATATATAAAACTATGTCGGGTTAATTACATCATATAAAAGTCAAGAACGGATGTACTGATATTGATGATCTGTGATTTATTGGATTTTTCTCAGTCCCGAATACCAGAATAACTATTAAAACAATTGAAAAATTCACGCCTATGAAAAATATGAAGCAAATTATTTTTTTCATACATAGGTGCAGCTAAAGATGGCCGATTGGCAATTCTACCGGGGCGCGTACATTGGCAACCCGCGTCATATGCATGTCAAGGCGGTACAAAGCTCGGCGGGTCTACTAGTAATATATAGAGAAAAACATCCATACCCGGAACAAATATCTGTAGATCATGCAAACATTTGTTCGGCGGTGGGAATTGAATCCGCAACCTCTTATGTCTCAGCTGGCTATTCGCTAACTGCGCCACGGAGGTCGTCTTATCATCTCATGTATGGAGTACTGTTGCCATCTCTGGGTTGGGTCGGCCAAGTATCAGCTTGACGCCCTTGATACGATTGAGCGATGTATTGCTAGACTCATTGGTGATGACTCACTAGTGGAAGCCAATTTACAAAGTCTAGAGCACGGACGCCAGATTTTCAGTTTTTTACAAGATAAGTTTTGATGAATGTGCGCAAGATCTTCATGATCTTATCCCTCCTTTCCCCTTCCTCCGCCGGACAAGCAGACAAGCAGACGCGACCCAGAAGAACCCATACCTGGTCGGCATACCACCTTGACGTACCAAACGATTTGCTTCAACTTTTCTTGTTAGCACAAGTAAGGAGTGAACTCACTTCCGGCGCATGTTTTTCCAAACCAGTATAATCTAGAAGACTTCAAGTCCAGAGTGAAAAGGTTCTTTCTATGCAAGCGTGTTCCATCTTCGATCACACCTTCACTTACCATCAGGTGAGGTAGTGGTCAAGCGCTTGGCTATCATAAAACAAAAATTGTATCATCTATCTCTCAGTTATGTTTTCACGATTAAACGGCTGGACCGATTACATTGAAATTTGACACATGGATAGATTATTACCTGGATTAGAAAATATGCAACTTTTTAAGAACAAAACACGCATGCGGAAGCTTGTTGTTAAGGTGCTAACCGTAGCCAATGACCTTAAGAGAATGGGCGTAGCTAATGTTTCGGCACCTTCTGCCACACGCATCTAACCGACCAGAAAATAGGTGAGCGTGAGGCAGACGAGCACAACCCTCCCGTACGACAGTCAGCGATATACTGCCGCCCGTCGCCTGCGCAACCACTTTCTAAAGGTACGCCCGCTAATTATTCAGAAAAATTAAAAATAACTAATTGACACGTGAAAGACCGTCGCAGCACAGAATCATTTGTTCAACTTGAAAGTATTGACTTTGCCCATATTAAAGTGAAAGAAAAATTACAAACTTTTACGTCGTTTAGAGGTTGAATCAAATTGAAATTCGAAAACATTTTGTTATTTTTTTCTCATAGTAAATAAATAGGTAGAACTTTTTTGTATGTTCACTTTGCAGATTAAAGGTCAATGAATGACATATATTTTTTTGAGCACATAAAACTGATTCCTCTCTGAGGAGAAAGCCTCCAAATAAGACCAACCAGCCACTATATTCGCCTTAATAAGTCCTCTGTTCTGAAACTGTAATGTAAAGTTGTGACGTAACTCATTATTCTATAGTTCCGTTACTAATATTTTGAACAAATAGGTTCTTTAACGAACAACTTTTAGTACAGGTATTTGAGTAATTACTGTGGAAAAATTTATTTACAAATTTATTTAGCTATTGGTCAAAAGACCACACAAAAACATTACATTTGAATTGAAAACGTGACCACATAACAAAAAAAACGTGAAAACCACATCATGTATTAAATGTCGCCTTTATCCAAACGTGAAATCGCACACACCTGGTATTTCGGTAGATTGGCCCAAACCACAGCCTTAGTATCAAAATATACAGTAATCCACTTATTTTATCTATAGAAAATACATTTTTCGTTCGACGTTTTAAAAGACGTTTTACATACCTCAAAAACGTCTCTAAGGGCTCGCACTCAAAACTGCGATGCGACGTCGCATCGTAAAAATCTGCGAGCTCCCTCGACGCATCGCAAGAACTTGCGAATTGATTCGCATTTCATTTTTCCTGTATCCCTTGGCAATAACAAAAGTGCACACTTCTTTTTACGATTCATGTCACGACCTAGTTTTCAAAATATGTTCAGTACGGTTGACGGTCGTCGAAGGAATGGTCACCTTTGGAAGACGACTTGCCGTATGAAATCGCATCGCAGCAATTCGTGTCGCAATTTTCTGCGTTGCAAATTCGCATCGCGTCACATCGCAGTTTTGTGTACGAGCCCTAAATGACGGATCAAGACGCTTGCCTTGTGAGAAGATATTCTCTCTCACGGTAGGCGATCTGATAAAAAAATATAAAACGTATGTCAACGAGTGATACGTCGACAAATGTAATATATAATTTTTCGAAGTGTTTATGGGTTTGGTAATGTCTATATTAATACCTACTATTTTTGAAGTAAAACTTCTTTACGCACGCTTGACTTGAGGAGTAAGCTGGTGAATGCGTGACGAGAGCGTTACGAAAAGTGTGATCGGGCGAGGCGAACGTAAGTTGAGAGAGAGATATAAGTTAGTGAAGATAGAAAGAGAGTTATGTTTCGTATATTACTGTTGAGGCAAGAGAGAGAGAGAGAGGTGCGAGCACACATTTTTTTTCTCTCTTTCTCTTATAGCCAGGTACGTTTCATTTATCTAAGACACAGTGCAGGCCTATTATCTGTATCACACTGTAGGAGCAAGAGAGAGCAGTGCGCGCGCACATTTTCTTTATCTCTTGCTCTCATAGCCAGTGTATGAAATATATAAATATATTTCAGTAATTTGTTTGCGAGTTTGCTAGCATTACGCGAACGGTGATTTCTTGATTATTTTTCGTAATTTCATTTCGTTTCCGCAACTCTCGCGATGTCGTCCGACCATCTGGCTGGTGGTCTGCCAACTAGTCTGCGTCCTTCTTGCGGTTGCTGCCCTCGTCCGTCTTTCATCTTTCCTCCTTGCCAAGTGTCCAGCCCATCTCCACTTCAGCTGGCTGATCCTTCTACCCACATCCACGACTCTGGTTCTGCGTCGTATTTCGATGTTAGGTATGTAGTCCAACAGCGAGATGATGTGTTCAAACGAAGATCTATTTAGTTTAAAAAAAAAAAGAGCGCAGTATACTGTTACGAACTCGGTCTGTCAGTCTGTCTCCCAGAATACTGCGCTCCATGGCTCGCTGACAAGCCCCGAGTCTGAACTTAATGCCACTCAATACCAATAAATAAAAAAAATTTATAAAAGTTGTGTGTCTGTTGTACGTTTACAGTGTCCCACGGCGGCACACCACACTATCTCTTTAATTTAACGTTTGTTTTTAAAGTCAACGTATTTCAGGTAAACTAGACTATTAGTCAAGCCAAGTTGAATTTAAAGTTTGTTTTGCATAAGTCTGTATAATACGAGTATATTTTAGAAAACGCAGTATGAGAGGTTTAGTATAAGTATATATCATTGTTTCGTGGGGCTTTTATAGCTTTTTAGTTATATATGTATTTTTAGTTCTTTGTGATTAGAGGTGAACATAATTTGACATAAATGTTTACTAGCTTTAGACCTGTTTTTATTTTTTATAAATTATAGGCCAGTGGTTGACCACGATCTCGCATAATGGTAATCGATGATGCAGTCTACGATGATACACGCTTGCCTAGAAGAAACCTATTCACTTGTGACTTGAAAACTCCTAAATTGTAGTTATCAGAAAACACAGACTCAGGCAAAGCGTTCCACTCTTTGGCGGTGCGCCACCGCTACATGGTATGTCTACCATGTAGCGGTGGCACATCGCGGAGCGTCTGGTTGTCCGATGATAGAATAGGGATGGTGGGATCAGGTTGAAAAGCACCGCAGCGCACTCTCCGAAATGTATCAGATAAAAAACCAAGAGACGCGCAACCTTTCGACGATGCTCGAGGCTGTTCAGCCTTGCATCTGCTAACTCTTCATTCCAAATTAGCTTCTTGCCTCTACTTTCAATTGAATCTAGAGCCTCTAGCTGGGAAATCGCTGATCTTTAATAATTGCAGATCTGTTCTGAAAAATCTGTCAGCGAAAGCCTCTCTCTCTCTCTCTTAAAGATAAACATAATCGATATTAAACTAGTGGTTTGCCCCGAACTGAGATCTCGTGAGTCTCACATTAAACGAAAAAAAAAATGTTTTTAAGCTTTGAATATTAAAATAGTGCCACGAAAAATTAACTTGACCTACAGTTTTATTCAAATTCAAGTAACGGAAGTTCATGTTAAATGGTTAGACTTATTTGCAGTAGAAATTCCAGTTATTCAGGATTTCTGACTTTTCCCTATATTTCTGTTACTACACACATATAGAATTTCAGCACTGTGGGGTAAATATAAAATACAAGGTTAAACCAAAAATAAAAACAGGGTCAAAATGTACTACTGAAGATCTTTCATTAGATGTCTTACTTGACCTTGTTGTCTCATTTTGATTTTGTTACCCCTCCTGATATCTTAACAACCCCCTACATTTTTAGCTCATTTAGTTACACCAGGATCATGCCATCATTACCTATCTATATACCAAATTTCACGATGATCTGATCAACGCTTCGAAAGTTATCCTTGGACAAACAAACAAATATACATACATAGAACGTCGATTCCGTGGGGCGCCGGCAATAGAATTTTGCCCCTCCGCTCTTGCCCGTGGATGCAGTAGGAGTCTGCTAAGGGATACCTCCGAAAGATGGGCAGCAGCGTCTTTTCGTGTTTTTAATACCTATACTGCGCTCGCCAACCCGCCTGCCAAGCGTGGCGAGTATGGCAACAACCCCCTTATGGATATAGTGCAACATAAAACCAGGCCCCGAGTCCCCGGCGGCCCCGCTAATCCTGGCTACGGTAGCAGTCACGGTAACGGCGGGGCCAGGGGTGCTAAGAATCCCCGGGAGACGATCGGCTACCAAACACTACGACGACCACTGGCCCTGGTAACACACAACATCCGCACTTTGAGGACAGACGAAAAGATTGTTGAGCTGGAAGAAGAAATTAGTAGATTACACTGGGACATTTTGGGGTTATCAGAAGTCCGTAGAGAGGGCGAGGACACGATATCCCTTAAGTCTGGTAACCTACTATACTACCGGGAGGGCGACCAACAGTCCCAAGGTGGTGTTGGGTTTCTCGTTCACAAGTCACTCATCAACAACATTATCACCATCGACAGTGTGTCGAGCAGGGTCGCGTACCTGACACTCAGAATATCTAAGCGATATTCGCTGAAGGTCGTTCAGGTATATGCGCCGACCTCTTCACACCCAGATGAAGAAGTAGAGTCTATGTATGAGGACATCAGTAGAGCCATACATACGAACAAAACTCACTTTATTGTTGTTATGGGGGACTTCAATGCAAAGCTAGGCATGAGAAGCGATGATGAGTTGAGAGTGGGGCAATTTGGATATGGGCAACGGAACCCCAGGGGACAGAGGCTGGCCGATTTTCTGGAGAAAGAAGGACTCTTTATGATGAATTCTTTTTTCCAGAAGCCGCCTCACAGGAAATGGACCTCGATGAGTCCCAACGGTTCCACGAGAAATGAGATTGATTTCATCTTGACCAACAAGAAACGGATATTCAATGATGTCTCTGTGATTCACAGGGTGAAAACCGGCAGTGATCACCGAATTGTTAGAGCCACATTGAATATGAACGTTAAACTTGAAAGGTCCCGTTTGATGAAATCTACACTCCGACCCACTCGCGCACATATCCAAAACCTCGAGAGCTTTCAACTCGAACTTGCAAATCGCTTTGACTGTCTAGAAGTAGATGCATCAGTGGACGAGATCAATAACAGGTTCGTTGAAACCGTCCATACGGTGGGGTCCCAGTTCTTTAAGACCCCCCGTACCAATAGACCTCAGAAACTTTCTGATAACACCCTTAACCTCATGGCTGAACGACGTTCTTTGCAACTGCAGTCTCCCGATGATGCTCAGTCACATAGGCAGCTCAATAGAAAGATTTGGAAATCCTTGCGGCACGATATTCGTACCTTTAATACATCTCGTATGAAAGATACGATAGAGCGGAATAAAGGCTCCAAAGTGTTCGCGAGAGATAATTCTATTGGGCAGAGCCGCATGACGAAGCTGAAAAGGGAAGATGGCAGCATAACGTCAAGTAAAGCGGAAGTGTTAAGGGAAGTCGAAAGGTTCTATGGACGGCTCTACGATTCGGTCACTAAACCTGTTTGCAGTGCGGCCAACGACCCAAGAGCCAAACTGACCCGACATTATACCGAAGATATTCCGGACATCAGCCTGTATGAGATCAGGATGGCCTTGAAGCAGCTTAAGAACGACAAGGCGCCGGGTGAGGACGGAATCACTTCAGAGCTTCTGAAAGCGGGTGGATCACCGGTACTTAAAGTCCTTCAGAAGCTTTTTAATTCCGCCTTGCTTGAAGGTACGACGCCAAAAGCATGGAACGGGGGCGTGGTGGTTCTGTTCTTCAAGAAAGGTGACAACACCTTGCTTAAGAATTATAGACCCATCTCGCTTTTGAGCCATGTTTATAAGCTGTTTTCGAGGGTCATCGCGAACCGTCTCGAACGCAGGTTTGATGACTTCCAGCCTCCCGAACAAGCCGGGTTCCGTAAAGGCTACAGTACCATAGACCACATACATACGCTGCGGCAAGTCATACAGAAGACCGAAGAGTATAACTTGCCGCTATGTCTCGCGCTTGTGGACTATGAGAAAGCCTTCGATTCTATCGAAACATGGGCAGTGCTTGAGTCTCTCCAACCATGCCGTATTGACTATCGGTACATCGAAGTGTTGAAGTGTTTGTATAAAAACGCCACTATGTCAGTCCGAGTACACGAACAGAGCTCAAAGGCGATTCCTTTAAAAAGAGGCGTAAGACAGGGAGATGTCATCTCTCCAAAACTGTTTACGACCGCATTGGAAGATGCCTTCAAGCTTCTGGAATGGAAAGGACTGGGCATCAATATTAACGGCGAATACATCACTCACCTTCGGTTTGCCGACGATATTGTGGTCATGGCAAAGTCGATGGAAGAGCTCAGCACGATGCTCGAAGGCCTCAATCGAGTCTCCCAACGGGTAGGACTTAAAATGAACATGGACAAGACGAAAATCATGTCGAATGTCCATGTCGTCCCTGCCCCAGTTATGGTTGAGAACTCGGCTCTTGAAGTTGTCGACGCGTATGTATACCTAGGACAAACAGTCCAATTAGGTAGGTCCAACTTCGAGAAAGAGGTCAATCGTCGAATCCAACTCGAATGGGCAGCGTTTGGGAAACTTCGCAACGTCTTTTCGTCCAACATACCTCAGTGCCTTAAGACGAAAGTCTACAATCAGTGTGTGTTACCAGTGATGACATATGGAACCGAGACGTGGTCCTTCACTATTGGCCTTATGAATAAGCTCAGAGTCGCTCAACGAGCTATGGAGAGGGCTATGCTCGGGGTTTCTCTACGGGATCGAATCAGAAATGAGGAGATACGTAGGAGAACTCAAGTCACCGACATAGCCCGACGGATTAGCACGTTGAAGTGGCAATGGGCAGGCCATATAGCGCGCAGAACAGATGGCCGATGGGGCCGAAAGGTTCTCGAGTGGAGGCCACGGACCGGCAAGCGCAGCGTAGGACGTCCACCCACAAGATGGGCAGACGACTTGGTAAGAACCGCAGGTCGGCGTTGGATGCAGGCCGCTTCCAACCGCAGTTCCTGGAGATCAATGAGGGAGGCCTTTGTCCAGCAGTGGACGTCCTACGGCTGATATGATGATGATGATGAGAACATCGATTCGTCCAAGTTGATTTGGAGATCTCGCTTCGCTCTATCAATAAGGTATAATGAGTACCGATCATGTTTGTTTTCTTTATTGGGACGCTTTTGTTTATTCTTGGTCATCAAATTAAGTATTAAAAGACAATATACTGTCAATCGTAGTAGTTCGATATTAAGTCGATATTATATATGTTATTATATAAGGTATACCTGTATATTTATTATATATTTATAAATATATAAATAAATATACATATTAGCATTAAGTTCTCCTAGCACTATTTTATTTCTATTACCGGGGCCCATCGCGTTTTCCAAATTCTTTCTGGGCGTCATTTGGTTGAAGAGTTCCGAGAACTGGCGTTTATCGGGGTCAACGCATAAGCATTACAATTCAGCAGGGCAATGCAGCCAGTGTCTTGGGGACACTTCCGCCTGGTAGTGATCTAGAGCAGTTGAGCTATCTATAGATCGTTTGCCTTTAGATGATTCAACTGTTCCGTCTGTATTTTATTGTAGATAATTGTATTTTCTTTCTATTTTTATATCGTGTGTTAAAAACGGTTTTTTATATTCTACTCGTTTATAGGCGCACAAGCTAACGAGCGTCCTAATGCTATGTAGTCACCTGTCGCCTATTAACCTCAATTAGTGCTACAGGCGTTGAAATGACTGGTACCGACTGCAGACGCGTTGCTTAATACTTAAGCGGCTTTCAGACTACGCTATACTATTGTGCTATATAGTATATCAAAGAAGGACCTAACCAAGTAAGCCAATAATATATAGTACAGTACAGTACCTTTGAGATGGTTCGGCCAAATACCAGCTCGCTACCTTAGACTCGATAGAACGTAGGGCTTTCAGGCTTATAGGTGAGTAACATATGGCAGAGAAGACCCAAAGTCTTGAACACCGCCGTAAAGTTGCAAGCCTATCGATCTTTTACAGAATACATTTAGGGGAATGTTCCCAGCAACTATACGATTTGATCCCGCAATCAAAGGACAAGCAGGCGTACGGTTTAGTACCATCCGTACCTAGTTGATATACCACCCATTTGCACACACCGTTTTGGTTCTACGTTCTTGATGCGTACAGCTAAAGTATGGAACACTTTACCGTCGTCTGTTTTTCCTAATAAATACGATCCGGGCTTCGTTAAGGTAAGAGTGAATAGGTTTCTTCTAGATCTTCGTGCTATATCTTGGTGCTAACGTGTCCATATCATTGTATGGTGCGCGATATTGTTGTGTTATGAGTTATATACTATATGCTATAATATTATAGCGTAATCTGAAAGCCGCTTTAATGCCTTATTTACACCTCTCTTGAAAGTGTTTATATTGCCTTATAACTTATGTAATATAAGTCAATCAACAACAAACTCGCCCATTTATTCGTACACACAAACTGACACTCTCACACACTCACATCACACACCCACTTTCACACACTCACACCACACATCCTCGCATTTACATGGACAAACACACACACACTCGCACTCAAATCACGCAACGAACACACTCCCGAACATTCTATTATGAACCATAGTCCAGAGAGAGGTATGCCATCATACATGTCCATCCTAGTTTGGGTACCTATGTTTTCCACCCTGAATTGTATAATATCTAGTAAACCATTGTAATTTTTTGTTTGTGTAATACTGAAGTTTGTTTCTGAATAAATGGCGGTTATGGCATGGTAAGCTTACTTTCATGAACCCAACAGAATTGACCTACCTTAAAGGCTTACTTGAGAGGATGGTATCTGGGCAACCCTGCTTCATGTACAAACGCGTCCCAGGTCTACAGCGGTTGCCTGCTTCGACCAAAAAGCCAGATCACTGAACCGATTTTGAAAATTCTTTTACTGATAGAATTATATATTTTATTTTAATAGCAATTTGTACGAAGCCGGAGCGGATCAGCTAATCACACTAATATTATAAATGCGAAAGTGTGGATGTTTGTTTGTTACTCAATCACGTCGTAACGACTGAACCGATTTTGATGAAACTTAGTATATATGTAGATTATAACCTGGATTACCACATAGGCTACTTTTATCCCTTGAATCAGGTCCCATGGGATACAAATAGGGTGTCAAGTCACGTTGCAATAGCGAGTTTAGCTTTATTTCGAGTGTAACGTGTATGAAGTCGCGGGCAACAGCTTGTAAATAACAATTGAATAGTTATCTAACAAAAGTTTAAAACGATAACAAAAGGCACGTGATGAAAAGCCTTAAAATTAAATGAAGCGTTACAATAACCATGTTTCAACTCCACAATGAAAATTGGCTTTACGACAATGACCATAATGAATGAACGAATGAACGGAATGAATGAGGCTTAATGCGGCAGTCGTAAGACAGTTTTAACGATCATTATCCGCAAATTAGCGAATCATTGTGTCGTGTTCCGGGTAAATAGGCATCTGGTTTAATTGGCTCGCTGCTGGAGATTTGGGGTGATGAAAATCGTGTTCAAAATAAAACTATCAGCTCGGTTACACTCGTATTGTTATCGCTACTACTAGACCATACTAATGTTATACATTCGAAAGTGTATAATGTGTGTATAAGGTGGGTCTTAGGATGAACATGTCCAAAACCAAGATTATGACCAATCTTGCAGGTCCAAAACCTAAAATAATCGTAGGTAACTTTCCAATAGAGGCAGTGGACAACTACATATATCTTGGACACTGTTTATCCTTTGACTCACTTTCCCAGAAACAAGAGATTTCGAGACAAGTCCAGCTAGGATGGGCCGCCTTTAGTAAGTTAGAAGACGTCCTTAAGTCTAAAATCTCTCAATGCCTCAAGACCAGGGTGTTTAAACAATGTGTCCTGCCCATTCTTACTTACGGTTCCGAGACATGGCCGCTTACAAACGAATACATGCTAAAGATTAGAGTAGCTCAACGGGCAATGGAGCGTGCCATGCTCGGTATATCACTATTGGACCACAAACCCAATGTAGAAATCCGACGTCGCACAAAGGTTGTGGACGTGGGTATGAGGATCGCAGGGCTGAAGTGGAGATGGGCTGGACACTTGGCTAGGAGGGATGACGGACGTTGAACGAAGGCGATTACAAAGTGGTGGCTAAGGGATGCTCGTAGACCAAGAGGCAGACCACCCGCCCGATGGTCGAATGATGTTGAAAGCGTAGCTGGGTGTCAATGGATGAGACTCGCAAGAGACCGGAAAGAATAACGTAATAAAGAGGAGGCCTATACCCAGCAGATGGTGCAGACGGGCTGAGATGATGATGATGATGTATAATGTTGTTTACGTTTTGCCACTAAAGGGCTTGACTGATTTCGATACAGTTTATTACACAGATAAAATAGGACCTTGATTAGGATATGGGCTACTTTTTACGTAAAAAGTAGACCATGACGCGTAGCCTATGGCCACTGCTTTTTGATATAAACAGTGATTCGATAGGACGTTTTTATTTTATTTCAAACAAGCTGAATCTAATCGAAATTTTGTATCAAAAAGCAGTGAATAAACGCCATATAAATAGGTATATAAACAACATAAACTACAAACTGTACTCTGGCTACCAATAAATTGGTTTAACGTAATAGATAACCGGCAACTTCTAATGCCGAAGATTGTTAAGAATCTTTAACTTTGGAATTTAATAGCAAACTTCATGCGGTAGTAGAGCTTTGTTGTTTTAGTTGGCTGCTTTAAGTTCATACTTTGATTGTATACTTGGCTAGATATCGCGTCGTGTTGAGACGCATTTTATAAAACCAGCTCATATTCCATCGAAAATCAGCGTTGGATGCAAAACACCCCAAAATTATGCTGAGTTGAAGGGCAATCTATACTTCTATGCTAATATTATAAAGAGGAAAGATTTGTATTTTTGTGTGTATATTTGTAATGAATAAACTCAAAACTACTATGCCGATTTCAAAAAATTATTCACCATTAGAAAGGTACATTCATTTTGAATGACAAAGGCTATATTTATTGCTAGAAAACATTAGGGTTATCTACTAAAACTTAAGTAACGTAACCCAAGGTGTAAAAAAGTGCCCTAAAACGTCTTTCGTCGCATGCGCTGCGAGAACTATTGATGATAGAACAAAAGTATGTTCTACAATATTAAAGAACATATCAACATCTACAAAAAACTTTGTTACATTATTAAGAGGAAAAATTTGTTTGTTTGTATTGAATAGGCTCTGAAAATACTGGACCGATTTAAAAAAATCTTTCACTGTGGGAAGCTACACTATCTCCAGGTGACACAGGCTACTTTTTACTGCGGAGAAAGAGGGTAATGTTTTTATGAAAAAACTACGCGTGCAAAGCTGCGGATTGGTCAGCTAGTTAGTTATAAAAATGAATGATTTTTGCCTAATGAGCAATGAGTACGATGACGATTGCCTGTGACAATTTTTCTCTATGTTTTCAGCTGCCATTGTCTATCTTGATTACTTAATAAAGGGTTTATACTACTTACGCCGATTAGTTTTATATTTTGCTACATGGAGATGGAACAAGCATTTACGCCTATAACAGAGAATTGCCTCGTAGGAAATATGCCCTACAACACACACCCTTCGTCCATCAACTTAAGGCTTAAGACAATTTCAACGGCAACCTACCCTTCATCGTGGAAACATTCATATGCTTTTAGGGAATAGGTTGTGGAGAATAAAACTCATATGTTAATGCTGTTAATGAGCACAGAAATAACGATGCGTATGGCTATCCTCACACTACGCAGCCAAGAAGCAAGAGCTGGAAGAGCTAGGTGACGGCATCTTTACGCAATAATACGGATAGCGCCGTCACCCCGGCGCGCCCGCGCACCGGAGTGACTTGGCCGTCGCGTCGTGAGCAACCTACGATAGACGTATTTTATAATAGGTTGGGGAAAAAGTCTTATCGCATTATAGTATGTATGAACTTGTAATAAAATCTCTTTGGCTATACTATTTGTATCTGGCTGGTTTTGGTATCATTCAAAGTTAAAATTTTAAAGAAGATAATCCAAATTCAAATTAGGAAAATGTGTGATTTTTATTTGTTTTTCGTACTGTAAAGATGAGTGAATATAATGAAGAAATTCGATACATTTTAAAATTTTACTACAAAAAAGGTAAAAATGAAACGCAAGCCGCGAAAAAAAATTGCGATGTTTGTGGACCTAGTGCAGTGTCTGTGAAAGTAGCACAAATTTGGTTTAAGCGTTTTCAATCCGGAAATTTTGATGTCAAAGATACACGTCGCTCTGGTCGCCCTATTACGGATATAATTGATGGCATTTTTGAAAAAGTGGAGCAAGATCGGTATATCAGTAATTACGACGTAGCTGAAGAACTGGGAATTGATCACAAAACAGTTTTGGCGCATTTGAAAAAAAACTGGGTACACAATAAAGCTCGATATTTGGGTACCCCACGAGCTCACTCATAGTAATCTAATGAGCCGTGTACTTATTTGTGATTCTTTATTACGACGTAATGAAACCGAACCATTTTTGAAGAAGCTGATAACTGGTGATGAAAAGTGAATCACGTATAATAAGAGCGTGCGAAAAAGGTCGTAGTCGAAGGCCGATCAGGCTTCACAGACTGTGGCGAAACCCGGGTTAACTTGCAACAAAGTGATGCTGTGTGTGTGGTGGGGTTGGAAGGGCATTATTCATTATGAGCTGTTATCACCCGGCAGGACCATCGATTCTGAACTCTACTGCGAACAACTGATGAGATTAAAGTAAGAAGTTGAGAGAAAGCGGCCGGAATTAATCAACAGAATTGGTGTGGTTTTTCATCATGATAACGCTAGACCTCACACATCATTAGCCACTCAGCAAAAATTAAGAGAGTTTGGCTGGGAGGTGTTAATGCATCCGCCGTATAGTCCTGACCTTGCACCTTCAGATTTCCACCTTTTTTGTTCTCTTCAGAATAATTTAGGCAGTGTCAGGTCACGAGAGGACTGCCAAAACTACTTGTCGCGGTATTTTGATCAGAAGCCCCAAAATTTATATAGCTATGGGATTATGTCCCTACCTACAAGATAGCAAAAAGTTATTGAGCAAAATGGTACCTAAATACTTTAGTTAAATGTAAATAATCTATATTAAAAAATGTTTTGAATTTTCTTAAAAAATGCGAAGAAACTTTTTCCCCAACCTAATATAATTACTAGCTGATCAATCCGCAGCTGCGCACGCGTAGTTTTTCAATAAAAACATTACCCTCCTTCTGCGCAGTTAGGTAAAAAGTAGCCTATGTCACCCGGGGATAGTGTAGCTTCACAGCAGTGAAAGATTTTTTTAAATCGGTCCAGTAGTTTCGGAGCCTATTCAATACAAACAAACAAATCTTTACTCTTTATAATATTACGAAGTTTTTTGTAGATACTGATATGTTTTTTTAATATTGTAGAAGTTACTGTTACGCCGAAGCTGTTACAGAATAAGTAATAGTCGGGTTTTCTCGAAGTTATACCTACTGTGTCACAGAATAGGTAATACTTGGTATGGAATGACCTACATACCATGTTTTTACGTACCGTTGCACAGATTAAGAATTAGTAGACAATCTAAATACCTACCTTTTCTAGATACTAGTGGAATGTTCTGGAAATAATGCTCGGTATAAATAGTGCGTAGAGACGTCCGCAGAGTCGGTCTTGATTTGGTTGGTTTTACGTGCGAACATTTCGGTGACTTTTAAGTGGTTTATTGTGCGATAGTGTTGTGAATTAGTGTGTTGTGAATCTTTGTGATTAAGATTGTGTATTTGTCGTTTTAGTGTTGAATAAAAGTGTTATTTTGGTTAGATTCATTTTAATTATTTTATCCCGAACCCTCAGCTCGTAACAATACTTTTGTTCTATCATCAATAGTTTCCGCAGCGCATGCGACGAAAGACGTTTTAGGGCACTTTTTTACACCTTGGGTTACGTTACTTAAGTTTTAGTAAGGATCCCTAATCTTTTCTAACAATAAATATAGCCTATGTTAAGATTCAAAGGGAATGTAGCTTTCCTAGTGAAATAATTTTTGAAATCGGAACAGTAGTTTTTGAGTTTATTCATTACAAACATACACACAAAAATACAAATATTTCCTCTTTATAATATTATATAGTATAGATATAGATTAATGTAAAAAGGCTATGTACATTTCCGGTTAAATAAAGGAATATTTTAGATAATATTCGGGTTCCTTATTTCAAGAAGCCCCTATACTCAACATCTACACTACACAAAGGTTAGCGGGAACAAAATGGCGATTAGTAAAATCGTTCCTTTATATTATTTTATTAGTGAAATAAAAAGTCAAAGTTAAAATCTATTGTTCATTAAAATCACAAGGATCACTTTGAAACGTCAATTTAACTACATGTTCCTTCGCGACCAAGCCAGGAAAGAAAGGCAAGAAACAAGGCTGGTTATTTTTTTAATGATCGTTTTACAATACAGGAAATAAATTACGTCTAAATTGTAACATTTTGAACGGGTTGGAGCAACTTCAATCCCAAGCTTCTCTATCATCTAAATAATCCGATATTTTATAGTAGGCTTTTTTATAAAGATTTTGTTTAATTGCGTTTTTAAAATTGTTAATTGTCAATTTCTGTACATCACTTGGGAGTTTGTTATAAAAGCGAACACCTTGCCCTTTAAACGATTTACTAACTTTATGGAGTCTACAAGTGGCAAAGAGCGATTTTATCTTTATTTATAGTATTAAAATTATGATTATTGCTATTTTTCTTCAATAAGTTAATATATTTGTGAACATACATTAGATTTTCTTAGATGTATTGACAAGGGAATGTCATAATATTTATTTCTTTAAAATTATTCTTTTAAATTTTCTAATTTAATTTAATCTAAGAGCCAACCCAAAAAATATATCAATAAATATATCTTTTTTAATGTTATTTGTGGCAAAACAGGCTTACGATGTCCATTACTGCTTTGTTCATCACTTTCCATCCAAAGGTTGCCTAGGAGAAATTGCTTCCAGCGATAAGGCCGTCCATTGTACTATATTTAGCGTTAATTAGTTTTTTTAAGTATTCCAGGTGTATAATAAATTATAATTATATTCAATTCTATTCTTACGGCTCACCTCATGGGGGGTAGTGTCCCGGAGTTATTGTCGATACGTTCCCTACCCTGTAGAAGCCTCTACATTTTTTTTTAATCGTATCATGTTAGCCTAGCGGGAAAACTTCAGATGGCAGCTCATTCCATAACTTACTAGTATCTCTGGCTTTTGCTTTACCAGTGATAAGCAATTTTGCTCAAAACTTTTGCGTATGGCAAAATAATAAAAATGTATTTCCTTACCGCAGGTAAAGCCAAAACAGTGATAGGATATAGGATTCGGATGTAAGCAGTCATTCGACCAACCGACGACAACGTGTGGACAGCCAGTCGTGACATAATGTCTTTGTTCTATGATTTTACTTAGAAAGCTTTCGTGATTGATTTCAATCAATATTATAAATACGGGGCTTATCACGTACCGTCTTATCGGTTTTTCGACCGACAATGTTTCGGTTCAATTCGTGAACCTTCATCAGGGTGAGTGCGAGCCGCTCCGAATAACTTCAATGCGAGGCGATCCGCTCCGAATAACGTCAGTGCGAGGCGAGACGTTATTCGGAGCGGATCGCACTCATCCTACTGAAGGTTCACGAATTGAACCGAAACATTGTCGGTCGAAACACCGATAAGACGGTACGTGATAAATCCCGTATTTATATTAATAACTAGTGGACCTGCCGAACTTCGTATCGGCTTGACACGCGGGCTGTCAATATAAGTCACTCTGGTAGAATTGTCAATTGTTGTCCCCGGCCATCATTATGTATAAGAAAATGAATGACTTCCACAAATAATTTAATACCAAAATTAGCCAAATCGCTCCACCCGTTCTCGAGTTTTAGCGAGACTAACGAACAGCAATTAATATATCTCGGGATAACTCTTACCGAAGCATCTGTTTCAATCGATATTCATTTTTTCTACATCCTCTATGACGATATTTGCAGCACGCATTCTGTCAATTCTATGTCAAACGTCATAAGGTTACATTATAAAAGCGCTAAGGTTAGATTATAAATAATTTTATATGGTGGTTAAGTATTCTTAAATTTTCTACTTTTGCGCGCAATTTTCTTAATTTTTTCTTTCATAAGAACCTTCTCCTGACAATAAGAAATACAACAAAAAAAGAATTGACCAAATTGGTCCAGGCGTTGTTGAGTTATGCGCTTACCAACACATTTTGTGATTCATTTTTATATTATATATTGTTCTATGATAATGATGCTTACGACCAATTACGAATTTTCACTGTTCAGATAAATCCATACTAGTATTTTATATTCGAAAGTAGCTCCTTCGGTCTGGTTTGTTACGTTTAATTTAGATTATGACCTGTGTATGCTTTATACACTTGCAATTTGAGAGTGGAGAGAAAAGATCACAATCATTATCGATACATTTATTGTACTAAGTTTGTACAGATAATTATACCGTTGATGTTCCTTCTCGTTAGTTACACTCACACTGAATGTTAAAATGTGTGAAATATAATAAATAGCTAAGTGAAATGTCACTGCGCTCGCGCCGATCGCAGTGACATAAAAAATGTATAGTTGACTGTACAACCTGGATTGAGATATAGGCTACCTTTTACTGATACACCAAGCTTTTGAGGCCGCGTACAGAAGCTTCCGTTATATAAAAACAAACACAGTTCTGGGCAGTAACCGTAAACCGATAACCGGTATTTTCAACCATTCGGTACTGGTTACAAGTTTAAACGAAAACCCGAGTTTGTTAAGTCCCACGCATATAAATAACGCTACGTTTGTAAATTACATTATTCTAAAACTATCAGAGTGGGTTTGTTGAACGTTTTTTCCATCAGTCTGAAGCCAGCGGAGCGAGGCAGAGAAATTCAATTGGTTCTGACCGCTAGCGAGAGCTTGCCGCGCGCGATCGATTTAAAACTCGCCGGATGAATATTTCAGTTTAGAAAATAGTTTCTTTTGGGACAAAATACAGATATTTTTGTGTATTTTGTTCTACCTATATTCTACCTGGAGATAAAAAAAGCATATGCCCCACCTCATGTTAAGTGGTAACCATTACCTATAGCAAAATACTGCCTCGTAGGCCACGCACCTTAGAAACGTGCCCCATGTTTATCAACTTGAGCCATACTGGTGTAAAGCCTCATGTGCCTGTAATTTCACCGTCAACCATACCCTTCAAACCGAAACACAGCAATGCGGCTTGGCGGCAGCATTACCTAGTCTATATGTACAAAATCCCCCGATTACAAAATATATGACAGGTAAAAAAAAATCGCGTATCAACTGTGCAAAGTTATTTTTAAGAACTATCAATTGCCATCAAGAATTAACTCAATAATCTGTGATGATATCATCCACCGAGCTTCTTGCAGCAACAACGTTCCAGCCGTTCTCGAACCGATATAAGAATCTGATACGTGACGATGGTAAGAGGCTTGACGGTATGACTCTTATACCTTGGGAGAAAGGTAGGCCTTTGGTGTTAGACGCCACGTGCGTCGATACCCTTCCGCCATCTCATCTGTCTGATAGGGCCGGTGCGGCGGCAAATTCAGCCGAAGATCTCAAGCGGCGCAAATATGGAAGTCTTGACAGAGCTTACGTATTTGAACCATTTGGAGTCGAGACCCTGAGAGTCCATGGCGTGCCAGGGCCCATCGCGTTTTCAAAATTCTTTCTGGGCGTCTGGTGGAAGCGACGTGTGATCCGAGAGCTGGCGCTTGTCTGGGTCAATGCATGAGCATTGCAATTCAGCGGGGCAATGCAGTCTTGGGGAAACTTCCGCCTGGTAGTGATCTGGAGCAGTTGAGCTATCTATAGATCGTTTGTAACGGTCTTTAGATGATTCAACTGTTTCTTCTGTATTTTTATTGTCAATAATTATATATTCTTTCTTTTTGTACAACAAAAAAAAAATGTGTGATGCCTAAAAAAAAAAATAAAAAAAAACTCTCAGTGGACTTAAGGCTACTGGAGAATAAAGGCTTTTCCACCGGCGAAGCGAGACGAGGCGAGACAAGAATTGAAATCGCGCCGGCCCATTTCCACCAAAAAAACTGGCATCGATAGCCATCACGAGCTCGCGTGGTAATTTACTTAGATTGCTGCAACTATACAATCATCATCATCATCAATATCTCCGCCCACATCCACCTACTGCTGGGTATAGGCCTCCTCGCTATCACGCCATTCTCTCCGGTCCTGTGCCCAAGTGCATCCATTTCCTTTCCGCAACTCTCTCAATTATATAATAATGCAATCAATTTTGCCACACTTATAATCACTCCAATCCAATTCACTACTCACCTCGACGGTGGAAAAGCGGCTTGAGAGACCGGACCGTGTAATGTCTTAATATTGTAATACATTAATAATACTTAATACAATAAATGTAACCTAATCCTAATATCACAGAAACAACAATTTAGAAAAAATAATAATAAATGCCGTGGGTTCCCGGTAGTAGAATGTTACCCCTCCTCTCATGCCCGTGGATGCAGTAAGGGCCTGCTAAGGGTAACCTCCGGAAGATGGGCAGCAGCGTCTTTCCGTGTATCAACATCCCGTACTGCGCTCGCCAACCCGCCTGCCAAGCGTGGTGAGTATGGCAACTACCCATCATGGAGATCCATGGAGGCCTGTGTTCAGTAGTGGACGTTTTACGGCTGAAATGATGATGATGAATAATAAATAAATAATACATACCTACTATCAAGTAATTTTCTGTGAAATGGAGTTATCCTTGAGAGCTTCAATCATGCTATAGTAGCTTTTCCTAATTAATACTAATTTTAATTTTATTTTGTATATGGAATAGTCCATTTCACGCAAATCTTTATCTAATTTATTAAATAGTTTGACTCCATTACAAAGAAAACTCTTTGAAAGTTTAGCTAACCTAATAGTTGGGTGTCGAAAATATTATTACTTAAAAATATTATCACGATTTATATTGATCAAAATATGATCAAGACGCTTCCAACAATACCCAATTTGTCAAATTATGATAAGTAGTTTAGAAGTTATAAGGGAACAGATGAACATACATATACTTTTTGCTTCGCCGTAGTCGGATAAATCGAGCCTATGTTTCAAAATGTATAGCCTATGTATACAGGTCTATATCTATCTATATAAAAAGGTTGGTAAAGGTTGCCTGGAAGAGATCGCTTTGAACGATAAGGCCGCCTATTGTACCACCATGTATTAGTCTTTAAGTTTTCTAGGTTAAGTTATTTTAATTTGGTGTAACAATGAAGAATTATCTATCTATCTATCTATATACCTAACTTCATCGAAATCAGTCCAGCCGTTTAGTCGTCAAAACGTAACATACAGACAGAGGTAGAGTTACTTTCGAATTTTAATATTATGTATGGATATGGATGCCCTCCGTGGCGCAGCGTACAATTTATTTATTTTGGAATGGGTGAACAGCCGGTTGAGACGTAGGAGGTTGCGAGTTCAATTCCCGCTGCAAAACAAATGTTTAAATAATCTACAGGTGTTTGTTCCATTGCTGTGTGTTTTTGTAAAAGTGAATTAATGAATTAAATACTCTTTATTGCACACCAAACAAAAATACAGTAATAATGGAAATAAAGGTACAATAGGCGGTCTTATAGCTAAAAGCGATCTCTTCCAGACAACCTTTGGATGGGCAGGATAAACAAAATCAAAAGACGGCGGTGTAAGAGTACCTACAGACATAAACAGAACCCACAAAATAAAATATACCTATTGATTATACTAATAAACATAAACTTAAATACTTACAAATAATATATAAATAAACGACACTACATAAAGAGGATAAATAACATAAACACTAACTAGCAGTTACGAGACAACGAAAGGAAATGGTTGTAAACCTTGACTTTGAAAATAGGAAGAGATTGGGAGAAAGGTATATTTAATATATGTATTAAAAAAAAATGAGTGTGCTTTAGTTAGACCACACGACTGGAGTAAAACTTCTCTAGCTCCATCTATATGTAAGTATATATATATATATATATATATATATATTGCAGTTTGTATAATTTAGGCTAATTTAGGATAGGAGATACATAAATAAATATATAAATAAATATTACTGGACATTTCACACAGCGCTATCTAGCCCAAAACTAAGCAGAGCTTGTACTATGGGAACCAGATAACCGATAAAATACTTACATACATTTTTTTTGTAAATACATACATATATTATACAGAAATACATCCAGACCCGGATATCTGTAGATCATGCAAACATTTGATTCGCGGCGAGAATCGAACCCGCTACCCCCTGCGTCTCAATAGGCTATTCGCCCATTGCGCCACGGAGGTCGCCTATGCGATATGCGATAAATCAACTGGCTATGAGAAAAAAAGAGAAAGAAAATGTATTCTCGTACCTCTCTCTCTTGCTCCTGCAGTAATATACGAAACGTAACTCTCTCTCTTTCAATCTTCACTAACTTATACCTCCTTCTCAACTTCCGTTCGCAGTTTTCGTAACGCATTCACCAGCCTACTCTCCAAGTCAAGCGTGCGTAAAGAAGTTTTACTTCAAAAAGTATTCTATTAGTTGTCTGGTTCCCACAGCACAAGTATTGCTTAGTTTAGGGTTAGATAGCGCTATGTGATATATCCAGCATTATTTATTTACTATATATCTATCTATGCCATGCAAGAATCACTGGTATTTTCTCTACACCAAAACAAGTAAGGTTCAACAGCGCCCTGAGGAGTAAGCGAACGCTAGGATCTAATCGACTAAAAGCATTTACCGATTCGTGCAGCATCATCGATCTAAGGTATTTTTACTTTCATATTATGAATTCTAAAGTAAGATTGAGCCCTAAAACACAAGCTTATTCTTTAAACTTAGCTTGAGGCTCTCTGTAAGCTATGTCGGTAACCAAACTTGTCTGCTTTGTAAATCTTCCTAAAATAAAAGTGATTTGATTTGAATTCAACTCTCTCATTCTGTCTCAGTCTGTTTGTTACGTTTTCACGACGGCTGGACTGATTTTGATAAAATTTGGTATATACATAGATAGATTACCTGGTATATGACCTGGTATATTACCTGGTATATTACCGGGTAAACTTAGGCTACTTTTTATAGATAAACTACGCGTATAAAAATGTTCATCACCATCATTTACAAAAAACGTCCATTGCTGAATCTAGGCCTCCCCCATAGATTTCCAGAGCGATCGCTCTTATATGACCAGCACCAAACGGCTCCCTTAGATCTTAACATTTTTAAAACCATCTCATTAATTCAATCTGAAAGTCTGAGCTTGTTGGGCGTTGAGCTCACGTCCAACCTGAACGTCGGCTCGCACATCGAATCTAGAGCCAAAATTGCTGCTATGAAGCTGGGCATTCTAGCTAAGGTTCGGCGGTACTTCTCACCGGGACAGCTACTCAGTCTCTACAAAGCACAAGTCCGCTCATGTATGGAGTACTGCTGCCATCTCTGGGATGGCTCGGCCAAGTATCAGCTTGAAGCCCTTGATTCGATTAAGCGACATGCTGCTTGACTCTTTGGTGATGACTTACTAGTGGAAGCCAATTTACAAAGTCTAGAGCACAGATGCCGAGTAGCCAGACTTTCAGTTTTTTACAAGATACATTTTGATGAATGTGCGCATAATCTTCATGGCCTTATCCCTCCTTCCCCTTCCACTACTGGACAAGCAGACGTACTGAGAAGTACCACCCATACCTGGACGGCATACCACCTTGCCGTACCAAACTATTTGCTTCAACTTTTCTTTTTAGCACAATTAAGGAGTGGAACTCACTTCCGGCGTATGTTTTTCCAAACCAGTATAATCTTGGAGTCTTCAAGTCCACAGTGAATAGGTTATTTCTAGGCAAGCGTGCTCCATCTTCGATCACACCTTCACTTACCATCAGGTGAGATAGTGGTCAAGCGCTTGGCTATCATCAATAAAAAAAATCGGGCCGGACGGGACTTGACCGCAACCTTTCTCTTGACACGAAAATGCGTTACCAATTTCTCTACAGGCTCACTCCACGTCAGTATTTTACGGCCTAAAGCACCGTTATCTGCTGATAAACTTAAGGTTGCGGTTTCAAATCCCATCCGGCTTAACATTTTTGGATGATTTAAAAATCTAAAGATTCGCTTATAGTACATTACTGCAGCGGCCAGCAAAAGAGGCATTGATGGACAAAATTGTAAATGTGGGCCGAGGCACACATACGTAAGTCCATCAATGCCTGTTGTCGCGTTGCAGGTGCGACAGATAAAGAAAGAGAGATAAAGATAGAGGTAACCTACCTAGTAGATAGCTAATTAGAGAAATAGATAGGAAAACCATTTATATTTTAATACATTTATTTGCTTAAGAATACTAACAGGAAGTAAAAGATTAATAGAGTAGCAGCTAGGGCTGGAAGACCCTTAGACCTGGCTATGGGGGTGGGTTTAATTACTCTATCTCTCTTAAGCATACAGATAGAAGCGAGCAGATAGACACGCCGTGGAATAGTGTTCCGACCGAACACAGGACTCCTCTGGTAGTAGTTCTTTGGCTCCAGACACCACGTGGCAGCGTAGGTAGCAAAAGCAGATGCGAGCCTCGTCGTGGGCCGTGTAGGTACGGCCCCGGACCACGCACAGCTGTTAGTCAGAACCGGTAGTAGATAAGTGGTAGGAGAAAGAGCCTGGTAGTAGAAGGCAGTAGGTAGAAGAGACCTCGTTCGTAGAAAAGGTCCGGTCGTAGAAAAGAGAGTCCGGTAGCAGAACCCTGGAAAGACCAGACAGGTTACAGCAACTGAATTTCATCAGAGCTGTGGTGCCATGAGAGGAGACGCGTGGTTGTAGCAGTGCGAAGCCACGTGGTGAGAAACACTAGTGTTCCATGCGTCAGCCCCAAACATCACAGCACTGTAGTCGTTTACAGAAGGTATTATCAGCTAAAAGGTCGGTAGTAAGTAGGTCAAGTAAGTTCTAAGATAATACAGAAATATTGTAGACAGTCTTTAGTAAAGCCATCAGCATACGATGAAGCTGTGAGACAATGAGTGAAGACATTACACAGCTACATTTATACAATAAAAGAGAGACACAGAAAGACATCTTAAGGGTTTATTAACTCAAAAAAAATATTAAAATTAAAATAAAATTAATATTTACGGGGGGGGGGGAGCTCCTATACAACAAACGTGATTTTTTTTGCTGTTTTTATAGATATTGTACGGAACCCTTCGTGCGCGAGTCCGACTCGCAATTGACCGGTTTTTAAATTACACAACAGATATGAGTTTACCATGTAATTTATTTGGCCGCTAAACCACGACAGATATGGATTTTTACACAACTTTTGCCGGCCGCTGCTCGCATGTATTTGGCCAGTACAGCAATTTCGATTTATCCCAAAGAAGGTTGTCAAAATAATGCGCAAATTTCCAAGCATGTTTAAGAAAACACTTTAAAATTAAAATAGTTGATTACGTCCGGTCGTTTAAATGTTCGATATAGGTACAGAAAATGTTCGATTCCTCTTCAATTTTCGATAGTCAAAGGCTACCTTATTGCAAAGAAATTGGAACACGGATTTTTATTCAATAAAACAAACATTCAGAATACTTAAAAACTGATTGATTTCGCTTCTTGTCCTGTCCAATGAATGCGTCCAATTAACTTGGTCCGGTCTGTAGATTAATATTAAATTAAATTCGAATAAAAAGGCTTCAAATTATTTTCATTGAAAAATGAGCCTACAATATGATTCATTAGCACTTTTCTCAACGCCGACGATAAAGTTCAACTTGAAACTAGAAAATGTCACTTTAAATGTCATGCTAATTCGGTCTTTAGCGTGAGCGACATTAGAAGGTTTTTTTGGCGTGATGATGACCGACAGAGCAAAGCTTTTCTTTATTCCTTATTCTTTATTGTACACAAATAGATTTACAGATAAAAATAGCTTACAAAATGGACATGTACAAAGGCGAGCTTAACCCTAATAAGAGTTTTCTTCCAGCAAACCTTTGAAGATAGAGATATTTGATTATAGTGGTGGGTACGTGCACAGAGAATGACATGACCGTGTGGTGGCCGAAGTTAGGCCAAAGACCTCCAAAAGGTCATCCTAAAAAATAAAAAATAGACTCAATAAAAGTTATAATAAGAAATGAAGCCCAAGTCATATCAAAATTATACAAAATAATAATAACATTAATTTCCGCGCATTGTTTGAGAAAATTACTATACAAGCAGTGGCAAGCCTATTCTTTGGCTTAGGCGGTACAGGCGCATCTAGTATTTGGTTCCTTCTGTCTAAAACATCGAAAGATTTCATAGCCAAGCCCCACTTCACTATTGAGCTTGTTATGACACAGCTATAAGGGGAATTGCGCACCAGCTCTGCCTTTTCGCCCAAAACTTAGTGAGTTTATTCTGATCGCTGGTGTGCCTTGTACCTAGTATTTAAGATGTCTTTCTGTGTCTCTCTTTTATTGCATAAATCTAGCTAGCCTTTAGATACTACTCTGCGTGTAATGTCTTCACTCATTATCTCACAGCCGTTAGCTGATGGCTTTACTGTCTACCTTATTTCTGTATTATCTTAGAACTCACTTGACCTAATTACTACCTACCTTTTAGCTCATAAAAAGTTCTGTAAACCACTACGGTGCTGTGATGTTTGGGGCTGACACATGGACTCCTCATGTTTTTTTTTATTTATTTTCAAATAACATATACTTATCAAATTAATACACTTATAAAAAAGCCTTAGTAGGTTTGTCCTAAGTGAAAATTTGACATTCCTCTTTCGTATACTTATAACTATTTTAACATGTGCGAAAATTTTTATAATTAAGTTTTGTTCTGTACGTCGTGCATGGCCATTCATTTCTCACCATATGGCTTCGCACTGCTATAACAATTCAGTAAAGTTTAAAATGCGTGAGGATAGATTGCGGGTAACAGCACAAGACAGAAGTCGCTTGCAGAAAACAAGGGAGGTATTCCAGTGGGTGTTTCCAGGCTGACATTATGATAGACATCAAACCTTCTAAATCTCCTCTGAAACATTTTGAACATGCTAAGCAAGCAAACTACTTTTCCCATTCCTCCCTTACAATTGAACTGTGTAAAAGTTCCCCACTCAATACCTTAAAACAGCCAAATAAACCCCGTTACAGTGATTGCCAACCACACAATAAAATAGAAAGAAACAAAGGCGGGTTTTCTCAGAGGCGGTAAAACCCGCCCAAAGTCAGGTGCTAAAACAGTAAGATAAATCGGCCAGTGCCGGAAGTCGCCTCGTTGCAAACCCTTGTGTAGAAAGTAGGATTTGAGAAAAGTAGCGAATTACCTAAAAAAGGTACAAATAATGTCATATACGACATTATTTAAAAAAAACACATTCGGGATAGTACTAACTGATTTTAGAGGTGTGTTTAATGCCGGTAGCTTGAATATTTATCCAGTAATCGATACATTTTCAATAAATAATTTTAAACGTAAATTGAAGGCGCCTTCACGACGATGCCGCTTAACCAGTTAAATAATAGGTTGGGGAAAAAGTCTTTTCGCATTATAGTATGTATGAACTTGTAATAAAATCTCTTTGGCTATACTATTTGTATCCGGCTGGTTTTGGTATCATTCAACGTATAAATTTTAAAGAAGATAATTCCAAATTCAAATTAGGAAAATGTGTGATGAGTGAATCTTATGAAGAAATTCGATACATTTTAAAATTTTACTACAAAAAAGGTAAAAAAGCAACGCAAGCCGCAAAAAAATTTGCGATATTTATGGACCTAGTGCAGTGTCTGTGAGAGTAGCACAAATTTGGTTTAGGTGTTTTCAATCCGGAAATTTAGATGTCAAAGATGCACGTCGCTCTGGTCGCCCTATTACGGATAAAATTGATGCCATTTTTGAAAAAGTGGAGTAAGATCGGCATATCAGTAGTTACGACGTAGCTGAAGAACTAGGAATTGACCACAAAATAGTTTTGGCGCATTTGAAAAAACTGGGTACACAAAAAAGCTCGATATTTGGGTACCCCACGAGCTCTCTGAAAGAAACCTAATGAACCGTGTACTCATTTGTGATTCCTTATTACGATGTAATGAAACCAAACATTTTTGAAGAAGCTGATAACTTGTGATGAAAAGTGGATCGCGTACGATAAGAACGTGCGAAAAAGGTCGTGGTCAAAGGCCGGTCAGGCTTCACAGACTGTGGAGAAACCCGGGTTAACTCGCAACAAGGTGATGCTATGTGTGTGGTGGGATTGGAAGGGCATTATTCATTATGAGCTGTTACCACCAGGCAGGACCATCGATTTTGAACTCTACTGCGAACAACTGATGAGATTAAAGCAAGAAGTTGAGAGAAAGCGGCCGGAATTAATCAACAGAAGGGGTTTTTATCATGATAACGCTAGACCTCACACATCTTTAGCCACTCAGCAAAAATTAAGAGAGTTTGGCTGGGAGGTGTTAATGCATCCGCCGTATAGTTCTGACCTTGCACCTTCAGATTTCCACCTGTTTCGGTCTCTTCACAATTCTTTAGACAGTGCCAGGTTAACATCACGAGAGGACTGCCAAAACTACTTGTCGCGGTATTTTGATCAGAAGCCCCAAAATTTCTATAGCAATGGGATCATGTCCCTACCTACAAGATGGCAAAAAGTTATTGAACAAAACGGTACCTACATACTTTAGTTAAATGTAAAGAAACTATATTAAAATTTTTTTTTGAATTTTCTTAAAAAATGCGAAGAAACTTTTTCCCCAAACTAATATGTACTTACTTACATGATAAAATAATACGATTTGTTTACCTATGTGATACATGCTGTTTCATTGATATTTTAGACTTGAATATAAGGTTTCTTGAAAATTTTAAATTTTTTATGGTAATAAATCTGAAAAAATACATGTTTTACAACGATACCATTAGACAATATTTTCATTTAATGTCGTATGGTATAACAAAACACGTGGTATAAGAACTTATGTACCATATTTATAGCAAATTTTATTTAAAATTATTTAATATACACAAGAAAATACATTTAAAAGTACAGAAATAGAGAACATGTACAAAGGCGAGCTTAACCCTAAGAAGAGTTTTCTTCCAGCAAACCTTTCAGGCTAGAGAGAGAGAGATGATTTTGAAGGTAGGTGCGTGTACAAGAATCATAAATATGTACATATATCTTAAAAAACAAGTAAAACGAAATATACCAAAAGTAACTAAGTAATAAAATTAATGCATATAATAAATAAAAGAAATAGACCAATATATAATAAATATATACCTACAATAAAATAAATTTACAGAGAAAGCTAGTGCACTTTTCGTTTGAAAATGTTATACGATGGACTAGCGCGAACTTCATGGGGCAGAGCATTCCAAATTTTCACCTCATAAACGGTAAAGGAGCCACCATAGCGGCTTGAAGTGTATTGAGGTGTTTTATTGGGTTCTTAAATACTTGGGATCGATAAATGAAAAAATTGATCGAGATGTAAGTTAGGCCGCGCATGATTGTCCCTCTGCACATACAAGGTGATAAAGACAATATCAATTTCGTTATGATGCAATAAGCATTGCTTAGTTTAGGGGCTGCAGACATAATCACCGTTTGTGTGCAGCAGAAGAGGGATGTTCGTGCAATTTATAATATGGACCCAGATAATTATTACGCAATAAGTTTTAAGAAATAAATATTATGACATTCCTTGTCAATACATTTATGAAAATCTGACGTATGCTCACAAAAATATGAATTTGTTTAAGAAAAATAGCGATAATCATAATTTTAATACTAGAAATAAAGATTAACCCGCTGTTGCCACTTGTAGACTCCATAAAGTTAGTAAATCGTTTAAATGGCAAGGTGTACGCTTTTATAACAAACTCCCAAGTGATGTACAAAAATTGACAATTAACAAATTTTAAAACGTAATTAAAAAAAATCCTTATCTTAAAAAAATCAAAAAGCCTGATATAAAATATCGGATTATTTACATGATAAAAAGGCTTGGTATTGAAATGGCTCCAACTAGTTCCAAAATGTTCAAGCTACAATTAAGACGTAATGTATTTTCTTTATTGTTATGTATTCTAAAATAATCATTCAAATAACAACCAGCCGTTTCTTGTCTTTCTTTCCTGGCTTGATCACGAAGGAACAGCGATTAAAATTGACGTTTCAGAATGATTCTTGTGATTTTAATGAATACAAATATTTTGATTTTGAGATGGCGCTGTATAAAATGTTCAGCATTATTTATTTAATACAAGAATTAACACAATCCGTGCTCATCACTCGGATTTGAGTGGGGCGGGGCTATAGTAGTGGCATCTCCCACTCGGATCCGAGTAAGCGTCCTGTTCATTTTGTAGTAATTAGTAAAACAAAGGCATTTGAGGAGACTTAACGTTGCTTTACGCGGTAAAAACTGGTTTTGATTAGTTTCTTTGATGATTTTGATTAAGATTCTGGAATTTGATCAAAAAACACGGGTTTATCAAAATCTTCAGACATATTAGTACGCAAAAATGCAATCTTTGAACAAATATATATAATATTAGTGAACATGAATAAATAAATAACCCATTGCCATCCATAGCGTTCGGATCCAAATGTTCGGCACTCAGCGTGCTGTGTGCCGAACACTCGGACCCGAAAAATGTGTTTTTTATTGAAATATTTATAATAAAAATATACATTTATCCATATTTTCAAACAAACATATGTACTTAATCAATATTCGCCTTAAAAAGTTTTAGCACCCAGCTATTATTTTTATTTATTTTGTAGGCAGTGAATGTGTTAAAAGGTTTTAATATTTTGAAAGTGTTTGTAAACATGCAACCAGAATGGAGACAGCGAGCTAAAGCTTACACAATAGAAGCAAGCAAGTTTCGCGGAACCATGGACGCTACCTACCTCAGGTATGTAGTGTTGAAAACGTACCATTTATCTAGTACATATATGTAACTTTTTAACAAAAATATAACCAACTTCAGATAACAGTAAAAAACAAACTACCCTACCAATTTTGATGAAATTTCTATAAGACCAATTTAAAAGTATATCCATTCAAATAAAAAACTATTTTTACAAATCGGTTGATACATACCAGAGTTCTGAGCTACGAAACATAACATAAAAATTAAACAAATTTAAGACTTATATGGTTTTCTTGAGAATGCCATTGTCAGAACTATTAAATTGTTTTGCTTCAACTCGTTCACTCACCTGGCGGGCTACGAAACATAACATAAAAATTAAACAAATTTAAGACTTATATGGTTTTATTGAGAATGCCATTGTCAGAACTATTAAATTGTTCTGCTTCAACTCGTTCACTCACCTGGCGGGTTGTTGTTATCCGTGGGCATGTGTTGCGTTCGCACGCCGTCGCCATTAGATAACACCATCAAATATTGTAATGAATGCATATTTTTAAGATTTACATACTTTTGACCAGAACCCACGTTATCGAGAATCTGGTGTCTGGATAAACCTAGTATAGGTTTTAAGACATCATAGCATCAATGTGTAACCAGCTTTTTGAATCAATGAAGAAATAAAATAAAAAACTGGACCAAATGGAAATGGGATCACACGGGAAGCACCAGTTTTCAAATAACAAAAAGAATCATCAAAATCAGTCCAATTGAGAACCTCCTATTTTTTCGGCAATACTTATGAACGTTAGGGCACAAATGTTCGCAAGCGGAGATCACGCTCTGAAAAGTGAAGTTTATTACAACCCCTATTAAACAGATGGACATAAAATAACTAATAATAAATCTTACGAATATCAATATCAAAGAAATAAAAATATTTTTATTCATTAAAATCGCAAGGAATCACTTTGAAACATCAATTTTACTGTCTGCTCCTCGCGTTAGTTTACTTCAGCTACTTCCACAGCATTATGTCATATACCGTATGACATAATGCTGTGGAAGTAGCTGAAGTAAACTAGTCAAGCTGTGTCTACGTTAGTAAAAAGACGGATATTTTTGACTGCGTATGCCGCAGAACTAAGTAACTTATCAATGTATTATTAAAGTACAATTTTATTATTCTCCATCATGGGTATCCACATTTTTTTTGTTATTTGTGGGGAAACAGACTTACGGCCCACCTGATGGTAAGCGGTCACCGTCGCCTATTATACCGGCAACACGGTATAATAGGCGGGGAATTGTCGAAGCGTTCCCTACACTGTAGTAACCTCTTTACATTTCTCTTGAAGCGTGCCATGTCGTAGCCTAATGGGAAAACCTCAGATGGTAGCTCATTCCACATCTTGCAAGTATGGGGTAGAAAAGATCGCGTGAAGCGTGTGGTGCGTGATACCTAATAGTCGATGATATGAGGATGAGCTTTATTACGTTGTCGAGAAGTGCGATGGTAAAATCTCGACGACGGGATGAGATGAAATAGCTCCTAAGAACATTCCCCATTATACAGGCGGTAGAATACACTGAGCGATCCGATGTCACGGCGTTGACTCAGTGGTTCCAGCCTGTCGGCGAGTTTGGGATCACCGATGATTCTAATGGCTCCACATCCGGCCACCCCAATCATATAAGCGAACTAGGCGACGGTCTAAGGCCATCGTATTAAGGGGCGGCAATCGGCGGCATTGAACTTTTTTTTTTATTTACAACTTAAAAATACTTCCGATATTTTACCCATTTTCCTATAAAATATTTTTTTTGCTCAACAATGATCCAAAAAAGACTTGTGGGATTGGCAATCTTATCTTAAGACAATAAATATCTGAAACAATTGATTTAAAAAATATTGTTTCAACTTTGGCCAAAATTAAGGCAAGAAAAATAAATATTACCTAAACTAACGTTAGTTTTAGTTTTGTTTTTTAATTTTCAGCCAAAAAGGAAGGTGTCCTTTAGGTTATAAATAAGTAGGGGAAACCGGGCAAAGCTGCATAGCTAAGAATCTAGGCCTGTAGGTCTTTTATTTTTAATCACAACTGTATCAAATCTACATTTTTAATTAGTATATCTATCTAGGTACATAATTACGTTCACATATTACTAAAACTAAGGCATTCAAAAAAACAACAGCAAAATAGCAAATGTCTACTATATACGATTTTGCCGCAACACCTGGGTAAAACCGTATACTATATATATACGATATTGCCCCGGAAGTTATCTACATTCTGCAATACATCTTCTGCATAGAAAATCATCTAGCTCCTCTGAACTAGCCTGTACAGCCCTCATGAGCCCAGCCCGTGCAAGCCATACATTGGACCTAACCTTTATTTATGCGACTTGTATTTCTTCAAGGCAGTACAAGCATATCATTATCATCATTGGTAACTCGATTGGTTTTTTTCGTTTTATCTTGTTTCTTAATGTTTCCGGTTTTGTGAGAGTCAGCTCATTTTTATATGGAGGAATGTAAGGAACTTAAAGTTTCATCAACTCTGGTCAAAATCGTATAGCCGGTTTTAACCCGTACGGTTTTGACCCATTGCTATGTTTGTAAACACTTAGCTCACACTATTACACATGCAAGTTAAATTTGCCGTTACAAGTATCATAAATTATACAACCATCTGGTTTTAGACTTACCTGCAGTTCACTTAAACTTAACAACAATTGCTTGAATTTTTTAAAAAAATACTTCAGGGCCACAATAAAATCCAATATTTTTGTAGCCCGTGAACCTGCCGAGACAAGTTTTTTGTAGAGAAAACGCTCTGATTGGTAGACTCCAGTGAGCGGCTTGGGCGCGAAAAATTTTAATGATTGACGAGAATAGACCTACTGTACGGTTTTACCCCATTATACGGTTTTGCACGGGTCTCCCCTACTTACTCTATATTTTTTATTAAATATTATATATTTACATTAATACACACATCTCCTACTCAGTACGCAGTCCCGTGAAAACATCCCACAAGGGTATGAAAGGAAACGCAAAACATTACGTTTGATACATGCTCACTTGTCGGATAGAAGTTAAGCAACCCATCGCCGCTTTTGGAATACTAAAACGATGGTACATGGTTTTAATTTTTCGTTCCAGGACGTGCCAATTTCCTCACGATATTTTCCTACACCGTTTTGAGTATACGCATACATTTTTAGAGTAGAAAAATCTATTGGTTCTACATTGAAATCTAGATGAAAAGTCGATCTAATAATGATGCAGTTGGGTGCAGAGCGCACAAAATCGGCCACCCTGGAATTGTATAAGAGAGTTTGGCAGTGAAGATCTAATGGCTGAATCATTCGCTGTGTCAATTATCCCGTACATACGTATGAGTGGCAAAACTGCTGGCGAGACTAATAGCAAGCGCGCATGTATAAACGGTACATTATTTGATCGCGACTAGCTATAAGTAAGCAGAACTCGGTGCGGGGCGGTTACAGACCGCACCGCGTCCGGTGTGCATTACTTACAAAGGCTGGGAATCCCGGCACGGGAAGGGTGGAGTGTAAAAAAGCCGTGAGCATTTTAAAACCGCACTGTATTTGACATACATACAAAACTCGGCAGCTGCGATCACTACGACGCCGTCCCATTCTAAGTACGGTTGCCGGATTTCCCTACCGTAACGAACGTAACTTTTTGTTCGGGGCTCTTTAACGTCAAAAATTAACGCCGAGGACACTATAAATTAATCACACTTCAACATCAACACGACCCGACAGGTTTTATTTAATTAGACCCGAGATTCAAATTATATCACAATATGAAAGATCTCGTCTCCACTACAGTCTAAAAGAAATAGCTGAGTCACTTGTAAATGGGTCCGCCTTTTATTATAATCGTTTGTGTATTTTTTTGTTACAAACACATTAACAAAACTTTTATCGACCGTAGTTATAGTACTAAAGCTAAGTTTCTACTGACTTAGATGTCGAGTAGAGCTTTGTTTTTAAAGAAAAGATAAAATAGCCCTAAAACCGCAGATCCAACTAACCTTTATTCTGAGCTAATATCGTGTGTATGTTTTCAAAGGTGTTTATTAACAGAAATATATAAGTTACTAGCTGTTGCTCGCGACTTCATACGCGTTACGCCACTAAATGTGTCGGTAACCTAAAAATAAAGTTAAACTCGCTGTTGCAACTTGACTTGACACCCTATTTTTATCTCGTGGGAACTGATTTATGGGATAAATGGTAGCCTATGTGGTGATTCAGGTTATAACCTGCGTATACATATACCAAATTTTGTCAAATCAAAATTGGTTCAGCCGTTATGGCGTGATTGAGTAACAAACAAACATCCAAAGTTACGCATTTATATAATTAGTGTGACAACATATCGATAAACATAGTCTAGATGTTTTAAACAACTAATAATCCACTGACTCAACAGGCTGAAGCACCTCTAAACGTTTTTTGACAGAATTGTTATTTATAATTATTTTACGTTATAATTCTAGTATTTATTTATAAAGATTTTCTAGGCACTGAGGCATAATTTTATATTATTTAACATAATTTTATGTGTACTTCGTCTAGCACACATTTTTAATTTTCATACCGTGTACTACCCAAGTTAGAAGGCGAAAGCCAGCAAACAAACAAGGATAAACAAAACATCAATTTTTTTTGGCAAATGAGCATGCAGAGAGCATGCAGTCCACCAGATGTTAAGTGGCTACTGCAGCCCATGGATATCCACATAGAATTCAACACAATGTATTATGTTGTCTTGATTTCTATGTGGATACGTTGTCATACTATAGGACTTAGCTGTTATGCCTATGTGCCAGTAATTACAGGAAGATACCATTACCATCTAACCGGAATACAACAGCACAAGTACTGCTATTTGGAGGCCGATAAAGGTAAGGCGGTGGTGCCCCCTTCCTCGAACTCGTTCACAAAAGCTCTACCACCAATAACAATGAAACATTTACTCACTTCTTTCTAGCTGCGTCAGTTTTACGGCATGAGTTCACGCGTCTGAACACGCTCGAGTATTACACACGTGATAGCACGTGGCCGCATGCGACTGCCTCAAACCAACAGTCACATTTTACCAAGCAACGGAATTCTGCTGGTGCTGAAGAGTGCAGGCAATCTCAAACAATATTTCACTAAGTACCTCTGAGCAAAAGAAAGGGCTTTGAAAAATTTCGTCGTCATCCAGCCAGATGAAATCCAACCTCCATAGGGTACATAATATAATAATAGACTCTTAGACTCGGACTATATAGCATCCGGGTCTCCCCGATTCTGCGAATCCGGAGCATGTTCCGGTTGCTTCCAGGTAAAAATCGGAGTCGGATGGCCTCGGATCATGTGTTGTCGATACAGGTAAAATAAAATGTTTGGTAAGCCCGGATGCCATATAGCCCGAGCCTTACTTGTGTAAAAACCTAGCTTTCTAACAGAGCTGTAACTTTTTCATTAAAATCACGAGGATCATTCTAAGCCAGAAAAGACAGACAAGAAACAAAGCTGGCGTGAAAATTCAAGAAAGTCACACGGAATGTTTTTCTTTTTAAACTGATATCCAACTTATTGGCTCTATCTGCCTACTGTTATAAAATCATTATTTTCTAGAAGCTTTCTCGCATTGTTCTGATGGTAAGCCACTCGTAGCTTAGGTTGGCATAGCTGTTTACGGTAAGCTGTGCCATCAAGCCGCAATTATATCTGTGGGCTTTGATCCCGGACTAATTACTACACGTTCGTTATGTCACCGACTGCTATCTAATTTGAGTTTTAGAAAACTTTGGAAGGTGACGAGACACGGTTTAGACGCAGTGATTCATACATATCTAGAATGTATCTATGTGGTACTGTCTAAGGGGTTTTTGGAAACTTAAATGTTAAAATAACGTATTCTGCTAGATGTATAAACTGTATCTTCTGTATTTTAGTCATGTAAATAGTTATTGTAACTAGTGGTTCGCCCCGAACTGAGATCTCGCAAGCCTCTCAAAACAAAAAAAATATCGCTCGCGCAACGATGCCTAAACCTATTTAGTGGCTTAATATGATACAATGAGTTGTCATATCATACAAATCCGTAAAATTTAAACATGTTCGGTCGCTAAATACGTTTAGGGATCGTTGTGCAAGCCAGCCCTAATCTTTGACAAATAAAATAGTGCCACGAACAACAACCACATTACTTGACCTATAATTTATTACAGGCAACGGCAGCAAATTACAGGTAACGGGAGTTCATGTTAATGGATCTTTTTTTTGAGGTACAAATTGCAGTTATTTTGGATTTCAGACTTTTGCCTATATTTGTGTTACTAAAGCTAAACGCATACCAAATTTCAGAACTGTGGGGTCACTGGTGTACCCTGTGAATTTTGTCAAAGTTCAGTTGTTACTATGGCTAATAACTTAAAAACTACAAAGTTTAAACTAAAAAAAATATGGGGTCGAAATGTACTCACAAAGACCTTTTATTAGACAGTCCACTTGACCGGATAGTACTATTTTGGTTTTTTCCTCTCTTGAATCCCAATATCTCAACAACCCCCCGACATTTTTAGCTCATGTAGTCACACCAAAATTGTGTCATCACTACCTACCTATATACCAAATTTGATGATCGGATAACCGCTTCGAAAGTTTTCCTCGGACAAACAAACATACATACATACAACGCCGATTTGCTCAAGTTGACTTATGGTGGGTTCCTATATCCGTCGGTAACCGACTACGCCTCGTATCTCCTTGAAAATCTGTCAAACTAGTGTCAAACTTTAGACATGTTTTCAAGGAGAAACGAGTCGTAGCTGGTTACCGACGGATATAGGAACCTGCTATTAGAGATCTCGCTTCGCTCAATCAATTAAAAGCATTTTGACCCATTAAAAATATATTTTTCTGCATATTAATATAAAGGTTCTATACCCTAATTTAGACATCTTTCGCACGTGTTAATAATACAAGTTGTATTTTTCCCGACTACGGCAAAGCCAAAAGGAAGCGTTATGTTTTTAGCAGTCTATGTATATGTATATGTTTGTATTAACGTAGGTTCCAATCGTCATTATGTTCCGGGTACCATAGACATAGGTGCTATAATGTAATAATATTATTATATAATGGGCGATTTATTAAAATGTACTTTTTTCATTCGCAAATTTTTTTTTATCGGGTTATACCTAGTCACGTCATAAATTCTGTCACATGTTTAATATAAAATAATTGAAACAAGTTTATTCATTATGTAACCATTTATATACCAAAATGAACTTAACAAAACATAGATTCTTATGACACTAAAGTTTATTCAAAATGACCTACGTGATTTTGAATACAGGCCTTCAATCTGCGCGGCCAGTCGTCTATCGCAGCACGAACGAGGTCCATGTCAATATCGGCGGCTGTCTTAATCAAGGATGTCTTGAGTGACTCCAAATTGGGATGAGGCTTTGAGCACGCCTTTTCCTCCAAGTGTTGCCATATCTTGTAATCTAACGGATTCAAATCTGAACTGGAGGAGAGCCAGTCTTCGTGCCGGATGAAGTCGATTTCACGCGCCGCCAGCCAGTCTTGTGTGCTCTTCGCTCTATGAGCTGGCGCCGAATCTTGTTGGAATACCCAGTGCCTGTTATTGAACATGGTATGAGAAACAGGTTCCACAAGGTTCGTCAGGACTGTATTTTGATACACAACTGCATTCGTTTTTACACCTTTCTCACAAAAATGTACCTCTGTTAAGCCCCAATAAGAAACTCCCCACCATACCATGAGCGAGGATGGAAAATGACCTCGTTGGACACGCGGAATACGGTTGCTCGCTTCTTCACTACTGTGTGCGTACACCTTATCATTTTGTTTGTTGCAGCTCTTTTCTACGGTAAAATTTTTTTCATCCGAAAAAAGAATTTCCCGATATTTTTTTGCTTCAACAAAGCGCGGCATCTCTTCAGTCTCAGGTCCATTAAACGAGCATTCAAACGATGTCCTGTTTTTCTTCGATATTTCCGAAGCCCTTGTCTTCATTTAACACCCTTTTCACCGTGGTTCTGCTTAACCCCATCTGAAGGGCCAACAGTTTCTGCTTACGTTTGGGATTTCTTTGAATTCGCGCCTTCACAGCTTTTATCACTGCTGGAGTCCTAACAGAGCGAGGGCGACCACTCCTTGACCTGTCATCTACACTAGAGTCTTCATTGTATCGTTTGATGGTGCGATAAACGAATCTTTTGATTATATTCAAATTTTTCAGTACGTCAAAAATTGGAATTAGCGCCTAACCGCAACGATGCAACGCAATAACTGCAACACGGTCTTCTTTAAGCGTCCACTCCATATTTAAAAATGAGTAAATTTCTAAAAAGTATACATTTTTATTTTTATGAACAATTCAAAATTCGAACTCAATAAACTTTTTTATGGCCAGCATTCTAAAAGAAAAGTTTTTACTGTGTGACAATACTTATGACCTGACTAGGTATTTAATATCAAACAATAGAACTATTCATTATTATAAATACGGAATTTATCACGTACCATTTTATCGGAGTTTCGCGGTCGAAATTCGTGAACCTTCAGGTTCACAATTCTGATTAAGGTTTACTATTTGAACCGAAATATAGTCGGTCGTAACACCGATAAAACGGTACGTGATAAATCCCGTATTTATAAATACGTACCGTTTTGGTTCGCCCCAAACTGAGATCTCGCGAGTCTCCGATTAAAACAAAAAAAAATATTATTTGTAATCTTTGATTATCAATATATTGTCACGAAATAAATAACCATTCTACTTGACCTACAGTTTCATTCAAATTACAGGTAACGGCAGTTCATGTCTAATGGGTATTTTTTTTTTGGGGTACTAATTACAGTTATTCTGGATTTCAGACTTTTGCCTATATTGTCACATAAGTTACACGCATACTAAATTACAGCACTGTGGGGTCACTGGTGTACCCTGTGAATTTTGAAAGAGTAGTTTTTATTATGGCTATTAACTCAAATTTACGAAAAATAAAAACAAAGTCTAAAATTTCATTTGACGTTCCACTTGATTAGTTAGCCTCATTTTTTTACCCCTCTTGAACCCCAATATCTCAACAACCCCTTTATCATTTTTAGCTCATTTAGTCACACCAAAGTTGTACCATCACTACTTACCTATATATTAAATTTCACGATGATCGGACTGTGTTGCAGTTACCAGTGCCCGTCTATGTAAAATCCAAATTGTGCATGCATACAAGCCGGATACTATTGAAGAATTGGAAGCCAAATTACAAGCGTTATTCTCCAAATACCACCCGAAATGCCGATACATAGATAGGTAGTGATGGTACAACTTTGGTGTGACTAAATGAGCTAAAAATGTTAAGGGGTTGTTGAGATATTGGGGTTCAAGAGGGGTAAAAAAAAATGAAAATGAGTCTAACTGGTCAAATAAGACGTCGAATGAAAGGTATTCATTAGAACATTTAGACTCCGTTTTTAATTTTTCGTAAATTTTATATAGTTTTTGAGTTATTAGCCATAATAAAAACTAAACTTTGACAAAATTCACAGGGTACATCAGTGACCCCACAGTGCTATAATTAGTACGTGTGATGCTTTAGTGACACAAATATAGGCACAAGTCTGAAATCCAGAATAACTGCAATTTGTACCCCAAAAAAGAGTTCCCACACCACATGAACTCCCGTTACTAGATTTAAATCATTAATTAATTAACGTTTATCCATTGGCTCACTTTCCCAGAAACAAGAGATTTCGAGACGAGGCCAGCTAGGATTGGCCGCCTTAAGTAAGTTAGAAGACGTCCTAAAGTCTAAAATCCTTCAATACCTCAAGACCAGGATATTTAACCAATGTGTCCTGCCCATTCTTACTTACGGTTCCGAGACATGACCGCTCACAAAGGAATACATGCATAAGACTAGAGTAGCTCAACGGGCAATGGAACGTGCCACGCTCAGTATATCACTCTTGGACCACATACCCAATGTCGACGTCGTACAAAAGTTCTGGACGTGGGTATGAGGATCGCAGGGCTAAAGTGGAGATGAGCTGGACACTTGGCTAGGTGGGATGACGGGCATTGGACGAAGGCGATTACAGAGTGGTGGCCAAGTGATGCTCGTAGACCAAGAGGCAGACCCACCTGATGGTCGAATGACATTGAAAGCGTAGCTGGGTGTCAATGGATGAGTCTCACAAGGGACCGAAAAGAATAGCGTAATAAAAAGGATGCCTATACCCAACAGTGGGTGCAGACGGTCTGAGATGATGATGATGAATGAAAAAAAACACTTTAATGTACACCACATAAACAAAAAAAATACAAACAAAATAGAAAACACTAGGCATATAGTACAATGGTCAGTTTTATCGCTTAGAAGTGATCTCTTCTAGACAACCTTTTGATGGAGAGGATTTTGTTATAACAAAAATAATGGTCCCGGGTGTACATTTATGGCCAAACTATTTATGACTAGCTGACCAATCCGTAGCTTCGCACGCGTAGTTTTTCAATAAAAACATTATCCTCCTGTAGTATCTCCGTGCGTAATAGTTACGGTTCGTATCACCTTTCCTATAGCTCACTGTAACACCGAGTGCCGAGTGCGGGCGCACGTCCAGTCTCAGAGACGGCCTGTCAATGACTGACTAGTGACGTGCCTCCCCACCACTTTTGTACATGAGACAAGGCATTGTATTTATTCAATAGATACAAACACTACACCTCCGTTGCGCAGTTGAGTAAAAAGTAGCCTTTGTTACTCAAAGTGAATGTAGCTTTCCAATGGTGAAAGAATTTTTGAAATCGGACCAGTAGGTTTTGAATTTATTCATTACAAACATACACACAAACATACAAATCTTTCCTCTTTATAATATTAGTATAGAGTATAGATTTAGAAAAGAGTGCGTCTAATACCAAAATTGAAATATAACTAAATAAAATTTATAAATAAATATGAATACATATAGAACATATGTACATACAGAACGGTGAATGAATGAAAGAGTCGTGATGCCCTTATGTAATGTACCTACCCGACTTCTGATTCAATCAAGGACGTCAATTGTTACACCTTCTTTTTTATAAAAAAACAAGGCATTACAAAACAAACAAAAAAAATTAAGTCAATCACCGTCTCAATTCCGCAGAGTTCTCAATTGAGTTATTTATAAGATCGCATTATTTTTATACGCCCCTCACGTTTAGTTTACGAGCAAATGTGCGTTTATAGGAACGCGTACATTTAGAGGGACATCCATGGGACGGTTTCCTTTATCTTATAGGAATCCATTAGGAAGACGTCTGATTGCGTTCTGGTAAATTAGTTTACAAGTAAATATCAATGTATTATACAATAGTCCTGACTTGACTCGCGGCAGGTATCGAGCCCGCATTTCTAGACGTTGATTAACCTTTTCATGGATTTTGAAAATTACAGACGTTTATGTAAAAGTTGTGCCCAGTCTCAACATATAATGATGTTGATAATTGTGAATATATAGTGTTAAAAGTGGTCTCTCACTTTGTGCCTCATAAGAAGTTTGCTATAGAGATGGCTATGCTTGTTGTTTTTCTACGAGATCGAATCAGTTCAACTTGTTAATCTTCTGGACTATGTCGGTGACTTAAGTTTCAGTATCTATACTAATATTTTAAAGAGGAAAGACTTGTTTGTTTGTATTGAATAGGCTCCGAAACTACTCGACCGATTTAAAAAAATCTTTCTCTGTTGGGAATCTACACTATCCCCGGGTGACAAAGGCTACTTTTTACCCAACTGCGCATAAGGAGGGTAATGTTTTAATTGAAAAACTACGCGTGCGAAGCTGCGGATTGGTCAGATAGTGTTGTATAATCTGTATAAATATGCTATATAATATACATCAAAATACTTTAAATACAAAATTTTGATTGCTCGATCGGAACTATAAATATATTTTTTTTTTTATAATAATTAAATTATAATATATTATAATAATATTATAATAATAAAAAAACATATTGTGGCGTGGTGCAGTGGGCGAACAGCCGGCTGAGACGCAGGTAGCGGGTTCGATTCCCGCCGCGGAACAAATGTTTGCATGATCTACAGATATTTGTTCCGGGTCTGGTTGTTTCTCTTTATATTATAAGTATGTATTAACAAAAAAAAAAATGTATATAAGTATTAAATCAGTTACCTGGTTCCCATAGTACAAGCTCTGCTTAGTTTGGAGCTAGATAGCGCTGTGTGAAATGTCCAGTAATATCTATATCTATCTAATTCTCGACAATACCCCGGGTGTTGCCGGTGTCAATAGGCGACGGTGACCACTTACCATCAGGTGGGCCGCAAGCCTGTTTCCCCACAAATAACATAAAAAATTATATTTTCATCGTATCATAAATATATTTTTTACTTAATATCTAACAGAGTACACAAATATTTTTGACGATATGGCATGAGAAGATTACATATGTTGTAAGAGGAAACAGCAACAGTATTTTCGTTGAGGAAATTCGAGACCAAATATCATTAATGAACGAGATTTAATTTGGTCTAGCTCGATACAGAAGTAACTAGTTATTTTAATTGATTTCCGACTTTATCTCAGAGGCAACTAATAAGTATGATACCCAATTATTTTGTTTGAAAAAATCTTTAGAACAAAAATTTAATAAAGAATTAATCTTAAAGGCGAATACTGATAAACAATAAAGCCAATGTTAAAATATGTATCTTCGGTCTTATTGCAAACAAACTTTGGGATTAATTAAATTTATGACAAAGAGAATCGACAGGATCTGCAATAACACACTGCGCGCGAAGACCGGCATCACAGATGTTGGCGACAAGACTGCCAGACTGAAGTGGGACTGGGTGGGTCACGTCAGTCGTATGGTCACAGACAAATGGGCAACAGTCGTCACACAATGGGTGCCTGCAGATGGGCGTCGAAGCCGGGGCAGGCCGAGGAAACGTTGGCGTGACGACCTCGATGCATTCCAAGATGGCTGGTGGGACGTGGCGAGTGATCGTGAGATGTGGAGGAACAGGGGGAGACCTTTGGCCAGCAGTGAGAAAATATAGGTGAAAAAAAAATAACACAGTATGTTCAATTCAAGGAGTTTTTTTCTTTTGTCCCTACTCTTCTAACTTGAACTCTTGAACTTCTCTAACCCAGGTGGTACCCTAGACTTTTATTATATCGTCTACTCAACGAGCTGATCTGCGCCGGGTGTATAATGGTAAGTTCACTGTAGCCACTCCAAGTCCATTTTTATACAAGTCGAGGGCTAGCAAGGCCTAGACAAGGTTCCAAATCCAGAAACTAGCTCATTCGTTACTTTTGTAAGAAACAGATGAACTTGACGAAAATAAGTTGGAACGGTAGAAAAATACGAGCGAGAAATATCTAATCTTAGTTTCCAAGAAGTTCTAAGAAATGTCTTGAGTATACGTTTTAAGTCATGTTTAAGACCCTACTAAATATGCGTTGCTTAGCCCTTACGAAGTATATCTAAGCTAAATTTTAAAATACCGGTTTTAGCCGACCAAAATATCAATTGCATTTACCTTGCAGATTAGCCATTATGGCGTTGCCCTGAGATATTTTTGCGAGTTATTACATATTAAAACTGTATTGTCTTTAATACAATAGGATAACTAACTGAATACTGAACTTATGGCTCATTACTGCATCTTAGACCTGAATTGGTTCCAAGATTCAGTAGTGAGCAGAGAAGTATATGGGCTAGGAAGTGTCAGGGACACAAGCTTAGTGGAGCACATAAGCAAGAACTATGTATCTAGGTCTAAATTAGCTCTCTTGTGACCAGCTGCGAAGTCCGTGTCATCGGAATACAAGTAACCGCTGCTGCGGCCTCCTAAATCCCGAACGCTCCTGAATCAACTTTAAACCAATTTATTAACACCGAAGACATTTATTACTGGCGCCATTGAGTGGCTCAACAAACAGTTACTTGGGGGAAGGAACACTGGCTCGGTAACGTCATTATTTAGTCCAATTTGCAGAATTAGCTTGATAAATGTATTTGTATTAGCGTTTTCGTAGAGTGATGCGCGCGCCTCGTGCCTCCTCGAGCTGTTACGGGGCGCCGTAGTTCAGTTTAGCCGCGCCGGTCTCAACGGCCGCTACGCGACGCTCTGCCTAACGAACCACGTACCCCGGACGTAACGTAACAAAAGTGCCGATTTTGAGTGCTAGTGTTGTGATGTGCTCAGTGATTTTGTGAAAAGGTGAGTGATCTGCTGCTTTTTATCAAGGTAGTTGGAGGAGTTGGGATGTTATTTCCTCAAACTGTCCCTGTATGTTTATGTCTTGTTTTAATAGGGACTAAGCTTAATAAGTGATGTTACGAAATACTTTTATGTGTTGTAAAATATTTTATTGTAAGCGTTCTATTGCGGTCGTAATAAACATGACTTTATTAATGTTGTTACTTAATCTAAAAAGTAATTAGGTGTACAGTTTTTATTAAATATATTTACGTAATTCTCGCAAAATAGATAGAGCTAGCTATATATGCTAGGTAGCTATATAGCTATCTATAGATAGTTTGCAACGGATGTAGATGTATCAACTGCTTCTTCTGTAGTCTTGTAAATAGTTGTTTATTCTTTCTGTTACTAAATGTATTCTATAGAGAAATAATAAGAATTAATTTTGCAAGACCATAGTCCTATAACAGAATTTAATTTACAAATTAATTCTCATTTTGATGTAAGTAATTTGTAAGTAAAATTTACTTGTTACATTTCAAGTTTTCATAATAATATATTTTAGGCCGGCAAGGATCATGCCAATACATTTTTTTATGATTGTTGTGACTGACCGATTTTTCCATTTGAGGTGCTAAATTCGACGCTTATCAAATTATACTAATGATCGCAATTTGCGTTCTTCAGATTCCCTCCAACTAAAACTCCTGTCCATACGACAGAGTTATATAGTCGATCCTTCACTGTAACAGCCGTACGATAGTGGAACGCTTTGCCCCTCTCTTTAAGAACATCCAAGTCTATTAGTAATTTTAAAACAAAAGTGCACACCCATTATCTGTCCTTATGTTGAAGTTGTAGCTGCTTGTTAATTCATCATAACCACTTTTAGAGTTGCTTATTTAAATTAAATTTGTGTTATTACTGGTAATTTAGGTTTATAGTAAGTAGATATGTTTTTAAATTTATATAGATGCACCGCCGTCATGTGTTACATTTTGATCCTGTCCATACAAAGATTGTCTGGAAGAGATCGATTTTAGCGATAAGACCGCCCATTGTACTAAATCTATTTGTAAGAATTATGTTCTGTATTTTATTTTGGTGTACAATAAAGAGTTATCTTATCTTATCTTATACTGTGTTTGTTACCGCAAATATCCGCCAAATATTAACAGATGTTGATTCTTCTTTTTGAAAGGGTACATTGCAATGAGAATCATAATAGCTAATCAACTAGGTTATACTTTATTCTTTATAATACACAAGGAAACTCATAATAGATAACATGAATAGAGGGCATGTATCAAGTCAATTTTAAAGTCCCGGTATCACGCCGGTATATATTTGTATGGTTGTGGTACCTGGCTGATTACATTGCCTTTATTTTTTGAAATAATATTAATTCTCCAAACATAAAGACATCAAATATAACATTATTCTGATGAAATTAGGCAAAGCAAGTTGGGGATCCCCGGGGATTACAGAATGTAGGTTCCTTTTTGATAAAATTGGTTTTGAAGGGATCATTACGGAAAATACCGAATTGCGTATATAGGATTATGACAACGTTAAAAGCAAATTGAAAATAAGGCTTGCAATTTCTCATGTAGGTTCAAGAAAATGTAATTATATAACTCATTTTTTGATGTTTGGCATTGGGTCATCATTTATTTTAAAAAGATAATAATTATCGTTTACATGAGAATCAGTAGACATGGAAAAAATATTTGTAGTTCGTTCGAATTATGGTAGGTAGGTACTCAATTAGCACATTCAGGTAGATCATTAGTCACATAATTAGCACTCGAAACAATGTTTTTTGCTTATTTTTTTTTTAAACTAAATATATCTTCGTTTGACCACAATCTCGCCTGATGGAAAGCGAGGATGTGGTCTAAGATGAAGCACGAAAATCTAGAAGAAACCTATTCACTCATACCTTAAAGAGGCCCGGATTGTATTCTTTAGGAAAAACAGACGACGCGACGGCAAAGCGTTCCATACCTTAGCTGTACGCATCAAGAACGTAGAACCAAAACGGTGTGTGCAAATGGGTGGTATATCAACTAGGTACTGAGCCTTACGCCTGCTTGTCCTTTGATGGAAAGGAGATGGCCGAATCAGATCGTAAAGTTCCTGGGCACATTCCCCGAAATGTATTCTGTAAAATATCGATAGGCTTGCAACTTTACGGCGGTGTTCGAGACTTTGGGTCTTAGCCTCCGCCATATATTGCTCACCTATAAGCTTAAAAGCCCTACGTTCTATCGAGTCTAAGGTAGTGAGCTGGTATTTGGCCGAACCATCCCAAAGGTGATATGATATGTCTCATCGTAATCATTATCCACAGCTCAAGCCCACTGCTGGGTATAGGAGTTACTATTTGTACTATCCACCACGATCCTGCGTTAGTTTTACCCATGGACAGCCTGACTTTAACTACGTCGTCTGATCGCCTCCCTGTCAGACGTCCAAAAACGTTTCTGCATTTGCCAAAAGAAGGAAAGTGTTTGGCATGAAAAGTTAATTTATTCCAAGTACGGGTAAAGGCATTCTAAAGGAATTTACTTATAACTAATGTAATGTAAAATTATGAACCGACTAGTCTGACATGTAACATTGTAATATCCACTTTGTATGAACGCAATAAAATACTGAATACTAACAAATTCTAAGACTTTAACAAAATCAATAACAACGTATGATGTAGGTGGTGTGTTCACGCCTCTAGAATGCCTGAGGAGAGAGTGGCGAAGCGCATCTTCTTTTCGAAACTCCAAAAAGGCAAGCGCAAACACGGAGGCCCGTTTCTCAGGTACAAGGATGTTCAGAAAAGACATGAAAAGATGTAACATTGAGCAGTCTTGTTGGGAACAACTAGTGGAAAACCTCACGAAATGGAGGAGACAAGTCCAGCAAAAAGTTTGGTCATTTGAAGACGACAGAAGGCGCGATTTTGAACAAAAACGTGACGCACTGAAAAATAAACCGCAAAATTACATAATTTACCATTAGGAGAATAATGCCTTTACGTGCAGTATCTGCAAACGCACGTTCACAGCAAAGATAGGGTATATAAGCTATATGAGAGCACATGACCGTAATTCATAAAGTGGAAGAGCGGTCGCCGTGCTCGAAAACGGCTTGGATGATTAATATTATGCTGTAGATAGATGATAGATAAACCCTTTATTTGTACATAACAACAATTACAAAACACAATAAAAAAACAAGATACTAGAAACAACAGAGATACAAAATAGGTTTTATAGTTTAAAGTGATATCTTTCAGACAAGCTTAGAATGGAGAGAACTTTATGGAAGTAAAGGACGGTGTTGTTTTAGAAAATATAAATAGGCACATTAAATAATATACATATAAAAAAAAAACATAAATGCAATTCTTTACACTACACAATACAATACAATAAACCGTGAATATTGAATGGTAACTCATATGAAATTATAAAGGATACGTTCCTAGGTGACAAAAATATATATATATATATATATATATATATATATATATAAAATATCAATTTATTTGAAATTTTTAACCTTCAGGTTTAGACAATGGTTTAAAGAATTTTGTAATATTGGCAGTTTTGAAAGGCTTCTTCAGTTCAGACTGATATTCAGCAGTGACATTAGCAATTTGCCTCTTAAAAATAAGACTTCGTTCCGATCAATTTTCATAGAGAAATCACAAAGCTCATTTGCTATTCTTAAACATTCACTAAGATTTTTCATATGAAATGTCACGTTTCCAGTGCTTGTTAAAGCCTCTTCTTCGGCGGGCTGTGAATTTAACATTTCTTCCAAGTCTGTTTCAGTCAAATCTTCATCCTGAATGTCACTTGATTCTATCTGTTCGAACCCATCTCGTCCTATTCCATTCGCATTTTCGGCAATGTTTGCAGTTAGTTGCAGTTGCAATTAGCCGATGGATTTACAAAGGATATCGAAAGCTTTTTATGTATGTACCGATATACCGTTTAGATCCGCAAATAAAGAAATCTTTCGCCGCGAATATAGGAATTAGGTTGCATTTTTTTAATACGCGAGTAGTGAAAACGCGAATGAAAGAAGCGCATACATACTCGTAATATATGTAACAGAAATATTGTTTGAAGATAGATATTTGTAATAATTTGTTTTAGAAAAGTATATATAATCATAATACTAATACAATAAATAAAGATAAACTCGCCGTTGCCACATGTAGACTTCATAAAGTTAGTAAATCGTTTAAAGGGCAATGTGTACGCTTTTATAACAAAATCCCAAGTGATGTACAAAAATTGACTGTATAAAAAAGCCTACTATAAAAAATCGGATTATTTAAATGATTGAGAAGCTTGGGATTAAAATTCCTCCAACTCGTTCAAAAATGTTACAATTTAGACGTTATTTATTTTCATTAATGTTATGTATTCTAAAAGGATCATTAAAAAAATAACCAGCCTTGTTTTCTTGCCTATCTTGGTCGCGAAGGAACAGAATCCCTGTGATTTTAATGAATAAAAGATTTTGACTTTGACTTTCATAACTGTAAACACTTAATAAGTAATGGAAAAACTTATAAAAATATATCAAACTGATACATAGCTTAGGCTTTGAGGATACTCAAATATGTTAGGTGATCAATTTTAATCTTTCTTATATAAGTTTAAATTGATGGACGCAGTGCAGTACGCAATAAGGAACGTTCCTCACGCTTTTAGGCAATATTTTGTTATAAGCGATGGCTACCACTTAATTTTAGGTGGTCCATAAACTGTTTCCATGGCCGTATAGATAAATAATAAATAAAATAAAGGAATCACGCACACTGTTCCAAGAAATGTATATAATTAGTAATGTTCGAAAAAAATAACACTAACATAAATGGATAGAATACACTGTACTGTTCATCACATAAAACGAACATTAATAGTTCTGTCGCGAAGGACACTTATCGTTCTTATGGCTATGAGCGCTCTCGTCCTGGTAACCGTGGTATTTTTGGAATTTGGATCTGTACTATAAATAATATCCTATACCTACTTATATAATATTTCTAGCTTTCGCCAACGGCTTCGCATGCAAGGTTTGTCTTTAAAAAGCGTATGTCTCAATTCAGGTCATAATCTATTTATATAGAAATCGGTTTAGCCGTTACAACAAAGGAGACATCATAAAAACCGTTACCATAAAAAAAATCGGCCAAGTGCGAGTCGGACTCGCGCACGAAGAGTTCCGTACTATTATAAGATAAGATAAGACAACTCTTTAATGTACACCAAAGTAAAATACAAAACATAATTCTCACAAATAGATTTAGTACAATGGGCGGTCTTATCGCTAAAAGCGATCTCTTCCAGACAACCTTTGTATGGACAGGATTATAATGTAACACATGACGGTGGTGCATCTATATAAATATAAAAACATATCTACATACTATAAACCTAAAATAATAGTAATAACACAAATTTAATTTATAATAAGCAACTCTAAAAGTGGTTATGATGAATTAACAAGCAGCTACAACTTCAACACAAGGACAGATAATGGGTGTGCACTTTTGTTTTAAAATTACTAATAGACTTGGATGTTCTTATAGAGAGGGGCAAAGCGTTCCACAATCGTACGGCTGTTACAGTGAAGGATCGACTATAAAACTCTGTCGTATGGACAGGAGTATGCTGCGGAGTAGTCGTATTACCTATAATTATATGGATTAGTTGTATGGGAGCCCCCCCCCCTTAAATATTTGTTATATTTTCATTTAGTTATTTATTTTAAAGTGAATATGTAACTAAATATTCTGTGAATATTTCGAGCGTCTACCTGTTGCCGTTATCAATATTCCAAAAACGAGCAAATAATCACATTTGTTGTATGGGAGCCCCCCTTAAATATTTATTTTATTCTGTTTATAGTATTTGTTGTTAAAGCGGCAACAGAAATACATTATCCGTGAATATTTCAAATATCTAACTATCACAGTTCATGAGATACAGCCTGGTGACAGACGGACAGACAGACGGACAGACAGACAGCGGAGTCTTAGTAATAGGGTCCCGTTTTACCCTTTATGTACGGAACCCTAAAAAGATTGGTCGTGGCAACTTTCATCAATGTCGGAGTTTTGTTATTAATCTCAGATTTTTAGAAGATATTATCAGAATGTAAAGTTTGTTAGTTTGAAAATGAAAAATATTTATTTACAGCCAAAAACTTATCAACAAGATTAACATGAAGATATTTTTGTAATTTACCTAAGATGCCTGGTATACTAGCAATATATTTAATACAGTTTGCGGCAGAAGGCACTACCTATGATCACAATTATGCAGCGCCCTTCACACTAAGCAAGCCTGTATCGTCTCTCGTGACCACGGTCGATGTAACTTGGCCGAAACGTCAAGGTTAGTCAAAATTATAATTTTGATATAAATCTGTGCGCGAAAAGACCCGTTTTGTCTTAAAACATGAGTATAGTTTGCGAAAATTTAAAAAGTTCGTAAGCCTATATCGTGAACACCAGTCAGATGGAATTAGCAATTTTATTTCGTGACCTCGGGCATAACACAATTTTAGCACTTACTAAAACTAATTTTATACATATTCTGACGAAAAAAATATTAATAATAACATAATAGTTTGTTTGTTTGTTTAACTGTGTAATTTTAGAAACTACTGAATTGACTTTGATTTTTTTTTGCTTGTATAAAGTTATCCGTGAGTACTTATATAAACTAATAGTATTGTATTCTGATTAAAATAAGTGCAAAGATGGGGGAAGTTAGCAGTCATATTTCATATATATTTATTTCAAACCATAGGGACATAAAGAACACTTAATTACGTCAGCTTCATTACATAAAGAATGTTAGGAAAACATTTACCTAACTAATAATAGGTTGGGGAAAAAGTCTTTTCGCATTATAATATGTATGTATGAACTTGTAATAAAATCTCTTTGGCTATACTATTTGTATCTGGCTGGTTTTGGTATCATTCAAAGTTTAAATTTTAAAGAAGATAATTCCAAATTCAAATTGCGAAAATGTGTGATTTTTATTTGTTTTTCGTACTGTAAATATGAGTGAATCTAATGAAGAAACTCGATACATTTTAAAATTTTACTACAAAAAATGTAAAAATGCAACGCAAGCCGCGAAAAAAAATTGCAATGTTTATGGACCTAGTGCAGTGTCTGTGAGAGTAGCAGAAGTTTGGTTTAAGCGTTTTCAATCCGGAAATTTTGATGTCAAAGATGCACGTCGCTCTGGTCGCCCTATTACGGATAAAATTGATGTCATTTTTTAAAAAGTGGAGCAAGATCGGCATATCAGTAATTACGACGTAGATAAAGAACTGGGAATTGACCAAAAAACAGTTTTAGCGCCTTTGAAAATTGGGTACACAAAAAAGCTCGATATTTGGGTACCCCACGAGCTCGCTGAAAGAAACCTAATGAACCGTGTACTCATTTGTGATTCTTTATTACGACGTTATGAAACCGAACCATTTTTGAAGAAGCTGATAACTGTTGCCGAAAAGTGGATCACGTACGACAAGAACGTGCGAAAAAGGTCGTGGTCAAAGGCCGGTCAGGCTTCACAGACTGTGGCGAAACCCGGGTTAACTCGCAACAAGGTGATGCTGTGTGTGTGGTGGGATTGGAAGGGAATTATTCATTATGAGCTGTTACCACCAGGCAGGACCATCGATTTTGAACTCTATTGCAAACAACTGATGAGGTTAAAGCAAGAAGTTGAGAGAAAGCGGCCAGAATTAATCAACAGAAGGGGTGTGGTTTTTCATCATGATAACGCTAGACCTCAAACATCTTTAGCCACTCAGCAAAAAATAAGAGAGCTTGGCTGGGAGGTGTTAATGCATCTGCCGTATAGTCCTGACCTTGCACCTTCAGATTTTCACCTGTTACGGTCTCTTCAGAGTTCTTTAGGCAGTGTCAGGTTAACATCACGAGAGGACTGCCAAAACTACTTGTCGCTGTATTTTGATCAGAAGCCCCAAAATATCTATAGCAATGTAATCATGTCCCTAACTACAAGATGGAAAAAAGTTATCAAACAAAATGGTACCTACATACTTTAGTTAAATGTAAATAAACTATATTAAAAAATGTTTTGAATTTTCTTAAAAAATGCGAAGAAACTTTTCCCCCAACCTAATATTTTAATAAAACAATAATATTTTAGTTGCGGCTGTATACTGGCTTTGTCAAAAGAACATTAAAATAATAAAATAAAATTAGTTCATTAAAGCGGCTGTAAAGAGGCCTTGACAATAAATAAATCTAAACCTAAAACTATAACATGTCAAGTGGTTGCAGCTGTACAGGGGCTTTGTCAATAAAGGAGGTCACAGATTTATGCGTAGGAATCGGCAGATACCATGCTTTTTTATCATTTAAGAACTCATCTGTGGAGTAGTACGATTTTTGGGTTAAGTTATTTTTAATACTTTTTTTAAATTTGTATTCGTTTAGAGCTAAAATGTCTTTCGGAATTTTATTGTAGAAACGCGCTGAGTTACCCATAAAGCTTTTATTTGTCCAGTGTCCATTACAGAGCTAATCTAATTTTATAAGTTAATTTTTGTAATGCATTTTGCATGCTTGTATGATGCCTACATTATTTTATTATTGTAACCCATGTTTCGCAAATAAACAAATCTTTTTCTTAAGTGTGAGTATCATATCATACATCATCATAATATCATACTTAACATTAGAAAAAACTGGTCGTTAAGACGATATACAAATTTAATTTCGGTGACAATTAGGCGGAGCATCCGGAAATGCAAAAAAGTGACAGTGCTATTTACTTGATTAGGTGAAGAACGAGACAAACACGTATCAAAGCGGCGCCGTTTTGTCGCAGGAGTAAATGACGTAAGCGACAAAAGATAAAATCTCGAATTTCATTAGAACCAACGAATGAAAAAAAAATACTTTTACATTAATTTAGGTACCATAACTAACTACATAATTATGCAAAAAATACTTTAAATCTTTTCTAGAGTCGGAGAATGAACGATATTAGTGTTTTAGAAGAGCCGATTTTGACAAATAATTGTATCGAGAAAAGTTTCACCAATTGCGTTTCTGACTTTCATTTATGTAGGTTAAATCCTCAAGTAAATATTGCTTAAATAAGAAATCAGTACTATTTTTCGTTGTTGAATATCGCAGTTACTTAGCGGAGCAATTTTTTTACATATCGTCTTAATTAATAATGATCCAAGCAGTAGATACCGGCGGTAGATAGATTCTCTTATCACAAAATAGCACAAACCGCTTTAGCAAAATTAATATCCAAACTCCTACATCATACTCAAACACCCAACATGTTAGTGACGTAACCAAGCAAACATATTCCACCAAAACCTTTCTCATGAGCCAATATACAAACAAACAGAAAATTTCTTCACTTAAAACATGATTGATGCTTGTTATCCCGAAACAGGTAAACATCCCTGGCCATTAATCTTGCCATGTGTCGCCCACAGAACACAAATATCCTAACAGAATGTCCACTGGCCAAGTACAACACTATTGCAAAAGATAGTTGTCTTTTTATTCCCAACGCAAAAAGAAGGAGAGAATCTTTACTTTAATAATTTAATTTGGTTCATTTATTGATCGAGCGAAGCGAAATCTCCGAATCAACTTCGGTGTTGTATGTACTTATGTTGTTTGTTTGTCCGAGGATAATTTTCGACACGTTGATCCGATCATAGTGAAATTTGGTATATAAATGAAATAAATAAATATTGTTGGACATTTCACGCAGCGCTATCTAGCCCCAAACTAAGCAGAGCTTGTCCTACGGGAACCAGTTAACTAATAGAACACTTATATACTTTTTTTTGTAAATACCTATGTACATACATATATTATATAGGAAAACAACCAGACCCGGAATAAATATCTATAGATCATTTCGCGGCGGGAATGGAACCCACTACCTCCTGCGTCTCAGCTGGTTATTCACCCACTGCGCCACGGAGGTTGCCATATAGGTAGGTAGTGATGACACAATTCTTGTGTGACTAAAAGCTAAAAATGTGGGGGGTTCTTGAGATACTGGGGTCAAGAGGGGTAAAAAAATGGGACTATCCGATCAAGTGTCATGTCTAATGAAAGGTCTAGATGAGTACCTTTCGACTCCGTTTTTTATTATAAGTTTAAAATTTTAAACCTTGTAGTATTTAAGTTGTCAACCATAATGATAACTGAACTTTGACAAAATTCACAGAGTATACCAGTGATGAACTAAGATCTCGCGAGTCTCCCATAAAAACAATAATAAAATATTATTTTTAATTTTTGACCAACGAAATAGTGCCACGAAATGTATTACCAGATAACTTGATTTACAATTTCATTCACATTACAGGTAACGGGAGTTCATGTAGATTGGGAATATTTTTTTGGGGTAGAAATTACAGTTATACTGGATTTCAGACTTTTCCCTATATTTGTGTCACTAAAGCTACACTATATAATATTAAATTTTAATATGGTATGCGTGTAGCTTTAGTGACACGAATATAGGGAATAGTCTTTATAAGGGAAACTCGCGAGATTTCAGTTCGGGGAAAACCACTAGTTAATTCAGACAAGACAACAAGTCCATTTGTGTTAGTCGGTATAAAAACTTAAATGTTATTCATTATTTTGATTAGTAATATTACATGTATTTTTGTAAAAAAAATCATTCTCATCCCGACCCCATAGTCATAAAGATATTTGATCAGGATCCGAGTGAAAGATTTAATGACAGGCAGGTCATATCTAACAGGTATGACCTGTAGAATGCCGTAGGAGCTGGCCCTTTGTTTAACATTTTATTTTTTATTCTTAGATATTATTTATCTAAATATTATATATCAGGATAGTTGTGAAACAAAAAACACTCTACGTTAAAAAACCAGTGTGCTTTAGATCTCACGACTGAAGTAAAACTTCTTTTTAAAAATATTAATTTACTAGCTGATCTGCCTCCGGCTTCGCACGCATGGTTTGTCAATAAAAACATTACCCTCCTTTTGCGCAGTCTGGTAAAAAGTAGCCTATGTTACTCAAGGATAATGTAGCATTCTAATGGTGAAAGAATTTTTGAAATCATACCAGTAGTTTTTGAGTTTGTTCATTACAAACATACACACAAAAATAAAATCTTTCCTCATAATATTAGTGTAGATAAAATTGTTCAATTACAAAATTGTCCACACGTCTGTAGGTCGATCAGTCTATGTTCATTCTGGACAGACGCAACTCGCACTCGCACATTAACGTTTAAAAATATACGAAACGTAACTCTCTTTCTATCTTCACTAACTTATATCTCCCTCTCAACTTCCGTTTGTACTTTTCGTAACGCACTCACCAGCTTACTCCACAAGTCTAGCGTGCGTAAAGAAATTTTACTTCAAAATATGTTTAGTTTTTGATTTTATACTAAATGTATCATAACTATAAATAATGCAATTAGTATAATATGAAAGTACATAGTTCTATCTTTGTGTCTATCTGTTTGTTCTGTTTTCACGACAAACGGCTATAGCATTTTGGCCTATAGATAGATTGTGACCTGGATTAAGACATAGGATTATATTCGCGTGCGAAGCCGCAGATGGAACGTAGTTCTATTAAACAAAACTTGTAATTCAGTTACAATCATTTTCTTATTCTAAAATTTCTAAGATCAACATTGTCTTGAAGCGCTCATGGTAACATTTTTCTATTTTATATTTTAGCGATATTAATTTTCTTAATAGATCTGTAAAGATGAAAGTTCAGCGCGGTTACTACTTGAACGGGTGACCGCCAGTGGTATTATAGTGGAGAGTTTTTAAGCACGTTAAGATGTTGGTTAATATTTTTTTAAATACAATGGTGTCGATTTTGTTTTTACACTGATTAACTAAAATTGTGTAAAATACGAACGGTTTTATTTTATTTAAGCTAAAGATCAAATTAGAATGACATTTAAAATGACATTTCTAAAATTAAGTTATTTTTAATAAGATTTCGTGTTTGCGGGCTATTTTTAATCAGCACCAATTTGACTGCTGACTAAAACTAGCCCAAAAACACGCTATCATAGTAATAAATACTTAATTTTAGAAACTTTACTTTAAATCTCATTCTAACTTGATCTTTAGCATAAACAAAATAAGACTGTTCGTATTTTACACAATTTTTGTAAGTCAGAATCGCCACCAAATGACAGGTCTCTTGATGTAAAGGGGTCAACTTCACCTTCAGATAAGATTAAAGATGACGATATTAGACATTATTTATACAAAAAAACTGGATATTTACCATGATTTGTGAGCGTGTAATATCGGGATACTCAAACACTCACAAATCATGGTAAATATCCCGTTTTTAGTATAAATAGTGTTCATAACCATGATAGTTTCAAAAGTTATAAAGACATTATTTGTCAGAAATGGGGCCCAGCCGCCAAACCGTGAACCTCTAACCTTCAGAAGCAGGTGTAGAAAACGGTGGTCTTTAGACACCGGTATCCACTGTCTATCATGAAGCCTTCCTTACCTTGTGATAGATAGATAGATGGATAATTTCTTTATTGCACACCATTAAAAATAAAACAAACAAAAGAGAATACAAAATTAAATCAAAGGTACAATGGGCGGCCTTATCGCTAAAAGCGATCTCTTCCAGGCAACCTTTGGATGGACAGGATCTGTGTGAACAAATGAGAACGGCGGCGTTAATCAAATAATAACTAACAGAATTAGTACATAAATGACTAAAATAAAATATACATATAAATAAATATGAATAATTTTATAATATTAAATAAACTACTTCAAAATACATTAGGTAATTAGAAAAAACAATTAAAAATTATATACAAAATATAAAGTTGCAAAGTCTTAGTGAGCGATGGACGACAGATAATGATTATTAACCATGTTTTTAAAAACAGGAAGGGATTTGGCGTAACGAATTGAAACAGGTAGTGCATTCCAGAGTCTGGTAGCCTGAAGAGTGAAGGAGTTAGTATAAAATACTGAGGTATGATGAGGAGTTTTCAATTAAAGGTTTTCAGCGGAGCGTAAGGACCGGGAGTTGGAAACATGAAGAAACTCAAAGCGTTCTTTGAGGTAGGGTGGAGTAGGAGAAATGAAAAGGATACTGTAAAGGAGGGACAGGATGTGAGCATTCCGACGAAGGCGGATGGGTAACCACTTGAGCCTGTGGCGATACTCAGAAATGTGATCGTATTTACGCAAGCCAAATATGAATTTAATAGAGAAATTCTGGAGACACTCAAGCTTGTTGAGTTGATCTTCAGTTAAATCAAGATAGCTGGCGTCAGCATAGTCGAGAATGGGATGCAACAATGATTGTGCAAGTGCAATTTTGGTGGAAGTCAGAAGGAAGTTTCGCAGCCGTTTAAGAGAGGAAGCTGCAGCAAAGGTCTTTCGGCTTACTGCTGCTAGTTGAGGTCCCCAAGATAGATGGCTATCCATGAGTACCCCCAGATTTTTTACTACCTACAAATTTTAACTGTGGAAGATCAAGCCAATCGATTTGAGTAATCATCCGCGAGCTTCCCATTACTATTACTTGGGTTTTTGATGGATTGACTTTAAGCCCATATGATTTGCTCCACTGTAGTATATTCTGTAAATCACTGTTTATGTTATTAATTGCTTCACCTAACCACCCAATAGGGGCTTGGGTATAAATTTGCAAATCATCTGCATAACGGTGGTAGGACGAAGAGAGTTGTTCGGAGATAGAATTTATGAAAATAGCAAAAAGAAGAGGAGATAAAACGCCGCCCTGAGGTACACCGGCACTCAATTGACACCAAGAAGAATATGTATCGTCAATACGGATACGTTGCCGGCGTCCAAACAGGTAACTACGAAACCATTCAATTACTGCTGGAGATATGTTAAGAGAGCGAAGAAATATAATAGGATATCAAAATCAACGTTATTGAATGCATTGCTGAAATCCAGCAGAGAGAGAACAGTGACCAGTACGTTCTCCATACCAAGCCTGATATCATCAGTGATTTTGATGAGAGCAGAGACGGTGCTATGGCCTGGGCGAAAACCGGATTGAAAGGGGTTAAGGAGGCTGTTTGAATTAAGGAAAATGCTAAGTTGCTGGTGTACAAGACGTTCTAGGACTTTGGATAGGAACGGGAGAATGGAAATGGGACGGTACTCAGAAAAGGACGCAGGATTAGGTTTTTTGGGAATGGGCGTTATTTGAGCCTCCTTCCATGTGCTTAGATAGGTTCCCATGTTGATGGAGAAGTTAAATAAGTGGGTAATGGTGTGGACAATTTCATTAAGAATAGGTGTAATCATCCTTTTACTAACACAGTCACTGCCAACGGCTTTCGAAGATATGGATGATATGCTTCTCTTAACATCACAATCAGTAAATTGACGAAACAAAAAAGGTGAAAAGTCGGGAGTTGGTAATGAGAAAAGATAATTTAATGTTTGAGTTTTAATAAGTCCATTAAAATTGGACGAAGAGGAGAAGTGCAGATTCAAAGAATGTACATCTAAGTCTTTTGGAGCGTTATCTTGACGTGACTTCCCAACTCCCAATGACCGTAAGAACTTCCATACTTTGGATGGATCATTATTTTCTACAGATTCATGGTTGTATCGGCGTTGAGCATCCCTACACACTCTATTGCAGTAATTTCTAACTTCAGCATATTTTTCCTTGCTTTGATCAGACGGCTTGCGTTTACATCTAACCTTGGCAGCGAGTTTCTTATGCATTTCAGCTCGTATCTGGTCAGTTAACCAAGGTGCTGGGAGATGTTTTATCTTGACCGCTCGAACTGGCGCATGGACATCGTACAATTTCGATATGATGCTGTTAAAACATTCTACTTTCTCGTCGATAGTATCAGCGTTAAAAACCTCAGACCAATCTGCGTTTTGGGCATCATTGCGCAAAGACTACACATGCATGCCACCAAAATTGCGCTGAAAAAGAATTTTTGGCTTGGGTTTGGGAGGGCGGATTTTATATGAAAGGAATACAAGATCGTGATAAGAGAAATCATCCGCCGAACACTGACCGTGCTTGGCGACATGAAATGAAGATGAAACTAATATTAAATCCAGAAGGGATGGTTGACAATTTGGAAAATTGTGAGTCACATTCAATGGAAGAATGGACAAGTTGTTAGCTTGAATTATATTTTCAAGAGATGCAGAACGGTGATCATTTTTATTGAGACAAGTATTAAAATCAATCATAACAATGGTATGGTCGTGGAGGGGAACAAGCTAAACAGATAGCTAAACAGTTTTATTAAAAAAAAGTTTGTTTCTCAAGTTGTAGCTCATAAATAGCGGCACAAGCCCCCACACATCAAAGGCGTCTCGAAGCACGTCGCGCGTCGCAAAGCCGTCTATTGTTTAAACACGCGACACCGAACGAAATTCAGAACGAAGGAATTCCGTCTTATGATTTTGTAGTTTTTGGAACAAACATCCATCGCCTTTGTTGTATGCAAAACGAAGCTTTTACTCAATTGCCTTAGAGAAGTACAAAGAGTTTTTATGTTAAACTAACTGACCCGCCCGCGGCTTTGAACGCGTCGTTTGTACACACGGTTACACATCAAGCTATACTTTTCCAGTATAAGCTGACCTATCATTCTACGAAAACCCTACACAGTGCGAGGTCAGCTTATACTGGAAATGTATAGCTTGATGTGTAGCCGTGTGTACCTAAAACATTACCATACTTCCACGCGGTTGGGTAAAAGAGTAGCTTATAAAATAAATAAATAATGCTGGATATTTAACACAGCACAATCTAGCCACAAACTAACCAAAGCTTTTACTATGGGAACCAATAAGATGATAGAAAATTTTATACTCTCTCTTGATGTGCAACATCTTTCCTCTCGGTTTGTGGAAGTGAAATGTGTAACAGGAAACCGGGGAAGCGCACGCTACTAAATTATATGAGTATTAAAGGTTTGAGCAATAAGCGCGCGCGGTGGTCACATGTTACACATCATATGCGACTACTATAAGGCTCGTATTTTTTTTGTAAATACATACTTAAAATATAAAGAATAAGTTTTTTGTTGAAAAATTACTTTTTCAAAACAAGCTTTTATAAAACTTATCATCAGAACCGCAAGCAGATTTAAATAAGTCCAAACGCATTCACTGCACGCCGTGGAAGCAAACCTATCAAAAATCTTATTTGTAAGAATAAAGTATGGGCATTTTGGCCGCTTCCATATTTGGCTTTATAGCAATATCCTTCTCCTAGATAGATTGCAAACAAATGCTGTTGACGCCTATCTCGCCAAATTACACAAGTCAAAGTATGAAGTCGACCAAGGCATTCTTTTGTTAAAATTCAGATTTTGCGTTTCGAACTGGTGGTGGTAGATTATTCCAGCATTTTGTGGCAGCATATCGGAAGCTACCACAAAAAGCAGTCGTTCTGTGGCGTGGACAGATTAAACGAGTGGCAAACCGTACGTGACGGTTAGAGAATTCAAGCTTGTCATACAGGTATGAAGGCTGCTGATTTATAACAATACCAAAAAGCAAAGTCGCGAAGTGTAAATAACGTCATTATGACATATTCATCATACCGTGTACACATATGTATGGCGATATGTGAGCCCGCTGCGGAACCGGAAAACAAAAACGCACACATTCACAATTTCACAATTTCACGATGATCGGACCAACGCTTCGAAAGTTAACCTCGGACAAATTAACATACATACATACATTCAACACCGATTTGCCCAAGTTGATTTAGAGATCTCGCTTTGCTCTATCAATAATCTAATAGGTTTAAAAGTTGTTTAAGCAAATTGTTATATTTAATCCAGCTGGAGATGGAACAAGTATAAGGCCCACCTAATGTTAAGTGGTAACCATCGCCTGTAGCAAAGTATTGCCAAGTAGCTCACACATATTAAAAACGTGCCCTACGATGCTCGCTCTACGCCCACCAACTTGAGGCATACAGATGTACTTAATACCTGTAATTTCATCGCAACCAGACACTTCTTCTTAGCGTGTCAAGGGTTTTACGTTTTCATTTATACTATGTTGGACAGATGTTTGGCCACAACAATAGCATTAGGCGAGGCGGTTATTAGGTCTTCCATCGTGCAGGTGTTCGGACACAAAGAGCACATTACCAAGTGCTGCATCGACTGCGCGGGATCACCGCAGTCGCACTGCGTCAAGTTAAAGTCCCTGAATCCCCATTTGCACATATTCAGTCTGCAGCGGCCAACCTGGGTGCGGAGCCTGTTTAAAGACTTCCAGACTGGCCACAACCAGACACTTCAAACCGAAACACAGCAATACTGCTTGGTGCCAGAAATGTATGGAGGTACTTCCCCGGAGCCCTTTCACAAGGAAGAGTTTCATAAGAGTTTTTAGATTTTTACGATAGAAACAAAGAGTAAATGTTATTATTGATCCATCCATGTACTATTTATAGTATTTATTTTAGAGTTTGTTTTTATAATATAAGTTTAGTTATATTATTTTCTATGTATTTTATCTTCGCTATCATCACTAAATAGTATAAAACAAAGTCGCTTCCCGTTGTCTGTCTGTCCCTATGTATGTTTAGATCTTTAAAAACTTCAAAACGGATTTTGATGCACGTTTTTAAGTAGATAGAGTGATTCAAAGGGAAGGTTTATTATGTACATGGAGGTAGGTTTACATGCATAATATAGTAGAGAAATACTGATAACTTTAGATGTTTCTAATGTGATGACGTAAATAAATACATTTTTTTGTGCTTACATTGCAAACGCTGACTGAACCCTACGAGACAGTTCAAATAATGTACTATAGTATTGTTAGGGAATGCAATCCCGACTCAAGATTGCAAATTCGAGATCCCGCGGGATAAGAAATATCAATCCCGCGGGATCCCGGAATTTGCGGAATCCCGTCTAGTTTAAAAAAAAATGTTAAATTCGGATGACTGAAAAAGTTAATAACTGCTTGTTTGTGATAGTGAGGTTAACTATAAATAACATATTACTCGAAAGAAAATAAAAATCTTTATTCTTTAATCTTACGAACTAAATAATTATAGTCACCTGTCGCTAATATTCGGAAATAGTCGGAATAGTTTTCTAACGCTGCTTGGCGTTCCTGCCGCTCGCGGCCGTCAGTCAGCGCGCCGCTTGCGCCCCGAGTGGACGAGTGTAGCGTTGCTGACCACTGCCGCCCAATCCCGTCAATCTCGAACGGGATCTCGTCATATGATGCGTCGGGAGTGATCCCGAAAAATTACACGAGATCTCGCGAGATCGGGATTGCATTCCCTAAGTACTGTACACCTTAAAAAGGTCTACAAAAAATCACTATATCACTATCACTTAGGGATAAACCACCATAACCATTTTTCATCCTTTACTTTTTACGAGAAATAATGGCGATTTTAAACAATACAGTATTAATCATTATCCAATTAAGTACCTTAAATAGATTCTGCATTTAATATATAAATATACAAACATACAATAAATATATAAAGACATTCTGTAGTATATTTAGTATAAGCATTGCACCCGTGCGAAGCCGAGGCGGGTCGCTAGTAATGTGTATTTGAAATAAATGAGCTTTGTTAAGCCAACATTCTAATAAGACCTTTGCGTACAACAATTGAACAATACATACTCGTAACTTCTGATTTTGATTGTAATTCTGCAATGTTAACATATTAGCCAAAAAAAATATTTTTACATTGTTTCTTATTTACCAAACAGCGATTTTCCTAATAACCGGGTATTTGATTAAACCTAGCACGAGCGCAAGTAATTGGTCGGTTTCGCACAAAAGATGGTCACAGATCGCCGCGTGTGTTTTATTGCGTGCGGTTTAACCACAGATAGGTACGGACAGCTGGCTCACTTATATACCTATTTAATGTATTTTTACCTCAAAACTACCTATATATTATTTTATGATTACTATTTTTTTTTTAATCTCAGGTCGTATGTGGGTTAGAACAGCGCAGGGCAGAGGCGAATGGCGACAACGAAAAGCGACCTATGCCCAGCAGTGGGATTAGAAGGATTGACGATGAAGATGATGATGATTTAATATTTTTGTTTGAAATAATAAAATTTGAATTACTGTTACCTTAATTTTTTTTACCTATTTCTGCCGAAAATCAGCATTGTTGTGTTTAGAGGGTATGGTTGCCGGTGAAATTACTGGCAGTTGTTTGCTTCGAGTGGATGGACGCAGAGCAGTCCATCGTAGGGCACGTTTCTAAGGTGCGTGACCTACGAGGCAATTCTATGTGGGCGATGGTTATCACTTAACATCAGATGGGCTACATATAGCTACACATCCAAATGATAGACTGATAATTCCTTTATTGCACACCATTAAATATAGACATATGATATAAAAATACTAAGTTATTAGTTTAAATAAAGCTTCGATTTTAAGCCTCCATTCGGTCTGACAGATTTTTACTATACATATTATTTTATACTGGTGGCGATTCTGTTGTTTACGCTGACTAACTAAAATTGTGTAAAATTCGAACGATCTTATTTTGTTTACGCTAAAGATCAAATTAGAATGACATTTAAAGTGACATTTCTAAATTTGAGTAATATTTACTAAGATGGCGTGTTTGCGGGCTAGTTTTAATCAGCACCAATTTGACTGCTTACTAAAACTAGCCCAAACCAGTATTTCGATTTGAGTGGTAAATTAAATAAAACAACTTCTCTTGCGGTCACTACTTGGATAGGTGCCCCTCAGTCCCTTGGCTAGCTTTATAATAGAATAGACTAAATATTTATTTGACAAACACAGAAACACAGAATGGACGTAACACACAAAGAAGGAACTTATACAAATAAACTAAAAGAAAAAAATAACTAAACATTATATAATATATAAAAATACTTTGTACTTACCCTACCAGTAGCCATTAAATTAAATTAGATAATTTCTTTATTGCATACCATTAAAAATAAAACAAACAAAGACACAATTAAATCAAATGTACAATGGGCTTTATCGCTAAAAACTATACAAAGTCAAGTAGCCATTAGATATACCGATATGATATAAGGCTAAGCCATAAGCAATACGGACTTAGTATATCAAACTAAAATTGGCTATGAAGATCTATCACATTCAGACAGTTAGGAATGCTTAGTTACCAAGTACCTAGCTGCCTAATTGCTTAATCGGGTTTCATTTGCGGTATCGTACATTTGTGTTCAAATTGAATTATATAATTTACTGTAAGTACTAAAACGTATTACTACAAAGTAGTAATAATAGTTTTTGAGTTACAACTTTTGAAATTATCATAGTTACAATTATAGTTACATCGGGTTACATTTGCGGTATCGTACATGTGTGTTCAAATTCAATTATATAATTTACCGTAAGTAAGAAAACGTATTACTACAAAGTAGTAATAAAAGTTTTTGAGTTACAACTTTTGAAATTATCATAGTTGCATTTATAGTTACATGGGGTACATTTGCGGTATTGTACATGTGTGTTCAAATTCAATTATATAATTTACTGTAAGTAATAAAACGTATAACTACAAAGTAGTAGTAAAAGTTTTTTAGTTACAACTTTTGAAAATATCATAGTTGCATGTATAGTTACATCGGGATACATTTGCGGTATCGTACATGTGTGTTCAAATTAAATTATATAATTTACTGTAAGTAATAAAACGTATTACTACAAAGTAGTAGTAAAAGTTTTAGTTACATTTTTTTGAAATTATCATAGTTGCATTTATAGGTACATGGGGTACATTTGCGGTATTGTACATGTGTGTTCAAATTCAATTATACAATTTACTGTAAGTAATACAACGTATTACTACAAAGTAGTAGTAAAAGTTTTTTATTTACAACTTTTGAAAATATCATAGTTGCATTTATAGTTACATCGGGTTACATTTGCGGTATCGTACATGTGTGTTCAAATTCAATTATATAATTTACTGTAAGTAATAAAACGTATTACTACAAAGTAGTAGTAAAAGTTTTTTAATTACAACTTTTGAAATTATCATAGTTGCATTTATAGTTACATGGGGTACATTTGCGGTATTGTACATATGTGTTCAAATTCAATTATATAATTTACTGTAAGTAATAAAACGTATTACCACAAAGTAGTAATGTGTATGTATAATATACACATTACTATGTATTCTGTAGTATATAATATGTGTTACAACTTTTGAAATTATCATGTTATGAACACATTATCATGGATTATACTAAGATTTATGAATTTTTGTTCGAGAAACTACGTAACGTCTTCTCCTCTAAAATACTTTTTGTAAATTCTTTATTGTTTTTGAGTTATTAGCCATAATAAGAACTAAACTTTGACAAAATTCAGAGGGTATACCAGTGACCCCAAAGTGCTGTAATTTAGTATACGTGTAGCAAAAATGACACAAATATAGGCAAAAGTCTGAAATCCAGAAGAATTGCAATTTGTACCCCAAAAAAGAATAACCACAACACATGAACTTCCGTTACCTGTACTTTGAATGAAACTGTAGGTCAAGTTATTTGGGTATATATTTCGTGACACTATTTTGATAGTCAAAATAATATTTTTTGTTGTAATCGGAGACTCGCGAGATCTCAGTGCGGGGCGAACCAGTGTATAATCATTTCAAATGAGTGAACAAACTAAATAATTTTGACTGTGGCTGTGTTATTGTTATTTTGCTATACGGTAGGACCATCATCGGTTCGATTCGTTGATTCTTTTGTGTAACAAAACGAAAATAGTGGTACCCGCATAGGTTCGGAATGGTGCAAGACCATTTGTCATGGTGTTGTATGGTTATAGTCTTTTGCCACAAAAAAAGTTCTGCTAGTCGGTTTGTGTATTAACCTGGTTTTAACCTAGCGTGGACATGTACCTTTTACAAATAAAATTAAACAGTTGCAGATAGCACCAATAGTACAAACAAAGCAAACACGCATAGGTGACGTCAAGGTCACCAATTGTTGGGACAATAATTTTTGTATCAGGCTTTGTATGAGAAAAACGGGGTTCTCAGTTAGGAGGTACTAAGTGAAATCACTTAACTCGCTATAAGTATTATATTGTCCGCTTAACTCCAATACACGTTATTATCGCGGAAGGCATGAGTCAACTTAATTTGTTTAAGAAAAATAGCGATAATCATAATTTTAATACTAGAAATAAAGAGGGCAAGGTGTTCGTTTTTATAACAAACTCCCAAGTGATGTACAAAAATTGACAATTAACAAATTTAAAAACGCCATTAAACAAAATCTTTATAAAAAAGCCTACTATAAAATATCGGATTATTTAGATGATAGAGAAGCTTGGGATTGAAATTGCTCCAACTCGTTAAAAATGTTACAATTTAGACGTAATTTATTTACTGTATTGTTATGTATTGTAAAAGGATCATTAAAAACACCCAGCCTTGTTTCTTGCATTTCTTTCATGGCTTAGTCGCGAAGAAACAGGCAGTAAAATTAACGTTTCAAAGTGATCCATGTGATTTTAATGAATAAACGATTTTGACTTTTGAACTGGCGTGGCCCAACTGCAGTCTGCAACAGCGAGCGAGCATTTACTAACGAGAGTCCCTATAGGAGACATAAATAACTAAATATAGCATAAAATAACATTGCAGTGTGTGTCTCATCGCACTTACTGCGAGTGTCACAAAAAGGCCAGATGTTTGAATTTTTTTATCGAGTCCGTTTTAATTGAACAAACAATTTTTTTTCAACTCGTTGCAAATGCTGATTAATATTGTTTAATGCTTACAATTAATTTGATATGTGTCTTTTTATGTTTAAATATGTATGTCTGTGTCATAATAAAATTTAAATTTTATTTCTTTGTTGACACCCTCATGCCAGAAAACTGTATTTGGTGGCTGCCATCTGACGACCTCCGTGGCGCAGTGGGCGAATAGTCGGCTGAGACGCAGGAGGTAGCGGGTTCGATTCCCGCCGCGAAACAAATATTTGCATGATCTACAGATATTTGTTTAGGGTCTGGTTGTTTCTCTATATATTATAAGTATGTATTTACAAAAAAAAAATGTATATAAGTATTCTATCAGTTATCTGGTTCCCATAGTACAAGCTTTGCTTAGTTTGGGGCTAGATAGCGCTGTGTGAAATGTCCAGCCATATTATTATATTTTTATTATTATTTTGCTACTTCTATCGCAGTAAAGCGCGACACACACGCCGAAGATGTTATAATAATGATACAAAAAAATATCGCTCGCCATACATTCCAATGAACACACAATAAATATGTTCATCTCTCAATCTTTATAGCGATATGGATACTTCATTTAGAAAACTTTCGTGATTTATTTCAATCATAATTACAAATAAATAATAAATAATCGCAAGCGCAGCCGATGGGGCAGGAAAGTTCTCGAATGGAGGCCACGGACCGGCAAGCGCAGCGTAGGACGTCCACCCACAAGATGGGCAGACGACTTGGTAAGAACCGCAGGTCGGCGTTGGACGCAGGCCGCTTCCAACCGCAGTTCCTGGAGATCAATGAGGGAGGCCTTTGTCCAACTGTGGACGTCCTACGGCTGATATGATGATGATGATGAATAAATAATCATAATCATAGTTATTGTCAGTCGAAACACAGATAAAACGGTACGTGATAAATCCTGTATTTATATTTATGATGGATATTTCATAACAAAAAAACGAGTGTGCTTTAGAAGTTACACTTATTTTTTAAAATATTAATTTAGAAAATTGTTCTATCACAAAATTGTCCACACGTCTGTAGGTCGATCAGTCTATGTTCATTCTGGACAGACGCAAATCGCAAGCGTACATTAACGTTTAAAAATATACGAAAGTAACTCTTTCTCTCTCTTTCTATCTGCACTAACTTATATTTCCCTCTCAACTCCCGTTCGCACTTTTTGTAACGCATTCACCAGCTTATACCCCAAGTCAAGCCCAAAAATGATACGAATTATATCGTCAGATACGAAAGATTCGTATACAGGTTTAAGAGATTTTCAAGAGAATATAAAAGATTTCATATACTAACATATTTTACCCGTTTTACCGTAAGATAAACATAAGATATTGTAACATAATGTAAGCTTGTCTCATTAACATGATCCATAGAAAAGAACAACGCCAAATATCTACGTAAAATTACTTTTGTATTATAAACTACTGAAACAAGCGTGAAGATAAACGTTAGGAGTAATTAGCTTTCTTTATTCATCATCATCATTTCAGCCGTAAAACGTCCACTACTGAACACAGGCCTCCATGGATCTCCATGATGGGTAGTTGCCATACTCACCACGCTTGGCAGGCGGGTTGGCGAGCGCAGTACGGGATGTTGATACACGGAAAGACGCTGCTGCCCATTTTCCGGAGGTTACCCTTAGCAGGCTCTTAATGCATCCACGGGCATGAGAGGAGGGGTAACATTCTACTACCGGGAACCCACGGCACTTTCTTTATTAAAATAATTTAATTTGACAGAGTTTTGTCTTATCTAGTGCCAAGTACAGAATGACAGATCAATTTTTTTTTCAAATGTTTTTTTCTCGCTGTTGGCTTCTGAGGCCTGAACTTTTAGCGAGCGCAGATGGCGCTCAGCCCTGTAAGTTTTTTGATGAGGCAACTAGCGCAAGGGCACTACTTAGATACGAAACTCGGCTTGGGCCGTTGCCAGGATGGGGATAGGAGAGAAATGCCCGGGTACATGCTTGTACCTCGTATATGCGGCGACTGAAGGGACTCGTCGACCTCGCCGGCGAGGTCGGTGTATCTGTGAAGTGTTTGCTCTGTCTAAAGTAGATAACTCAGAAATCACTTCCGCGTTAGCTGAGGTAATTTCGTCATCCGAATCTCCGAGAACGTGTCTCGAACGAGGGAGGGTTTAATGAGAGCTCAAAATGAGCTCCCGGAGTATGTAAATGCTTTTCCCCTCTAACATCAGGGGTGGCAAAAACGATAAGCGGGCAGTGACGTCACTACCAATCAGCGAGCTTCAGTCAAATAATTTACAACTCAAAATTTACCACATACTTTGGAAGCATAATGTCGGTTGTGATTTTACGTACTTTAATCATACTATTTTTTAGAGGCAGATGTGTGTAAGTGCAGTTACGCCTAGCGTGAGAAAGAATATAATATATAAGCATAATGGCTGAATCTAAAATACAACACTTGATATTTTTGTTGTCTTTGGTGCATAAAGAAGTAAATTAAAATAAAAAGCGGCCAAGTGCAAGTCGGACTCGCCCATGAAGGGTTCCGTAGCAGAGAGTAATAATATAATATAAAAGTACTTGTAGTTTGTTGTAACTTTTTTATATTTGAATTGATTGCATAAAAGGTAAATTGCGGTTTACGATTTATGACGTATTAAAAAAACTAGTTACTAGATCTCGTTCAAACCAACTTTCGGTGGAAGTTTGCATGGTAATGGTATATCATATATTTTTTTTAGTTTTATCATTCTCTTATTTTAGAAGTTACAGGGGGGGGAGGGGGAGACACACGTTTTACCACTTTGAAAGTCTCTCGCGCAAACTGTTCGGTTTGGAAAAAAAATATATTAGAAACCTATCATTTTTGAAGACCTATCCATAGATACCCCACACTTATGGGTTTGACGAAAATATTTTTTTTCGAGTTTCATTTCTAAGCATGGGGAACCCCAAAATTTATGGTTTTTTTTCTACTTTTGTGTGAAAATCTTAATGCGGTTCACAGAATACATCTACTTACCAAGTTTCAACATTATAGTTCTTATAGTTTCGGAAAAAAGTGGCTGTGACATACGGACGGATAGACAGATAGACAGACATGACGAATCCATAAGGGTTCCGTTTTTTGCCATTTGGCTACGGAACTCTAAATAAGCGTTATGCTTCCCGGATTTTTCAGAATGTTTTTCAGAATGTCTTTATATCTCACATTATGCAACTATCTATCTTTACACCCATAAAATAATTCTAAGTTTACAACGATAAGCAACTTTTTAACAAAAATATATCCGACTGAAAAAACAAACTACGGAACCGACTTAGATAAAATTTCTACGGAACTAATCTGAAACTATATCCATCCGAACAATAAAAGAATTTTCCAAATCGGTTGATAAATAACGGAGTTACGAGGTAACAAACATTAAAAAGTGGCAATCCGGGAGTGCTGACAGAAGTGAAAACTTGAATAAAATACAGATACTTACTCGTATATACAGAGGTGTCAGTGACAGGTGTCAACAGTCAGTGTCAGTAGTCAGTAACAGGTGTCGTTAACAGTGTCGCGAGTTCAATGGGTTTTCGCATCTCAAAAAATGCTCAACGCGCTCTAAGATGATTTCACTTAAAAAAAATTACAGTCGAATTGAGAATCTTCTCCTTTTTTGAAGTAATTTTAAAAGTATATCTTGGAACCTTTAAAAATAGTTAACAGCTTTAAAATAAATGATTGAATCGAAATAGCATCTATTTAATGTTACAAATGTATGGACCCTACTAATAAAATATTATTGCATCTTCGTCGTGTGTGAGAGTTAGTATTCCTTCTATACCACTCTCGAGAACTCATTGATTTTTGACGATTCAATATAACAAACTAGTTAAAATACTGTTTTAACTTTTAGAATATCGTTTTAGCAGTATTTTAAGGATAAATCCCATAACTTCAGGGTACGTGTATTATTATCTGAATACTCTGAGCCTCATTAAAAAACAATTGATTGGTAAATCGGCGATGAGAAAGTTGCTTCAAAACGAAATGAGCTGACCCAGGGTCGCAAAATAAGGGTCCTATTTACTTTGATCCACAATCGGGATTATATCCTTTGTGATGGAAATCTAAAGTTTCGGTAATAATCTGTTCTGTAATGGAAATGTTAGTATTTGAAAACGCGTGTTATAAAAACACACTAGCGATGTTCGTCTATGCGTAAGGAATTTTAAATGGGCTAATAAGGATGACTTGCGCTACGATCCGTAAACGTATTTAGATTAGATTATTCCTTTATTTCACACCGTTAAATATAAACCTATAAAAGAAAATACACTTTTAAATGATAGGTACAATGGGCGGCCTTGTAGCTAAAAACGATCTCCTCCAGGCAACCTTTGGTTGGACAGAATCTATGTAAACAAATAAGGACGGCGGCGTAAATCAGATATTATAATAGTTCTTTACCTATGAAATTGCCGTTCTTCAGTATTGGTCAGTTTGTTTGTAATGGCTTTGTATTCTAAATCCAAATTAATTTTGTTTTAAAAACATGACGTTCTTTTTACAAACTCAGTCTTTTGTTTATTGATTAGCGTTGTATTTTCATTACATTTGAACATTTTTCGTCATAATGGATACGTTAAAAATTCGTGTAATTATGGAATATGAGTTCCGTCGTGGCACCAACGCGACACAAACGGCACATAACATCAAAAACGTTTACGGAGAGAACTGTACAAACGAACGCACAACCCCTTATTGGTTTTCCCGGTTCTGTTCTGGAAATTTTGACTTGAAAAATGAAGCTCGTGGTCGTCCGGAGACTTTGGTCAACAATGATGAATTAAAGGCGATTGTGGAAGCTGACGAAACTCAATCTACAGCTGAGCTAGCAGCAGCTTTTGATGTTAGCATCAAAACAATTTCGATCCATTTGCGACAAATAGGCAAGGTAAAAAAAACTTTATAGATGGGTGCCCTACGAACTTAACGATCGCCAGCGCAACGTATGCGTCGAGACCTACTTCGCGCTGCTCAATAGGCAAAGAAATGAAGAAATTTTGAACCAAATTGTTACAAGCGATGAAAAATGGATTCTGTTCGACAATCGAAAGCGCTCAGCAAGTTGGTTAGATCCTGGTTCAGCACCAAAACAATGCCTTAAACCAAAAATGACCCCTAAAAAGGTGATGGTCACTGTTTGGTGGTCTAGTGAGGGTGTGATTCACCACAGCTTTTTACAACGGCATGAGCATTACTGCAGATGTGTACTGTGAAGAACTGGAGACAATGATGGAGAAGCTTACACATCGGCAACCAGCTTTGGTCAATCGGTCGTCCCCACTGCTCCTTCACGACAACGCGCGTCCCCATACTGCACAACAGACAGAGTTCAAGCTGCAAGAGCTAGGGTTGGAAGCTTTTCTTCATCCGCCATACTCACCAGACCTTGCACCTACCGACTATTACTTTTTCCAAAATTTAGACAACTTTTTAGTGTGTAAAAAATTCAATTCCCGAGAGGCAGTACAAAATACCTTTGAAGAGTTTGTTGCCTCCCGTCCAGCTGATTTTTACAAGAAGGGCATCAATAAACTACCAATGCGTTGGCAAAGATGCGTTGATTGCATGGGGGGTTACTTTGAATAACAGAAATAACAAAGTAAAAAAAAATTAATTGCACTTATTCCATACAAAACGGCAATTTCATAGGTAAAGACCTAATAGAATACAATTTATAAAAAATATAGTTAAAATGAAATGTAAGTATTACGTATTTAGTGACTAATTAAAGTTAAGAGTTGTTAAATCATACAAAAACGTCAAATTTAAACAAGTTTAGTCGCTAAATACGTTCGATCATTGTGTGATTGAATGTTAGGAAAGCCATTTATAGATAGATATTTATAAATTTATGATTACCTAAAATATAGAATTTGTGGTAATTAGGTAAACTTTATGACCATACAAACAAAAACAATTCTTACTTATTTGTTAGAACTAAGTAAGAATTATAATAAAAAGGCAATACAATGGGTGACCTTGAGCTTATCTCTTCCAAGAAACTTTTGGACAACTTTTATGAGTAAGTTAAATTCTGGAAATATTTTGCCAATTTGGTTACGTTAAGACAAAACTTTTTGTAACTGAACAAACGTTTTTTTAAAGGAAATTATTACTTTGCTTTATTGGCAATTTAGTGATTTTTAAAACGGAGATTTTTCGTAGTTATACTGATTTTGCATACATTTTCCCACTGCTGGGCAAAGGCCTCCCCCAACTCCTTCCACCTATCGCGATCCTTGGCAGATTCTCACCATTCCTTTTCGAATCCGCTGATGTCGTCGCGCCAACGTCGCTGCCCATCCTTTGGTACCCAAGCATTCAAAGTCAAAGTCAAAATCTTTTATTCATTAAAATCACAAGGATCATTTTGAAACGTCAATTTTACTGCCTGTTCCTTCGCGACCAAGCCAGGAAATAAAGGCAAGAAAACAAGGCTGGTTGTTTTTTTTAAATGATCCTTTTAGAATACATAAAAATACAGGTAATAAATTACGTCTAAATTGTAACATTTTTAACGAGTTGGAGCAATTTCAATCCCAAGCTTCTCTATCATCTTAATGATCCGATATTTTATAGTAGGGTTTTTTATAAAGATTTTGTTTAATTGCGTTTTTAAATTTGTTAATTGTCAATTTTTGTACATCACTTGGGAGTTTGTTATAAAAGCCTTGCCCTTTAAACGATTTACTAACTTTATGGAGTCTACAAGGGGCAACAGCGAGTTTATCTTTGTTTCTAGTATTAAAATTATGATTATCGCTATTTTTCTTAAATAAATTAATATTTTTGTGAACATACATAAGATTTTCATAGATGTATGGACAAGGGAATGTCATAATATTTATTTCTTTAAACTTATTGCGTAATGATTCTCTGGGGCCCATATTATAAATTGCACGAACAGCCCTCTTCTGCAGCACAAAAACGGTGGTTATCGGTATTCGACTTACGTGCCCGGCCCAATCCCACTTGAGCTTCGCGGTTTTGTCTCCCACATCGGCAATGCCAGTTAGAGAACGAAGCGTGGTATTCCTCACCCGTTTGGTTCTCCAAATGAGATTGTTTTAAACAAATTTAAATATTGTGTCTTTGAGATTTTGGCATATAAATCAGCTTATCTTATAAGAGTTGGTAATATCTTTTTGGCAGCTTATCTTCCGATAGCTCCATATATTACGCTTGTAAGAACTAGATTTTTAAATCTCAAATGAAAAGCCCTCAATACAATTAATTTTAACTGTATGATCAACTCGCTCTTAACAATTTTAACCTAGAACCACGTTAAGTCTATGCGGAGAACATCCTTTTTTTGAACTAACATCCAAAATACGTCTTTTTATGTTAGTACAACCTCCTCTAAAGGAAAGAGTCCCTTGTCCTAACTATCTGACCTAGCAGTAGTAGTAGGGATGTTGCGGGTGCAGATTTTTTGACATCCGCAGATGCGGATGCGGACCTTTAATATTTTTTTAAGAAATTTAGTTTTGGTGCAGAAATAAATCTAAAATATAAACTATCAATTGCTTAAAACTCGCATAACTACTATACTCACAATAACACTCAAAAACTGCAATGAATAGATAGATAGATAGATAATTCCTTAGATAACTCCTCCTTGCATACCATTAAATATAAACATATAACAGTAGAAACAATTCCAAATAATAGGTACAATGGGCGGCCTTATCGCTAAAAGCGATCTCTTTCAGGCAACCTTTGGATGGACAGGATCGATGTGAACAAATAAGGACGGCGGTGTAGCTCAGATAGTACTCGTATAGTACAAGTTGAAATTACAATTTAAAACAAAAAAAAATATACCTACTTAGTTAATATAAAATAAAATGCATAATTATTATGTATAATTTAATCATATAATTCCATAAATGTTAATATTAATGTTCATATGTACGTTAAGCTCAAGTAAACGCGTTATGATTGATTTTAATGTTGTCACCGAAGTCTTTGGTCCTAATGAGCAATCAGCACGTGTCTACGGCCCGCGCTACTCGCACGCCCCACCTAATTTGTTTTCCTATGCTACATCTACATCCGCATGAACATCCGCATCGATGATTGCGGATGTGGATGCGGACGCAGATAAATATTCCCAAATCGATGCGGAGGCTCCACATTTGTGAATGCGGATGCACGTATTCACAACATCCCTTTTATGTAGCATGCATTTTAAACTAAAGCGTCGAGAAGTGTCTCTGACTCGTTATCTAAAACCTGGAGGTCACATAAAGAGCGGTGAACTATAGATGTCGGGCGACGACATTAAATAATAAATAAATATTGATAGACCTTTCAAACAGCGCTATCTAGCCCTAAACTAAGCAGAGCACATGGCTACACATTAAGCTATACTATTCCAGTATAAGCTCACCTTACACTCTACGAAAAATCTACACAATGCGAGGTCAGCTTATACTGAAAATGTATAGCTTGATGTGTAGCCGTGTGTGTACTATGGGAACCAATTAACTGATTAATGCTTATCGGAGACGGCTGGGCAGGAGGCAAACCAGCACGGTCTCCATCAGTTATGATAGTATATTTCCTTGTGGGCAATGTCAATTCAAAATGATACGCACGCTAATTACAGAAACAACGCCTAATCGAAACTTTACAAAATTAACACTTCACTTATCACACTGTTTAACTAAGTATACTCGAATTCAGAAACCTGGATTTTGTTAGCAAAGAAATGTCATGATATGTCACTGTCATAATGACAAGTCAGGCGTAAACATCAATATTTTACCATGGATCACTATTAGTACTGATGGCGCGCGGTTTTGTTTGTGCGATAGATTACTACCTACCTAAATATTTCCTAACCAATCATACTACTTACTTAAGAACACTGAAAAGTAGGTACCTTCTAAGATATCTAGCGTGGATGCGGCATTGTCGCGGCCTCGTTTTGGCATCGTTTGTTTCAAGGTGGAAAACTTAACAAACACTGATAACAAAAACAGAGAACGATAACGTAAAAACGAAAACAAAATAAAAACTCAACAAAGCACAATAGCACACGGGCAGCGAGAAAGTAATACATTTGACTTCGACGGACGAGAGACAAATGAAATTACAATAAAATAAAATGGCATATTATTGTCAAAATGCAAGAAATGTTTCGAACTTCTGCGATTTACTCCCATTGAACTCCGATGATACCAGTTTCGCAAAATATTTTCTGCTAATATTTCTTCATCATTGTATACTCACACTCATTTATTCAAACCGTAGGGACACAATGGAACACTTGGTTACGTCAATAATAGTACTTACTTAATTACATGTCTTTATCTAAGTAGAAGTGCCAGAAAGAGACAAGCATTTCATATATACCTATTTACATTTAAGCTTAAAAATACTGACTATTAACTATGTTGGTACATGACATTATAGCTGCTGTAGAGGGGCATTGTCAAAGAATTGATTATAATAGTACCTATTTTGAGTTCTAAACTGCTGCTTATGTCAGTAAGTAACATTTATTAAAAACATTGAATTGCAATAGTCATTGAATAATATATAAGGAATGTCAAGATATGCAATAAAAAATGTCAAACTGTAGCTGCTGTGAAAGCGCATTGTCATGTTACCTAAATAAATCATAACAAAAAAAATGTATATACCTAATCCTAATATCACAGAAATAACAATTTATATGAAAAAAAATAATAATAATACATACCAACTATCAAGTAATTTCCTGTGAAATGGAGTCATCCTTGAGAGCTTCAATCATGCTATAGTAGCTTTTCCTAATTAATACTAATTTTAAATTTATTTTGTATATGGCATAGTCCATTTCACGCAAATCTTTATCTAATTTATTAAATAGTTTGACTCCATTACAAAGAAAACTCTTTGAAAGTTTAGCTAACCTAATAGTTAGGTGTCGAATGCTGCCACCATGCCTTGTTTGGTAGGAATGGGTAGAATTTAATGTTGGAAAATCTTGTATATTTTTTTAATATACAAGAGGCACTAGTAAACATACGCACTAGTCAGCGTCATTACCCCTAGTTGAGAAAATGCATTTCGGCATGTTTCTCTTGGTTTTAGACCTAGTACGTATCTTACAGCCCTTTTTTTATAACTTTGTTAAAGAAATGGAATAAAATATAATATATTGCACAAAACCATCGCTATTTTCCATTCGATGGATATTGATTTGTAAATCAACCCTACCATAAGTACTTAGAAAAATTTTGTAATCTTCTATAAACTTCTAATTCGAAACTATTTTTGTGATATGGTAACACCTTTGTTTACAAAAATTATCTAGGTGTCTGATTCAAAGTATAGGTACGCATAGCTCGAGCTACAAGTAGGTACGATACGGAACGCGGATAGTTCCTACGACTGTACTGTACGACTGACCAACAACAACTGAACAACTCCACCTAAATAGTGCCATGCGATGCGCTTGCGTTCCGTTAAAACCAATCACAGCTGATCGCTGTTATTTCATTTTATGTTGCTATTCACGGAAACATACTTATATATTAAAAAAAAAATATACTTAAAATGTTTAGAACAACATCCAGACCCGGAACAAATATCTGTAGATCATCCAAAAATTTCGAATCGAACTCGCTACCTTCAGCGTCTCAATCGGCTATTCACCCAATACGCCAAGGAGTTCGCAATCAACTGTTTAATTAACGTAGGTCTAAGATCAATTAGAACATAATGAGTCCAATAGCCTGATCAGCTTTTCTAACGTCTTCTGAAATTCCCGTCAGCTAGTTGACGATACTGTCGATAGTTGGTTCAATGGCCTATCTAAATTCTATACTTTTTTTGTGATTAATAATTACGTGTAACTATAGAGTTTTTAATAATAATAAATATTGCTGGACATTTTACACAGCGCTATCTAACCCCAAACTAAGCAGAGCTGTAATATGAACCAGATAACTGATAGAATACTTAAATTAATTTTTTTGTAAATACGAGTACATACATTTATTATATAAAGAAACAACCAGACCCGGAACAAGTATCTGAAGATCATGCAAACATTTGTTCCGCGGCGGGAATCGAACCCGCTACCTCTCGCGTCTCAGTCGGCCGTGCCCACTGCACCACGGAGGTCGTCAATAAAGTATTGTAATGTAAAGAGAACCTATTAGATTTTGCCATTCGATGCGTAAAAAACCGCGACTTTGCCTAGATAAATGTGATGATCATCCTACGCGTAGTCATTGTCGCTAGTGGCTACAAAACTCGGAGTACTCGTACTAAAATCACTATTATTAAAAAAAATGATGGTTGATATGATATACTTAAATTGCTAATGTGCCGGCTTGGTTTTGAATCCTAATTTATACTAATACTATAAGGAGAAAAGATTTGTGTTTGTTTGTAATGAATAGGCTCCGAAACTACTGGACCGATTTAAAATATTCTTTCACTGTTGGGAAGCTACACTATCCCCGGGTGAAAAAGGCTCATTTTTACCTAACTGCGCAGAAGGAGGGTAATGTTTTTTATTGAAAAACTACGCGTGCGAAGTTGCGGATTGGTCAGGTAGTGTCTAATAAAGTGACTTAACTTTTGTCATTACTATTGTTAGTTTTTTTATTGGCTACCCTTGTCACGGAGTGGGACTGGTTATTACCTACCTACTGATTGGGTAGGTAGTACCTATACTACCTGTAACTATACCTGTAACTGTAATTCAGCTAAAAACTTTTACAGAGAAAGAACTACAGACTACATTATACCTAGACTATAAAATAGCAATTTAATAGAACTCAGAGATAAAATTAAACATAAAAATTTTAAAATCATACTCAATAAACTTTAAATAAAAAAGGATTACAAAAATATAGACTAAAATATTGTACATATCATTAACAAATATGTATATATAACATTACATCATATTTAAGTAGGTATATAACTCTGTGACTATTGTACTATTTACAAATATATAAAATATAATAACAATAACATATTGAAGTAAATATATGTATAAATATGGTGTCATATAATACTTTATTCATTTATAACCACTGAACTGATATTTGAATAATTGTTCCATAAAGTTTGCTATTTTAGAGCAACCTGTATGTTTGTGCAGATAACGATGGAATGTGAGCCGGCGCCCGAATGGTCATGTACGACGTACAGAACAAAACTCCACTATAAAAAAATTCGCATGCAAAAATATTTATAAATATGTTCACTTAGGACAAACCTACTAAGGTTTTATAAGTGTGTTAATTTTATAAGCATATGTTTTTTAAAAATAAAAAATACCCTACTATAATTATCTCATTTAGTTTGTTTACCTGTTTTGTATAATGCCCGTTCTGTGCATATCATCATCATCAGCCGGTAGACGTCCACTGCTGAACATAGGCCTCCCCCTTAGATCGCCACAACGAGCGGTTGGTAGCCGTTTGCGCCCAACGGCTCTGTGCATAATTGTGTGTCAAATAAATATATTCTTATAGCTTCCACCAGCGGCTTCGCACGCGTTGTATGTCAACATAAAATAGCATATGTTTGAATCCAGCGCATAATCTATCAACACACAAAATTTCATCGAAATCGGTTCAGCAGTTATGACGTGATTGAGTAACAAACAAACATCCAAACTTTCGCATTTATAGTATTTGTGTGATTTTATTATTGACTTTGATTTAGTCGAAACTTTACTAGTTTTATTTATTGGCCATAACATACGTTTTGGTATTTATTGGTCGCTTGATGTGCTTTTTGGAAATAAGATAGCGCTTGCGGTCGTCATGTAGCGGTTGCCGTTTATTAGGAAAACTTAAAACTGAGTCAAGTGTTGGACGACCCACACTTGTGTAAGAACAGGATAATTAGTGTGGTTTTTTAAGGCTTCGTGCCTGAAGGGTGTTGAAGTCACCTTGATATTATTATTATTATTTTATATCAAACCAACGCTTTCATTCATAGGGGTAAAACTCAGCAACTAGGAATATTACATTACTCTATGGTATTGTGTTGCTTGAACATTTTTGAAGATTATTTAACAAGGCAATTTTTTTATTGTTATCCCTTTTAGATTCTGTAAGTGTCGTGAACTTATTTTATCTTACCGATTTTCTAGAATAACAATTTCAAATGAAAAATTGGTTTTATACCTACAAGCATTTTCTAAATGCTTACTATTTAAATTCGTATTAACCAACTACCCCATGCAAAGCCTAATTAATTTACGTAAGCAAAGTAAACTTGGCAATTTTATGGGAAGTGTTTTAAATGCGTTGGTTTTACACATTAATTCGCCGACCTTTTTTACTGAATTCTGGGCACTTGGGACAGGAACAGGGATTGCTCACCTGACACCAATTAAAATGCAAATTACTTCGGAAATTTATTAAGAACGAATCAAGCTGCTTAATGCGCTTCCAAAGGTTTTCAATTAATTTAAGGTTCACGCCCATTTTTTTAAAAACACATTAATTTTTCTACTATGATTAATTTTCTAATTTTTTTTTTCTTTTTTTATTATTTTTTCTTTTGTTTTCTTATTAGCACAAGTGAGGAGTGGAACTCACTTCCAGCGTATGTTTTTTCCAAACCAGTATAATCTTGGAGTCTTCAAGTCCATAGTGAATAGGTTCTTTCTAGGCAAGCGTGCTCCATCTTCGATCACACCTTCACTTACCATCAGGTGAGGTAGTGGTCAAGCGCTTGGCTATCATCAATAAAAAAAAACTATTGTACTCGGGGAAATCTAGTCGGATTTGGCAGATATCAAAATTTTATCAACGAATAGCAAAACCAAATGGAATATCGTCCAGTTAAAATATTCATCCAGCTTCTGAGTGTAATTTATTTACTTATATAAAATAAAACTTATTAATTATACTTGACGGGTGCATCAGGATTTCTATGAGCTATTAGATATTACGTGAGCAAACAGTGGATAATCGTGCTGTTTTAAAACACTAAGATTGAGTTCACATACGAGGGCTGCTATTTATGTATCCGGAATAAAATAAAATAACTATCATTGACTGTTAAATATGGTTTTATTGCTTTTCAAATTATTCGCCATGATGATCAATGCACTTTTGCATTCGGTGAAACCAGTTTTCATAGCACTTTTTCCAATCGGAAGACGGTATCTCCAAAACATGATTTTTGAATGCCTCAACGGCTTCTTCTCGGGTTGAAAATCGTTGACCACGTAATTTATTCTTCACGGTTGGGAATAAAAAGAAGTCGTTGGGTGCCAAATCAGGGCTATATGGCGGATGACCCGTTAATTCCACCGTTTCACCCTCCAAATATCGGGTCGTTTCACCCGAAGTGTGACAGCTTGCATTGTCGTGATGGAGAATGATTCTGCGTTGTGGATTATTCTTCCTGATTTCTGCAAAGACTTCTGGCAAACAAATGGTCGTGTACCACTCTGAATTAACAGATTTACAATTTTCTAGGGGTACAGTAGCCACGTGTCCATCTATACCAAATAAACAGGCGACCATTTGCTTCAAAGTGCTTTTCGCACGAGCAACTTTTGTTGGGTTCGACTCATGTTGGAAGACCCAAACTGTTGACTGTTGCTTAGTTTCGGGGTCATATGCATAAATCCAGGATTCATCACCTGTGTAGATATTATATACAGCTTTTGATGCACCACGATTGTATATTTTTATCATTTTTTTGCACCAATCGACACTAGCCTGTTTTTGATCTATTGTCAAGTTGTGCGGTATCCAACGCGAACAAACTTTTTTTGCAGCCAAGTGTTCGTGTAATATCTTATGTATACTCGTCATACTAATGCCCAAGATCGCCTCTATCTCTCGATATGTCACATGACGATCTTGCATTATTAGTTTACGCACTGCGTCGATGTTTCGTGGCACAACAACTGATTTAGGCCGACCATCTTTAATTTCGTCCGTGAGCATACGACGTCCACGATTAAACTCACTAAACCAGTGATACACAGTAGTCTTCGATGGTGCTTTATCCCCAAAAGTCGAACTGAGTTGATCAATACACTGCTGTTGAGTTAGACCACGTCGAAAATCATAAAAAATCATCGCACGAAAATTTTCTCGAGATAAATCCATTGTGATAATGACACGCAATTTTTGAAATCACGCCACACAATGAAAACAATTGACAGACGGACGAAATAACCTGCATTCTACAGCCAAAGAGTTCCATTTTCAGAAGTGATAATTTTTTTTAAAATATTATTTATGCAGTGGCCAGTTCCGGATTCTTAAATAGCAGCCTATGTATCACTCTCAGCACATCAATTTACTTATAATCAACTGCGTAATACAACAGTTAACTTATAACGAACGAAACGATGGACAGTTCCGAGACGTGTTCACTCAGCAGTGGCCGAGCACAGAATGTCGACCCAGCGCGTCTAGTGATAACATCAATACTCTGACAAAGCACGCCGATCACTGATCTCTATTATTTCTCCGCTATTAGCAGAAATACCCAACTTTAGTACGCGGGACGCTCGGTGTGGGCGCTTTGAATCGGCACAAAAAGCCACTGTCATTTGAATGGTTATCTTCTATCCGTTGCCTTGATCGGATGCTACATACCTACTCATGATAGTGTATGGATATTATAATAACTACCACCGGACAAGCACCGGAAAGCAGACGTACCGAGAAGTACTACCCGTACCTGGTCGGTATACCACCTTGCCGTACCAAACGATTTGCTTCAACTTTTTTTGCTAGCACAAGAGTGGAACTCACTTCCGGCGTATTTTTTTATATAGGTACTACTTATATGGCAAACGAGCATGCAGTCCACCAGATGTTAAGTGGCTACTGCAGCCCATGGATATCCACATAGAATTCAAGACAAGCTAATATGTTGTCTTGATCTCTATGTGGATACGTTGCCATACTATAGGACTTAGCTGTTATGCCTATGTGCCAGTAATTACAGGAACATACCATTACCATCTAACCGGAACACAGCAGCATAAGTACTGCTGTTTCGCGGCAGATAAATGTAAGGCGGTGGTGCCCACTTTCTTGAGCCCGTTCACAAAAGCTCTACCACCAGTAATGTAAGTATGTTTTTCCGAATCAGTATAAACTCGAAGTCTTCAAGTCCAGAGTAAATAGGTTCTTTCTAGGTAAGTGTGCTCCATAGTCGATCAAACTATCACTTACCACCAGGGCTGCCTTCCGAATCACGCTAAAATCGATATCATCGCGTTAACAAGCGGTCCGAGTCACCGTGAGCGCTACAACGATGTCCCGTGAATCGTCATAGATGACGTAATTACATCCGCCATTTCGCGCTAACAACGTCCATGCTCCAAACCGATATCACCGTGAGCCTCCCTGTCAAAAGTGACGTGACAGCTGGTTGGTTGGTTGCTTGTGAGTAATAGTGTTTTAATGTTGGTTGGTATAATGTTGTTATGTAATTAAAGGAAAACTGACTTACAGTGCGTTCATGAGCGTTCCGAATCCTTGACGGCACTCAACTGTCATTAGCGCGATAACTGAATCGGTACGCAATATATCGGTACGTGAATGCTAGCAGCGATTATATCGTGATTCGGAATGCAAGGAAGGTGAGGTCAAGCGCTTGACTATCATTATTAAAAAAAATAAAAAAAATGATCTGGTTATTTTTTCAATTTCTTGTGTAGATGTGTGGCGATCTACATCATTAGTACGCAGGGCATCCCTAGCGAAAGATAAAAGATCTATCACTGTCAGTTCACTCGCCTTTACGCACTGATTCTTATTTAATGCACCAAAGTTTGCTAATCACACTAATATTATAAATGTGAAAGATTAGATGTTTGTTTATTTATTTGTTTGTTTGTTTCTCAATCACGTCGTAACGGCTCAATTTCGATGAAATTTAGTATGTACGTAGATTATAACTTAGATTAACACATAGGCTAATTTTTATCCCATCAATCAGGTCACATGGGATAAAAATGGGGTGTCAAGTGAAGTTGCAACAGTTAGTTTTATTTATAGGTGCGGGCAACAGCTAGTCCATACAAGGTTAATAACGTTTGATACAGTCGTTTTCATTGTTCGACTTGGAACGTCACAGCATGCAAGATGAGACGTCAAATCTAATAAGAGTCGGGCGGCGGTGTTGTCATAAATACAGATTTTTGTCGTTTGATCGCGAGTACGATCGAACAAAGTCGACGCTCGTACGCACTCATGTCGACTCATGTCGAGGGTGCTATTGATCGCTATGACTTTGCATCACGAATGCGAGTTAATTAAAAAAAAATGTTTATATTTATAACAAAAAAGTAAAAAAAAAAAAATATTTGCGTTCCCGGTATCCATTTTGTTTCGTAGGATTCCGTACCTAAAGGGTAAAACGGGGACCTATTACTAAGACTCAGCTGTATGTCTGTTCGTCTGTCACCAGGCTGTATCTCATGAACCGTGATAGTTAGACAGTTGAAATTTTCACAGATGATGTATTTCTGTTGCCGCTATATACTAAAAACAGAAAAAAATATTTAAGGGGGCTGCCATGCAACAAACGTGATTTTTATGCTTGTTTTAGCTCAATATTGATAACGGCAACAGGTAGACGCTTGAAATATTCAAAGAATATTTAGTTAAATATTCACTTTAAAAATTAATACTTAAATTAAAATAAAACATATATTTATGGGGGACTCCCAACAATAAACGTGATTTTTTTGCTCGTTTTTATAGATAATGGTACGGAACCCTTCGTACGCGAGTCCGACTCGCGCTTGGCCGGTTTTTTATTTCTTTGGTCAGGTGGTAGGGCACAAAGATTAGTTGATCATTTTAATTGTTTATGGTATGTATTAAAGTATTCTCTATCCATCTGACTATCACGTAGCCCACTTTATAAGATTTTTTTATGTTATTTGTGGGGAAACAGGCTTACGGCCCACCTGATGGTAAGTGGTCATCGTCGTCTATTGACACCGGCAACACCCGGGGTATTGTCGATGCGTTCCCTATCCTGTAGAAACCTGTTTACATTTCTCTTGAAGCGTGTCATGTCGTAGCCTAATGGGAAAACCTCAGATTGCTCATTCCACATCTTACGTTAGATATATTTCTGCCCAAAATTGCGTATTTCTCCACAGCATGTATTTGAAGTTTATTTTCAGTACGGAACGGCAATGAAGAAATAATAATTTATTGACGTCATCACACTAATATTATAAAAGCGAAAGGTTGGATGTTTGTTTGTTACTATGCAACCATTTATTCCATAAATCAGTGCCCATGGGATAAAAATGGGATGTCATAATTTATACGACGACCTCCGTGGCGCAGTGAGCGTATAGCCGGCTGAGATGCAGGAGGTAGCGGGTTCGATTCCCGCCGCGGAACAAATGTTTGCATGATCTACAGATATTTGTTCCGTGTCTGGGTGTTTTTCTATATAATATGTATAAGTATGTATTTACAAAAAAACAAGTATAGTATTCTATCAGTTATCTGGTTCCCATAGTACAAGCTCAGCTTAGTTTGGGGCTAGATAGTACTGTGTGAAATGTCCAGCTATATTTATTTTGTTTATATGTATTTTGCACCCCAGAACAATGCGGGCGAAGCCGCTGACAACAACTAGTAAGGTCATAAGGCTTAGAAGACATATCAAATTTACCTATATTATCGTCCTAGCCTGAATATAGATCTATCATTCATGTATTTCTTGTTTTACAATAAGGTAATAATAGCTGTGTATCTTAGATCTTGAATAATATAGTTCCACTGAGTTCAAGCCTTCTCAGACAATAGGTAGATGGAAGATACACATTACACACGTAACAGAATCGAAAGTTCCCGATATATATACAGGACTATATATACAGGGTGTCAATGTGGATCTTCTTTAAAACTTCTACTTTTTAGCATGTCAATAGACTTATATATTGTGTTAGATAGGTACTTGATTACATTCATGGCGTCAGGAGAAGCCATTTTTAAGTCAACCATTGTGCAGGTGTTTGGGCACAAAGGGCACATTAACAGGTGCTTCATCGACTGTGCAGGGTCAGCACAGTTGCATTGCGTTTGTCTGGGATCCCTGAACCCACATTTGCACATATTGACTCTGCAGCGACCAACCTGTGTGCGAAGCCTATTTAAGGACTTCCACACTGGCCACGGCAGGTCGTGCCCTGGAGGAAGCTGTTCTTGAGGGGAAATGACGTCAGATGGGGAGGATTACTATCTATCCACAGTGCGCGTCTAGCAACAGATGGGTCGTCGCTGGTGGCCTGCGTGGAACGCTGAAAACTCTTACGACTTAAAACGAAATAATTTTCGTTTAAAGATAGAATAAGACTTTAATTAGGACATAGGCTAATTTTTATTGACAAACCAAGCGTGTGGAGCCACGTGCGTAAGTTAACAATCAATGATTATAAATTATACTTAAAAAGTCTCTGATATCTGAGCACTATTACTACGTAATAGATGGTGTTCTTTGGCATTATTTGATATAGAGATATCTTTAAGCGATAATGTCACCCATTGTGCCTATTAATTATCCTCGTTAGTTGTGAATGGATAAACAATTGTTATGGCTTGTAGACACCCTGTATGGTTCAGATAGTTCTATAGGCTGATATCGCGGGCTTTCTCTATTGGAGTAAGATGGTATCTCTGTCATTATACAGATTTACGAGCTCTTTCTATCGAGTCCATAGGTCTTTGGTAACTTGTATTGCTTTGTTTTGTTCAGTTTGATTTGAAGATATAGTCTGCCTATCCTAATTCTGCATACAGTTATCAACATGTTTACCTTTAATACCCATTCCTTTATTTATTGATCGAGCGAAGCGAGATCTCCAAATCAACTTTGGCAAATCGGCGATGTATGTTTGTTTGTCCAATGATAACTTTTGAAGCGTTGATCATCGGATCAACGCTTGAATTTTTCATCGTGAAATTTGATATATGGATAGGTAGTGATGACACAATCTTGGTGTGAATAAATGAGCTAAAAATGTTATTGAGATTGGGGGTTGTTGAGATATTAGGGTTCAAGGGGGAAAAAATTATACTATTAGGTCAAGTGGGACGTCTAATGAAAGGTCATTATTAGTAAATTTCAACCTGTTTTTGCTTTTAGTTTTATCTTTGTTGTTTTAAAGTTATAAGCAATAATAAAAATGGCCATATAAGACCACTGGCTACACATAACGATGGACAAGCCTGTGATGTTTACTCTCCCTTGAAAGTACAAATGAATACAATACAAAGGAACGACAAATTTTGACGTTTCGCGACCGATTGCTGTCACTTTGCTCTTGCTGACTTTAGTGAAGAACCCCGCGGATATTATTCAGTGATATCTGTTTATAAGCCATTTCTGGTGAATCAATTACCTTGCTATGTAGAACTATGTTAATGGTTCGATATACTTAGCTTTCGTTAACAAAGCGGCGAACGTTAAACAACGTTTTGATGAAATATCGTAAAACCTGAGATACCCCCATATATTATTAAATAGATATAAATTGAATATTGAAATTTCACACAGCACTATCTATCACCAAACTAAGCAGAGCTTGTACTATGGGAATCAGATAGCTGATAGGATACATACACGGTGTCCTTTAAATAACTGTTTTCCCAGAACAAACTTTGTTCAGATCATGGTCTTCTAACATTTTATAATATCAAATTAAAAAACAAAAAGAAATCGGTCTTTGAAACATATAAAAAATTGCGAACTTAAAACGTCTATTTTATCGTTACGCCCTACAACATAGTCAGCGCGCTGACCGGTAGCTACTAGGTACCTACCTAACTAACTAGCGTACCCATGAACTTTATGTCACGGTTAGTTTTTGAACAATGTTAGACTTATTTGAGAAGGTCTAGATTTTTTTATTCTCTTATTTGATACTATAAACAGTTATTAGACAGTTATATTCTGTAAAAACAGTGATTTAAAGGGCACCGTGTATATACTTTTTTTTGTAAATACATACATATAATAAATAGAAAAACATCCAGATCTGGAACAAATATCTGAAGATAATGCCAATATTTGTTCCGCGGCGGGAATCAAACCAGCTACCTCCTGTGTCTCAGCCGACCCTCGGCGCCACGGAAGTCGTCAATTATATTATAAAATATTTATTATAATAACAAATTGATTAATAAAACATGGTTGATAATTTTTTTTTCTTTCTGTCGTCGTGAGGTCGCATTATAACTATGCGACTCTCTCGGTTTACAAAAATATTATTTCTAGAAAAGGTAATTAGCAAAAAATAAAAGAAACAATTAACATACAAAACATAAAATATTAATTATTTTATGTTAGAGTATATAATAATCAATAATAAATAAATAAATAAATATAAATAAATATTGCTGGACATTTCACACAGGGCTATCTAGCCCCAAACTAAGCAGAGCTTGTACTATGGGAACCAGATAACTGATAGAATACATAGATACATTTTTTTTTTGTAAATATATACTTATAATAGATAGAGAAACATCCAGAGCCGGAACAAATATCTGTATAGCATGCAAACATTTGTTCCGCGGCGGGAATCGAACCCGCTACCTCCTGCGTCTCAGCCGGCTATTCGCCCACTGCGCCACGGAGGTGAAATATCAATAAAACTAGATTACGTGTTTTGTTATGTACGCCACGGGTAATGGCTAGTATTGTTGTATTGTGTAAAATAGTTTTTTTATTCATTAGGTACCATAGAAAATATATAATTTTCAAACAACCTTAATATCTAGTTCTAAAATATCAATGAAACAGCCTGTATAAAATATATATAACAAATGATATTCATTCATCATGTAAGTAGGTACCTGTTAAACTGACTAAGAGATATACTAAGCTACCGGTATTAAAACCACCTATAAAATCATTTAATCATTTCATTTTCATTTAATCAGCTAAGAGTAAACAGATAATGATACAGATACAGATACAGTGCTAGTTTACAAATTTGGCAACATTGCTTACAGAGAGCCTCAAGCTAAGCTTAATCAGCTAATACAATTCCGGATTTGTGTTTTAAATTTAATGTTCACAACGAAATAGGTTGTATATTATATTCATCATTCAATTACAGAAAAGCTATCATAAAAAAACTCTACTGGCATTATATTATTTTTACACCACATGCTCGACAATGTCAAATTATATGTCATGTAAATCTCAACGAAAGCAGGTGATTAAATCGCTACGGCTGAGCCGGGAGTAAAGTTGTACTGAATTTCATTATGCCCGCGAGGGCTTGAACTTGGATGACTTGAATTTGGAACCTCAGCTATATTATAATTTGAATCACATAATACATTAAGAACTCATTCGTAAATCGAACTAACCTCTGCACAGATTGCACCATTTGGTTTTTATTGTCTCGCAGAAGGTGTGAAAAGTGTTGTATTCTCCTCGTGGATAAAGCTGTCTACATCTTGGGATTGCTTATATCCCTGCTTGCACTCAGAATTCCAGTAACTCTCTCGCTCCGCTCGTGAGTTTACTTTAGAATCCTTCGTTACGTTCGAAGTTCAATATAGCGCCTGTGACGCAAGACACTGCTTTATCCCCTCGTGTAATAATTTACTATTATTTATTATTTGCTTATTAAAATAGAATAATCAACCTTTTTTGGGTAAATATAAATCCAACTGACGACCTCCGTGGCGCAGTGGGCAAATAGCCGGCTGAGACGCAGGAGGTAGTGGGTTCGATTCCCGCCGCGGAACAAAAGTTTGCATGATCTATAGATATTTGTTCCTTGTCTGGTTGTTTTTCTATATAATAGTATTATAAGTACATATGTATTTACAAAACAAAGTATATAAGTATTATATCAGTTATCTAGTTCCCATAGTACAAGCTCTGCTTAGTTTGGGGTTAGATAGCGCTGTGTGAAATGTTCAGCAATTTTTTTTTATTTTAGCTCTATTATAGTGTTCGCTTGTTAGAAAACGAAGGCTTATCCTCTTTCCACTATAGATAAGTAGCTAACTAAGCACGTCTAAGACGTACTTAATGAACAATGTAGCATTTCAATCAAAGAGCAACAATATATGTTATCCTTAGTTTATGTGCCATGGTTTATGTACAATGATTTACATAATGTTCTATGATTGACAGCGTTGATGTTATACTGTGTAAGAGGTTCAGAGGTTCAGGTTAAAAGTTTCCAAACGTTTACGGCAGGAATACTCATATCCTCACTCTTTTGTACAGTATTTTGTTCAATCCTCCTAGCCCTTATTATCTCAGAGACAGAGAACGCTTTGAATATCTCCATCTATCTCATCCTCGTCCGTTGCGCTCTTTTAGTCCTTGAAACTTAAAACTCATGTCCACTCTTCTAACTTTTACGACAACTCCTTTACTGTACAAGATATCCGTTTATGGAACTTTCTTCTTTCTTTTATTAGATCTGCCAAATCCTTTCCTATCTTTAAAGCGCTATTGTTTAAGGACTATTTGCCTGCATCAGAGAGCTGAGTAATCTTATTCTGTTATTATATATGTCGTTGTTACTGTTTGTATTACAGCTGTTTTATAATTGTTTTTTATTTATTATTAGTATATTTAATATAAAAGAATGTTTATGTATAATATTTATATAATTATTACCTACCCTAGTATCTATTTATTTTGTTTTGCTTATGTAAGTATACAGTTAAAAAATAAAGCTACCGTCCTTTAACGTTCTCGTAAAATCCAGTCCATCCAAAGGTTGTCTGGAAGATATCGCTTTTAGCGATAAGACCGCCAATTGTACTATCGCGTGTCTAGTTTTAAGTGTTTTAAATATGATTTGTTAATATAAGTGTGGTATACAATAAAGCGTTTTCTATCTATCTACGGTAAAACCATTCTGCATGGGTGAAAAACCGTTCCATACAAAAGTTTTATATCTACTCCGTGATAATGAATTGAATAGCTGAACGTTTTTATTGTGATGATGTGGAAGAAGATTGAACACGTTTTCCTTCGAATAATCTGTTTACTCTGGGCTTGAAGACTCCGAGATTATATTTAAAATATACAATGTGTAATGTTATGTATAACATTAAATGAAAACACGGGTAAGGCTAATGGCTAGTATTGTTGTACAATAGTATTTTTTCAAATTCATTACCATAGATTTTTTTTTAATATTCAACAATTCTCAATTTCAAGTCTTAATATATCAATGAAACAGCCTGCATAAAATAGGTAAACAAATCATATTCATATCAGTAAGTAGGTAGGTACCTGCGGCATCATCGAAATGGCACCGGTGTTAATAAAAAAAAAAAAAATTTTTTTTTTGGAACCAGAAAAGATGTCATGAACAATTTTAAACAAAGGTGCTAGTTTCCATATTGGTGCTTATTATAATTTTTATGTATGCCTAATCATTTGAAAATTATACAAATCAGCATAAGTAAACAGCGAGGGTAAAGTTTCTAGTATATTTATATTTATTCGTATTATTATTTATAATTTACACTCTAACATTTCTTAACATTATTATGATTATTCCTTACATAATATATTTATTTCTTCTATCTACTTATCATAACTATCTAATTAAGCCTATTATAATTGTATGCAAACACATTCGTTCTTACGAGTTCTAATGACTTGCCTAAAAAAGGTTTCTGCAGAATAACAGCGCCGAGCTGTCGATCGGTGGCGAGGCATATTGCTGAGCTGGAACCCATTTGCTGCAGTAGCACATATATACCTACTTGCCTCTTTTTAATTTTTCCCTGACTACATTGTAAATTTATTATTTCATTCTATTGTTTCTGTTTGTTGTATTGTCTGTGTTCTCTTGTGCTTTCCCTTTGATGTTATACCTTTTGATTGTATTGTGTGAATTTGTGTGTGTTATGGTAGCAAATAATTGTCTGTCTATCTCTAATTAATATACAACAATATTATGCATTAATTTTGAGCTCCACACTAGGATTCCCTGTATTGTTGAGATCAAATACAAGAAAGGTTATTCAAGATAGTGCAGTGTTTGGCAAGTGAGTTTAAATTTAAATTATATATCTACTGAAATGAATATCATGTGTTAATTTCAAATAAAGTTATTTGCAATCTAATTATGATTATAGTGTTAAATTTGGTTTGGTATATCTATTTCTATAATGTGTGTTTGTCTATTATGGTTAGTGCTATAAGCATTGTCTATGCGGTTGGTTGCCTTACTGTTGTTCTATCTGTCAAACTGTTGTATTGTCTCAGTCTCATTATAGTCTTTTTCTAGAAGCCACCTTCGTAGAATCATCTTACATCTCCGCCTTGTCAATTAGACGACCTCCGTGGCGCAGTGGGCGAACAGCCGGCTGAGACGCAGGAGGTAGTGGGTTCGATTCCCGTAGCGGAACAAATGTTACAGATCTACAGATATTTGTTCCGGGTCTGGTTGTTTTTCTATATATTACAAGTATGTATTTACAAAAAAAGTATATAAGTATTCTATCAGATAACTGGCTCCCATAGTACAAGCTCTGCTTAGTTTAGGGCTAGATAGTGTTGTGTGAAATATCCAGCAATATTTATATATTATTATTTTTTTTGTCAATGGATAGAAGTTCAGTATTTTATTTATTTTGGAATGTAAGAAGGGTCCTAACCAAGAAAAGAATCTACAGTGGAACTGGGTGCGTCTGATAGGGGGCTTCCACCGGATGTGGCGATAAGAAATGATAGCTTTGGTTGGTGCAATTTTGTGATGTGTCAAGATGACGGAGATGATAAATAACTGTCTTATTGTAAGATGGCTATATTCCTTGTGTATTGTTCATTAGTTGGATAATAAAACGATTTCCTATAAGCAACTTTTAGAATCGATCTCTGAGCACGTCCGGATGTGTGTTTTAAACTAATGTTGTACATAACAAAACAGGTTGTATAAATATTTTATTTATTGAGCACCAACACAATATATAATCGAGAGTAAAACCAAGTGACATAAATATAGGTATAGACTGCATGCAAATAAATGGCGAGCGAGTAATATACTCGTAATAAAAATTAAAGTGTAGATGATTATTAATTAACATCATCATAATCGCCAGCCCTTCTCATCCCACTGCTGGGCATATGCCACTCTTCGCTGTCGCCATTCGCCTGTGACCTGCGCTGTTCTAACCTATATACGACCTGCGATTTTTATAATGTCGTCGATCCATCTTGCCGGCGGATGCGTTCCTGGTTCCATCTCGGGGCCTCCACTCAGTCAGCACCCTGCTCCACCTGTCATCACCGCGCCACATGTCCTGCTCAACTCCATTTGAGTCCCAATATACGCTTGCTAACGTTTTGAACTTAAGTCCGCTTGTGAATTTCAGTATTGGGGACTCGGTCTAGCAGTGTGATGCCGAGCATGGCGCGCTCCATGGCTCTCTGTGCGACTCTAATTAACGTAAGAAATAAAATTAAATAGACTTTCATATAAATAACATGCAACCTCAACAGAATACAAAATTACAGAAAAAGTTCAATTTAAAATATACTATAATTATTTACAGAGTACTATTAAAATATTACAATAAAATCTAACAATATTGCTTTGCGGTAAAGTTAATATGAGTGTAACTAATGTGATTTCAGTTTTTTCGTCGGACAGCTAAAAATAGACGCCGAAAGCGAGTTTTAGTCCTTATTCGTACGAACAATGAAAACTGGACGTACAAGAATCATAGTAAATGTGTGCAATGTATATTAAAGCTTACTGTTTTGAGATAAGTCTTCTTTATGTTCCAGTTTATGTAAGCCAGTCAGTGTCGAAATTTTAAAGCCAGAACTGAATATCACATTAATATAACAAATGTGAAAGTTTGGATGTTTATTTATGTGTTACTCAATCACGTCATAACGGCTGAACCGAAATCGATGAAAACATACCAATATGTTGATAGCCTATGACCTAGATTCAAACATAGGCTACTATTTGTTGACAAACAACGCGTGCGATGCCGCTGGCAGAAGCTGTTTGTTCAATAAAGCTTACAGTTTTGGGAGGAGTCTTCTTTCTGCATTAAGTTAGTCCGGATCGAAATTTTATAGCCGGAACTGGCAATTAAACATACATGTCGAAGGTGGTACACCTCGCCGTGGCAGCAAATACTCCGTGCTCCACCTGTGGTACACGCCGGTCTGAACGTGTTAAATTTGTTAATTGGTGATTTCGAAGCACGGAATCGCTATGAACTGAGAATCTGACACTGAATAGAAAATAACTAATTTATTAACTACTAGTTCACCCGGCCGCGGCTCGCACGTGTTGTTTTTTAATAAAAAAACCAGCCAAGTACGAGTCAGACTCGCGCACAAAAGGTTCCGTACCATCTATAATATAAAAATTAATCGCAAAATGTGTTGGTAAGCGCATAACTCAACAACGCCTGGACCAATTTGGCCAATTCTTTTTTTGTTGTATTTCTTATTGTCAGGAGAAGGTTCTTATGAAAGAAAAAATTAAGAAAATTGCGCGCAAAAGTAGAAAATTTAAGAATACTTAACCACCATATAAAATTATTTATAATCTAACCTTAGCGCTTTTTTAATGTAACCTTATGACGTTTGACATAAAATTGACAGAATGCGTTCTGCAAATATCGTCAAAGAGAATGTATAAAAAAAAGAATATCATTTGAAACAGATGCTTCGGTAGGAGTTATCCCGAGATATATTGTCTATATATATAAAAATTAATTGCTGTTCGTTAGTCTCGCTAAAACTCGAGAACGGGTGGAGCGATTTGGGTAATTTTGGTATTGAATTATTTGTGGAAGTCATTCATTTTCTCATACATAATGATGGCCGGGGAAAACAATTGCCAATTCTACCAGGGTAGAACTTATACGAGACTTATATTGACAGTCCGCGTTATACCTATGCATGTCAAGCCGACACGAAGTTCGGCGGGACCACTAGTTATCTATAAAAACGGCAAAAATCAGCGCCACTCAAATATTTGTTTTGTTTTAATTAAAGTTTTAATAACTTAATATTCTGTGAATTTTCAAGCGTCTACCCCCCCCCCCCCCCCCCCCTCCCCCCCCCCCCCCTCCCCCCCCCCCTCCCCCCCCATTGCCGTTATTAATACGGAACAAAAAAATGTCCTGTCTAACTATCACGGTTCATGAGATACAGCCTGGTGACAGACAGACAGACCAAACACGCGGAGTCTTAGTAATAGGTTTTACCCTTTGGGTACAGAACTCTAAAAACTTACCCTTACTTACTTCTGTACCCTATTTTTACGCAGTTGAGTAAAAATTAGCCTATGTTCAAAACGATCTGTGTACCAAAATATATCCAAATCAGTCGAGCCATTTTGTCGAAATAAGGTAACACACAAAAGAACAGGTTACTGTCTCATTTATAATATTTGTAGTAGTATGGATGTTAATGAATTGGAGGCGGGGGGGGGGGGGGGGGGGGGGGGGGGTGGGGGGGGGGTAAGTTGCTACAGTGTATGCAAGTTGAAATACGAACCGCTTAGAATCCAATACAATCGTGTACCAATTCCAATATCTGCACGACAACAAGTTTATTCACCCCTACAATTGCATACCATTTTGTAAATAAAACGCTCGACAAAGGCATCTTAGCACAAAAGGCAGGAGAAACTCTTTGTGCACTCGATATTATCGGCGAGTGGTGGGACATTCCTATAATTTTTTATAACGATATTTTAAAAAAGCTTTTGACTGTCGGGCATTAGTCGCTTGAACGAATGAAAATTCTTTATTGCGCAAAACAAAAATATTCGAACAGAACACAAATGCATAACGATCTCTAAACGTATTTAGCGATTAAACAAGTTTAAATGTGACGTATTTGACAACTCCGTAAATCATATTGCACCACTAAATACGTTTAGTATCGTTGCGCAAGTGGACCTTATGCGTGCGGTATTTAAGTTTGTTTTTGTTTTTGTGATAAAACGACCGGCGGCCATATTGAATAATTTAACACGCTAGATCGTCCAACCTAAAATTGGGCACCCCTCGACAGTTTCAACTTAAGTTTGAGGTTTCAAATTGATCTTTATGATATAAATTAATGTTCTTGAACTTTGATTTAAAATTAAATTTAGAGGATTTGTCATTTTTATATTTTTATCGTCGCTGTTCTGACTAAGTGACGTAACCGATATTTTGGCGTAACTGACATTTACTCTATTTGTATCTTCTACCTAGTCTAGATGTATATTTGACGTATTTACATATCTTAAAATTATAAATCATTCGAAGTGTCCTAAGTACACTTACGACTTTTACTAATATTTTCTAAAATGTCGGTTACGTCACTTAGTCAGGACAGCGACGATATGACCCACCTGATGTTAAGTACGTGGTAACCATCGCCTATAACAACGCGATGCCTTATAGGAATGTGCCCTACGATGCACGGCCCTGCGTCCATCAACTTGAGGTATATAGGTGTAAGGCCTCATGTGCCTGTAAGTTCGCCGGCAACCGTACACTGCAAAACCAAATAAGTTGAACTCCATAATGTTGATTCCATTTAAGTTGTGTTAACTAAATATTATGTTTAAACAACTGTTATAATACATTTTATTAAAATTGTTTAAAATTAACAGGTTAAACCAACCACTAAAAGAGGTTATTACAACACAACATTTTTGGTATATTCGAATCTAAGTAAGTCTAACTGATAATTAAGTAAAGCCAACATGTTAACGAAGTAGAGTCAACAAAATAACTAAGTTGAATATATTTAATCAGGTCAACATACCTCAATGCGTTAAGACGAAAGTCTTCAATCAGTGTGTGTTACCAGTGATGTCATATTGAACCGAGACGTGGTCCTTCACTATTGGCCTTATGAATAAGCTCAGAGTCGCTCAACGAGCTATGGAGAGGGCTATGCTCGGGGTTTCTCTACGGGATCGAATCAGAAATGAGGAGATACGTAGGAGAACTCAAGTCACCGACATAGCCCGACGGATTAGCACGTTGAAATGGCAATGTGCAGGCCATATAGCGCGCAGAACAGATGGCCGATGGGGCCGGAAAGTTCTCGAATGGAGGCCACAGACCGGCAAGCGCAGCGTAGAATGTCCACCTACAAGATGGGAAGACGACTTGGTAAGAACCGCAGGTCGGCGTTGGATGCAGGCCGCTTCCAACCGCAGTTCCTGGAGATCAATGAGGGAGGCCTTTGTCCAGCAGTGGACGTCCTACGGCTAATATGATGATGATGAATCAGGTCAAATTTACCTTTATAGTTCAACTATTTTTATTGTGTTAGATCAACAAATCATGTCGGTTTGTGCTATATTAACCTAAAATATAGGTTGAAAAAAGGTTAAAATAACCTATTTGGTTTTTCAGTGTATCCTTCAAACCGAAATACAGTAATCCTGCATGGTGTCAGAAATAGGTTTGTTATCATCACCATCATCGTCGACCCTTCTCATCCCACTGCTGGGCATAGGCCACTCTTCATTGTCGTTATTACCCTCTGTCCTGCGCTGTTCTAACCCACATACGACCTGCAATTTTTATAATGTCGTCTACCCATCTTGCCTCGACGACCTCCGTTCCTGGTTTGGAAATGTTGAAAAATTAACAAAGTGCCAACATAAATATATCATTATGAGTCATTTATCTTCCTCCGTAACGGAGTGGGCGACTCGCCGGCTGAGATGCAGGAGGTTGCGAGTTCAATTCTCGTTGCGGAACGAATGTTTGCATGATCTACAGATATTTGTTTTGTGTCTGGGTGTTTGTCTGTATACTTTATGCATGTATTTACAACAAAAAAATGTATAATCGTGTTATATCAGTTATCTGGTTCCCATGGTTCAAGTTTTACTTAGTTTGGAGCAAGATAGCGTTGTGTGAAATGTCCAGCATTTTTTAAAATCTATTTATCACAAAAATATTTATTTTCTTAATTATAATTTTTTTATTGTTTAATAATAGGAAATTTTATAATCCAATAAAATCTTTTAAGTCGTTTTGAATCTAATTACCGAAAAAACTCGGGCAACAACCCATGCAAGTTTAAAAAGTAATGTTGTTAATGTAGACATGCAAATGCAAAATGTATATTGCTTTATATGTTTGGTTTCGACAGGAGTGTACTTGTATCTTGCATGAAATTGTAGTTTGAAGTAATATATTGTATTGGGTGTAGAACTATACCTATTAGAAACATGATATAAATCAATTCAAATCATTACACAATTATAACTTTCGAAACTTTGATGGTAATGATATTTTCACTAAATACCAATTGATATGAAATAAACAAATTTTATACGAAATAAATTTATACGTTGGGCCACACAAGATGTGTCCCTCTAAATACCTATCCTAGAGGAGGTCTATGTTCAGCAGTGAACGTCCGCTAAAGTTCTGTAAATAATAAAATAAATAAATAAATATTGCTGGACATGTAACACAGCGCTATCCAGCCCCAAATTAAGCAGATCTTGTACTATGGGAACCAGATAACTGATAGAATACTTATATACTTTTTTTTGTAAATAAATACTTATAATATATAGAAAAACATCCAGACCCGGAACAAATATCTGTAGATCATGCAAACATTTGTTCCATTAATATACCTATTGTTACGTTATTTCCATTAAAAGAAACCAATGAAAATATTTACAGCATTCCTCAAGCCTTGAAAGTGTTTTAGAAACTTCCTCCAGAATCCGAACTATTATCTTTATTGTCTCGAAAAAGAGTGAAAAGCAATAAACCTACCAATCACAATAAAAGAAGGCTTTAAACTGCCTTCTTTAGAAGTGTTCTCGGCCGTCCTGAAATTCAATGAGCAAACCTAAATAAATGATTGTTACCAGGATTTTGGTCCTAGACTGAAATAATTTAAGGTGAACTTGGAAATCCACCTTCTCTAACATTGCGGTAGATTTTGAACTTTAACGTTGGACATATAAACGCAAATTATTGCCTTGAATTATGAGTAGAATTTGGATATTACCAAAAGATTATTTGTGCTTGGGTAAATTGTTCTCCGACGATTTCGTAGTCATGGCAAAATTGCTGGAAGGGTTAGGCAAGATGCTCGTTGATCTCGATAAAACTGACACAGACAAGATAAAAATTATGTCAAATATCCATGTGGCACCCACCCAGTATCAGTTGGTATTTCTAGCTCAAAGTTATTGACCAGTATGTCTACCTGGGACAAACAATCGAGTACAACTTTGAGAAAATCAGTCTACGAACCTAACTTGGCCGGACAGCATTCGGGAAACTTTGTGTCTTTGTGTCCAAATACCTCAGAATGTGAAGACGAAAGTCTTGATCAATGGTGTTACCAGTGATGACATATGGCACAGAAACTGGTCTCTTACTATGGACCTCATAAGAAGGCTCAAAGTCGTACAGCGTTCTATATTGGTCAGTGGACAGATGTTTGGTGTTTCTCTACGAGTAAGAAGCAGAAATAAGGAGAACTGTAGACAAGGATCTTCTTCTTCTTAGCGTGTCAATAGTTCTTCTTATATTGTGTTAGATAGCTACTTGGCTATATTGATGGCGTCAGGAGAAGCCATTTTTAAGTCAACCATTGTGCAGGTGTTCGGGCACAAAGGGCACATTAGCAGGTGTTTCATCGACTGTGCAGGATCAACACAGTCGCATTGCGTTTGTCTGGGATCCCTTGACTCTGCAGCGACCAACCTGTGTGCGAAGCCTATTTAAGGACTTTCACTCTGGCCACGGCAGGTTGTGCCCTGGAGGAAGCTGTTCTTGAGGGGAATGAAGTCAGGTGGTGGATGGTTACTATGTATCCACAGTGCGCGTCTAGCAACAGATGGGTCGTCGCTGGTGGCCTGCGTGGAACGCTGAAAACTCTGTTGCAAGCTGAAGTGGCAGTAGGCGGGCCGCATAACTTGAAGAACTGACGGCCGCCATTACAGCAGAAAGATGGAGACCATGTACCTACTAATAAGCGCTGTGTAGGACGGGCCCCTCTATATTCAAAGAAGACTTGATAAAGGTTGCTGGGAGCCGTTGGGTGCAGGCCCAAAGGCTAAAATATATAAAGAAGAGCGACAAATCTTGTTGTCGTTCTGGAAATCTTTATATATTTTTTTGTGGGGTGGAGAGTTGCACCATGAACAGTTTTTTTTATTCTTCCCTTTAGGGGGTGGTAAAAGGGGTGTTTACGTTTATATGAAAGCCCGTAGTCCTTGGATTCATAAACTTGAAACTTGGCAAAAAAATCATTAAGTGAGATGATATTTTTTAGTTATTTTTTAGAGAAAAGGGAAAAGGCGGTTGCAATTTGTTTGGCAAACATTATTTCTTGGGCTAATAAATGTAAAACTTTGCATAAATATTTATCATATAATTAACAGTAATTCTGTCCAAAAATGAAAATGGATGGTGCAGTTTGTTAAAAAAACATTTTTCATTGTGTTTAATTAACTTAAATACATTGCAAGAAAAATTAAACAATATTTATTATGGTTAGACCATTAGGGTCTGATATGAGCCGGGAAGAAAATATGCAGAAATTAAGGATAACAATAGCATTATCGCGTTTGCGTTCTCTGATCCGATCACACACATATGCTACCCTTCCTAGTGCACCACTTTTAACCAGATAGCTAAATCTTCACTGTGTACGTTATGTAGTAATTTATATAATGTACAAGTGGGCCCGCCGAACTTCGTACCGCCTTGACATGCATATAAACGCGGGCTGTCATTAAACGTCACCCTCGCAGAATTGTCAATTGTTGTCCTCGGCCATCATTATACAACCTTACTTAACCATAGAAAATTACGCTTAGCTGTTATTTGCTGTCATAGCTGTTTTGTTATTCCATGTCAGATGCGTTTTTGTTATACGACGTTTTATAGTGGCTTGTATTCTCTTTGACGTTTTATGTCACGTCACACGGGAACGACGGGAATGGGATAATAAGTATTATATGTCCTTTTCCTGGTTCTTAGATACCTCCCTACCAATTTTCAGCCAAATCGGTTTAGCCGTTCTTGAGTTATAAATAGTGTAACTAACACGACTTTCTTTTATATATATAGACATTCGTACGGAGTAATTTACTAATAAATTTAGCGAAAACGAAAATTTTCTTTGTACGTAACAGCCTAGCTTGACAGCCATCTAAAAATAGTAAAATCCCCAATAACTAACAATGCTACATTTCGACGTAGACAATTCATGACGTTACAAAGCGCTAGCTGTCGCCAATGGTTTTGTTCGTGAACTTCTCTATTGTGCTTTGACCTATTGTCTGTGCTTAACAGAATAAGCCTGTGCACGGATACAAAGACGTCTTTATTTGAGGTGGGAAGTCGTTGAGTAATTTGACAAGTCGCATTTTGTAGTGACCGTTCATTGCCAGTTCATAAAATGTCTTTGTTGTTGGTTCATTATAGGGTTCAGTAGTAGAACTTTGTTCGTACGAATTCGCAATAAAACATTGTTAATTTGGTGTCTGTAACTGACAGTCACGCGATCACATCACGCGACAAAATGATTTTGTTTCCATTTTCCTGAATACCAAGTTTTTCATTTGAAGCCTGGGTAGGAATTCTAAGGCCGTTTGCCCCCCGCCACCGTCACCGGGACATTACCATGAACGAGATGACGGCGCAGATTTAGCGATAAATACATTTACAATAGGCCGTCTAAAAAATCTGTCTATCGTAGATCATAATGGGACAAAAAATTACCTGAAGTTAATTTAAGTTTCAAGTTTATTCAGGAAGAGTAGCATTATAACTACCAACTACTTATCCTAGTTTAAGAAAAATGTGATTCATGCAAGAAATCATATAGGTAAATTAGGTAAATATGAATATTCACGTCAGCTTAATTAATCAACTTGATTGAACAAAAATGCAAACCCGAATGAACTACTATACAATCAGCTTTCATTTAACTCGCCCAATTGACAAATGATACGAGGTTATTACGTGAGAACTTTAGAAAAAAGAAAGAAACTATAGTGATTTGTAAACATATGAAAGGTATGTTGATCAGGAAAACTCGATCGATAAAAGTCAACCGTTGATTTATAACAGGGTTAGACCGCCCATTTTGCTTTTAGTATTTGTTATACTGTTTATTATTTTTTATAGAATAATTCTAATTTTGGGAATGGGCGGGCCACGATGCCTGAATGCACTCCGAGAAATGGGCCCATATTGCAACACCATGGACGCCTGAAGACGGAAGGCGACGTCGGGGTCGGCCGAGAAAGCGTTGGCGGGACGATTTCGACACCTTCCAAAGAGGATGGTGGGAAATGGCGACAGATAGGGATACTTGGAGGGACTTGGGGGAGACCTTTGCCCAGCAGTGGGACGAGATAGATTAGGAAAAAAATCTACTTTAAGCGCTGGAGCGATGACTTGAACATCTTCCAAAGAGACTGGCGGGATCTGTCTCAATACCGTGATAAGTGGAAGGAAGAGGGGCCATTTCCCAGCAGTGGGACAGTACGGGCTAGTAAAAAAAAATCTACTTTAACCTAATCGTCACCCAGTGGGTGTCTGAAGACGGGCGACCACGCCGAGGAAGGCCTAGTAGACGCTGGCGTGATGATTAGTGTCATATTACGATCGCTTGTCAGTGTCAAATTCCACGTTTAGAAGTGAGTTTTAGAGGTTAAAGGGGGTCATCAAAAGGTGTGGATTTTATGTGTCGGAATAAAGCGAGTTATACAACGATAGTATTAATTAATTACACCAATAGTAGGCAATATAACAATTTCGATGCCTCCGAGAGAGATTGGTGGGATTTGGCAAGCAAGCGAAAGTCCTGGAAGACAGTGGTGGAGACCTTTGCTCAGCAGTGGGATGATACAGGTTGAATAAAATAATAATCCTGCGTTACCGATTATTGCTGTGACTGTGCCAATTAATGCTGACCCGAGTAGCTGCATAAGGGGGTAGATCTACCCATTTGATTCCACCACTTGGTTATTCCGAATAATGACAACCCAAATAAGTGCGAAGCAAGCCTCACCTGAAGCCTTAAAAGTTCTCGTTCATATTAGAGAATTGAAATACAAATACCGCTCTTAATTCATGAAAACTATAAAGAATCAAATAACTCAACGCTTGTACTTGAGCTGTGTAAGTGCGTCCGGGTTGAGTTTCAAACTTCGTCTAACTAGTTATAATACAAATCCAACGCTCTTTTCCCGTAGTCCTCCTTTAATATGAAAATAGAAGAATTCATAAGTTTGTGAATAAAAATAATGATACTATTATTATAAGCTTTTACAAAATTCTTAAAGTAGCTTTCTAAAAGAAAATTAAATGAATATCCGATAACATCATAAGGTAGGTCTACTTGTAAAAAGCCTTACCTAATGTGATAATGTGAAAAGAATTTTCTAATCTTATTTAGATTAGATAAGATTGCTTTTCACACCACCTGCTCGACAATGTCAAATTATATGTAATGTAAACCTAAGAGCTGGATGTAAAATTGTACTGAGTTTCAGCATAATGTGATTTAAATTCCGAACCTCATCTGTATTAAAATTTGAACCAAAGAGATCCACACAATAAGAACTTATTTGTAAATCCAACTAACCGCTGCACAGAATTCACTACCTTAGATTTGGTTTTTATTGTCTCGCAGTAAGTGTGAAAAGTGGAGTATTTTCCTCGTGGATCTTGGTATTTGATCTTCTCTGCATCTTGGGCGTGCTTTTATTCCTCTCTGCACTTAGGATTCTAGTAACTCCCTTGCTCCGCTCGTGAGTTAACTCTAGAATTCTTTGCTACGTTCGGGATTCAATATAGATTCAACACTGCTTTATTTCCTCGTTTAATAATCTAATCTTTCATCTTACATTGTATTGTATGGAGACCGATATTTAATCTTTACATAAAATATTATAGCATCTTCATAGTTTGTGAAGCGCTTTGAGTATTTGATAGTAACTTTGAGCAGTTGATTAGAGTTTTACTTTCAAAATGCTAGTCACCGGGTAATGTTTAAGAAAAATCAAAGACGAGGAGTTGACTCTTGTGGACACCACTATATTCTTAGGTATAACCCTAGATAATAAGCTTCAATGGGGCCCTCACATTGATAAGTTGTTGAAGAGACTTAGTTCTGCGGCATACGCAGTCAAAAAGATCCGTCTTTTTACAGACGTAGACGCAGCTAGACTAGTTTACTTCAGCTACTTCCACAGCATTATGTCATACGGTATACTACTGTGGGGGAGTGTTGCAGATATAAACACCGTTTTTATGCTGCAGAAGAGGGCTGTTCGTGCAATTTATAATATGGGACCCAGATAATCATTACGCAATAAGTTTAATGAATTAAAGAAATTATGACATTCCCTTGTCAATAATCTATGAAAATCTGATGTATGTTCACAAAAATATCAATTTGTTTAAGAAAAATAGCGATATTCATAATTTTAATACTAGAAATAAAGATAAACTTGCTGTTGCCACTTGCAGACTCCATAAAGTTAGTAAATCGTTTAAAGGGCAAGGTGTTCACTTTTATAACAAACTCCCAAGTGATGTACAAAAATTGACAATTAACAAATTTAAAACCGCATTTAAAAAAAATCTTTTTAAAAAAGCCAACTATAAAATATCGGACTATTTAGATGATAGAGAAGCTCGGGATTGAAATTGCTCCAACTCGTTCAAAATGTTACAATTTAGACGTAATTTATTTTCTGTATTGTAATGCATTCTAAAAGGATCAATAAAAAAACAACCAGCCTTTCTTTCCTGGCTTGGTCGCGAAGAAACAGGCAGTAAAATTGACGTTTCAAAGTGATCCTTGTGATTTTAATGAATAAAAGATTTATACTATGACTTTGACTTTTGACTTTACAGAACCGTGGGGCAGGAAACTAATAAATAAGCACAAACAAGAAATTTAAATTCACCAACTAGAAATCCTAGTAGAACAATACCGTGGTCTACATCGTACAACGAAGTTGCATTCAGATTGTAGCCAAGTTGGGCCAAGATTGTTAATTCAATTCTAAGTAGGAACTAAGCATAGTTTAAGCTTGCGTCGTAGTTCTTCGTTGTTTGTGAAGCGATGAACGTTTTGATTAATATGTAGCAATGGGGTGATTAATAATGTAACATGTTTAAGCAACAATCGTTGGGGCAGAAAAAATCTCAATTGGAGACTACTGAAAGCGCAGCGCAGAACGGCCCCCAGATGGAAACACCTGATAAAGGTGGCTAGGAGCGGTTGGGTGCAGGCCGCACAATATTGAACGCTCTGGAACGCATTAGGCGACCTTTGTGGCGCAGTAGGCGAATAGCCGGCTGAGACGCAGGAGGTAGCGGGTTCGATTCCGCGGAACAAATGTTCTGGGTCTGGTTGTTTCTCTATATATATTATACTAGTTGAACAATCTGCGGCTTCGCACGCGTGGTTTGCCAATAAAAAGTAGCCTATGTGTTAATTCAGGTTATGATCTACGTACATTCCAAATTTCATCGCAATCGGTTCAGCCGTTTCGGCGTGAAAGAGTAACAAACATCCATACATACAAACTTTCGCGTTTATTATATTAGTAGGATGTATGTATGTATTTAAGTATTCTATCAGTTATCTGGTTCCCATAGTTCAAGCTCTGTTTAGTTTGGGGCTAGATAGCGCTGTGTGAAATGTCTAGCAATATTTATTTATTTTATTTATTTAATATATGGGGGAGTCATTAAGCAGTGGATGTCTTGGTTGATATGATGATGAGATACTCGTTATGATGCATAACCAATTTCGATGCTATCTACACTAATATTATAAAGAGGAAAGATTTGTTTGTTTGTATTGAATAGGCTCCGAAACTACTGGACCGATTAAAAAAATTATTTCACTGTTGGGAAGCTACACTATCCCCGGGTGACAAAGGCTATTTTTTACTCAACTGCGCAGAAGAAGGGTAATGTTTTTATTGAAAAATTACGCGTGAGAAGCTGCGAATTTGTCAGTTAGTCTATATCTATAATTATATTATAAAGAGAAAAGATTTGTATTTTTGTATTTTTGTGTGTATGTTTGTAATGAATAAACTCAAAAATGGCTATGCCGATTTCAAAAATTCTTTCACTATTGGAAAGCTACATTCACTATGAGTGACATAGGCTATATTTATTGCTAGAAAAGTATAGGAATCCTTACTAAAACTCAAGTAACGTAACCCAAGGTGTAAAAAAGTGTCCTAAAACGTATTTCGTCGCATGCGCTGCGGAATCTATTGATGATAGAACAAAAGTATGTTTTAGAATATTAAAGAACATATCAATATCTACAAAAATAATATTATAAAGAGGAAAGATTTGCTTGTTTGTTTGTTTGCATTAAATAGGCTCCGAAACGACTGAACCGATTTAAAAAATTCTTTCACTGTTGGGAAGCTACACTATTCCCGGGTGAAATAGGCTACTTTTTAACCAACTGGGCAGAAGAAGGGTAATGTTTTTATTGAAAAACTACGCGTGAGAAGCTGCGGATTTGTCAGCTAGTGTGGTATAAACTTGGTTCTTTCTTGTTTTTTTAATGGAGAACCAAGAACACAAATAATAATTGTAATGTAACATAGTTTGTTAATAATATGTATATTGTATTTTTTTTTCTTACTCCTTTTTTACCTTGCTTCAATAGAATCAACTGCATTCATAAAACAATTGAAAATCTTGGTTTTTGTAAGATAAATTAAATAAAAGCTAGGCGGACACGTCAGATGTAAATATAAGCAATCTTCGCCATGAGTCGCCATATTAAAAAAATATATATTGCTGGATATTTCACACTGCGCTATCTAACCCCAAACTAAGCAGAACTTGTACTATGGGAACTAGATATAATACTTATAAACTTTTTTTTGTTGTAAATACGTACATATATAAAAAAACAAACAGATCCTGAAGAACTATTTGTAGATCATGCAAACATTTTTTCCGCGGCAGGAATTGAACCCTCATGCGTCTCAGCCGGCTATTCGCCCACTGCGCTACAGAGGTCGTCTATTTTATCTTAACATTACATAATTATTATTTTTTTGTACTACTTATGTATATGGCAAACGAGCATGGAGTCCACCAGATGTTAAGTGGCTACTGCAGCCCATGGATATCCACATAGAACTCAAAACAACCTATTATGTTGTCTTGATCTCTATGTGGATACGTTGTCATACTATAGGACTTAGCTGTTATGCCTATGTGCCAGTAATTACAGGAACATACCATTACCATCTAACCGCACAGAAGTACAAGTGCTATTTGGCGGCAGATATAGATAAGGCGGCGGTGCCCACTTTTTCGAGCTCGTTCACAAAAGCTCTACCACCAGTAAAATATATATAGCATCTTCATTGTAATACACTCTACACGAGGGATTTTAACAGTTTTGTGTCGATCAACAAGTTCTGTTTATGCACTCTTTAATAAAAAACTAATCATACATATTTATATAGTAGTTAATAGATAGATACATACTATAGTTATCTCTATCAGACATTAGAGGAATGAAAAGGAGAAAGAATGTTACACCAAAGGTATAAGCTTTTACCAGCTTTTTGAATAAACACAGGATCATTAAATACTGTAGGTAATCCTTTTTTGCGAAACTGCGCTAGCCAGTTAAGTGCTTCTACTGCCTCTAACATAGTAAAGGAGGCAATTAACTCACAAAAAGCTGTACTGCTGTGAAATATAATTTGTATTTTACTCTTACCGGGTTGTTCTTGACAATTTTCTGAAAAGGTTATTTTAGGACTGGATTCTACTAGTCAGTCTAATAGAAAGAATTATGATTACGATCGTAAGTAAATTCAAGTTTTGATGTAATTTCCATGCCTGCCAATGCGAGATACTCCTCAAATAGCACCTGGTTGATTAGTACCTATCTCAATAGCTTTGGTTCTATACTGCACCAATGCTATTCAGATACGATGTGTTTGGGATAATACTTATAGCTAGGATATTTCGACAACCTCCGTGGTGCAGTGGGTGAATAGCCGGCTGAGACGCAGGAGGTAGCGGGTTCGATTCCCGCCGTGGAACAAATGTTTGCATGATCTATAGATATTTGTTTCGGGTCTGGTTGTTTCTCTATAAGTATGTATTTACAAAAAAAATGTATATAAGTATTCTATCAGTTATCTGGTTCCCTTAGTACAAGCTCTGCTTAATTTGGGTCTAGATAGCGCTGTGTGAAATGTTCAGCATATTTATTTTATTATTTAATTTATTTATTATTTTAGTAGTCTAAGCCCGGCTTGCATAACGATCTTTAAACTTAAGAGATTTACGATTTTTGAGATAGTTTTAAAAATTTTGGAATTTTCCGAAGTTTTTGGCTAATTTGACGTATTAACTCCTTCAATCATATTTAGCCACGTAATACGTTTAGGAATCGTTGCCAAATTGAAATTTATACCAGATACTGAAGTATAAAGTTCTTATTAGGTGTATAAAAAGCAAGGTCCTGAGTCAACATGACAAAAAGATATAGCCAAATTTAGACTTTCGCTAAAACTTGTAAGTACCAAAATTTACCTTAATTTTCAACTTTTTTTTTGTTTTCGGAATGTTTCCTTTCCTTGTGCTGTAAGACCTTGTTTCTAACCAAAGTTGATTATTCTAGGTCAACAATTCTATAGATTTTGGGTCGTAAATCTATATGGTAGTTCCCGTTGACCTAGAATAACGAAATTTGGCAAAAAGTAAGGTCTACGGCTAGCTTAATCGGCACCAACCTCAAATAAGGTAAATAAATAAATTGTGCTATTGATTAAACTAAAAAAATAAGTAGAGCCCCCATACAACAGACATGATTTTATTGTCGTTTTTATAGATAATGGTACGGAAACCTTCGTGCGCGAGTCCGACTCGCTCTTGGCCGGTTTAAATTATATTAAATGTTGTTGATACGTCGCGGCGTCCCGATCAGTGGAAATATTTTAGTGTAGAATTTTTTTCATGATCAAGTCAAATGTCGTTGAACTAATTATCAAAAGTCCATTTAGGCAAATTTCACAGGAGCAACAAAAAACTGATTGTCTCTCAAAGTTTGAGAGACTTTTATTATGTCACTCTTACTTTATGGTATAAAAAATACCCTCGTTTTATACTTGCCGACGGACAAAGTGAGCTCTTCTTTAAAATAGTCATATAATTTTGTGTTAACTATCTAGAAGACAAATAAAAACTTCTTTTTCTACGTGTTCAATTGCTAAAAGTTTCAGTTTTAAAAGATTTGCCTCAAGGTAATTACAGTAAATTATTGAACTAAAAACTGGATTTTTACCATGATTTGTTATTTTTTAAGTAAAACTTCTTTACGCACGCTTGACTTGGGAAGTAAGCTGGTGAATGAGTTACGAAAAGTGCGAACGGAAGTTCAGAGGGAGATATAATTTAGTGAAGTTAGTGAAGAGAGAGAGTTACGTCTTCTAGAATGAACATTGACTGATCGACCTACAGACGTGTGGACAATTTTGTAATTGAACAATTTTATAAATTAATATTTTGAAAGCACACTCGTTTTTTTAATATCCCGATACTATACAAATATTTATTGTATTACACAAATAGTGTTCATAACCATTATAGTTTCAAAAGATATATCATGTTAATTTTTTTACATGTTCAGGGGCTAGGTAAACGATCTCAAGGTAAGATAAGATAATATAACTCTGTATTGTAATTACAACATAGAAATGATATAACACATAAATAAATTTAAAAAGTCAATGCAATGGGCGACCCTGAAGGTCCCCTCTTTGATTGAAAATAGGCAAACCATTTTAATAGCTTGATCCAAGTCCAATCACAGCAAACTACCGCGTGTAATTTCATAACAGAGATTAAGGGCAGTACCTACAAAGGCACAGGTACATTTCCTCAATAAATCAGTCCAACCAATCAATTTAACTTCGACGTTGTTCAATTAATCTTCAGAACTTAAATCCGACGGAATCCATACCCCACTATTTCAACGGTGAATTAATCCATGAAAGTGTCACTCATCTGGAATAAGGAAAACAAAACAGGCAGTCCTTGATCGTATCGGGTATTGAACGGCAGATTTGCAAGGAGCACGAAGCTAAAATGTTAGGGCTGTCGCATATTTTTGATTGTACTTTTACACACATTGCAAAGCATTGAACGGCCCTCTATTAGATGGACGACCTGATGAAGGTTTCTGGGAGCCGTTGAGTGCAGGCCGCAGAAAATCAATCGCTCTGGAAATGGAGGCCTGTTTTCAGTTGTGGACATTCTATATCTGATATTACTGATGATGATGATAATACCGTCGATAATACCCGCCTCTATAACCAATGTGTCCTGCCAACATTAACCTACGTTGCTGAGACATGAACGCTCTCGAAGGAGACTGTGCACAGGATTAGAGTTGCACAGAGAGTCGTGGAGCGCGCCATGCTCGGCATTACACTGCTAGACTGAGTCCCCAATACTGAAATTCGCAAGTTCAAAACGTTAGCAAGCGTATATTGGGACTCAAATGGAGTCGAGCAGGACATGTGGCGCGGTGATGACAGGTGGAGCAGGGTACTGACTGAGTGGTGGCCCCGACATGGAACCAGGACGCAGGTCGTCCGCCGGCAAGATGGTCGTCGACATTATAAAAATCGCAGGTCGTGTGTGGGTTAGAACAGCGCAGGACAGAGGCGAATGGCGACAACGATGGGATGAGAAAGGTTGACGATAACGATGATGATGATGATAATACAGCGTATGATACTATTTATACAAAAAACGGGATATTTAACATGATTTGTGAGTATTTGAGTATCTTGATATTAAGGTCTTTGCGAGTAGGTAGTTATTGGCAATAACTACCTACTCGCAAATACTTCAGTTTACCCCTGATCATGGCGCATGTAACTGCGCCAAAATATCGGGAAATATTGGCAATAACTACGTACTCGCAAAGACTTCAGTTTACCCGTAATCATGGCGCATGCAACTGCGCCGAAATATCGGGAAATACTGGCAATAACTACCTACCAGCAAAGACTTCAGTTTATCCGTGATCATGGCGCATGCAACTGCGCCGAAATATCTCCAAATATTGACAATAACTACCTACTCGCAAAGACTTCAGTTTACCCGTGATCATGGCGCATGCAACTGCGCCGAAATATCGCAAAGTATTGGCAATAACTACCTACTCGCAAAGACTTCAGTTTACCCGTGATCATGGCGCATGCAACTGCGCCGAAATATCGCGAAATATTGGCAATAACTACCTACTCGCAAAGACTTCAGTTTACCCGTGATCATGGCGCATGCAACTGCGCCGAAATGTCGTGAAATATTGGCAATAACTACCTACTCGCAAAGACTTCAGTTTACCCATGATCATGGCGCATGCAACTGCGCCGAAAGATTGCGATATATTGGCAATAACTACCTACTCGCAAAGACTTCAGTTTACCCGTGATCATGGCGCATGCAACTGCGCCGAAATATCGGGATACTCAAATTCTCACAAATCATGGTAAATATCCCGTTTTTAGTATAAATAGTGTTCATAACCATGATAGTTTCAAAAGTTACAGCGTAAGATAGTCACCCACAAAATGGAAAACCGACCGACTAAATATTGCTGGGATTCGTTGAAGGCAGACCGCACAAAATCATGGTGTTCATTCGAGATACTTTCTGCCCTTCTTTGAGAAACGGTTGTCAGTTCTGCAAGCTATTTACCCGCTTACATTAACTCCTGTTTGCTAATTTTCTGGGCATTGTCTAGAGATAATACATTCGCGCTCGTATGTCGAAATGCTTTCGTAGATGACATGTTTTGAGCAACTGTTTCTAATGCGTATAACCTACAGATTTGCGTGTGTGCAGTTGCGCGCTCATTATTCGTTTTGCTATTCGCCTTCTCGCTCGCACAAATGTCAAGGCGAATAATTAATAACCCGGTACCTATTACATAAGTTTTCGTATACATTAAAATAACTCGACTTTTCACATAGCCCTAATCTAAGCAAAGTTTGTACTACAAAATCAACGTGGGCAAAAATCAACTCCGAATCAACCTGGGCAAATCGGCGTTGTATGTTTGCATGAATGTAAGTATTTGTGTATGTTTGTCTGTCCAACTAAAACTTTCAAAGCGTTGATCCAATCATCGTAAAATTTGATACATAGGTAGGTAGTGATAGCACAATTTTGGTGTGACTAAATGAGCTAAAAATGTCAGGGGGGTTGTTGAGGCATTAGGGTTCAAGAGGGGTAAAAAATATGAAACTGAGACTATTAGGTCAAATGGCACGTCAAATAAAAGGTCTTTACTAGTACATTTCGACTACGTTTTTATTTTTTGTAAAGTCCTTTTAATTTTAGAGTTATTAGCCTTAATAAAAACTAAACTTAGACGATATTCACAGGGTACACCAGTGACCCCACAATAATGAAATTTGGTATTCTTGTAGCTTTAGTGACACAAATGTAGAGAAAAGTCTGAAATCCAGAATAACTCAAATTTCTACTCCTAGAAAAAAACCAATTTACATGAACTCCCGTTACTTATAATTTGAATGAAACTGTAGGCCAAGTAATTTGATTACTCATTTCGTGGCACTATTTTTTTAGTCAAAGATTAAGGCTGGCTTGCACAATGATTACTGAAAGTATTTAGCGACTAAAAATGTTTAAATTTGACGTATTATTTTTAGAAACACCAGCCCCGCAACAAATATCTGTAGAATATGAAAACATTTCTTCATCGATAGGAATCGAATCCGCAAATTCCTTGCCTTTGTACATTGCGCTACGGAGTCAAAGAAGATTGTGTTCCTTTAAGGGCGCACTATAACCGGGGAGACGATAAATCGCTTATTGAGAAACGATGTTTTTTTCAACAAATTTTGTGCTTTCCATTTGTAATTCATGTGTGGTATAGTTAAGGATACATGCTAGAACGCCTGTGTTGTGAAAATACGATTCTACAAAATTTTCTCGATTGAAAAAAAATCCAAAGACTCCAAATATATCTTAAAACCGTTCTAATGCGATGAATACTTCAAATTAGATTTTTAAACTTTATACAGTAATTCTACACAACATAAAAAAGTGCACCTGTGTTTTAAATTTTCGAAATACCTTTTAATTTTACCTTAAATGAAAATACTCAAGTTTTGCACTAATGAAACCATTTGCTTCGGACGCCCGGTCCGCGATTCAGTCTAGCCTCGGCTTTCAGACGGGTCACCCGTGACGCTTGTTGCTCCAAACGAAATTCACGTTATCACGTAATTCTTAGGTAGAATTTATATTAAGTTGGTCTTTGTAAAGATGCAGTATATGACAAATAAGCACAACAAGAAAATGAAGGGACTGAATGATAAAAAAACCGGCAAACATATGAACCACGGCGAGATAAGACGTGCAGAGGCGCGCGGAGAAGCGGGGGAGAAATTCGAGTTTGGGCTGAGGTACAGTCAACTCTTAAGAGAAAGTGGCACACATTTACAACAAAGACAATCGTTCCAAACGATACATTAACACAAACCTTGTACAAGCATCATGTGAATATTTAACCCACTTTAAAAGCACAACCCTGAGAACCGGATACAGTATACAAAAGTGAACTCTAAATCTGAAGGCTAGGAGTCATTTCGGTGCTTCTACGTAACGAGACGATTCTTTCGCATCGTTTTCATCGGAGATAAGTTGGGATAGAGGAGTTTTAGGTCAAGGGAGGTCTATATTGTCGTATATTAGTCCGGACGTACTCACGGTAATACTGGGGCACTGGAATTCTTCGCGAGGAAGTTTCTACAGACTTCATTATCTGCAGGAACTTTTGGGGTTATTTATAAAAGAGTTTATTTTGCTTTCTCTTTTTCAAGAAGTTAAAGACGCAGACAAGTGAATGAATGAGCACTAAAATGTATTGGCATGATCCTTGACAAGACAACTTATCAAGTAAGAATACATAAGTAATAGGTACATAGATTACTTACAAATATTTTATAAAAATCGGCCAAGTGTGAGTCGGACTCGCGCACGAAGGGTTCCGTACCATTATTTATAAAAGTGGCAAAAAAATCTGTTGTAAGGGAGTCCCACTTAAATATTTATTTTATTCAATAGCACAATATTTTTTTTATTTAATTACCTTATTTGAGGTTGGTGCTAATTAAACTATGTAGTCTTATAAATTGTATGAGTGCCCATACAACTCGGAGGACTATATTAATTGGCGTCAATTATGTATGTATGGGGACACCCTTTAATTTTCATTTATTTATTTTGTAGAATTTTTCCTTTATTTGTGCTATAAGACCTTACTTTTTGCCAAATTTCGTGATTCTAGGTCAACGGGAACTATATAGGTTTTTGACCCAAAACCTATAGAGTATTTCCGGTTGACCTAGATAAACCTTGTCAATTTTGGTTTTAAGCAAGCTCTTACAGCACAAGTAAAGGGGACATTCCGAAAAATTGAAATTAAAATTAAGGTTAAAATTTTGGTACTTAAAAGTTTTCGCGAAAATCTAAATTAGCCCCTATATTTTTATAGTGTTGACTCAGGACTTTAATTTTTATACACCTAATAAGGACTATAGACTTCAGTATCTGATATAAATTTCAACTTGCTAAGTCCACCTGTTCCTGAGAAAATCGGTGGTGACACACGGACAGACAGACGGATAGACGGACAAGAGAGTGAGAACCCTAAAAAAACAAGCAGCCTTATTTCTTGCCTTTGTTTCCTGGCTTGGTCGCGAAGGAAGAAAGAGGTTGACTTTGACTTTGCCGCACCGATTCTGAAAATTATTTCATATATTTAAAGCTGCACTATCCTTTAGTGCTATAGGTTATATTTTATGTAGATAAAGTTCCGTGCGAACCCAGGGTCCGTCAGCTAATTTATATATATAAAAAAAATGTTGTTCGTTAGTCTCGCTAAACCTCAAAAACGGCTAGACCGATTTTGATTATTTTTTTTGTGTGTTTGTACCTATATAGGTCCCTGGATGGTTTAGATTGACAATTGGTATGTGGCGTAATTGTCGATATCAAGATAAATGCAGATGCAATCGCGGGCATACAACTGGTCTGTAATAAAATCATATTGTATTGAATAGTTTTTGAACAGTATCGCAATCGGGAGGTTGTAGTAACCCAGCTGGAATGAGCAACTAGTTGGAATGAGTGGCACCCTATTTCTTCCACTAGATACGCCCTAGAGTTAGCAGTATGTAGTCCCGGGAATTGGTTCGAGTGACGATCTGAATGTTAATGTAGATGCTCCAAACGATAGTTTAGAAAGGTCCCTGTTATAAGTTGAAGGGTTCTGGTACCGTACTGCTATTCTAGTCGCTGTGCTTCGCTTCACAGAGAGTTGTTTTGTTCTCCTAAGCATGATGATTTGGGAAAAAATATATTTAGGTACACGCCTTCTTAGACCTTTAAAAGTTAAGGCTTTAAACATCTTAGACATTTTTTTTTATTTTATGCAGAATAAAATTTTAGTTATTCTTCTGTTTAGGTTAGCAATGAACTCATTTCACACTTTAGGCTTTTTATTTCTTAGGCAATTTGGAAATTATACTTTCTGATCCTGACTCCTTATTATCATAAATTTTAATGGTCCAATAACTACTTATCTTTAAATTTTCATCATTCTTACGGCTTCACAAAAAAATCTATTCTACGTATTTTTTTTTCCTTAACAGATTGTCGAAATCAGGACACACAAATAGGCCTAGCTCCCGAACCATAAAAAATCGTTAAACATTGGGGGTGGTTCGGGTCGGCCCCGGGGTGCCCCATCGCGCTGCTCCTTTTGAACCAAGGTCTGGATCACCCTATTTACAACGAACAACCTAAACCCTTGTTCTAGAATCTAGAAACTTGAAAGGAACGATACAAAGAACATACACCCTGTATGTTTTTTGTAAGGTGTAGACGTGTAATAAGATTTTTTAGTTCATATCGTACCTTATAGAAGGAAAAGAGGTATTTACGTTTGTATGAAAACAAACGTAACTATAAAATATTCTTAGGGCGACTTGCGCAACGATGCCTAAAAGTGGCTAAATATGATTTAAGGAGTTGTCAAATAAAACGAATACGTAAAATTTAAGTCACACAAAAATTTTGCTATCCCTACCTACCTATGCATCAAATTTCACGATGATCGAATCAACGCTTCGAAAGTTATCCTCGGACAAACAAACATACATACATACAATGTCGATTTGCCCAAGTTGATTAAGAGATCTCGCTTCTCTCGATCAATTAGAAAAGTAACGTAAATAGTGGTTTCTGGGTTTGTAAACCTGAAACTTGGCAAAAATATTCTTCAAGTTAAATATTTTAGTAGTTAAATATTTCTCAAAACCCTCCCCCGGCCTACACCCTACACCCAGTAAAGAGATGTTATATTTCATATGGTAAATCATAATTCTTTGTGTTAGTACCTTTGGTCAGTGCTCATCATCATCATCATCTACAGCCTGACTTCACTCATTGTTGGGTATAGGCCTCCCCAAGTGTGTGCCATCCACCACGATCCTGCGCTAGTCTCACCCCCTGACGACCCACGACCTATACGATGTCGTCCACCCATCTCGCTGCTGGTCGTCCTACCTTTCTATACCCGCTCCTCGGCCACCATTCAGTCACTATCCTGCTCCGTCTGTCATCACCACGTCTAGCCAAGTGTCCCGCCCAAGACCATTTGAGCTCCATAGCTCGAATACCAACGTTATGAACCTTCGATCGTCTACGGATCTCGACGTTTGGAACTCGATCTAACAGTCTGATGCCAAGCATGGTACGGTCCATGGACAGTGCGAACAGCATTTGAATCCAATTACGTACCTAAAGTCTTTTTATAATTGAGTGTGTTGATTAGTCTATTAGATTTTTTTTAAATTATATAGTAAAAATGTTCTTTAATAACAGAAAGAATATACAAATATTATCAATAAAATACATAAGAAACAATTGAGTCACCTAAAGACCGTTGCAAACGATCTATAGATAGCTCAACTGCTCCAGATCACTACCAAGTGTCCCCAAGACACTGGGTTCATTGCCCCGCTGATTTGCAATGCTTATGCGTTGATCCAGATAAGCGCCAGCTCTCGGATCACATGTCCTTCGACCAGATGCTCAAAAAGAATTTTGAAAACGTTATGGGCCCCGGTTCCCTATGGACCCAGGGTCTCAACCTCAAATGGCTCAAATAAGTAAGCTCTTTCGAATTTTCCAAACTTGCACCGATAGAGATCTTTATATTATACCGCAGACAAGAAAATGGGATTTATAATTAAGCATATTCGACTTCCGAGACTTTTATAGCTATTTATAGAGAGTCATGACGTCTAAAAATTTCGAATTTTAAGCAAAAACGTCGCTGTAATCTATTTATCCACCAAATATAAATTTAGTTAATTGCCCATCATTTTCATCCCTGCACGAGAAAACATTGAAATAACGAATGTTTATCACAGATAATTACATTTTTAATGAAAAATCAACAGTATTTTAAAGCCTGTGATGTTCGCTAGCTACTTGCATGCTTGCAGGAAAAGCTCGCGTTCATCATCATCATCATCATATCAGCCGTAGGACGTCCACTGCTGGACAAAGGCCTCCCTCATTAATCTCCAGGAACTGTGGTTGGACGCGGCCTGCATTCAACGCCGACCTGCGGTTCTTACCAAGTCGTCTGCCCATTTTGTAGGTGGACGTCCTACGCTACGCTTACCGGTCCGTGGCCTCCATTAGAGAACCATTCGAATCAGAAATGAGGAGATACGTAGGAGAACTCAAATCACCGACATAGCCCGACGGATTAGCACGTTGAAGTGGCAATGGGCAGGCCATATAGCGCGCAGAACAGATGGCCGATGGGGCCGGAAAGTTCTCGAATGGAAGCTCGCGTCGGCGGTATAAAAACTAGCACTTGGTCACCTCTGTGGTGCAGTGGGCGAATAGACGGCAGAGAAGCAGGAGGTTTCGGGATCGATTCTCGCTGCGGGACAAATGCTTGTTATTTGACAGATATTTGTTCTGGGTTTGGGTATTTTTCCGTCACATTAATAAAATAAATGTGAAAGTTTGGATGTTTGTATATTTATTTGTTTGTTTTTTACTCAATCACGTGGCTCAACCGATTTCGATGAAATTGGTCTGTTGATAGATAAGATATTTTTTTTAATATATTTTATAGGCTAGCGTTTGACCACGACCTCGCCTGATTGTACGCTATGATGCAGTCTACGATGGTACACGCTTGCCTAGAAGAAACCTATTCACTCGAGACTTTAAGGCTTATTCAAACATTGGCTACTTTTGTTTGACAATGAACGCGCGCGAAGCCGCTGGCGGAAGCTACTTTATTATAAGCATGACTTAAAAAATAAACAAGTGTGCTTTAAACCACATTACTAAAGTAAAACTTCTTTTTCAACATATTAATTTATAAATTTGTTCAAGAACGAAATTAAATTACGAAAAATAATCTAACGAAATACTGACTGAGATATATATATATATATATATTTCATGCACTGGATATGAGAGGAAGAGAGAAAGTAAATGTGCGCACGCATCTATCTCTCTCTCTGTCTCTCTCTTGCTCCTACGGTAATATACGAAACGTTACTCTCTCTCTTTCTATCTTCACTAACTTATATCTCCCTCTCAACTTCCGTTCGCACTTTTCGTAACGCATATTCACCAGCTTACTCCCCAAGTCAAGCGTGCGTAAAGATATCTTACTTCAATAAGTATATACGTATTCTATCAGTTATCTGGTTCCCATAGTACAATTTTTGCTTAGTTTGGGGCTAGATACTACACTGTATCGTGCGTATCACCACAACACGTAGTAAGAAAACATTTTTGCATATCTAGCAAACATTTGCCCCACAGCGGGAATCGAACCAACTCTCACACTTCTTGTATAGCAGTTGGCTACTCGCCAACTGCTTTACATAATAGCCATGATACTAAGAAATAGTACCTACATTATACAAGGGCTGCAAGCGATCACACGGTGGAGTGTACGTACACACGGCTACACATCAAGCTATACATTTCCAGTATAAGCTGACCTCTCATTCTACAAAAGTCTACACAATGCGAGGTCAGCTTATACTGGATATTTATAGCTTGATGTATAGCCAGATATTTTGGCGTACGAGCGTGCGAAAGCAAGTGAGGACGCTATGAGCCGAGTACAACACATAACTTTTCATCACGAATAACGAAAATTAAAAATACTCTTATTTTAATAGTTTGTTGTGTTGTTTTTGACGTGAATACGTTTTTAATATTGCTTCCATTATTGGAGGCAATTCAAAAAACGAATAATAACAAAATCGGGGGATAGAGTTAGGTGTTGCAGCTCCATCCAAAATTTAATTACACCACTGGATAGCTAAAGAATCAACGAATTATTTACGCTAAATAAGGAATGTGACGCATCGCGCGCGGTGGAGAGGGAAGCGCCGCCATTTTGAGGTCATTTTGCTGCGTATCGGGATTTCCATTTAGTATGACTCGAAGGACTTTTTTAGTTAAACATGATTATAACATACATAAAATAGCGTATTTTGTATCGAAAATATTACCTGTTACGTACACGTATTCACGTACAACAAACGGCCGTGTCCATGACACAACCACTCCCCATTTTTTTCTTACTACTTAACTATGGCCCTAGGGTAGGGTTGCCATTTGTCCCGATACGTCGGGACATGTCACCGTTATTAACAGTAATGTCCCGATGTCCCGACAAGCTCTAAAATGTCCCGACATACATAATCGAGCGCTCCGCGCAGGACGCGCAAGCAGCGAACAGACGACTTTTTTATTTTAATGCAAATTTTAAATATTTTTTTATTCTTATTTCTGCTATTTGGATCAGATTTTCTATTATGTATCATCTATACTACACAATTTATCATCTATCTTAGATATTTTTTTCAGGTGTGTAGGTTCCTTACATCTAGCTAGTGATACAGATTTGTATGACATAATATACATACCTAGAATTTTTCCATTATTTCTGTTACACGCTGTATAAAAAAAGGACTTCTAATTGTAAATGTCCCGACGGGGCCTTGGGGATTTATGGCAACCCTACCCTAGGGGCATATTATAGGAGCCGATATCGAGGTTACAATGACTGCAACTTTGAGAGCATGAGTGATGAAAAACATTTTTCCTTGACCGCTTATTAATTCACACAATCTGGAAATGACACATATTGACCACAGCAAAACTCAGCGATTTCCATCATTATATTTAAATTGTTATCGAGATGGAAATCCGACTGTGAATGATGTCCATCGCTGGTGCATCGGTAATCAGCTTAACTCGGCTCACAGGAAACGGGTAATGGACTGTAAAATGTATCAACTGAATTTTTTGAGCTATTGACGAGCTGTTGACCTTTGTTATGATTAAATAAATAAATATAGCTGGACATTTCACACAGCGCTATCTAGCCCCAAACTAAGCAGAGCTTGTACTATGGGTACCATACCTGATAGAATACTTATATACTTTTTTTTTGTAAATACATACTTATAATATATAGAGAAACAACCAGACACGGAAAAAATATTTGTAGATCATACAAAAATTTGTTCCGCTGCGGGAATCGAACCCGCTACCTTCTGCGTCTCAGCCGGCTATTCGCCCACTTTACCACGGAGATAGTCAAATGAAATGAAGCTACCTACCTTAATTGTACTTAATAAACTAGATACATTCAGAAAACAAAAAAACTTATACCTCAGTGGCAGAGTGGGCGAAAGCTGGCTGATGCGCAAGAGGTTGCGAGTTCGATTCTCGCGTGGCACAAATGTTTGTACGATCTACAGATATTTGTTCCGGGTCTGGATGTTTCTCTGTATATATTCACAAAAAAAGTATATGAGTAATATATTATTTGTCTGGTTCCCATTGTACAAGCTTTGCTTAGTTTGGTGCATAGCGATGTGTGAAATGTCCAGTATTATTATATTATTTATAATAAACAAACTTATCGTTTAAAATCTCTCTCTTATATACAACCAAACGTTGTCACTATTTAGATTTTCATGGCGGAAATCGCCGAGTTATATAAAGATGGAGAGGATTCTTAAGTACTGGAACAAAGTTGTTTTTAAACTTACAATAAATTAATCAATGAAACCACTTTATTGTACACAATATAAACAAAATAATACAAACAAAATAGAAAATACAAAGCAAATAGTACAATGGGCGGTCTTATCGCTTAGAAGAGATCTCTTTCAGACACCCTTTGGATGGAGAGGATTTTGTTATAACAAAGATAATGTACGGGGGTGTACATATATGGCCAAACTATTTATGAAGGGAGTGCGTGTAATACCAAAATAAAATATAACTAAATACTAAAATTTATAAATAAATATGAATACATTTAGAAGAACATATGTATTTACATTAAATTACAGATTTTATCTAGTTATTTTTTTTTTTTGTCAACTATATCAAGTGGACGTGAACAGTGTCAATATTCTAACACAACGTCGTACTGAGTTCTTATATAGGAAATATTATTTTAAATCCATATCAGTTAATAACAATTCTGCAAAGCAGCATTGCTGTGTTTCGGTTTGAAGGGTATGGTTTAAGGTGAAATTACAGGCAGATAAGGCTTTACACCTGTAGGCCTCAAGTTGATGGACGCAAGGCAGTGCAACGTAGGGCACGTTTCTAAGGTTCGTGACCTACGAGGCAGTTCTCTGTTATAGGCGATGGTTACCATTGATCATCAGGGCCATAAGCTTATTCCATCCATTCAGGTAGCTTATAAAATATCTACCAAAATAAAACTACTGGTTCGCCCTGAACTGAGATCTCGCGAGTCTCCCAAAGCACAAAATAAAATATTCTAAGGGCAACTCGCGCAACGATGCCTAATTGTATTTAGTGGCTAAATATTATTTAAGGAGTTGTCAAATCAAATAAATACGTAAAATTTAAACATGTTTAGTCGCTAAATACGTTTAAGTATCGTTGTGCAAGCCGGCCTTAATCTTTGACCAATAAAACAGTGCCACGAAATAATTTCCAACCTACTTGACCTACAGTTTAATTTAAATTACAGGTAACGGGAGTTCATGAAAATTGGTTATTTTTTTTGGGATACAAATTGCAGTTATTCTGGATTTCAGACTTTTGCCTATATTTGTATCACATAAGATACATAGAGAGACTTAGAGACATAGATACACTTTACTGGTAGTAGAGCTTTTGTGAACGGGCTCGAGGAAGTGGGCACCACCGCCTTACCTTTATCTGCCGCCAAATAGCAGTACTTGTGCTGCTGTGTTCCGGTTAGATGGTAATGGTATGTTCCTGTTATTACTGGCACATAGGCATAACAGCTAAGTCCTATAGTATGGAAACGTATCCACATAGAGGTCAAGACAACATAATACCTTATTTTGAATTCTATGTGGATATCCATGGGCTGCAGTAGCCACTTAACATCTGGTGGACTGCATGCTCGTTTGCCATATAAGTAGTATAAAAAAAACTTGAGATACATACCAAATTACAAAACTATAAAAAAATTACTAAAAACAAAAACAGAATCTAAATGTAAAAACGAAGACTTTTCATTTGACGTCTCATTTGATCAAATAGTCTCATTTTCATTTTTTTACACCTCTTGAACCCCAATATCTCAACAACCTCCCAACATTTTAAGCTCATTTAGTCACACCAAAATTGTGCCATCACTACCTACCTATGTATAAAATTTCACGATTCGGATCAACGCTTCGAAAGTTATCCTCGGACAAAAAAAACATACATACATACAATGCCGATTTGCCCAAGTTGATTTAGAGATCTCGCTTCGGTTCGAATTACGCTTGGTAAGGTTGTTACGAGATAATATGGACACCCTTGTGCATTACTGCACTGCGTTTGACCTCAAGTTACGCGTTGAATAAGTTAGGAAGGTAGGTATTATAGGAAAGTAGGTAAACTGTACTTACATTCATTGATTTTTCAGTGATTTATTTCAACCAATAATATAATTAACGGGATTTATCACGTAGGCTATAAGATAGGCCTTAAGATATTAAAATTAAGTTGCCTTAAGATTAAGTAGCCTTAAGCCTTAAGATTAAGTTGAATAGTATGAATATGTCCAAGACGAAGGTGCCCTCGAAAGTCTCCGGTGTCACAAACCCCATTGTAATAGTGGGAAATGAGAGGCTGAAGACAGTCGACTCGTATGTTTATCTTGGACATATTCTATCGTTTGGTAAATAACATCAGCAGAAGGAGATGTCTAAACGGATCCCATTGGGATGGGCTGCATTCGGCAAATTAGACGACATCCTTAGGTCGCCTGAATTTCCACAGTGTCTGAAGACCCGCTTATTCAACCAATGTGTTCTGCCCACCATGACCTACGGTGCCGAGACGTGGACGCTCACGCAGGAGGATAAGAGTTGCACAAAGAGCCATGGAGCGTACTATGCCTGACATCAGACTGTTAGATCGAGTTCCAAACGTCGAGATCCGTAGACGAACGAAGGTTCATGACGTTGGGATTCGAGTTATGGAGCTCAAATGGTCTTGAACGGGACACTTGGCTAGACCTGGTGATGACAGATGGAGCAGGACTGTGACTGAATGGTGGCCGAGGAGCGGGTATAGAAAGGTAGGACGACCAGCAGCGAGATGGGTGGACGACATCGTAAAGGTAAAGGCCGTCAGTGGGCGAGACTAACGCAGGATCGTGGTGGATGGCACAAACTTGGGTAGGCCTATACCCAACAATGGGTGAAGTCAGGCTGTGGATGATGATGATCACGTACCGTTTTATCGGTGTTTCGACCGACAATGTGCTAGGTGAGACACAGTGCTGAGCGGATCGCACTCACCCTGATGAAGGTTTACGAATTGAACCGAAATATTCTCGGTTGATCCACCGATAAAACGGTACGTGACAAATCCCGTTAATTATAATAATATGCATTGATACTGTTTTCATTTTATAATTTGAACTCGTTGAGGTCAAAGTTAAATTGTATTTTTCAAACTTTCGCGATCAGTGTGCATATGCGCGTATGTACACACGGCTACACATCAAGCTATATATTTCCAGTATTAACTGACCTCGAATTGTGTAGGCTTGTTACAGAATGAGAGGTCAGCTTATACTGGAAATGTATAGCTTGATGTGTAGCTGTGTGTACCTTTTTATTTGTTATCTCGACAAAATACCCGTTTAAATCAGTAATTATGTTAAGTAACAATGACAGGTTGCAAAGAATTTACTAACTTTTCTGAGCATGGTGTTGGCAAACATTTTTAGCAGGAGCACGTGCTAAATCTGTTTAAACTTAGCTAATTATAACTTACCAACCTAACGATCTCAATATACCTTAAATATCGGTAAAATTTCGTAGCAAAACTATAATAAATTCTCTCCAAAATCAGATAAAAACAAATTGACACGTCTAATTCTCTATCGAAAAGTTTGTCAAGTTACAAAAGTAACTTCTTACATAAATCGTTGAGGAAGGAAAACTTTTAAAATGTAGCAAGCAGTTAAATTGTATCAGGTGAAGTGGGGAATGCCTGGGGAAGGTTGTGCTCACACTATCATTTGTGAAAAACAAAAAAATATGGTTAGATTTTTATACATTATTATCCACATATGTAAGAGTGTCGTATAAGAGCTGGTGTTATTTGTGGTAATATTCGGGGCCTTGATGAGTTACTTCCTGTTTATTCCTTATCCTTGGGACCATTTAAAACGTATTGTTAGGCTTCTGGTCAAGACTATATTTATTCCGAGAACTGGTGCTTATCACGATCAACAGCATTGAAATTTAGCGGGTCATTACAGCCAGTGTCTTGGGGACACTTCCACCTGGTAGTGATCTGGAGTAGTTGAGCTAAATACAAATCGTTTGCAATGGTTTATAGATAGTTCAACTGCTCCTGTTATAATGATAGCTCAACCCGCAGCTTTGCAATAAAAAAAGGGTTTCCAATAAAATTTGTCTATGGTCGTTAGACGCCGAGTAGCCAGACTTTCAGTTTTTTACAAAATACATTTTGGTGAATATGCGCAAGATCTTCATGACCTTATCCCTCCTTCCCCCTTCCACCAGCGGACAAGCAGACGGACCGAGAAGTACCACCCATACCTGGTCGTGCCGTACCAAACGATTTGCTTCAACTTTTCTTGTTAGCACAAGTGAGGAGTGGAACTCACTTCCGGCGTATGTTTTTCCAAACCAGTACAGAGTCTTCAAGTCCAGAGTGAATAGGTTCTTTCTAGGCAAACGTGCTCCATCTTCGATCACACCTCAACTTACCATCAGGTGAGGTAGTGTTCAAGCGCTTGGCTATCATCAATAAAAAAATTAGATATCTATTTATATGACAAATTTACCCGTTTACTCGTAAAATTAAAACAAACGGACAGATAGACAGAGAGAGATTTACCTTCGAATTTAGTGTGGATGTGGACAAGCTATTCGGTCTGTTATTAAATCTCTGATACTAATAGATAATGAATTGAATGCGTTTATTTTGTCACAAATACTGTAACGAAGCAAAAGGAGGGTTACGATTTTAATTATCTTTGTAGTTATTGCTGAGGCATCCATAGCGATACTAATATTATAAATTCGAAAATAACTCTGTCTGTTGGTCTCTCTGTCTGTCTGTTTAGTTTATACAACCAAGCAGCTAGACCGATTGCATTGAAATTTGGAATAGAAGGAGGATAATGTTTTTATTGACAAAATACGCGTGGGAAGCCTCGGGCGGCAGACAGTCACACTAAAATTATATATGTAAAAGTTTGGATGTTTGTTTGTTACTCAATCACGTCTGTCGTAACGGCTTTACCGATTTGGATGAAATTTAGTATGTACGTAGATTTTATTCTGGGTTAACACATAGGCTACTTTTTATCCCATAAACCAGGTCCTATGGTTTAAACTGGGTTTGAGTTTATCTTTATATCTAGGTTACTTAAACATTTAGTAGTAAAATGCGTACGAAGTTGAGGGCAACAGCTAGTATTCTATACGAAAAATGGCTCGCCTAGACTGAAAATTGCGTACAAAATAATCATCATCATCATATCAGCCGTAGGACGTCCACTACTGGACAAAGGCCTCCCTCAATGATCTTCAGGAACTGCGGTTGGAAATGGCCTGCATCAAACGCCGACAATGTTTCAATAAAATAGTTTGCAGTTATTCTGGGTTTCAGAGTTTTGCCTATATTAGTGTCACTTATGCTACACGCATACCAAATTTCAACACTGGGGCTACTGGTGTACTCTGTGAATTTTGTCAAAGTTCAGTATTTATTATGGCTAATAACTCAAAAACTATAAGGAATTTACTAAAACCTAATACGGCGTCTAAATATACTAATGAAGGCCTTTTATTTAACGTCTTATTTGTGTCCTATATTTATACACAATGTACCTATCCCCAGGAAACTACCGTGAAGTGAACAAAATTATCAAAACATTAAGAAATAAAAGAAGTCACGGGTTAGACGAACTTCCACCTTGATTAGAGAATGTGCAGACGAACTCACTTTACCTTTTTGCAAAATTATAAATCAATCTTTTGATGAAGGAGTTTTCCCCGACCTTTTAAAAAAAGCCTTAATAAAACCAATATACAAGAAAAACAGTAAAACTGATCCAAACAATTACCGCCCTATTGCTCTTCTGCCTGCAGCGTCAAAAATCTTAGAAAAAGCTATGTGCGATCGGGTATACAATTTTTGCGAAAAATACAATATCCTTGATGAAAGCCAGAATGGATTTCGAAAAAATCGCTCCACGACTTTAGCTTGCTATAAACATATACAAGAGGTTTACGGCATCATTAACAACAAAACACAGTCAGAATACTCCTTGATATGAGCAACGCCTACGATAAATCCTCCTTAACAAATTATACGGCATAGGTATTCGCGGAACTGCTCATAAATGGCTCGCGTCGTACCTACGAGACAGAGAACAGTACGTCGAAATCAAACACTACGACTATAGACTATATCAAATAAAGAATATTCACTCTAACAAAAAAATAATTAATGCATAAATTCCTCAAGGATCTGTAATCGGATGTCTTCTTTTTTTAGTATACATAAATGACTTACCCAAAATCACGAACGAACCGTGCGTACTGTTCGCGGATGATATATCCCTACTCACGTCATGCCAAGACAGTCATAACATAAAAGAGAAACTAGACTCAATACTTACTAAAACAGCGGACTGGATGGATGCACACAACCTGGAAATTAACTTCTCAAAAACAAAAATAATGACCTTCCATCCTTTTCAGAAAACTTCACTTACTATTAACCACACCTTCAAAGATAAAAAATTAGAAACCTTTAATGAATTCACACTGCTAGGATTAGTAATGGACACTAATTTAAATTGGAACTTGCATACCCAAAAAATTAAATCGAAACTTTCCAGATTCACGTATGCCCTGCGCGAGATTAAGAAAACCACTGATTTAACATGTTCGCTTGCAACTTGTTATGCGTATGCCTATAATTACCTATCATATTCTGTTATCTTATGGGGGAACAGTACAAATGCATCGACGCTATTTACACTACAAAGGAAACTTATCCGAATATTAGCTGACATAGAACAAACAGATAGTTGCAAACCCCATTTTCAACAACACAAAATTCTTACCCTACCATGTATTTATATTATGGAAGTATGTAAATTTGCTAGGAAATACAAGCATTTCTACACAACACGAGAAGAAATGAATAGGACACACTCATTGCGGTACAAAAACAAGGTTATGATACCTGCTTCCCGACTCAAACTGCACTCTTCAAGCCCTTACGTAATTTTAATTGTCGATCAAAATATTTAACAAACTACCTGACGCGTTGAAAAATAAGACTAATAATATAACATTTATAAAACAATTAAAATACTTACTAACTAAAAAAACTTACTATACAATTGACGAATATTTTAATGATACATTTAATGAAAAATGACAAATTTTAGATACCTACCTACTATCTACTTTGACATTAGATTTGAGTGTTTTCTTTTTTAAAATAAATATAACCTAACAAGAACAATGACGTCCTCCTCTCTCCATGATATTGTTGTGCCCAACAGGGTACATAATGAACATATACCTATTATTTACCACCTATTATTACATTATGGAATACAATAAACGATTGAGTATTGAGTATTAGACCTAATAGTGTCATTTAATTTTTTTATGTACAAATTTTTAATGTACAAAATAATACACGCGACGAATTGAGCGTATTTTTGTGGGTTAAAATGCACACGTTTCAAATAGTAAAAAATAGGGATTTCTGGGTCAAATATGGGGCCAACCTAACAAAATAAAGCGAAGCGACAAATTTCCAGATAATTGTCGCCAACGGCGGCGACTAATTAGGAGTTATAGCTGCAGCTAACAAACAAGCCTGGCTAATTTATTAGCGAATTTCGACAATTGCTACTTTGTACCTACTTACTGAATGCTTGAATTTATGGCGGTTTCAGCGCTTGGTGACAAAAAATCCCATTAGTGATCAAAACCTTGCGTAGCCGACTTCCGACGTAACTTAAAATTATAACAAGCGAACCTTTAACACAGAAAAAAAAATCGAGAATGATGATGACAGAAGATCTAAAACATGCTTTTAAGAAGAATAATTTATGTACTTAATCTTTATTAATATAAATACGGGATTTATCACGAACCGTTTTATCGGTGGCGGTCTTATGTCCGACAATGTTTCCGTTCAATTCGTGAACCTTCACGGTTGAGCTCCGAAACTGGTCTCGCCTCGCATTCACCCTGATGAAGATTCAAGAATTGAACTGAAACATTGTCGGTGATATCACCGATAAAACGGTACGTTATAATTCCCGTATACAACCTGAATTGTTATTTACGACATCAATTTAAAATACACATCCGGGATCATCGGCTGCGTTGCAACAGTCGTGATCACGGGTTGACACTCACTCAGTCAACCCGTGACCGAGACTGTTGCAACACAGCCGAAACGTCGGGATAACAAATAAAAAGATGCATACGCGATAAATACCCGTTTTAATTAATAATTGATCGAGCGAGATCTCTATATCAACTTGGGCAAATCGGCGTTGTGTGTAGGTATGTATGTTTGTTTGTCCGAGGATAACTTTTGAAGCGTTTATCCGATCAGTGTAAAATTTGGTAGTGATGGCATAATTTTGGTTTGACTAAATGAAATAAAAATGTGGGGTTTGATGAGATATTGGGGTTCAAGAAGGGTAAAGAAAAACAAAATGGGACTATCCGATCAAATGACACGTTTTATATATTATTGGTATTTGTGAGTACATTTCGATGCCGTTTTTATTTTTAGTTTAAACCTTGTAGTTTTTAAGTTATTAGCCATAACAAAAACTGAACTTTGACAAAATCCACAGGGTACACCAGTGACCCCATAGTTCTGAAATTTGGTACGCGTGTAGCTTTAGTAACACAAATATAAGCAAAAGTGTGAAATCCAGAATAACTGCAGTTTGTACCCTAAAAAAGTAAACCAAATTACATGAACTCCCGTTACCTGTAATTTTAATGAAATTGTAGGTCAAATATGTTGGTTATTATTTCGTGGCACTATTTTATTAGTCAAAGATTAAGGCCGGCTTGCACAATGATCCCTAAAGGTATTTAGCGTCTAAACATGTTCAAATTTTACGTATATGATTTGACAACTCCTTAAATCATATTTAGCTACTAAATACGTTTAGGCATCGTTGCAAGAGTCGCCCTAAGAATCTTTTTTTTTGTGTTTTGGAAGACTCGCGAGATCTCAGTTCGGGGCGAACTACTAGTTATGTACCTACAGTGATAGCGAAAGTTTGAAAAATACGTTGATAAGTTTATTAACTTACCACGCATGCAAAGCCGCGGTACGCTAGTAATTGAGTATTTTTGTATCTCCACAAAAAGTGCATGATATTATTTTGACCCATTTTTCACCAAAACTCATATTTTTGGGCTTCATCCAAAGACGCACCCTACAATAACAGATTTTATATTATCTTATACTATCTCGTTCATTTAACTCAGGAAACTTTACAAACCCTCCCCATAAAGCCTTATGACAATGGGAAAAACATTGGTACACTCTGTGGCAATAACTCAAGCCATTCTTTCAACACTTAGCGCTCATTTTTCATGTTACCTACGTTTTATCTGTGTGCTCGCTTGGCGCCAGTCTAAGTGGCCTTTTGACTTTTTTACTATCTACTGCACTCACAGACTCACAGCGGATTGTTTGTAGGGTTTCCGCTTATTTACTCACTCAAGTTGCCGACATAGGTCTCAAAATTAGCAAGTTGAATGGCAATGGGCGGGCCACATCGCTCGTAGAACCGATAACCGTTGGGGAAGAAAGGTTCTCGAGTGGAGACCACGGACTGGAAGACGCAGCGTAGGCCGGCCCCCCACAAGGTGGACCGACGATCTAGTAAGAATCGCGGGGAGGCGTTGGGCGCAAACGGCTACCAACCGCTCGTTGTGGCGATCTAAGGGGGAGGCCTATGTTCAGCAGTGGACGTCGCCGGCTGATGATGATGATGATGATGACTCAATTTAAATTTTTAGGGTTCCGGGCAAGATGGTAAAAACAGAACCCTTATATTGCGACCACAGAATACAGAGAAGACCAGAAGCCGCCTTCGGTTGTGATTGCAAGCCGTGCGCTGTGTCCGTAAACAAAACCCGCGTTCCGCGCCCATCTTTTTTTATGACCTTTTTGACGACCTTCGTGGCGCACTGGACGAATAGCTGGCTGAGACGCACGAGGTAGTGGGTTCGATTTCCGCCGCGGAACAAGTGTTTGCGTGGTCTACAAATATTTGTTTCGGGTCTAGAAGTTTTTCTATATATTATAAATATATATAAAAATGAATTGCTGTTCGTTAGTCTCACTAAAACTCGAGAACGGCTGGACCAATTTGGCTAATTTTGGTATTGAATTATTTTTGGAAGTCCAGAGAAAGTTTAAAAGGAAAATAAATATGAAAATGCTCGGAATTAAATTAAAAAAAAAACAATTTAGGTATTCCTTTGATGTGTCCCCCGTCGTTCAGAAATCAAATTGTAAAAAAAAGTTTAAAATGAAATGTACCGGTGACGTACATTGGCAGCCCTTGTCATATGCATGTTCAGGGGCGATACGAAGTTTGGCGGGTCAGCTAGTATATTATAAGATTTATAAGTATGTATTTACAAAAAAAAGGTATATAAGTATTCTATCAGTTATCTGGGTCCCATAGTACAAGCTCTGCTTAATTTGGGGATAGATAGCGCTGTGCGGAATGTCCAGCAATATTTATATTTATACCTCGCCCCCGCCCGCAATATGGAGGATTTTTATTTACGACATATACAAACCGAACAATTTAATCAACACACAAATGAAACAACATTTAAATGCGCTGCTTACGGATGAAATGTGATTACATCTTGTTTTTTTGAGACCAGCTGAATTTTTACACGTTGGGACATTACAAGAAGGCATATAACTTAATTAAATTAAACACTGTAAAACATGTCACGCGTGACGACGGTCACAGGTACTCTAACTAATGGCATTCGCGTAAAACTACTCTATTTTGGAGTAGTGTTTGACGCTTCAGTATTAGGCGCATTCACGGCTTCTGGTTTTGCTGTGTATTCGAAGGGTGCGACTTTGTCCATCCGTCTGCCTGCCTATCCGTCTGATTATTGATTTTATATATAATGAAATCTGAAGTTACGACCTAACTACGGTAATCCAACTTCAGATTTCATTTCAATATATTCCGATTCCGGCCGGCCGGGCTCTAACTCTCAGCTAGGTTTTAATGTGTTTAGGATGTATCAAACGTAATTGTACGAAAAAAGCTTTCGTGATTGATTTTAATTATTATTTTAAATACGGGATTTATCACGTACCGCCTTATCGGTGTATCAGGGTGAGTGCGATCCGCTCCGAATAACGTCTCGCCTCGCACAAACGTAATGTTTGGAATTGCCTCTGAAACCCCCTTGTAGGATATCTTCACTGTTCTGCGTAAATATCCATAATGGGTAATAATATCGACGACCTCCGTGGCGCAGTGGGTGAACAGCCGGCTGAGACGCAGAATGTAGTGGGTTCGATTCCCGTAGCGGAACAAATGTTTGCATGATCTACAGATATTTGTTCCGGGTCTGGTTGTTTTTCTATATATTATAAGTATGTATTTACAAAAAAAAAATATATAAGTATTCTATCAGTTATCTGGTTCTCATAGTACAAGCTCTGCTTAGTTTGGGGCTAGATAGCGCTGTGTGAAATTTCCAGCAATATTTATTTATATTTATATAGTCGTGTGCTATTAATATTTTATTGACTGCAGTTTTATATGAAACGGATGGACGTGCCCGATTCAATATCTCTCTCTCTTCCCAGCTATGTATCCCACATGGTGGTGGGGTCAGCTTTCGTGGTCGTTCTTCTCCACTTCGCTCTATCCTCGACGTCGTCCTCAGAAACTTGGCACTCTCTCATGTCTTTTGACACTACATCTCTCCACCTTGTCTTGGGTCTATCTCTAGGTCTTCGACCGGGGATGGAAAGTTGTAGTGCCAAATTCCTTACGTAGTCAGGTGGCCTGTCACGTGACCGTACCATTGCAGCCGACTCTCCTGCATCTTGTCAGCGATGTCGCGCACCCCCAGGCTTCCTCGCACGTACTCATTACGGGTTTTATCGAGCTTGGTGACGCTGCACATCCACCTCAGCATCTTCATTTTGGCGACTTGGATGGTATGTATGTTCTTCTGCGTTACGGCCCAAGTGCCGGATTCAATATATTTGTACTAAATCAATTTCCCTGGTTCGCTCATTTACTCAAGCAGTGAGAAAGTTTCGCTTCGCTTGATTGTAATTACGTTTGCGCCGCGCGCCCGCTGTGGTTTTTGCGATACTTCCGCTAGATGCACTAAAGTTTGAATGCAGACTTTATAATAACGAGTTAAAATCGTACCTAGTTTTGTTCTATAGAATAATGTAGGTACTTTGTTACATTTATGGTTACAGTGGTGTACGGTTTGGACAGATTTTGTTAAAAGCAGTCGTACGTAATTGTACTTTTTAAATCTTTTGGATGAAGATGGGTTTAAAATTTAGATGTACTAGTTTTAAACAAGCAGCCATGATTAGGTTCAGTGGGGTACCTTGTCTACCAGTAGACAGCTAGAGGTTGATGTTAAGAACCATCTCGCTAAAGTCAGCTTTCAATCAAAAAACGAGGGTGCTTTAGACCAGAGGTTTTCAATTTTATTTGGTCATGGAACCTTAATTGATCATCATTTTATTGGCGGAATCCTAGCTGGCTATTTTGTTAATTAAAGTGTTTACCTTTTATTTTGAATATACTTATTCATGTTAGACTAAAAGAGTTAATAAATTATAAATGAAAATAATTATTCTAAGTATTGCAAATAATTTATTTTAACAAAGAAATACAATGTACCTGTACCATTAAATTTTTTCACAATATTTCTTGTAATAGCCGTAGAATTAGACTTTATGTCCTGACAATTAAACGCAAACCAGTCTCGCATCGGTAAGTCTTCACAGACTAAATCAGCACCAGGACAGCTTTCTCAACGATTGCCATCTTTATGTACAATTCAACTTTAACTCTCCGACAGACCGCGGAACCCCTGTACCCCAACCACGGAACCCCAGGGTTCCACGGACCACCTTTTAGGAATCACTGCTTTAGAAGTAAAACTTCTTTTTCAATATATTAATTAATAAAATAGTTCAATTACAAAATTGTCCACACGTCTGTAGGTCGATCAGTCTATTTTCATTCTGGACAGACGCAACTCGCACTCGCACATTAACGTTTAAAAATATACGAAACGTACCTCTCTCTCTTTCTATCTTCACTAACTTATATCTCCCTCTCAACTTCCGTTCGCACTTTTCGTTACGCATTCGCCAGCTTACTCCCCAAGTCAAGCGTGCGTAAAGAAGTTTTACTTAAAAAAATAACCGCGTTAAATCAGTCCATCTCTTTCTATAAATTGATAATAATTTTGGATGTTCTGGAAGAGAATGCTGTCCAGCATTTAGTTCGCTTATGTACATATTATCTTTTGTTTTGTGCTATAAATAATGTTTCATTCATTCATTCATGTTACGATGCCACTGACAGATATGCAGACAGATTAAAAACCTATTGCGGTTTAACGAGCTTATTCTCGAAAAAAATAACACTTTACTTTTTAATCTACAAAACTGTTATCCAATCTTGATGTATTGATGTGAAGCCTGCACACTGACCTAGAAAGAAGAGCGTAAACTTCTGATAATTTATAGAAAGGTATTAAGATAAATACTAGGTCTACTGCGATGAGAGGATGTCACTCTGCGAGTGGAGAGAATCGGGAGGCAACGGAACTAGTGGCCGAGCCAAATATCATAGATGAAATAAAATCACAGAGACCAGTCACGTTGAATGAACAGGGGACGATAAAGCCGCCAAACGTGAATACCTATAATTGTTAGTTGACTGTTGAGCAGTCGGGTGACCCAGATATCGCTGAAAGAATGAGGTGGAGAAAGACCTCCACGCTCTCCAAGTGTCAGATAGAAGTAGCTCAAAATAGATACCAGTGGCGACTTTTAGTGTTGGTTTAGGCTGTTACAAATCATGCATTATTACCTTAAAATTATGTTCCAAAATTAAAAAGGTAAGATAAAGGTATCCCCGAAAAAATGTGTTCTCATCTTGGCCAATATAAAGGTGATAAAAAAACTGTCATCATCATCATCATATCAGCCGTAGGACGTCCACTGCTGGACAAAGGCCTCCCTCATTGATCTCCAGGAATTGCAGTTGGAAGCGGCCTGCATCCAACGCCGACCTGCGGTTCTTACCAAGTCGTCTGCCCATCTTGAAATACTCATGCTTCTTATCAGAATGTTGCTCAGGAGCACCCACACAATACACACATAAATGCACAATCAAAATTTAATTTAACTTAATTTACTTTACTTATGTACTATAACTTATCCTAAACAGGAATAATCTTACTTAGGCTACATTAATTTAATATTTGCCTACTTTAATTTAACTTAAGCTTCGTTAACTTAATTTTATTAAACTTAAATTCTTTTATTGTTTAATATTGGTATTTATTTATCAATATCGATATTAATTTATTTTGATCGTATAATTAATCGGAATAACCGAACTAATAGAAGAGCGGGATCTTTTTTTTTTTTTTTTTTTTTCGAATGGACTTATCTCGCTGTTGGCCTCTGAGGCCGTTGCAGCTTAACCGAGCTTTTGGCGAGCGCAGATGGCGCTCAGCCCTTTAATTTTATTTTTGGTGAGGCAACTAGCGCAAGGGCACCACTTAGGTACGAACCTCGGCTTGGGCTGTTGCCGGGACGGGAATAGGAGAGAAACGCCCGGGTACGTGCTTGTACCTCGTATAGGCGGCGACTGAAGGGACTCGTCGACCTCGCCGGCGAGGTCGGTGTATTTGTGGAGTGTTTGCTCTGTCTAATGTGGATGACTCACCCGCATTAGCGGAAGTGATTTCGTCATCCGGGTCTCCGAGAACGTGTCTCGGTCGACGGAGGGTTTAGAAGAGCGGGATCCTATAACACAGGTATTTTATATAGTGTGACCATTAGTGCTGTGCACTCCCTGAGGTATGTGCGCGGCGAGACGGGGGGGGGAGAATCGGCTGCTGCGCTCTGTCAGTTCGCCGTCAACGCTCGTGGCGGCAGGTAGTGTTATTTGTATCGGACTGTCTATGTCATGTGCGTCTGACATAGACAGTCCGATACAAATAACACTACCTGCCGCCACGAGCGTTGACGGCGAACTGACAGAGCGCAGCAGCCGATTCTCCCCCCCGTCTCGCCGCGCGCATACCTCAGGGAGTGCACAGCACTAATGGTCACACTATAACTAAAAGAAGGTCGCAAACCCATGAAATGTATAAAAATTAAGTTTTATGAAATAAATATATTTGATTTGATTTTAATTCCACGACAAATTTTTGTTTCTCTTCAAAAATGCAACTAATCACATTCATAATATACTATAATGAGATACAATCTGTATGACAAATCCTTATTTCTATTTAAAAAAGAACAGGCTACAGCCCTTTTGTAAAAAAAAAATAGTATTCAGTATTTTATTGCGTTCATACCAAGAGGAACATAATTTACATGTCAGATATTATTGACTAGTCAAGAGCCCAGCACTTTTTTTATCCATTTATTTTAAAAAAAAACATATACTTATAAAAGTATTACACTTAAAACCTTAGCAGGTTTGTCCTAAGTGAAAATTCGACATTCCTCTAGTATATTTATAACTATTTTTACATGTACGAAATTTTTATAGGTATGTTTTGTCCTGTACGTTTGACCTATCGCCGGCCGTGCGCCGGCTCACATTCCATCGTTATCTGCACAAACATACAGGTTGCTCTAAAATGGCAAACTTTATGGGACAATTATTTAAATAGCAGTTCAGTGGTTATAAATGAATAAAATATTATACTAAAATTATAAATATTAACTTCATATGACACTGGAGACTGGGAACGTGATGATACTTATTTGTTACACAATGATAAAAAAGTTGAAGATATCTATTTTTTTTATTGATGATAGGCACGCGCTTGGCCACTACCTCACCTGATGGTAAGTGAAGGTGTGATCGAAGATGGAGCACGCTTGCCTAGAAAGAACCTATTCACTCTGGACTTGCAGACTCCAAGATTATACTGGTTCGGATAAACATACGCCGGAAGTGAGTTCCATTCCTTACTTGTGCTGACAAGAAAAGTTGGAGCAAATCGTTTGGTATGGCTAGTATTAGGCTAGCGTGGTATGGACTTGTTATTCGGAGGGAAGAAAATCATGTGACTAAGAGTGTTAGATAGGAATATGGATGGATATAGAAGTAGCGGAAGGCCGAAGAATAGGTGGATGGACTGTGAAGATGTGACAACGGAGATGACGGATGATAGAGAGGTATTAAAGAAAAATACATGTTGTGCTGACCCCACGTAATATGGGAAAAGGGCAGGAAGAAAATTATGTGTTACACTCGGGTGTTAGCGATCAATAACACACTCGTCTCATAAACTTTCTCGCTCGTACGCCAAAATATCTCGAATGTAATAGCTAGTTTACGGCCCTTGTATAACAATATACTATTGTTACTACCATCACTTTGCTCATCTAGTTACTCACCGGGATTAAAAAAATCGCAACAGTTTTTAATCACTCAGTAAGTTTATCTGAGAACGAAGTGATGCGAGTTTTCGATAGATAGCAGGCAAAGATGGCGTTCTTGTAATAAATCATTCGAAAGATTAGAAAGGAGCAACAAAAACAATCCAGAAGTATTATTTCTCTTTTATGTAACTTTGAGAAGGCAGGAAGCAGATAAAATTACAACGATACCATTGAACCATTTCACAGCAGTTGTATCAAGTCGTTTATTTGAATAAAAACAAAATAAATTATCTGCGGAAATCTGATTTAATTACAAATTTAATGGCACTAAACTCAAAACGTAATATTCCAAATAATATATTTTTACTAAGCATAGTTCAAAACCATGTCGCAAACACCAGCAGACAACTAAAACAAATAGACACAACCAGAGAAAGATGAGTGGTTATCGGAGTTGATCATCCCAAATGTAATAATATGTAGCTTATGCAAACTAAATTACAAAAATATTATACAATTTATCCAATTCCACTTTTAAAAATACTAAAGAATACGTTTATCTAAAGATTGTTGTATGGTTTTATCTTCAAAGTTCTCTTCAAGTCTTCAAGTTATGTTTGTAATTTGCGCGGCTCTCACAAATAAACGTATATTTTTTTCGTTATTTCTTTTTTTGAAACGATCCAATAGCAGGCTAAACTGCTTCAGATCATTCTTCATAACCAAGCGGATGTGTCACCAAGACAATGGTGGCGATTCTGTTGTTTACGCTGACTAACTAAAATTGTGTAAAATACGAAAGGTCTTATTTCGTATTCCCTAACGATCAAATTAGAATGACATTTAAAGTGACATTTCTAAAATTAAGTAATTTTCGCTAAAATGGCGTGTTTAATAAATAAATAAAAATAAAAAAATAAAAAAGCTTTTATTAAGTACTTTGTAAGTACCTATTTTTTCACTTTCATAGTTATATATTTAGGTATACCTTTTAATTAAGAACCCCGCGACGGGTATAGGCCTCCTCCAAAAGTTTCCATTTTTTTCGGTTTTCTGTTTCCTTCACCCATATCTTGCCTGCTATCTCTGCTATCTCGTCCTGCCATCTTTCTTGTGGTCTCCCTTTTTTTTCTCTTGCCAACCGGGCCCTTCCATAGTGTTGCTGTTCGGGTCCACCTGTCGTCTTGTATGCGTACCAAGTGGCCCGCCCACCTCCATTTTAGAGCCCGTGCGTGTTGGCGTGTTTGCGGGCTAGTTTTAATCAGCACCAATTTAACTGCTGACTAAAACTAGCCCAAAAACACGCCAATTTAGTAAAAATTACTTAATTTTAGAATTGTCACTTTAAATGTCATTCTAATTTGATCTTTAGCGTAAACAATATAAGACCTTTCGTATTTTACACAGTTTTAGTTTATCAGTGTAAACAACAGAATCGCCACCACTGGCTTCATTGTCGTTCGTCGCTTTGACCTTACAAACACACGTATTATCTAAATGGCATGGAATTATTATTAATTTTTATAGATTTTTTTGTGTGTGTTACCACCATTTATTGGAATTTTACTATAAAAATTGAATAAAAAATATTGTATTTCATCAATATGTTACTTTAGACATGAATAATGAACGTAAAGTTGTAGAAAACATCCGCTGTCGCCCTAACGTAACGTGCATAACAATAATTATATTCTTAGAACCGCCACAGGCAGCTAAAAGGCTGGTAGCTAGTAGACTCCATAAACATTATGCTAAATACTTCAGTGACTCATCCAGGATCACATCAATACATTTGTGTACGATTGTGGTGCCTGACTGACTCACCTAAAGGGTCTTATCACAAAAAAAATCAATCAATGTTTAGAGCGTGTTTAAAAAATCCTATACAAAAATTGTTAAGGATTTATTTAAAACAATTGAACACAAGATATTGATAATCAATATGTGCTAACATGTGTGGCAAAATAGCATGAAATAGAACACAACATAACGATAATCAATAAAGTAGGGTTGCCTTCTACCTTCTCGGACTCCAAGTATAATCCGCGAGACCACATGACTATTTTATTAGCGCGACGTTTGAAACAAATAACACACTTCAAGTCGATATCGTAGCTGTTACGATACTAGATCGCATCTGAAATTGCCAGAAAGATTTACAGCCCATTGTTTGTGCCGTGTTTTGATTTGTTTCTCTACCGTAAATCCATGAATGAGCGAATTGGGTTGCGAAGTACAGAATAGAATGATAAGAAGCAGAAAAAAATATGTTTTATTCAAGTTTAGAGTGTATTAATGACTCTTTGAGAATACAACATCAAATATGTTGTATTCTCAAAGAGTCATTAGTAGTGATCGACGTAGGTAGTGCTATTTACGGGAATTATTGACCGTTAGCTTAACATGGATATGCCTTCTAAATCCCGGAATATATATTTTTATTTTATAAAGTCATTGTAGTTGTACACATAACGACACATCAAGCCACCAGTAAGTATTATGGCAAACAGCACTGTGCGCTACTAGTCTTAACTAGAAATGCGTAGTCTGATATGTCGTCGTGCGTACTAATGGTACCTTAAACAGTTAAATTTCATTTACATCGACATTCAGAAAAAATAATCCCGGGAATCGGGGAATAAATCCCGGGGCATATCAATATTAACTTATCATTCAGGTGCATTGACCCAAAATAGCACTATCTATGCCAATCCCTAGTCATTACGCTCCTGGCTGATTTGCTTGATGACTTCATCTATTGCTGGGTATACACCTATCGTTGCCTGTGTCATTCCCCACGTTCTACGCCATCTTTTTGTATCCTGTATAGGTATAACCAAATAATAAAATATGTTAAAAAAATAACTACAAAAATCTGTGAACCGTCCGCTATTTTAAAAACACAAAATAAAATCGCTCTACATAAACGCTCCGAAAAAGCTTACGCATCGAAACCCTGATACGACGTCGTATAAAATCTCGAATAAAAATATCAAGAATAATACACTGGGTGCATTTATACTGAACACAGGTAGATAGTGTCAGTGGCAATCGCGCCGCCCCGAGCTCCCGCAAGTGGATCCAAAATTATACACATAGGTATGAAAATAGCGAATTGTAGCGAAAATTTTGTGCGAATTTCACGATGATAACGCTTGCGATTGTCCGCGATGTCGACTGGGAGCAGTTCTGCGGTATTTTGTTATTGTATTGCTGTTCTTTTGCAATGAAGTGTACTTATACCTGGGTTTTGTTCAGTGTTTATTGTTTTAAGTGGGAACGGTCTGAATAAAGTGATCGGTAATGTACTTAGGCATTGTATGAGACAGGACGGGTTTTATTTAATGTTTCAATGCCTTTTGTTCGATGCGCTGTTCCTGATTTCCATTAAGAATGCAATATTCAGATTCAGACAGAGAAAGGGAAGATGGAAATATATTTTTGCAGAAATATTATATGGATTTTTGAATCTTCGTTATTATGGCATGGCATCTAAAGATGTTGAAACGGGCATGTTAGAAAATTACTAATAATAATAGCCCACCTAACCGTTTTCGGCTACGGTGACTGGGCTTATGCTTTAAATAGAGCTTGGATGTTTTGTCCTTATGTGGCTTATGTATCCAATTTTTGCTCTAAATGTTTTAGCGCAAATAGCGCACGTCAGAATGCTATTATTGAAGTTGTAAGATATATTGGCGGACGGTCTATTCTTGAGTTGGTCACGTTTGGTATCTAGTTCGCGCGTTATTTCGTCTTCAAAAGCATATACCTTATCTTGGACAAGTCGCCTCCATTCAGGCCGCATTTCAGCGGCAGATTCCCATGAAGAAGGTTCAACACAGCATCTTTTCATGTGTCTGAGAAGAAGATGCGTTGCCCGCACCAACGCAGCTGACGCCGCATCAGATATGCCTCTATCCCGCTGACATTAGCTCGTCTCAGAACATCGGTGTTGCGAATCCGGTCCGACTATTTTATGTTCATAATATCGCGGAGGCATTTCAGATGGAATGTGTCAAGCGTGCTTATGTGTCTGCGATACAGGCACCATGTCTCTGATGAATACAGAATATTAGGAAGAACAATCGTCATATATACCTGTATTTTGGTACTGAGTTTAATATTGTGGGAGTGAAACATGAAAATTACTAATTACGACAGTTCCAATATGAGGACGGCAATTTTATCAAACGTTTAAAGGTCAATTCCAGTAATTAGATGTACACAAATTTAAGTCTACTTATATAAAACTACTATGCTTGTTAATGCAACGTTTAATATTAGCACAACAGAAGCTGTACACACGCCGAAAGATGTTCAAATTGTAGAATTGATGTATACCGGAGGGTTTTTTTATTTTTATTTTCTTGTTCTTCTTCTTAGCGTGTCAAGAGTTCTCCATTTTAATTTATAGTATGTTGGACAAGTGTTCGGCCACAACAATAGCATTATGTGAGGCGGTTTTGACGACCTCAGTGGTGCAGCGGGCGAATAGCCGGCTGAGACGCAGGAGGTAGCGGGTTCGGTTCCTGCTGTGGAAATAATGTTTGCATGATCTACAGATATTTTTCCGGGTCTGATGGTTTTTCTATATACTATAAGTATGTATTAACAAAAATAAAGTATATATGTATTCTATCAGTTATCTGGTTCCCATAGTACAAGCTCTGCTTAGTTTGGGGCTAGATAGCGCTGTGTGAAATGTCCAGAAATATTTATTTATTTATTATTACGTCCTCCATCGTGCAGGTGTTCGGGCACAAAGGGCACAGTAGCAAGTGCTGCATTGACTATTTTTATCTTTCATCTGGCGGCAGTTATTTCGGTTTTCACTCAAGAAATTAAAAGCTCTCCTACAATAAAGTTGTTATTTATCTGTCTAAGGATATCTAAGGACAAATTCAAAAGCCTTTTACTTTTATCTTGATCAACAAGCGCTTGCACAATGAAAAGTCGAAGATGGACTGATATCAATCGCAAGAGTTCATTAATAGGGCCCGAGTCCTTTCATTTGAAATATGAGACCGATAATGTTTTTTATCAGCAATCTTCAACTTTATTGGACAGATTAAATGCTTTGAAAGACAGAAATGTTCGGTTCGTTCCTTCCGACCGGGACAGCTTAAGAAGTTTTAATAAACGGATTAACTTTGAATCGTATTTAGACGATTCTGCGATTTCTGCGTGATTGTCGTTTGAGGTTCGCTCTGATGGAAAATGCAATGTCTGACCGAAGTTCCAAGGAGACAATTCAGCATCTTCAATAGATTTAATACATTTTGGCTTAGTTTTAATACGAAAATCTCACGTAGCTTGATTGGACCGTGTTTGTGTATGTAGTACCTTGTTCTCGTGATTATCCCATGATAAAGATCTTAAGAGTTTGGTCAGAATGATGTGTATGTGTATGACTGTAGATATTATTTTTTATTTTCGTTGAGTAGGTAGAATGAATAATTAAAATATAGAGAATAGGGAACGCTTTAGACTAAGTTCACATGTAACGAGCGTTAACGCAGGTCAAAGCAAGATCAAATATACAAAGAGTTCAGATGATAAGCGCTGACGCACGTTGCTAGAGCTCGTCAGTCTGTCAGTCTCAAATGGCGCTAAACATTACCTTTTACGTACACACTGTTTCATGTATTCTTGTGCAAGTGATAGGTAATATTTATAGATACACTCTTATCTATATCTCTTTTAATAGATACACAATTTTAATTTTTAATTTTAAGCTTATTGTGCTCATGGAGAAGTGTGAGCTTAAAGTTAGAGTTTATACGGAGAAAGAGGGGCGAATGCGAAGCTTAAAATAAGGGTATTGTACACCACAAAATAAACAAACAGAAATATACAACATACAATGCAACAAGTACAATGAGTGATCTTATCGCTTGTAATAAATCACCTAACTGTACATCTATACTAATATTATAAAAAGAAAAGATTTGTATTTTTGTGTGTATGTTTGTAATGAATAAACTCAAAAACTACTAGGCCGATTTTAAAATTTTTTTCACTATTGGAAAGCTACATTCACCCTTAGTAACATAGGCTATATTTATTGCTAGAAGAGATTAGGGATGTTTACCTAAAACTTAAGTAACGTAACTCAAGGTGTAAAAAAGTGCCCTAAATCGTCGCATGCGCTGCGGAAACTATTTATGATAGAACAAAAGTATGTTCTACAATATTAAAGAACATATCAATATCTATAAAAAACTTTGTAATATTATAAAGAGAAAAGATTTGTTTATTTGTTTGTTTGTATTGAATAGGCTCCAAAACTACTGGACCGATTTAAAAAAAATATTTCACTGTTAGGAAGCTACACTATCCCCGGGTGACCTAGGCTACTTGTTACCTAACTGCGCAAAAGGAGGATAATGTTTTTATTGAAAAACTATGCATGCGAAGCTGCGAATTTTTCAACTAGTAGTAAAGACATATAATTCATTAAACATACCATGTCAAGGGATTTCATCGTCTAGACAGCATAACTACACCAAGATGCTTCCTATTGACTCGCAGCTTCATTATAACTTCAGGTACTGCTTTTGAATCTTTTCAAACTCCAGGCTGAGTTGCGACATCTTATATAATTTACTCAGTAATTAGTGAAGGTTGTAAGTTGCTGAGATAATTGCAAACACAAGGATAAAAGGCAGCACTGAATAAAACAAACCGTATCAAGTGAAGCTTTAAAAAAATTAAGAAGAAAATTTTATAACGTTTGTAGGTTAAATGTTCATTTATTTAATACTTTCACATAAATTAGAATAACGCTAGGAAGACTTAATGCTAATAGCATTATTTACCAGTCATCCTGGTCGTCCTAAAAGAAGGGAAGGCGTGACACAGGAAAAATGGTATTCCAACGCTATTTTTTTTATTTATTTAGAGAAACCAAGGGCGATACAAATTGTTTGGTTTAAATAGCTTAGAGCTAAACGTAAGGCTAATAACAGGTTTCTACGTTTGAACATTGTAAAGAAAGATGTCGGGAACAAAAACAAAAGAAAAACAGCCTAGTTAGCCTATTTTAGAGTTACAATCAAAATAGTGTTAGTAGGTTGTACACTGCACCTTTAATAAAAGGAATCTAATGTGAAATCATTGTGTTGTATGTTATATGAACCATGAAAATAACACGAAAAGAAAGCAATTAACAGAAATATGAATACCTATTTGTTTATTCTTTCGAGTTTGTTTTGTAATTAATATTATTATTAGATGTTGATTCCAGCTAAGCTATAGAAGCCGTCAAGTTCAGGCAACCTTAGGACTGGATCTTTTTTTTAGTCATATTGATTGTTCTCAAGGCTCCTGATGTTAAGTGGTCACCGCCGCCGTCGCCTATAAACTCCTGCAGCACTCCTGTTACTGCAGTCTCGTTGCCTAACACTTAATGCCTTATTAACACCTCTTTTGAAGGCTTCCATGAAGCCTACCGGTGAAACCTTTTATTTTATTAATAATAATAAATTTATACTTCTGCACATTTCACAAATCGCCATCTAGCCTCAAACTAAGCAAATCCATGGGAACCAGATAACTGATACAATACTTATGTATGTACTTTTGTATATATATACTTATAATATGTATATAAAGTAACGACCAGAGCCGGAACAAATAATAAATAAAATAAATATTGCTGGACATTTCACACAGCGCTATCTAGCCCCAAACTAAGCATAACTTGTACTATGGGAACCAGATAACTAATAGAATACTTATATACTTTTTTTGTAAACACATACTTATAATATATAAAAAAACACACGAAAAACGTCTGGTAGTTTCTCTATATATTATAAGTATGTATTTACAATAAAATGAACATATGTATTCTATCAGTTATCAGGTTCCCACAGTACAAGCTCTGCTCAGTTTGGGGCTAGATAGCGCTATGTGAAATGCCAAGCAATATTTATTTATTTATAGTCCTGACGTTTATATAACTCTGAGCACCCTCGAGCTTTTTTATGAGGCCCGCAGTGAGAGACCACTATGTCCTTCATTTTTTTATACGTCTATATAAAACTGATCGTTTTGTTGGGTGCATATCCGTAACCATTCAAAGAGTAGTTTGTCACTAATTTCTTGATTGAAATCTTCATATAACCTCGCGATATACAAAAACTTTTATTTGAAAATACCAATCCAACAAATATTATATATCAAAAGAAACTGTCATAAAAAAGTTCATTCATCATCATCATATTAGCGGACAAAGCTGCTGGACAAAGGCCTCCCTCATTGATCTCCAGGAACTGCGGTTGGAAGCGGCCTGCATCCAACGCCGACCTGCGGTTCTTACCAAGTCGTCTGCCCATCTTGTAGGAGGACGTCCTACGCTGCGCTTGCCGGTCCGTGGCCTCCATTCGATAACTTTCCGGCCCCATGGGCCATTTGTTCTGCGCGCTATATGGCCTGCCCATTGCCACTTCAACATGCTAATCCGTCGGGCTATGTCGGTGACTTGAGTTCTCCTACGTATCTCCTCATTTCTGATTTGATCCCGTAGAGAAACCCTTAAAAAGTTAATTAATTTTCATAAATACTTGTCACTTAAATTATATCAAATTAAATTGAAGGAAATCATAAGAATTCCGTTTTAGATATTTGGCTTCTGATCCTTAAGCCCCTCGTCAAAACGACATCAATTGAAAAATCTGTCGAGCGTGAATTGGGCTCGCTCACCAAGGTTTCCGTATATAAAAAAGACATTAATTTGAATAGGGGTGTGCGTACAACATGTAAATTCAGTGCCCGACCAGAAAAAATGTTAATAGTCACACGAATACCACGAAAATCAGAACTTTGAAGCTTTTATGTTTCACGGGCTTATGTATAATAAAAATGTTGAAACAACTTTGTAGTGTTTCCTAAAATACCTATTCAGCGGCATCCCAAGCGAGGGGGGTGCGTGCGTAAAAACACCTTTATCTATATCCATACTTCTTTACTAATATTATAAAGAGGAAAGATTTGTATTTTTGTGTGTATGTTTGTAATCATCATCATCAGCCGGAAGACGTCCACTGCTGAACATAGGCCTCCCCCTTAGATCGCCACAACGAGCGGTTGGTAGCCGTTTGCGCCCAACGGCTCCCCGCGATTCTTACTAGATCGTCAGTCCACCTTGCAGGGGGCCGGCCTACGCTGCGTCTTGCAGTCCGTGGTCTCCACTCGAGAACCTTTCTTTCCCAACGGTTATCGGTTCTACGAGCGATGTGGCCTGTCCATTGCCACTTTAACTTGCTAATTTTGAGAGCTATGTCGGCAACTTTAGTTCTTCTGCGGATTTCCTCATTGCGGATTTTGTCACGCAAAGAAACCCTGAGCATAGCCCTCTCCATAGCTCGTTGAGCGACCTTGAGCTTGGTCATGAGGGCATGAGTAAAGGACCACGTTTCAGTGCCATAGGTCATCACTGGCAACACACACTGGTTGAAGACTTTAGTCTTCAGGCTCTGGGGAATTTTGGACGAGAAGATATCGCGAAGTTTCCCGAAGTTTCCCGAAATGTTTTTAATGAATAAACTCAAAAACTACCAAACCGATTTCAAAAATTCTTTGACCATTGGAAAGCTACTTTCACCTTAAGTAACATAGAATACTTTTTACCCTACTGCGCAGAAGGAGGGTAATGTTTTATTGAAAAACTACGCGTGCGAAGCTGCGGTTTGGTCAGCTAGTCTTTTATATAGGTGAGGGACTTTAAAAACAGTCATTTAAGTTTTTATTTCATAACTTACTAGGGTTTACTAAAATATATCATAATGACAATTTTTAGTTTTATAACACTAATAGTCAACGAATAAAACGGTTTTAACTGGTCGGACAGACATACATATGGACATGGCAAAACTATTAGGGTTCCTAGTTCGACTATGGAACTCTAAAAATACTAATGTTTGATCGAGCGAAGCGAGAGCTTCAAATAAACTTAGACAAATCGGCGTTTTATGTATGTATGTATGTCTTTTAACAGTGTACTTTCGAATCTTTTATCCGATCATCATGAAGTTTGGTATATATGTAGGTAGATAATGTTGGCACAATCCTGGTGTGACTTAATGAGTTAAAAATGTGGAGGCGTTGTTAAGGTAGGATATTATCAGGTCAAGGGGGATGTCAAATGAAAAGTATTATCAGTACATTATGGCAATATTTTTATATTTAGTTTAAACCTTAAAGTTTTCATATTATTAGCTATAATACAAACTGTACCTACTTTGATGAAATTAACAGGGTACACTTGTAAACCCCACAGTGCTGTTTAGTATGCGTATATATATGTATAACTTTCGTGACACAAATAAAGGCAAAAAGCTAACCTAAATACTACTAAAATAATACTACTAATAATTATAAGGCTAACAATAATAACCTAAATTTCTAACAAAAAAAGGGTAACCGATTTACATGAACTCCCGTTACTCGTAATTTGAATAAAACTGTAGGTCAATTTCTTTAGTTGTATTTTAAGGGTACTTTTCACTGTAATAGTAGATTATTAAACAAGAGAATAAAACAGTGTCTTGCATCACGGGCGGTATATTGAATCCCAAAATTCCCGAATGTAACGAAGAGCTCTAGAGTTAACTCACGAGCAAAGCGAGGGAGTTACTAGAATCCTGAGTGCAGAGAGGGATATAAGCACGCCCAAGATACAGACAACTTTATTCACGAGGAGAATACTCTACTTTTCACACTTTCTACGCGACAATAAAAACCAAATCTAGGTTAGTGCATTCTGTCTGCACAAGTTAGTCTAGGTTAGTTCAATTTACGAATAAGTTCTTAATGTGTGGGTCTTTGGTTTAAATTTTAATACAGATGAAGTTCCAAATCATAATGAAATTCAGGACAACTTTACTCCCGGCTCAGCCGTATGGATTTAATCACTTACTTTCGGTGAGGTTTACATGGCATAACATTTTGACATTGTCGAGCAGGTGGTGTGAAAAGTATATTATATATCTATGTATTTGATGCGGCTGAGACGCAGGAGGTAGCGGGTTCGATTCCCGCTGCGGTACAAATGTTTGCATGATCTACAGTTCCGGTTCTGGTTGTTACTCTATATATTATAAGTATGAATTTACAAAAAAAAATGTATACCTAGTCAGGTCATAAATTCTGTCACATGTTTAATATAAAATAATTGAAACAAGTTTATTCATTATGTAACTATTTATATACCAAAATGAACTTAACAAAACATAGATTCTTATGACACTAAAGTTTATTCAAAATAACCTCCGTGATTTTGAATACAGACCTTCAATCTGCGCGGCCAGTCGTCAATCGCAGCACGAACGAGGTCCATGTCAATATCGGCGGCTGCCTTAATCAAGGATGTCTTGAGTGACTCCAAATTGGGATGAGGCTTTGAGCACGCCTTTTCCTCCAAGTGTTGCCATATCTTGTAATCTAACGGATTCAAATCTGGACTGGAGGAGGGCCAGTCTTCGTGCCGGATGAAGTCGATTTCACGCGCCGCCAGCCAGTCTTGTGTGCTCTTCGCTCTATGAGCTGGCGCCAAATCTTGTTGGAATACCCAGTGCCCGTTATTGAACATGGTATGAGAAACAGGTTCCACAAGGTTCGTCAGGACTGTATTTTGATACACAACTGCATTCGTTTTTACACCTTTCTCACAAAAATGTACCTCTGTTAAGCCCCAATAAGAAACTCCCAACCATACCATGAGCGAGGATGGAAAATGACCTCGTTGGACACGCGGAATACGGTTGCTCGCTTCTTCACTACTGTGTGCGTACACATGATCATTTTGTTTGTTAAATTTTTTTTCATCCGAAAAAAGAATTTCCCGATATTTTTTTCCCGCGTACCGCTTCAACAAAGCGCGGCATCTCTTCAGTCTCAGGTCCATTAGACGAGCATTCAAATGATGTCCTGATTTTCTTCGATATGCCCGAAGCCCTAAGTCTTCATTTAACACCCTTTTCACCGTGTTTCTGCTTAACCCCATCTGAAGGGCCAACAGTTTCTGCTTACGTTTGGGATTTCTTTGAATTCGCGCCTTCACAGCTTTTATCACTGCTGGAGTCCTAACAGACCGAGGGCGACCACTTCTTGACCTGTCATCTACACTAGAGTATTCATTGTATCGTTTGATGGTGCGATAAACGAATATTTTGGTTATATTCAAATTTTTAAGTATGTCGAAAATTTTAATTGGCGCGTAACCGCAACGATGCAACGCAATAACTGCAACACAGTCTTCTTTAAGCGTCCACTCCATATTTAAAAATGAGTAAAATTCTAAAGAGTATACATTTTTATTTGCATGAACAATTCAAAATTCGAATTCTATAAACTTTTTTGTGGCCAGCATTCTAAAAGAAAAGTTTTTACTGTGTGGCAATACTTATGACCTGACTAGGTATAAGTATTCTATCAGTTATCTGGTTCCCATAGTACAAGCTTTGCTTAGCTTGGGGCTAGATAGCGCTGTGTTAAATGTCCAGCAATATTTATATTTTATATATATTTATTTTTAGTAATAAATATATTACCATAATAAGTTTGAGTACGTCTATGTAAACTGTTATGAGTAGTTAATTTTTATGTTCATTAGTTTATGTACTTGTTATTTTTATATCATTAGTATTAAGTACGTATGTACATGTAGTAGGTTAGGTACACCATTACACCTCAGATAATGTACACACGGCTACACATCAAGTATAAGTATAAGCTGCTACTAAACATTTCCAGTATAAGCTGACCTCTCTTTATACGAAAAGCCTGCACAATGCGATGTCAGCTTATACTGGAAAATATAGCTCGGTGTGTAGCCGTGTGTACATACCATCCAAAAGTTGTCTGGTAGAAATCGACGATTTAGCGATAAGACCGCCAATTGTGTCCATAGATATACGTTGTTATTTTTTATTTCTATTGTTTTATAGTGTGCAATAAAGAATTATCTAATCTTATCTAATCTAAAGCTTACAGTTCACTATTTGAATTGTCAAAGATTATCTTTACATAGCATAAAATGAAGTCGTTGCTGCTGTCTGTTACTTTAGATCTTTTAATCTACTCAACGGATTTTAATGTAGTATTCAGCAATAGATAAAATTATTCAAGAGGAAGGTTAATATGTATAATACATACATAGTAACTGGGAGAGTAACTGTTTGTTTGTTAGTTTGTTTGTTACCTTTTTAACTAAACGGCTGAATGGATCGCAATGAAGTTTGGCAAGGAGGTTATATCATGGATTATACATATATTACTTTTTACCTGAGTGCGCAATAAGAGGGTAATGTTTTTATTGAAATACCATGCATGTGAAGCCGCGGGCGGGTCAGCTATCAGTAACTAATATTAGGTTTTAGTTTTTATAAAAGACGCGCGATAACTGTGTTCAGCGCGAACCACTAGTTTTGAACAGTCAGTTACGTCTAATGTTTAGTATCGAGGTGAAATCGAGACTAAAATTCCTCTGATTGAATTACAGGAATTGGCCAAGTTCGACTATAGAACGGGAAACATGCCCATTTTGCTTTAACATCTTCGAGATTTCAGCCTTCGTTTTCATTTTAAACTAGCCACGGAACCCTAAAATGTCGCGGTTCCGAATCTATTTAATTAAGTTTTCCGGAGTATGGACGGTTGATACCGGGTTTTTATTGCCATTGTGCGGCATTGTGTGTCAATATCGGTCGGCTTATTGGCGGACTCGCTCGCTCTTTATTCTGGATTGCTGGTTACATCAGGCCTTTGTCACTTCAGCTTTCAGAGTGCTATACTTTTCATGCACTGATTTAAAAAATAATTTTCCTTTGAATAGATGCTTGTAATTTAAAGTAAGGTGGTTTCAAGGGGTGTCTAGCGTAGGCAATCCATACTTATTTTGTAAAGTCGAAAGTAACTTTGTCTGTCTGATTGTTACATTGTCACGGCTAAACAGCTAGACCATTTCAATGAAATTTGGTTTATATATTATGACTGGGATTGCGGCATAAAGCTACGTTTTACCTAACCGCAGTACGAGAAGGATGTTTTTATTGATAAACAACACGTTTAAAATTTAATATTATATTAGTTAGTCGACAATGCTTAGAAGAGCTACTGGTCCATGAAGACATTTATGAAAGGCGACTTTCAGTTATCACTAAAACGTCAACTCATCGACATGTGTATTCTGCCTGTCCTAACCTACGGTGCTCAGTCTTGGCCACTGACTGAATCTAAAAAGTCCAAGCTCGGGGTTTGCCAAAGAGCGATGGAGCGCAGCATTTTGGGTGTCAAGACAATAGACAGGATTAGGAACACCTCGCTGCGCTCAAGGACCGGCATCGCTGATGTCGGTATCAAGGCTGCAAAGTTGAAGTGGGATTGGGCGGGTCATGTCTCCCGCATGCAACCAAATAGGTGGGCTAAGGTCGTAACTGGATGGATCCCTGCGGATGGAAAGCGACACCGTGGAAGGCCTAAGAAGCGGCGGCGGCGGTGCGATGATTTGGACACTTTTTTTAGGGACTGGCGGGATTTAGTACAAGATCGAGATAAGTGGAGAGATGAGGTGGAGGCCTTTGCCCAGCATCAGGACAGTATAGGCTAGATAAAAAAAATAGTTAACTACCCGCAAACATTTAAATGAGGAAATCCGCAGAAGAACTAAAGTTGCCGACATAGCTCTCAAAATTAGCAAGTTGAAGTGGCAATGGGCAGACTACATCGCTCGTAGAATCGACAACCGTTGGGGAAGAAAGGTTCTCGAGTGGAGACCACGGACTGGAAGACGCAGCGTAGGCCGGCCCCCTACAAGGTGGACCGACGATCTAGTAAGAATCGCGGGGAACCGTTGGGCGCAAACGGTTTCCAACTGCTCGTTGTGGCGATCTAAGGGGGAGGCCTATGTTCAGCAATGGACGTCTTCCAGCTGATGATGATGATGATGAAACATTTAATAAAGTACATGCTTGATTGAATAACAGTTTAATATTAGCAGAATAATTTATATTCTACTCATAATAATTAAGTTGGTTGTCAGTCAGACAAAGCGTTGTAAAACCACAAAAACTACATTGTATATTTTCAATTAAAACAAGTTAGGAACATTAAGTAAGTCTTCAATCAGTGTGTGTTACCAGTAATGACATATGGAACCGAGACGTGGTCCCTCACTATTGGCCTTATGAATAAGCTCAGAGTCGCACAACAAGCTATAGAGAGGGCTATGCTCAGGGTTTCTCTACGGGATCGAATCAGAAATGAGGAGATACGTAGGAGAACTCAAGTCACCGACATATCCCGACGGATTAGCACGTTGAAGTGGCAATAGGCAGGCCATATAGCGCGCAGAACAGATGGCCGATGGGGCCGGAAAGTTCTCGAATGGAGGCCACGGACCGGCAAGCGCAGCGTAGGACGTCCACCTACAAGATGGGCAGACGACTTGGTAAGAACCGCAGGTCGACGTTGGATGCAGGTCGCTTCCAACCGCAGTTCCTGGAGATCAATGAGGGAGGCCTTTGTCCAGCAGTGGACGTCCTGCGGCTGATATGATGATGATGATGAGGTACATTAACATTTATATTATATACAGTACTTGTGAAATCATATAATTATAAATACTAATTGAGTGGGCAAAGCGAGATCTCTAAATCAACTTGGGCAAATCGGCGTTGTATGTATGTATGTATGTTTGTCCGAGTATAACTTTCGAAGCGTTAATCTGATCATCGTGAAATTTAAAAAATAAAAAATGAGCTAAAATGTGGGGGGATTGTTGAGATATTGGGGTTCGAGAGGGGTAAAAAAATGAAAATAGGGCTATTCGGTCAAATAGGACGTCAAATGAAAGGTATTCATCAGTAAATTTCGATCCCGTTTTTATTGTTTGTAAATTATTCATAGTTTTTTAAGTAAATAGCCATAATAAAAACTAAACCGTGACAAAATTCACAGGGTACATCAGTAACCTCACAGTGCTGTAATTTGGCATGCGTGTATCTTATGTGACACAAATATAGGCAAATGTCTAAAATCCAAAATAACTGAAATTTGTACCCCAAAAAAGTTTACCACATTCATGAACTCCGGTTACCTGTAATTTTAATGAAACCGTAGGTCAAGTTATATGGTTATATATTTCGAGGCACTATTTTGTTAGTCAAAGATTACAAATATTTTTTTTTTGTTTTAATCGGAGACTCGCGAGATCTCAGTTCGGTGCAAACCACTAGTATTATAAATTCGAAAATAATTCTGTCTCTCTGTCTGTCTGCTGTTTTAGTAATCAGTTAACAAGACTGTTAACACCGTATTTTTTGATTCCGCCCGGTAAACAACGGGCTTTTTTATGTCGAATACCATAGTGTCCGCATTACGTTACGTTTATCCAGCGGCTAAATGTGGTCTCCTCTCAAGAACATGTTTATCCCAACGGCTATCGATTCTTTGGTAAAATATATGATGGTCCCGGCCTATAAAATCACAAAACTGCTGTTAATGAGTATTTGCAGTGAAAGTTTAGTGCTTTATGATGTAGGTCAGATAGTCGCTCCACCTAGCTGGTGCGGTGCGCCGTCCAACTCCTTGAATTTGACGACCTCCGTGGCGCAGTGGGCAAATAGCCGGCCGAGATTCAGGAGGTAGCGGGTTCGATTCCCGCCGCGGAACAAATGTTTGCATGATCTGCAGATATTTGTTCTGGTGTCTGGGTGTTTTTCTATATATTATAAATATGTATTTACAAAAAAAAGTAGTATATACATAAGTATTCTATCAGTTATCTGGTTTCCAGCTCTGCTTAATTTGGGCCATGCGCCGTGTGAAATATCGAACAATATTTATTTATTTAACTCTCGCTTAGAGGTGGTCTCCATTCTAGAAGATCCTTCTAGATGATCCCAACGGCTATCGATTCTTCGGTCAAATATATGTCTGGTCCTGGCAAATAAAAACCACAAAAATGGTACTAATGCTATATTATGTATATATGTATTTGCTGTGCAACTTTAAAGTGAAAGTTAAGTACTTTATTATGTAGGTACTATTATTTGAGCTGGGGTTACATTATGTTGGGTCCGATTGTCAGGGACTATTAGCAAATAGTGGGCCAATACGAGACGGATCCGTCCGTTAAAGCTTTTGTATTTGAGGTGACGTCACTAATTCACTGAAAGTTAGAAGTGCTTCTAGCGAGGAAAAATGTACATTAATGTTGTTCTCCAGTAGATTAATTTATAATCAAATGAACAGTAAAAAATGCTGGACATTTCACACAGCACTGTAATATACCCCCAAATTATGCAAAGCTAGTAACGGGAAATAGATGACTTACTTATTCACAGTTTTTTTGTGTATATTTTTAATTATTGACTTCATTGAAATCAATGAAGTTTTAGAAGTATTGTTTTAACTTAATCAATACTTAATATAACATAGGGTTCGAGACCCTTTTAAGTATGAAGATATTTGTGTTAGGGGTCTCGCTCTTCCGTAACAGGGTTTCTTATAAATTAAGCAAAATAATCTTTATCTGTACCTATATACATATGTTATAAACAAATTAGTATACATAATTAACATACATGTGTTCGTTAACGCACTGATAGAGGAGCTTAGTATGGCGCGTATCTGATGCCATATTGACGGAGTAGCAGTCAATAACATTAGCTACGCTGATGGCACTTAATGACACGCTGATTGTACTGGTGGTAGAGCTTTTGTGAACTGGCTCGAGGAAGTGGGCACCACCGCCTTACCTTTATCTGCCACCAAATAGCAGTACTGGTGCTGCTGTGTTCCAGTTAGATGGTAATGGTATGTTCCTGTAATTACTGGTACATAGGCATAACAGCTAAGTCCTATGGTATGGCAACGTATCCGCATAGAGATCAAGACAACATAATAGCTTGTTTTGAATTCTATGTGGATATCCGTGGGCTGCAGTAGCCACTTAACATCTGGTGGACTGCATGCTCGTTTGTCATATAAGTAGTATAAAAAAAACTTGGCGCTGTTGATCGCCTCGGTCATGAGGCTTAACGAAATGCCTACATTTTTTTACATTTTATAGAAAAATAGTGCATGCATGGTCTTTCAGTCCAAGGTCGCCAATGTCCGTCGCCAATACCTACCATTAAATTGTATGGTACGCTTTGAAGCGAGTGTGATCAATTTAAATACATTGATACCTTGGACATTGGATAACCTCTGTCCTGAAAGACGATGTAGACATTGAGAGGGAGCGGCGGGCGTTGTCTGTAAGAGCAGATATGATTGCTCGCAGGTTTGCTCGTTGCTCAACTGATGTAAAAATCTGCTTATTCCGAACCTACTGTACTAGCTTGTACACGAGCAGTATATGTAGCATATGTGGGTTAATTATACGCAAAAATAGTACAGCGCCCTACGCGTACAGTACAACAATGCGTTCAGGGTGCTGGTGGGGCTGCGCCGGTTCTGCAGCGCGTCGTGGATGTTCGCCGAGGCGCAAGGGGACGGTTTCTACAGCACCATGCGCAAGCGGTGCACATCCCTGGGGCGCAGAATTCGGGCTAGCACCAACGGTATACTGAATGCGTTCTCAAATAGGTTCGACTGTATTTAAAGTTTAGATACTCACAGTCGAACAATGGTTTAGATTTTTAACCATTGTTATTTGATACATGCGCAGTACCTACACTAGATACTCACATAGCTACCATACATTTTTCTGACATAATTTTTTATATATGTTTAATTAAGTTTTTACTAACAAATATGGATCTTTGACGTCTGAACATACATTAATTGAATAGTTCTGCTTCCCTACTTGGATTCCCTATATATTAGGAACGAGTATTAATCCTCCTTTTCCAGTTATACAAAAAGATTTCTCATTCACGAGTAAGTATCTTAAAACGCGTAAACGTCTAAAATGGAACCAAAGCAGCGGAGTTCCTAATTGAGGTCTCGTGTTAAATTTGCACAAAACGAAGTAATTGGTTCATACATTTATGATGGAGATTTTCATGTATCACTTGAATATCTACTCTGATATTTTATAGCGGAATAAAAGTTTACAAGTTTTTAAATGTATTTATAATTCTAGGGTGGGGGGAATAAGACCTGCACTAACTAACAGTATTTTGTGCATATCCCCCTTTTAACGAAAATTGTGACGTAATTGTAGAAAAACTACAAAATCATTTATATACTCGTATATATTTCTATATATATATATTTTGTAATATAAGGACTTGTTTCTTTAGTAACTATTTCTCTATCTATTTTAGTATCTACCCACAATGAAATTTCGAAAACCCATTTCAGTTACTCAATTTATACTTAATTGTTGATTTTTTGGAGGAAATATTATGTTTTTAGTAGATGTTATAGTACAGTGTTCATGTTTCATGTTTTTATTAGATGTTATTGTGCAGTGTTCATGTTTCGTGTTTTTATTAGATGTTATTGTGCAGTGTTCATGTTTCATGTTTTTATTAGATGTTATTGTGCAGTGTTCATGTATCATGTTTTTATTAGATGTTATTGTGCAGTGTTCATGTATCATGTTTTTATTAGATGTTATTGTGCAGTGTTCATGTTTCATGTTATTAGTAGATTTTATTGTGAAGTGTTCATGTTTCATGTTTTTAGTAGATTTTATTGTGCAGTGTTCATGTTTCATGTTTTTATTAGATGTTATTGTGCAGTGTTCATGTTTCATGTTTTTATTAGATGTTATTGTGCAGTTTTCATGTTTCATGTTTTTATTAGATGTTATTGTGCAGTGTTAATTTTTCATGTTTTTATTAGATTTTATTGTGCAGTGTTCATGTTTCATGTTTTTATTAAATGTTATTGTGCAGTGTTCATGTATTGCTAAGTCAGCTCATTGTATATTATTAATTGTGTATCTACGTATGTAAGTAAAGCAGAATTGCATGTTTCACAGTAAACACTTAGAAGCAAAAGCTGTGCTCACCTCCAAAAAACTTGGAGTCCTTAACCGTGCCAAACAGTATTTTGTGGCACAACAACGGCTATTGCTGTACAAAGCGCAAGTTCGGCCGCACGTGGAATACTGTTCCCATCTTTGGCACGGAGCTCCAAAGTACCAATTGCTTCGTTTTGACTCCCTTCAGAGAAGAGCCATTAAAATCATCGGTGATCCCAAACTCGCCGACAGGCTGGAATCGCTGAGTCAACGCCGTGACATCGGATCGCTCAGTGTATTCTACCGTCTGTATAATGGGGAATGTTCTGAGGAGTTATTTGATCTCATCCCGTCGTCGAGATTTTACCACCGCACTTCTCGACAACGTAAATCACACATCCACATATAATCGACAATTGGTTATCGCGCACCACACGCTTCACGCGATCTTTTGTACCCCATACTTGCAAGATGTGGAATGAGCTACCATCTGAGGTTTTCCCATTAGACTACGACATGGCACGCTTCAAGCGAAATGTAAAGAGGTTTCTTCAGTGTAGGGAACGCATTGACAATACCCCGGGTAATGCCGGTGTCAATAGGTGACGGTGACCACTTACCATCAGGTGGGCCGTAAGCCTGTTTCCCCACAAATAACTTAAAAAAATCAAACAATTTAATATGTAACTTTATTCATTTAAAGGTTGCCTAAAAGAGATCGCTTTTAGTGTTAAATCGACTCATTGTACATATGATTTAAAAATAGTGTTTTTTCTTTTTGTTTTTATTTACTGTTTTATTGATTTACAACAAATATGTTCTCTAATCTAATGATGATTTCGTAAAAAATAACTATAATTATACAGAATAAAATAAATCATTAGTTTCTCCCACTACTTGTATATATCTTTCTATTCTATTCATTAAACCCCTTTTAATTTGTTTCAGGTGCCACACGGGACAGAATAATTAAATTATGAAAATTTCGAAAAACGCTTTTTTGTCAAAATTAGTTTTTAGTAAGGTAAAAAGCGAAGTGCTGTGAAATGTGTAAAGTAGGTTGTGATTAGGGATTAAAAGTGCAGAATGGAAACGCTAAAGATCAGTGCTTTGAAGGTGATCGGATTGCTTTTGCTGGGATGTGTAGCAGGTGAGTTTTATCTAATACTTTAATATAGTATACGGCAAGACTCGCGACTGACGGGCTCAGCCAATAAACATGTTTGTTACCTTTTCAATACAATTACTGGTAACTAGTGTTATCGATAGGTACTCGGCGCATCACTAGCGGCTCCCGTAAGGGCTGCAAAAGCGAGCGGATAGCAATATCGTCGTTGCTTGTCCCACGTTTTTTTTTATTGATGACAGCCAAGCGCCTGACTACTACTTCACCTGATGGTAAGTGAAGAGCACGCTTGCCTAGAACTAACCTATTCCCTCTGAACTTTAAGACTCGAAGATTATACTGGTTTGGAAAAACATACGCCGGAAGTGAGTTCCACTCCGTGTGCTAACAAGAAAAGTTGAAGCAACTCGTTTGGTACGGCAAGGTGGTATGCCGACCAGGTATGGGTGGTACTTCTCGGTACGTCTGCTTGTCCAGAGATCGAAGGGGGAAGGAGGGATAAGGTCATGAAGATCTTGCGCACATTCACCAAAATGTATCTTGTAAAAAACTGAAAATCTGGCTACTCGGCGTCTGTGCTATATTGTGTGTGCTGTGTTTATGACCCCGTCTGCCAGGGGCGTTGGCGTCTAGTATAGTTCGGGAAAATATTAAGAATTATTAAATAAAAAATTAAGGTTCTAGATTTCAACCCGCGGTTCTGGATTCAGGATATCAATCTCTTGATTCGAGGATGCGTTGCGCATTTTGCCACAGGATCTACTAGTACGGTCAATTTAGACATTCGAAGTTGCATAAATTCCCAAAAAGCTGAAAATCAGTAAAATTGTTCAAAACATAATTATTAATAATTTTTTAAGTTCCCCGTCATTCCCGTGTATGGAAATTTTTTTACTGAAGGTCAAAGGCAAAAAAATTAGTTAGCCGTTCAGCAGAACGGTACGTTTTATCATAAAAGCACTGCAGGCAAAATTTGTATATCATAAAATTATCTATAAAAAATGTCTGCATACTTTTATTTCCTACGAGCCACCGTTTTTGAGCTATAACGATTCAAAAAGTTGTATAAGCTGTTATCGTCATAATATGCACACATTTCCAGGCTATCTATGAGGTACTTCGAGCGTTTTTTTATTCAGAACGGTGGTCAGTGAGGACTCAGGAAAACTAACTGATAGTTATCTTGGTTAACATTCTCAATAAACATCGATCTAAAGTTATTCAACGTTAGAAGAATAACTTATTAGTTAGATAATATGCTCTATCGGACATAGTGCCGGACAAAATGAAATTGACAGACAACTGCGAGGTACTCAACTGTAATCTTGGGGGCAATCACGCTAAATTTGAACGGTAATACTAAAACAAAACCAAATACGTTACGTATCGCGCTAACTATTTGAACGTATACGAATGGGCACAACTTAGGGAGGCCTATACCCAACAATGCGTAAAGTCAGGCTGTGGGTGATGATGATGATGATGATGATACGAATTGGTTATTCTTTGAAAGATACGTTGTTGTAACGTACGATCCAACTTTATAAATCGTGCTAGTTTGTTTGTGTTAAGGAGGGCGTGGGCCCACGCCCACGCCCACGCCCACGCCCACGCCCACGCCCACGCCCACGCCCACGCCCACGCCCACGCCCACGCCCACGCCCACGCACCCACGCCCACGCCCACGCCCACGCCCACGCCCACGCCCACGCCCACGCCCACGCCCACGCCCACGCCCCACGCCCACGCCCACGCCCACGCCCACGCCCACGCCCACGCCCCACGCCCACGCCCACGCCCACGCCCACGCCCACGCCCACGCCCACGCCACCACGCCCACGCCCCACGCCCACGCCCACGCCCACGCCCACGCCCACGCCCACGCCCACGCCCACGCCCACGCCCACGCCCACGCCCACGCCCACGCCCACGCCCACGCCCACGCCCACGCCCACGCCCACGCCCACGCCACGCCCACGCCCACGCCCACGCCCACGCCCACGCCCACGCCCACGCCCACGCCCACGCCCACGCCCACGCCCACGCCCACGCCCACGCCCACGCCCACGCCCACGCCACCACGCCCACGCCCACGCCCACGCCCACGCCCACGCCCACGCCCACGCCCACGCCCACGCCCACGCCCACGCCCACGCCCACGCCCACGCCCACGCCCACGCCCACGCCCACGCCCACGCCCACGCCCCACGCCCACGCCCACGCCCACGCCCACGCCCACGCCCACGCCCACGCCCACGCCCACGCCCACGCCCACGCCCACGCCCACGCCCCCACGCCCACGCCCACGCCCACGCCAACGCCCACGCCAACGCCAACGCCCACTCCCACGCCCACCCCCACGCCCACCCCCACGCGACGTCAAAGGTCAAAAAATAAGTTTTTCGTGATTTTCAGCAAAACGGTACGTTTTATCATAAAAGTACTGCAGACAAAAATTGCTTATCATAAAATTATCTATACACAATATATGCATACATTTTTCCTACGAGCAACCGTTTCTGAGCACGATTCAAAACGATGATGATAACGATTCTAAAAGTTGTAAAAGTTGTTATCGTCATAATATGCACACGTTTCCACGCTTCCTATGAGGTAGGTAGTTCCTATTCCTTCGAGCGTTTTTTTAACGTGGTTTCCCCAGTAGGCCTACTCCACGGGTCAGTTGTGATCCTGTTTAATTTAAAACTATTGCAAAATAACGGAAATTTTCAAAGATTTGAAAAACTAAAAGCGATTTAAAAAAAACTCGTGAAGTTCATTCGTCTTATTCGTAACCTTCAAATTCTTCTTGTTCTTCTTCTTGATCTTATTCTTGTTCTTCTTCTTCTTCTTCATTTTGGTGTAAGTAAATTACGTCAATAGCGATGTATCGCATGACACTTCGTTGGAAACAAACTAATCCTCCACTGTTGATGATTCAACATTAGAGCACGACCGGCCTTGACCAAGCATGCCAGAGAACAAAACAGACCAACTTTTTTGAGACCACATTTAGCACTGCATCCCTTTTTGCAGTTGCAAAAAATTGTGTTCAGACGTTTTTCCGGCGCAGATGGAAGTAAAGTTTGAACTGGTAATGTATTGTTGACCAACTTCCAACCCCAGTCTGTAGGGTCTAGTTGGTAACCAATCCACACTTGAACTTGGTAATATACCCGAAAAAGATGTTGATGTGCAGCAACTGAGGTTGGAGGAAGATAAGCTAATGGAACTTGTTTTTTTAGTATTTTTAACGAAACATGCATATCAATGCTTATCGAAACAGTTAGTTTTTTTGGAGCTCCGTTCATAGAAAGAAGAAAGCGGATGCCGTTGGTGATAACTTCTTGTTGAGTTGAATTACTCTTTCTAAAAACTTCAGCACATTGAACTAAATCTTGTATATAACGTGGCGTACTCATGCATATCTTAATATGCATACGATAACAACTTTTACATCTTTTTGAGTCCTTATATCTCAGAAACGGTGGCTTGTAGGCAAAAAAAAGTAAATATATTTTTCATAGATAATTTGCTGATCTCTAATTTTTGTATGGAGTACTTTTATGATAATACTTACCGTGTTGCTGAAAATCGCGAAAAACTCACTTTTTTACCTTTGACCTTGAGTAATTTTTTTCCATACACGGGAATGATGGGGAACTTTAAAATTTTATTTATAATCATGTTTTGAAGAATTTTACTGATTTTCAGCTTGTTGGGAATTTATGCAACTTCACTCTCATTTTTTGGTCTAGATTAACCATACTATACGTCAGGCGTGAAATTAGTGAGATGTTTCATTTACGGCCATAAAAGATGTAGGTATAAACAAATTGTGTGGTACCCCGTTCAGACTCAGAATAAATATATGCAGATAATGCATACACTTGTCTCTAAAATAAACGGTGATGCTATACAGGGTGTTCCGTGTTCCAGAACTAGTATCTTAACCCATAAAGGGGGGGGGGGGGGGGGGGGGCGTCTTTCAACTCTATTTTTATGTTTCAGTAATATAAAAAGTAACATAAACCAGAAGCTACTCTATAAAGTTCCAGAATACAATCACTTAGGTAAAGACACAAAGCATGGACGCCACCTTAATTAAGAAATAAAAACTCAATTTCTCCATAATTTAACTCGTTTCTTAGGGAAAAAGGCTTTTAGCTAATTAACTTTTCAATATGCCATGTGGTTCGAGATGTTACCGTGAGTTACTTCACGTAGAACTTATGTTGTATTTATAAGTTGTTAATCTATAAGTATTTAAATTATAAAATGTAAATTTATTAGCTGTAAGTTTTATCATAAGTTACATCTATATTAAACAAAAGCTGTGAATTTTGTTAAAAAAAAAAAGTTTTGCACTATATATTTGCATTTGCTAAAGGTTTTAGTCTAATAATGTTGTTTGTCGTTCAATTAGAGTCTATAAGTTAATCAATAAATTGAGAACTGAAGCCTAATTTAATCTGTAGGTAACAAGCAGTAGTCTTTTCTCATATCGTTTCAAAATTTTTTGATCAATCATTCAATTAAGAAGGCATAAGTGTTTATTTTTTATTCGAGCTAAAATAATAAATTTATTTAATGATCAACTTTGTCGATTGTAGATCAAACGTAAAAAAATACTTATACCCATTTATTAGTACAGAGAAGAGACAATTCCAATAAAGCATGGCCCATGTGTTTTGCCAATAATGCATGACGCTCCTTTTGCACAGTCGAGTAAAAAGTAGCCTATACCCTTATTATCAAAGCCAAATTGCTGTCGCGTCGCTATCGCTAGTCAGGCCATTCCTTTCACACGTGAGGTACGTGTGAAAGGAATGGCCTGAGTTGCGATAACAACGCGATAGTAATTTGGCTTAGATAATAAGGGGGCCGATCCCGGTCATAACCTATAAGGTTACCAAATTTCATCGAAATCGGTCCCGCTATTTATTTATGAAAACGTTACAAACAGATAGAAATACTTAGAATTTATAATATTAATATGGGTGAGATATTAATTTTTTAATGATGCAAATATACAAGTGCAACTCGTAATTTAAACATAAGTTACGCTTGAAGAAACACCGGTAGCTTTCCGAATAGTCTGCCTGGAGGGGTTCCAAAAGATAAATCATGAGATAACACAATTAGAGTTAAATGTTTGATTAAATACAGCCTATAGTGTAATGATGTTCGCATTCGTTCGGTTATTTACGACTGAATCTCTAATTATGAATTATGGATACGCGGTTCATTTGTTATGTTCACATGTTTTTTTTATTGAAAAGGTGATGTTACAACCAAACACTAATCAATTATGATTTAAGTTGACCACATTTAAAAAGCAGAAATATAGACACGCTATCTCCTTACCGTGTAGCCTCTAAATTCACTCTGCGCGACCAAATAATCTTTACATAGTATAAAATGAAGCGGCTTCCGCTGTCTGTTACCTTAGATATTTTAAACTACCCAACAGATTTTAATCTAGTTTTCAGCAATAGATAGAGGAAGTAAGCACCACCGCCTTACCTTTATTTGCCGCCAAATAGCACTAGTTGTGCTGCTGTGTTCCGATTAGATGGTAAAAGTATGTTCCTGTAATTAGCACATAGGCATAACAGCTAAGTCCTATAATATGGCAACGTATCCACATAGAGATCAAGACAACATAATAGCTTGTTTTGACTTCTATGTGGATGTCAATGGGCTGCAGTAGCCACTTAACATCTGGTGGACTGCATGCTCGTTTGCCATATAAGTAGTATAAAAAAAAAGATAGAGTGATTCAAGAGGAAGGTTTATATGTATAACTAGCTTCCGTCAACGGCTTCGGACGCGTTGTTTGTCAACAAAAAGTAGCATATGTGTTAATCCAGGTTAATCTACGTACATACTTATTTGAAAGTAACTCTTTCTCTCTGTATGTTTGTCACCTTTTCACGACTTAACGGCTAGACTGATTTCGATGGAATTTGGTTACTATATACCTAGATAGATTATGAATGGACTTGAGACATAAGACATACTTTACGCGACTGAACAGAAGGAGGGTAATGTTTTATTTACAAACCACGCGTACGAAGCCGTGGGCGGGTCAGTTAGTTAGTGATAATTCCTCGCAATGGGCTGTAAACACAAGTCCTGTGTTTCGTGTATATGCTGAAGGCTTTTGCTTTTATGGTTGCTGGTGATAAATACTGGTTTTAATATTTTTGAATAATACTTGTAATGAAAAAACACATTTGTCTAGCAATAACAATCGAACACATAACCTTCTTCGCCTCAATCGACTGTTTGATCACCTCGGCACAAAGGCCGTCAATGTTTGAATTCCCGATATTATTCCCGGTGATGTATGTTCGTTGTTTGTATTTGGATGTCAGAGCCAGAGCTTTGTTGGACAGGTGTTATGTTAAAACAAAAGTACAAGTGTAGAAACCTTTGAATTTATCTCTAGCTATTGGTTCGCCCCGAAATGAGATCTCGCGAGTCTCCCAAAACACAAAAAAAAAAAAATTCTTAAGGCGACTCGCGCAACGACGCCTAAACGTATTTAGTGGCTAAATATAATTCAAGGAGTTGTCAAATCATACAAATACGTAAAGTTTAAACATATTTAGTCGCTAAATACGTTTAAGGATCGTTGTGCAAGCCGGCCTTATCCTTTGAGTAATAAAATAGTGCCACGAAATTCACAACCAAATAGTTGACCTACAGTTTTATTTAAATTACAGGTATCGGGAGTTCATGTAAATTGGTTGCTCTTGTTTGGGGTAGAAATTGCAGTTATTCTGGATTTCAGACTTTTGCATATATTTGTGTCACTAAAGCTACACGCATACCGAATTTCAGCAATGTGGGGTCACTGGTGTACCCTGTGAGTTTTGTCAAAGTTCAGTTTTTATTATGACTAATAACTTAATAGCTACAAAGTTTAAACTAAAAAGAAGAGGTCAAAATTTACTCAAAAAGACCTTTTATTAGACGTGTCACTTGACTGGATAATCCCATTTTGTTTTTTTTATCCCTCTTGAACCCCAATATCTCAACAATGTGAGGGGGTCCTCACATTTTTAGCTCGTTTAGTCACACCAAAATTGTGCCATTACTTAATACCTATGTACCAAATTTCACGATAATCGGATAAACGCTTCGAAAGTTATCTTCGGACAAACAAACATACATACAGACATACATACGACGCTTATTTGGCCAAGTCTATTACATATTTAGCTAATATCTATCTACTACCTATCTACATTATATAAATTGATGTTGATATATATATATTACTCGTGCGCGATAACTTGGGACCTGCTAGGAATGCGACTCCCCGACCGCTTCCCCTGCACTTCCCCGATGGCGCCCGTATTGTACCGTTCGCATCACTATTTTTTACTAGGGTTTTTAGTCTCGTACTGGCCTACGTCACGTAACGACGCGCTCTGGAATTCTTTTAGTTTTCGTTTGTGTTATTGTTTTGTTGTTGTAGTTTTTGTTGTTATAGTTTGTGTCATTGTTTTGTTGTTGTAGTTTTTGTTGTTATAGTTAATGTTGTAAATTTATCGGATACCTCTTCGTCAAGTGATTATAGTGAGACTGAGGACGAAGAACAACCTCTAGAAGGCATAAATCCACTAAGTAGTGATGAAGATGAGATAATGTAAATAATAGATAAAATAAATGTATAAACTTAAACATTGTATTTTTATTTTATTCAAATAGTGTAAAAAAGATTAGATAAAAAGCAGCGTCCTCCCTGAGTAACATAATAAATTAGGTTAAAAAAACAAAGACGAAGCCGCGGGCGGCTGCTTGTTATGTTCGCTTTTTTGCGGGCGGTACAAACACGCCAATATGACGTCACCGCACTCAGATCCCAACTTATCGCGCACGGGTAATATATATATATTACATATGACGTCAGTCAAAACTTGCTTGACGGATTCCCCTGAAAGGGGAAGGGGAAAGGGGTGTCAGATGGAATTGGACGAATAAATACATTTATTGGATTCGTACTTTTTGGCCAATTGATGAATATTTATATATCTTTTTTTATGTAAGTGGTATTAACAGCTAATAAATATGAATAAAAAATATTGCTGGACATTTCACAAGGCGCTATCTAGCCCCAAACTAAGCAGATTTTGTATTGTGGTAACCAGATAACTGCTACTATTAGTTATATACTTTTTTTTTGTAAATATGTACTTATAATAGACTAACTGACTAATCCGCAGCTTTACACGCGTAGTTGTTCATTTAAAACATTACCTTCCTTCTGCGCAGTTGGGTAAAAAGTGATTGATCTATGTTACTCAGGGAAAATGGAGCATTCTAATGGTGAAAGAACTTTTGAAATGAACCAGTAGTTTTTGAGTTTACTTGTTACAAACATACAAATATAATATAATAATATAGATACAAAAACATCGCGACCCGGAACAAATATTTGTAGATCGTCCACGGGAATCGAACCCGCTACCTCCTACGTCTCAGCCGGCAATTCGCAGACAGCGCTACGGAGGTCATCTAATTGATTAATTGGCATTTTTATTAGCACTTGCGAGATCTCGGTTTGGGGTGAACCACTAGTTAAAATAACTTTGGTGCAGTTGGGTCATACTTTGTAACCTTCCAAATAGTCAGGTATTTTAATTTTTTAGTTATTTAGTGGGCTAAGTTAGCCTCAACCTGGAACCCTGGTGGAAGACGCGGTCGGGATTGGCGAGATGATCTTGTTGCCTTCGAGCAGGAGTGGTGGAGTGTCGCACAGGACAGAGATAGATGGAGAGACTCAGGGGATACCTTTGCCCAGCAGTGGGACAATAAAGGTTGACAAAAAAAGTTCTTTATTAACGTACGAGTATTATAACGTACATTTGTGGTGCAGTGGGCGAATAGCCGGCTGAGACGCAGGAGGTAGCGGGTTCGATTCCCGCCGCGGAACAAATGTTTGCATGATCTACAGATATTTGTTCCGGGTCTGGTTGTTTCTGTATATAGTAAAAGTATGTATTTCCAAAAAAAAAGTACATAAGTATTCTATCAGATAGCTGGTTCCCATAGTACAAGCTCAGCTTAGTTTGGGGCTAGATAGCGCTGTGTGAAATGTCCAGTATTATTATTATTATTTTATTTTCGATATTAATGCTGTAATCTCAGAAAGATTCGCAAAGAAAAAAAACCTAAAGGATATAAAATATGGTAGTAATAAATTATCATCTATTTCTATGGGATAATCCGGAAATAGTATATTTTCCCCAACCCAACACAAACATCTAACGGTGACATGATCGAATTGAGGTCAATGTGAAATGTGAAATAATATTTCTTATATTATTCAATTTGCTCGGGCGGCCGGAATCAAGTTGTCCTTAGAACAATACCTAAAAGACAAAGCAAGATGGCGATATGGTAGTTTTTAAGATAATATTGACAGATAATCTCTATTGCATACCAAAGAAAATACAGTACAGAAGGCACACTATATATAACGGTTTATCGCTAAACATAATCTCCTCAAGAAAACATTTAGATGAACCAGTTAAATAATCATTTATACATATATATCATCATTTGTGTCAAGTTATCCTAATCCTATACACACTTTAAAGAGTAGAAGCAGAAGGTTCCGCTCAGCAATATCCAACATAACGCTGTTAAGCTGGTTTAGAAAAGTTTGGATTTTGTTTTAAAGCATATTTCAATATGTTTCTGACCAACCCGCGGCTTCGCACGCGTGGTTTGCCAATAAAAAGTAGCCTATGTGTTAATCCAGGTTATGATCTACGTACATACCAAATTTCATCGCAATCGGTTTAGCCGTTCCGGCGTGAAAGAGTAACAAACATCCATACATACAAACTTTCGCGTTTTTAATATTAGTAAGATTCCAATAGCTGTTTTAATCGTAATCATTTTTAATTAGAACAATCTAACAAGAGTTTAATTAAAAAAATGAAAACTATGATACCTGCACGAGTAAAAATTTTTTTCGCAGATAACACGCCCTCCTTCGCGACAAGTTAAGTTAGGGTTCCAAGACAAGTTTATTCCGGTTCCAATATTATAGTTATTTTATTTTGCGCTGATAATATGTTACAAAATAAGGTCTTAAATTAAATATAATTCAAGTGCTTATAGAATTATCTGCTGGTGCTTGCAAATTGACACAAATTCTTGTCAGTTTTACAATACACCAACAGTACATTTAAAAATAATATTCGAATAATCTTCATCATCATCATTTTCAGCTCGTGTCGACCCACAGCTGGGCATAGGCCATTCTTTGTTTCTGCCATTCTTCCCGACCCTGTACCAGCCTGAACCACGTACGACCCACGGTCTTATGGATGTCGTCGACCCATCTCGCGATGCCCAGTTCTCGGCCTCCAGAATAATCTTAATGTCAAAACTTTATTTACTGAGTAGAATCAATGATGAGTAGAGAGTCAAGTTTTACTGAGAAGAGTTTCTGAACTATGGTCACGGATCCAGAAACCAGGCTTTTATTATCTTATAAGTTGAGTCCATGGTTTATTCAACGTTTTTCACTATGACTTCTAGAACAAAAAACTCACCCAGTTTATTATGTCAAGGCTCTACGCTATATGAATATCGTGCTTAGTAAGGAGATAACTAGATATATATATATATAGGTCTAAATAGAGTACCTACGTATAACACACGTGGTTTTATTAGGTTGTTAAAATTGTTTTATTTTTAATTTTTATTAAATCATATGTCTGCTACGACGCAAATAAATAGCTGGCACAATTACAATGTTCCATAAAACGACTGAGTTAAAGTGCTGAACTGTGAACCAGCTGTCGTTTTTATAACTGTGACAGAACCGTAAAAATTCTGAGAAAAAGCTATCAAAATTCCGATATTATTATGATTATTTTTCAGCGTTCGAATCAAATAATTTATTGGTCTTAGTGAAATTTTTTTTTACAAAGTTGAAATCATCTGGCCTCGTTCTGACGGTATAAGTTTATTCAGATTCGGATGTTTTACGGAGCTTTTTGTGAAAGTATTTGCGTAATTGAAAATTTTGAGAAAATACGGTGTCGGAACTTCGTGATAAATTGGCTTTACTTGGTTAGACGATTTAAAAGTCAAGGTGGTTAAGGCTTTTATGAAAAATTTTAATTAGATGAAATGTTTTGTAGTTTGCAATTTGAATACTATTGGCTAGTGTATTTAGGCTAGGCCATAACTGATCTCGTACGCTTCACACCTAACGGTTTCCAGCCACCTTTATCAGGCCTTCTTTCCATCTATTGTTGGGGGGAGGGGGGGACTTGAGAACCTTTCTGCCCCTACGGCCGTCAGATTTTCGAGCGACGTGCCCTGCCCATTGCCACTTCAGTTTGCTAATCCTTTGTGCCTTTGGGTCATCTACAAATCACTTCTTAGCAGTAGTAAGTTTCAAATCTATATAACATGTATTTGTACAGCCTCCAATATCCACTATTGGGTAAAAGTCTTCTTCCTCTTATGGTGTACAATAAAAACAATATCTATCTATCTATTTGCTGGATCTTCTGACGTTTTTTTTCCATAAACTCCCGAGCTTATGCAAAAACAGATTCAAGAGCTCAATCTCCGGAATAACTTGCCTTTTTACAACTTATTTGCAGCAGGAAATATTATTCTATTGAACAGTCAACGGCTCTTTGAACCACGAATTGGGAATAAATTTTTACTTCAAAGGTTTCCTCACAAAAGCTGCCTGATAACGTTGCTCTATATATATATTTTTTTTAATATTTCCCTTACGGTCTACCGTTGGGTAAATATTCAATTCTGGTAAATATTACTACAAACGGTTCCGGTTATATAATATTTTCATTCAATTGTTATGTACTGTTACTTACAAATTTGAATTACTGCAAAAGTTCTGAACACATTTTCCTTGCTCTATATTTTTTTGTAAAGTTCTACGCCTGTTCAAAGAAAATATCTCTAAGTATTAAACTGTTACCATTGATTGTGACAGCGATAATCATAATTATTGATTAAAGCGGGTATTTATCGCGTATGTACCTATTTTATTTGTTATCCCGATGTTTCATCTGTGTTGCAACAGTCATGGTCTCGGGTTGACTGGAGTACTTGGAGCTACCGTCGGGAAGTGTGGGTAGCTGCAGCAACTATCCTCACTTGGTCTTCAGAATTATAAATGTCCTCGTTCATATTACGATACACTACAATAACCGTAGCTATTGTGCTCAGCCGATTGAAATTTGGAAATTTCTTGTATTCAATCGCTTCACCGTTCACTAGAGAGAACCTTAGGATCATGAAGTTCGATCCAATGATTCTCTGACCAGATGCTCTGCTATCTGCGCAGCTGTCAAAAAAACGCCAGGTAAACAAGTTAGCGATAGCTAACTTGTTTACCTGGCGTTTTTTGACAGCTGCGATACGCTATTTGACACGCTCGGCTATGGTACGTTTGGTTTGCCCGATGTAAGAGCGGCCATAGCTACAGTCTATCTTATAAACACCAGGCATCTGCAGAGGTATAACATCCTTTCGAGTCCGAAATGGAGTCCGTAATTATGTACAGTGATCGCTAAAGTTTGAAAAATACTAGTGATAATCATGATTTGATAAAATTGACAATACGATAAAACTGACATCTTTATAAAGAATCGAAGTCCTGACTGACATACAATTCACAGCCTTAACCGCTAGCTGGTACTATAGAACTTGCAGGCTCACTAAAAGGATTTTCGAAACTCATCCTCCAAGAGGGTGGAAAGGTGCGTTTTAGTTTGTATAAAAAACCGTAGTCATTGGGGATTGTGTTTCTTTTAAATTGTTTTACGAGGCGTTTAAAGCAATCTACACACCAAAGCCGCCGACCCACCGACACAGTCCAGCGGCTTCTTGACGGCAGCTTTATTTTAACAAAATTAAGTCGACATGCACACGCGCGTGCTACCCAGCGACGTGCGGCGGCATCTCGGTGGCAAGTCGGCGACTTGCGTACGCGCTCAGTTGTCGCTGGCAATCTCTAACTGCCAAAACAAGTTATTGATTTCGTGCCGCTGACAAAGTTTCCAATTAGGCGTCTGGCCACCAACTAACCCGCTAACAACAATGCCGCCGGGTTGTGACAGCAGGTCGGCAGCTTTGGTGTGTCGACTGTTTTACGATATAATTGACTAACAGAGTCTGAAGACAGACAAGTTCTTAATGGATAACAGAATAGTCGAGTTTAGGTTTCTAGATAATACACAAATGTGTAGCTATACTTAATACCGCACCACTTATAACCAGATTGTCAAATATTCACCTACTGTACCTACACGTTTCGTAGTTCAATACGCACAAAGTCACGGCGGATACATTTGTGAAGTGTAGTTACTTTTGATCCTCTAGCAAAAAATCTGCTACCTTTAAATCAACCAATTGAATATTGTTTTATACATTACCTGGTATCAAGTTCAGCAGTAGCTGGGTATACAAACGCAATAGATTTTGTGCTTTGGACCCGATTTATCTGAAGTAGGCTCAGCAAGCACTTCTTTTATATTCACAGCTGAGTCGACCTCAATCAGCAGGAACATGTGAAAAGTAACTAAACTACAGCTTTCCTTACTTAGGACAATAAGCAAACACTGTGTATTTGCTCAAATGTTATTCGAATAGGGCCCCAGTATCTCAAATAATGCCACTGACCCAGTCAAGTTATTGGATCTTGGCAAGCAAGATACATTGCGATGAAGTCACTATTTACCTTGTCAACAATAAAGCCGTTTCTAGGCAAAACTTGCGAATGCTTGTAGCACTAGCATTTATCAAGTCGATTGTCTGTGTATCACACTAATATTATTAACGCGAAAGGTTGGATGTTTGTTTATTTATTTAAAGAAAGAAAGAAAAATATTTATTCAGACCACCACAAATGGACACAGAAACAAATGACACAATAAATATAATATACCTAAAAATGTTAAATGTGGTGGCGAAAGGATCCTCAGCTCAGCATTTGCTACAGCATATTTGTTTGTTTGTCTCTCAATCACGCCGTAAGGGCTGAACCGATTTCAATTAAATTTGGAATGTACGCACGGCTACACATCAAGCTATACATTTCCAGTATATAAAAGCCTACATAATGCGAAGTCAGCTCATACTGGAATTGTATAGCTTGATGTGTAGTCGTGTGTACGTAGAATATAACCTGGATTAACACATAGGCCGTGGGGCGCCGGCAATAGAATGTTGCCCCTCCGCTCTTGCCCGTGGATGCAGTAGGAGTCTGCTAAGGGATACCTCCGAAAGATGGGCAGCAGCGTCTTTTCGTGTTTTCAATACCTATACTGCACTCGCCAACCCGCCTGCCAAGCGTGGCGAGTATGGCAACAACCCCCTCATGGATTTACAACATAAAACCAGGCCCCGAGTCCCCGGCGGCCCCGCTAATCCTGACTACGGTAGCAGTCACGGTAACGGCAAGGCCAGGGGTGCTAAGACGACTTGGTAAGAACCGCAGGTCGGCGTTGGATGCAGGCCGCTTCCAACCGCAGTTCCTGGAGATCAATCCCTCATTGATGTGTTTAGTTGTACACTGAGGCTCTAACGGAAGACCAGCGCTGGGTAGCCAGTGCAACTCACCACATGCTGAGTTAGAGCCTCTTTGTGACACATGCAGTGAATACAATGAGACACGCACACTGCAATATTTGCGTTTATATTTAATGTTAATCTTTTAGCTATTGTTTCTTTGTTCTTTTTGTTATGTTTGTTTGTTCTGTTGTATTATTGGTGTTGTTCACAAATAAATGTTTCTGATTTGATTTGAAACGTCAAGTTTACTGCCTATTCTTTCGTGAGCAAGCCAGGAATGAAAGGCAAGAAACAAGGCTGGTTATTGATTCCAATTATTCTTTTACTATACATAAACAATAAAGAAAATAAATAACGTTTAAATTGTAACTTATTGTTCATACAAATGTTTGCATAATCTACTGATATTTGTTCCGGGACTGGATGTTTTTCTATATATTCGTTCTATACATATCAGCTCTGGACAGATTATACTAAGAAGTCACACAGCGGTATACGAGTGGCTTACAATAACGTCTTCAGTCACATGATGGGTATGAGGCGCTGTTGTAGCGCTTCGAAAATGTACGCAGAGGCTAAAGAGGTACATGTAAAGAGGATCGCCTCCAGAATCGACATGTGTTGAAACACAATCATCAAGTGTCTGGCGGACAGACTGATGCTGACGGCAGCATATCGACGTTGGGTGGTACTAGCCACCTAACCTAAGTTAAACTCAATGTAATTTTTAAATAATTATTTTATTGTATTTTAATTGTTGTGTAATTGTTTAAATTTGTTTATTTTAGTTTAGTGTAGGTTTTAAAATATGGATCACTGTGTCTGCAATAAAAAAGAATTTATTTATTTATATTTATATTATATGTATGTATTAAAAAAAGTGAATACGTATTCCATCAGTTATCTGGTTCCCATATAGTAAAAGCTCTGCCCAGTTTGGGACTAGATAGCGCTGTGTGAAATGTTCAGCAATATTTATTTATTTAAAGACTTCCGCCCGCGGCTTCGCACGCGTGTTTTGTCAATAAAATATAGCCTATGTGTTCATCATATCAGCTGCAGGACGTCCACTGCTGAACGTAGGCCTCCCCTTTAGATCGCCACAACGAGCGGTTGGTAGCCGTTTGCGCCCAACGGCTCCCCGCGATTCTTACTAGATCGTCGGTCCACCTTGTGGGGGGCCGGCCTACGCTGCGTCCGTGGTCTCCACTCGAGAACCTTTCCCAACGGTTATCGGTTCTACGAGCGATGTGGCCCGCCCATTGCCACTTCAACTTGCTAATTTTGATAGCTATGTCGGCAACTTTTGTTCTGCTGCGGATTTTGTCACGCAAAGAAACCCCGAGCATAGCCCTCTCCATAGCTCGTTGAGCGACCTTGAGCTTGGTCATGAGGCCATGAGTAAAGGACCACGTTTCAGTGCCATAGGTCATCACTGGCAACACACACTGGTTGAACAAACAAACGTACATACATATAACGCCGATTTGCCCAAGTTGATTTGGAGATTTCGCTTCGTTCGATCAATAAACTCCTGTTACTTGAAATTTGTATGAAACTGCAGGTCAAGTTAATGGATATGTATTACGGGTACTATTTTATTAGTCAGAAATTATAAATAAATAAATATTGCTGGACATTTCACACATCGCTATCTAGCCCCAAACTAAGCATAGCTTGTACTATGGGAACCAGATAACTGATAGAATACTTATATACTTTTTTTTGTAAATACATACTTATAATACATAGAGAAACAACCAGACCCGGAACAAATATCTGTAGATCATGCAAATATTTGTTCCGCAGCGGGAATCGAACCCGCTACCTCCTGCGTCTCAGCCAGCTATTCGCGCACTGCGCCACGGAGGTTGTCATTATGAATGATATTTATTTTTGTTTATGCAAGACTCGCGGGATCTCAGTTCAGGGCGAACAGCTAGTTATACAAGTTTTTTTATTATTTACTAGCTGACCTGCCCGCGGCTTCGCACAAGTGGTTTTTTAATAAAACATTACCCTCATTTTGCGCAGTTGGTTAAAAAGTAGCCTATGTCTTTCCCCAGGATATAATCTATCTCCTTGCAAAATTTCATTTTGATCCGTTCTGCCGTTTAGTCGTTAAAAGGTAACAAACAAACAGAGTTATGTATTTATTATACACTAGCTGACCAATCCACATCTTCGCAGGCGCAGTTTTTCAATAAAACATTACGCTCCTTCTGCGAAGTTGGGTAAAAAGTAACCTATGTCACCCGAGGATACTGTAGCTTCCCAACAGTAAAATATTTTTTTAAATCAGTCCAGTGGTTTCGGAGCCTATTCATTACAAACAAACAAATATTTCCTCTTTATAATATTAGTATAGACTTTGCTTACCAATTCGCAGCTTTGCACGCGAAATTTTTCAGGAAAAACCTTACCCTCCTTGTGCTCATTTGGGTAAAATGTAGCCTATGTCACCTGGGGATAGTGTAGCTTCCCAACAGTAAAATATTTTTTTTAATCGGTCCAGTAGTTTCGGAGCCTATGCAATACAAACAAACAAATCTTTCCTCTTTATTAATTTGAAGGGAGACTACAGCTGCTGCCAGTATCGATAAGAGCTCTTGCGGTAGTTTTTTTGCTGAACGACAAGGTCCTACTAATCCTCTGCATTCTCATATCAGGCTTCACAATGGACGAGAGATGGTCGTTTGTATACATATAAACCTTTCTCGTGAATCACTCTATCTTTTGCTGAAAACTACATTAAAATCCGTTGAGTAGTTTAAAAGATCTAAGGTAACAGACAGCGGAAGCGACTTCATTTTATACTATGTAAAGATTAATGTTACTTTTACCTGTCATATACTGTTCTCATCTTACTGTAGCACGATCATTGGATTTTTTGTAATACAGGGACGAACATTATTAATAATGTTTTGTATTTAAACAGTTTTGTGGCATTGTGTTTGATGACCCCGTACAGTCTATCAGTAAACGCTTTTTAGGGTTCCATACCCAAATGATAAAACGGCACCTTATTTTAAGGCTCCGCTGTCTGTCCATCCGTCTGTCTATCTGTCCGTCTGTCTGTCCGTCTGTAACCAGGCTGTATCTCATGAACCGTGATAGTAAGACAGTTGAAATTTTTACAGATGATGTATTTCTGTTGCCACTATAACAACAAACACTAAACAGAAACACTAAAAACAGAATAAAATAAATATATAAGTGGGGCTCCCATACAACAAACGTGATTTTTTTGCTCGTTTTAGCTCGAAATTGATAACCGCAACAGGTAGACGCTTGAAATATTCACGCACGTCAATACGTGATTTTTTTTCCGTTTTTATAGATAATGGTACGGAACCCTTCATGCGCGATTCCGACTCGCACTTGGCCGGTTTTTATTATTAAAACATGGTTCTAAACGGTTAACACGTTACTGCTCAAATGTTTTGTAGAGATGATAAAATAATATTGGTATGCAAATATTACTTCTGTTTGAGATATCGAGTAGTATAGAGAAAGTATTTTCTGTTCTCGGTAGACAATACTTTATATTGGCATTGTGTGGTAGCTACTGACGTCATCGGAGTGAAACTTCTACATAGTAGAAATAGATATATATTTATTGTGACCATAAATGTTCCGTAGATGAGTTGTGTCCCTGTTTCCCAGAAAAGCGTAAGCTGTGGCCTAGGAAACAGTTATCTCCTGAATAACTTGATATAAATATTACAGTGTACTAGTACATGAACGAAATTACAAATAAAGAAATCTGATGTTGGAAAGTGCACATGCTTGCATGTATGCTAACGCATCAGTATTTAAGTTTATATAAGTAAGTCTTCTATACCGGCATAATCAAACGTGTCTAACCATTGCGTTAATATGCCTTTTAATTGGTGATTACTACTGATCGGCGTAGGTAGTGCTATTCACGGGAATTAGTGACCGTTAACTTAACATGAATATGCTTTCTAAATTCCGGCAAATATATTTTTATTTTATTTACCAGTTTTTTTAGGAATTCGTATGTTACATAGTAACTGTTCAGCTTAATGCAAATACATGTTCTATTGGACACTAAAGTCATCCCTTTCCCTCACGCCTTTGTAGCTTATCGTGGGTGAGGTGAGGACTCGGTTTCACTATACGCACACATTTACATCGACATTAAGATTTTATCGACATTTTAACTTCATTTACATCGACATTCAGAAAAATATTCCCGGGAATCGGGGAATAAATCCCGGGGCATATCCATATTCACTTATCATTCAGGTTTATTGACCCAAAATAGCACTACCTACGCCGATCCCTAGTGATTACTATATTTAGATATATTAAATTTAGAATCAAGCTTAGTATATAGTCGAGATGCGTTATAGTTTATATTGTCTACGAGCCAGAGAACAAATCAAATTGGGAATAGGGTAAAGTTTAATTCTTCTTTCGGGTATCATTAAAGTTGGAACCGTGAAGCGGTGTTAACTGCAAATGCACTGAAATATATTATTTACGAACACTAAGAACTCTAAGTTTTTTATATAGTACATGTTAACATTTTGTCTATCGTATAGGTAGGCCGTAAGTATTGATGGTAGGCAAACGATCGTCTCAAGCGACACACGAGCTATAAATCCCAGGGAATAGCTTCCGAGTCCAGTTGAAATATGACCAGATTATACGTTACATACCTATCTTGATCTAATCTCGGATAGATAGAGATGGCCCGGTTTACGCAAACAAACGTCACAGGTGACGGGAATGGCTGGGCAACTTCAGCGGATAAATGAGTCAGTAGGGATATTCAGTCCATCGAAAAATTATCTGGCTTTTAGCGATAAGACCGTCACTTGTAATTCTGTCTTTTATATTGTTTTTTTAATGGAGTATCACACTAATATTATAAATGCGAAAGTTTGGATGTTTCATTATATATTTATTTGTTTGTTTGTGTTGTTACTCTATCACGTCGTAACGGCTGAACCGATGTCGATGAAATTAAATATGTTCGTAGATTATAACCTGGATTAACATATAAGCTAGTTTTTATCCCATAAATCAGGTCCCATGTGTTAAAAATGGGGTGTCAAGTTGCAACAACGAGTTTAGCTTTATTTCTAGGTTAACTACACATTTAGTAGTGTAGCGGTTACGAAGTCGCGGGCAAAGCTAGTGTTATCTATCTATCTGTCTATATTTTGGGGTCTTCGCTTTCATACACATCATATTAAGTTTTACTAGTTACCAGTGCACATTGTTCTAGGTTCCATACGTGAGCTACATAATTGCTTGAAATAAACATTTTTTTTTATTCTACTATCTTCTGTATTTTCCGTAAGTTTTTAGATAAAATCGATTCGTTTATAACCTTGCCCAAACTTCCAACGTATAATAATATTATATAAAAATTTATTGATCCATAATTTTTCACACAAAAAGTTAGTAGGTACGATATTATATTAAATTAGTAGGTATACATTTAGGTAGTACTTATTATAATAATGAACACTAGCTCCCACACTAGGATTCCCTGTGTGGGATCAAATGGACTAGTTAGTAAAAACTAAACGAAATTTTTAATTTCAAGAACTAACGGTTTCAAATATTTATTAGTGCGTGTTGAGGTAATCCAGCGACTTTAAAACCTTTAACGGACCAAACAGGAACTTTGTTATCATTCGAAAATCGCTAACGATTAGGGCAGAGGAAATGAGCCATTATATTTTAAGCTGTGTTTACGTGCTTGGGTAGGGCGGAGTTCGGTTAGGTGGATTTGGCGTTAACTTTTTGGCGATGTTCATATCAGATGTAGCAATGTTGGCTACAACTTTGTAGGATATGAATCTTGTTGTGCTAGTTTTTGTGTAGAACTTAATTTAAAATAGATAAGATGAAAGGCGCGATCTAGAACAGAAACATTGTTCCGGATTTGTGTGTCAACACAAGCATTTTATTGATATTCACGGACGGAGTTAGATACTTAAATAGATATACTCGTTATTGCACACAAAATAAAATTATATACAAAGAAATACACAAAAATAAAGATAAGTACAGTGTGCGGTTTTATCGCTAAAAGCGATCTATGTTTTGAAGTTGTAGTGTGGTATTGTCTATCCATACTAATTTATAAATTCGAAAATAACTCTATTGTATCTGTCTCACCAAAGTTTGTATGGAAGAGATCGCTTTTGAGCGATAAGATCGCTCATTATATATTTACTTGTTTCTTATAATAACTTTTGAAAATATCATGGTTATGTTTCTCATTCTATTATAATAAATAATAAATATTTTTGGACATTTCACACAGCGCTATCTAGCCTCAAACTAAGAAGAGTTTGTACTATGGAAACCAGTTAACTGATAGAATACTTATTATACTCTCTTTTTTTTTGTAAATATATAGGTACTTATAATATAAAGAGAAACAACCAGACCAAGAACAAATATCTATAGATCATGCAAACATTTGTTCCGCAGCGGGAATCGAACCCACTACCTCTTGCGTCTCACCCGGCTATTCGCCCACTGCACCATGGAGTTCGTCCTATTGTATTGTATCGTATTGTATCTAGTTTGTAATATATATATATATACATATATATAAAGAATTTTTATTCATTCATTCATGCTGTCTATCTGTCTCTCTGTCTGTCCTTCTGTCTGTTTGATACGTTTTGACGACAAACAGCTACACCGATCTTGTTTAAACTTATTAAGGAAACACTGTGTGCCATGAGAAAGGACGTAGGTGTTTGATTTATTGTATACTAGCTGACCCGCTCTCGGCTTCGCACACTTGGTTTCTCAATTAAAACAGTGCCCTTTTATTGCGCAGTCGGGTTAAAACTAGCCTATGTCCTTCCCCAGGATATTATTTATCTCCTTGCCAAATTTGATTGCGATCCGTTCAGCCGTATAATCGTGAAAAAGTATCAAACAAACTAACAAACAGAGAGTTACTTTCGCATTTATAATAGTAGTATGTATAGATAAATGAAATATTCATCATCATCATCATCATATCAGCCGTAGGACGTCCACTGCTGGACAAAGGCCTCCCTCATTGATCTCCAGGAATTGCGGTTGGAAGCGGCCTGCATCCAACGCCGACCTGCGGTTCTTACCAAGTCGTCTGCCCATCTTGTGGGTGGACATCCTACGCTGCGCCTGCCGGTCCGTGGCCTCCACTCGAGAACCTTTCAGCCCCATCGGCCATCTGTTCTGCGCGCTATATGGCCTGCCCATTGCCACTTCAACGTGCTAATCCGTCGGGCTATGTCGGTGACTTGAGTTCTCCTACGTATCTCCTCATTTCTGATTCGATCCCGTAGAGAAACCCCGAGTATAGCCCTCTCCATAGCTCGTTGAGCGACTCTGAGCTTATTCATAAGGCCAATAGTGAAGGACCACGTCTCGGTTCCATATGTCATCACTGGTAACACACACTGATTTTCGTCTTAAGGCACTGAGGTATAATGGACGAAAAGACGTTGCGAAGTTTCCCAAACGCTGCCCATCCGAGTTGGATTCGACGATTGACCTCTTTCTCGAAGTTGGACCTACATAATTGGACTGTTTGTCCTAGGTATACATACGCGTCGACAACTTCAAGAGCCGAGTTCTCAACCATAACTGGGGCAGGGACGAAATGGACATTCGACATGATTTTCGTCTTGTCCATGTTCATTTTAAGTCCTACCCGTTGGGAGACTCGATTGAGGCCTTCGAGCATCGTGCTGAGCTCTTCCATCGACTTTGCCATGACCACAATATCGTCGGCAAACCGAAGGTGAGTGATGTATTCGCCGTTAATATTGATGCCCAGTCCTTTCCATTCCAGAAGTTTGAAGGCATCTTCCAATGAGTCGTAAACTGTTTCGGAGAAATGACATCTATTTATACTAAAAAAGGGGTATTTACCATGATTTGTGAGTATTTGAGTATCCCGATATTTCGGCGCAGTTGCATGCGCCCGTGATCATGGCGCATGCAACTGCGCCGAAATATCGGGATACTCAAATACTCACAAATCATGGGAAATGACATCTCAGGGAGATGTCATTTCCCATGATTTGTGAGTCTTACGCCTCTTTTTAAGGGAATCGCCTTCGAGCTCTGTTCATGTACTCGGACTGACATAGTGGCGTTTTTATACAAACACTTCAACACTTCGATGTACCGATAGTCAATACGACATCGTTGGAGAGACTCAAGCACTGCCCATGTTTCGATCGAATCGAAGGCTTTCTCATAGTCCACAAACGCGAGACATAGCGGCAAGTTATACTCTTCGGTCTTTTGTATGACTTGCCGCAGCGTATGTATGTGGTCTATGGTACTGTAGCCTTTACGGAACCCGGCTTGTTCGGGAGGCTGGAAGTCATCAAACCTGCGTTCAAGACGGTTCGCGATGACCCTCGAAAACAGCTTATAAACATGGCTCAAAAGCGAGATGGGTCTGTAATTCTTAAGCAAGGTGTTGTCACCTTTCTTGAAGAACAGAACCACCACGCCCCCGTTCCATGCTTTTGGCGTCGTACTTTCAAGCAAGGCGGAATTAAAAAGCTTCTGAAGGACTTTAAGTACCGGTGATCCACCCGCTTTCAGAAGCTCTGAAGTGATTCAGTCTTCACGCGGCGCCTTGTCGTTCCTAACCTGCTTCAAGGCCATCCTGATCTCATACAGGCTGATGTCCGGAATATCTTCGGTATAATGTCGGGTCAGTTTGGCTCTTGGGTCGTTGGCCGCACTGCAAACAGGTTTAGTGACCGAATCGTAGAGCCGTCCATAGAACCTTTCGACTTCCCTTAACACTTCCGCTTTACTTGACGTTATGCTGCCATCTTCCCTTTTCAGCTTTGTCATGCGGCTCTGCCCAATAGAATTATCTCTAGCGAACACTTTGGAGCCTTTATTCCGCTCTATCGTATCTTTAATACGAGATGTATTAAAGGTACGAATATCGTGCCGCAAGGATTTCCAAATCTTTCTATTGAGCTGCCTATGTGACTGAGCATCATCGGTTGACTGCAGTTGCAAAGAACGTCGTTCAGCCATGAGGTTAAGGGTGTCATCAGAGAGTTTCTTAGGTCTATTGGTACGGGGGGTCTTAAAGAACTAGGACCCCACCGTATGGACGGTTTCTACGAACCTGTTATTGATCTCGTCCACTGATGCATCTACTTCTAGACAGTCAAAGCGATTTGCAAGTTCGAGTTGAAAGCTCTCGAGGTTTTGGATATGTGCGCGAATGGGTCGGAGCGTAGATTTCATCAAACGGGACCTTTCAAGTTTAACGTTCATATTCAATGTGGCTCTAACAATTCGGTGATCACTGCCGGTTTTCACCCTGTGAATCACAGAGACATAATTGAATAACCGTTTCTTGTTGGTCAAGATGAAATCAATCTCATTTCTCGTGGAACCGTTGGCACTCATTCGGGTCCATTTCCTGTGAGGCGGCTTCTGGAAAAAAGAATTCATCATAAAGAGTCCTTCTTTCTCCAGAAAATCGGCCAGCCTCTGTCCTCTGGGGTTCCGTTGCCCATATCCAAATTGCCCCAGTCTCAACTCATCATCGCTTCTCATGCCTAGCTTTGCATTGAAGTCCCCCATAACAACAATAAAGTGAGTTTTGTTCGTATGTATGGCTCTACTGATGTCCTCATACATAGGCTCTACTTCTTCATCTGGGTGTGAAGAGGTCGGCGCATATACCTGAACGACCTTCAGCGAATATCGCTTAGATATTCTGAGTGTCAGGTACGCGACCCTGCTCGACACACTGTCGATGGTGATAATATTGTTGATGAGTGACTTGTGAACGAGAAACCCAACACCACCTTGGGACTGTGGGTCGCCCTCCCGGTAGTATAATAGGTTACCAGACTTAAGGGATATCGTGTTCTCGCCCTCTCTACGGACTTCTGATTACCCCAAAATGTCCCAGTGTAATCTACTAATTTCTTCTTCCAGCTCAACAATCTTTTCGTCTGTCCTCAAAGTGCGGATGTTGTGTGTTACCAGGGCCAGTGGTCGTCGTAGGGTTTGGTAGCCGATCGTCTCCCGGGGATTCTTAGCACCCCTGGCCTCGCCGTTACCGTGACTGCTACCGTAGCCAGGATTAGCGGGGTCGCCGGGGACTCGGGGCCTGGTTTTATGTTGTAAATCCATGAGGGGGTTATTGCCATACTCGACCTGCTTGGCAGGCGGGTTGGCGAGCGCAGTATAGGTGTTGAAACACGAAAAGACGCTGCTGCCCATCTTTCGGAGGTATCCCTTAGCAGACTCCTACTGCATCCACGGGCAAGAGCGGAGGGGCAACATTCTATTGCCGGTGCCCACGGCATTTCAATAATGAAATATTACTTTACTTTTATAAAACACGTGTCAAGCCGCGGGAAAAAGCTTGTAGATTTGTAAATTCTTTGCCGTTAGGTAATAGGTTGTGATTTGCATTGCAAATACTGTATGTTAGCTATTTTTCAAACTTTTGCGGTCACTGTACATAATTATTGATTAAAACGGGTATTTATCGCGTATGTACCTTTGTATTTGTTCTCCCGACGTTTCGGCTGTGTTGCAATAGTTATGGTCTCGGGCTGACTTGAGTACTTGGAGCTACCGTCGAGAAGTGTGGGTAGCTGCAGCAACTATCCTCACTTGGTCTTCAGAATTAGAAATTTCCTCGTTCATGTTACGACACACTACACTAACCGTATCTACGCACTGAGACGACCGATCACGACGCGCACACCTAGCAATCACCGGGTTCCAGGACGCCGAGAGTCTATAGCCATCTACCCGATTGAAATTTGGAATTTTCTTGATTCTAATCGCTTCACGAACCATTCTATAATAATTGGTGTGGTTATAATAATGAGTGTTCTCAGTGCGTAGATACGGTTAGTGTATTGTGTCGTAATATGAATGAGGACATTTCTAATTCTGAAGACCAAGTGAGGGTAGTTGCTGCAGCTACCCACACTTCTCTACGGTAGCTCCAAGTATTCCAGTCAACCCGTGACCACGACTTTGGCAACACAGCCGAAACGTCGGGATAACAAATAAAAAAGGTACGTACGCGATAAATGCCCGTTTTAATCAATAATTATGTTTCTAAGCTGTAACCAATAGTTACTACGAAGGCTACGAATTAAAATCCCCCAAACAAATCAAAGTGATTGATTGAAATTTTTTTATTGCAAAAAATTATGAATCTGTACATATGCGAACGTAATAACAAATCATCATTTCAGACAACCATATAAAAGTACAAGATGTTTACACTTAATTCTACGGCCCATATAGGTAAATATATCATCATCATCCACAGCCTGACTTCACCCATTTTTGGGTATAGGCTTCTCTAAGTTTGTACTATCACGATCCTGCGCTAGTCTCACCCACTGACGGCCCGCGACCTTTATGATGTCGTCGACCCATCTCGCTGCCGGTCGTAGGGTATGTAAATATATACCTACCTGAAAATTTTAAATTAAAATTTATATGATTTTATATATTTTTTACTCATATATTTATTATGTTATTTAATTATTATGTAAATATTTATATATAAGTATTAACTTTAGTATTTTATGTACATGTTCTGATAGTTATCGTTTAATTTACGCCGCCGTCCTCATTTGTTCACACAGATCATGGCCATCTAAAGGTTGCCTGGAAGAGATCGCTTTTAGCAATAAGGCCGCCCATTGTATCTTTGAATTAATTGTGTATTCTCTTTTAATGGTGTGCAATAAAGAAATTATCTAATCTAATCTTATCTTGGGCGGGACACTTGGCAAGACGTGGTGATGACAGGTGGAGCAGGGTAGCAATTGAAAGGTGGCCGACGAATGGCTGTAGAAGGGTTGGATGTCCGGCAGCGAGATGGGTGGACGACATCGTTAGAGTCGCGGGCCGTCAATGGGTGAGACTAGCACAGGATCGTGGCAGATGGCACAAACTCTGGGAGGCCAATACCCAGCAGTGGGTGAAGTCGGGCTGTGGATGATGATGATTTTGATGATGTACATGTTCTGTTAGTTATCATTTAATTTACGCCGCCGTCCTCATTTATTCACACAGATCCTGTCCATCTAAAGGTTGCCTGGAAGAGATCGTTTTTAGATATAAGGCCGCCCATTGTACCTTTGAATTTATTGTGTATTCTCTTTTAATGGTGTGCAATAAAGAAATCATCTAATCTATATAACTTTTGAAACTATCATGGTTATGAACACTATTTATACTAAAAACGGGATATTTACCATGATTTGTGAGTATTTGAGTATCCCGATATTTCGGCGCAGCATGCGCCATATCGGGATACTCAAATACTCACAAATCATGGTAAATATCCCGTTTTTAGTATAAATAGTATCATCTAATCTAATCTTAATGACTGACATACATATTGTGATACTTAAAACTATTTGCTGACATGCAAATAGTTAATGCTAGGAATATTCTCATCAAGTTAACCTTTGCATAATGTGTAAAATATATTTTGTAGATAGTGCACAACAATGAGCACAAAGTTTAAGAAAAAAAATAAGATTTATACTCAACACCAATAAATAGAATATAATCAAAGTGTTAGTTTTAAGTTTTAGTTCTTGTGTATAAATAATAAATAAATAAATATTTCAGGACATTTCACAAAGCGTTATCTAGCATGAAAATAAAAAGGAGGTGTTGTACTATAGGAACCAGATAACTGATATAATACTTATATACTTTTTTTTTGTACATACTTATAATATAATAGAGAAACAACCAGACCCGGAAACAAATATCTGTATGTGTTAGTCTTTAAGTTATTTATAGATATGGGCCTTGTTATCATATTTTGCATGTTCACATTGTTGTCTGAAGTAAACGTCATATTATTATCAATAATTGTCCTATGTAGGTACCAGTATGGTTGTTTTATGTATGTTAGTCTATAAGGTAATTGTAGATTGATTGATTGATTGATAATACTTCATTGCACTTATAAAACTAGTAAAAATGCGAACTTAATGCTAAAGAGCATTCTCTTTCAGATAACCTTTGTGTATTATAGATAAAGATGTGTAGGTAGTGCACAGGAAAGGGAACTAATGAAAAATTTGCACAGGACTAATAAATATCATAGGTACATACTACTTAAATAATTTTTATCATGGACTAAACTATACCAATATTAATTAATAACATACATAACAACAGAAGAAGTGATAAGGAAAAATTATGTTGCTCATTTTCAATCGGTTTGACCGAAAAGGTGCTTATAGATTCTCAATCTGAATGCTTCCACTGAAGTAGCCTCGAAATAGTTTGGTGGCATATTATTCCAGAGCCGAGTAGCGGTTATGGTGTAAGAGTCAGAGTAAGTAGCCGTGTTATGCTGTGGAGTCATCAATTGGAAAAGACGTAGTAGATATGGGCATTGTATGTTAGTATTTTGTATGTTCACATTGTTACCTGAAATAAACGGTTATATTGTTAATAATTGTCCTATCTATATATAAATAATTGGAACACAGAGCTGTCGATTAAACCTACAAATGCCTTTATAAAACCCAAACAAAAAGAGCGTATTCCGCTCTATTTTGCAAAATGGCTCCTAAATAAATGCAGCGGGAGACAATAGGCGGCTATAGGAAACAATTGGCCCCGTAATTTATGTTGCCACACGGAATGTGGGTCACACTGAGCCTATTTGCATGTATCATTTTCTGTTGTAGTCAGCCCGCCCCGGACCATCGGCCCCTATTCTGGACCGAAACCTATGGGACGGTTCTTAGATAAATCATAGTTTGCGTAAATCATGGTGGATATTAGGTAGCTTTGTCCACGAGGGTAGAAAAATAAAGATACATGGTGCCCGTGGTATAAGGTCATGGGCTTCGGTTCTTTATTATATTTATTTTAACGATCATCATCATCATCATCTAAGCCCGTCTGCACCCACTGCTGGGTATAGGCCTCCTCTTTATTACGCCATTCTTTCCGGTCCCTTGCGAGTCTCATCCATTGACACCCTACGCTTTCACAGTCATTCGACCATCGGGCGGCTGGTCTGGCTGGTCTGCCTCTTGGTCTACGAGCATCCCATCTCTCATTTCATTTTCTTTATTTAATTTATTTGTGCTAGGTATATTTGTGTATACTGTTTGATTTTATTGTAAGTGTTCAGCGCTTTCTTATAATTTAGTTTTTGTTTTGTTAATGTAAGGTACACCCCCCTCCATTATTGTAATGTCACAAAAGTCCTCTCCATCCAAAGGTTGTCTGGAAGAAATCGCTTCTAAGCGATAAGACCGCTCATTGTACTTGCTGCTTTGTGTTTTTTTTTATTTTTAAGTTTTTTTTTTTTTTTTTTTTTTTATGTTATTTGTGGGGAAACAGGCTTACGGCCCACCTGATGGTAAGTGGTCACCGTCGCCTATTGACACCGGCAACACCCGGGGTATTGTCGATGCGTTCCCTACACTGAAGAAACCTCTTTACATTTCTCTTGTAGCGTGCCATGTCGTAGTCTAATGGGAAAACCTCAGATGGTAGCTCATTCCACATCTTGCAAGTATGGGGTAGAAAAGATTGCGTGAAGCGTGTGGTGCGCGATACCCAATTGTCGATTATATGTGGATGAGCTTTATTACGTTGTCTGTTTCTTTTGAAGTGTGCAATAAAGTATTTTCATTCATTCATCCCTTGGTCGTCACTCTGTAATCGCCTTCGTCCAACGCCCGTTATCCCTCCTAGCCAAGTATCCAGCCCATCTCCACCTCAGCCCTGCGACCCTCATACCCACGTCCACAACTTTTGTGCGACGTCGGATTTCTACATTGGGTATGTGGTCCAAGAGTGATATTCCGAGCATGGCACGCTCCATTGCCCGGTGAGCTACTCTAATCTTTAGCATTTAAACAATAAAGAGTATAAATGAAATGGTCTTACAACTTAAACAACGATTAAATATAATGAAGCAGTATAGTTTGAGGCATTAAATAATAACAATAAATGTTATTTTTAAATCAAAACGACTTTAATTTTTATTTGTTGTACCTAACATGCCGCGTACGGACGCGCTCCGTTGATCGGTCGGGTACGTTGATCTGGAGGGGTCGTTGAACGAGCGGAGTCGATGAACGGCTCGTAGTAACTTTCGTAGTAACTAAATTTGTGGCATCGCACAACACGCTAGTTCTCCAACATTTTGTCAAGCAGCACTTTATAGGTTTTCTCGAAATTTTGATAATACAACAAGATTTTTTTGTATCCATATATTTTTTACTATTTGTTTAAACCGTCCCGTTAATAAAATTAGGTAACATTGCAGGACTCTATATAAACGCAGAAAAAAATATACAAAGAAACCGTTGAGGATAGATATATGTAGCTTATAGTGAATGCACACAAATGGAAAGGCAGAAAAGGAGAGAGAATTAAAAAAATCGCATAAAAAATATTCTTAAAAAGTTACAATTGTTACCTACCGTCATCAAACACAAACTCAAAATGCAATAATTAAAATCACTACAATTACTTTGAAACGTCAATTTTACCGCCTGTTCCTTTGCAACCAAGCCAGGAAAGACAGGCAAGATACAAGGCTGGTTTTTTTATCCTTAAATAATAGATAAAATAAAGGAGATTTTACCACCGCACTTCTCGACAACGTAATAAAGCTCATCCACATATCATCGACAATTGGGTATCGCGCACCACACGCTTCACGCGATCTTTTCTATCCCATACTTGCAAGATGTGTAATGAGCTACCATCTGAGGTTTTCCCATTAGGCTACGACGTGGCACGCTTCAAGAGAAATGTAAAGAGGTTTCTACAGTGTAGGGAACGCATCGACAATACCCCGGGTGTTGCCGGTGTCAATAAGTGGGCCGTAAGCCTGTTTCTCCACAAATACATAAAAAATACAAAAAAAAAACAATAGGAAATAAGTGACGTAAAAATTTTATTATTTTCGGTCGTGTTGGAGCATCACTATCATCATAACAGGCAGAAGACGTTCACTGCCGCATTAGATTTTAAGAGCGACGATCTTGTGCGGCCTGTACAGCTAAAAAGTATTTAATATAGTCCATGCAATCAGAATAGTCCACCTACAAGATGGGCAGACGACTTGGTAAGAACCGCAGGTCGGCGTTGGATGCAGGCCGCTTCCAATCGCAGTTCCTGTAGATCAATGAGGGAGGCCTTTGTCCAGCAGTGGACGTCCTACGGCTGATATGATGATGAATCAGAATAGTGGCACATGCCCTTGCCACGGTTGATATTCGTAGCATTCTCGTGTTTGTGAACTGCGTTTGGAACATACTGTGGTGCTTTGTAGTACTATTTGAATGCGAAATCATCGAAGGTCCTTAGATTAGAACAATAGAGTGAAACCACAGAGATGTTGCTCGTTAAAAGGGTTAGTGATGCGTTAAAAGGACAGATTTCTGTTCAATTTGTGCAAGAGAACGTTTCCCCAATAGATACTGGTATGTTTGTATTAGATATAGTTACGTGATAGGCAAACGGTGCAAAGAAAGACCCATCGCACGCTGGGAAGACGTCTTGAAGAAAACGGCTGGCCCGCACTGGCTCGAAGCACTGACAAATGACTATCTTAGGACGAGACCTTCACCTCTTGTGGGGCTCTTACAGAATAAATAAAAATTAAAATATTGTGTACATACTAACAACCACTAAAAATATCAAAGGAATAGATATAAATAAAATATACCTAAACACAATAACGAATATATAAATAAAAGTATTATTAGATATAGATGTAAGGAAGAGAGAATAAAGAGATTCCTCGCAGCACAGAAAACGCCTGGAAAAGCTATTGGCCAAAAACCTTATGAAAGTAAATCTTCCACTATCTTTAAAACGGAAACTTATGAACATGTACATAGTCCCGCTTCGGTGTTTGTCAAACGAGCTATGGAGCGCAGCATCCTCGGAGTCAGGCTCACAGACCGTATAAGAAACTCAATACTGCGCTCTAAAACACAGTTATCTGACATGGCTCTGACATCCGCAAAACAAAAGTGGGACTGGGCAGGACACGTTTGTCGTGTGCCAGAGGAACTATGGGCGAAAATCACTACAGAATGGGTTCCAAACGGGCGGCGGTCGCGTGGTAATCCTAGGCGGAGATAGAGGGATGAACTGGATGCATACCATAAAGCGTGGTTCCAATTAGCCAATAACCGGGATTTGTGGAAAGAGGGAAGGGAGGCCTTTGCTCTGCAGTGGGACTCTACGGGCTGATAATAAAAATAATTATTAGATATGAATATGTACCGCACTGAAAACATTTTTTTAACCTAAATTTTCCCACTGCTGGGCAAAGGTCTCCCCCCTGTTCCTCTCACGATCACTCGCCACTTCCCACCAGCCATCTTCGAATGCATCGAGGTCGTCACGCCAACGCTTCCTCAGCCTGCCCCGGCTTCGACGCCCATCTGCAGGCACCCACTGTGTGACGACTATTGCCCATTTGTCTGTGACCATACGACTGACGTGACCCGCCCAGTCCCACTTCAGCCTGGCAGTCTTATCACCAACATCTGCGGTGCCGGTCTTCGCGCGCAGTGTGGTATTGCGGATCCTGTCGATTCTCTTTACCTTAACACGCTGCGTTCCATGGCTCTTTGGCAAACCTTGAGTTTGGACTTATGAGATTCTATCAATGACCAAGTTTGGGCACCATAGGTAAGGACGGGCAGAATACACATGTCGATGAGTTAGCGCTTAAGTGAACTGAAAACATAAAAACGATTAATAATTAATATGTATTTATTGTATTTAATACTCAGGTTACTATTCTAAGGATAAGTATGATTGTTAAACTGTATAATTTGTAAAAAATATCAATGCCCTTTTTATTTTATTTCATATAGTAACGTATTTCGAACAGACAGCGTCGCTAACTGGTAGCCCCTTACATGTTTAAAGATTGACATAAAACACATAGAACGATAATTTCCAAAAAGTTTGTTTATTCATGTATTCATACGTATGTAAGCTTTATAAGAGATTTAAGAATTATCTAGAGTGCCAATGAGTAAAAAAGTTCCAGTGAGTTGTGTCGAATTGAGATTTTTTTGTGAGGGAACCCGCGGCCGAGTTTCTGTGTGAAGTACACCGACGACTGTTAGGGAAAAGTGTTTGTTTTTTCTTAGCTAATCCGTATTTAAATGTTTAAGCGCGTTATTCTTGCGTGCACTAAAATGATAAGCGTATATTGTAGGTACACACGGTTACACATCAAGCTATATATTTCCAGTATAACCTGATCTCTCATTCTACGAAAAGGCTACACAATGCGAGGTCAGCTTATACTGGAAATCTATAGCTTGATGTGTAGCCGTGTGTACGAGGCCCACGAAATAAAGCCGCTGCTGGTAATAAAATGCAGCTTTGTTAAAAAAAAATTTCATACATCTTAAAATGGAACTAGTATATTGCCTACCTGATGTTAAGGCTTAATGGTAGACAAAACCGTCAATTCGATCTGACAGAAATCCGTTTTTACGACGTTTTGAACTAGAAAACATTTTTTTAATTGATAATCAATATTGAATATACTCATTATCGAGAGTTGTAAACCGAAACACGATTGACTAAACTTGGCTCGATGTAAAAAATCGCAAAGTTTCCTCAAAATCATCACATTTTAGTACGTCTGTCCGGGAAAATATCCTTTTTATTCTTTTATTATGAGAAACATTTCAATAAAGTTTTATTTCCCATTATTCTCAATAAAAACGTCGTAGATCCATGTATTTTTTTTGTAGAAGGGCATATTTTATTTATAAATGAATTAATTTTAATCAAAGGCTGCGCTCGAGCCTGTGATTTCACTGTGTTACCTAACCATCGCTTATAACAAAGTATTGTAAGTCCCTAAAGTGTTGTAAGACAAATTATTGTAAGTTGTAAGGTAAGTGCCCTACGATGCTCTGCTCTGCGTCCATCAACTTCAGGCATACAGGTGTAAAGCTTAATGTGCCTGTAATTTCACCGGCAACCATAACCTTCAAACCGAAACACAGCAATACTGCTTTGCGGCAGAAATAAGTAAGGTGGTAGTCATTCCCCGGTGAGCCCACAATGTATATACATATACTCCTATAATTTCTCGTAAATATGCCGTAATATATCTTATGGTATTTTTTTATAGAAATATTAGATTTAAACTGATAGAGATATAGATTAAGTAGTTTAACCCCATTTTATGCAATAAAATATCATTTGATTTCCAAAATATTACGATCACAGAACATCATCAAATAACAGATAGCAGATCTGTTCCTCAAACTTTTGTATTGGTAACAAACTCATCTTTTATAATGCTTCTACGTAAGCTATAATACCACAAAAATAACCTTTTTCTGTTATTGGATAAGGTTTATCTCATTGCCAACAAAATGGCCTCTCAGAGCCGCAATTTTCGTCATTTTCTGAATTTAATGCGCATTTACATGGGGATGGCGGTACGCAAACCACGCGGGACTAGCCTGTATTGACACAACAACCTTCTGTAAAGTAACTGGATGTGTCTAAATCAAGACAAAATACATATTCGTCGTAAAGAGCGAATCTCTCTACCGGCGATCTTGGAACCTTCAAGCCTAGAGTGAGTAAGTTCTTTTTAGGTAAGCATGATCTATCCTTGGTGACACCGTCACTTACCATCAGATGAGGTAGGTCGCCCCAAACTAAGATCTCGTGATCATCAGTTACGTGACTTTTTAATGTTGTAAAACATGCTTGTCATTGGAACTCGACAGGTATGCAAAGTTTTAGCTCAACCAGACAATTTTCTGAGGAGTTCTAAGGAACAGCTCTTAAGGCGCTAACCGTAGCCTAGACCTTGAGCGAATGGGCGTAGCTATTGTTTCGGCCCCGCACCTTCCACCACACGCATCTTATCGACCAGAAAATAGGTGAGCACGAGGCAGACGAGCACAACCCTCCCGTACGACAGCCAGCAGTACACTGCCGCCTGTCGCCCGCGCAACCACCTTCTAAAGATACGCCCGCTAATTATTCGGAAAAATGTAAAAAATACTATATTCGCCTTAACACCATCATCTGATGCTCGCTGTCAATATAATATTAAATTGTCGTCGGAATTATATACATACACTAAGTTTTAACTGGATAAGATCATTATAAAAACATAACCACAACATGAACTGTGAAGTCATCGAAACTGTAACTAATGGGTGCTCTCGATAGATTGGTTTAGAATTATACTTCATTGTATCTCAAAAACTGTACATCCTAGAATAATAATAAATGCCGTATCGGAATGTATTTATAAGCCTTTTCATATCACATGCCACATGATATATTTGTTTCATTTATTTTGTTACCCTCCTTTGGAAATCTTAACTTGGGTCCATCGATTTAGCACTTAAACTTACCAGAAAAATTTAATAGCACAAGCTATCGACCTACTAAATTTCATATACATCGAATCAAAGGTTCGATAGTTATGCTCGCAGAAATAAACATAAATATACACGGTGTCCTTTAAATCACTGTTTTCCCAGAACAAACGTTGTTCAGACTATGGTCTACTAACAATTTATAACATCAAATTAAAAAACAAAACGATATTGATGTTTGCAAGATATAAAAAGTTGCGAACTAAAAACGTCTATTTTAACGTTACGCCCTACAACATAGCGCGCTGACCGGTAGCTACTAGGTACCTAAGGAGTAGGTAATACGCTACGGCTAGCGTAAGTTCATGGGAACTTTATGTCACGGTTAGTTTTTGAACAAAGTTAGACTTATTTGAGAAGGTCTAGATTTTATTATTTTATTCTCTTATTTTATGCCATAAACAGTTATTAGACCATGGTCGAAGCAACGTTTATTCTGGGAAAACAGTGATTTAAAGGACACCGTATATACAAACATACAAAACAAAATAACCCAAGTTGCCAAATGAGATCTTCGCTCGCTTTGCTAGTCCGTTCAATTTTTTCCAAAAATTGCATTATTATCAGTACTTCTAATTACAAAACAGACTAAATATAAATGCCAAAGGTGGTTATATCGCTTATTAAAAAGCCAGACTGCATTATCAGTTAATTAATTAAATAATCATTGACTTATGAATCCAGTGTATCGGAATATTTAATGCGATGAATTTTGAATTAACCGTTAAGTATTATTATGTATTAAATTTAAAAGTTTGTGTTTCAGATGAAAATGATTTTGTATTCTATAGTATAAAGGTAAACATTAAATATTTTTATAAAATACTAGCCGACCCGGCGAACTTCGTACCGCCTTGACATGCATATGACGCGGGCTGCGTACGTAATATACGTCGCCGGTAGAATTGTTAATCGGCCATCATTTGCTGCATCTATTTAGGAGAAAATGAATTTTCTTCAATTTTTTTTTGCATGACTCTTTCCGATATTTTAATAGTTATTCTGCTATTCTGAGCGGAGACAAATCCAACAAATCAAAGATTAACACAATCGGTCCAGCCATTCTTGAGTTATAAAAGGTGTAAATAACCCGATTTCGTTATATATATATATATATATATATATATATATATATATATATATATATATATATATATATATATATACATATATACATATATATATATATATATATAGATAAAAGTTAAACAGCATCAGTACTTTTTTATATGCTGTTTCTAATGCAGAAATATGGCAGTACAATTTTATTTTCGTGATATCATAAAAAATAAAGCAGTAAAAATTTGTTTAAAGTACTTTGACCGAAATATTCTTGATCTTCACTATCTCGCCATTTACCAGGTCCAAAACATCAGGTAACACCATAATTAAAACACATCATCAAAATCGGATAAGCCGTTTAGGCTGAGCAGAATAACGAATAGATGCACACCGGAGATTTATTCTACGTGTTTTGTACGACATTATATAAAAACACGTAGCTAATGGCTAGTAATGTTGCAAAATAGGGTTTCAAATTTATTACCATAGAAAATTTAATTTTTTTACATCAAAATATACATAAAATAAAAAACATCTCTAATATCAACGAAACAGCCTGTATAAAATAGGTAATCAAATCATATTCATTTATCATGTAAGTAGGGACATGTAAACCTGACTAAGCGGTATTGTCGCAAAGATTTACTTTAAACATTATTTATTGGAAATGTATCGATTACTGGACCAAATATTCTAGCTACCGGTATTAAACCCAGTTAAAATCAGTTAATACAATGCCGGATGTGTGTTTTAAATAAATGTCGTACATAACAAAACAGGTTGCATACTTAAATATACGTACCATTCCACAAGCATGACCAGTGGTATAAATTTAAACTGACAGATTCAAAACTAACTAATCGTGGCAGTTAAAAATACACTAACACAAGGTGAACTATGGAGATATTGCTTTTGGTCCTTGCTTGCTGGCCTCCATTAAATGCCTTATTCAACGTGTCCAAAATGCGTGCCGTCGTTTCTGTTTCACTGTACCTCCTCGCACACACGTGACTCTCTACATTAATAAGGCTGGCCTCCTTAACATGAACTGTCGTCGTAAGTTTCATTTGGCTTCGCTCGTTCACGAGCTCATAAAGTATAAACACCCTGAGTACCTTCCTTATCCCACTACAGCATCATCTTATATTATTCTAACCAAACTCCATAAAACTACTGCCTTGAGGGATAGTTTCCGCTACCAGGCCACCAAGTGCTGGAATAATATACCACCACCTTTGCGTCAACCGGTTTCTAAACATACGTTTAAACGCAAACTTAAAATACATCTCCTGTCTATACAAATGGCCTGCTAGCGGAATAACCACTGTACATACTTTTGCTAACAAATATTACACTTAACACAAACCACACTGCCTTAATCTGAAACGACTACGACTTGCCAACATACATACATACATTATTTTTTTTTAATAAATAATATAATATTAAGTGGCTACTACAGCCCATGGATATCCACATAGAATTCAAAACAAGCTATTATGTTGTCTTGATCTCTATGTAGATACGTTGCCATACTATAGGATTTAGCTGTTATGCCTATGTGCCAGTTATTACAGGAACATACCATTACCATCTAACCGGAACACAGCAGCACAAGTACTGCTATTTGGCGGCAGATAAAGGTAAAGTTGTGGTGCCCACTTCCTCGAGCTCGTTCACAAAACTTCATAAAATCGGACTATCCGGTACTAAATGTAGGAGCCCGGGAGATCAGCGCGCTGCGTACTCGTATTTACTAGTGCGTGGCGCATAATGTTGAGCCGGATCCTAGTTTGCGGACGCTTATAACCTGGACGTACTAACTGCTTATGTATTTTTTTATGTTTCTATATTTGTGTTTGTTATATTGTTACTTCTACTGTCGTTATATTTTTGTTACTGTGTATGTCTTTGTTTTGTTATGTCTGCAAAAAATGTATTTTCTTTCTTACTAACGAGTAGTGACGTCATCACTGCATACTTAATCTCCCTTCAGTTGTCGGCCAACAAGAAAATGTCTCTTCCAGTATCTCCGAAGTTGTGAGCGGAATATGGTTAGCGTCTGCTGACGTATTGGATCGAGGACATTCGTATATTATAATTATGTCTATTTTCTATAATCTTAAAATATTTTCTTTACGATGCCCCAGAACTAGCATGTTATACTGAAAGGTCTATTCTTGACACTTACGAGAGCGACAAATGTTTTACGACTTTTGTAAATTTGATGATTTTTTTTTGAAGAAACACTTCTTAAAAATCTGCTGTATTTTGTTTAAAATTATGTTTATCAGCTAGTTTAAGTCAAACTCATTAAGTCAAACATAAAATTTGTTTATGGTTAGTTCTAGAAAAGTTTAGCGCAAATTCTAAAAAAAAAACTGCTGATTTATAGTATAACTAGTTCAAAAAAAAATTTATCTAGCCTATGCTGTCCCACTGCTGGGCAAAGGCCATATAAATTAAAATATAAATGTACATATAAAATTATTATTAGTTATCTATGAGAAGTTGTTAAGTTTTATCGACAGAGACATCCTGTAGAGTACCAGTAATTCAAATGTGTTAAAAGTCGTAGCCCAAATGTAACTGATTTCTTACCAAATAATAATGATATAAAATTATTTTTTTATAAATATTTGTTGTTCAGATATTCAAAACTCACTATCGTCATAATTTTCAACCACAATTCTCTATTCCAGTTGGAAGAAATACTTAGTTAAAAATAATGTTTGCTAAAATAAAATTTAATGCGCGTTTCTACAGTAATTCAACGAGTCATCATTGAAGCCTTCCGCGCACTACGAAATTTAATCGACGCGGATAATAATAGCTAATCTGTGAACAATACTAACTTCCTAGAGTCCACGGACTGCGAAAAGAATCAATTACTAAAAATCGCAACGATAATTTATGCTCACATACAAAAATAAGTCTCTAAGTTGGAATTTTGCAATCTGACATCTTTTTTTTATGTTATTTGTGGGGTAACAGCCTTACGACCCACCTGATGGTAAGCGGTCACCGTCGCCTATTGACACCGGCAACACCCGGGGTATTGTCGATGCGTTCCCTACACTGTAGAAACCTCTTTACATTTCTCTTGAAGCGTGCCATGTCGTAGCCTAATGGGAAAACCTCAGATGGTAGCTCATTCCACATCTTGCAAGTATGGGGTAGAAAAGATCGCGTGAAGCGTGTGGTGCGTGATACCCAATTGTCGATGATATGTGGATGAGCTTTATTACGTTGACGAGAAGTGCGGTAGTAAAGTCTGTCATTGGGACCGCTCTGAGGGCCTCGACCATATCACGTCATGACAGCGGCCTATAGTTGGCTGGAACGTACGTATAGGTAAGGTAAGGGTGCGTTCAACGTATTCTAAAACAATAGACCAACTGTTGCCTGTAGAACGCGTTCCCAGATAACGGGACGCAAAACATTATCTCATTGTTTATGCCAGTCGCCGCGATCTTGCGTTAGTCTGAACCACGTATGAAGGTAAAATAAAGACAGATACGAGTTCTTTTTATCCTCTTTAATTACCAAATACAATATATAAATATTGCTGGACATTTCACACAGCGCTGTCTACCCCCAAACTAAGCAGAGCTTGTACTACGGGAACCAGATAACTGATAGAATACTTAAATACTTTTTTTGTGAATACATACTTATTATATATATAGAAACACATCTAGACCCGGAACAAATATCTGTAGATCATACAAACATTTGATCCACGGCGGGAATCAAACCCGCTACCTCCTGCGTCTCAGACGACTATTCGCGCCCTGTGCCACGGATGTCGTCAATAAATACAGGTTTGCTGATTTTTTTTCATAACCTATCTCGTCCCACTGCTGGGCAAAGGTCTCCCCCAAGTCCCTCCAAGCATCCCTATCTGTCGCTATTGCCCACCATCCTCATTGGAAGGTGTCGAAATCGTCCCACCAACGCTTTCTCGGCCGACCCCGACGTCGCCTTCCGTCTTCAGGCGTCCATGGTGTTGCAATATGGGCCCATTTCTCGGAGTGCATTCGGGCAACGTGGCCCGCCCATTCGCACTTAAGCCCAGCCAATCTCTTCCCTACATCTGCAATGCCGGTAAGTGAGCGCAGCATGGTGTTACGCACTCGGTCGACACGTTTAAAGCCGATTATGCTGCGCTCTATTGCCCTTTGACAAATCTAGAGCTTTGACTTTTGGGCTTCAGTCAGAGACCATGTCTGCGTACCGTAAGTTAGGATGGGCAGGATACACATGTCGATGAGTTGGCGCTTAAGTGTCAGAGGAAGGTCACCCTTCATGTGTTCCTTTATGGACCAGTAGCTCTTCCAGGTTTGCTGATAAAACCAATGAATCATACGAATACTTATTATAAATGCAAAACTGAGTTTATTTGTTTGTTATGTCTTTACTTTGTAACGGCTGAACCGATTTCGATTAAATTTGTTATACCTATATATAAATTATGAGGTAGATTGAGACAAAGTCTACTTTTTACCCTACTACGTAGAAGGATATATAGATTTATTGAAAAATCACGCGTACACACGGCTACACATCAAGCTATACTTTTCCAGTATAAGCAGATCTCGCATTGTGTAGGCTTTTCGTAGAATGAGAGGTCAGCTTATACTGGAAAAAATAGCTTGATGTGTAGCTGTGGGTGGAAGCTTGTAATACTATAACTTAGACAGTTACTCTTCTGTCTGTGTATTACGTTATCAAGAAATTTTTGATTTCTAAATTGAAATTTGGTTGTAGGCTTCTATTTAATAACATACCAGGCGTGTGAAACTGCTGGCAAAAGCTAGACATATTATATTTATGGAATTTTTGCTTCTAGGTTCAATAATTTTTTTTTTTATAAATCTCAGGGCGGATTTTGTCTTGAGATGTTTTTGAGTTCAGTTGACCAAAATTAAAAATATCCCGCCTTGTTTCAGATGCTTTCTTAATCGTCCCAAATTTATCCATACCAATATAAATACTTATGTAAATTTATATTCTGTGTTTCGTCAGTATTCAGATGGTTGTTTTCAGCGCCATTTTAGATTCGTTTCTTTATTTACTTATTAGTTTACCTATAGATTGACTAGCTGACCCCCCCGCGGCCAAACGTGTGGTTTGTCTATAAAGTCAAAGTCAAAATCTTTCATTCGTTAAAATCACGAGGATCACTATGAAACGTCAATTTTACTGCCTGCTCTTTCACGCCCAAGCCAGGAATGAAAAGCAAGAAACAAGGCTGGTTGTTTTTAACCTGATCCTTTTTGATGATCCGTTTAGAATATATAACAATAAAGAAAATAAATTACGTCTTAATTGTAACATTCTTGAAGGAGAGGAATTTCAATAAAACATTACCTTCCTTTTTTCAACCAGTGTGTGTTGCCAGTGATGACCTATGGCACTTAAACGTGGTCCTTTACTCATGACCTCATGACCAAGCTCAAGGTCGCTCAACGAGCTATGGAGAGGGCTATGCTCGGGGTTTCTTTGCGTGACAAAATCCGCAATGAGGAAATCCGCAGAACTAAAGTAGCCGACATAGCTCTCAAAATTAGCAAGTTGAAGTGGCAATGGGCAGGCCACATCGCTCGTAGAATCGATAACTGTTAGGGCAGAAAGGTTCTCGAGTGGAGACCACGGACTGGAAGACGCAGCGTAGGCCGGCCCCCCACAAGGTGGACCGACGATCTAGTAAGAATCGCGGGGAGCCGTTGGCGCAAACGGCTACCAACCGCTCGTTGTGGCGATCTAAGGGGGAGGCCTATGTTCAGCAGTGGACGTCTTCCGGCTGATGATGAATACCTTCCTTCTGCGCAGTCTCGTAAAAAGTAGCGTATGTCCCAATCCCAGTCACAATCTATCTACTATGTACCAACGGTACAGGGAGTGCATCCCCCCTCATCCTTACGGATGTTACGGATGTTTTTGCAAAAAAGTCGAAACACTTATTTCTTACCAAAAGCCTACATATTAATTTTCTGATCTATAATTTAGGGAATTATGGATTCCCCACACAAACTTTCGACCCCTATTTCACCCCATTTAAAATTATTTTTTGAGTCAAAAGATAGCGTATGCCCTTCTAGAGGATATAATCTTTCTCCTTGCCAAATTTCATTACGATCCGTTCAGCCGTTCAGTGGTGAAAAGGTAACGAACAAACAAACATACAAACAAACAGAGTTACTTTCGCATTTATATTATTAATATGGGTGTATATTTTATTATACGTAACACTCATAGGCCACGATGAGCTAGTTGATGCAAGGCTCCTCAGCCTGGAGCACCGACGAAAGCCTCTCAGTTTTTTATAGTACATTTCGGGGAGTGTGCGGCGGAAGTTTTCAACCTAATCCCACCATCTCCATTCTATCATAGGACAACCAGACGCTCTGAGGTGCGCTACCGCTATATGGTAGAAATACCTCCCATTCGCACAAAGCAGTTCTCTTCGACCTTGATTATGCGCACCGCCAAAGAGTGGAACGCCTTGCCAGAGTCTGTGATTCCTGATAGCTACAGCCTGGGTATCTTTTAGTGGCGAGTGAATAGGTTTCTTCTAGGCAAGCGTGTACCATCGTGGTCAAACGCAAGCCTATATTTTATAAAAAAAACACAATGTATTTTCGGGCTCAATCCCAAAGGGTTGTTAGTAGTTAAACCCGAGATAATTCTACTCATATTACGCACATAACCTACAAAAAATATGTAAACACGTTCAATACAAACAAATGTACAGCTAACAGCCGGCCATAAGCATAATCTAAAAAGCTCTATGCCTTATTTATATATGTACCCTTTTAATCCGGGTGGCAACGGTAAGTTACCCTACCTGTGTAGAAAAGTATGAGTCGTCATACAGTGTGGTGTCAGAGTTTTTGGACTGTGGACGCGAAGTAATGAACTTGTGAAGTGATGAACGTGTGAAGAAAATATGAATAATATTATTAGAAGTATAGCACAAATGAATTTAATTAAGAGAAATAAAGAAATAGACAATAAAAGTACGATAAACTTTAGCAAAACAAAATACGCGATCGCGCTATCGACAGAGCGGCTGCCAGTCTAGTGGAGTGGGGAAACAAAAGCAGGCATGCGCGAACGCCGATCGGTGGTGTGGTCTAAACGCAAACATTTAATAGAAAAATTAAGGACCATCATTCTACAATACAGATCTCGGATCAGTGGCGCGCGTCGGATTATCTACGCTACAAGGCCTCCGGCTTCGCTTTAGTTTTATAGCCGGAACTATCTTATGAGCCCATACTACTTCCGCAACTAACCCTGTCACTCTATGGTTCTATATAATCCAAAGAGCCCGCTGGATCCCACTGATAGGCAAAGGCATCCCTTTCCTTCTTCCATTCATCCTGGTCTAGGGCTTCTTTAGACCAATTCGAGATTCGTTCTAGTAAAATAAATTAGTGATTTCACTATTTTAATTTATAAAGTATGATAAATAATTTAAATTGATACGACGCGGAGCAAATGTTTGTAGATATTTGTTCCAGGTGTGGGTGTTTTTACATTTATATTATAAGGACGTATTACAAAATAAAAGTATTCTGTCGACCAATTTGAGATTCGTTATAGTAAATAAAAAAAGTGATTTCACTATTTTAATTTATAAAATATGATAAATAATTTAAATTGATACGACGCGGAGAAAATGTTTGTAGATATTTGTTACGGGTGTGGATGTTTCTCCATTTATATTATAAGTAAGTATTACAAAAAAAAGTATTCTATCGAGCAATTTGAGATTTGTTATAATAAATAAAAATAGTGATTTCACTATTTTAATTTATAAAGTATGATGAATAATTTAAATTGACACGACGTGAAACAAATGTTTGTAGATATTTGTTCCAGGTGTGGGTGTTTTTACATTTATATTATAAGGACGTATTACAAAATAAAAGTATTCTGTCGACCAATTTGAGATTCGTTATAGTAAATTAAAAAAGTGATTTCACTATTTTAGTTTATAAAATATGATAAATAATTTAAATTGACACGACGTGAAACAAATGTTTTTAGATATTTGTTCCGGGTGTGGGTGTTTCTCTATTTATATTATAAGTACGTATTACAAAAAAAAAGTATTCTTGCAATTATCTGGTACCCATAGTTTAAGCTTTGCTTAGATTGGAGCTAGATAGCGTTGTGTGTAAGGCCGTAGAAGGGTAGGACGTCCGGCAGCGAGATGGGTGGACGACATCGTTAGAGTCGCGGGCCGACAATGTGTGAGACTAGTGCAGGATCGTGGCGGATGGCACAAACTTAAAGAGGCCTATACCCAGCAGTTGATGAAGTCAGGCTGTAGATGATGATAATGATGATGAGCGTTGTGTGAAATGTTTATTTATTTATCTCATCCTGGTTCTTTTAAGTAGAATTCCTTGTGAAAGAGTTAGCCCGGGGAAGAGCTACCACCATACTTATTTCTGCAGCCAAGCAGCATTACTGTGTTTCGGTTTAGTAAGTATGGTTTCCGGTGGAATTTCAGGCACATGAGGCTTTATAACCTGTTTGCCTGAAATTGATGGACGCAGGGCACATTTCTGAGATGCGTGACCAAGGAGGCAATACTTTGTTACAGGCGATGGTTAACACTTAACAACATATGTTTGTTCCATCTCCAAGTCGTATAAAAATATTAAATAAATCGAGTTACAACCAACTTTTAACTTTTTATATTTGAGTTGATTGAATGAAAGGTAAATTGCGGTTTACGATTTATAACGTATTAAAAAAAACTTACAACTCGTAGATCTCGTTCAAACCAATTTTCGGTGGAAGTTTGCATGGTAATCATTATACTTTTTTTAGTTTAATCATTCTCTCATTTCAGAAGTTACAGGGGGGGGGGGGGGGGGGCGACGACGACACACATTTTACCACTTTAGAAGTGTCTCTCGCGCAAACTATTCGGTTTAGAAAAAAAAATTATATAACAAACCTCAATATAATTTTTGAAGACCTATCCATAGATACCCCACATGTATGGATTTGATGAAAAAAAAAAATTGTGTTTCAGTTCTAAGTATGGGGAACCCCCAAAATTAATTGTTTTTTTTCAAATTTTTTTTTGTGCAAATCTTAATGCGGTTCACAGAATACTTACCAAGGTTTCAACAGTATAAGTTCTTATAGTTTCGGAAAAAAGTGGCTGTGACATACGAATGGACATACAGACATGACGAATCCATAAGGGTTCCGTTTTTTGCCATTTGGCTACGGTACCCTAAAAACAGGTAGATTATCATATGATCGCGACTCGCATTTTTACTACGCCCCTGCTATTTGTCACACAATGTTTTGCGGTAACCGTATTGTGGCTTATATTAGCCGCAACGCAATGTCATAGGTGTCATTTTAAATTGAATGAAACCGTGGTGTTTTAGAACAGCAGGAATCATAAATATGATTATGGTAATACGGGATTATTAATTAGATTATTAATGAGTTAAATGTTTATATGGTCCTTGCAAACATTCAGTTTGATTTTGTTATGTGAACAATTTGCTTGGTTGAAAAACATTTGACTAGACGACTAGCAAATATTTCTAAAATATTTGAATGAATTAGTGATTTAAAATTCTTTATTAAACCTTTATTTTAATTTTTGACGATCTCCGTGGCGCAGTGGGCGAATAGCTGACTGAGACGCAAGCGGTAGTGGGTTCGATTCTCGCCACGGAACAAATGTTTGCATGATCTACAGGTATTTGTTCCGGGTCTGGTTGTTTCTTATATTATAAGTATTTATTTACAAAAAAAAATGTATATATGTATTCTATCAGTTATCTGGTTCCTATTGACAAGCTCTGCTTAGTTTGGGTCTAGAAAGCGCTGTGTGAAATGTCCAGCAATATTTATTTATTGTTATTACTATATATCTACATTTTAATAACCTTTTATTAATTTTTTACTCACACCTTATACTCACTTTTCATTCATTTTTTGGGTTCCGTACCCAAAGGGTAATACGGCACTCTATTATTAAGGCTCCGCTGTCTGTCCGTCTGTCACCAGGCTGTATCTCATAAACCGTGATAGTTAGACAGTTGAAATTTTCACAGATTATGTATTTCTGTTACCGCTATAACAACAAATACTAAAAACAGAATAAAATAAATATATAAGAGAGCTCCCATACAACAAACGTGATTTTTTTTTCTCTTTTCAGCCCGATATTGATAATTTCAATAGGTAGACGCTTGAAATATTCACAGAATATTTTGTTATATATTCGCTTTAAAAATAAATAATTAAATTAAAGTAAAACCAATATTTAACTGAAACCAGAAGGTCAAACCAGAAAGGTAGTGCAGCAGCGAAGCAATAAAATAAAAAACCGGCCAAGTACGAGTCGGACTCGCGCACGAAGGGTTCCGTACCATTATATATAAAAACGGCAACAAAATCACGTTCCTTGTATGGGAGACCCTCTTAAATATATATTTTATTCTGTTTTTAGTATTTGTTGTTATAGCGGCAACAGAAATACATCATCAGTGGAAATTTCAACTGTCTAACTATCATGGTTCATGAGATACAGCCTAGTGACAGACGGACAGACAGACAGACAGTGGAGCCTCAGTAATAGGGTGCCGTTTTACTCTTTGGGTACGGAACTCTAAAAACTTGCTGGAAATCAGCCCTTCCTAAATTAAAGACTTCTACCAAACTCTCAAGGTTTTCCTAAGGTCGTGCCTCTCTTACGTAACAAGGTAGGTACTAGCATAAAGGGTTTAGCTCACTGAATAGAGGAAGTAGTAATAAATCACCAGACACATTGCTTACACATCGACAAGATATGTGTGGCCCAAGCGAAAGGGGTGATAAAACTACTGAATGGGAATAATTCGAAATATTTTTCCGGAATGTTTCGTTTGCTGATATTTCGGAAAGTTCTTATTGCAATTGGATCGGATTAATAACGTGGGAAAAAAAACTATGATGCTGTAATCATAAGCAGCCTGGTTGCGGCAGCCAGAGCGAAACTTAATATTCAGCTGTCATGCTGCTTTTGTGGCTTTGGTTTCATCGCGGCCACGAGGCCTTTTGTGATCGCCTCTTGTTTTGATGTCGGCCCTAGTTTATGGCGGCGTTCAAAGTTCAACACTAAGCTCTACAGCCGTTGAAAACTGTAGAATTTCTTATGTAGCTGTCATTGTTTAAGCACAATATTTGTCGGAGCGTTAGATTTATTTTGTGGTTTGAATGATGACCGTTTGCAGGCTGTTTGAAACAGCCTGTATGTCTTGTATATTTTATATCCTATAAATAAATAATAATGCTGGACATTTTACACATCTAGCCCATACTAAGGGGAACTATATAATTAATAGAATACTTGCATATAAATATTTTTATAAAAATACATATACCTATACAAACATTCGTATCGGAATAAAATTATGGGCATCATGCTTGACACGGAATGCTGAAATTTGTATGTTTGTAAATTACTTGACACTTAAAAATTTATTAAAATTTTCATAACCAATAACTAACTTTATATGGTTATCAAAATCTTAATTTTTTTTTTGTTTTAGGATCTTTTTTTGTGATAATTTACCTCTATCGAGAGATTGAAGACTTGATATTGAAGACACGTACTTGTATTATTAAAGTTGTTGGTCTCCTCAATAAATAAATATATATATATATACAAATACAAATATTTTTTTATTTTCCAAATCAGAATTAACATGTATGTACATAATGAGCTCCGCACTAGGTGTAACACCTGTATCGCGGATGCCCTGTATAGATTTGCAGAAGTTAAACATATTAAATGCGAGACCAAACCGAGTAAGTATAAATTTTGACTATTAAGAGAACAGAGAAACAAAAACAAATTTAATTTAATTATAGCTAAAAGATAAGCATTAATATTAAAGTATTACAAAACTACTAAGACAAAAAAAATAAATAATTGGGGACTCGTGTAAGTGATGCATTTGAGTTTGTGAGTGCGAGTGTGTGCGTGGGTTTGTGTGTATTTGAGAGGGTATATTTGTGCGTGTGTAATGTGTGGTTGTGTGAGGGGGTCGGGCGTGCGCAAGTGTATGCGCGTGGCGTTGCTAGCTATGTGATTGCGACCAAGATTGACTCCGTTTCGTCATAGTCGAGTGTGATCAGCCATTTCCTAATCTTTACTTTAGCACTATATACCGAACAAGATTTAAGATAACACTTAATTAACGCACGTATATAAATGAAAGGGGGTGCATAGTATCAAAATCGCCTCAAAAATCCCGTTTTTATTTTAGGAACTGTGATTCTTTGTCGACGGGCATTAGGAGATCCGGATGAAGTTATGCACGATTTATGGAACCATAACACTGCTTTTTGTATGTAAAGTTGACGAACTGTTAATATTTCCGTTTCCCGATACAGAGATTTCGTTGGATATCTGTAAGGTTTACGATACATTACTTTTAAAACTGACCTTTGTGCTATATATAGAATATTATGTAGTGAATCATCTAGACCCCAAAAAATATCTGTAGATCATGCAAACATTTGTTTTGCGGCGGGCATTGAACCCAAAACCTCCTGCGTTTCAGCTACTGTACCACGGAGGTCCTCATAATAATAAGTAAATTGTCATTTTTTTTCAACAGAATCATAAGTTTACTCTTATGCTAGAAATCATCATCATAACAGCTTACAATCGAAAAAAAATGCACTTTAATTATTTGTCTTTTTGAGACTTGCCTTATGCACAATATTCACTATTTCATAAACTCTTATGATTTGGAACATGCACTTTTGTCTAACCAAAATACCCACCCGTTGCTGTAGAAAAGTCTTTATTACCATTAGTTAGAGTTCATTCTTCCTTCTTTAATTCGGAATGGGTACAGATACTCGTAGTTGGATTCGTTCGCGGAATATTGATGGAGCCACGCTAATGTCTGCCTTTATTTAACTGGTCGGTTTATGTAGTATTGGACATGATTAATATACATTCAGCTTACGAAAAAGAAGATTGTGATAAAATCTGTGACGTATTTTGTGACGGCGTAGCAAATGTAACAACATCTTGCTACGCCGTAGAAGGCTGGGGTAATCATAGCCTGAAAAAAAGCTTTGCACAGCATAAAAAGAACCGAATTTAGTGATTTGAACACGTTTAAAGGATATTTTCTGAGCTGTACATAGAGGGAAAACCTCTGTAGGGCGATGAGCTAGTAGATAGTGATTCAAGAGATTAAATTTCGAAAGCGAACAAATGTTTGCAAAATCTACAAAAAATCCGATCTGCTTGTTGTGGTACTCGTAGTATATGAGACGACATAATGCATCCTACTGTGAGATCATGTTTGTTTTCTTGAAAAATGTCATATCTTTCAAAATCCTGCCACTTCTCACGAAACGGCTAATGGGCGCCACAAAGGTTAACTATTTGTTGGCGCAAGCCTCTGTGGAAACAATTAGTATAAATTTCTAGGCTTGTGCAAAGGAATCGTTAACGAGTGCGGGCTCAGAAAACTTTCGTGATTGATTTCAATCATTATTATAAATACGGGATTTATCACGTACCGTCTTATCGGTGTTTCGACCGTGTTTCGTTCGTGTTATGTGTTAGCCTGTACCAAGAACTACCGAAGAGAGCAGCAGTGATGACACAACCGGTCAACACGCTGAACCTTCGTTGAACCAATCCCCACCACCCCGCCCGTTCACTCGCGCGCAAAGAGCAGCGGCGCGCAGCGCGAGGCGAGACGTTATTCGGAGCGGATCGCACTCACCCTGATGAAGGTTCACGAATTGAACCGAAACATAGTCGGTCGAAACACCGATAAGAAGGTTCGTGATAAATCCCGTGTTTATTATAATGAGTGCGGGCTCCATTATGATCATTGACAAACGTCGACTTTATTCCACCACATGATATAACCGCTGTTAAATTTCCGTACTAGCAGTCAATCCAGCGCGGTTGGTCTAAAAATTTACTCTTTTCACGTGTCTATTTTTTTAAAGAAGGTAAACACTTTACGTATCCCGGTTGCTGCCAACCGCGTGTGAATAAATTGATGTCGTAAATTTTTGGCTTTATAGCCTCAAGCTTTGCAGTTTATAAAAAAATAGGGCTTTACTTGTTAAAGAGACATTTCTAAGATGAATGCGGTCAGTGCTTTGGGGATACTTTCATTTTGTATGCATCATCTTCAGATGGCTGTTTCTTTTGGTTACATAACTATTATTAGGCTTAAGTTAGTTCTTATTCTTATTTTTTTATAAGTGCCTATTGCAATCAGCACCTGTCTGAGTTTCCTTTTGAGGGATAGCGGTAATTTTCCGTTGATAAGATCTTTCAGTGACCGAAAGCTCTGTTCTGTTTTTGCCGACCTATTTTATAATTAATTGTATATTATTTAAGTGAAAACTTCTTTAGGTGCGATGAGCATTTTTTGAGACGGGAAAAAAACCATTTAACTCGCGACACTGTTACTGATACCTCTGTATATGAAGTGAAATATTCTGTATGCGCGTTGGGCATTTATTGAGATGGGTATAAACCATTGAACTCGCTACACTGTTATCGACACCTCTGTATATGAAGTGAAAACTTTTTTAGGCGCGTTGGGCATTTTTTGAGATGAGAAAAAACCATTGAACTCGCGATACTGTTACTGACACCTCTGTATATGAAGTGAAAACTTCTTTAGGCGCGTTGGGCATTTTTTAAGACGGTAAAAACCATTTAACTCGCGACACTGTTACCTACACCTCTATATATGAAGTGAAAACTTCTTTAGGCTCGTTGGGCATTTTTTGAGATGAATAAAACCATTTAACTCGCGACACTGTTACCGACACCTCTGTATATGAAGTGAAAACTTCTTTAGGCGCGTTGGGCATTTTTTGAGATGGGAAAAAACCATTGAACTCGCGACACTGTTATCGACACCTCTGTATATGAAGTGAAGACTTTTTTAGGCGCATTCGGTATTTTTTGAGATGGGGAAAAAACCATTTAACGCACGATACTGTTACCGACACCTCTGTATATGAAGTGAAAACTTTTTTAGGCGCGTTGGGCATTATTTGAGATGGGAAAAAATCATTGAACTCGTGACACTGTTACCGATACCTCTGTCTATGAAGTGAAAACATTTTTAGGCACGTTGGGCATTTTTGTGCTAACGAATGTATAATTCAAAGCATTATCATTATCATGAAGATCAACCATATAACTTCCACAGCTAGACCTCCCGCATAGATAGGTATTCAGTTCGACACACAACCACATACATTTTCTCGAATAAATAAAAACTAGGTCAGGTATTGTTTTGAACTGTACCATACAAAAATACAGAATAATAAAGTACCTCATAACATGAACCACAAAATACATTTCCACATGGAGCTAGTTTTCCATAAAGCTTAGTTCACACAGCATTACACGGAGAAGAAAATGCTGCGACTTACACGTTACGAGTTACGAGTATCATACACCGCGAGTAGGGTTGACATTTTATACAAATTCAAATAGAATATTTCTGTCTGGGTGACAGAGGACGGTGGGTGGTTGGCGTCTAGGTGTTAATCTGTTTTATTTCAACTATACTACGTGTTTTGTTATGTACATACGGCTACACATCAAGCTATACATTTCCAGTATAAGCTGACCTCGCATTGTGTAGACTTTTTGTAGAATGAGAGTTCAGCTTATACTGGAAATGTATAGCTTGATATGTAACCGTGTGTACGACATTAAATGAAAACAAGGGTAGGGCTAATATTGTTGTAAAATAAGTTTTTTCAAAAAAGTTACGACAAAAAATGTAAAATTTGCAAACAAACTTAATATTAAGTGCGAAAATATTAATGAAACAGCTTGCAAAAAATAGGTATACAAATCATATTCATTGATTATGTAAGTAGATACCTGTTAAACTGACTAAGTGGCATCATCGCAAAGGCGCTGTCGATTAACGTAAAAAATTGTTAATGTATCGATTACTGGATAAAAATTAAAGCTACTCTAAGATAAGTAACACGATGCCGGATATGTATTTTAAATTAGAGTCGTATATAACCAAATAGGTTGCATAATAGGTTGGGGAAAAAGTCTTTTCGCATTATAGTATGTATGAACTTGTAATAAAATCTCTTTGGCTATACTATTTGTATCTGGCTGGTTTTGGTATCATTCAAAGTTTAAATTTTAAAGAAGATAATTCCAAATTCAAATTAGGAAAATGTGTGATTTTTATTTGTTTTTCGTACTGTAAAGATGAGTGAATCGAATGAAGAAATTCGTGACATTTTAAATTTTTACTACTAAAAGGTAAAAATGCAACGCAAGCCGCGAAAAAAAATTCTGATGTTTATGGACCTAGTGCAGTGTCTGTGAGAGTAGCACAAATTTGGTTTAAGCGTTTTCAATCCGGAAATTTTGATGTCATAGATGCACGTCACTCTGGTCGCCCTATTACGGATAAAATTGATGCCTTTTTGAAAAAAAGTGGAGCAAGATCGGCATATCAGTAGTTACGACGTAGCTGAAGAACTGGGAATTGACCACAAAACAATTTTGGCGCATTTGAAAAAAACAGGGTTCTCAAAAAAGCTATACATTCGGGTACCCCACGAGCTCACTGAAAGAAACCTAATAAACTGTGTACTCATTTGTGATTCTTTATTACGACATAATGAAACCGAACCATTTTTTGAAGAAGCTGATAACTGGTGATGAAAAGTGGATCACGTACGACAAGAACGTGCGAAAAAGGTCGTGGTCAAAGGCCGGTCAGGCTTCACAGACTGTGGCGAAACCCGGGTTAACTCGCAACAAGGTGATGCTGTGTGTGTGGTGGGATTGGAAGGGCGTTATTCATTATGAGTTGTTACCACCAGGCAGGACCATCGATTTTGAACTCTACTACGAACAACTGATGAGATTAAAGCAAGAAGTTGAGAGAAAGCGGCCAGAATTAATCAACAGAAGGGGTGTGGTTTTTCATCATGATAACGCTAGAACTTAGCCACTCAGCAAAAATTAAGAGAGTATGGCTGGGAGGTGTTAATGCATCCGCCGTATAGTCTTGACCTTGCACCTTCAGATTTCCACCTGTTTCGGTCTCTTCAGAATTCTTTAGGCAGTGTGAGGTTAACATCGCGAGAGGACTGCCAAAACTACTTGTCAGATGTATTTTGATCAGTAGCCCCAAAATTTCTATAGCAATGGGATCATGTCCCTACCTACAAGATGGTAAAAAGTTATCAAACAAAATGGTTTCTACATACTTTAGTTATATGTAAATAAACTATATTAAAAAATGTTTTCAATTTTCTAAAAAAATGTGTAGAAACTTTTTCCCCAACCTAATATTATCATACTAGTTGGGCTACTAGTGCGCTAGTTCACCGATATTTCAGTTTGAAGGCAGTCGTGTAAGTTTACCGGCCGATATTGAATCTTTATAATGTGAGCATTTGCTTACATTTTCATACTAATTAAAAACCCGACTAAACTATGGGATGATAGAAAGCCTGCAATGTGCGGGGATTCTTATGGGATCCAACGTTTTATGCTAAATGCAAAATTCTCAATTGGTTAATAATTTTTTGTAATTACAAACAAAGTTTTAAATATGAATAGTTTGTTTTAGGGTAGCGTAACCAAAGGATAAAATGGCACGCTATTACTAAGGCTCCGCTATCTGTATGTCTGTCTGTCTGTCTGTCCGTCTGTCACCAAGCTGTATCTCATGAACCGTGATAGTTAGACAGTTGAAATTAACTGATGTATTTCTGTTGCCGCTATAACAAAAAATACTAAAAACAGAATAAAATAAATATATAAGGGGGGCTCCCATAAAACAAACGTGATTTTATTTGCCATTTTTATAGATAATCGTACGGAACCCTTCGCGCGCGAGTCTAACTCGCACTTGGTCGGTTTTATTTTAAACTTTGCTGTTACTTAACTCTTATTTTGCATTCACTACCGAGGCGTGTTTGCTATATTTAGGGTAAATGATCAACTGTTACGCAATCACATTGTAGTTAAAAATTTCAAACAAAACCTACCTATTTAAGAGATGAATAGCCGGCATTATTATATAAATTTTGTTGTTACTTGATAGCCCTATTTCGTATTCCCTTCCGAGGTGAGTCTAAAGAGAAAACAGGGGTTGGCACGCGGTTTACTAAATCACTTTCTGTATGTTAATTCCAGGTTGCACGACCTTTCTGTTTGGTTTTATGTGTACCCGGCATTATAACTGAAGGTTGTATTAGCGGCTAGCCGCATCATGTTTTGACAGATTGTTAAATTTCTGTTACGTATAGTTCTGTACTAGGGCGACTTGTGCAACAATTCATAAATATATTTATGGGCTAAATATCATTTAGTTTAGAGAGTCGCATATTAAACATTTACGTCAAATTTAAAGAACTTTAGTCGTTAAGGCCGGCTTGCACGACAATCTTAAACATATTTAGTGACTAAACATGTTTAAGTTTGAAGTATTTGTATGATTTGACAACTCCTTAATATATTTAGCTCCTAAATATGTTCAGGCATTCGTTGTGCAAGCCGGGTTGAATCTAGGTTTTAATTATTTTTTCGGTTGTTTAGAGATAGTGAAATTGAGCTATTTTCAAACATATCTTTTGTTGCAAAAAACGTTATCTCATGTCATATTATTGGATTTTGTAATATTATCAGAATTAATATCGCCTCTGAATAATGATGTCTGTTAACGGAAAAAAGGTAATTCAACACATGACAATGAATTTTTAAAGTTTAAATTTATTGACGACTAACATTACAAGTATTTAAATCTAAATCGTTACACCTAATTTTATACAATACTGAACCACGTAGTTAAAATAGGGGAGGGAAAAATGCTTTTGTCCAAAACGCGATGGACCCTGGGTCCCAAATGGCTAAAATATGTACGTAAGCTCTTTCGCGACTTCCATATTTACGTCGCTTGAGATTTTCTGCTGAATTTGCCGCCGCACCGACCCCAACTGCTGTACCAGACAGATGAGGTGGCGCAAGGGTATTGACGCATGTGGCGTCCCACATTAAAGGCCTACCCTTCAGCCCAAGGTACAAGAGTCCTACCGTCAGGCCGCTTACCATCGTCACGTATCAGACCGTTCGTTTCGATAACGGCTGGAACGTTGACGCTGCAAAAAGCCCAGCGTATGATATCATTAAGGCTAGCGTGACGGGAAACCTTACCGGCGGCCCTGGAACATGACAATCCATGGTGACCGAGTTATTCGACTAGCGTACCGCACTGGGACCGAGTTGTTCGGGGCGCAGTACCGCGCACCCAACCGTAAACAAGTTGTAATCTGGAAAATTATAGGATCCTTTAAAGTACCAGTATTGTGAGAAGGAACGCTCGCTTCACGCGATCTTTTCTACCTTATACTTGCATGATGTGGAATGAGCTACCATCTGAGGTTTTCCCGTTAGGGTACGACATGGCTCGCTTCAAGAAAAAATGTTAAAGGGTTTATACAGGGTAGGGAACGCATCGACAATGCCCCGGGTATTGCCGGTACCAATAGGTGACGGTGACCGCTTACCATGAGGTGGGCCATAAGCCTGTTTCCCCACAACGTAAAAAAAGGAAGAGCTTGCAGCCAAAGTCCTGACTCCCATTTGAAAGCAGTAAGGAGACGCGCACGGTTGCCGTTAGTAAAAAAAATAGGTAGAAATTGGAAATAAATTACTATTTTTTGAAAAAACTCTTTCTCGTGAGTAGCATCACCCCTAGCGCACATAGATCCTAAATTACTCTATGTAAGATAATATAGTCGAGTAAAAAGTTGTACATAGCAAAGCAACCTTCTAAAGCTAAATCCTATAGAATTCTAGGAACTTAGCCTTTCCACAGGAGTCCTGGACACAGCTCAAACGTAATTGGTAAACTTTGACATTTCCAGGAATTTCAGAAGCCTTTGTGACTCATCAGCATCCGAGAATCAAGCTTTCTATACTTCTGTTTATTAAATAACTTCGATTTATTAGAAATATATGTTATTTTCTTGTTATCTCACAATAAATATAAAATTGAATATTGCCAGAATTACGTACATTTTGAAACAGTCAATCAAAAGCCGTCCTCAAACGGCACTTTATTTTGGTCACGCGTTGGCTGTTAATGAAAATAATAGCAAAAAGAGGTTGACACGGAGCTCTGATGGATGGATGTGTCACCGGAGGAAATTGATTCCCGCGCGAGGGATGCATGTAGAAATACAATTTGGGAACATGAGTCGCTTATAAACGCTGGCTGAATTGTTTCAAACTATTTAATATTTTATTTTTCAACCAGAACCAGAGAAGGAGTAGCAACAGACTGCTTGCCCAGCAGTGAAACACGAAGAACTGAAAGATATAGTATAAGTAATACATTTATCAATAGAAGTTTTATTCAATTATGCCACATCGAAAGAAGATTTCTTCTGGAGCTTAGGATAGACTAACTTCACACGAAACCTTTCTCCACTTCAGTCTTCCAGGGCCTTACTAGTTATGTAATAATCATTATTTTTGGGCGTCTGGTCAAATCGACGTGCGGTCTGAGAGCTGGCGCGTATCTGGGGCAACGCAATTCACACGCAGCGGGGCCATGCAACGAGATATGAAAACTTGAAAATGTTGACTAGATTTTTGACTACAACTTACTTTTAGATTACACGTAAAAGATCCGCGTGATCTTCACTATCCTAATAGCGTCGTCTAATATATGATAGTGAAGACCGCGCTGGTGGCATTATAAACTAAGCGCTTCTAGGCTTCGGAGGATGTTCGCTAGCATGCCAATTATTGTGGATCTCAGCTCAAAACGTGAGGCCACGTAAAAGGGCCTTGGATGGCCCATAAACTCCAACACTAGGACTGACCATCAGCTACTAAAAACTCACATATAATATCTTTATTTAGACCATATACAAAACTTATCCCTGCAAAGGTTGTCAGAAATAAATCGCTTTTAGCGAGAAAATCATCCATTGTGCATAGAATAAAATGTATATTTATTTGAGATACATAAAGACACGCAGAACAGATCACAAACAAAATAGTAGACAGACAGGAAAAATACAATAGAACGAGATTGCATTTATTGTATACATTTTTGTTTAAAATAATTTTATTGCTTGGATTTAATCAGCTTTGCACCCAGGTTGGTTACTAACTTGTGCAAATGGAGATTCAAGAATCCTAGCCGTGTACGGTGACCTTGCACATCATCATCACCCACAGTCCGACTTCATCCACTGTTTGATATAGGCTGCCCCAAGTTTGTGCCATCCACCACGACCCCTGCGCCCATGCTCTCACTGCGTCTCACCCAGTGATGGCCCGCGACTTTAACGATCTCGTTGCCGGACGTCCTGACTACTTTAACTAGCGATGGTCGCGAATTAGTTTAGAAACTCAGCTACCAATCATTAACTTTGCACAGTGTATACAAAACCTGTTTCATTTGTACCTGAACAACTCCACAAAAGAAGATTTGAACTCCGCCACTCCGGACGACACCAATGTGGCCAAGCACTTATATAACAAGGTATGAGTAGAACTAAGATAAGATTGACTCCTTATTTTAATTACCATACAAAAACTATTTATATATATTGAATATATTGCTGGACATTTCACATAGCGCTATCTAGCCCCAAACTAAGCAGAGCTTTAGTACAAGCTCTGCTGGGAACCAGATAACTGATAGAATAATTATATACATTTTTTTTGTAAATACATACTTAAAATATATAGAGAAACAATCAGACCGGGAACAAATAACTGTAAATCATGCACAGAGGTTTTTACCCCGGTTGTTGCCGGTGTCAATAGGCGAAGGTGACCTATTACCACCAGGTGGGCCGTAAGCCTGTTTTCATACAAATAACATAAATGGGCGGCCATATCGCTTAGAGTGATCGCTTAGTCTTCAAGTCAGAGTGAATAGGTTCTTTCTAGGCAAGTGTGCTACATCTTCGATCAGACCTTCACTTATCATCAGGTGAGGTAGTGGTCAAGCGCTTGGCTATCATCAATAAAAAAAATAGATCTCCTCCCAAGCAACCTTGACACTCTTGACACGCCAAAAAGAAGATTGCTTCCATTAGGGTGTACGATAAAATTTCATTCGTTCATTCAAAACCAAATAGCATCTGTACCTACTTTGCGTTGCCAGGTACTTATTTCGACGATTGGCCTTTAAATTAAATTAAATTTTTTTAATTTAATAAAAAAATTAATTAAAAGAGATCTTTGTCTGGTTAACACAATGCGTGTAATGGCGTACATCTTTTTTACATAATTCCAGGTGCGGGTAAACAGCATATAAATATAACTACCAATAGAAATAAGTTCAATATAATCACGTGATGGTGGCTTGCGTGGATTGGTAGAATTACAACATCGTAAAGAAGAACAATTGAGCCTTGAGTTTAGCGTAGTCGCGAACAGCATCACTATTTAGAGAAAATCTGTGTCAGTTTTTTTCATACAGATATTTTAGTTCAACATGCAGCATTCTAAACTTTTCTGTAGATCCATGTGACAGAACCACTGGCTGCTTTGTATTCAGTCAGACCGCGGACAATAAAGGGGCGTCCCGCAGGACGGCGTCACTAAATTCGGACTTTTCCAGCTATTTTTCGTGTTTCAGAGTTCCTTTGGTAAAACTGCTTTTGTTGTTATCGGACGTTTTAGGTAAAACCTTGTAGCCGTTGGGTGCAGGCCGCACAAAATCGGTCACTCTGGAAATCTATGGGGGACGCTGGAGTCAGCAATGGATATGCAATGGCTGATATAATGATGATGTCGAAGAGATAGAAGATAATACACAGTCATAATGCATTACTTATTTCTTAGCAGATTGACCTTTGTTTAGCAGTGGGACTGATAATGCACATTCTCGCCTAGTTCTCCCCATCATCTAAATTTTTGTTTTTTTTTTTACGTTTTGTAACTTAATATACTCAGCTATTATTTGATTTTTTTTTCTTGGTGTGGTAACTTATATTGATCGGTATATTGAAATTTTTTTATAATTGTGGTACTGGGAAGTCATTCGTGAATTATTTATTTATCAGATTTCAGATTTATTTATTTCACCTTAATTATAACATTGGTTGTTACAGGCATGTCAATTTTTACAATTAAAACTTATGATAATTAAATTAAAAAACATGTCAACTAAAAATTAAAATAATGCCTATAATTATAAATAATGTCATATCAAAATATTAAAAACAAAACAGAGAGGTAGGTAGGTCGATTTACAGATACCTACATAAAACAAAATTATAGGTTCCTAACTAAAACGGTATGTCAAAACTAAATCATAATAAAAGGAAATATAATGGTGGAATATGTCAAATAATTACGTCAAAGGAACATTCTAATAATTTAAAATTCTTATTCTTATTTATTTATGATAAGTTATTGTATTTAATTTAAATCAGAACAACAAACAGTTACACTATAAAGATTAGGTAAGATACAGTATTCATGTGATAGAAGTATTAATAATGTATATTGGATATTTGATGATATTGATCTTTATGATGTGATATCTTCATTTTACCAGTGTTACCAGTGATGACATATGGAACCGAGACGTGGTCCTTCACTATTCGCCTTATGAATAAGCTCAGAGTCGCTCAACGAGCTATGGAGAGGGCTATGCTCGGGGTTTCTCTACGGGATCGAATCAGAAATGAGGAGATACGTAGGAGAACTCAAGTCACTGACATAGCCCGACGGATTAGCACGTTGAAGTGGCAATGGTCAGGCCATATAGCGCGCAGAACAGATGGCCGATGAGGCCGGAAAGTTCTCGAGTGGAGGCCACAGACCGGCGAGCGCAGCGTAGGGCATCCACCTACAAGATGGGGAGACGACTTGGTAAGAACCGCAGGTCGGCGTTGGATGCAGGCCGCTTCCAACCGCAGTACCTGGAGATCAATGAGGGAGGCCTTTGTCCAGCAGTGGACGTCCTACGGCTGATATAATGATGATGATCTTCATTTTTAAATGGTTCCAACGGAAGATCAGCGTTGTGCCAAAAGCACAAGAAATGCTGAGTTGGAAGCCTTTTTGTGACGTCGGTCATTTATATATAGGTAATTGTGAGACACACATTTGTTGGGTATTGCTGTTTTTGTGTGTATGAATTCGTTCTCTTATGTGTACCTTACTTGTGTGCTGTGTGTGTTTTGTACACAAAAAGATGTTTGTTTTTTTTTCTTTTTTCTTTCATATAATATAACATAAAATAATAATATACTTAGGCGATAGCACATAGTTAAAAAAACGGCTTGAAATCCGCCTGCTTTTTGTATCAATGAGAAACACATGTTCCGCCAAAATAATAATCACGTATCCATGATTATTCAAACAACAAGAACTCTCTTTAGTATTGCCAGTTCGGTCCTGTCGAATATGGTATTTTTTATTTTTGCCACCCGGTACGCTATCCAACAGGCCCCAGTCTATATCTTTGTCTTGTAATTGCCTTTGTTTGAGTCGTATTTGTCGATCGCGCAACTATTTTGAGGAACAACTGACAAGCTTCGAAGTGACAAAATTTACTAACTTGGTATAATCTGTTCTAGTACGTAATAATACATATAGACATAGACAATCATTTATTCACTACATTAGCACACAATATACAATACAGTTACGTTTTAAGAGAGAGAGTAAATACAAAAAATTAAACGATTTAACAGTATAAACGTAAAACCTAAACAAAAATAAGGGAGAACTTGGTAGATACTGTGTCCTACAGCAGTAAATGGGACTTGACTCAGCATTATGCTCACCGTAAATGGAGACCACTCCATTTAGCCACTAGACTTTGAGAGTATTGTGTTGTCAAGTGAGAATACTATGTGTCATGGTAGATATGTCAAGTTGTGTCAAAATATAATCAGTAAAAATAATAATAATAGTAGTAAATGTCTAAATATTATAATATGTAATAAAATAAATTAAGTCAGAACATTATATAAAATAAATTGATAAATTGGTTGACGGAATACCCCAATCGGCTAGCACGTGAAAGGTGCACTGATGTTTCACGCACCAGGCAACCCAGTTTTTTTACTAATAATTATGGATTCTAAACGGTTTTTAAAGACAATCTGTGATTTTAAATGTCGAAGTGGTGGGGGAATATTGTTCCAACACTTGGTTGCCTGGTATCAGAAGCTGCCCCTAAACGCTACCGTTTTGTGCTTGGAGTAGTTTAGTAAGTTAGTTTTACTGGGAGTAGAGCTTTTGTGAACGGGCTTGAGGAAGTGGGCACACCACCGCCTTACCTTTATCTGCTTACCAGCACTTGAGCTGCTGTGTTCCGGTTAGATGGTAATGGTATGTTCCTGTAATTACTGGCACATAGGCATAACAGCTAAGTCCTATAGTATGGCAACATATCCATATAGAGATCAAGACAACATAATGCCTTGCTTTGAATTCTATGTGGATATCCATGGGCTGCAGTAGCCACTTAACATCTGATGGAATGCATGCTCGTTTGCCATATAAGTAGGATAAAAAAAAAGTGAATTCCTTGTCGGTCTTGTGCTGTACTTGCTTTCGTTAAGGTTCAGTTTGGAGAAGAGATGTATATATCGAGATGTATATATGGAGATATAGATACATATGTAGTAATATGGTACATAAACGTGGCCTTTCACTGTGAACCTCATAAAAAGGCTCATGGTTGCTCAGCGTACTATAGAGAGCGTTCTATGTTTGGTCTTTCTTTACGAGATGGAATCAGAAATAAGAAGATTCATAGACGAACCAAAGTCACCGACATAGCACAAAGGATTAGCAAGCTGAAGTAGCAGTGGGCAGGTCATATAGCTCAAAGAACTAAAGGGTTTTGCGTCAGAAAGATTCTCGAGACCACGCACTGGAAAGCGAAGCGTAGAACGCTCCCCACTAGATCAAAAGACAACCTGATAAAGGTTGCTGGGAGCCGTTGGGTGCAGGCCGCATAAGGTCGGTCCCTCTGGAAATCTATAGGGGAGGACTAAGTTCAGCAGTGGACGCCATGTGGCTTATATGTTGATGATGATAACCTAGTCATAGTTATAGAATTCTTTGGTTCTAGTTTGAATTTGGAACCAACTAGGAGCTTGTTCTTTCGCTTTTTAGACGAGTGACTATATGTAGCATTTTTTTAAACGAGTGTTTTGAAGCTGTTTTGGCGAACTTCAGACGGTCTTAAAAATACACTTTATTGTACACCACAAATAAAATTCACAAAGTAACAAGTATAAAGGGCGGTCTTATCGCTTAAAAGCGAATGTGATCATTCTACGCATCGTAATGGTTGCTACAAAACTCGGAATACCGGTACAGATATAACGTTATTACAGGGCGGACCAAAAGTGGCAGTTTTTGTAAATGACTCAACGCGAATGCCCACTTTAAAATCTTCCGTTTGTTGTTTTGTTTTGCGAATGGACCAAAATCTAAGCAAAGCTACCCAAATAGCACCCAAGTGAACGATCATCGCTGTCCAGCGATCCTTAAAAAAGCTATCTAAATGGAAAGCGTTTATACTTAAGACCTAAGCCTAATAGCCGTAGATGATAGGCCCTTGGGGCAGGCAGTTTAGGTGTCGACTGTTTCGAGGTAGAATTGGGCATACGTGATCTCTGAAATAAATTCAATCATTGAGGGATGGTTGCAGGGCATTTTGACGATATAAGATCCAGCGGGTATGCGAAATATTTCTTTTGCACTCGCATTCTGGACTCTAGAAGAACCTTTCGTTTTTTTAATGATTGTAATATTCATATAGATGCACTTTTATAATAAGTAAAAATTAAAAAAAAATAACAATTATATCATGTTGTTTTTATTATCATGAAAAAGAATCATTCGTTTCATTTTTTTTAAATTAGTTCTTTCAAATGTTGGCCGTAATTGCGCAAAAATAGTTTATTCTGAAGTTCCAAGAGTGGTGTTTAGCGAAGTCCAATTTCTAAAGCGTACCCTGTTTATCCTTCGTAATAATAAACAGCTGAATAATTAGTAGACGTTGTGCCAGGCTATGTCTTTCCATGATTAAATGTCAAAAAATACTAAACAAAAATACCAAGGAAGATGTACTAAAACATGGAAGGAGTGCTAATAGCAGAAAGCGTTAGGTCTGTACCCGTCTCCTTTCTTCCTTAAGCAGTTCTGCCAATGTGTGAATGAATCAACAATTATTATAAAGCTACTGCTTGAACTGTCGAACTCAAAGCTTAGGAATAGTCATCTAACTAATTCATCGATATCAAATATCGACACGGTTGTATTACTAGCGTAAATACAATTTGCGACACATTGACGCAAAAATACCATGACAGGTTAACATGGGTAAACACGAATCACGCATCTCTCAAAAAATCCATTGACAAAAAGTACCTCTAGATGAATCACCCGTTACAAGTTTAATTTTTATCATTCATCATTTTAGCCTGCGTACTTCGTTATTACTTCGCTCGTTACAGTCCATCCAAAGGTCGCATGAAACAAAACGCTTTCAACGATAATTAAATACAAATTAATATTGCTGGACATTTCACACAGCGCTATCTAACCCTAAACTAAGCATAGCTTGTACTATGGGAACCAGATAACTGATATATTACTTATATACATTTCTTTTGTAAATACATACTTTTATTAAGAAAAACTACCAGAGCTGTAGATCATGCAAACATTTGTTCCGCGGCGGGAATTCAATCCGCTACCTCCTGCGTCTCAGCCAGCTATTCGCCCACTGCACCATGGAGATCGTCAATTTTATCCATTGTACACACGGCTACACATCAAGCTATACATTTCCAGTATAAGCTGACCTCTCATTCTACGAAAAGCCACCGCAATGCGGGGTCAGCTTATACTGGAAAATATAGCTTGATGTGTAGCCGTGTGTACTATGTTTACCATCTTATACATAAAGTTATCCAAGTAAAGATAAAGAGTTCATCTATCTATCTATTTGTAGAATTTTTATATATGTCGGCATCCTCGCAATATTTTATTTTATATCAAGCTTCCGCACGTGGCCTAGCACACATGTGTCGTCCATAAAAAGTAGTATATGTCTCAATCCACGTCATAATCTGTATATAATATTAAATGTTATCGAAATCAGTCTAGACGTTTAGTAGTGAAAGTATAACAAACAGACAGAGTTACTTTCGAATTTTTATTGTTAGTATGGATACGGATTTTAGATAAATTTTACGTTTTTTTTGTCAACCTCTATTGTCCCACTGCTGGGTAAAGGTCTCCCCCAAGTCTCTCCATCTATATATGTCCTCCACCACTTCTGCTCGATAGCAACAAGATCGTCTCTACAACGCTGTCTTGGCTGACCCCGACCGCGTCTTCCACCAGGGCTCCAGGTTGTGGCTAGATAGCTATCGGGGTGCATTCTGCTAATATGTCCCACCCAATCCCATTTTGAGTATATAACTTAACGTATATACCCAGAAAATAAAACAGTAAGTTACATTTAGGTATATGTATTTACAAAGTATCTCTGCTTTTTAATCTCAAGTATGATATCAAAGCATCTCTACTTTAAGCAAATAACCTGGGTTTTCATCGGAGCTCATCAAAGGAGTAAAAAAACTAGATACTGCAGACCGCAAAGAGAATTAATGGAATAAAATTCATTTTATGCTGTGTAAATAGATAATCTTGGTGCAGTAAGTAATGTGTTTGATTTTATTTTAATTAAAATACTTTCATTGGCTTTTGACAAGTAGATATTATAGACTGTAGGTTTAATAATTGATAGAACGAGAGAAGTAAGTAGTACGGGACGTACATGGGGTGAAACAGGATACAAAATAGCGAAACTCGATCGGGTACGGGCCAAAACCGTGACCTAGTTCCCGTAAGGTAAATTTTGCATAACCTACAAAGTTCCGATGATAATAAAACAGGAAGATAAAAAACGGGACTCCCCGACGGATAATAGTAAGAATAGTAAGCAGGTGTTTGGGCCCATTATAACAATGGGTTTAGAGTGCTGATGGGGTTGCCACGTTTCTGCAGTGCATCAGGTATGTGCAGTGAGGCACACGCGGATGGCTTCCACGCCATTATAAGAAAGCGGTGTGCGTTAAAACGCCTGCGTGGCAGCCCCAACATCATTCTGAGCACATTGGCGGACAGGTGGGACTCTCCGTTTCTGGGGCCCTGGTTAAGCCTCCATGCAACCCCCTTATAAGAGACGTTGCCCCGGTCACTGATAGTCCCTCGTGTCCGCGTACGTGTATGTATTATGTATGTGTCTATATGTGTATGTGTAATTTAATTTAATTGTATAATTTTAATTTTATTTGATTTGATTTAACTTAATATAATTTTTGATTTGTTTTGATTTTATCTTATTCAATTTATGAGTAATGAGTATGAGTCAATGACTTGAAATAAACAATTTTTATTTATATATATTATTTATTTATTATGAGCCGCTGTGTGGCAAAATTGGATTTTGACCCTCGGCATGTACGGTATGTCTGACCCAACCTGGCATATAAACCGAAGCATTTCATTCAAATTTGAATTTTGAGCGTATCCGCTCTGTTATAATGGGCCCAAACACCTGCTTACTAAGCAGGTGTTTGGGCCCATTATAACAATGGGTTTAGAGTGCTGATGGGGTTGCCACGTTTCTGCAGTGCATCAGGTATGTGCAGTGAGGCACACGCGGATGGCTTCCACGCCATTATAAGAAAGCGGTGTGCGTTAAAACGCCTGCGTGGCAGCCCCAACATCATTCTGAGCACATTGGCGGACAGGTGGGACTCTCCGTTTCTGGGGCCCTGGTTAAGCCTCCATGCAACCCCCTTATAAGAGACGTTGCCCCGGTCACTGATAGTCCCTCGTGTCCGCGTACGTGTATGTATTATGTATGTGTCTATATGTGTATGTGTAATTTAATTTAATTGTATAATTTTAATTTTATTTGATTTGATTTAACTTAATATAATTTTTGATTTGTTTTGATTTTATCTTATTCAATTTATGAGTAATGAGTATGAGTCAATGACTTGAAATAAACAATTTTTATTTATATATATTATTTATTTATTATGAGCCGCTGTGTGGCAAAATTGGATTTTGACCCTCGGCATGTACGGTATGTCTGACCCAACCTGGCAAATAAACCGAAGCATTTCATTCAAATTTGAATTTTGAGCGTATCCGCTCTGAATGGCTGGCTGTTATAAACCGCTTGACGCCCTTTATTGTATAAGTCCGGAGCAAGCTTCCGTTGTTAAAAAAGAGAGTAAAGTGCGCGCGAGTACGTGGATGTACATGGAAGAAGCAGAGTTTATTACTAAAAATGTATAGCCTGAGTTTAATAAGAGAAATAATTAATTAATAAAGATGAATTTGAATTTAAAGATAAATGACTGATTTTTTTAATTGACACTTTATTAAGCTTTCCTAGTATATACCTATTCCAACATTACCTTAGTTATTTTAAATACTATGAAGAATGTGTAGTTGAAGATCCGGGTTTAACAGACCCACCAATCATATATGTATTGTATTGGTATATGGTTGGGGAAAAAGTCTTTTCGCATTATAGTATGTATGAACTTGTAATAAAATCCCTTTGACTATACTATTTGTATCTGGCTGGTTTTGATATCATTCAAAGTGTTAAATTTTAAAGAAGATAATTCCAAATTCAAATTAGGAAAATGTGTGATTTTTATTTGTTTTTCGTACTGTACAGATGAGTGAATCTAATGAAGAAATTCGATACATTTTAAAATTTTACTACAAAAAAGGTAAAAATGCAACGCAAGCCGCGAAAAAAATTTTCGATGTTTATGGACCTAGTGCAGTGTTTGTGAGAGTAGCACAAATTTGGTTTAAGCGTTTTCAATCCGGAAATTTTGATGTCAAAGATGCAAGCACGTCGCTCTGGTCGCCCTATTACGGATAAAATTGATGCCATTTTTAAAAAGTGGAGCAAGATCGGCATATCAGTAGTTACGACGTAGCTGAAGAACTGGAAATTGACCATAAAACAGTTTTGGCGGATTTGAAAAAAACTGGGTACACAAAAAAGCTCGATATTTGGGTACCACACGAGCTCACTGAAAGAAACCTAATGAACCGTGTACTCATTTGTGATTCTTTATTACGACGTAATGAAACCGAACCATTTTTGAAGAAGCTGATAACTGGTGATGAAAAGTGGATCACGTACGACAAGAACGTGTGTAAAAGGTCGTGATAGAAAAAAATTATTGTTACAAAATATTTTGTTCACTCTAAAATTTCTTTCCATGTCAGTCAGTACACCAAATCGACATCAGTAAGTAGGTCGCGTTCTATCAGAATTCCACCCGCCCTCTAGTCAGTTTAGTTTTGTAAGAGGCTCGTTATTAAGTTGTATCTAAGGTTGCATGTTCTGAAACAAGTATAGTAAAGTAAAAGTTATGTAAGTAATACTACAAATTTTAAGAAATTATGTCTTTTCAGTTCTAGGAAAAACATTGACAAAAACACTTTATTGTAGCTACCGCTTTATTCGTAAATTGCTACCCCTCAACTCCCAAATATGCGGTTACCGTAACTACAGAATATAAAAAACAATAGAACTAGCATGATGGCTTTTTACTAAGAAAACCAGTGTAGCTAAACTCACACATGTAAAAACTAGCACACTTAGAAATAAAAGTTATAATTGGTTGAAAGAGAACGTTTAAAGAGGCCTAAAACCATAAAACCAATTTAACGGATATAAAACCTTAGCTACTATGGAACATGGTTTATAATTCAATAAAATAAACAGTAACAAAAAATTAAAGTTTACTTCTTCTACTCGGCAAAAGATGGCGCTTTAGAAAATATTTTTTTTTTAGTCTCTATTAATTAGAAATAAGACTGATAATGCAATGGCTATTACTTGATTACCCACAAAACGAAGCAACAGATGGCACTGTCGTAAACGATTTTTGTAATAGTCTCTAACTGCAAAGAATAAGATTGATAATGCAATGGCTTGCGTGCTCAAATAACAGCGCTACTCACTTAGTGATGTACCAATGAGCATACAAGACGAATGTATCGATATCGATTATCACCTACCTACTACGGGTAACGAAATAGGTACGTCAGGTTATATTTGTGGTGTTCGAAATAAAAAGCTTTTCTTTTCTTTCTTTCTTAACATAATCACAGGTATCCAACTCATAAATACTTATTTAAAAAAATATTATATTACTGGGATATTATATACTGAATTATTATTTGAGGGACACACTAAAAGTTTCCGGAATCAATAAAAAAATACTAATAATGGTCAAAAATGAATTTATTGTTTCTCAAAATATTCTCCCTTTGCGTCAATGCACTTTTACATAAGATTGAACAAATTTTGAAAACATTTTTGCCACTCTTCCGGTGGTGACGTCAGATACATGTTATTCAGACTCTTCGACAGCCTCTTCTGGTGATGAAAACCGTTGATAGGGTAATTGGTTCTTAATTTTTGGGAACAGAAAAAGTGCCAGGTCATGACTCTGTATGCTGGATGACTCATAAGTTGTACGTTTTTTAATTTTTTTTATGTCTTGCACCTTGGGAAAACTGAAAACAGAAGTTATTGTATTATTTCACACCATAGGTCTAAAATACATTCAGAAAATCATTAATAAAACAACAAGGAATTAAGTTTTACTTATACACTTTTTAATAGGGAGTAACTAATTAAAGCTATCGATAACACATTTATCAGTATATTGGGGTCACATCCCTAATTGAGTAGCTTAAGTTGAGGTTTAAGAGAAACGTGACCTTACGGAGTATGATTCACAGTCTATTTTGTTTGACGATTTTGCATTTTAAACAAAACTAACAAAAAACAATAAAATAATACTTACCGGTAACAGGATATGCCCCTTTTTGTTAAATTTTTGGTTCGGCTATAATATTTACACTCCAAAACGGCACAATATGGCATTTTTATATTTTTTTGAAGTACGTTTATCCCACAGTAATCGAAACACGACTGAAGTGAGCGAAGCTTGTAGTGCGCGAAACTCCGCATACTAGGTGTTACGCGGGCCCCGCTTACTTACGACTTCTATTGTTTTTTGTGTTCTGTGAACATAACCACTTATCAAATACAATCAACCACAGGCTGACATCTGTCAACCCCTAATTTTAGAAAACCACCTGAGGACCTTGCGGATCTTGTGGACCTTGCGGGCCTTACAGAGGTTGCTGCGGAAGCTGCTGCAGTGGCGGATGCTGCTTCTGCATCACTATCTACACTTGCTGCACCAAGATTTGCTAATTACTAAGCGAAAGCCGGTTGCGCTGTTGGCGCATGGCGAACCATGGTGCCTGTGCGCTCAGCGTGACAATGCCAGTTTGTCTTGAATTATACTTACGTACTTTCACGTTCCGTGAAATAAACCTATTGAATAAACCTACCTATATACTCCCTATATTATTATCATATTTATTTTATTTATTTAATACTTTCATACAAAACAGAATAGCGCTAGGAGGATTTAATGCTAATAGCATTATCTACCAGTCATCCTGTTCGTCCTAAAAGAAGGTAAAAGCGTGACATATGAAAAACATATTAAGGTATATTAATTACGTAAAACTTTTATTGTACTTGTTATTTGTGATATTCCATTTTTTCTATGATTATTAAAATAAACTACAAGCCTTACAGTAGTAGCAATGATGTTTTTTTAAACATGATAGAACTTCGTTTGATCACAATCTCACATGATGGTAAGCGATGATTTGGTCTAAGATGTAGCTCGAAGATCTAGAAGAACCTATTCACTCTTACCTTAAAGAGGCCTGGATCGTATTTATTAGGAAAAACAGACGACGGTAAAGTGTTCCATCCCTTAGCTGTACGCATTAAGAACGTAGAACCAAGACGGTGTGTGCGAATGGGTGGTATATCAACTAGGTACGGATGGTAATGCGCCGTGCGGCTGCTTGTCCTTTGATGGAAGGGGGATGGCGGGATAAGATCGTATAGTTGCTGGGAACATTCCCCAAAATATGTAACATCTGATCACTGCACGCGCTCATTGATCAAATCAAATAGTGCGCTGCCCCGGTTTCCTGTTACACATTTCCGTCCCTTTTGCCAAAACATGTGTAACATCTTTCCTCACGGTTTATGGGAGTGATCCCACAAACCGTGAGGAAAGATGTTACACATCAAAAACTGTTTTATTATTGATGGTAGGAAATATAGGAATATTTGTCGTTTTAAAAGTATTGCACAAGTAATAATGCTTATGATATAAAAGACATACTTAAAAATGTCGCATCACGTCTAAAACAGAATGTTATCATTAGTACGAGTTATGACCACAGTACTACTCATCGACAGCAATGATTGACCCTTAATAGAGTCTTCCTTTACAGTGTGACTGCGACATCAAACGCACTGACGGCTTGATATCCAATAAATTGGAGTGCACTCGACACGCGCGATTGAAGGCTTCGACATGACAGCTGTTACACTTCGGTGTGAATGCGGCTCTAGGGCTTGTTAGTAACTGACAGATTGGCACCGGAAATGGATACCGTTTTTTGGCGATATAGCTGAGATACATTCCTGATTTATTTTAATCATTATTACTGTGGTTCGCCCCGAACTGAGATCTCCCGAGTCTCCGATTAAAACTAAAAAATATTATATGTAATCTTTAACTATCAAAATAGTGTCACGAAATAAATAACCAAATTGCTTGACCTACAGTTTCATTCAAATTACAGGTAATGGGAGTTCATGTACTGTGGTTTATCTTTTTTGGGGTACGGATTGCAGTTATTCTAGATTTCATACTTTTGCCTATATTTGTGTCACTTAAGCTACACGCATACTAAATTATAGCACTGTGGGGTTACTGGTGTACCCTGTGAATTTTATCAATGTTTAGTTTTTATGATGACTAATAACTCAAAAACTAATAATAATTTACAAATAATTAAAAACGTAGTATGAATGTACTAATGAATACATTTTGTATGGTGTCTTATTTTACGTGTTAGTCTCATTCTCATTTTTTTACCCCTCTTGAACTACAATATCTCAACAACCTCCCAACATTTTAGCTCATTTTTAGTCATACCAAAATTGTGCTATCACCTATGTATTAAATTTCACGATGATAGAATCAACGCTTCAAAAGTTATACTCGGACAAACATACATATATACATACAACGCCGATTTGCCCAAGTTGATTCAGAGATCTCGATTCGCTCGATCAATTCGGTATTTATCACGTACCGTTTTATCGATGTTACGATGACTCACGTGCAGCGGCCTGCGGCGCATAGTGCGAGGCGAGACGCAGTGCGGAGCGGATCGCACTCACCCTAATGAAGGTTCACGAATTGAACCGAAACATTGTCGCTCGTAACACAGATAAAGCGGTACGTGTCGAATCAATGATATAGCCGAGTTTGAAGATAGCATTGATGACTAACGATATTTACGGGAACATTCAATTTCGATAAATAAATTGAGAGCTCCGTATAAAATCTAATTAAAAAAAATCTGCAAATGAAATAAAAGAACTTAACTGCAAATTGTTTCTCAACTTTCGATTGATTTATTTAAATCATTATAATTTATACAGAACACATCATGCACCTTTTTATAGGTGTTACGACTGACAATATATCAACCAAGACAGAAATGCAATGATTGCTCACCCCACCTGTGTTGTTGCTTCAGATGCACTCGGCCGATAAGCCCTTGGCTCCATGTAAAACTGGTTTAATCAGCCTCATCTAATCCGATTTCACGGAGACACCTTTGATTGCAAGATGGCAATATGTTTACGTCGGCATAGTTTGCGTTTCATTGCTACTAAAGAGGAATTGGGCATTATGAACTTCTTTATATAAGTGAGGTCAAAAAAAAGGAGTATATCTATTTTTTAACCTACATTTTCCCACTACTGGGCATAGGTCTCCCCCCTGTTCCTCCACATCTCACGATCACTGGCCACGTCCCACCAGCCATCTTGGAATGCATCGAGGTTGTCACGCCAACGCTTCCTCGGCAGGCACCCATTGTGTGACGACTGTTGCCCATTTGTCTGTGACCATACGACTAACGTGACCCGCCCAGTCCCATTCCAGCCTGGCAGTCTTGTCGCCAACATCTGCGATGCCGGTCTTCGCGCGCAGTGTGGTATTGCGGATCCTGTCGATTCTCTTTACCCCTAACACGCTGCGTTCCATGGCTCTTTGGCAAACCTTGAGTTTGGACTTTTAGATTCTGTCAATGACCAAGTTTGGGCACCATAGGTAAGGACGGGCAGAATACACATGCCAATGAGTTTACGCTTAAGTGACTTAATTAGCGTCTTCATGAACCAGAAGCTCCTCCAGACATTTTCGACGCGGCGATTGACCTCTTATTAAAACGTATATCTTATTAAAATGAAAATCTAAACTGAATTAAAGTATCTACAAAATAGATTTTAGTACTTAAAGTAAGTACTGTAAGTCTGTCTGGGGCGATGCCAACCTCGTCAAGTTCAATGCTTCAAAAAAGCAAGCATATCTCTTCTCAGCTAAAAAGAGTTAGTTTCCCCAAGCTCCCATTTTCCGAGATGTACCGGTAGCTGTAAAAGGTCACCTCGAGATTCTAGGAGTTTGGCTCACGCCTACTCTCAACTTTAGCTCATACATCGAGTTTAAGGCTAAAACAGCTGCCATGAAGCTGGGCATCCTCAACAAGGTCAGGAGATACTTCACACCAGGACAGCTTCTTAGTCTTTTCATAACACAAGTCCGGTCTGGTATGAAGTACTGCTGCCACCTTTGGGATGGTTCGGCCAAACACGAGCTTGCTACCTTAGACTCGATAGAATGTAGGGCTTTTAAACTTATATGTGAGCAATATATAGCGGAGGCTAAGACCCAAAGTCTCGAACACCGCCGTAAAAATGCAACCCTATCGATCTTTTACAGAATACATTTCGGGGAATGTGCCCAGGAACTTTACGATCTGATTCCGCCAGCTCCTTTCCATCAAAGGAGAAGCAGGCGCACGGCTCAGTACCATCCGTACCTAGTTGATATACTACCCATTTGCACACACCGTTCTGTTTCTATGTTCTTGATGCGCACAGCTAAGGTACGGTATACTTTGCCGTCGTCTGTTTTTCAAAAGAATACAATCCGGGCCTCGTTATGGTAAGAGTGAATAGATTTCTTCTAGATATTCGTGCTTCATATTAGACCACATCATCGCTTACCATCAGGTGAGATTGTGGCCAAACGAAGATTTATACAGTTTAAAAAAACTTACTAAAATCTATGGGGGAGACATATGTTCAGCAGTGGAATTCCTATGGCTGATGTGATAATAGTGATAAACTATTTTTTTACGGTTGAATGAGATCTAACTTCCTCAATTGTGCATCTCATCTTGCGCACACGAGTATTACGTTATTTTAAGTTTTCCAAGTAAGTGAATTAATTTATTCTTAAAGAAATAAAATATCTTCAAACATATGCGCATCAAAGGATGAAGATGCTATGATATTTTATGATATGTTATACGAGTAGAGCGCAGCATTCTCAATTTCAAGCGTATTGACTGCATACGCAACACCGAGCTGCGCATGTCAAACGCAATGATGGTATCGGTGGCTAATTTATCTTTAACTTCTCAAGGAAACGCTGACGCTAAAGTACTCTCGTATTTCAGCCTTTTTAATATTTAATGGCAAGTCATTCTAGAGTCGGACCGCCACAACCTAAGAGGAGTTGGAGAAATAAGAAGTCTTATGGGAAGGGGTGTAGAGAAGCAAAGTGTCAGCTGACCTAAGCTGTAGGTCATGCGCATTATTTAAAAACTGGAAGCGATCTTTTAGATAAGTGGGTGTAAATGGATCTCTAAGAATGGAAAAAAGTAAGCAAATGATTCTCAAATTCCTACGTTTGCGGATGGGGAGCCACTTAAGCTGTCCCCGAAACTCACTGACATGATCGTACTTGCGCATTTATGGCGTATGTTATCAGTGATCAGTGGGCTAAGCTCACTACTGAGTGGAACCCCGACACAGCCCGAAGACGTCGCGACAGACCAAATAAAAGATGGAGGGAGCTCACTAACTTCCGAGCGGACTGGACCATCTTAGCGCCTGAAAGAAGTGTCTGGAAAGAATGGGTCCTTTGCGAAGCAATGAGACACAGTGGGCTCTTATAATAACAATATTGATAAAATATCACTCGCCTCACAATTGACCATCACACATGCAAAAATCATTGTATTTCCATCGTAAGACACTGAGCGATATGAATATTTTCATCGTAGATACGAAATATTCGTATAATGCAAGTGTGCAATTTTGTTGATGTTGTGACAACACTAAGGCGTAAATACCTAGTCAGGTCATAAGTATTGTCACAAAGTAAAAACTTTTATTTTAGAATGCTGGCCACAAAAACGTTTATAGAATTCGAATTTCGAATTGTTCATGAAAATAAAATTGTATACTTTTTAGAATTTTACTCATCTTTAAATATGGAGTGGACGCTTAAAGAAGACCGTGTTGCAGTTATTGCGTTGCATCGTTGCGGTTACGCGCCAATTCAAATTTTTTACATACTGAAAAATTTTAATATAACCAAAAGATTCGTTTATCGCACCATCAAACGATACAATAAAGACTCTAGTGTAGATGATAGGTCAAGAAGTGGTCGCCCTCGGTCTGTTAGGACTCCAGCAGTGATAAAAGCTGTGAAGGCGCGAATTCAAAGAAATCCCAAACGTAAGCAGAAACTGTTGGCCCTTCAGATGGGGTTAAGCAGAACCACTTAGGGCTTCGGGCATATCGAAGAAAAACAGAACATCGTTTGAATGCTCGTCTAATGGACCTGAGACTGAAGAGATGCCGCGCTTTGTTAAAGCGGTACGCGGGAAAAAGATATCAGGAAATTCTTTTTTCGGATGAAAAAATTTTTACCGTAGAAGAGAGCTACAACAAACAAAATGATAAGGTGTACGCACACAGTAGTGAAGAAGCGAGCAACCGTATTCCGCGTGTCCAACGAGGTCATTTCCCATCCTCGCTCATGGTATGGTTGGGAGTTTCTTATTGGGGCTTAAGAGGTACATTTTTGTGAGAAAGATGTAAAAACGAATGCAGTTGTGTATCAAAATACAGTCCTGACGAACCTTGCGGAACCTGTTTCTCATACCATGTTCAATAACAGGCACTGGGTATTCCAACAAGATTAGGCGCCAGCTCATAGAGCGAAGAGCACACAAGACTAGCTGGCGGCGCGTGAAATCGACTTCATCCGGCACGAAGACTGGCACTCCTCCAGTCCAGATATGAATCCGTTAGATTACAAGATATGGCAACACTTGGAGGAAAAGGCGTGCTCAAAGCCTCATCCCAATTTGGAGTCACTCAAGACATTCTTGATTAAGGCAGCCGCCGATATTGACATGGACCTCGTTCGTGCTGCGATAGACGACTGGCCGCGCAGATTGAAGGCAGATGAAGGAAAATCACGGAGGTCATTTTGAATAAACTTTAGTGTAATAAGAATCTATGTTTTGTTAAGTTCATTTTGGTATATAAATGGTTACATAATGAATAAACTTGTTTCAACTATTTTATATTAAACATGTGACAGAATTTATGACCTGACTAGGTATTACAACGTACAATATTTTTGCATACATTTAGACATTTTTGATGTTATCTATTGAACCGCCACTGAACGTTTGTATACATTGGTATATATCATTGGTTTCGATGGAATTCCATTCTAGCAAATAATGTGCAATGACTGCCCTAAAAAGTTTCTCTCTACGGGAAAATTGAGTAAATTGTGATTTTAGCGTAGAATGTAAGTAATTGAATTTTACACAATAGTAAAATTGTTTCTTTTCTTTACACAAAATATCATTTTACTGTATTATTCCTAAGATATAGAGCGGCATGCTAACCTGGCTTCAGCCTTAGCGTACTCTTTACGAGTAATATCGTATACCATTGCTATTATTTATTTACGTACGATTGGTGACATCTTTAGTGAAACTTTACTTCCATCTCTTTCTACAAAATCGTGGCTCCAATTAACTTAGGCTTAATTATTGATTAAAACGGGTATTTATCGCGTATGTACCTTTTTTATTTGTTATCCCGACGTTTCGGCTGTGTTGCAACAGTCATGGTCTCGGGCTGACTGGAGTACTTGGAGCTACCGTCGGGAAGTGTGGGTAGCTGCAGCATCTACCCTCACTTGGTCTTCAGAATTAGAAATGTCCTCGTTCATATTAGGACACAATACACTAACCGTATCTACGCACTGAGTCGACCGATTACGACGCGCACACCTAGCAATCACCGGGTTCCAAGACGCTGAGAGTCTATAGCCATCTTACCGATTGAAATTTGGAAATTTCTTGATTTCAATCGCTTCACGAACTATTCTCTTGTAATAATGGCGTTCACTAGAGAGGACACAGCCGAAAAGTCGGGATAACAAATAAGAAAGGTACATACGCGATAAATACCCGTTTTAATCAATAATTAAGTACAGCGATCGCGAAAGTTTGAAAAATACAACTTAGGCTTAGATGATTAATATTAATTATTCTATAAATTATGCACCAAGCTAAAATTATTTATCAGCGCTCTACCGCGCGAAACATTTGTATGACAAATTCAGAAGCTTAACTAAATTCGGGCTAAGTGTATAGAAATAACACACATAAAGGAAATTGCTATCAGTCTATGTTCCTTGAATAGAATGCCATTAAGAAGCCTCGGTCCTACATTGCATCCATTAGACGTATAAAACTATCGTTAATTCTGCCCTTGACCAAAACAAAACCAATTAAGCTTCAAATAAATCACCTTACTCGACCAATGGTTATCCCACGTAGTTTACCAATTACATCCCTGAACAAAATCCAGTTTTATTCCCGCAGCAGTAAAATTCAAAATCGGGGAGCAGGCACGGGCAATTTATTTTTTCAATTGCTTTTACGTTTGGCTAACAAAAATGATGTTACGAAAACATTGGTATACCTTTGCTTTTCTTTCTACTTTTTGACTGGGGCAGCCATTTGTTTCTTATCATAACCTCCATTAGGAAGAAAGAAGACGGGTAATCATTTTAGGGCAGATATTTTTGATCGTTTAACCAGGGGTTCCCAAACTTATTAAATCTATAATAAATCTTTATTTAAACAACTTGGTTACATATATATATTTAACATTGATAACAATGACTTTCCTGTAGGTGGAAAAATAATATAAATGTAATTATGACTAAGTATTATCTGGCTGCTTAAACCAGGTTGATCCTGTGCTACAAGCGCCAGTTGCTTTCGCGGTTGGTCAATTCATTTTCAACTATTTGGGTTTTTTTGTGGAATAAGCCTCTAAATTGTGTTTCTTACATTAAAAACAGAGGTATATTAAGTTCGCGGCGCACTTACAGGTTTAGTATTTTGTCTCGGCGCCCTAGCTAGATAACAATAGATAGATACAAAAAAACGTTTATAATTTAAGAAAAATAAGAAAACAAATACAATTGCAACATAATCAATGTGACGTGTGAGCTTGGTGATCTCCACACATTTTTTCAAAGCGTGGTATACCACTACTCTCATTTCTTGCTCCAAATTTATCTTTGATTGTTTATATTATAACCGCGAATGTCTAAGGTTGGTTTCCGGAGAATGGTAAACAGCGTCGCCTCACGGCGCCTCTCTTTACTCTATACACACTTTGGGAACCCCTTAACTCATAGCTTGAGGATAACACTTTGAGTTCACAATGTAGGTATTCTCGATCATCTAATCGTAAATTAATGGATAACAAGTAACTTTTTAGCAAAAATATAACCGTCTTCAGATAACAGAATAAAAACTACAAAACTAATTTTGATGAAATTTCCATTGAACCAATCTGAAAATCATTTTTATTCTTCTTATTTTAACGGACTAAATATATCCTTTAAAATAAAATTAGTATTTTTCAAATGAGTGGATAAATGATGGAGATCTGGGGTAACAAACATAAAATACAGACGAATTGAAAACCTTCTTGTTTTGAAGTTGCCTAAGAAATCAAAGGAAAAAGTCATCATCATCATCAGTCGGAAGACGTCCACTGCTGAACATAGGCCTCCCCCTTAGATCGCCACAACGAGCGGTTGGTAGCTGTTTGCGCCCAACGGCTCCCCGCGATTCTTACTAGATCGTCGGTCCACCTTGTGGGGGGCCGGCCTACGCTGCGTCTTCCAGTCCGTGGTCTCCACTCGAGAACCTTTCTTCCCCAACGGTTATCGGTTCTACGAGCGATGTGGCCTGCCCATTGCCACAAGGAAAAAGTAATAAACGGGAATTAAAAAAAAATAATCGATACCATTATTGAAGGCAGCAATTACTTAGGTTAGCTTTCCGGCTAATAGTGAGACTTGTTTTTTTGTTGCCGCTATTGGTTGCGTTATGTGACCGAGAGTTGACTAACTTAAGATTACAAGAATCGAGTTACTGAAATTGTCAGGTAGGTTAAGGCTCGTCCATACAAGGTACAATTTGTAACGCAACCTGGTTTTGGCACAAGGTATCAGCGCAAGTTGCAAAAAAATCCCTACCTAATTCAGACAATTCCATGCCGCCGAAACGATGCTTCGAAATAAATGTGCCCTTGTGGGGGTGAGCCTTTGAATTAATGACGAAACAATATTCCAATATGGCCGCCTAGATACATAAGACACGCAACAAGAATATTGAAATCTGTATCTGTATCTCTATTATCTGTGATAACCATACGGCAAACATAGGAGAATGCCCGTGGTTGCATCAAATGCTGCCCAGAAAAAGTGTTAACAAGAAAAACAAACTGTGTAGCTTAAAATCGGCCCCAGAGAACCATCTAGAATCCATCTATCCATATCCATACTAATATTATAAATTATATGTAATATATTTGACAACCTCCGCAGCGCAGTGGACGAATAGCCGGCTGAGACTCAGGAGGTAGCGGGTTTGATTTCCGCCGCGGAACAAATGTTTGCATGATCTGCAGATATTTGTTCTGGGTCTAAGCGTTTTTCTATATATTATAAGTATGTATTTACAAAAAAAATAGTATGTAAGTATTCTATCAGTTATCTGGTTCCCATAGTACAAGCTCTGCTTAATTTGGGGCTAGATAACGCTGTATGAAAGGTCCAGCAATATTTTTAAATGCGAAAGTTTACCTTTTCACGACTAAACTTCTAAACGGATAGTAATGGAATTTGGCAAGGAGATAGATTATATACTAATTAAGGACATAGGCTGTATTTTGTCTACAAAAATAATCTTAAAAAGGGTGTACTAGGGGTAGAAAGTTTGTATGGGCAAATAAATCCTCAAGTTATAAATCTGAAATTTAATATTTAGGCTTTTGGTAAAAAAACAATGAAATACGTGTTACAACTTTTTTGGAAAATGATGCCTAAAAGGGGCAAGGTAAGGGGTTAAAATTATGAGGTACCTATTCTTTATAGCAATCCCTATGTACACACGGCTACACATCAAGCTACATTTCCAGTATAAGCTGACCTCGCATTGTGTAGGCTTTTCGTAGAATGAGAGGTCAGCTTATACTAGCTGTAGCTTGATGTGTAGCCGTGTGTACGTAGTCTATGGACCTACATATACAAAAATAAATTATGTTATAACCAAGGGAATTTTATGTAGATAATAAATAATATTTGCCGTTTATAGTTTTCCAGATAATTAAAAATCAACAAAATGCTCGCGCCTTTATAAGGCTAGGAATTGATGCGGGACGTGCGCGGGCTCTCGCGGCGCCTTACGCAACACACGTATGCAGCTGTCTACATCTATGACATTTAATTTCAATTTAAACTAGGTAGGAGTTTGCCATATTAAAGGAATTACATTAATACATATGTAATAGTGTCTGGCTTATTTTTGTACAAATAGATTAATAGTAACAAACATTGTTTTCCTAGAAAATATTTTGTTTATTTGAATGGAGCTCTCATTGTGTTGGGATAACTTATTTTTCTTATAAACTAGTGTAGTGTCTGGCTTTCAGACCTCGCTTGTTATAGTCAGAATAAGACGGAAATCTCGAGTTCTCATTAGCATAAGCGAGGGGAAAAAGTGGCAAGAAATATATCGTGGATTTTTAGTAGTTGCGCTCTTTAGAAAAGAGTCATTTAGGAAAGTCACTAATGACTCTAGCATTTAATAACTCAACTTTGTCGCGGTTTTTAACATTTAATCCCGTCGTAGGCCGAGCCATGTTCTTGATGAACTTTATGACAAAATCACCTCCGCTTACGCGAAGGCGATTACAGAGTCGTCCTCTCGACAGAGACAACACTTCACAGGTACACCAACCTCGCCGGCGAGGTTGACGAGTCCCTTCAATTGCCGCCTACACAAAGTACGGACATGTCCGTCTACATTTCTCTCCTATCCCAATCCTGGTAACGGCCCAAGCCGAGGCTCGCACCTAAGTGGTGCCCTTGCGCTAGTTTCCTCATCAAAATTTACTGGGCTGAGCGCCCTCTGCGCTCACCAAAATATTGGTTAAGCTGAATAGGACTCAGAGGCCAACATCAGTTAGACCTAAAAAAAAGTGGCACTCCGGGAGTGCCGACAGAAGTGAAAACTTGAACAGTTATGAGATACTTATATACAGAGGTGTTGGTAACGGTAACTGGAACAGTTTCGCGAGTTCAATGGTTTATTACCATCTCAAAAAATGCCCACCGCGCCTAAAGAAGTTAACACTTCAAAAACAGTTTATAGAAATTCTAAATCTGTGAATTAATTTTTGATAATTGTTGTATATCATCACAAACTGGTATCAAACATCCTAAATGTTTTGATGAAAATCAAAGTAAAAGGATGATATCAAAAAAGTTTTAATTAAACGAAACAAAAGTTTAATCAAAACCGCGAAGTAAAATAAATAAAAAACGCACCAACAAGTGTTATATATGGATTTAGGTTTTGAATAATGACGTATGTATATGATTCCTTAGCAACATATTCCTAAAAAAACACTGAAGTACATAAAAAATGTGGGGAAACATAATCCCATTGCCTGGGTACCGACTACCTTTTACTTGTCGTTATACATAAATGGGGATTTGTTTGTGTGTTTATTATTTTTGTGACCGATTACTAAAATTGTTTTTAAAAATTAATTCATTTAAAAAATTAATAAAGTAGTTATGATTTTGTTATAAGATTTTTTTTTGCATCAGCTTCTTTAATTTTTGTTTTGTTTATTAATTAATCACGGGTAGTTTGAACAGACAAAGAATATAATGCTCCCACATATTATTTTGATTCTACAGGCTATGGTCATATGTTACTCACGTGATTAATTTCCTTATTTTACACAATTTCGCAAGAAATCAACTAGAAATAATATAAATCTTATTAGAAAAACTCAAAATCAACAACATATAAAAAGTTGCACGTCTTACCTTTCTTTGTTTCGCCATAATCAATATAAATCTTGCACATTCACCGAAAATCACCTGTTCAACGGTTAGTCTAAAGGTAAGACCGCATTATAGCGGCGCTGCGCGGTGCTGCACGCCGCGCTACAAGGCGTGAAAATATTGTTTTAATGATTTTGAATGGCGTATGTTGCACTAGAGCGGCGCTGCAGTAGGCGTAGCTGCGCGTCGCGGCATAGTTGCCTCCAAAAGAATATTGTGACGTGCAGCGACGCGCCGCCCGCGCCGCGCGGTACAGCGACGCTCAATGTGACATAGCTAGCAGGGCGTCGCGTCAGTCTGCGTACTGCACTCGGTGAAGAAGCAAAAAAAGTGACAAGAATGCGCTGCGCTGCGCAGCGCCGCTCTAATGCGGTCTTACCTTAAACTCAAATGGCTGTCAGTGTCACTCACATTCAGATACGAGTTTGCGAATTGGGAACCATAAAGTATATATTTAAGATTAAATTTTGACAGATTGTGGGCTTTCTATTGCCAAACCTGACTAAAACATCGAAAAATCTATGTGAGAAGCATATGTCCACGGCGTGCTTAAGGGTAACCACTAACAAACTTTTAAAAGCTCTTTGTGTAGATGAATTGGTCTCTGCTCAGCATGACGCTATTATATTATTACGCGTTGGGTATATCGATAAAATATATATTCTAATAAACGAACTCATCACTACTCATTAACATGTGCACCCTGCCCATATTGACCCACGGTGCTCAGACTTGGTCCTTGACAGAAGCACAAAAGTCCCTTCTCAAGATCTGCCAGAGAGCGATGGAGAGAAGTATCCTTGGAGTGAAACGAATTGATCGAGTCAAAAATACTGACCTACGAGCCAAAACCGTCATGGCCAATGTGGGCATTAAGATCGCCTGCTTTAAATGGGACTGGACAGACCTTGCGCTTCGAATGTATCCAGAACGTTGGGCAAATCTACTCACCAAGTGGATACTGAATGGGCGACGTAGCTGTGGTAGGCCCAAAAAAATATGGAAAGACGACCTGGATGCATTCAAACGAGATTGGTCAAAATTGGCTATGGACTGCGATGCATGGAGCGGAGATGGGGAGACCTTTGTCCAGCAGTGGGACAACATAGGTTAATAAAAAAAAGAATATAAAATTAAATTAGTTGAAGAGTAAACCTGAACTAAGCTTAGTAGATCCAACTTCATATCGGTAACTACAAGACATAACACGGAACAAAGGTTCCGGGCAACATTCTATTGTTATGGAAAGCAGCAAGATTGCAGCCAGCGGTCACTTTTGCAAGTTTAAACTACCTGGCAATTTTAGCTTGGAGTAAATTTATTCGGAAGCTTAAGATTGCCGACAAAAAGTTAGGTAAATGCTCGATTTATTTCTATAGCGTTGCTTAATCCGTATCTTAAGCACGTTACGTATTAGTCATACGATTGGCCTAAAGTTCATGCCTAATATTATGTTTAATACGAGTATTATGTAATATTACGTTTTTTTTAAAGTGTAATGTAGCTTGCTCGCGTATATAATTGACCGAGCGAGCGAAGCCTCTCAGTTTCGAGATTGACTTAAATGCTGGCAATGATTTATTTAATTTTTTAGTACATCGTGATTTTTGATTGCGGGGAAAATAGGGGGGAAATTGGGAGAAGTTTGCTGCATCGTTATTTATCGACGGATTTCAATAAAATTTGAAAGGCACACTAAGGAATTCATTCCACACAAGATGCTGCGAAAAAAAACAAAAAAAGGGGAGTGGAGGGGTGAGTGAACATATTCAATTTTTGAAATTATTTAAATTTATACCTACACCAATCAGATTAGGCAACCCTCTCCGCCTACACGAGACAAATCAGTGGACACCAGATTAGACCTCCTAGAATAAAGGGAACGCGAGTAATCGCTAACACTTATACCAATATTATTCTCAAAAGTCTACATAAGTAAGGCTGTTGGAAAATTCAAGCACCTGAAATTCGATTTAAAACTGAACTTTCTTCGTAAATTTTTTTGCGCAAATTACTTTTTGAACTTTAGACGCGAGGTCTACTGTTCTCACAGTACCACTAGTTATTATATTCGTCATTGTTTTTGTTAAGGTAAGTTCTCATACATATATTGTAATTTTTTTTAAACTATATTTTCCCACTGCTGGGCAAAGGTCTCCCCCTGTTCCTCCACATCTCACGACCACTCGCCACGTCCCACCAACCATCTTGGAATGCATCTAGGTCATCACGCCAACGCTTCCACGGTCTGCCCTGGCTTCGACGCCCATTTGCAGGCACCCATTGTGTGACGACTGTTGCCCATTTGTTTGTGACCATACGATTGACGTGACTCGCCTAGTCTCACTTCAGCCTGGCAGTCTTATCACCAACATCTGCGATGTCGGTCTTCGCACGCAGTGTGGTATTGCGGATCCTGTCGATTCTCTTTAACCCTAACACGTTCCATTGCATGGCTCTTTGGCAAACCTTGAGTTTGGACTTTTGAGATTCTGTCAAGTGAAGGACCAAGTTTGGGCACCATAGGACGGGCAGAATACACATGTCGATGAGTTTACGCTTAAGTGACAATGGAGACGAATGACTTATATTGTAATATAATTGTATATTGTTCTGAGAATAAATTCCATAAGCCCCTTTATTCCCAGAATAAATCAATCGTACCCGCAACTGCTTTTTGGAGTTAGCGGGTCAAATGTCACAATAATTTAGCATTGTAACCACTTACCATCAGGTGGGCCATATGCTCATTTACTATAGCTGATATTATACTCTGTTATGAACGACTAAACAACTAAAATGGTACGTGATCATTCCAGCATTCAAAACAACGGCACAATCATATTCCACTATTGTCAGTTACACATGCAACTTGTCTTCAATTTGTATTTAGAAGCGCGTCACACTAACCCATTTCCCAGTATAACAATGTAGTGAGAGTGTTTGAGGAGCGTCTAGTTTGACGCGATAGCTGGAACCGCGAGTTTCTGAAATTAATTGTGTTAAAACGGTATATATAAATACCATGTTTTGTGTTATGAATTTACATAAAAATGTATATAAGTATTCTATCAGTTATCTGGTTCCCATAGTAAAAGATCTACTTAGTTTGGGGCTAGATAGCGCTGTGTGAAATGTCCAGCATTATTTTATTTTGGTTAAAGAGGCAAATGAGATTACCGAACGCAGGAAATTCAATCGAGAAAATGGTTATCATTTATCGACTTAAATCCTGTGATATGAATATAGAGAAACGGAAAAAGTAAAGTGCCAATTGTAATGTTCATGTTAATCTACGGTCATCATCATCAAAATAACAGCTACAGGACGTCCACTGCTGAAAATAGGCATCCCCGTAGATTTCCAGAGCGACCGATCTTGTGCGGTCTGCACCCAACGGCTCCCAGCAACCTCTATCAGGACATCTTCCATCTAGTGGTGGGCCGTCGATCCGACCATGAATGAATGAATGAATGAAATACTCTTTATTGAACACCAAACAACAATACATTAATAATTGAAATAAACAATAAATAAAGGTACAGTGGGCGGTCTTATCGCTAAAAGCGATCTCTTCCAGACAACCTTTGGATGGACAGGATAAACAAAATCAAAAAACGGCGGTGTAAGAGTACTAACATAAACAGAACACACAAAATAAAATATACCTATTGATTATACTAATAAACATAAACTTAAATACATACAAATAATGTATATAAAAACTTCACTATTTTGGAGGACTAGCTGACCAATCCGTGACTTCGCACGCGTGGTTTGCCAATAAAAAGTAGCCTATGTGTTAATCCAGGTTATGATCTACGTACATACCAAATTTCATTACAATCGGTTTAGCTGTTCCGACGTGAAAGAGTAACAAACATCCATACATACAAACTTTCGCGTTTATAATATTATACTAGGACTAGTAGGATAAATAACATAAACAATAACTAGCAGTTACGAGACAACGAAACGAAATGGTTGTATACATTGACTTTGAAAATAGGAAGAGATTGGGACGACCTTATAGACAAAGGTAAGGCGTTCCACAGTCGCACAGCTTGTACTGTGAAGGAGTCACCATAAAATTGTGAGCTATGGACGGGAGTTCGAAGCTGTAGAGCTTCGGAAGAACGAAGAGTTCGAGAGTGTGCCTGATACAGAAACTCGAAACGCTCCTTTAGATAAGAAGGTGAAGTGGGATTAAAGAGCATTTTAGCATCTGCTCCAACCAAACGAAAGTTCGAAATTATACTATAACGCAATTCTATTTTCAAATTGTTCTGTAGGGCAAAAGAAAGAGTTCGTATTGCTTGAGTCATTTTCATTTCTGTCCAATCATTCGGTCCAATCTATTTCATAATAGTTTTATCTACCAATAAAAGTTGAGTTCTTACACTATTAATACCGAATAGTTTCGCCATTCTCAACTTCTGATTGTAGTATCGTAAAAACTCAACGAAAGCGCTCAAACTTCGGAAAAACTCTTCGGTCGATCAAGTTTCGCCCAAAAAATATTAACAGAATTATTATATAAAGTCCAGGGCCTTATCGCAAGCCAGCAGCCGTTCTTTCAAGGGTCGCCCGAATAAATATGGATTAGCGAAGAAAAATATGAGCAGAACATGGTACAAGCAAACCCTTGTTAGATCGGGTATTCGAACGTTACATATACACAATGGAACATTGGTGGGATAAATATTATGTGTATTTAACAAGTGAGCGTTTAGGCAACTTTCCCATTGAATGGAATGGCTGGTATAATTAATCTATTGACGTTTTGATGGTAATATAAACGTAATAAGTACAAGTAGATTAGTACATGTACGGGAATTCAATAGAAGCCGATGCGAAAGCAACTAACCTTGTTTTCTCCGTCTTGCGTTCCGCGTGCCCTTAGGAACTCCGCAATTCTTCTATCCATAGGCTGCTGTGGTGATGGTAGATGTATGTTGTATGTTGTTTAATTCTGGGATGTAACACGCGCGAAAACTACCATTTGACTACCGGACGGCGCTGTATACTAATTTGATATTTGGTAGGTGCTTGCCCTGAGAGTGGCGCGTGAGAACTGGTCGGCCCGTAGGGACGCGTTGACAGTCACCTTAGTATGTCACTTCGCTCAGCCAATGAGGGTAGGTAAGTATATCAAGAAAAATTAGGATTGATTTACCCTCCAAATTGTGTGATCTCAGTAATCAATTCCGATACGGAACAGTACAGTTTGCGATGGTTGGTTATATTTGTATACCCCCCGGGTATAGAAGGGTGGGACGTCCGGCAGCGAGATAGGTGGACGACAGGCCATCAGCGGGTGAGACTAGCGCAGGATCGTGGTGGATGGCACATACTTGGGGAGGCCTATACCCGGCAATGGGTGAAGTCGGGCTGTGGATTATGATGATGATGATGGTCATATTTGTGATTTTGTGTGACAAATTGTAATACAGTTTTTTAATAGGTTAGTATGTGAATTGATTGTGATTGCGTGATAAAATATATTTTTATGTAGAAATTTATAATTAGTGTGTAAAATTAGTCTCCCGACTCATATGCTCTTTATAGTGTGTTTGGTAATATACGCACCAAAAATGGAAAAGGTTATTTTGATGGGCATAAAAAATAAATTTGTGAAATGTTTAACATAGAAATGTGAAATTTATTTTGGCATGTAATATCTAACACTTTATTGAACTTATAAATAAATAATAAATAAATATTGTTGGATATTTTACAGAGCGCTATCTAGCCCCAAACTAAGACAGAGCTTGTATTACGGGAACCAGATAACTGATAGAATACTTATATACATTTTTTTTCTAAATACATACTTATAATATATAGAAAAACATCCAGACCCGGAACAAATATCTGTAGATCATACAAACATTTATTCCACGGCGGGAATCGAACCCGCTACCTCCTGCGTCTCAGCCGGCTATTCGCCCACTGCGCCACGGAGGTTGTCATGTTGTGCTAATGCATAACGCTTTCCATCTAACCACAGATACTGTATTGGTGACGTCTCGATATATCTCTTGTTGTCTCTGTCTAACCCAAAACCCGCAGCCATTTTCGCAAGAGATATCAAATTGGCCTTTATTTTTGGATGTCGATTGCAAGAGTAGGCAGTAAGTTTTATATCGAATTAATCACCTAAACTTAGTCGATTTTCATTAAAATTTTATAATATACCTAGTAGTTTTTTTTCAAGTAGTGTTTCTTATGTTTTGAGAAACCGTCACTTAAAAATCGTCAGTATATTACCAAACAACCTGTATATGTTCTTAATAGGAGGTTGAAGCTTGGACCCTGCCGTAAACCAGATACATTTAACACGGATGGTATGGTTTTGTAACAATTTTATTTGTAACGTACTTACCCGTTGTCTGTACCCAAACGGTAAAAAGGTACGGTTACTAAGACTCCGCTGTCTGTCTGTTCGTCTGTCTGTCCGTCTGTCATCAGGCTGTATTTCGTGTACCGTGATAGTAAGGCAGTTGATTTTTTTTTTAAAATGATGTATTTCTGTTGCCGCTATAACAACAAATACTAAACACAGAATATATTATATATTTAAGGGAGCCTCCCGAAAAACAAACGTGATTTTTTTGCTTGTTTCTGCTCGATATTGATAACGGCAACAGGTAGACACTTGAAATATTTACTAAATAATTAATAAATCAATTATAATAAAACAAATATTTAAGTGGGGCTCCCATACAACAGACGTGATTTTTTTTGCCGTTTTTATAGATAATGGTACGGAACCCGTCGTGCGCGAGCCAGTCTCGCACTTGGCCGATTTTTTTTAACTTTAGTGATCACTTTACATAATTAATAATATTAATCGGGCAACCTTATTGACTCCAGCTGTAAGTACTCCAGTATGCCCGCCACCACGATTGCTGCATCATCGGGCAGTTGAATCATCGGAATGTTATATGAATAGATAAATAGGTACGCTATAAATACCCGTTTGATATTAGTAAAAAGTTATTTATAAGCATTATTTTCGAGCAGTTTCATACAGGTATGACCAGATTAACTCAAACCAAAACGTAGTAATTCCCAGCTCAAAGCAAGCCTTCTCATAATGGTAATTCAGTTTTGCAGTTACTCTAGTGTAGCTGAGGACACAGTTTAGAGAGAACAGCTAGTATAATATCCATACTAATAATATAAATTCGAAAGTAACTCGGTCTGTCTGTCTGTTTGTTACGTTGTTACTAAACGACTGGACGGACCGAAATGTTGTATACAGATAGATTATGACCGGGATTGGGACAAAGGCTACGTTTTACCCGACAGTGCAGAAGGAGGGTAATGTTTTCATTGATATACAATATATAAATATAAATCGCGTGCGCAGTCGTGGGCGGCAGATAGTTAAATATATTTTTTATACAACTTGGAGAACAGTAAAAAATAAAAAAAAAATATCAACCAATGTCACACGAACTTGGTATACATATAAGGTGTTGTGATTTAAAATAATTATATTGCAGAGAAGGTTTCTAGACATAAAATAAAAAATAAATGTATCCATCAAATTATCTTAATTAATTATAAAAATTATGAGAAAATCTACAAAATGCTGCTTGATGAAATGTTTAAGAACTAGCGTATTGTACACACAGATTACCAAAAAGTTACTACGAGCCATTTAACGACCCTGCTAGTTCCATGACCTCACCCAGTCAATGCGTACGGTAGGGCGCATTGGACTTACCTATAAATGTGAGGTACACACGGCTACACATCAAGCGATATATTTCCAGTATAAGCTGATCTCTCATTCTACGAAAAACCTACACAATGCGAGGTCAGTTTATACTGGAAATTTATAGCTTGATGTGTAGCCGTGTGTACAAAAACCCAAAAATATTTATTTTTTGAATTACAAAAAAAAACACACTAATATTATAAATGGGAAAATTAGGGTGTCAGTTTATTTATTTTTTTATTTGTTACTCAATCACGTCATAACGGCTAAACCGATTTCGACGAAATTTGGTATGTATTTAGATTAAAATACTACTTTTTACTCCATAAATCAGTTCCCAGGGGATAAAAATCAGATGTCAAGTCAAGTTACAACAGCGAGTTTAGCTGTATTTCTAGATCACCTACACATTTAGTAGTGTATCGCGTACGAAGTCGCGGGTAACAGCTAGCTAATTATATATTATTTATAGTCTCAAAAATAATATTTTGTCATTGTTATTTAAATCAGAACACCATATGTAGCTAATTTGATATTATTTATAAGTCCAGCGCCTTGTGGCAAGCAAACACAACCACTCTGTAGCAGGTTCAGCATCTGTATCATCCTCTCAGCTTCATAATCACCATAACAGGCTGAGCACTGCCTGAGACTGAGCAGGACGATCACTGCTGAGCATAGATCACCTAACGGCTCCCACCCAGCAAGCAATATCAGTTTCCATCCAATGGGGGTCATCTTACCTGCGTTTTCCAGTGCGTGGTGGAGACCACGCACGGTTGTTGGAGCAGAAAGTGTCTTGAGTGGAGACTCAAGACACTTTTTGCTCCAACAACCTCGAGTTCTTTGAGCTATGCGCCTCTCTGCTTTTATTCACTGTTATATATGGTCAATAAACGCCTAACTTAGCCGTAGGTTTTCAAGTTACCTGGTTCCAATCAAGTCTATGTTATATTACTTATCTACCTACCTAAATATCTAGTAGTAACATTATTTATTTTGGACTGAATAGTTCGGGGCTTCGGTTTTTACGATAGCATTATGTCTACAAAACTGAGTGGGTTTTAAGTGATTTTTTAATACATGTATTAATTTCATACATACATATAAATGTACTGTTGGTAATAAATATGTGATAAATAAATTCAAAAAAAAGTACTAAGTGAACGAATTGTTTCAGTATAAGCTGTGAAGCCGGTCAGTCTGCGGTAGGTAGGACAAACTTCAAGAGAACACTCAGGGTGACGCCGCGCGATACAAATTGGGGTTGATTTTGTTTTTCGGTGCTTGGTTTATGCGCGACCATGGTTTACGAGACTTGTGTGACTTTCCCATATTGGAATGTGAACTTTTTAAAAGCAATTACATTCATTATTATAAATACGGGATTTATCACGGTGCGAGGCGAGACGTTATTCAGAGCGGATCGCACTCACCCTGATGAAGGTTCACGAATTGAACCGAAACATTGTCGGTCGAAACACCGATAAGACGGTACGTGATAATGATTGAAATCAATCACGAAAGTTTTCTAAGTAGCAATTACATTATTTTCTTTGTATATTATATGCAGTTATTCTTATTTATCCCAAGGTTACGAGTTGACTATACCTCAGCCTAAACTCGAATTTCACCCCCGCTTCTCCGCGCGCCGCTGTACGTCCTATCTCGCCGTGGTGTATGTTTGCCGGTTTTTTTATCATTCAGTCCCTTCATTTTCTTGTTGTGCATATTTCTCATTACTACTTCTTTGAAAAAAACAATCCAATATAAATTCTACCTAAGAATTACGTGATCGTTAGAAGCGACAAGCGTCACGGGTACCCCGTCTGAAAGCCGAGGGCAGACTGAATCGCGGACCAGGCGTCCGAAGCGAATGGTTTCATTAGTGCAAAAGTTAGGCTTTTTCATTTTATGGTAAAATTAAAAGGTATTTTGAAAATTTAAAACACAGGTGCACTTATTTATGTTCTGTAGAATTACTGTATAAAGTTTCAAGATCTAAATTGAAGTATTCATCGCATAAGAACAGTTTTAAGATAAATTTGGAGTCATCTTTGGATTTTTTTTCTATAGAGAAAGTTTTACGGAATCGTGTTTTCACAACACAGGCGTTCTAGCACGTATCCTTAACTATAACATTTATGAATTATAAATTTTAAGCACACAATTTGTTGAACAAAACATTGTTTCTCAATCAGCGATTTATCGTCTCCCCAGGTATAGTGAGCCCTTAACAAGACCACCTATTGCATTTGCAACTATTTTGTTCGTTTACTTGTTTTTTAATTGGTGTGAGTGAAGAATGAGTGAACGTTCTTTACTCGTATTGCTACTTTACAAGCTAGATACAGCAAATTAATCATAAAAAACTTACTAATAATAATCAAAGTCTTGACTGACTGACATATAAGTATAACTCACAGCTTAAACCGCTGGTCCAAGAGACTGAAAATTAGGAGGTTGAGTTCCCTATAGTAGGTAGGTGCATACTAAGAACGGATTTCTCTAATTTCAAAATTCCCCTTAGGGACCTATGAGGTTAAAATGTGCTATTTACGTTTGTATGAAAACCGTGGTCCTTGGGTCTTCTTTTTCTTAAAAATATTCTTTTTAATTTAATTCTTAAAAATCTGTAACTTTAATATCTTTAAAATTTAAGGCACTGTATTTAATGTTTTTAAAAAATAACGCCCTAGGTGGGTGAAATGAGGTATTGAACTTTGTATAGCAAAACATTATTCTTTGGGTTAAAAACATAAAACTTTACATAAATTGTTAGCAATGGAAACATGAGATAGTCATTCTTCCTGATTTAAGCCCCTAGGATTAAAAAGGGATAATATAGGGAAAGGGAAATTTTGCTCAAATTGTATTTTCATTTAATTATTATACTTATTAATCAATGTACTATGGAGCTAACGGCGCTTTGAGTCTGAATATTCTCACTAATTTCGACCCTGACGTGAAAAGAACCTGTAGCACAATTGGTAGTGCATCCTCGTATCAAGAGGAAGGTTGCGGGTTCAAGTCCCGTCTAGGTTTGAAAGTTATTGAGATGGTTTTAAAAATCCTAATGTAACTAGTTTTTTTTAGAAAACTTTCGTGATTGATATCAATCATTATTAAAAATACGGGATTTATCACATTATTCGCGCGCAGAGGGTTGCAGCGCGTAGTGCGTAGACGTTATTCGGAATCGACTGCACTCACTCAGATGAAGGTTAATTGAAACGAAACATTGTCGGTATCAGCACCAATAAAACGGTACGTTATAAATCCCGTATTTATAATAATGATCTATGTAATGTTTTTATTTTAATTAGGAAATCACTGTACCTACCTAAAATAATACAAAAATGTGAAAATTTACATGTTTGTAACAACCAATGTTTTAGTTAAGGCAGAATTAATAAATGTGTTATCTGTAGTTTGTTTGAAAACATTATTAAATAGGTTTAATTAGCTTCGATACTTTTCAAGATAAAACATGAATGTTTTATCTTGGTTTGACCACCAAAGTCTGATTATAGAGCAAGGAGGGAATCTAATTCCTTATTTGATAACTGTAGAAGAATTGTGTTTGAGTTTATTTAAATCGTTTTTGCGAGACGTTTAACGAAAAATTGATTAAGAGTCTTATGGCGGGGAAAATAACAGTCCTTAAGACGAAGTGTATTTGAGGTTTTGTGCATGCAGGAGGCGTCTATCCGAGTATGCGCCGCGGCGCGCCGTCTCGCTCTTACAGCTCATACTTTAACAACTTGTCCATTTCATAATTCACAGTAAAGTAATATTAGGTACAAAATAATGCGAATGTGCGTTTGTGCTTCTTTCAACAACGAACTGTCTATCACTACCTATATCATCATCAAATTATATCAGCCATAGAATGTCCACTGCTACACATAGGCCATCAAAGAGATTTGCACTCTGCCATTCAGTGTCGGCTTTCTAAGAGAATATAGTTTTCACTCCTGTGCCAAACTTGGTGGCTATGTAGGTATTTGAAGCGAACTCTAGCAGCGCGCGGCAACATTATTACAGCGGATAGTGCGGCGGATTACAGGCACGTTCCTAATGTCTCTCCAGTAGGCCTAGCATAGTAGCTATAGACAAGGGTTTTGTCTTGTTAATCTAAGCTAAGTTGCAATCACTCCTAACCAAAAGGCAAACAAATTTTTCGATAATTGCTTGACATTGACATGACAATTTTTTTTGACAATTGACACAAAGTAAATACGTTTCGTTACGCATAGTTCAGAAATAAGCACCAATAAAAAAATAATGTATACTTTTGTACGCCTGATTTTTGATATAAAATAAAATTCATCATATTTAGATAATAATAGAAGGTTCGTTAAATGTAGAGATCAAAACAGTACCACCTTTTACCAGTTGGTCAAAAACTTTAGCTACTGTACACGTTCATTTGTATTACGCGTACGAAGTTGCGGAGGAAACATCTAAATATTAAAGATGTATTAGGTCCTTACATATGAAATTGGCGTTTTGTATGGGAGGAGTATAAAGTCAACTTTTTTTTGTAAAATATATTTAATTATTCAAAGTATGCACCATTGTTATCTATGCACTTTTGCCATCTCATGTATAGTTCATTGATCCCTTTACTAAAAAAAAACCATGGGGGCGAGAATCAATAAACTCTTTGAAGGCGGTTTGGACTGCCGCATCGGAGTTGAATTTTTTTCTTTGTAAGAAGTTGTCCAAATTCCGGAAAAAATGGTAATCTGTTGGAGCAAGGTCCGGGAGTACGGTGAATGACATTCCAATTGTAGCTCATCTAACTAAGTGGTTGTTTGTTGTGCAGTGTGTAGTCTTGCGTTGTCGTGAAGCAGCAGTGGCCTAAAGCGATTGAGCAATCTCGGTTGTTTAGAGGCTATTTCTTCCTTCATGGTTTGCAGTTGCTAACAATAGATATCTGCCGTAATTGTTTGACCAGATTTTAGAAAGCTGTAGTGAACGACACCAGCGCTAGTCCACCAATCACTGACAAGTAACTTTTTATGAGTCAATATTCATTTAGGGCAGGAGTTGGCTGGGTCTCCATGGTTCAGTCATTGAGACGAGTGCTTCTGATTATCGTACAGTATCTACTTTTCATCGCAAGTAATGAGTCGATTTAAAATCCCTTCATTATTGTGTCGGTTGAGCAAAGTAGCACAGCAGTCGACGCGTGTTTGCAAGTTCGATTCACTTAATTCATGAGGTACCTATCTTTCAAGTCTTTTTACCTTCCCGATTTGCTTCAAGTAGATTAATACAGTTTTATCACTTACCTCGAAGCCTGCAGCTATCTCTGAAGTGCTTTGTGTTAGATCCGCTTCCACTATAGCTTTTCTTCATTTTCCAATTTGGTCTCCGGCCGTCCACGGGGTTGGTTCTGAAGGTCAAAATTTCCAGAACGAAAACGTTGAAACCAAAAACGTACCGTGCTTTTTTTTGCACCAGCGCCGTACATATCATTAATCCTTCGAGCTGTTTCTGCAGCACTGGTGCCACGGTAGAACTCGTACTCGTAAATATACCGATATTTCATGTTTTCCATTGTGCGGTAATAAGCGCCGCTAAAGAAAAAAATAATTTGGAAAAAACAAATGAATGTCTGTTTTTAAAATTCAAATGTACCATCTAAATGAATTTATAAATTTGAATTTGGAACTCTTAACCAAAGAGGAGATATTTCAGATCAAAGTGGTCAGTACGATAAAATGCAAATTTCATATGTAAGGACCTAATATCTCATCATTTCATATATATGTCTTAATACCTAATTTCATATATAAGGACCTTATCAAGAGATGTTACTCGGGGTTTTCTCAAAATTGCTAGAAAAAATAGTAAATATGCGTCTCACTGGTTTTCTAGAGTCTCACAATCTTATCTCTAATAATCAATTTGGTTTTCGTAGGGGTAAGAATACGAAGGATGATGTGTCACTGCTTACGTCCACTGTGTTGGCTCATCTCGATGTGGGTCATTGTTGTGTAGGGGTTTTCTTAGATCTAGCTAAGGCTTTTGACACTGTCTCCGTTCCAATACTGTTAAAAAAGCTAGACAATCTAGGAATCACCCTTTTGGATTGGTTTAAAAGCTACCTCAATGAACGGAGACAGTGTGTCAAGATTTCTGAAACGATGAGTAGGCCTCTCACTATACATTACGGGGTTCCGCAAGGGAGTATTTTAGGCCCAACTCTGTTCAACTTGTACATCAATGACATTCATGAGCTTAAAATCGAAAACACTGACATCTTATGTTATGCTGATGACACTGCAGTGGTCTTCCACGGATCCTCCTGGTCAAGTGTTTCGGGTGCAGCAGAAGCTGGAATGTTAAGAATAAATAAATGGCTACAACAAAACCTAAACACGAAACACTAAGAAGACCATGTATGTTTGTTTTCATAAGACAGCAGCATCCGCGCCACCAATGGAAACAGAAATAAAAATACACTTCCTGCAGTTGCGATGCACTGACCAGAACCAAGGTCATGAAATACCTGGGTGTTTTAGTCGATGAAAATTTAACGTTTAAACACCATCTAGAAACTCTGTCGGAAAGAATAAAAAAGGTGGTTAATATAATGAGACACCTGAGAAACGTTGCTTGTGTGGAAGTCCTAAGATCAGTCTATTTTGCGTTGTGTGAGTCGCTTCTATTATACTGCGTCACCTGTTGGGGTAGCGCAGCTAAGACGCACTTGTTACAAGTTGAGATGGCACAACGTTCAGTTCTAATGGTCATGCTAAGGAAGCCATATAGATTTCCCACAATTGATCTCTACAGAGAAAGTGGTGTCCTTAGCGTTAGGCAGCTTTTAATTTTAAAAACTACAGCCATTGTCCATAAGACCGTATTGACCTCTCTAAACGATGAAACCAATATTTAGAAAAAGATCTTTAAAGTACCCACACCTCCATGCAAAAGATCTTTTGCACAACGATTTGGCCTTTTCATAAAGTCACATGTATACAACAGTGTTCTTAAATACTCTGATTTAAAATACAAATCAGTTTATCAGACAAAATGTGTAGTAAATAGGTGGTTACTTACTCTTTCATACAACGAAACTGAAAATGTTTTAAGTATCTTAACCTATATTTTATCATTTTGTCTACTGTGTCATACATAAGTTCTAATATATATTTATTGTATATATATATATATATATATCTTCTTTCATATGTATTAAAGGTTATGTTTAATATTTTTATTATTTATAGCACCTATAAATACATAAGCTTCCATAAAATAATAAAATAGTTACTTAAGATTTTCTTTGTGTTATTTTTTAGTTTTGCATTTTTTTTTTTTTTTATTACTTATTATTATCTTTTTGTCGGAATATCTGTAAAATTAGTTTTAGTTATTGGTAAAATTGTGTTATGCATGAGGTCACGAAATAAAATTGATAATTCTATCTGACTGGTCTTCACGATACAGGCTTGCCTAGTGTAAAGCCGCTGCTTAATTGTGATCGTAGGTAGTGCCTTCTGCCTCAAACTTTATAAAATTTATATTGCTGTTAGACCAAGCATCTTAGTTAAGTTACTAAAAATATCTTCATGTTACTTAATCTTATTGATAAGTTTTTGGCTGTACATAAATATTATCAGATCAGAGAATATAATATTATGGTATCTTCATCATGTGTGACGCGCTTTAGGTTATAATATTAAATTAAAGTACTTGATTTGTAAGAAATCATTTAAAAAGTTGTAATAAAAGTATGAGTTGAAATATATATTTGAGCCACGCCCCTTTTGGTGTAATTCAACAATATTTTCCGACTAAAGAGTGACCAGTCTACGCATTATTACAATTTTCGATAGTCAACAGAATCCGTCAGAACACCGTTACTAAAGGAATGGTCAAAATATTGAAAACGTGCAGTGTAGTGTTTCGACATTTTTGGTTTGTTTAGAATTCGTAAACCTCGGTCTCTCTCCATTCCCATTACAGTGATTCCTATTTCGAATATCTAGATAAACGTCTGTAAAAAGCTGCCTAAATAACGTCCAGTTATGCACGACCTGTGTGCCCTCCAGCCGTTGGTAAAATACAAGCAAACTGAGTTGGTAATAGATTTTCGAGAGGTGAAAATATAGTGGTTTGTTGGGCCAGCCTGTCATCGCTCCCTTGTTGGGTTTTAAAATGCAAATTGAATATGTTAGGGCGTGTGGTCTGCGCGAAAAACATATTTGTTTTTCGCGGAAAGCTTGGAGTTGTTTACACAATAGGACTGAAGTAGACAGACAATAGACATGTTCAGGAAAGTTTCCGGATTTTTAGTTTGGTGCCAACACTTTGAAAAGTTATAAACTAGGTGTTTCAGAATTTGCATAGTAAATTTATTATATAACAAATAAGCTTACAAGAACTTACATAATTTACGCTAAAAATAGCTATCTAGCTATATCTGAGGCGATGAATCTATCTAATAGAATAGAATACTCTTTATTGCACACCAAACAAAATTAAAGGTAAGTACAATGAGCAGTCTTATCGCTAAAAACGATCTCTTCCAGACAACCTTTAGATGGACAAAACAAAATCAAAAAGACGGCGGTGTATCTATGTTCATAAACCTACATGAACTACCTAGACTTATTAATAAACTAAATATATACAAATATAATTCTATATAATGTAAATATATAAACTACAGTAAAGGAAATAAAGATACCGATAATCTAGCAATGCGTAGACAAAGAAAGGAAAAGGTTGTATACTTTGGCTTTAAAGATAGGAAGAGATTTAGATGATCTGATAGATGATAGAGTAAGGTAAAGTGTTCCACAGCCGCACAGCTAATATATAAAAATCTCGTGTCACGGTGTTTGTGGTCGCACTTCTCAGAAACGGGTCGACCGATTTTAATGATTTTTGTTTTTTATATTTCAAAGGTATGAGAATAGAATATATTGTAAAGTATTTTTCACCCTCCTACTCCCATCTCCACTTTTTTAATCGTGATTTTAGTATATATACTGCATTTTTCTAGCGGTATCGCGGAAGTCCAATGGGTCGTCGGCCGGCGGCCTGGCAACCGAGATAGGCGTTGTAAACCTGTCGATCCTCTCCTATTCTCTCTAAATGGCTGAGCAAGCGAAGGCGTTGCGCTTTTGTTTCACCGATGATGTTTTATTAGACCATTACCTACTAAAATTTAAGCAATATTTTGGCCCCACAAAAAACACTAATTAACTCTAAAACACTACATTATTTAGTCGTTGAAAAGGCCCAATCAACTATTCATTATTTCAACATGCTCAAAGGCAAAACTAAATATGTTTTCCCTATTAGTTCTCCGCTGCCATTTCTAGTAATTCTCAGTCAATTTCGAACCAATCTGGTCGGTACATTGTTTTCTCTGATCCAACCGATTGGGTTAATTAAGGCCCTTCTGGCTGATTGCCTGTGGGTTGTCCACTATTAAGTCAGTAAGGGTTGATACTACTGGTAATATATGTGATGTTGAGAAAGTTGTGCTTCTGTTTTTGCCCACTGATGTGTAGATATGTACTGACTGACATTATAAAATTAATCAATATCAATAATTAATTTAATCAACGACCTCCGTGGCGCAGTGGCCGAATAGCCGTTTGAGACGCAGGAGGTAGCGGGCTCGATTCCCGCCGCGGAACAAATGTTTGCATGATCTACAGATACTTGTTCCGGGTCTGGATGTTTTTCGATATCATTATTATAAATACGGTATCTATCACGTACCGTCTTATCGGTGTTTCAACCGACAATGTTTCGGTTCCATTCGTGAACCTTCATCAGGGTGAGTGCGATCCGCTCCGAATAACGTCTCGCCTCGTTATTCGCAGCGGATCGCACTCACCCTGATGAAGGTTCACGAATGGAACCGAAACATTGTCGGTCGAAACACCGATAAGACGGTACGTGATAGATCCCGTATTTATAATAATGATTGAAATCAATCACCTCCTTCTCTTTCTTCTCAACATCTTTTATTCAATACGCCTGAGCATAAAACTTCTTTTTTCACTAACTCTTTCACTGTGACTGCTTGTGGAACTCTCTTCCAGTGGAAATCCGCAAGGCCGCCTCTATGGGAATCTTCAAATCCAAACTCTTAAAACACTTCATCTCTCTTCAAGATACCCAACAAAATTGAGCACTTTAAGTAGATATATGTGTGTATTTCGTTTATGTGTGTGTATTATTATTATTTTTAATATTTGTAAGTTTATTTCTATGCTAAAGTTTGTTTAAATTTCCATTTTTTGGCACTACCACTTTCTCCACGTTATACAAAGGTTAGCTGGAAGAAAATGATACTTAGCATTATGTTCGCCTATGTATTATTTTATTAGTGCAATAAAGATTTTTCTAATCTAATCTAATCACGAAAGTTTTCTAACAGTTAGCACCCCTAAGAATGTCCTACTGTTTTAACAGCGGCTAGGGACGACATAAACACAACATTCGATTACAATAGGCCTCGTGGCCGCGGTGAAATTATTTCCTCAAAAGCAAAAGAAATATTAAATGCCTCCCCAGAGATCTAGAGCACGACCGATTTTTGATCGCCTATACCCACAGGCTCCTAGCAACCTTTCTCTGGTCGTCTTTTCATCTAGTGCTTTTCAGTGCGTGATTTTTTTTAAACATGATAGAACTTCGTTTGACCACAATCTCACCTGATGGTAAGCGATGATGTGGTCTAAGATGTAGCACGAAGATCTAGAAGAAACCTTTTCACTTTTACGTTAAAGAGGTCCGGATCGTATTTATTAGGAAAAACAGACGACGGTAAAGTGTTCCACACCTTAGCTGTTCGCATCAAGAACGTAGAATCGAAACGGTGTGTGCGAATGGGTGGTATATCAACTAGGTACGGATGGTACTGAGCCGTTCGCATGCTTCTCCTTTGATGGAAGGGAGATGGTGGAATCAGATCGTATAGTTTCTGGGAACATTCCCCAAAATGTATTCTGTAAAAAATTTATAGGCTTGCAACTTTACGGCGGTGTTCGAGACTTTGGGTCTTAGTCTCAGCCATATGTTGCTCACCTATAAGCCTAAAAGGCCTACGTTCTATCGAGTCTAAGGTAGCGAGCTGGTATTTGGCCGAACCATCCCAAAGGTGGCAGCAGTACTCCATACCAGACCGGGCTTGAGCTTTGCGTGATTGGAGAAATCGAGAAGTCTTGTGCCTAAATGGCCGTCAGTTTTTCGAGCTATAAGCTCCATCCACTTCCTCAAGTTGGTGGATGCAGGGCTGTGTATCGTAGGGAATGTTTTAAGGTACGTGATCTACGAGTCAGTATTTAACATCAGGTGGGCTATATGCTTGTTCCATCGTCAAGTAGTATAAAATAACCGAAAAATATAGATAGACAGATAATTCTTTATTGCACATTATTAAATAATTAAAAAGAACAAAGTAAATCTATGGAATACAATTGGCGATCTTATTGCTACAGACAATATAGTGAAAACTAGTACGGAGAGTCTCTTGAGTATGTATTGATCATAACTGCAAACTTTTTTTAAAGTTCCTTAATTCCCCTAACTGCTCAGAGTATGATATTGAAGAAGATGTTCATCATGTGTTGACGGAGTGTGTTCGGAATGAGTTACAAATACAAGATTTTAAGTTTAGTTTTGGTTATGTTTTGGTTATGTATGTATATGTGGTCAAACTGTATCTGCACTGTCTGTAAATATAGTGTAACTTACATCTAATGCGAAACATTATTATTCTGGTGTCGGATTAAATAACTCGATTCCCAACGTCATGAACCTTCGTTCTTCTACGGATCTCGATGTTTGGAACTCGACATAGTGATATAGTCACTGTGTGACAACATCCCTCATTAATAAATCCGCACAAAAACTGCAAACTTAAGTTACACTAGGAAACATGAATATACCTATATAGTTTAAGTCTAGATTTTAAGTTTCTAAACTTACTTTTTTGAAATAAAATTTTAATTTATTTAAATTGCGATCTGTACCAGACAACCTTTGGATAGAATAAACGGTGTGGACATTACCTGAGTGTAATGATGTACCCACTACATACTTATACTAAAGATAAAAAAAAAATTAGAAATGAATGACCATAAGTAATAACCACTCATAACAATTTACATGTATACATAATAATAATAATAATAAAGTCTTTATTAAACAATCTTAAAAACACATACTTCTTACTAAAATAAAATATTTAACATAGACACTATTTTCGCAGACTGTATTGCTACTCAGCACAGGCCTCCCCTAAAGCTTGCCATAAAGTGCGGTCTTGTGTTTTCTTTCTCCATGTGACGCCTGCTATTCTTTTTATGTCATCTTCCCATCTTTGACGCTATCTCCCTCTCTTTCTTTTATGTTGTCTTGGACACCATTCGGTATACATACTTGTACTCATTTATGAAACATATATTACTAACACTAATGTAACACTAAACTTAACCTAACCTTATATTAACTCTCGCTTACATTCTAATATATGTATAGACTATTTATACTGTTTGCACTACTATAAGATATGCCTCGTTTGTCCAATGGAAGACGTCAAAAACCGGGATACAGAAAATCTAGTTCAGCTTTTGACGCCCCATTATACTGATAGTACTTATTACCCGTGCGCGATAAGTTGGGACCTGAGCGCGGTGACGTCATATTGGCGTGTTTGTACCGCCCGCAAAAAAGCGAACATAACAAGCAGCCGCCCGCGGCTTCAACTTTGTTTTTTTTAACCAAATTTATTATGTTACTCAGGGAGGACGCTGCTTTTCATCTAATCTTTTTTACACTATTTGAATAAAATAAAAATACAATGTTTAAGTTTATACATTTATTTTATCTATTATTTACATTATCTCATCTTCGTCACTACTTAGTGGATTTATGCCTTCTAGAGGCTGTTCTTCGTCCTCAGTCTCACTATAATCACTTGACGAAGAGGTATCCGATAAATTTACAATTAATTGCGATTCATTCGTCTCTTGTAAGAGGTCATCATGTCACAACAAAAACTACAACAACAAAACAATGACACAAACTATAACAACAAAACAATAACACAAACGAAAACGAAAACTAAAAGAATTCCAGAGCGCGTCGTTACGTGACGTAGGCCAGTACGAGACTAAAAACCCTAGTAAAAAATAGTGATGCGAACGGTACAATACGGGCGCCATCGGGGAAGTGCAGGGGAAGCGGTCGGGGAGTCGCATTCCTAGCGGGTCCCAAGTTATCGCGCACGAGTAATACTTAGGTTATTATTTACTTTGGGTACACATTGCAACACATCAAGCTATACAATTCCAATGTAAGCTGATCTCTCATTCTACGAAAAGCCTACACAATGCGAGGTCAGCTTATACTGGAATTGTATAGCTTGAGGTGTGGCCGTGTGTACCTACTTCTTTCTTGATTGATTTGTTATATATTCTAATATAAATATTCTTACCCCAGTGTCATGTAACTGTGATTGTAACAAATTGGTAACTTATATGTGAAACCTTTGTATTTACTCTTATTTATACCAATAAATCATTTTTAATTTTAATTTTTCATATCAATAAATACACTGATATTTAGCGACAAATATCCAATAGTGTTCTTTGACTATACGTTTAAAAATGGCAAGTGACTGACCACATCTGATAGCTACCAGCAGCAAGTTCCATAATCGGACAGCCTAATATGTAGGTCGCACTAAAATTTTTGTGTAACTTAGAAAAACAACATGTTATAACCAAAATATTATACTTATTGCTTTCAAAATACTCTCCTTTACATTTTAATCACTTTTTTATGCGATCGAATCATATTTTAAAAGAGGAGGACCACAGATCTGATGGCATGTTTTTTACGTGCTGATTGAACGCTATCACTGCCTCTTCGGAGTTGGTAAAAGTGAGACCTCTCATCAAATCTTTGTTTTTAGGGAAAATACAGAAATCACAGGGTGCTAGGTCGGGGCTATATGCAGAATGGATGACGAGTTGTACTTTTTCGGAAGATAAAAATTACTTTGTTTTGTTGGCCGTGTGTGAAGAAGTGTTGTCATGATGTAGGAGAACGCGGCTTTTTGGTCGTCTTTGCGAATTTTTTCTAACACCCTGGGTAAACAAATGGTAGAATACCATTCGGCATTATCACACTTTTGATCTTCAAGTGGAGTTGTGCAGATGGGACCCGTACCTGAGAAGAAAAACGCGATCTTTTTTTTACCAACGTTTCTCGCCTGTCTCTTTTTTGTTGGCCTGTTCTCATTTTCGAACACCCATTTACAAGATTGCTGTTTTTTTTTTCGGGTTCAAAACAATAAATCCAAGTTTCGTCTCCTGTAACAATGTCATAAACAGCATTAGAATGTCCGTGGTCGTACTTCAGTAACATCTGTGAGCACCATTCCACGCGAGCCCGCTTTTGTTCCGCTGTCAGTTCATGAGGGATCCAACGACAACAAAGTTTCCAAACTTTCAATTCTTCGTATAAAATTTTCTGAATTTGGCTCATACCAATCCCTAATAGTCCTCAAATTGTCCCATATGTAATCCGCGGGTTTTCTTCAATTAACCGCTTAAACAGTAGCCACATTATTTTCGTTGACGGCAGTTGAAGGCCGCCCTTCACGAAATTCGTCATGTAAAGAAAACCGACCTCTATCAAATTCAGCAAACCATCGCCTTACGGTACTCAAACAAGGTGCTTTTCTCCCAAAATCATTTTGAAGACGAGCGGCACAGTCTTGCGGAGAGAGAGAGAACTTTTGAAATCATAAAAAATCATCGCTCTAAAATCTTTTCGACTTAATTCCATTTTCGTTGCGTACATAAAAAACAATTGACAAATGATTTCCCGACATATTATATTTTTTTTTAATAAGAAGGTTGCAACGTTTCAAAAAATATAACATTCGAAATTCAAATAGTTCCGATTAGCTAGAAGTGCAAAACTTTTAGTGTGCCCCATGTATTTAAATATAGAAACATAAATGATGTTGAAACATTCTAGGCCTTGCAGCTGGTTTTATTTTCTCAAATAAACATATTAAACAATAAACACTGTTCTTTGAAATGTGTTAGAGCACTATAAATGCAATAAAATGTTTCATAGCTCAGTTCATTGCTCATAGAGTGCGTTAAATAAAGTGACATGGATATTAACGAGTTTAGTGTCGCGTAAACTTGAAACAGACTGCAATCAAAACTTATGCAAGGAGTTAAGCGTTAGAACAGGTTTTAGTTCGAAATACTTATTTATTATCCTGGCGCATCAACCATCAGTTTTAATTTTATTATAAACATTTGTTTGTGTTCACTATAATTATATTTTTACTTCCTATGTAATATCTGACTTTATTATGATATTCTAATATATGCTCTAATAATCAGTTTTGCTCTACTTTAATTGTATTCATTTTAATTATAATTACAAATACGTGATTTATCACGTACAGTTTTATCGTTGTTTTGACCGACAATGTTTCGGTTCAATTCGTAAACCTTCATCAGGGTGAGTGCGATGCGCTCCGAACAACGTCTCGCCTCGCACTACGCGCCGCAGTGCTCTGCGCGCGAGTAGACGGTCGCAGTGGTGGGGATTGCGTTAACGGTGGCTTATCGTGTTGACAGGCTGCATCATCATCATTATCATCACTGCTGCTCTCTTCAGTAGTTCTTGGTACACGCAAACACACAACCACTAATTATATCTCTACCAGGTTCACTCACTCCTCTGTCGCTTGCATCATGAAGCAGGCTTCCAGGTAGGCAGTAGAACCTATCCCATTTATCAGCCCGGAAGCCATGTCTTGAGAGTAGTGAGTGAACCTGGTAGAAACATAGTTAGTGTTGTCTGTTTGTCTGTACCGAGAACTAGCAAAAAGAACAGCAGTGATGATAATCATTATGATGCAGCCTGTCAACACGATGTACCACTGTTGACGCACTCCCCACCACTGCGCTCGTCTACTCGCGTGCAGAGGCCTGTGGCGCGTAGTGCGAGGCGAGACGTTGTTCTGAGCGGATCGCACACACCCTGATGAAGGCTTCCGAATGGAACCGAAACATTGTCGGTCAAAACACCGATAAAACGGTACATGATTAATCCCGTATTTGTAATTATGATTGAAACAAATCATGAAAGTTTTTTAAGTATACATTTTAACTACTTTAACTATGTACTTATTACTGTGATGAATTGTACTATAAATCTTTGTACGCTGAAATAGCGGGACTAAGTATAGTTCTAAAATTAGCTCAGTCGTCTATTTAATGTACCTAGGTTCACAGAGAATAAATAAACTATGAACTTAAATTAGCCGTGAAGCGGGTCTTGGCTTCCGACTCCATTGACTTAAGCAAGCACGTCAGCTAAATCGTCCCCTATTCAGTTAATGTGACCACCAGGGGAGCCTGTTGGATATTATGCTACTTATGATATACCAAATATGATAAAACAAAATTTTAAGTGAAACCTATGCTAACTGGTTCACATCGAATACAGACTTTCCATCTCTATATATAAAAATGAATCCCTATTTCCCTTGGTCACGCCATCACGCGTGAACGGCTAGACCGATTTCGCTAATTCTTTTTTTGTTGTTTTTCATCAGGAATTTTGTTGTATTCGTAGGAAAAGGTTCTTATGAAAGAAAAAATTAAGAAAATTGCACGCAAAATTAGAAAATTTAGGAATACTCAACCACTTTATAATCAAACTTTAGCGCTTATATAATGTAACCTTATGACGTTTGACGTAGAATTGACAGAATGCGTGCTGCAAATATCGTCAAAGAGGATGTAAAAAAATGAATATCGTTTGAAACAGATGCTTCGGTCGGAGTTATCCCGAGATATTGTCTATATACAGTGTAAACTCCATGTAATGGCACTCGTTTTAACGACAAACTCTCTAAAGCGTCGGAATCACTAAGCTTTGGTTGGTTTAGCTTGTCTTGCATACAATGGTACACTCTGCATTACACCCACTCTCAATAACGACAACAATTTGTAATAAAAAGTTCTTTTTAAGTTGCCAAATTAGTAAAAACTGCGCAGCTGTGTATATCCTTTTGTCGTTTTATTATCCTAGACCATAATAAACTCTACTGTTGGCATCATACACACCAAACTTTCTAAGAAATCCGTTCTTTTGTTTACAAAATGGGATGGCTTGCACGTGTAGCTGCAGACTGTTGTTAGTAGAAGTGATGGATTTTATCTATACGTTGTCATATTCTTAGTAGCTCACAAACTTTCAAATTGTAAACATGGCTAGTAAGAGAAAATCACTGTGTATTGACGAAAAAGTTATGATGATACGCGTTATAGAGGCGGGAGAGAAAATTAAAACAGATTTTTATTGTAGGTACTATTTAACAAGACAAATCAGAAATAAACGTTTTCTATTTCTAATACAGATTTTACTTCTCTCCATTTAACGACAACTCTCTATAACGTCAAAATATGCTCAGTCCCTTGAGTGTCGTTATATAGAGCTTACACTGTCTATAAAAATGAATTGCTGTTCGTTAGTCTCGATAAAACTCAAGAACGGGTGGAGCGATTTGGCTAATTTTGGTATTGAATAACAGTCAAACCTGGATAAGCGAGGGTTCATGGGAGCACAATCTCATTCTCGCTTAAAGAGATTTCTCACTAACCCGAGTTTCTCGCTAATGCAGGTACATGGGTAGCGTTTCTCTCTTATGGTGATGCAATTTTATAAGAGAACGATTCTGGAAAATTTAACTCCCTCTGAATTTCATTACGCGATTTTCCGGATTCAAACGCATTCACTATTTTAAGTTATCACTTAATGACAGTACTTTGATTTTCCGATTTGACATGATGCAGAACAAAACTTTCCTTCGCAATTGATTAACTATAAACTGAGTAAGTACGACAAACAGGACGGTACATAGGCACACGTGTCCATTCGAAAAGAATGCGATAAAATAACAACGTTATTTAGTTCCACGAAATAGAATAGGTACAATATTGACGAGAAAACAATACAAAAACAATGGTAGGAAGTTCCACGAAAGTTTAGAATGAGTTATAAAATAGCAGATGTGTCCATTCGAAAAGAATGCGATAAATTAACACCGTTATTTAGTTCCACAAAATAGAATAGATACAATATTGACGAGAAAACAATACAAAAACAATGGTAGGAAGTTCCACGAAAGTTTAGAATGAGTTATAAAATAGCAGATGTGTCCATTCGAAAAGAATGCGATAAAATAACACCGTTATTTAGTTCCACAAAATAGAATAGACACAATATTGACGAGAAAACAATACAAAAACAATGGTAGGAAGTTCCACGAAAGTTTAGAATGAGTTATAAAATAGCAGATGTGTCCATTCGAAAAGAATGCGATAAAATAACACCGTTATTTAGTCCACAAAATAGAATAGATACAATATTGACGAGAAAACAATACAAAAACAATGGTAGGAAGTTCCACGAAAGTTATAAATGAGTTATAAAATAGCAGATGTTAAATTTGTAAATAAAGCTCGACTGTCGCTTATAGAGGTATAGATAAGTACCTAGCAGTCTCACTTACGGAGGTCCATGAAGGAAAAACGACTCTCTCTTACAGAGGTTTCTGTTTCTCGCTAATAGAGGTTTTGGAAGCTTAAAATGACGGGTCCTGGCTATTACTCTCACTTAACCAGTTCTCACTTACCCAGGTTTGACTGTATTTGTCATTCATTTTCTCATAATGGTGGCCGGGGACAACAATTGATAATTCTACCAGGGTGACGTATATTGACAGCCCGCGTTTTATGCATGTCAAGGCGGTACAAAGTTCGGCGGGTCCACTTGTTCAATTATAAATCAGGGGTAGATGTTTCTAGCAACAGTATTCAGCATAACAACAGCTGACCCCACAGGAGAAAGGCATTGTATTACAAATCTACCCAAATCAAACGTGCCAAATGTCACCTAAGTTATTATATCCGACAATAACCTTTCCTTCGTCATGTTTATGTATACGGGGTCCAATTATGAAGCAGTGACTTGCAGAAGCCAAGTAATATCTTGCGGTTAACGGCTGTATTATACCTACCCCTGCCACAGACATCGCATAGTTATTATAGTAAATCCCAACCCGCGCCACAGATTATAATTATAGTTAGTATGAGTGCCGTAGATGACCTTGTAGTTAGTATGACACATACGAAGCTATGACGTAGATAATATGAAGTGTATAGACCCCTGGCGTAGAATAGGGAGTGGTTTGTACGAGGATGCTGTGAGCAGCTGAAATTAATATATTTCCGATACATGTTATTATTTTCAGTGTTTATTACGTAAGGGGAAATGAATGAGGGTTTCCTTCGAAACTGTGCCTTGAGTGTTGATCTGCTTCGATATTAAGAAGGAGATCGAAATTAGATAGAATTATTTCAGATACTGGATAACCTGGCAAACGTTGTTCTGCTATATAAATTATCAAAGAAATCGAATGCAGAATGAAATGTCAATGTGACACGACACTTTATATAAATGACTTCACGTCAATAATGTCAAAGTGACGCGACTCTTCATGTAAATGACTTCACGCCAATAGTGTCAAAGTGACGCGACTCTTCATGTAAATGACTGCACGTCAATTAACAACGGTTAAATTATATCCATGGATTTCGTTGATAGAAAAATCACAATTAAAAAATGGGGGGTAGGAGGGTGAAAAATACTTTACGACTTATTATCATACCTACGAAATATACAAAAAAACGGGTACGTGATAAATTCCGTATTTATAATAATGATCAATAAAAATCAATAAAATCGGTCGACCCGTTTCAGAGGAGTGCAACCACTAAAACGACATTTTTATATAGGTATTAGAAAGAAGAAAAGAGAAAGAAATATCTACTTCTTAGAACCTTAGGGTGACTTGCGCAACGATACCTAATAGTATCTAGTGGTTAAATATGACTTTGAGAGTTGTCAAATCATACATATACGTCAAATTTAAACATGTTTAGTCATTAACTACGTTTAAGGATCTTTGTGCAAACAGGGCTAAGTTTGCATTTATGAATGACTAGCTGTTGCCAGCGGCTTCATACGCGTGGTTTGCCAATAAAAAGTAGCCTATGTGTTAATCTAGATTATGACCTACGTACATACCAAATTTCATCACAATCGGTTTAGCCGTCCCGGCGTGAAAGAGTAACAAACATCCATACATCCATAAATACAAACTTTTGCGTTTATAATATTAGTAGGATTATTTTCACAGTCAAAATATAGTTAAGAGCTGCAGAGTCGAAGTCGATTATAGACATCAATGTAAAATAAATAACTATCTTGAGTTTCCAAAACTGTTCCTACAGATACGAAGGCTTCGAAAACTTTACCTAGGTACGCTTAACTTTTCACTTAAACTTATCTACCTTGTTCAATAAGAGATGCGGGCGAGTTCGGGTATCACTCGCATAGCGGTGTGAAGTTGACATTGAAATCAAATATACTGGCTTCTCCACTCCACTTCAGCCGAGTGGCCTGGATATTGTGTGGCATCACGTTTACAGGTAGTTGACAAATAATTGGTGGTTTTACGAAGAATATTTGTTGTAAGAAAACTTTCCTAGTTTATTTGAAACATTATGAAAAATACGGGATTTAACACGTACCCTGATGAAGGTCGGTTAAAACACCAATAAAACGGTACGTGATAAATCCCGTATTTATAATAATGTTTATAATAATATGGAGTCTTCAAGTCCAGAGTGAATAGGTTCTTTCTAGGCAAACGTGCTCCATCTTCGATCACACCTTCACTTACCATCAGGTGAGGTAGTGGTCAAGCGCTTGGCTATCATCAATAAAAAAAAATGAAGGAACTGTTCATGAAACTGTAATGTACCTTTACATTATACTAATATAATAAATTTGAAAGTTTGAATGTCGGTTTATTTATTTGTTTGTTGTTATTTTTTGGGGCTTTGCACCAAAGGTGGCCCACGGACTCGGAGGATCACACTCCCCTTGATGAAGGTTCACGAATTGAACCGAGACATTGTCGGTCCTAACGCCGATAAAACGGTACGTGATAAATCCCGTATTTAAAATAATGATTGAAATAAATCACGAAAGTTTTCTTAATAAAATGATACTTGTCATTTACAAATAACGCGTGCCAAGCCGCTGGCGGAAGCTACTCATACATATGGAAACAATGAAAAAAATACACTTCAAAGTCAAAGTCAAAAACTTTTATTCATTAAAATCACAAGGGTCACGTTGAAACGTCAATTTCACTGCCTCTTCCTTTGCGGCCTAGCCAGCAAAGGAAGGCAAGAAAACAAGGCTGGTTGTTTTTTTAATGATCCTTTTAGAATACATAACAATACAGGTAATAAATTACGTCTAAATTGTAACATTTTGAACGAGTTGGAGCAATTTCAATCCCAAGCTTCTCTATCATCTAAATAATCTTATATTTTATAGTAGGCTTTTTTATAAAGATTTTGTTTAATTGCGTTTTAAATTTGTTAATTTTTGTACATCACTTGGGAGTTTATTACCTTACCTACCTTACCTTACCTTGCCCTTTAAACGATTTACTAACTTTATGGAGTCTACAAGGGGCAACAGCGAGTTTATCTTTATTTCTAGTATTAAAATTATGATTATCGCTATTTTTTTTAAACAAATTAATATTTTTGTGAACATACATAAGATTTTCATAGATGTATTGACAAGGGAATGTCATAATACTTATTTCTTTAAACTTATTGTGTAATGATTCTCTGGGGCCCATATTATAAATTGCACGAACAGCCCTCAATTGCACCACAAAAACCCTCTGCAGCACAAAAACGGTGTTTATATCTGCAGCACTCCCCCATAGCAGTATGCCGTATGACATAATGCTGTGGAAGTAGCTGAAGTAAACTAATCTAGCTGTGTCTACGTCTGTAAAAAGACGGATCTTTTTGACTGCGTATGCCGCAGAACTAAGTCTCTTCGACAACTTATCAATGTGAGGGCCCCATTGAAGCTTATTATCTAGGGTTATACCTATGAATATGGTAGTGTCCACAAGAGCCAATTCCTCGTCTTTGATTTTTATATCTACTTTAACTTGTGTAACATTAGGTAGTATAAATCTAATACATTTTGTTTTCTTTTCATTTAGAAGTAGATTGTTTACATTTAACCATTTTACGACCTTAGAGATGGCATTATTTACATCGTCAAAATCGGTTTGTCGTCGCTTTAATTTAAATAAAAGTGACGTGTCATCTGCAAACAATACTACCTCATGATCGTCCCTTATAAGATGGGGAAGATCATTAATATATACTAAAAACAAAAACGGTCCCAGAATTGATCCCTGTGATACACCCAATTTAACCAGAGACCCCGGAGAACGCTTCCCGTTCACGTCAACTCTTTGCACTCTGCCACTTAAATAAGAAGTAAGAAAGTCTAGAGCAACGTTCCTAATGCCATAATGGTGTAGTTTCCTGATCAATGTGTCATGGTCTTTGCAATCAAATGCCTTGGACAAATAAAAAAAAAACACCTAAAGCGTCATGAGACTCCTCCCAGGCATCAAACACGTGCAATATTAACTCAATACCAGCATCAGTTGTTGAGCGACCCCTGGTAAATCCGAATTGTTTATGATGCAGTAAGTTATGAGAATTAAAATGTCTAAGCAGTTGATTATTATGTTTATCTCTAATGTAGGTATAGTATATAGGTATTATTATTATTTTTTAATATGGTTAAGTGTTGTATTTATTATAGTATATGCTATATATTAGTATTCTACTCCAATGTCATTCTCTGTGCACGTACCCACCACTATAATCAAATATCTCTATCTTCAAAGGTTTGCTGGAAGAAAACTCTTATTAGGGTTAAGCTCGCCTTTGTACATGTCCATTTTGTAAGCTATTTTTATCTGTAAATCTATTTGTGTACAATAAAGAATAATTGAATAATTGATTTAAAATTAGTTTTTCAAATATTTTACTTAATGTCTGTTGTTGTTACTAATGTCTCGCTGTTGATTATTTTCCAAGTGGCTTTTACTTTGTTTTGATTATTTTTGATATAAGAACTTAAATGACGCGCTTTTGATTCACGACAAACATTTTAAAAAACCTTTGAATACTTTTTTACTTTTTCTTTAAACTCCTCATTCAAATTATATTGTTTTTCACCATAAATATCATAAAAAAAATTCTACTTTTATGTATTCCCAGTGTTGCCCAGTCACAGAACTTATGACCATCAGAGACCATGATCAATTTAGGTGTAAACATTGAATTAAACAAATCACTGAATTTCTTAAAAAAACGTTTTGTATAAATTATTTGGATTATTACTGTTATTTATTTATGATTTTCATCAACTCGGCTCAGAAAAACCGGGGAATAACAGAGGTGCACGGGCCTAAGCCAAATACCCCTCAGTGGTTCGGGTGGTATCATTTTGAACCGTTGTACATTGTAGTGTAGGTGACAATTCGGTGGATAGGGCAGTCTGCAAGAACTTTCTTACAATTTATTATTCTGTACACATTGAAGTACAGAAGTTGAGTTCAATTTAAGTTTGTCCAATCGATCTATGGTCATAGGTACACAAGTAATTTTACTTTTTACTAGATTTTTTGCTTGAATTTCTATTTTAATTATTTGACCAAGATGATCCGATTTAATATTATTAATTAAACTTCTATTTAGAATTTTTACATTGGAAAAAATATTGTCCATACATGTGGCTGAAGTGTCGGTTATTCGAGTAGGCTCCATAAATTGAGGCTTCAGATCAAATGATTGAAATAAACTAGTTATTGTAGTATTTAATGAGTTATGTTCTAGCAAATTTATATTGAAGTCTCCGCATGCAATAATGTATTTATTTGATTTTGATAATTTAAATAAAGTTTCTTCCATAACTTTTTAAAAATGTCAAATGTGGCAGATAGTGGTCTGTACACTTATAACTATGAACTGCTGCGACTCTACGCAGGCTATTTCATCTAATCGATCTTTAAATTTGATCGGTTTATTAAGTAGTATTAACGAGCCACCTCGTATAGCATGTACTCTGCAGAAAGAACTACCAACTCGGTGTTTACTAAAACTTAACATGACCTCATGGCTTTTCAGCCAATGTTCTGTAATGCAAATAATGTCAATCTTATTTGAGTTCATGTACAATTCCAGTTCTAATTCTTTACAACTAATTCCTTCAATATTTTGGTGCATCAAGTTAGTATGGTTTAATTTTTTATTATTTATTGACTTTTTATTACCTCTGTTTTTTAAGAATTTATTATTTGAATTTTGAATGCTAGAGATTTTCTCTAGTGTCTTGTCATGCAATTTAAATGACTTTGAATAATTTCCAAAGTCTTGTTTTGATTTGAAGGACACTGCTCAATAGAAGCAGTTTGGTTAGCCAAGTTTTTGGCTGTTATTCTAAAATAATAATATAGCGAAACAGCTACCTGTAGTTTGTAAAAACTAGAAAGGTAGCATGTACCTTTGGTCAAATAATATGTTTTACTAACACCATTGTTAGAGTCAATTAAATGAAATAATTTATTATTCAATTCAATTTCAATTCAAAATTATATATTTGAAACATAAACAAAGTACAATAGACAAATGAAAACGTGGACAACTGCAAAAGTTAAAAAAACTGAGAAGCAGTGTCAGCGCCCTCTTCCAAAACCAAACCAAACAACGTTCCATCTTAAAACAAGTCGATACAAGTAAATGTTTATTCTAAATATGATTATGATTTTAAGTTGAAAACTGCGTGTGTGTGAGTATGTGTGTGGTGATGGTTTGTGTGGTGTGTGTGTTGTGTGTAGAAGTGAGTGTGCGTGCGAGTTTGTTCACATTATCCCTATTTCCAAGCCAAATAATCAGATTAAATTGATTATCAAATTTGTACTTTGCTATTACTTGCATAATTTCATGCAGGCTAGAATTAGGTAGACAATTATTTATGACTGAATGTCCCAATTTCATAGTCAATAATTGGCCCATAGTTTTCCAATTTCATCGCTGAACATAATAGTTTTATGAGCATTTTTATTTATAGTTATGGATCTGACACACAGCTTGGAAGCGGGTGAGGCAGGGCACATTGGCTCTGGATTCTCAGAGCGTTGACAATCACATATTTGATTGGCCACCAATGAATCATAACGCTATTTGTTGCTATATGATAATTTAAGTAACTCATCCATAGCCAGTGAGTACTCTCTTATTGCTTCCTGAGACTTCTCATAGCGACTAGTAAAGGAGCCCAAGGACTCCTCAACGCTGGCAAGTTCTGACTGGAGCTGCTGTATGTCAGTTTCATACTTTATTTTATTATTTTCTAATTTAATTGTATACTTTTTACTTAGAAAACTTTCGTGATTGATTTCAATCATTATTATAAATACGGGATTTATCACGTACCGTCTTATCGGTGTTTCGACCGACAATGTTTCGGTTCAATTCGTGAACCTTCATCAGGGTGAGTGCGATCCGCTCCGAATAACGTCTCGCCTCGCACACTCGTCGAAACACCGATAAGACGGTACGTGATAAATCCCGTATTTATAATAATGATTAATTGCATACATTTGCAACTCATCTAGTATACTTTTTGTCTCTTATTTATAATCTTACTTACTAGAAATTTTTGATTATTGAGCATTTTTTTCGTTTTAATAATATATTTATTCATTTTAACATATTTTTTAAGTTTGTTTTTGCTTGTGTTATTCTTGTTACAAGCTGTAATACCCAGTGAGTCATCATTTGTTATAGTTTGACCGAAACCGCTGTACCGCGCCTGAGGTATGCACGCGTCGAGATGTGGGGAAGTATCGGCTGCTCCGATCCATCGTCTGACACGCATGAGATAAATATCTAAAGATGGGTCGAGCGCTATCTTGTGATGCCAAGACCGTCATCATGTCCAAAAACTGAAAACAATTACTGGGATCGCGATAGTAGATTTGATATTATTATCGATACATTGATAATAAATTTGAAGAACGACTCTGATTCAAGTTCCGATAGCGAAACGGAAGATGAAGTTGAAGCAGAATCTATGTCAGAATATCTGTAGACAGTTTAGTTACTTATAAAAATATAAACATATCGTTTACGATATCGTAGGATCTATCCGACAATATCGATCTCATGTGTACCTACTCTTGCTCTTATTTCCTCGGCCCCCACCTCGCCGCACTTTCTTAAGGAGCGGTACAGCGGTTTCGGTCGAACTATAAGTTAATTGTTACTGTTCTTTTTTATTTTCTAATATCCTCGCAATCGTCGCATGAAAAGTTATGTGATAAGCTCGGGTGTATATAAGCCGATCAATAACACCCTCAAAGTCTTAGGGTCCTTGCTTGCGTTAGTTTTTTCGAAAGTCTAAATATCTCGAGTGTAATTGATCGCTTTCAGCCCTTGTATTACCTGTACTCAAATGTTATACTTGAGTTAGTCACTAAGAAAAATTGCAGACAAAAGGCAGGGTAACAAGTACAAGTGGTAGGTATCTCCGCTTAAAAATAATAATTATCTAAAAATTTGATTTTAGTCTGGGACTCACGTCCTTCAACGTTAGCCAATCTCTTTTTAACCCACTTGAAAAAAGGAGGAGTTTCTCAATTAGTCAGATTTTTTTTTAGGGTTCGGTATCCAAAGGGTAAAACGGCACCCTATTACTGAGGCTCCACTGTCTGTCGTTAGACAGTTGAAATTTTCAGTTTCTGTTGACGCTATAACAACAAATACTAAAACAGAATAAATAATTAGAGGGGCTATCATACAACAAACGTGATTTTTTTGCTCGTTTTAGCTCGATATTGATAACGGCAACAGGTAGACGCTTGAAATATTCACAGATTATTTAGTTATAACATCACTTTAAAAATAAATAATTAAATTTAAATAAAACAAATATTTACGGGGTCTCCCATACAACAGACGTATTTTTTTTTTTGCTTCTTATATAGATAATGGTGCCCTTTGTGCGCGAGTCCGACTCGCACTTGGCTGGTTTTATTTTTTTATGTATGTTCCCCGATTACTCGATGATGCCTGGACCGATTCGAGAAATTCTTTTTTATTTAAATGGGTGGTCCCATTGGCACCATGTCACGATCTGATTATGGAATCCCAAAAAATCGAGGGCAACCCTCAAATTGTATAGGGACGCCTTATTTGTTTTATACCTATATATCTATGCTAATATTATACAGAGTTTGTACGTTTGTATTTTAAAATGTTTGTGACGATTAAACTCAAAAACGACTAGTCCGATTTCAATAATTCTTTCACCATTAGAATGCTAAATTATCCTTGAGTAGCATAAGCTTCTTTGTACCCAACTGCGCAGAAGGTGGGAAAACTAATCATGCGAAGCGGCGGATTTGTCAGCTAGTTTTCTGTAAAAAAAAAACTAGTCTAAAGTCGGTTGTATTTGTGTAAAAAAATTACTGGTATTATTATTGTATATATATATGGTATTATTGTTTATGTAAGATAAGGTGTGCTTACCAAACATTTTTGAAATCTTCACAAAATACTTTGTGTTACATTTTCAGCTGTATACGTTTTCATCATCATCATCACATCAGCCGCAGGACGTTCACTGCTGGACAAAGGCCTCCCTCATTGATCTCCAGGAACTGCGGTTGGAAGCGACCTGCATCCAACGCTGACCTGCGGTTCTTACCAGCGGTTCTTACCAGCGGTTCTTACCAGCGGTATACGTTTTAAATCTTTATAAATGCAATTCGACTCTTTAGACTAATTTTTTTCGATATCTGGTAAAGTTTTTAACATATCTAAAAATTACATTATTACCGATAGTCTGACGTCTGTAGTAACGACGGTAAGCGGCCTGATGTGACTCGTATACATTGGACCAGGGGTAGACCTTTGGTGTGGAATACCACTTGCGTCGATATCCTTTCGTCATCTCATCAAACTGGAACAGCAGTTAGGGCCGGTGCGGCGATAAATTCAGCCGAAGATTTCAAGCGGCGCAAATATTGAAAACTCGACAGAGCTTATGTCTTTGAACTATTTGACCATTTGGGTCCATGCAGCACACCTTCGACCGTCACCTCTTCAAAATTCGGGCGTATGGTAGAAGCAACCTGTGATCCGAGAGCTGGTGCTTATCTGGGTCTACGCATAAGCATAGCAATTCAGCGGGGCAATGCATGCAGTGTCTAGGGGACACTTCTGCCGGGTAGTGGTCTGGAGCAGTTAAGCTATCTATAGATCTTTGCAACAGAGTTTAGATGATTCAATTGTTACTTTTGTATTTATTAAGATAAATATCTTATGTAATTGTATTCAATGTAACAATATGTAATTGAATGTATTGTATACTTACTACTGGTTCGCCCCGAACTGAGATCTCGCGAGTCTTCCATAAAAACAAAAAAAAATATTATTTGTAATCTTTGACTACCAAAATCGTGCCACGAAATTCATAACCAACTTACTTGACCTACAGTTTCATTCTAATCACAGCTAATGGGAGTTCATGTAAATGGAGTTTTTTTTTTGGGTAGAAATTGCAGTTATTCTGGATTTAAGTCTTTTTTTCTATATTTGTGTCTCTAAAGCGACACGCATACAAAATTTAAACACCGTGGATTCACTGGTGTACCCTGTGAATTTGGTCAAAATTTAATTTTTATTATGGCCCATAATTCAAGAACTGCGAAGACTAAACTAAAAATATAAAAGGGATCGAAATATGCTTAAAAATAACTTTCAATTGACGTCCCACTTGACCTAATAGTCTCATTTTAATTTTGTTTAACCCCTCCTGAACCCCAATATCTCACCAACCCCATTACATTTTTAGCTCATCTAGTTACACTGAAATTGTGTCATCACTACCTTTCTATGTATCAAATTTTACGATGATTTAATCAACGCTTCGATAGTTTTTTTTTCGGACAAACAAACATACATACATACATACAATACCGATTTGCCCAAGTTGATTTAGAGATCAGGCTTCGCTCGATCAATATGTTATTTCTATTAGAAATTTAATTCATTGCACTTTTCATGGTAACTGACAATACAATCTATATTATTGTTATATTTAGTAGAAATAATAAAATGTATCCAACTACATCCCTCACCTAATTGATATCGAATCGTACAAGCTGCCTATTTAGGTAATGGACGAAGTCAGTTGCCCTCAATTTTATTTATTACTTCACTGGAACTTGCAATTTATCCAAGAAAAATAACTTCGTGTTCTATTACTGCGATTTATTTCGTGATGTGGTCTGGAAATGGGGAACAAGAAATAAAGTAAGACCAGTCTGGTGCGGTAAGTATTCCATATTATTTGCATCATATTAATTTCAGGTTTTTCGCTTTATAAACTTCGTTCGGAGAACTCTTCATCATAACTCTAAAACTATTTATACAACATAACATAAAATATGAATACTATTTTAAAATGTTCAAACTGAGTTCTTTTTTATGATAACCCATTTGATTTTATCATCATCAGCATCATCATTCACAGCCTGACTTAACCCATTGTTGGGTATAGGCCTCCCCAAGTTTGTAGCATCCATCACGATCCGGCGTTAGTGTCACCCAATATTTGATTTTATAGTCAATAAAATTGGGTCTACTTTCACTTAATTTCATTTCTGCAATGTAGCAATATATCAAAACTGTATAAAATATCTTCAATTAATAAAAAAAACGAGTTTTCTTTAGACCACACGACTGAAGTAAAACTTCTTTTTCAAAATATAAATTTATAAAATTGTTCAATTACAAAATTGTCCACACGTCTGTAGGTCGATCAGTCTATGTTTATTCTGAACAGACGCAACTCGCACTCATACATTAGCGTATAAAAATATACGAAACGCAACTCTCCCTCTTTCTATCTTCACAAACTTATATCTCCCTCTCAACTTCCGTTCGAACTTTTCGTAACGCATTCACCAGCTTACTCCCCAAGTCAAGCGTGCGTAAAGAAGTTATACTTCAATAATCTTCTCTAAGATTTTGCCGTAGTATCTACAACAGTAATATTTGCGAGTTGCTAATACCAGGCGTGGAATAATATAAGCAGAGTTCGGTCTAAGTTTTTAAATGAATATAAACTGGAGGAAGGAAAATCAGCCATATAAAACAACAGTATTTTCATAAAAGTCTGTTCTTATTCGTTATCTGTATAGTCGAGTCCAATCTTGGATCTAATACATGGCAAATAAATCAATTTTGTGGAGACACAAAAACATTTTGCGGTGATGTTCCATTTTGTTCCATTTACCAGCTTTTATCTTGACTCTTGACTTATGTTATACATAACACAATCTTGCAAGCCAATTTAGACCTTGTTTCCTGTATACGAATGAGCTGAAAATTTGATTGTCATGTCAAATCTAGTCAAATAAATAGTATCGATGCCGTCAATGTGCGTTTTCACGTGTACTGAAAAGTGATACTTCGTCTATATACTGCAATGCAACGAAATTGGACTTAAATCACACTAATATTATATATGCGAACGTTTTGATGTTTGTTAATTTATTTCTTCGTTTGTTACTCAATCACGTCGTAACGGCTGAACCGATTTCGATGAAATTTAGTATATACGTGGATTATAACCTGGATTACCACATAGGCTACCTTTTATCCTGTGTTTTTATCTCTTAGATCAGTGTTCATGGGATAAAAATGGGGTGTCAAGTCAAGTTGCAACAGCGAGTTTAGTCATTATTATGTATACGGGATTTATCACGTACCGTCTAATAGGTGTTTCGACCTACAGTATTTTGGTTCAATTCGTGAACCTTCATCAGGGTGAGTGCGATCCGCTCCGAATAACGTCTCGCCTCGCACGTGATAAATCCCGTATTTATAATAATGATTGAAATCAATCACGAAAGTTTTCTAAGCGAGTTTAGCTTTATTTCCAGGTTTCCTGTACATTTAGCAGTAAAGCGTACGAAGTCGCAGCAACAGCTAGCTATAGATTAATTATGGGGAATAGTCTATTAATAGAATGGAACTCCTCACTGAATTACAGTAGTCTGATATTAGATTTAATTTTCTTGAAGTTTGTTTTGAAGTATGTACTTTTTAACTTATAAATGAAACAAATTACGTATTACCTATAGGAAGACCGCCGACGCTGCAGTTGCATCGAGTGACACGTTTGTCGACGCAGCATTGACGTCAATCGACCGAGGACTGCAAAATCGACATAGCATTGCACACTTCTAATTCCTACTTCGAATTGGTTGTACCTACGTTAGTTTATCATTAAGTTTTCATTTACTTTTTATATTTTTATAATTAAATATCTTTGAATAATTTCGGTTTTTTTTCGGACCGAGTGTCGCAAACGTATTTAACATATACTCGTAATAAATATAAATATTGCTGGACATTTCACACAGCGCCATTTAACTCCAAACTTAGCAAAGCTTGTATTATGGGATTCGGGTAACTGATATAATACTTATATATTTTTTTTTGTAAATATATACTCGCACTTACTTAAAACATATCAAAAAATATCGAGACCCGGCACAAATATCTGTAGTTTTTTTTATAAATTACTAGCTGACCAATCCGCAGCTTTGCGTGCGTAGTTTTTTAATAAAAACATTACCCTCCTTCTCCGCAGTTGGGTAACAAGTGGCCTGTGTCACCCTGAGATAGTGTAGCTTCCCAACAGTGAAAGAATTTTTTAAATCGGTTCAGTAGTTTCGGAGCCTATTCAATACAAACAAACAAACAAATTAATCTTTCCTCTTTATAATTTTACAAGTTTTTTTGTAGATATTGATATGTTCTTTATTATTGTAGAACATACTTTTGTTCTATCATCAATAGTTTCCGCAGCGCATGCGACGAAAGACGTTTTAGGGCACTTTTTTTACACCTTGGGTTACGTTACTTAAGTTTTAGTAAGGATCCTTAATCTTTTCTAGCAATAAATATAGCCTTTGTCACTCAAGGTGAATGTAGCTTTCCAATGATAAAATAACTTTTGAAATAGGCACAGTAAATTTTGAGTTTATTCATTACAAACATACACACAACAATACAAATCTTTCCTCTTTATAATATTATTATAAATTATAGGCTAGCGTTTGACCACGATAGTGCAAACATTTGTTTTGTGGCGGGCATCGAACCCGCTATATCCTGCGTCTCAGCCGGCTATTGCCACTGCGCCACGGAGGTCGTCATCTTCCTTAACATCAGTATCCCGACTTCAGCAGAGAGTGCTGAGTATAACCTTCCTAAGTTTGTATCATCCCTCGCGATACACGCCCGGATTACTTATTTGTTAACCAATAGTAATTCCTTTTTAGACGACATATTATTTTAAATATATATAAAATATCATCTGAAATGGTTTTCGAGTTGAAATCACGCACTAAAAATACTGCGTAGGACGGTTCTCACTTGATAAAAAGATGAACTGATAAAAAAGCGGCCAAGTGCGAGTCGGACTCGCCCATAAAGGGTTCCGTAGCAGCAAGTAACATAATATAAAAGTGCTTGTAGTTCGTTGTAATTTTTTTTATATTTGAGTTGATTGAATGAAAGGTAAATTGCGGTTTACGATTTATGACGTATTTAAAAAAACTACTTACTAGGTAGATCTCGTTCAAACCAATTTTCGGTGGAAGTTTGCATGGTAATGTACATCATATATTTTTTTAGTTTTATCAATCTCTTATTTTAGAAGTTACAGTGGTCGCACACATTACCACTTTGGAAGTGTCTCTCGTGCAAACTATTTGGCTTAGAAAAAAATTATATTAGAAACCTCAATATAATTTTTGAAAACCTATTCATAAATACCCCACACGTATATGTTTGATGAAAAAAAATGAGTTTCAGTTCTAAATATGGGGAACCCCCAAAATTTATTGTTTTTTTTTAATTTATGTGTGTAAATCTTAATGCGGTTCACAGAATACATCTACTTACCAAGTTTCAACAGTATAGTTCCTATACCGATTTGCCCAATTGAATTTAGAGATCTTGCTTCGCTCTATTAGTTATTTACCAGATAGCCAATAGCAGGTTTTCATGTTTAGACAACAATATGTAAAAATATGTATTAATATGTAAAACAATACAAAAAAAATGTATACGTCCAATCGAAATCTCAAATTGCAAATACAATGAAGAAAGAGTGCCTACCGTCGAATCGAATTGACGCTCATTTAGAAAAGGTTCTATAATGATCGTATATAACCTATAGGTGGGTAGAAAAGGTCTGTGCGCTTACACAGCTTATTGAAATTGTCACTGCGAACAAGTGTGAGCAACTACAAAAATGAGTTTTGCCTGTAGTTTATACTAACTATTGGTACATTTATAGGAGGATTGAATCTAGTTCGCTTAAATGGAACATGAACTCTAATTTTATACAACAAGTCAAGACAATTGATGACATTAGAGGAAATTTTTAACTAAAACAACGAAAAATTGGAGATTTGGCGCCGCTTAGTCACGGGAATAAGATGGATTTTTTTGTATAGTCCTGTTTGTATAGTCCCTTAAATTAAACGGCAAAATTTACAAGACGGTCATAAGACCTGTCGTAATATATGATTCTGAATGTTGGTCCACGAATGGGATGGATGAAGGAAGAGTGCACGCGGCTGAAATTCGAATGTTGAGATGGACGTGTGTGGTCACGAAAATGTATAAGATAAGGAATGAGTATATTAGAGGAAGTTTGAAAATAGCGCCAGTGATAGAACAAAATGAGGCGTAAGAGGTGTTGTTCGGGCATGTCATGCGAAGGGAAGAAAATCATGGGACTAAAAGAGTGTTAAACATGAGTGTAGATGGATATAGAAGTAGAGGAAGGCCGAAGAATAGATGGAAGGACTGTGTAAAGAATGATATGGGTAGGTCAAGAAGTGACAACGGAGATGACGGCTGATAGAGAGATATGAAATCCTTTCTCCCCTTGCTATTTTAAAGAAAGGTTTGCTTATCTCCATTCTTCCAATACTTTTTCTCTCAGGTCATCGGAAAACTTATCCCTCAAAACACCTGTACACTCTAGTTCCTTCTACGGAAAATCATTCACTGTCGAAACAGTGCGCCTTTGAAATGTTCTGCTTGTGGAAATTAAACAGGCTCCTTGGCAGCACTCTTTTAAACTGAGATTAAAGCAGCATTACCTTAATGCTTAGCTTTCTTGTTATTTGAGGTACCTATATATTTATTTTTATTTTATTGTCCTCGTTTTCGTAGATTTGTAAGAATATTGATTTAGGTTATAAGTTTGGTCTATCTTTAGTTATTAATTTATGTTTAATTCATAGCTTATGATTATAAGTATTTCTTTCATTTGTAAATATACTCTGTGCACCGCTGCCCAATACTGCTTCGCTCTTAACTTTCCATACAAAGGTTGCCTGGAAGAAATCGCTTTCAGCGATAAGGTCGCTCATTGTACTATATTTAATATTTTTTTTGTTCTCATTGTGATCCGCAATCAGTTGGTCCTCCAACTGAGAACAAGCGGAATGTAGGAGAATGTAAGCGGATGTGTTTTATTTTGGCGTTCGGGAACGAGACACATTAGTCCTTCTTCCCTTCTTTAAAAGCAGCAAGCAGGTTGTCCAAGACATATATTATATTTAACATATATCAGTTTTTTTTCAAGTATATCTCGTGTACAATAAAGAATTATTATATTTTATTCTATGAAAGAAAATACATGTTGTACCGACCCCGCGTAATGTGGAAAAAGGGTAGGAAGAAGAAGAGCTCTGTATAATTGGAAGATGAATATGGAATTCTGAGACGAACAATTCTTTTGTTTCAGATACAATAGCTCTCCGGGACGTCCAGCTGATAGCGCCGTCCGCTGTAAGACTCGGTGACACAGTGCAACTCGTGTGCAAATGGATGCTAGAAGGAAACGAGACTCTGTATAGTGTGAAGTGGTATCGAGGACGGCAGGAGTTCTTTAGTTATCTGCCTAAAGAGTTCCCGTTTACAAGGATCTTCGCGCAACCGGGAATAGACGTTGATGTAAGTAATTTTGAGAAATAATTTGGTGTAACTACTCTAGTAGTGTCTAGTTTTGGTTTAGTATTTAATTTAGGCAACTTTAATCTAAATAACTAGTGGTTAGCCTCGAACTGAGATCTGGCGAGTCTACGATATAAAATTAACATATTTTTTTGTAATCTTTGACTATCAAAATAGTGCCACGAAATAATAATCAAATAATTCGACCTACAGTTTCATACAAATTACAGGTAACGGGAGTTAATGAATTTTGGTAAATTGTTTTTGGGGTACAAATTGCAGTTATTCTGGATTTAAGACTTTTGCTTATATTTGTGTCACAAAAACCACACGGATACCAAATTTCAGGACTGTGGGGTCACTGGTGTAACCTGTGAATTATATCAAAGTTCAGTTTTTAATATGGCTAATAACATAAAACCTACAAGGTTTTTAAACTAAAAATAAAAACGGGGTGAAAATATACTCACAAAGACCTTTTACTAGACTTGACATTTGACCGGATAGTCCCATTTTGTTTTTTTTTACCTCTCTTAAACCCCAATATCTCAGCAACTCCCTCATATTTTTAGCTCATTTAGTCACACCAAAATTGTGCCAACACTATCTACATATATACCAAATTTCACGATGATCTGATAAATGCTTCGAAAGTTATCCTTTGACAAACAAACATACATACAACGCCGATTTGTCCAAGTTGATTGAGTGATAATAATTGATTAAAACGGGTAGTTATCGCGTATGTACCTTTTTATTTGTTGGCCCGACGTTTCGGCTGTGTTGCCACAGTCATGGTCTCGGGTTGACTCTTTGTTTGTTGGGTCAACCCGAGACCATGACTGTTGCAACACAGCCGAAACGTCGGGACAACAAATAAAAAAGGTACATACGCGATAAATACCCGTTTTAATCAATAGTTATGTACAGTGATCGCGAAAGTTTGATTTAGAGATCTTGTTTCGTTCGATCAATTAAAGGTGCCATACTTTGTTTACCAGGTATTAACATAAATATTGTTTGTATTGTACACAGTCGTACCGTATTGCGTATTGTTACATCTAACATAGTTTTTTGTACACAGTTAACGATAAATTTATTTAGTTTTTATTTGAAACCAAATTATACCTTAAACTATACTAACTATACATTTAATAATCAAAATAATCATCATAAAATACAAAAAACAATCAATAAAACCGACACAATTCAAAACACAAGCCATAATAAAAAACAGAACTTAGGTTAACAAGTCAGAGATAAAAAAAAACATGTCATAAATTAATTGAATAAATAAATCATTTTGAATTACATTGTAACTTGAAATCATCCACTTAATAAAAACACCCTTCCAGCAAAAGCTTTTTAAGCCTAGTCTTAAATAATATAATAGTATATATATACAAATTCCAGCATCATCTTGTAACTCCGCCGCACAAATTGACCAAATCCGAGAGGTCCGTATACACCATGGGCCCATCGGTTTTTAATATATTGCCAGAATCGATAAGGACAGCAGCGTCCGTGCCTATATTTAAGAGTAGGCTTAAAAAGTGGTTGTTGAGTGGGATATTCTATAGTGTAGACGAGTTTTATGAACTACCTACACTGTAGAATATCGCACCAGGACTAATATAAATTATTGGAGTGAAAGAAATTTTATTATAATTAAATTATATAACTTATTGTGAATTTTTATGACTTGGAACTATGGAGTTATTAATAAAGTATTGTATTGTATATTATAATTAGTAATAAATAATAACATTGTTATTCTTTATCAGTTGTAATGTAGATACATCAAATTATCATTTTTAAAGGAAAATTACACAATAATCGGGTAGCAGTTAATTTAGTAGTAGCAGTAGAAGCCACGGAGATCGTCAAAGGTATTCAGAGAGATTTGATGTTGGCATTGACCACAAAATGTAGTCTTTAGGCGGCTAGAGATCGATTGTAACATCTGACTGAAGGTGTTCTGGAAGAGATTACTTTTAGCGATAAGATCGCCCATTGTACTACGAGTAGATCTTTTTGTAAAAAATATGTTTTTTATTTTATTGTGGTGTCCAATAAAGAGTTATCTTATCTTATCTGATAAATCTTAATCTCTCTGAGAGCCTCTGAGTAGGCCTTTAATTTTTTTTACGTGAGGAAATCCGTCATGGATACCTTCCGCCTTGGGGTGGGTTACCCAAGCCTTTATTATGCGGGACGGATATCGTGGAGGTTTCTCCTCCTACCCCTGACTCTTTTTCTATGAATGGGATTGGTACTTCGCATTTCTCTATCCCTCTCCACAGCCTCCTTGGCGGTTAAAACTACCTCGCAAAAAGCCACTATGGCATTCCAGGCCCCCTCACTCCCGACCATAGCCTTGATTAAAGCTGGGAGTGAAAGGTTCGTACCTGTCACGTTGACGAGTTGCTGACGTGAGGTTTTCCAAGCTGGGCATACCTCCAACGTATGCTGCATCGTATCAACAATGTTGTCACAATGGTGACATGCGCAGATCAGCTGCCTTCCGATTTGACACAGGTACTTCGAAAAATAGCCGTGTCTCGATAGCACCTGCGTCAAACGAAAGGTTGCCGCTCCGTGCTCCCTCGTTAGCCACTGGTTCAGCATCGGCAGAATAGCCTCTATTATGTTTTGGCCTGCACTTGGATGAGTTAACCTCTCCCTCCACCTTTCAACGAGCTCTTGATGTAGTTCGCGCATACATTCCTCTATTTCTCGTAAAGCTGGATGGTGACCCTTACCAAGTTCATCTTCGCGCCAATAAAACATTGCCGCGAGGGTATCAGCATCCAGATCCCAGAGTGGTGAACTTGCCAACACGCATGCCGCCTCGAACGAGATTGTGCGGTATCCCCTGATCACCCTGATGGCCATCGCCCGTTGCGGTCTTCGCAACAGGGCGATGTTTTGCCTATTCAGGGCGTTTGTCCAAACTGGAGCTCCATATAAAGCCATAGAGCGTATCATTCCCATGTAAAGGCGACTACAACCCACATTTGCTCCCTTCAGGTTGGGCAGCAGCCCTCCGAGAGCAGCTGCCGTGCTCATTAACTTTTGCATGAGCTGCTTATAGTTGGCGCAGAAGTTCCACCGGCTGTCGAGTACAAGTCCCAGCTATTTCATCGTCGACTCGACAGTAATGTTGACTCCGCCCTCTTCAATATGAGATCCCACCATTGGTGCCCTTCGTGGCCCGTGAAAGCAAAGTGCTTCGGACTTGTTCAAGGCTAGTTTGAGACCCAACCTTTGAATTTTGTTGACCACCTGTGCCACTCCTACGGTGGTAAGAGCAGATGCTTCCGCAAATGTTTTGCTCTTGGCTGTTACAGCGTAACAAGTTACCTTAACTCCTGGGAGAGTTGATCCTCTAAGCACCCAGTCGTAGCCAATGTTACACAGGAGCGGTTCAAGAACCGATCCTTGTGGGACACCGCACGACATTTTTTGCTGATGCAGACCATCTTGCCCCTCGTAGGAGACGTACCTCTCCGTCAGATAGTCCCGGACTATGAGTAGGCCTATGTTAACCCAGTAGCCCTAAGATGACAATAATTAATGTAATATGAACTCAAACTTCACAATAGATTACAAAAACAAAAGAGCTTTTTTAAAATACTCAACGTCTAAATACCTTGGATTAAATAACTGACAAGGTATTTTTAAGTATCTCTCAAGTTTAATGAAATTTTGATTATAAATGTTAGAGTACATTTCTTAGAAATCCTAATAAATTAGTTAGAGGCCCTTTATAAATATCACTTTTCAACAAATAATACTTCTCCTAAGAGTGAGTATTTCATTACGTTAAAAAGTGTTTAAATTGAATTTTCATTAGGTTCTGGAGGAAACATTAGTGTTAGTATTATAATGTCAAAAAGTGTTAGATTAGATTTAAATTTTAGGAACCTTCATTAAAATAATGATATTATTAGGAACCTTTATGAAATGAAATCTTTAAATTTATCTTAAATTAGGCTTTTATAAACAGACATCACTTTAGATGATTCATAAGTCATACCAACTGCAAATATTATAATTTTTGTTAAAATTTATTATTATGATATAACTTAAAACTATCATGGTTATGAACACTATTTGTGAAAAAACACAAATCATGGTAAATATCCCATTTTTAGTACAAATTGTTATATAGCTTACAGGCCGTCTAGTTGCATCGCTTACCATCAGACGAGAACGTGGTCAAACTAAAGCGCATGTATAAAAAAACCCGCCCAAGTGCGAGTCGGACTCGCGCACGAAGGGTTCCGTACCATATATTTAAGTTGATTGAATGAAAAGTAAATTGCGGTTTACGATTTATGACGTATTAAAAAAAACTACTTACTAGATCACGTTAAAACCAATTTTCGGTGAAAGTTTGCATAGTAATGTGCATCGTATATTTTTTTTAGTTTTATCATCATCTTATTTTAGAAGTTATAGGGGAGGGGGGGGGGGGGGGACACATTTTAAGTGTTTAATTGGAAGTGTCTCTCGCGCAAACTATTCGGTTTAGAATAAAATGATATTAGTAACCCCGATATCATTTTTGAAGACCTATCCATAGATACCCCACACGTACGGGTTTGATGAAAAATAATTTTGAGTTTCTGTTCTAAGTACCCCTAAAATTTGTTGTTTTTTCTCTATTTTTTTGTAAAAAAATCGTAATGCGGTTCACAGAATACATCTACTTACCAGGTTTCAACAGTATAGTTCTTATAGTTTCGGGAAAAAGTGGCTGTGACATACGGACGGACAGACAGACAGACAGACATGACGAATCCATAAGGGGTCCGTTTTTTGCCATTTGGCTACGGAACCCTAAAAAACATTCTGAACTTGTCTACCAATCGTATGTGGATAATAGTGGGTTATATAACACTAATAATATATCGTACAGGCTTTTAGTCTAGCTTAGGTATTTAGGCATCTGAGGTTTTATCTATTTTGTTATTTATTTGCTTTAGCGGCTTTTGTATCACTACGGCCATTGAAGCCTTTTCTGATCACCATCATCATCATCATCATTTTCAGCCCGTGTCGACCCACTGCTGGGCATAAGCTTCTCTTTGTTTCTGCCATTCTTCCCGATTCTGTGCCAGTCTGAACCACGTACGACCCACGGTCTTATGGATGTCGTCGTCCCATATCGCTGGTGGAAGACTGGACGTCCCCTATTTTGATGCCCAGTCCTCGGTCTCCACTCTGTTAGGGCCTTAGTCCACTTGTTGTCACTACGTCCGGCCAAGTGTCCTGCCCAACTTCGCTTGACGTCTTGTACTTTAGTCTGCTTGCGAATTTCAGTACTGCGAACTCAATCTAAGAGTGTGATGCCATGGCGCTCTCCATGGCTTTCTTTGCTACACTTATTTTGTACACAGCCTCCTTCGTGAGCCTCCATGTCTCGGCACCATAAGTCATAGTTGGCAGAACACATTGGTTGTAGAGTCAATTGTGATTGCCACTTTTGTATATATAGTTCATGGAGGCGTTCAAAGTTCACCACTAAACCTTTACAGCTGTAAGAAACTAAAGGATTTTCTTAGGGGTGATTACTGATAGCTCCTCTGGGCTGATGTGTTTGCCCAGATGAATGCTATGTTTGCGCATTAGTGGACCACACTCTTCATGTGTAGAGGTGATTCTGCCACCTCATTGCCTAATCTGCAGGTTCGTTTATCGCATAGCCCTAGCTGGAACATATGCTTGTTTTATTTACTGACTTGGAATTACATTTTTGCTTTTAACTAGTTGTACTAAATAATCTTAATTATTGCGTGTAAAATCCTATGTTATGTGAATAATATCGTCAAAAAAAAGTGCGAAAGTTAAGATGCTTTTTTTATTCACCACGTAACGGCTGAACTGGTTCCGATGAGGTTAAATTATACTATTCTTTATTTGCTCGATGACAGCTCTTGTGAAAACTTGAACGAGCGCCTTTTTTACATTATGTATGCATGATTTTGTAAAAATATGACGCTTACTCACGCACAAGGTTATACCAGAGTCGCAGAAACTGATAGGGATGGAGCTATCGATAAACGTAACACGATAACAGACCTGATATTTTTTTACAAAATGTAAGAAACTAAACTACTGCCGGATACTTTTGTACAACCGTGTTAGTACAACACGGAGGAATACAAAATACACAACGTAACGTATGGATAATGTGAAAAAAGATGGCAGATTGATCAATTGGCAGAAAAAGCAGGAAAGGCTTTTACACGATACGAGTGCTATATAGTTGTTTGTGTTGATGTTATTGCTCTTATAAAATTAACTTCGTCTAGGGTACCACTGAAGTATGTTAATTAGTTTAATTTAATTTAATCGTTTTTTTTATGTAAATTTCTTTCAAACTTTTATTTATTTATTTTATTTTGTTTGTTTTTATTTTGTTAAACATGTCCGCAACTAGTTAAATGGCCTTGACGGAAGACCAGCGCTGGTTGTTGCAACCAGCACATGCTGAGTTAAGGACCATTTTACAACTATACTTTGTGCATAAGTACATTTAGATTTGTTGTAGTGATTAGCACGACCGTCTTGTTGCGAGTGACAGATTTAAACAAACACAAAATAACGGTGGGCCATTGAGTGTAATCTTGAAAAAAATATTTTAATGTTTTTGTTGTATTTGTCTGTGTTCAAAATATAATAAATATATGCGATCGATATCTTTACTTATTTGGTCATAATACTACAACTATGAAATTAGAACTGTCATCGAGAAAATACAGAAATGGAAATACTATAATAGATATATTTTATTAACAAACCACGCGTGCAAGGCTGCGGTTACTAATGCTTCTCTCGCATGGAAACTTCTTACCTAGTGGTTAAAGTGTTGTTTGTTGCTCGGAAATTTAATAAAAAAAATATGTAGTATTAAAATCGTATGAGCTGGTAGCCAACTCCGGTGTATTTCTAAGCCGTATTAAAGTTTCCAACATAGCTTATCGATTTGTTTAACCGGAAATATCATCTCAACGTGGCTTCTGAAGAAGAAAGATACTCAAAAGATTGTGGCAAGCACAGTCATGTAGATTACTAATTGGATATTTATAAAGCATCTTTTTAACATAATTCTAATCCTCAAATTGTATAAATTTACTCCTTAATAAGAGTTGTAAACATCTAAAATTATATTAATGTCTCCGTCTGTAAAGATTAGCTACGCCAGGCAGTGAATACCAAGGTACTGAATCATAAATCACCTCTCTGACAAAACATTTGTTTTCGTCTTCTTATTGTCTCATTATATTTTGTATGAAAATAAAGTATTTTAAATCTCCTAGCCTACGTTCTACTTGACAAGCAAAACACGTATAAAATGACTGTGACATTTTCTCCAGACATAAATCTAAATAAGCTGGTATTTCACTTTTTCAGAGTAGAGGGCTTCATTAAAATAACTTGAGATTTTATTGTCAAAAGCAAAGATAACTAATAATTACTAGTGTTTTGCCCAGAGCTGAGATCTCACGATGTCCGTCGAATACGTAACTTTTAAATACTAAAAAATAAAAACTAAAAAACACGCTTTTGTCATTGCACCTCAATAGGCATGCAAAGTTTCAGCACTATTGAACATTGTTGTGGAGTTCTATGGAATAACTTCTGACTCCATCATCTGATCAACTCACGGTCACCATATTATTGCATGGTCAGAATTATTATATACATTATACATACATACAACTATAAGCATTCTTCTATTTTCGTGTCGATATATCAAGACTATAGACATTTTGACCAGTACGTCGCCACGTTCATGGCAGCGTCGGAGCAGGTCATCAGTTACCCCATCAGCATTAAAAAAACATAACCACAAAATGAAATATGAAGTCATCGCAACTCTAATAAATGGGAGCTCTCAATGGATTGGTTTCATATAGGCCATTGGGTGTTTTCCGACCCGGTCGGTGTAAAATCGCGGACATAAACCAAACCGGTTGTAAACTACTTGATATTTGATAGCAAAACATATTTAACGGGGTCTTTTTCTTTAAAGCCTCTTCTTTAAAGTGCTTTTTGTTTTTTTTAAAAGCCGAGTAGACGACAAAACTTTACTATATTTGAGGTTACTGATAATACAAGGTGACAAAAATATAATCAGTGTTCAGCAAAAGAGCGCAATTTCAAATTCTTTCTTAGTTCAGTGGATAGCTGGAAGTTAAAGTGATTACTGGAAGTCCGTGGGTCGTGGATCGGCACGGCCGACCCGATGGTACTCGATTGAATTACGATCGAGCACGCTCACAAATACATTTTCTTCGACAAGCCTTTCTGTGTTGCGAGACTTTTACTATTGTTATGTTATTCAACTTGAGATTGAGAGCAAAATTATATCCTGCTGGTTATTTGTGTGAATTTATGTCATTAGCTTCCACCCGCCGCTCCGCAGGCGTGGTCTATACTAATTTATAAAGAGAAATGATTTTTTTTGTAAAGTTTGTTTGTATTGAATACGCTCCGAAACTACTGGACCGATTTAAAAAATTCTTTCACGTTTGAGAAGCTACACTATCCCCAGGTAACATAGGCTACTTTTTACCCAACTGCACAGAAGGAGGGTAATGTTTTCATTGAAAAACTACGCGTGCGAAGCTGCTGATTTGTCAGCTAGTGTGTCAATAAAAAGTAGTATATGCCGTTTAGTCGTGAAAATGTAACAAACGGACATAGAGACTGTAACTTTTGTGTTTGTTATATTTGTATGGATGATTAAGGCATTGCATTGGGTAAAGTTCGCCATGTTCATCTTTCTGCCTGTATAAATTATTTTTTTTAGGTTTCTACCTATGCTCCTATAAAATAAATCAAAATAGTGGCACTACGGGAGTGCCAACAGAAGTGAAAACTTGAACAATTACGAGATATTTAATGTGTCGGTAACGGTAACAGTTTCGCGAGTTCCATGGTTTTTACCCTACTCAAAAAATGTCCAACGCGCCTAAAGAAGTTTTCACTTCATATACAGCAGTGAACGGTAACAGTGTCGCGAGTTCAATGGTTTTTTTTCTTATCTCAAAAAATGCCGAACGCACCTAAAGAAGTTTTCACTTCAATAATGCTGAAAATTTTGCAGCATCTAGCCACAAACTAGGCAAAGCTTGTACTACGGGAACGAGATAGAATACTTATTACCTTTCTTAATGTACATATTTACTTGTAAAACATTCTTATAATATATAGATAAAGAAACAACCAGACCCGGAACCAATATCTGTAGATCATACAAACATCTGTTCGCTGTTCTTGATATACGTTAATGACCTCTGTGGCATGGAACTGGCTCATGGAAAAATTATCACCTAGGCAGATGATACAGTCTTGCTGTTTCATGCTAAAACATGGAATAAAGTCGAACAGGTGGCCAATGCAGGCCTGGAAATTGTAACGAGATGGCTTGATGGTAATCTACTAACTTTGAACGTGACAAAGACGAAGCTTATGAGCTTTTGAATAAATAAAAGTGAACAACCAAAGCAACCGCTTCAGTGTAAAATGCATCAAGCCTCTTGCAATCAGTCCATTTCCTGCGCATGCATTAGTCTCAACCCAACCGAAACCATAAAATACTTAGGCGCCACACTAGATAAAAACCCGACGTGGTCGCAACACATAAATGGACTGTCAGGGCGTACCAGAAATAGTAAATTATTAACCAAGGGGATAAAAAAGTGTCTTCTGTCGCGAGTGACGATTTAAATCGCGAGCGTAACGAAGGACTCGAGGTTTACTCCCGAGCGTAGTGAGGGTGTTAAAAACTTAAATCACGAGTGAAGCGAGAGATTTAAGACGAGTCCTGAGTGTAGCGAGGGATTTAAGTTCACCCAAGACTAAGACAGCTTTATCACCGAGGAAAATACTCTACTTTTCGTACCATTTGCGAAAAAATTAACACAATAATAATATAAGATAAGCGTTTATTAAAAATAATGACAATTAAAAGTAAAAGTTAACATTCGAAACATTGGTCCAATTATTGATAGAGAGAGTTACATTTTTGTTTGGTACATTTAATGTTGATGAGTTGATTTGAGTATTTGATTTAACATCGTAACGTATTTTTAGAACATTAAATTATTTATAAAAATAAATTAAAATAAACTTAACGTTTATGTATTTGAAGAAAACAAAAACTCGGCAAATTCCTAGACTAATATTATTTTGTCGGAAAAGCAAAGGCATCAAGCTCGGAGGCATACGGCCTCGTCGGTTTTCGTAATTTTATTTAATAATCATAACTGCATAATAAATGAGTATTCCTTTTTCAAAAAGGTGTATAATGCTTTATATACAAACTCAATGGTGTAAACACAGATGTAGTTCAGTATAAATTTCGGTAAGTATTCTAAATTTAAATCACATTCTCCCCCTAGAGGATGAATGAAATTCAGTACAATTTTCTTTCCCTGTTTTTAACAGATTAATAATGACTATTGTTATGTTCGCTTTTTGTGGCATAGAATGTCACTTTTTTGAGCAAGTGGTACGAAAACTCATTTATATATTTAAGCAATTGCGACACGTCCTTAACTTTGACTCCTTAGTTAAAGTATACTATGCTTTAGCACAATCTCTACTGACTTATTGTGTTGCAGCATGGGGCACCGCTGCTAAAACTCACCTCATACAAATAGAGCAATCACAAAGAGCTCTCCTTAAAGTGATGGTATTTAAGCACGCAAGAGCTATACAAGATGTGCTCTGTTCTTACTGTAAGACAATTATTTCTAAAAGCGGCTTTATCTCGTCAACATAAACTAATTGATATGGATATTCTAGAGCTTCGCAATACAAAACGAAGAAAGGATAATATGTTTAAGGTCCCTAACACACGCACGATATTTACAAATAAATCTCTTTCGAATATAGGGCCTTTAATTTATAATCGAATAAGTAAAAATGAGACAATTGTGAACAATACGGCAAACAAACAAAATGGACAATTAAGAACTATCTCAACAGGCTAAACTATAAAGACACAGAAAAACTTATAGATACGACTAACATATAACTTATATAAATAAGATAGCAGCGAATATGATATTATAAGTAATAGCAATAAGTAATATTATAATTTCAATTATAAGACCTTATGGTATGAAAAATATCATAACTACTTGCTCCGTACACTCAAACCACACCTCTTACATGTTGGACCTTACACTTTCCTTAATTTCATTGTTATTATTACCTTAGTACTTTAATTCTAGCTTCTAACTTAGATTATAATTTATGTACATAGCCAATCAAAGTGAGTCAGTTACTATTTTTGTTTGACGTGAGTCCGAAGCGAATCACTGTAAGCCTCACAACACAGGCTCGCTAGAGACCTAGTGTGAGAAACAGAGCTACGTCAGGTAATGTACTCAAATAAAATAGCCTAACATGCCATATTAAATAGTCATCTGGACATTGTAATTGTTTTTAATTTAGGCTAACATTTTATGTAACTAAATATCAACTAGTACCAAACAATTTTAAGAACTAAATAAATTATTCTTATTCTTATCTGTTCAGCGGTGGAATCGAACCCGCAACCTGCGTCTCAGACCGCAATTCGCCCACTGTGCCACGTAGGTCTTCCTGTATTCATGCACAACAATATTCAACTCTTCGTCATATGACTTTCTTTCCACACTGCTGGATCCATTATTATTGGGATTTAGAGCCATGGCTCGACTCACGTAGACGATCCAAAGTCACCGACATAGCGTAAAGGATAAGCAAGCTGAAGTAGCAGTGGGAAAAGCTCATAGCACAAATAACTGACTTTCTACCCGTTTTGGTAGAAAGGTTCTGGAGTATAGACCAAGCACTAGAAAGTGCAGCGTAGGACGGCCCTCTACTAGATGGAAAAACGACCGGATAAAGATCGCTCGGAAATGTATGGGGAGGCCTATACATTTCCGCATTGTGTAGGCTTTTCGTAGAATGAGAGGTCAGCTTATACTGGAAATGTAAAGCTTGATGTGTAGCCGTGTGTACAGCGGTGGACGTCATGTGGCTGATATGATGCTGATGAGATGAAGAGCCATGACTTACTGCGCTGGTCCGGTCCAGTGTGAGTAAGTGGAGTTGCCAGAGCCTGGTTCCCAATTGTGGCCCCGAGTTCCCGGCATCGCTCTAGATCAGTCACTCTGGAAATCTTAGGGGTAGCCTTACCTATATACTGCAGTGGGCATCCTATGATGATGATGAGAAGTCAATAAATAAATAAATATTGCTGGACATTTCACACAGCGCTATCTAGCCCCAAACTAAGCAAAGTTTGTACTAAAGTAACCAGATAACTGTTAGAATACTTATATACTTTTTTTTTGTAAATACATACTTATAATATATAGAAAAACCACCAGACCCGGAACAAATATCTCTAGATCATTCAAACATTAGTTCCGCGGTGGGAATCGAACCCACTACCTCCTGCGTCTCAGCCGGCTGCTCGCCCACTGCGCCACGGAGGTCGTCAATTCCAGTCAATTTCTAGTATTTAAATCTAGTCAGACTCAAGGTTTAATTTTGAATCTTAGAAATGCGACTGAAAAATGTCAGACCGAATTTGTATATAGATAATATTGAGAGATATGGGTTCTTATAACTTTTTTTTAACTCGATTTAGAATTTTTTAAATTTTCGCGAACTATATTCATGTAACACACCTTAATTTTGACTAATCTCGACGTTTCGGCCAAGTTACATCGGCCGTGGTCACGAGTTAATGTTTGATATAAATCTGTGCGCGAAAAGACCCGTTTTGTTTTAAAAACACGAATAGATTTGTTTCACCACTATCTTGTCGCTGAACCAGACTTAAACTCTGTTGATGATCCATTAATTTTATATACTACCTGGAGATGGAATCAGCAAATGTTTGACCCACCTGAAGTTATGGTACCATCGCCTCGTAGATCACGTATCTTAGAAATTTGCTGTACTATGCACTGCCCTGGGTCCATCAGTTTAAGGCATGCAGTTGTAAAGCCTCATGTGCATGTAATTTCACCGGAAAACATACCCATTATACCAAAACAGCAATGCTGCGTGGCGGCAGAAATAGGTATAGGGTTAGTACTTCCCCGAGTGAGCCTTTTCACAAGGAACTCTACTAATCTTAAAAGTTGACCATTGATTAGGTCTGGAGAACACTAAACGTAAAATTCGTAATAAGATTATCCGACAGAGAACCAAGGTCACCATAGTCCAGTGGATTAGCAAACTGAAGTGGCAGTGGGCTGGCCATATATGCCGGAGAACTGACAACCGTTTGGGTAAACGAGTTCTTGAGTGGAGACCGAGTCTTGGCAAACATAGTGTGAGACGCCTCCCGGCTAGGTGAAGCGATGGCATAAGAAAGGTTGCCGACAGAAATTGGATGGCAAGAGCCGAAGACCAGGCTCAGTAGCTACTGGGAGAAGCTTACGTCCAGCAGTGGACTAATGTGGGCTGATGATGATGTTGATGATGATGATGTGGAGAACAATGTATCATCAACTGAAGTCTGGTTCTGCGTATTAAAATTATTTTACGAATACCTTCATTTAATTTCCTTTAATGGATTCCCAGAATTGAAATAGTATGACGTGTGTGTCATTCATTTTCCGTTGGACTGAACGATCATTCTCTTTTGTCGCAATGCAAATAATTTTCAGGAAACGAGATTGTATTGAAATTTATTTTACCAATATAAGCTAAAATGGTTTTTGTAATGGGGAAACCAGATTATTTTATGTATTTGACATCTCAATGATGTTCATCGTCCAAGAGTTACAGTTATAAATAATTTAAAATTATTTGTGGAAATTTGTAATTGGCCCTAAGAATACATGTATGTTTTGCATGTATTATAATTTGATTAGTTTTCTGTGTACCTAGCTGTAAGTTTCCAGAAAAAATAATAATAATATAAAATAAATTATCAATAAATAAAAAAACTCTAAATAAACTTTAAATTTCGCGATAACACTTACAGAAAATGTAGGGTTCGAGCAATGCTGAGGCAAGCGAAATTGTAAGCAAAGAAATATAGTGACAGTGCGCGGCCCGACAGTCATTGCCCGGTACTCATTCGAACAACTTGTATTAACTTATACCGTATAAATAGACGAAGAAGTAAGCGATATATTGCAGTTTAATTTAATGGACAATCTTTAAATCCTTCTGATAAAACTAATAGAGTCTGGCTAACGAAAGTAGATACTGGATTTTTTTTCAAACTTTTTATATGACAACACTAAAGTGTTCCTACCATCGGATATTTACCCTACAAATTGGGGTATTTTAAGCAGAAAGTACTTAGGAACAATTAATTCCAAAAAGGCATTTTTAAAACAAACTTATTATAAACATTTTATAAAATGAGTTTTAACACATCGTACGTGTGCCAAAATTGTATTCATCGAAAATAAGTATCTTATGTACGTGTTGGATCATTTCAAGAGCAACACTAAGCCTTAAGTTGATCTAATAAATAGCTTAATTAATTAGGTACACTATTTACTAGAGAAAAACTGGCAATTTTATTTTAAAGAAATTAATTTTCAACTGTTTTCCGAAAGATTTGGTAAAATCAGAATCAGTGTATGGTATCCCTATCTCTGACGCAACAAGATGGCGTGTTGTTGATGTTTCGTTGTGGTTGACTTGCGTATAGTTTTGTTGTGATATATCCGTGTTAATGCTATAAAAATGAATAAAACTATAAAGAGTGAAGTGCGAAAACTATTGTTTTGTATTATTTCGAAATATGAAGAGAAAAAGCTTGTGAAACAAGCCGTATTGCGAGAAAAACAGGATTGTTTACGTACTGTGACTGATTTTTAGGTTAGTACGGTCAAAATGTCATGATATTTTTTTTATTTTAAATAAGTACATATTAGTTTTAGTTACTTTATATAATGTTATTGTTCTTTTACAAATAGTCTTGAGGATAATGCACGAACTGCTGAAGTAAAACAAGCAATTGAAAAGATCACAGATTTAGATCAAAAAGATATGATGAAATCTCAGAACCAGTACTTAGAAGAACTATCTTCACTCACCGGTAAGTTTTCACTCAACGTTAATCTTAGACTAGTTTTGTAATACTTGTGTACCTAGTCAGGTCATAAATTCTGTCACATGTTTAATATAAAATAATTGAAACAAGTTTATTCATTATGTAACCATTTATATACCAAAATAAACTTAACAAAACATAGATTCTTATGACACTAAAGTTTATTCAAAATGACCTCCGTGATTTTGAATACAGGCCTTAAATCTGCGTGGCCAGTCGTCCATCGCAGCACGAACGAGGTCCATGTCAATATCGGCGGCTGCCTTAATCAAGGATGTCTTGAGTGACTCCAAATTGGGATGAGGCTTTGAGCACGCCTTTTCCTCCAAGTGTTGCCATATCTTGTAATCTAACGGATTCAAATCTGGACTGGAGGAGGGCCAGTCTTAGTGCCGGATGAAGTCGATTTCACGCGCCGCCAGCCAGTCTTGTGTGCTCTTCGCTCTATGAGCTGGCGCCGAATCTTGCCAGTGCCTGTTATTGAACATGGTATGAGAAACAGGTTCCACAAGGTTCGTCAGGACTGTATTTTGATACACAACTGCATTCGTTTTTACACCTTTCTCACAAAAATGTACCTCTGTTAAGTCCCAATAAGAAACTCCCAACCATACCATGAGCGAGGATGGAAAATGACCTCGTTGGACACGCGGAATACGGTTGCTCGCTTCTTCACTACTGTGTGCGTACACATTATCATTTTGTTTGTTGTAGCTCTCTTCTACGGTAAAATTTTTTTCATCCGAAAAAAGAATTACCCGATATTTTTTTCCCACGTACCGCTTCAACAAAGCGCGGCATCTCTTCAGTCTCAGGTCCATTAGACAAGCATTCAAACGATGTCCTGTTTTTCTTCGATATGCCCGAAGCCCTAAGTCTTCATTTAACACCCTTTTCACCATGGTTCTGCTTGACCCCATCTGAAGGGCCAACAGTTTCTGCTTACGTTTGGGATTTCTTTGAATTCGCGCCTTCACAGCTTTTATCACTGCTGGAGTCCTAACAGACCGAGGGCGACCACTTCTTGACTTGTCATCTACACTAGAGTCTTCATTGTATCGTTTGATGGTGCGATAAACGAATATGTATTTTGGTTATATTCAAATTTTTCAGTATGTTAAAAATTTGAATTGGCGCGTAACCGCAACGATGCAACGCAATAACTGCAACACGGTCTTCTTTAAGCGTCCACTCCATATTTAAAAATGAGTAAAATTCTAAAAAGTATACATTTTTATTTTCATGAACGATTTGAAATTCGAATTCTATAAACTTTTTTGTGGCCAGCATTCTAAAAGAAAAGTTTTTACTGTGTGACAATACTTATGACCTGACTAGGTATTTTCTATTATTTCTTAGTTATGAGACTCACGATAATTGAAATATTATTTTATTCTTTTTACAGATGTTAGTGTTATTACATTGAAGAGAATTAAAAAAGAAGGTGCGGTGAACGAAGGGGTCTGGAGGACTCCAGGTAAAAAACGACCTCACCCTTCAAAAGTGTCGAACTTAGATAGTTTTGATATGGATGTTATTCGTAATAAAGTAAACGAATTTTACATTGTGGGGAAACAAGTACCAACATTAAGATCTTTGTTGGTAGAGTTAAAAGAAAGTATAGAATTTGGTGGATTTCGTGAAACTCTCCGTCGCATATTTAGCCAACGGTTATGAATTTAAGAAAAACAAAAATGAACGTTCATTATTAATTGAACGGTATGATATAGCTGCATGGAGACATCGCTTTTTGCGTACCATTGCATCGAAACGTGCAGAAGGCAAGCCAATAATCTACTTAGATGAAACTTATGTCCACAAAACCTATAAGCCTAAAAAATGTTGGCAAGGTCCATCAACAAGTGGAATAATTGAAAATTTATCGTCAGGAAAACGATATATTATTGTGCATGCAGGATCAGAGAAAGGCCCTGTTCCAAACTCATTGTTAGTATTTAGCACCGAATCGAAAATGGCCGACTACCACCATGACATGAATTCCACAAACTTAAACAAATGGCTTCAAGAAAAGCGTATGCCCAATTTGAATGAACCAAGTGTAATTGTTATGGACAATGCATCATACCATTCTGTCATAATAAATAAAGCGCCCACATCTCAAAATCGAAAGTTAGAGATACAGAATTGGCTTACATTGAATGGTATTTCATTTGAAACATACAATTCAAAAGCAGAGTTGCTGTGCTTAGTAAAACAGAACACACCAGAACCTATTTATGAAGCTGATGAACTTTTAAGCCAAAACGGACATGAAGTGCTAAGTCTTCCTCCATATCATTGTGACCTAAATGCTATATAACTCATATGGAGTCTAGCAAAAAGAAATGTGGGAAGCAAAAATGTAAGCCGAACTCCAAAAGAGCTCGAGGATCTCATAAAACAATCTTTTGAGTGTATTACAGCAGACGATTGGAAAAAAATGACAGACCATGTCATTCATGTGGAAGACAAGTACAAAAGAAGAGACCATATAACTGAAAATAATTTACAAACCTTCATCATCAATTTAAGAGACAGCAGCGACTCCAGTGATTCTGACGATTCACTCCATGTTGAATTTTTAGATTCAGATTTTGATTATAGCGATTAAAAAACAGTATAAAAATATATGGTGTTGTTTTCTTTGATACTTACTCACATAGATTTACAAATATTTAAACTCATGATAATATTGATACTCATGATAGTGTTTGATAGCCTGTTTGTTCCTTTAATACGCCACATTGGAGTGACGTATCCGTGTGATGTTTGGTATGGAGTTAATAAAGAGTTAATAAGTAATATAAGCTACTTTTAATCTCGTCATAACGCGGACAAAATTGCAAGCATCCACTAGTAAAATAAAAATAAATGTCAAAGTATCAAAGTGAGTTGTTCCAACTTTCCTTTTTACTTTAGGGCTGCCATGCTGGTATTTTTTAAATTTGCCGCGCTTTTTCAGTATCAACTTTCATTAGCCAGACTCTAGGACTAAACTCTACATTAAATATATATATATATACAAAAAGTGAATATATCCAACAAAAAAATAACTATTTAATTATTATTTTTAGTTTATGATAAATAAAATACATTTATTAAAAGAAAGAATATAAAATTATTTACAAGACTAAAACACAAGAAACAGTTGAATCATCTAAAGACCGTTCTACGATCTATAGATAGCTCAACTGCTCCATATCACTACCAGACGGAAGTGTCCCCAAGACACTGGCTGCATTGCCATGCTAATTTGCAATGTTCATTAAACATTTTCCTTGTTGCTACAAAAAAGTTAAACATTGTTTAACGCGCGTATAAGACTTTGTTTAATTTTATTTGTGGACTCTTTATTTTTCAGAGAATCATTAAATGGACTGTATTTTGTAATATGGTGTTTTGATTCGCATTGAAAAGCTAAAACAAACTAATATTTTTGTGTTCCTTTTTAAATATAATAAGAATAATTTTACAAGAAGAAATATTATAATTTAAACTAGTACTTAGCTTATCTCCTATCTATGACACAGTGGTACTCGCGCCATGGAAACTTAAATTAAAAAAAACCAGCCCATATTTACAAGCTACCCTGAATAAATAAGGCGTACCAGCCTGGAGCCCATGTCTTCATGATGCAAGCGACAGACGAGTGAGTGAACCTGCTAGACATAGTTAGTGTTATGTGTTTGCCTGTTCCAAGAACTACCGAAGAGAGCAGCAGTGATGATAATGATGATGATGGAGCCTGTCAACACGATGAGCCACCGTTGACGTAATCCCCACCACTGCGCCCGTCTACTCTCGTCACGCGAAAGTTTTCTAAGTAAAAAAACACTGTTAGTGTTTATTTTAATGTGAGATTATCTAATAACTAAGACAGTTTTATTAACTTCGTTAAATCTTAGACCTTAAGTTGCATAAGACTTTCAAGTCCTACACTCTCCAGATTCTGGCGAAGTATAAGGATGTGCTACTTGATCCGGATTTCTGGCCAGTCGGCATCATTTACAGGCACTACGAAGCAAAACTCCGAAAATAAATAAAAGTTAGAAAACTTTCGTGATTGATTTCAATCATTATTATAAATACGGGATTTATCACGTACCGTCTTATCGGTGTTTCGGCCGACAATGTTCGGTTCAATTCGTGAACTACCGAAGAGAGTAGCAGTGATGATAATGATGATGACACAGCTGGGCCTTCGTTGAACCAATCCCCACCACCCCGCCCGTCCACTCGCGCGCAGAGGACAGCGGCGCGCAGTGCGAGGCGAGACGTTATTCGGAGCGGATCGCACTTACCGTGATGAAGGTTCACGATTTGAACCGAAACACTGATAAGACGGTACGTGATAAATCCCGTATTTATAATAATGATAAATAAAAGTGTTCGTTTTTAAGTTTATTTTCAGATAAAGACCTTGTAATCATATTGTGTATGAGCACACTGTGGCCTGAAATAAACGTTATATTATTGTTATTATAAACATGTCTCAAAAAAATCAATTTAGTGTTGTGTACGCCATTAATAAGAATACGTATTGGTCCTAGATCTCAATGTTAAAATTTCAGTGTGTGTGGCAATATGTATGCTGTTGGTTTTCGTATTTGTGAATAAATAAATAAACACTGGGTCAAGTAACTCACTTTTATTTTATATATCAGAATAAAAATCATATAATGTTTTTTTATTGTTTCTTACGACTCGGTGGTAGTTATTAAAGAACAAATGATGTTTTTGTATTGAATTCGTGGCAAATAAATGGTAGATTGAATATTGATACACAGAAAAATAAGATAACTTAGTACATAAAACAAAATAAATTCAAACGGTATATGAATTTAATATCTGTTAATATATAGAAACACTTAAAACACTTGTTGGAAATATTTAACTTTATTTGTTTATTTATGGATAGGTATATTGTGTAAAAATGTTATAAGTAATAAAACAGTGAGTACCATATTGGCTGAAAGAGGCATATGGAAGAAAATACATGTAACACCCTCCCCACATTATATAGAAACAGGATAGGAAGGTGATGATGAATGTTCAACACACCACCGTCCTTTTCTTTCATAAAGTCCGCTTCAACAAGGTTTTTTTTTATATATTAAAGGCTTGCGTTTGACCACGATCTCGCCTGATGGTAAGCGATGATGCAGTTTACGATGGTACACGCTTGCCTAGAAGAAACCTATTCACTCGCGACTTAAAGATACCCTGGCTGTAGCTATCTGGAAACACAGACTCTGGCAAGGCGTTCCACTCTTTGGCGGTGCGCATAATAAAGGTCGAAGAAAACTGCTTTGTGCGAATGGGAGGTATTTCTACCATATAGCAGTGGCGCACCGCAGAGCGTCTGGTTGTCCGTTGATAGAATGGAGATGGTGGGATCAGGTTGAAAAGTTCCGCCGCACACTCCCCGAAATGTACTTCATAAAAAACCGAGAGGCTAGCAACCTTCCGTCGATACTCCAGGCTGAGGAGTCTTGCATCAACTAGCTCATCGTTGCCTATGAGTTTTTTGGCTCTTTTCTCAATTGATTCCAGAGCTTCACGTTGGTACTTCGCTGATCCGTCCCAGAGGTGAGAACAGTACTCCAAACACGATCGGACCTGTGCTTTGTACAAGTTGAGCAACTGTCCCAGTGTGAAGTAGTGCCTCATCTTTGCGAGTATACCAAGCTTTTTAGCAGCCAACTGGGCTTTTGACTCAATGTAGGAGCCGAAATTGAGAGTCGGAGTTAATGTGATACCAAGAAGCTCGAGGTGGTTAGATATCGGCACGGATTCATTTCGGAAAGTAGGAGTCAGATTAAATTGACTTCGCTTTGCGGAGAACAGACACGCCTGGGTCTTATTCGCATTGAACTTGACCAGATTGGCATCACCCCAGTCGGAGATTGCCTTCAAGGACAAGTTTAGGCGCTCGACCATGGCCTCCCTGAATGACTGAATCTGCGCTCCACTGGCTCGTGCACTAGATGTATAGCTTCCCACAACTGTGCTATCATCTGCATACCCAATGGTACCTGGTTTTAGCAGATCGTTGATATGCAGCAAGAAAATAGTGGCGGAAAGTACTGACCATTCTGGGACCCCGGCGTTAATCGCCAATTGATTGGACAAGCAGCCTTCAACGACAACTTGTATCGAACGGTCCCTTAAGAAGTCCGATATCCAGACACACAGACCAGTGGGCAAACCGTATGATGGAAGCTTGCTAATAAGGCTATCATGCCAGACCCTATCAAAGGCTTTTGAGATGTCAAGTAAAACAGCCAGTGCTTCTCCGTGTTTCACAACGGCCTCGCTCCATATGTGCGTGGCATACGCTAGAAGGTCCCTAGTGGACTGATTTCGGCGAAAGCCATATTGTCGATCACTGAGGAGGTTATGCGTTTCTAGGTGTGCCAGGAGCCTGTTGTTCAGTACACGTTCCATAATATTACAGATGACGGACGTGACCGAGATGGGTCTGTAGTTAGAGGGGTCAGCACGACTACCTTTTTTAGGCACGGGCTGCACGTTTGCAAGCTTCCAGGATTTTGACATTTGTCCGGACTTCACAGAGCGGCGAAAGAGGCATGTCAGTAAAGGAGCGAGCTCAGGCGCGCAGAATTTAAGAACAACTGCCGGAATACCGTCAGGGCCACTGGCTTTGTTTAAGTCCAGATTCTGCATCGTTTTTCGAACCTCGGTCTGATGTATGCGGATTTCCGGCATAAATACTCCACCATCAGGTAGACTCGGAGGTATCGCGCTTACAGCATCTAGACAAGAAGATTTCGCAAAAAGATTGGTGAACAGATTCGCTTTCTCTTCAGCGGTATGGGCCAGAGTACCATCAGGTTTCAGCAGTGGAGGTAGTGAGGGGCAACAGAAGTTCGACTGAACCGCTTTAGCCAGGGACCAAAACGCCTTACTGCCCGATGGATATGACGCCAATTTGTTCCCTATTCGGCTTATGTGGTCAAATCGAGCCTTCCGTAAAGCCTTCTTGCAGGACTTGGCAGCTTTGTTATAAGCTGTCTTCTTCTTAGATATGTATGGTTTTGCGGTTTCGAGCTTCAACCCATGCCAGGTATGCCTCATATTTCTGCATTTCAGCGCGTCTACATTCGGCTCCGAACCAAGGTTGAGCTTTGCCTGACACGGTTAAGTCAGAGAATGGGATAAAATAATCCATCCCTTGACGCAGCACATCTGGCACGGCTTCCGCGCAATCTGAAGGATCATCCGAGGAGAAGCAGACTTGCTGCCAAGGATATGATGCGAAGAATACACGCATTTGATCCCAATCAGCTGAATTGTACTGCCATACTCTTCGCTTGCCTCTAGGGCTAAGATCGGGCGGAGAGTAGACCGATACAGATTTCACCAGACAATGGTCGGAACTACCCAAAGGTGATGAAACCGACACGGAGTAGCGGTCTGGATCAGTTGTCAGTAGAAGGTTCAAGCAATTGGCTGTTTGGCTGTCAACATCAGGAACCCGCGTTGCTCCTTGGATCAGCTGGGTAAGCGATAAAGCTAGTTTTCAGTCAGTGCTTTGGTATGGGAAGAGCCACTCTTGGTGGTGAGCATTGAAGTCCCCCAACAGCACCAATTGAGCAGATGGGTACTTTTGTTGGCCGGCGTCCGCCGCCTCACTGAGGTAAGTAATGATCTTGGTTGTCTCCTAGTCTCCACTATGCGAACGGTATGGTTGTCTGAAAAAAACACCCATTGTGTGTTTTTTAAATTATTTTGTAATATAATCTGTTTTGATAATCGTCTTTTGATGACGTTTATGTTTCAGGCAAAGTTCTATTTTTCAATCATTTACCAAGATCCGATATAATTTATCTTATAACCAAGTGTATAAATTGTTTCGAAAAAATAATTTATTTATTTATAATTATAAAACATATTTCGATAGGCAACTCGGCAGAAACATATTCCTTAGTCAGTGGTAGGTATCTATTAAAACTATATTTTGAATAAATAAGGGACGGACGCCGTCATCTTGGGCTAAGAGTGATGTGTCCCAGGTTTACACTACGTGCCTTTTCTGTTTAATATGCTATGCTTGCTATAACTCTACAATTGCTCTTCAGTGGAGCGTGCCTACGAAATAATTTGTAGCTGAATAGTACGCAATTATTTAGAGCACAAAGCAGCGCTTGGAACGCTCGCAGAACGTCCAGTTTATTTCATTGCAGACTTTGATTATTGTCTTTTATTTTAAACCTTCAACAAAGTTAAGTACATTTATTATCAGATATAATAGAAAAGTATTTTCAACACACTTGCTCGCAAAGTGAGCCATAGTACATCGTTATTACGGCCATAAACAGAACTATAACACACGCGTGCGTAATAATATTACACACTAGTGCATAATATAATTATCCCAACAAATTTAAGTTAGCACCTAACTGCAAATTATATGCGAGTAAATAGAGCATTTTCAATTTAACCGGGTAATACAGTTTTTGTAAAAACAAAGAGGTTTTATGCCGCTAAAAATCCTATTACATTTTTGGAATAAATAAATGTATCCCTAATTATGATGAAAAAACATTTATTATTATCAAATAACTTATAATTCACAATTATTTGTTATAAAATATTTGTATTTTATCACTAAAACTATAATTTTGAAGTAGGCTGTATGGCTATATGTAATCAAACACCTTACATTTGGCGAGTGCAAAATAAAACTGGCGCGCCATTTCCCATTTTTTTGTTTGTATTGCATTTGTTGCTGTGTGGTAAATAATTGTAAAAATGTCGAGATTTAGCGCAAAAGATTTGTTTTATCCTCGCAAGTGTGTTGAAAAAGTGCGTATGAAACTCGTAAGCAACTTGCTCACTAGACACTCGGCTGATTTACGCCCTCGCCTACGGCTCGGGCTGCAACCCACAGCCTCGTGTATAATGAGCAACTTAGCTCACTTGTATCATAATATACTATAACATCATATTATAGAAAATATATATACGAACCCTTAGAGAATCAAGACAAATTTTGCCACCTTGGCTCAACAGCGACAAGCAAACTGTGTCTTGACGTGGGTATAGGCATTCGTATAGCCGCAATGATGTTTGGCAGGTTGCGTACAAGAGTATAGAAAAACAAACACCTCACAGCGAGAATCAAGTTTCTGGTATGCCAGGCTTGTATGCTCAGCATACTTTAGTACGGCGCTGAAACCTGGACGTCATATGCGAAACAAGAACGCCGCCTCAATGCATTCCACATGCGTTGCCTGTGAAACATTCTTCACATATTCTGGGAAGATAATGTTACCAACGGAGATAGCACAGATGTCATGTTTTACCGCTACGGTAAAGTGTTTGCGCAGGTTAGGACACATGCATCGTATGAACGACTCTCATATCCCAAGACGCGGCCTTCTTGGGGCAATAGCGCATCATGCATGGAAATAGGGTCATAGAGAAACTTTTGCTGCATATCAAGGATTGCACCAAACGGGACATTTTAATTCTAACTCTAGGGTGAGAGGTGAGAGGAACAAAATCTGCACTGACATCCCGTGATACTGGTGTATTGTGCTTTACCCCCATTCTAACCTGACCCCAGCAATCACAACTTATTAAAGTAACGGAGTAGGACTTTGGGTTGTGACTCCCCGACGTCGTTACTGACGTCGAAGATAACTCAATGAGTTCATGCAGTTTAACCACGGGACATTTCATCTTTTAATATTGACAGCCGTAGGTGAAAAGAGCTTGCTGCTGCGTGAAAGTAGAACTAGCAAGATGGCAAAAAGAAACATGACCAGATCTGGTTCGCCATTTTAGCAGACACAAGAAAGGCATGTTAGTGAAGCAAACCCACTACAGAGTCTATATTTATGCACTTACAGCGTTCTTTCTACTCCCGAGTCGGACTATACATTACTAGCTGTTGCCAGCGGCTTCGCACGTGTTAGAAACATTATACCTACCTACTCAATTTAGTATGAAATAAAATACAAACTTCAACAATTAACTTTATTTAATCAAAAGCCTACCAGAAAGGTATTGAATAAGGAAATATCTCCAAATGACTGTTCAAATAAACACTTTATATCATCAATCTACATAGTTTAATAATATATAAACAATGAGTAAAATAGCCAGAACCAGTACGTAAATAAATCTTAATAGTTATATCTATTTATACATAGGCACAACAACCCACCTTAGGAGTTGCTTCCAGATCGCAGGTTCAGAAAAGAGTGGTGTGGCCAGCCGACATCTCTCACTTCGAGATGTCGGTTCACCACGTCCCCACCTTTTTCAATTACGTAGAAAGACGAGCAAACACTTCAAGTCAACTGTACTACTTTAAAATGTAACATTCTCATAATTTACCTTTATATATTACATAAATTATAAGCTGAACCTTATCATAAATCTAATAATAATTTAAATACTAACACTTATAGATTTAGATGACTAAATATAGGAATTTAACTAATTTTACAATGTCAAATCATAGCTTGTTACTTCCTTTAATAACATAACACAAACTTATAATATTATATACCTTTCATAGATATACAAGTGAGGTGTTCTCAGCTGTTAACTCATAATTAATTCGATACAACATTAATGACATAGAAAACCAAAGATATCTATTACTATTTGATGTTCTAGTCTCACCTTTGAGAACTACGTATTAGCTGGATAAACAAACCCCGGTAGTCAGTTCTATTACTGTACAATGTGACATGCTTATTATGTACCTTTAAATATTAACTAAGTCAATCCATAAACTTATCATATAATTGGGTATTAATTTAGATAGCAACATATAGCCAAATAAAGAAATATAGCTATATTTATACAGTATCAAAACGTACCTACTTTTTTCCTACTTGATTATTATCTATAAAATACTTATAATAATTTAACACAATAAAAAGGGATAAAACTGAGCTTTTCTTAACAGTAACCTAAATAATAATTGAATACTGCAATAGTAACGTAACAAAACCCAACAATATACTTATAATAGTATTTAATTTAATATCATAATCTCATGCGTGATTTGCCAAAAAGAAGTAGCCTATGTGTTAATCCAGGTTATGATCTACGTACATACCAAATTTCATAGCAATCGGTTCAGCTGTTCCGGCGTGAAATAGTAACAAACATACAAACAAACTTTCGCGTTTATAATATTAGTAGGATTGTCTTGAGTTTTTTTTTCCAACCAGGCACTGTTGAAACCGTCTACAATAAACGAACAAGTCAATGATATAATAAGGTACAAAATTAATGAGAATTAATTATGAATTTAAGATTTATAAAATAAGGCCACAAATTAAAGGTTGGTTAGGATTTGAATTGAATCCTGCCACCTTCCTCTTGATATAAAGATACACAATTAATTTTGTTATGGGCTCCTTGCTCGGCAGACGCGAAATTTATGAAGATGTTTCTTTTGCTACTTAGATATTAGATTGCTCTAAACTTTTTTATATAACATGAGTTTGGGTACATACTTATGCGTATGTTGCATAAACATTCCTAAATTACTGCACCACAATTTTTAATGCAACTGATTTTCATAGCGGAAAAGTTAAGACGCCATAAACGAAAATTTTCCGCATATTTTAAAACAACGAAATATGTAAAAGTATCTTATTTATATGAAACGAAAAGGTTTAGCGATCGTAAAGCGAATCTCCTTAACAATGGTTGACAATAAAACATGAAAAGTGCGCTAACGGCCGTTAAAACGTGTTTACTGTGCGCCGTTAAACAAAACGAAACGTTGGGGTCAGGCTTTTCGACGTTCAATTCAAATTAGACTCGATTTTGATGACTTGAATAAAGTTTACCGTTTTCAGTTTCAATAAAACGTCTTAATACCTTAAGGTTATCTTATGATTGTATAAACTTCTGCTCCCGGCTCCGTTTATATGGTACGTATTAATAGTAGCATAAACTGTTAGATGTGCAATACACGTACACACGGCTACACATCAAGCTATACATTTCCAGTATAAGCTGACCTCGCATTGTGTAGACTTTTTGTAGAATGAGAGATCAGCTTATACTGGAAAATATAGCTTGATGTGTAGCCGTGTGTTTTCGATCTAGCGTTAACCGGCAAAGTAAAAAGTTAACTGTCGACTTATGTATTTAATTAATAACAGAGCTTCTTGTGAAAGAGGTTGCCTGGGCAAGTAATACTACAGTACTTATTTTCGGCACCAAGCAGTAACTGTTTTTTTTTAATGAAAATATATAAATGTTGCTGGACTTTTCACACAGCGCTATCTAGCCCTAAATTAAGCAGAACTTCTGTTATGTGAACCATATAATTGACATATTACTTATATTTATTTATTTGTAAATATATACTTATAATATACTACTAATATAATATAATTAATATATACTTATAGAGAAACATACAGACCCGGAACACATATCTGTAGATCATGCAAACATTTGTTCCACGGCGGGAATCGAACCTGCTACCTCCTGCGTCTCAGCCGGCTATTCGCCCACTGCACCACGGAGGTCATCAATAACTTTCCCATTACTGTGTTCCAATTTAAAGTGTGGCGGTAAAATTACAAGCATATTTTTCCGCCATATGTCTTAGAATGACGGACGCAATGCAGTGCCTAAGGCCAAGTTTAACTTGCAATTGTTATTTTGTCTATAGGGCCCACATATCATTAGGTCAAGGACTTGTGATTTTAATGTATAAAAAAGTCGATAGATACTTGATGATTTTTTTTTATACTTCTTATATGGCAAATGCATGCAGTCCACCAGATATTAAGTGGCTACTGCAACCCATGGATATCCACATAGAATTCAAAACAAGCTATTATGTTGTCTTGATCTCTATGTGGATACGTTGCCATACTATAGGACTTAGCTGTTATGCCTACGTGTCAGTAATTACAAGAACATACCATTACCATCTAACCGGAACACAGCAGCACAAGTACTGCTATTTGGCGGCAGATACAAGTAAGACGGTGGTGCCTACTTCTTCGAGCTCGTTCACAAAAGATCTACTACCAGTGTGATGTACAGTGTGATGTATAACTAGTTTTAAAACGAAATTAGAACCCAAACCTGTTGAAGCGGCGTTAATGCGTGGTGCTAAATGTTGAACGGAGCTCGAATGAACCCAGGCGCTTTTGTTGAGAGATGATAACTAATTTTAATGTAGCAATTGCTTCGGGCCGCCTTTGTTGTTTTACAAATAATGCCGAACCTAAACGTACTGATCATACCATGAGCTTTATTTTTTTACTTTATTTAGTAGCAGGAAAAATTTTAGAATAAAAAATAAGACTAAGTTAAATTGAGAATACGAACGAAACATCAATATATATATATATATATATATATATATATATAGAGTATTTTCCATAAACGTACTTAGTAATAGTTTGTTAGTGATGATGATGATGATGATTAATAGATGATATAATAATAATCTAAAGTAAAAACAGGGGCCTATTGTCTATTAGCCCGGATTGTATTGTATGCTAAAGCACATATGGGTTAGTAAACAAAACGTTTTTAAACCAAACACAAACGAAAACAAAACTCCATTTATTAACTACAGCTGTTGCCCGCGACTTCGTCCGCGTTACACTACTAAATGTTTAGGTTAGCTAGAAATTAAGCTAAACTCGCTGTTGCAACTTGAGTTGACACCCCATTGTTATCAGGAATTACGGAATTTACGGATGAGAAGTAGCTTATGTGTTAATCCAGGCTACAATCTACGTACATACTAAATTTTCTACGAAATCGGTTCTGCCGTTACGACGTGATTGAGTAATAAACAAACAAACAAACATCCAAACTTTTATAACCAAGCATTTATAATATTAGTATGATTGCCGAATTTAAAATGTATGATTTTCTTAACAATTCTGTTGAAAAATCCTCTCCATTCAACGGTTGCCCGGAAGAAATAGCTTTTATGTAAAACATACCGTTGAAAAAGTATTTTTGTCTAGTATTGGGTGCTTCTAAATCGTGTCTACTTAAATCCCATAAAAAACATAAATGTGAAATGAGAGCCAATTTCAATATGATATATGCCTTGGTTGTTGACTTCAACGACAAAAGAAATGAGATCTAAATGTGTGCCAAGTTCAATGGTTAGCCCTGAAATTTATTAAAACAACATAAAATATTTTATAACAACTTAAAATATAATTTCTTCTTCAAATAGTATTTTTATTTATAGTGTTATCCGAACACATGCGGATAATTCCAAGATTTTTAAAATCATCTCAAAAATTTCAAGCCTAGACGGGACTTGAACCCGCGACCTTTCTCTTAATACGAGAACGCACTACCATCTGTGCAACCAGGCATTTCACGTCTAGGTCGAAATTAGTGAGATGATTCAGAATTACGACTAAAGCGCCGTTAGCTCCATCTACAGGAAAACTTATATAGTTCTTTGTACCTGCCCAATGCCTAATAATTTCTTCTTATAAATTAGGATATTATATTGAAGCATATAATCTGACTTTGCTAGTTCTCATATACAAATTATTTTAAGCCTACAACCAAGGCATATATCATAATATTGAACTTGGCTCTCATTTCACATTTATTAGTATTTGACGGAATATCATTACGTTTTGTACAAAAAGGTGTAGTAGGTACTTATTCATAATAAAATTAATACCAATTGGTCTTTGTTAATCTTCTGTATTTTCCTATGTTTACGCAATCAAAATTGATTGCTGATCGAAAATGACACAAAAAGACATTTATACCCATAAATGTCTTTTTGTGTCATTTTCGATCAGCAATCAATTTTGATTGCTGATTTTTATATTATAGTCACTATAAGTAAGTATTCCTAATATAATGAGTTAATTGAAAAATGAAAGTAAAATGATAAAAATTTACAAGTTTCTAATTTATTCCGTTGTATTTACCCAATTACCTATAAGGATGGCAAATTTGAACTTTCTATGTCATCTGGCACTGGGTTAGAGTTTTGATCTATCTATAGGTCGGTCAGTCAGTCAGTCAGTGATAAAAATGTCGATTTTTGGACGTTAATATCTAAATAACCGTTTGAGGTATGTTTATGAAATTTGGAGAACATATGTATCTTGCAAGTCTCAATATAGGGGCCAAATTTGACATATTTATGTGAAATAGCTTTTCAGTTATGAGGTGATCAAAAGTGTCTCCAAATGGTTCGTGTAATATTACACACGTTGCTGCTCGCCAGTTCTGTTAGCTTGAACGTGGCTTGACACGCTACCGCGTGTCTAGATACATATTTTCTAATTATCTTATGATTTGGCTTTTACACAATGAAGTAGTGGGGGTACAATTTAAGAAAATTCGAATATTAAATATTAGCACAGACGGACAGACACGAGGGTAATCATACAGTGTTACTGTTTGTTACTTTGAAGGTACCATTAAATTATGAAAATATCATTAAAATTTATCATCAAATATATCATTTATCATTAAATTTATTTTAATTTAAATATCATGAAAATATCATTTAAAATTGTTAATGCAAATCTAAAATTATCCCTGCCTTATTGCAATGACTTCTAGGAAAACTTGGTGTTGACTGGATTGAAAATAACATTAGAGGAATGTTCTAAAACAGAGAAAAATAACTTTTTTAATGGTGGTAAGAAAGCGTTTGATCGCTACCGCACCTGATGGATAGTGTAGTCGAAGATGCAGCACGCTATAAAGAACGTGTTAACTCTAGATCTGTGTCTGGGCCAGAGAGATGGAAAGAAACAGATGTATATTTGAATTTACATCTGTGTCTTTCCATCTCTCTGGCCCAATCACTGGTCACAAAACCCTTTTCGGATCTAAGTATTCTAAGAACACAAAATTAACTAATCCCCCTCCATGGCAAATAATCCTTTTACAAAGAAAATTAAGCAAGCAACCGACAACCAGACAGTCCCGTGACATTTAACTATTTAAGTCTTTGTTATTGAAAAAACGGCAAACATTATAAAACGTCTGTTTTATAGCATCGAATAAATTTATTATCGTCAAAGGCATGTCGATAATTATGTTGTTGGACTCATTTTTCCGCATTCGAACTCTGTATGTGGTCCGTTATGCGTGAAAAAAGTTTATTTACATTTACAAATAAAAAAATTACTAAAAATTGTCATAAAAATACAAAGCTAACTTTGCAGTTCATTTTGGTATGAACGTTATATGAACTGTTGACAAACTCAACCACAAACATCATTTCGTCGACTGCTGCTCATAAAATAGTAAAGTCTACTCAGCTTTGATAATTCTCATACAATTTCAATATATGTCCTACCATTCTGGATACTTTTATCCCATACGGGAATATCATGTTGGCTGGTAGGAAGGATACCCGACAATTATGAAAAAACTTGTCGCTCTTACTTCGTAAACGGGCTCTCAACATCATTATCATCCACAGCCTAACTTCACCCATTGTTGGGTATAGGCCTCCCCAGGTTTGTGCCATCCACCACGATCCTGCGCTAGTCTCACCCACTGACGGCCCACGACCTTTACGATGTCGTCCACCTATCTCGCTGCTGGTCCTACCCTTCTATACCCGCTCCTCGGCCACCATTCAGACACTATCCTGCTCCATCTGTCAGTGTCTGAAGACCCGCGTATTCAACCAATGTGTTCTGTCCACCATGACCTACGGTGCCGAGACATGGACGCTCACGCAGGAGGCTGTGTACAGGTTAAGAGCTGCACAAAGAGCCATGGAGCGTACCATGCTTGGCATGAGACTGTTAGATCGAGTTCCAAATGTCGAGATCCGTAGACGAACGAAGGTTCATGAAGTTGGGATTCGAGTTATGGAGCTCAAATGGTCTTGGACAGGATACTTGGCTAGACGTGGTGATCACAGGTGGAGCAGGACAGTGACTGAAAGGGGCTCTTGTATCGAAAAATTGTTAAGTAAACCTTATGTTTTTAAAAGATCTATTTAACGACACCCTAAAAGTTTTTTTTAATATTCCCCAACTTCTATTAAAGGAGGCGATTTTTACCGATATACCTAACTACAATTCGGTCATCTTTCCGTTAAGCGAGTGGCTTCTACGCTGCGTTACCAAGTGCGTGGTCTCCAAATATTTCTACACCAATAGCCGAGCCAGTCTCTACGTTTCAACAGTCACTGTTTATGAGAAAACTTTAGCCTTGCAAATTCGGAGAAATTTAAACGTCCCAAAGGTCCCTTATGAACATCTAAACTAGCTCAGAGGGAGATAATCCGTTGGCCCACAGTGGCCCTAAGCAAATATTGGTTTTGCCAAGTATCCCTTCAGTTCCTTGTACCTCAGTTGATTTGAATAGGAGTATAACATAAAAATAATTTACATAATTCTAATTCTAGGGTGGGGGGAATAAAAGATCTGCACTGACGTCCCGCATTGGGGTGTATTGTGCACTACCCCCCTTCTAACCTGACCCCAGCCATCCTCACTCCTTGAAGTAACGGAGTAGAACTTTGGGTTGGTGGCAGCAGCTTTCTCGGATCCCCGTGGATGTTGAAGTAGTAGTGTTAGTGGAGCATGAGGATTCGATGATCCCTTGCAGACCCGTTCTCAGTCTGGCGTCGTTTGTGGCAGTGCAGTGAAGTATCACGTGCTCCACAGTCTCTTCCTCCTGAAGGCATCCGCGACAAAGTCCACTGTCCGTGACTCCGGTCTTTAGGAGAATAATTTCACATAGAATGGTAAACTATTTACAGGCCCATTTACAGTGATGCGATACAAAAAGAGGTTATTAATGAGAAATCAAAATAGCAAAATAATGTATGAGATATTTTAAGAATTACATTATAAAAATGGCTTTTCCCGAATGTTTCACCATTTCACCTACGCACCTACAAGATTAGGAACGAGCTTCTCCCGGAGGTTTTACCGGAGGGCTTCCTTTTATTTCCAAATTTTACGGGCACAACGTTATCAACTCAACATTCAAAATCACATTAATATTATAAATGCGAAAGTTTGAATGTTTGTTTGTTACTCCATCACGTTGAAACGATTTCAATAAAGTTTGGTATGTGCATAAATTGTAATCTGGATTAACACATAGGCTACTTTTTATCACAGAAATCAGTTCCTAGAGTATATAAATGTGTTCGCGATTACGCTAAACTCAAGGCTCAATTGTTCTTCCTTACGATGTTGATATTCTACCAATCCACGCAAGTCACCATCACGTGATTATTTAAAACTTGTTTCTATTGGTAGTTATTATTAATTTTCCGTTTACCCGCTCCTCGAATTATGTAAAAATGATATACGCCATTACACGTATTGTGGTAACCAGACAAAGATCTGTTTTAATATAAAAATATCCTGAAATCCATTAAGAAGGTGTCCAGTAACTAGGCCAATCGTAAAAATAAGTACCTGGCATCGCACAGTAGGTACAAAACGAGATGTCAAAGTTTCTATATGTATTTTTTCACCCAGAACGCGGCAGGCGGGCGAAACCACTGGCAATAGCTAGTTACTTATAATTAGTAATTATTAATTAACTATTATAAAATATAATGTTAAACTCTGTCAGTTTAAACACGTGTTTCTTAATATATGTTTTCAGAAACAAAATAACATCACGCGAAAAGCAGCATTTAATACTCCCTGAATCTCTTATCTAAGTATTTAAGCCTTCGCTTCCCATCTAAGGAGATTACAATAAAATCCATTAACAAAAATCGCTTTACAAGCGCCTTTATCATGAACGACCAATCCCAACATGTAATAACATTGCCGTTATGCCGCTATTACATTGTAATATGTAACGGATAATCGTAATCGTTACAATTGTAAATCGTTATTATGTTACGATAACTGGAACACCTTCATTGCTTAGCATTCCCATCGAACGATTCAACTGTTTAGTCGAGTAGAAGAATAGAATAGAAATTAAATATTTGACACACGCAAAGAAACAAAGAACGGATCACAAACAAAATAGGTAGACAGACAGGAAAATTACAATACAATGAGATTATATTTCTCTTGAACAATTTCTCTTATTTAATTTCTTCTTATTTTTTTTCTTTAATTTCTTTATTTCTCTTTTTTTAGCTCTTGAAGTTGTCGACGCGTATGTATACCTAGGACAAACAGTCCAATTAGGTAGGTCCAACATCGAGAAAGAGGTCAATCGTCGAATCCAACTCGGATGGGTAGCGTTTGGGAAACTTTGCAACGTCTTTTCGTCCAACATACCTCAGTGCCTTAAAACGAAAGTCTTCAATCAGTGTGTATTACCAGTGATGACATATGGAACCGAGACGTGGTCCTTCACTATTGGCCTTATGAATAAGCTCAGAGTCGCTCAACGAGCTATGCAGAGGGCTATGCTCGGGGTTTCTCTACGGGATCGAATCAGAAATGAGGAGATACGTAGGAGAACTCAAGTCACCGACATAGCCCGACGGATTAGCACGTTGAAGTGGCAATGGGCAGGCCATATAGCGCGCAGATTAGACGGCCGATAAGGCCGGAAGGTTCTCGAGTGGAGGCCACGGACCGGCAAGCGCAGCGTAGGACGTCCACCCACAAGATTGGTAAGAACTTGGTAAGAACCGCAGGTCGGCGTTGTATGCAGGCCGCTTCCAACCGCAGTTCCTGGAGATCAATGAGGGAGGCCTTTATCCAGCAGTGGACGTCCTCCGGCTGATATGATGATGATGATGAGATTATATTAGACTACAGCTAATTAAAGCTACAGTTTAATAAATAAATAGTGAGCTTCAGTGGATCGACACGGTCTAATTATAGTATCTAATGATAGTACTTTTAAATAAAATACTTTTTTATGTAAAAAAATACGAAATTAACCGTTGTCAGTATGACCAGCCTTTTGCAGTTAATTTTGTTAGACTAGCTGACCGATCTGCAGCTTTGCACGCGTTGTTTTTCAATAAAAACATAACCCACCTTCTGCGCAGTTGGGTAAAAAGTAGCCTATGTCACCCGCGGATAGTTTAGCTTCCCAACAGTGAAATAATTTTTTAAATCGGTCTAGTAGTTTCGGAGTCTTTTCAATACAAACAAACAAACAAATCTTTCCTTTTTATAATATTAGTATAGATTAGCTAATTATGCCAAGAAATAATTTGATTTAAGTCTTTCTTCTCAATCAAAGCCCTGCTTGCATAAAGATCCGTTACCGTTACTAAACATGTTTAAATTTGACATATTTGTATGAATTGACCACTATCTTTGAGCATACACACAATTAGGGATCGTTGCAGAAGTCTGCCAAAATGTATTGTATGAACAAATAATTAAAAGATCAGTATTTAAAGAAAACGTTACGACTAACTAAAATAAAACATGTAAAGCTCTTCACTAACAGTAGTATCAACCAAAAGTCTGTTGTGTCTGTGTCTCTTCACCTTTATTGCGTGTTTATTAGATTTGGTCCCGTATTGGTACGAAAAAGGTACTAAATTGTAATAGGTTCAGGTTTAATACCCGTCTATAAACGTTACCTTGGTACGCAGTGGTATTGAGTAATTTATAGTTTACTAGCTGTCCTACCAACGGCTTCGCATGCGTGGATTGTCAATAAAAACATTACCCTCATTCTGCACAGTCTGGTAAAAAGTAGCGTGGGACTCGATCCTAGTCACAATGTATCTATTTATTAGGTTGGGGGAAAAGTTTCTTCGCATTTTTTAATAAAATATAAAACATTTTTTAATATATTTTTTTTTACATTTAACTAAAGTATATAGGTACCATTTTGTTCGAAAACTTTTTGCCATCTTGTAGGTAGAGACGTGATCCCATTGCTATAGAAATTTTGGGGCTTCTGATCAAAATACCGCGACAAGTAGTTTTGGCAGTTCTCTCGTGATGTTAACCTGACACTGCCTAAAGAATTTTGAAGAGACCGAAACAGGTGGAAATCTGAAGATGTAAAGTCATGACTATACGGCGGATGCATTAACATCTCCCAGCCAAACTCTATTAATTTTTGCTGAGTGGCTTAATATGTGTGAGGTCTAGCGTTATCATGATGAAAAACCACACCCCTTCTGTTGATGAATTCCGGCCGCTTTCTCTCAACTTCTTGCTTTAATCTCATCAGTTGTTCGCAGTAGAGTTCAGAATCAATGGTCCTGCCTGGTGGTAACAGCTCATAATGAATAATGCCCTTCCAATCCCACCACACACACAGCATCACCTTGTTGCGAGTTAACCCGGGTTTCGCCACAGTCTGTGACCACGACTTTTTTCGCACGTCCTTGTCGTACGTGATCCACTTTTCATCACCAGTTATCACCAGCTTCTTCAAAAATGGTTCGGTTTCATTACGTCGTAATAAAAAATCACAAATGAGTACACGGTTCATTAGATTTCTTTCAGTGAGCTCGTGGGGTACCCAAATATCGAGCTTTTTTGTGTACCCAGTTTTTTTCAAATGCGCCAAAACTATTTTGTGGTCAATTCCCAGTTCTTCAGCTACGTCGTAACTAAAGATATGCCGATCTTGCTCCACTTTTTCAAAAATGGCATCATTTTTATCCGTAATAAGGCGACCAAAGCGATGTGCATCTTTGACATTAAAATTTCCGGATTGAAAACGCTTAAACCAAATTTGTGCTACTCTCACAGACACTGCACTATAGTCTAACTTTTTATTAGCTGCAGTAAAATGACGTTTCTAAATGTCATTCCGTAAAATAATGTTGCCAGCCTAATCTCAATAGGGATGTGATTCAGTTCACAAAAATTAATTAAATAACATTATTATGACGTTTTTGTTTCATTTTGAATGTACCTCCCTATACTTCCACTAAAAAAGATCAATCCTCTAGTATAGTAATAATAATAGGTTAAAAAAATACATTACAACTTAATATTAAATCTCAAAAAAAAAAAAAACCAAACTGATTATTCATTTATGATTCACTCATTTAGCTACATCCCTATTTATTTTTCTTCAAAAACCGGCAACCCACAAAACGTCATTTTACTGCAGCTAATAAAAAGTTAGACTTTAGTCCATAAACATTGCAAATTTTTTTCGCGGCTTGCGTTGCATTTTTACCATATTTGTAGTAAAATTTTAAAATGTATCGAATTTCTTCATTAGATTCACTCATCTTTACAGTACGAAAAACAAATAAAAATCACACATTTTCCTGATTTGAATTTTGAATTATCTTCTTTAAAATTTAAACTTTGAATGATATCAAAACCAGCCAGATACAAATAGTATAGCCAATGAGATTTTATTACAAGTTCATACATACTATATTGCGAAAAGACTTTTTCCCCAACCTATTATTTAATGTCATCGAAATCTGTGAAGCGTTTATCTATACTATCTATTCTTCTGTATATATATCTATACTAATTATAAAGTATACATATAATATATCTATATTATCTATCTATCTTATTCTATATTTTAAAGAGGAAAGATTTGTATTTATGTGTATATTTTTGTAATGAATAAACTCAAAAACTTCTGTGCGGATTTCAAAAATTATTTCACTATTAGAAAACTACAGTCACTTTGTGTGAAATAAGCTATATTTATTGCTAAAAAAGATTAGAAATACTTACTAAAACTTAAATAACGTAATCCAAGGTGTAAAAAAGTACCCTAAAACGTCTTTCGTCGCATACGCTGCAGAAACTATTGATGATAGAACAAAAGTATGTTGTACAATAATAAAGAACATATCAATATCTACAAAAATAATATTATAAAGTGGAAAGGTTTGTTTGTTTGCATTGAATAGGCTCCGAAACTACGGGACCGATTTATAAATTCTTTCACCGTTGGGAAGCTACACTATCCCCGAGTGGCATAGGCTACTTTTTACCCAACTGCGCAGAAGGAGGGTAATATTTTTATTGAAAAACTACGCGTGCGATGCTGCGGATTGGTCAGCTAGTTTACTATAAAACTTTAGGGATCCCTACTAAAATTTCAGTAATGTCACCCAAGATGTAATGAAATGGCCATAAAATTTCTTTCATCGCATGCGCTGCGGAAACTATCACACTAACAATATATATGCGAAAGTTTTGATATTTGTTTGTTTATTTGTTACTCAATCAGGTCGTAACGGCTGAACCGATTTCAATGAAATGTACTTAGATTATAACCTGCATTAACACATAGGCCACTGTTGACAAACAACGTGTGCGAATTCGCTGGCAGAAGCTACTACTTAATAACATTGATATTATTATTACAATTAAAATGAAACCTACTAATTGACGACCTCCGTGGTGCAGTGGGCGAATAGCCGGCTGAGACGCTGGAGGTAGCGGGTTCGATTCCCGCCACAGAACAAATGTTTGCATGATCTACAGATATTTGTTCCCGGTCTAGTTGTATCTCTATGTTTTATAAGTATGTATTTACAAAAAAAAATTATATAAGTATTCTATCAGTTATCTGGTTCCCGTAGTACAAGCTCTGCTTAGTTTGGAGCTAGATAGCGCTGTGCGAAATGTCCAGCAATATTTATTTATTTATATTTATTTATATCTACTAATTAAACTCGACATTGCATGCGTAAAACGCTTATGGCTGCACTTATACTATGTATTACTAAACACCTTGTACACACGGCTACACATCAAGCTATACATTTCCAGTATAAGCTGACCTCTCATTCTACGAAACGCTACGCAATGCGAAGTCAGCTTATACTGGAAATTTGTAGCTTGATGTGTAGCCGTGTGTACCTACCCATATTACGAAATAAATAGATTTGTTTTTATATTACCGGCTGACCAGGACTCGAACCCACAAACTCCATCACGAATCCAAGTGCATCCCACTAGACTACCACGACTCGCAAAACTCTAGGTTCACCTTAGCATACCTACCAGATTAATTTATTTAACACTATGTACTTTGAAGTTTACAGATGCCATTGGTAATTTACTGTACAAACGTGAACGAGGTCCATTTGACCATCTGACTGGAATTTGCCGCTAAGATAATTAACACTGTTCAATGGACTACATTAATCGCTTCGGACCAGTTCCGGCTTGATAGAACCGACAGGTTGACTGATTGTTTGACATCAGCTCACTTACTGACAGGCTGACGGATTTCTTGACAAAGTTGCTGGGCTGACTGATCGAATGGCAGCTGTAGTGCATCAGTACAGTGCTACCAACTTATCAGGCTCGCTCCTTGATAACGAATCTCGCGTCAGGTTTGTAATAATTTCTGATCAACTTACTAGCAAACTTGAATAATTTAGAATCCCATCAAAAACATAAATGTGAAATGAGAGCCAAGTTCAATATATGCCTTGGTTGTTGACTTCCACGACAAAAGAAGTAAGATCTAAATTGGTGCCAAGTTCAATGGTCACTTCTGAAATTTATTTATAACAACATAAAATATTGTATAACAAGTTATAATATCATTTCTTCTTATAACTTAGGATTATATATTGAAGCCTAAAGTCTGACTTGGCTAGTTCTCATATCATCATCATCATATCAGCCGTAGGACGTCCACTGCTGGACAAAGGCCTCCCTCATTGATCTCCAGGAACTGCGATTGGAAGCGGCCTGCATCCAACGCCGACCTGCGGTTCTTACCAAGTCGTCTGCCCATCTTGTGGGTGGACGCCCTACGCTGCGCTTGCCGGTCCGTGGCCTCCACTCGAGAACCTTTCGGCCCCATCGGCCATCTGTTCTGCGCGCTATATGGCCTGCCCATTGCCACTTCAACGTGCTAATCCGTCGGGCTATGTCGGTGACCTGAGTTCTCCTACTCTCATATAGTTCTCATATACTTACGAATTATTATTCAGTACCTACTAAAACAGTCATGGAAGAGCCTTATGTTCGATGGCTAATTTCTACCAGCAATCATTATTATAAATACGGGATTTATCACGTACCGTCGTATCGGTGTTTCGACTGACAATGTTTCGGTTCAATTCGTGAACCTTCATCAGGGTGAGTGCGATCCGCTCCGAATAACGTCTCGCCTCGCACTCACGATAAGACGGTACGTGATAAATCCCGTATTTATAATAATGATTGAAATCAATCACGAAAGTTTTCTAAGTAAAATTCTACCAGCAAGCAAAAATTTCGGAATAATAAAACGAGAACTTATAGCTTTAGACCTTGCAAAGGTTATAATATACTTCATATATAAAAACTAGCCAAGTCGGACCTTACGCTTCAATATATTATCGAAGTTATAAAAAGAAATTATATTATAAGTTATTATAAACTATTTTATGCAGTTATAAATAAACTTCAGGGCTGACCATTGAACTTGACACCCATTTAGATCTCACTTCTTCTGTCGTGGAAATCAACAACCAATTGTAGGCATATATTGAACTTGGCTCTCATTTCATATTTATGTTTTTGATGTGATTATATTTTTTCAGTTTATTGTTGTTTCTGTGTTGGGACAGAAAGGCAATGCAGCGTACGACGGTCTAAACTAAATATAATGATGACCTGATAAAATTTACATGGAGCGGTTGGGTACAGACCACACAAGGTCGATCACTCTGAAAATCTATGGGGGAGGCCTATGTTCAGCTTATATCTGAATTTATATCTAACCGAACTATTTGTGAATCACTATATAATTTCGTGACACATATTCAAAAAACTTTTTTCCATTGACCACTACTTACTGAAACATTCTACACTCAGACATATTACATAACCAAATCTTATTTAGATTAAAACGATCGCATTTCCCTAATCACGCCATTCAAAAGCGCAAATATTTGATAAGCAAATGGCGTACTTGCATCCGCTTAATTGTAGCTAGGAGGGAGGGCACAGCTAGCTCACTTTGAAACCTAGACCTCAAGCCCTTAGTACTAATATTCACTTTAGAAATTAGGTAGATAAATAGGTAATTCTTTATTTCTACGCCAAAATACTACTTTACATTTCATTTCGGGGAGTGTGCGGCGGAACTTTTCAACCTGATCCCACCATCTCCTTTCTATCAACGGACAACCAGACGCTCTGCGGTGCGTCACCGCTATATGGTAGAAATACCTCCCATTTGCACAAAGCGGTTCTCTTCGACCTTTATTATGCGCACTGCCAAAGAGTGGAACGCCTTGCCAGAGTCTGTGTTTCCTGATCGCTACAACCTGGGTATCTTTAAGTCGCGAGTGAATAGGTTTCTTCTAGGCAAGCGTGTACCATCGTAGACTGCATCATCGCTTACCATCAGGCGAGATCGTGGTCAAACGCAAGCCTATAATATATAAAATAAAAACAACTTAACCTAAAAAACTTATCACTTAAATCGATCTCTTCCAGGCAACCTTTGGATCCACTGGATTGAAAAAAAAACAAGTGTTCAAATAAATATCTATTTATGCATTATAAAAAAAAACTTTTTAGTAGGTACATTTTTTATTATATACTAATATAATATAGAGGAAAGATTTGTATTTTTGTGTGTATGTTTGTAATAAATAAACTCAAAAACTACTGGTCCGATTTCAAAAGTTCTTTCACCATTAGAAAGCTACATTCAACCTTAGTAACATAGGCTACTTTTTACCTAACTGCACAGGAGGTTAATGTTTTTATTGAAAAACTACGCGTGCGAAGCTGCGGATTGGTCAGCTAGTTAGTAATATTAAATGAGTATTTATCGCGTTTATAACATTTTATTTAGTATCCCGAAGTTACATGTCCTTTGCCTCCACATTGTAGCATACTGTTTTATATCAGTTTATGTACGAAGTGAACTTTGTTCGGTTTTTGTACTTAGTTTAATTCTTATTTTAGTTTTCATTAGAATAATTTAGAAATAATTTAGAAAAATTATAATTTAGAATAATTTAGAAAAATAATCGTTCAACATTTGCGCTGCTGTCTGGGACGCAAAAGAAGTTGTTGGTAGAGTAGCAATCAAAGGGAATATTTTCACACCATTGCCTTTCTTGTTATGGGAGATGTGTTGCCGAAATACTCAATTGTGCCAAGCAACACCTTGCTCCCCTTTATTTGCGACGAGAGTTTGTCAACATCTTATACCTACTGAAAATAATTAATTCTGCTGTCGATTGCCCGGCACTCCATAATAAGATACAATTTTATGCACCTACCAGAACTGTTTAACCTATTTTATCTGCCTGTAGTTTCTAAGAATTATCTCCAGAATGCTTTTGTGTATCGTGCAAGTAAAATATTCAATGTATTGAGCAATGAACATGACCTTGACCTATTCAACTGCAGTATTTCATCTCTTAAAAAGCAGCCAAGTGCGAGTCAGACTCGCCCATGAAGGGTTCCGTAGCAGCAAGTAACATAATATAAAAGTTCTTGTAGTTCGTTTTAACTTTTTTATATATGAGTTGATGAATGAAAGGTAAATTGCGGTTTACGATTTATGACGTATTAAAAAACTACTTACTAGATCTCGTTCAAACCAATTTTCGGTGGAAGTTTGTATGGTACATCATATATTTTTTTTAGTTTTATCATTCTCTTATTTTAGAAGTTACAGGGTGTGGGGGGGGGGGGGGGGGATAATTTACCACTTTGGAAGTGACTCTCGCGCAAACTATTCGGTTTAGAAAAAAGTTATATTAGAAACCGCAATATCATTTTTGAAGCCCTATTCATAGATACCCCACACGTATGGGTTTAATGAAAAAACATTTTTGAGTTTTCAGTTTTAAGTATGAGGAACCCCTAAATTTATTGTTTCATTTTCTATTTTTGTGTGAAAATCTTATTGCGATTCACAGAATACATCTACTTACCAAGTTGCAACAATATAGTTCTTATAGTTTCGGAAAAAAGTGGCTATGTCATATGGACGGACAGACAGACAGACATAACGAATTCGGGGGTTCCGTTTTTTACCATTTGGCTACGGAACCCTAAAAACAGAATTAATAATATCTTCTTTGATCGGTTTAGGACACGGATGACCGAGTAAAGATGAGTTTCTAATAACTAACCTTGTACTATATCTACTAGTAAATTAGGAGAATGGCACCTGATCTGTTATCGTAAACGTGAGTGACCCGTACAGTGTTCGGTTAGATATTGTCTTTTGTATTTTGTTGTTGCTTGTTAGTATAGGGAGGCCTTTGTCCAGCAGTGGACGTCCTACGGCTGATATGATGATGATGATGATTGTTAGTATAAATATAAATATAGCTGGACATTTCACACAGCGCTATTTATCCCCAAACTAAGCAGAGCTGGTACTATGGGAACCAGATAACTGGTAGAATACTTATATACAAATTTTTTTCAGTATAATCTTATTCTATCAGTAGAGACCTTTAAATGACCTGTTTTTTACTAACTACTGTAATTATTGTGTTTAATATGTGCCGATGGTTTTCCTTAAATAAATAAATAAAAATAAACAAAAAATACATCAACACTGTTTTCCAAAGAAAATGGCAAACTTGTGTTTCACAATGATCTCCATTCTCGGTCTAGTTCAGTAACATTTTATGGATTTATCCCTCATAAAAAACTGTGTATAATCAGCGGATATCTGTATAACTGTAAGCGAGGACAGAAATCTGTAAATATACAGACAAATTTGTGGGTCTAGTATCGGTGCTCAGTACTCTTCCACTAAAAAAAAAACTTTTGCGGTGAATTCTACGCCAAGTAGGTATATTTATTAGAGATCAGAGCTTGTGGCCGATTCATTCTTAGATTGGGGCTAGATAGCGTTGTGTTAAATGTCCATTATTATTTTTTTTTTTTCTTTTTAGGGTTAGTACCAAAAGGTAAAACGGGACCGTATTACTAAGACTCCACTGTCTGTCTGTGTGTATGTCTGTCTGTCCATCTGTCCGCAGGCTGTATCTCATGAGCCGTGATAGTTAGAAAGTTAAAGTTTTCACAGATGATGTACATATTTCTGTTGCCGCTATAACAATAAATCCTAAAAACAGAACAAAATAAATATTTAAGCCGTACAACAAACGTGATTTTTTTGCTCGTATTCATCAATATTGATAACGGCAACAGGTAGACGCTTGAAATATTCACAGAACATTTAGTTATATATTACCCGTGCGCGATAAGTTAGGACCTGAGCGCGGTGACGTCATATTGGCATGTTTGTTCCGCCCGCAAAAAAGCGAACATAACAAGCAGCCGCCCACGGCTTTGTCTTTGTTTTTTTTAACCTTATTTATTATGTTACTCAGGGAGGACGTTGCTTTTTATGTAATCTTTTTTACACTATTTGAATAAAATAAAAATACAATGTTTAAGTTTATACATTTCTTTTATCTATTATTTACATTATCTCATCTTCGTCACTACTTAGTGGATTTATGCCTTCTAGAGGTAGTTCTTCGTCCTCAGTCTCACTATAATCACTTGACGCAGAGGTATCCGATAAATTTACAATTAATTGCGATTCATTCGTCTCTTGTAAGAGGTCATCGTCCCAATACTTTTGTCGAAGCATGTCCACATGGTTGACTTCTTTTTTCCAGTCACTCTCACTTATGCTGGTAATTGCATCTCTCGTTAACAAACTAAACAACAAAACAATAACACAAACGAAAACTAAAAGAATTCCAGAGCGCGTCGTTACGTGACGTAGTCTAGTACGAGACTAAAAACCCTAGTAAAACATAGTGATGTGAACGGTACAATACGGGCGCCATCGGGGAAGTGCAGGGGAAGCGATCGGGGAGTCGCATTCCTAGCAGGTCCCAAGTTATCGCGCACGAGTAATACTCGCTTTAAAAATAAATAATTATATTAAAATAAAACAAATATTTGAGTGGGGCTCCCATACAACACACGTGATTTTTTTGCTGTTTTATAGATAATGGTACGGAATCCTTCGTGTGCGCGTCCGACTCGCACTTGGCCTGGTTTTCATACCTTTTGTCTATTTCGTGCTTTCTTTGTATATTTCTAAATCGTTTGTTATTGAGTCTTTTTGTTAATAAAAATCTATATACTCGTATGTGTGTGTTCTATATCTGAATACATAAAATAAGTTGGGTTATATACACTATTTATAACTTAAGAAGGCAACTCAATTTACACTTGGCTAGACGAGGTGATGGCAGGTGGAGTAAATATTTAACCGAATGGTGGCCAAGAGACCTTAGAAGTCCAAAACGTCCGTCGGCGCGGTGGGTCGACATCATAAAGAAAGTCGCAGGCAACTCCTGGATGCGCGCAGCACAGGACCGGGAAGGGTGGCGTTACAAACAGAGGCCTACACCCAGCAGTGGGTACTTATGGGCTGTGGATGATGATGATAACTCAAGAACGGCGGAGCCGATTTCTATGAAATTTGGTAAATAGATAGATTATGATTGCCATTAGGACATCAATTACCTTTTACTTGACTGCGCAAGAGGGTAATGTTTTTATTGACAAACCACGCGTGTGAAACCGCAGGCGGGTCAGCTAGTTACAAATAAATGCTTTAACTATATATCAATGATAATGAATGAATTTATGAATGAAAATTCTTTATTATAATATAAAAAACAAATAAAAGTAAGCACAATGGGCGGTCTTATCACTTAACAAAGCGATCTCTTCCAGACAACCTTTGGATGGAGAGGATCATTGCTTAATGGAAGATTGGCCGAGGTGTAAAAAGAATAAACTTAATAATAGAAAAAGAAATTAGTTATATACATACATATTAGGTACATAAATAACTTTAAATAAATAAATATCATATATAAAATAAATAAATATGTACTTACATACTTATACTTACAGTAATAATATTAGAGATCAGATGAATCATGACTCTTCATGGAGATAAAAGTTCTCAATGTGATCTCTATCCTAGATATTTATAGCCACTAGAAACGATTTTACGAAGTGTGATAGCTGCAATATAACCTGTGTGCTCACGTCCCCTCAACCATGGAAACAGAATTAAGCCGTTTGAACCCTAATTGTTTAAGGAGGGGTCACTACACCTGACTACTGGCATAAAGGCGGATTAAATGCGTCTTTATACACCTCAATTATAATAAGAAGCCTGGAGAATATGGAAAGAGATTGGAACATCTTTTCTAATGTAGAAGAAACGTTTCGGGTCTTCTACGATTTAAATAAAATACGAACACCATTCAGTGTATACCTAGGACAAACAGTCCAATTAGGTAGGTCCAACTTCGAGAAAGAGGTCAATCGTCGAATCCAACTCGGATGGGCAGCGTTTGGGAAACTTCGCGACGTCTTTTCATCCAACATACCTCAGTGCCTTAAGACGAAAGTCCACAATCAGTGTGTGTTACCAGTGATGACATATGGAACCGAGACGTGGTCCTTCACTATTGGCCTTATGAATAAGCTCAGAGTCGCTCAACTAGCTATGGAGAGGGCTATGCTCGGGGTTTCTCTACGGGATCGAATCAGAAATGAGGAGATACGTAGGAGGACTCAAATCACCGACATAGCCCTACGTTGAAGTGGCAATGGGCAGGCCATATAGCGCGCAGAACAGATGGCCGATGGGGCCGAAAGGTTCTCGAGTGGAGGCCACGGACCGGCTAGCGCAGCGTAGGACGTCCACCCACAAGATGGGCAGACGACTTGGTAAGAACCGCAGGTCGGCGTTGGATGCAGGCCGCTTCCAACCGCAGTTCCTGGAGATCAATGAGGGAGGCCTTTGTCCAGCAGTGGACGTCCTACGGCTGATATGATGATGATGATGATGACCATTCAGTTTAAAACAGATAAGTTATGACAACCTTTTCGTGCTTAGATTGATTGTTCGATATGAATGAACCGCAGAAATATGTTACATGTTATTCATAGTTTAGTCTTTGATTAGATGAGCGATGACTTGGACGTCTTCCAAAGAGACTGGCGGGACCTAGCTCTAGACCGTGATAAGTAGAAGGAAGAAGGAGGCCTTTCCCCAGCAGTGGGACAGTAGGGGCTAGTAAAAAAAAGTATTTAATTATTTTTTCATGTGTTCAGCTGACCTTTGTGTGGTGTAAATTGAGTGGTTGCACTATTCAGAAAACAAGTCTAAAATTTTGGTTTCTCTTGATGTAGCGGTATGTATTTAAATATACCTATACGAGTAATAAACAAAATTATAGCACGTCAGAAAAACTAAACAAAAGCGAAACTCCTTTTAATTCGTCCTCGTTTGAATCCTGTGCGCCTTTATAGGCTTTATAGGCCTTTATAGGACGACCTCTGTGGTGCAGTGGGCGAATAACTGGCTGTAGCGGCTGTAGTGGACTGTAGTGTGTGTGGTAGCGGGTTCGATTCCCGCCACGGAACAAATGTTTGCACGATCTACAGATATTTGTTCCCGGTCTGGTTGTTTTTCTATATAATATTATAAGTATGTATTTACAAAAAAAATGTATATAAGTGTTATATCAGTTATCTGGTTCCCATAGTACAAGCTCTGCTTAGTTTGGGGCTAGATAGCGCTGTGTGAAATGTCCAGCAATATTTATTTATTTATAATAAACTCCCGAAAAGCGCTTCTAAGTTTCCAATTCGAAGATTTAAATCATATTAAAAAGTTAATTAATAACAAAAGCTATAGCTGACTGTATTAGGGTCCTGTTTTCCCAGGACGTGTCCTGCTTTTTGGGGTGTCCTGGGCTGTCCTGTTTTTAAGTAGCGTCCTGGGTTTTTATAAGGTTTCGTGCTTTAAAATTAACTTAACCCGTTATTTGAACTTTAAAAGAGTAAAAACAGATTTATGGTTTGGATAGCTTACAATAAACTGTCAGCAAAACGCTTTTGTATTTTTTGACCGATAAGGCACACGAGTGCATCCTGGTTTTAAACCGAAATGCCCCGGTATTTCTACCTTCAAATCCTGGATTCCAAAATTTGGAGATGACAACTTTTGACTACGAGTATATTGATGATGTAATCCGTTATTATCTCAATTTTGCAGCATCGGAAAGTACAAATTTAGTTTTGTTTTATAAAAGAATAACCAGCTTTTATTATTTCTTTGATCGGTCGCGGAGGAGCAGATGTTAAAATTGACGTTTCAAAGTGATCCTTGTGATTTTTATGAATAAATTATTATTGAATGATTGAACACAATTGTTTATGTTTATTTTGAATGAATGAATGAATATAAATTCATTATAGCACAAAATAAAAATAATTTAAACACAGGCGAATTTAATCCTTAGCATACTCTCCCAGTTACCCTTTGTGTGATGCGGGCAAACAGTATACATGTTTTGTATTTTTGTCTGACATTTCGCATCCATAGCTTTCTAGGAAAAAATATCCAGTCCTTTATTTGTTAAAATGCACGAACGTATCCGTTTGGTTTCCATAAATTGTTTTTTCGGACACGGAGACCGAAACTATTTTGTTTATTCCGGCACTCTTATACTACTAAAGGGGATTTGATGAGTTCCAGTAAACCTAAAGCCCAGAACTAAGATATTTTATACAGAGCGTGTGATGACTAAATTAAGCCTTAATTACAAGGCTCTAAAACAAAACTCGAGTAAGCTAAGCTCATACGAACATTGAATGATATACCTTGCTTTTAACCAAAATTGACAATTCTAGGCCATAGGTTTTGGGTTGAAAACCTATATAGTAGTTCCACAAAATTTGGCAAAAAGCAAAGCCCGCACAAATAAAAGGAAAATTACAAAAAATAAAAACAGTTGAAAGTTAAAGGGTGTCCCCATACATAAAAAGTTGACGCCAATTAAGATACTCATACAGTTTAGAGGACTAGTTTAATCGGCACCAACCTCAAATAAGATAAATAAATAAAATTGTGCTATTGAATAATATAAGTATTTAAGTGCCGCTCGCTTACAACAGACATGTTATTTTGGCCGTTTTTATAGATAATGGATGTGTGCGCGAGTCCGATTCTCACTTGGCCGGTTGTTTTTAGGTACTAAGGTTACTCGATGTGTTTTGTTTTTATTGAAAGAAATTATTATAAATCATATTATATTGTACATTTGAATTTTGTAATAAAATAATATTACCGAAGCAAAAGTTAATTTATGTGAGACACTTTTTTGTGAGCGTGATAGCTTATTTATATACTTACGGTTCGTACGCGTGCGGGCGGACTTTTAGTCTCATTTCTCCGATTAAGTATATATTATGTAAGGTATTGTATTCCATAAGAGAACTAGGTTATATATTTTTCGTACGTTAGGGAGTTTTATGATGGAATCCGTGTATTACCATTATTTTGGAGATTGAGGAAAATTGTGTACAACATTTGATCCCTAGGAATCAACACAGTTTTTATGTTTTTCAAAACACGCTACATGTTTTTTAAGGAATAAAAATGTCTAAATAATTTTGACGATGATTTCGATTTGAGTCGATGCAGGTAAATTTAAAATGATTGGCGACGGATTGTTTAAAACAGGAGCCGTTAAAACAGGGTCCCTGACAAGCCCGGATGCCATATAGTCTAAGCCTTATGGTGCGAGAATCTATCCGTGAATCCGTCCGTCTATCACAGCTGCAACTACCATCTACTTATCGTTACAAGTATGGAAGCTGGCCCATCAGTTAAATCCTTGTATCTCAATGAAAACAATTCAACAACAATTGAATTAATAGCTCAAAAAATATTTCAAATATGAGTCTATGATTGAGACCTCGTTTAAGATATATTTGTAAATTTTTTTGTAACTAGTGGACCCGCCGAACTTCGTACCGCCTTGACATGCATAAAACGCGGGCTGTCAATATCCGTCACCCTGGTAGAATTGTCAATTGTTGTCCCCGGCCGTCATTATGTATGAGAAAATGAATGACTTCCACAAATAATTCAATACCAAAATTAGCCAAATCGCTCCACCGCATTTATTTTTATATTTATAAACAATATCTCGGGATAACTCCTACCGAAGCATCTGTTTCAAACGATATTCATTTTTTACATCTTCTTTGACGATATTTGCAGCACGCATTCTGTCAATTCTGTGTCAAACGTCATAAGGTTACATTATAAAAGCGCTTAGGTTAGATTATAAATAATTTTATATGGTGGTTAATTATTCTTAAATTTTCTAATTTTTCGTGCAATTTTCTTATTTTTTCTTTCATAAGAACCTTCTCCTGACATTATGAAATACAACAAAAAAGAATTAGCGAAATCGGTCCAGCCGTTCACGCGTGATGGCGTGACCAAGGGAAATAGGGATTAATTTTTATATATACAGATAAACGCGTAGTAACGTGTATAAAAATATCTAGGTAAGACCCTATTAGCGCCATCTTATCACAGCATTTTAAACATACTGATTTAAGTATAATATTTTTTTTTGGTAAAATAAATCACGGCAATAACAATTAGCGCCAGCTGTCTTCATCAATTCCATTAGCCTATATTGTATACAGCACATGCCACCTCTGTGCCTTACTTATACAACCTGTTTTGCTATGTACGATATTAATTTAAAACACAAATCCGGAATCTCATAAATTGATTTAAGAGGTGGGATCACGGTGGGATTAATTCCGGTAGATTAAATATTTATCCAGTAATCGATACATTTCCAATAAACAATTTTTAACGTAAATCAGCCACGCCTTTGCGACGATGCCGTTTAGTCAGTTTAAGGGGACACCGGAGGGACAATCGCCCATACAACACGTACTACCAAGATCGTTTCTAATTGGAGCATATTTCAACCTTAATAAGGTATTATTTTAATTTGAATAGTATTTATCTAGGTTCCCAACTATATATTAGATCAATATACTTACCTAAAATGAAATAGAATCGTATCGCATTCTGCATGTTTTTACGTCATAAAATACCTGTTTTCAACCTAATTGTTTCGTATTAAAAAAAAACAACATCTTACGTATCCTAGTCATGGGAACATAGATTATATCGTCTAGTTACAGAATAACAACACAATGAGAAAAATACAACAAGTTTTCAGTCATCATTTTTGGTATTACGGAACACGGTCAAAATCTAATCAAATTTAGAATCATTCTATTGCTATCACTGTCGCTCTTCGTAGCTAAACTTCGTCACTAAACAGGGATATCGATATTCAGGGCGAAGTATTTGACGCGGCCGAATTGAAGTTGCGCTCAGGGTTCGCCGGCGCGTTAACAGGTTCAGCTAACAGAACTGGCAAGCAGCAACGTGTGAATATTACACGAACCTTTTGGAACCATTTTTGACCTCCTCATTACTATTTCACATAAACATGTCAAATTTGGCTCATATATTGAGACTTGCGAGATACTATGTGCTCCAAATTTCATAAAAACACCTCAAATGGTTATTTAAATATTAACGTCCAAAAACCGTCATTTTTATCACTGACTGATCTATAAATAGATCAAAACTCTAACCCAGTTTCTGATGACTTAGAAAGTTCAAATTTGGCATCTAGATAGGTAGTTGGATGAATACAACGAAATAAATCAGAAACTAGTAAATTTTTATCATTTTTCAATTAATTGATTATATTAGGAACACTTACTTATAGTGACTGCAATGTAAGAATCAGCAATCAAATTTGATTGCTGGTAGAATATAACACAAAAAAGACAATTATACCCATTAAACCTAGGAAAATACAGAAGACTTACAAAAACTATTTGGCATTACCTTTATTATGAATAATTAAGTACCTACTAATAATTTCTGTACAAAAAGTAATGATATCCAATCAAAAATATAAATGTGAAATGAGAGCCAAGTGAAATAATAGGTTATATGCCTTGGTTGTTGATTTCAACGATAAAATATGTGAGATCTAAATAGGTTCCAAGTTCAATGGTCAGTCCTGAAATTTTATTATAAATACGGGATTTATCACGTACCGTCTTATCGGTGTTTCGACCGACAATGTTTCGGTTCAATTCGTGAACCTTCATCAGGGTGAGTGCGATCCGCTCCGAATAACGTCTCGCCTCGCACTGACGAAACACATTGTCGGTCGAAACACCGATAAGACGGTACGTGATAAATCCCGTATTTATAATAATGATTGAAATCAATCACGAAAGTTTTCTAAGTAAAAGTCCTGAAATTTATTTATAAAAACATAAAATGTTTTATAACAACATGAAATATAATTTTTTCTTATAACTTAGGATAATATATTGAAGTATGACTTATATTATAGCCTTCGCAAGTTCTAAAGCTGTAAGTTCTCATATTATTCTTCTGAAAATTTAGCTTGCTGGTTGAAACTAGCCATCAAACCTGGCTCTTCCATGACTAGCCAAGTCAGACTTAAGGCTTCAATATATTTTTCTAAGTTATAAGAAGAAATTATATTTTATGTTGTTATAAAATATTTTATGTTGTTATAAAATATTTTATGTGAACTTGGCACCCATTTAAATCTCACTTCTTTTGTTGTTGAAATCAACAACCAAGGCATACAACATAATATTGAACTTGGCTCTCATTTCACATTTATGTTTTGATGGGATACCTACTTACATAATGAATGAATATGATTAGTTTACCTATTGTATACAAGCTGTTACATTGATATTTTAGGACAAAAATGAAAATGTTATAGGGTAATAAATTTTAATAAAACCTACATATTTTACTAAAACTCTATTCATTAGTCTTACCTGTGTTTTCATCTAATGTCGTACTTAACAAAACATGTAGTGTATCTATATCGTCCTCCTTGTAGTATCCGAAAATAGCGAACCTGGCTTTACTTCCCACATTCCACTATCCAGCCCCACATGGAGTACTGTTCACACATCTGGAACTGTGCACCGAAATACCAACTGCAGCCCCTAGACTCCTTGCAACGCAAAGCCGTTCGTATAGTCGACGACCCAGTAGTATCTAAGGATCTGGAGCCGCTGAGTCTGCGCCGTGACATCGGAGCGCTCAGTGTTTTCTATAAAATATATAACGGCGAATGTTCTGAAGAGCTGTTTAATTTAATTCCTGCTTCCCACTTCTACCATCAAATCTCCCGCAACCGGCAACGAGCTCATCCACATATTGTAGATGCGTGGAAGTCTCACACGGTGCGGTTTACCCGGTCGTTTCTTCCACGCACCTGCAACATGTGGAATGACCTTCCTCCTGATGTTTTTCCGGTGGGCTTCAAAATGAGCGCCTTCAAGAGAGGTGTAAATAGGGTATTAAGTGCTAGGCAACGCGATTGTGGTACCTCGAGTGCTGCAGGAGTTTATAAGCGGCGGTGACCACTTAACATCAGGAGGCCCGTCAGCTTGTGTGTCTACAAGTATAATATAAAAATAAATTAAGTCTTATATGTGCCTGAATGTGGCTGCAAAGCTAAATTTGGTTTAAAAGATCCTGTTGCAGGGCGCACAATGCAACTGTCAACTGGTATTGTTTACGTATAGGAAGGTTTCGGTCGGGTATTTTTTATCAGGAGCTGGCGCTATGCCTTACTAGAAAGAAAGTAGCTCATTGATACAATTAATTTCCTATCGTTTGGTTAAATAAATTTATGGTTAAAAATATTCACCTGTTGTTTATTTTCTAGGATTTTTTGGATTTCTTCTTAGTTAACCACAAAATGTTACCAAAGACAAAGAAAATTTAATATTTCAAAACTTTGTATTCAGATTCAGGTTGAATCTAGTCCAAATAAATTGAACAGTATAAACTTTTTAAGATAAATTCCGCGGTTCTGAATATTGTTGTTTCGGGTCGCTTCCACAAACTTTTCGAGTGCCAAGTTATTCTATCGCAATCAATTTTGAGTTTTATTCCGTTGGAAAACGATTTAAAATTACCATACTTTGTGGCTTCATAACACGTTCTTACTTTTGTAAGGCGGATTTTATTTTGTTGTTTTTATTGGAATTTTATTTTCTATTTATAAGCTTGTTATCATAATACGTAACAAGTATTTTTATTATTTGAAGCCTGTACTGTCCCACTGCAGGGCAAAGGCCTCCCTTCATGCGCTCCACCCTATCATGCGCGTATGTGGTCCAGTATTTCATATACGAGTCGAATTCGTCTTTCCATCGGCGTCGCGGTCTGCCGCGTGCTCGTTATCTGTCATTAAAGTTAAAGAAAAAATATATTTTATATAAACATTTTTATGTGCTTATATATAATATTTGACGTTATGTTGATTAGGATCGTTGATTTAATATAATTCACGCTGATTCAACTTTCATTGACGACTCTTATAAAGACCTCCGTGGCCCAGTGCGCTGAGAGGCAGGATGTTGCGATATCGATTCCCGCCGTGGAACAATAAAATTGTTTGTATGTTCTACAGCTATCTGTTCCGGGTCTAGGTGTTTCTCTACTTAAGTACTTAATAAAAGTATATTAAGTATGCATTCATGAAAAAAGATGTATAGGAGACTTGTATTTAAACATCTTTTTAATTTTTTTTTATCATTAATGACAGAAATAATTTACCATTTTTTACAATAAAATACGGAAAAAACAGTTAAATTATCGTATTCTGTTGACTGATAAATGATAGAATATATATCTCTTCTCAAAGCACAAGTTATACATAGTCTTAGGCTTAATAGCGCTGCGTAAAATGTCCAGAATTGTTTATTTATTTATTGCACAGATCTAATGAAAAATGTTGCATGAGAGTTAGTTTGTAGTACAAATGCTGACATTACATCGGAGAAGAACGGTTGGCTGTAGGAATCTTGATTCATGGTGACTTTCAGAGGGAAGAAGTAGCAACATTGCCGTCCAGAAACATCCTACTAATATATAAACACGAAAGTTTGTATGTATGGGTTTGTTCCTCTTTGACGCAAAAACTACTAAATTGATTTTAATGAAACTTTACAGGAATATAGCTTATACATTAGAATAACACATAGACTATAATTTTTAAAGATAGTGTGTGAATTGACCAAAATATAACGTTATTTGTCAAGTAAGTCGGAAAAAAATCTGCCATCTGCGAGCCATTCTGGCGTACGCTGCAACAACTGTAGAGTTTACACGTATATAATGTACAAGAGAAATGTTTATCACAATTAGTCTTACAAAAAAGTCCGCGACAGCATATATCTAGCTTTTATTATTTATAAAAAAAACTAATAATAATAGAATAATTAATACTACAGAAGCGTGATTATGATTGTCAAATAGGAAATAAGAATAGTTATTATTAATTAGTACGAAGTTATAATTTTATATTGAATAAATAATATGTATGTAAATCGAATAGGTATTGCATTCTGTCTGCCTGTTACGCCTTCACAAGTAATCCGCAGAACAAATTTTGATACTCGAAGCTACTCGAAGTACTTACTAATTCTGCGCAGACGCTGTCGCGGGTACCAGCTAGTTATAGTATAAAGTGTGATTTTTTGATAACGGCCGTATCTGTTTTTACTTAGTAGTTTGATTTTTTCACAGCTTCAAGAGACTGTAGTAGACCTGAGTATATGGTTTTAATTATAACTCGATACCTCCACACGTTCCCGAGATAAAAAGTCTTGACTGACAGTCAGACGGACAATAAGTTCCTATAAGGGTATCGTTTTTTTTCTTTCTGAGGTACAAAGCTCTAAAACGAATGATAAAAAAAAATCGGGAGATACAGTTTGGTGTTGCAGCTACATATCTATCATCTACATCCAAAATTTAATTACACCACTGGATAGCTAAAGGATCAATGAATTCAATACGCTAACTAAGGACTGTGTGTAGAAGAGGAAGCGTTTTGAGGTCATTTTGCTGCGTTACGAGATTTTCATTTAGTATGACCCGAAGGACTTCTTAGTGTTCAAATATAATTATAACATACATAAAATAGCGTATTGTACCTATATTTGTTTATAAAATATAACCTGTAACGTACACGTACTCACGTATTACCCGTGCGCGATAAGTTGGGACCTGAGCGCAGTGACGTCATATTGGCGTGTTTGTACCGCCCGCAAAAAAGCGAACATAAAAAGCAGTTATTATTTATTATGTTACTCAGGGAGGACGCTGCTTTTTATCTAATCTTTTTTACACTATTTGAATAAAACAAAAATACAATGTTTAAGTTTATACATTTATTTTATCTATTATTTACATTATCTCATCTTCGTCACTACTTAGTGGATTTATGCCTTCTAGAGGTTGTTCTTCGTCCTCAGTCTCACTATAATCACTTGACGAAGAGGTATCCGATAAATTTACAACATTTACTATAACAAAAAAAACTACAACAACAAAACAATGACACAAACTATAACAACAAAAACTACAACAACAAAACAATAACACAAACGAAAACTAAAAGAATTCCAGAGGGCGTCGTTGCGTTACGTAGGCCAGTACGAGACTAAAAACCCTAGTAAAAAACAGTGATACGAACGGTACAATACGGGCGCCATCGGGGAAGTGCAGGGGAAGCGGACGGGGAGTCGCATTCCTAGCAGGTCCCAAGTTATCGCGCACGAGTAATACAATACACGGCATTTTTACAGATGAAAACACAGCTAGGCTAGTTTACTTCAGCTACTTCCACAGCATTAGAACTTTTTAAGTTTTCGCGAACTATACTCATGTTTTTAAAACAAAACGGGTCCTGCCACGCACAGATTTATATCAAAATCATAGTTTTGACTAACCTCGACGTTTTGGCCAAGTTACTACAAGTACAGCATTATTTTATACGGTATACTGCTGTGGGGGAGTGCTGCAGATATAAACACCGTTTTTGTGTTGCAGAAGAGGGCTGTTCGTGCATTTTATAATATGGACCCCAGATAAACATTACGCAATAACTTTAAAGAAATAAATATTGTGACATTCCCTTGTCAATACATCTAAAACAATCTGATGTATGTTCACAAAAATATTAATTTGTTTAAGAAAAAAAGCGATAATCATAATTTTAATACTAGAAAGAAAGATAAACTCGCTGTTGCCCCTTGTAGACATAAAGTTAGTAAATCGTTTAAAGGGCAAGGTGTACGCTTTTATAACAAACTCCTAAGTGATGTACAAAAACTTCAACTAACAAATTTTAAAAGATAATTGAACAAAATCCTTATACAAAAGTCTAATATAAAATATCGGATTATTTAAATGATAGAGAAGCTTGGGATTGAAATTGCTCCAACTCGTTCAAAAATGTTACAATTTAGACGTTATTTTTTTTTTATTGTTATGTATTCTAATAGGATCATTAAAAAAACAACCAGCCTTGTTTTTTTGCCTTTCTTTCATGGCTTGGTTGCGACGGAACAGGCATTAAAATTAACGTTTCAAGGTGATGCTTGCGAGTTTATTGAATAAAATATTTTGACTTTGACTTTGGCCGTGTCCATGATACAGCCACTTCCATCCATCCATATCTTAAGCAGTTGCTCCTTCTCCATTATATGGCCAAATCCTACACCTATTTTAAATATGTTTTCCAAGTAGCCGGACAATTTCAATAGTTCTAACATTGTGCCAGACAGAGCTCTGAGGCAATATCGACGACCTCCGTGGCGCAGTGGGCGAATAGCCGGCTGAGACGCAGGAGGTAGCGGGTTCGATTCCCGTCGCGGAACAAATGTTTGCATGATCTACAGATATTTGTACCGAGTCTGGTTGTTTCCCTATATGTATTATAAGTATGTATTCACAAAAAAAATGTATGTAAGTATTCTATCAGTTATCTGGTTCCCATAGTACAAGCTCTGCTTAGTTTGGGGCTAGATAGCGCTGTGTGAAATGTCCATCAATATTTTTTTAATTTTATTAAATATACTTTATACTGTAACGTAGGTCTGGTTTTCACGAGATCTTCCTCTACTATTTACAATACAAAAAAGCTGTATCTACTACCTCGTGGACTACAATAAGAGATCTCTGAATAAAAGTTTAATAGAGTAGTGATAGACCGATTTGGCACGCAACGAGGCAAGTGCATGCTATTCACTCATCCGAACGGTCTAACTATGGGGTGCTTACTTTTAAGATACGATGCTAGACTACATTTGGTAAACAATTTAGAGTTACGAGTAGTGGCTCGTCCAACTGTGATTAAAAGAGATTGTTTTTCATAAATTATAGGCTAGCGGTGATTACGATCTCGCCTGATGGTAAGCGATTATACAGTCTAAGATAGAACACGCTTGCCTAGAAGAAACCTATTCACTTGCGACTTGGAGACGCCTAGGTTGTAGTTATCAGGAAACACAGACTCAGGCAAGGCGTTCCATTCCTTGACGGTGTGCATAATAGAGGTGGGAAAATACCGCTGTTGTGTGTATGTGAGGTATGTCTACCATGTATTTTGATTGTCCGATGAAAGAATGGGGATGGTGCGACCAAATTGGAGAGATTCGCTGCTCATGCATCCGAAAAAAAACCGAGAGGCTTGCAGTCTTAGAATGAATGAATTAAATACTCTTTATTGCACACCAAACAAAAATACAGTATTAATGGAAATAAATAATAAATAAAGGTACAATGGGTGGTCTTATTGCTAAAAGCTATCTCTACAAGACAACCTTTGAATGGACAGGATTAACAAAATCAAAAAATGGCAGTGTAAGAGTACAGACCCACAAAATAAAATATACCTAATGATTATCGACTGTTATGTTTCATTATCTTGAAAGTCTTTAATCAGTGTGTATTACCAGCGATGGCAAACAACAATAATAACCTTTGTTGTTTTCAGCCTCTCATAGATGACTGGTAGAAAATTTCGTTTAGCATTAAGTCCTCCCTTTATACGTGTTTTTTTTATGCAATAAAGAATAAATAAATAGCAAAACAACAGTCCTCCAAAATTCAAAATCTCTTATACTTCATGGTTCTTTAATATCTTATTTTTACGTCAACAATAACAAAATGACATTACGATCAAATACAATGAAAACTTTAAATCATAAATATCTATCATAACAAAGAAGGGTGAGTAATGTAAGGTTTTCTCGTCAAAGATATTAATGGGACATTAAGAAAGAAATTATAATGAGCCCTCGGCAGTGTAAACAAGTGGAAGGGGTAGGTAAACTTTGGCCTTGATCGGACGTTCACCCGCTACTACGCAAAGCGGCCGTAATTAAAACTACTTTTTTCATTTCAATGTTCAGCAATACCCTGTTTCCCACTTCTTCCGAGTAAATATTGAATCAACTTCTGCTAATAGTTGTATGCTTACTAGGAAGTTTCCTTCTTTAAGAATTATAATTTTCTATAAATAAAAATCTCGTGTCACGGTTTTTGTGGTCGCACTCCTCCAAAGGCCTTGAAGCACCTTAAGAACGACAAGGCGCCGGGTGAGGACGGAATCACTTCAGAGCTTCTGAAAGCGGGTGGATCACCGGTACTTAAAGTCCTTCAGAAGCTCTTTAATTCCGCCTTGCTTGAAGGTACGACGCCAAAAGCATGAAACGAGGGCGTGGTGGTTCTGTTCTTCAAGAAAGGTGACAACACCTTGCTTAAGAATTATAGACCCATCTCGCTTTTGAGCCATGTTTATAAGCTGTTTTCGAGGGTCATCGCGAACCGTCTCGAACGCAGGTTTGATGACTTCCAGCCTCCCGAACAAGCCGGGTTCCGTAAAGGCTACAGTACCATAGACCACATACATACGCTGCGGCAAGTCATACAGAAGACCGAAGAGACTTGCCGCTATGTCTCGCGTTTGTGGACTATCAGAAAGCCTTCGATTCGATCGAAACATGGGCAGTGCTTGAGTCTCTCCAACGATGCCGTATTGACTATCGGTACATCGAAGAAAAAAGAAAAGAGGCGTAAGACAGGGAGATGTCATCTCTCCGAAACTGTTTACGACCGCATTGGAAGATGCCTTCAAGCTTCTGAAATGCAAAGGACTGGGCATCAATATTAACGTCACTATCGTATACGTATATCGTATACTATTAACATCACTCACCTTCGGTTTGCCGACGATATTGTGGTCATGGCAAAGTCGACGGAAGAGCTCAGAACGATGCTCGAAGGCCTCAATCAAGTCTCCCAACGGATAGGACTTAAAATGAACATGGACAAGACGAAAATCATGTCGAATGTCCATGTCGTCCCAGCCCCAGTTATGGTTTAGAACTCGGCTCTTGAAGTTGTCGACGCGTATTTTTACCTAGGACAAATAGTCCAATTAGGTAGGTCCAACTTCGAGAAAGAGGTCAATCGTCGAATCCAACTCGGATGGGCTGCGTTTGGGAAACTTCGCAACGTCTTTTTGTCCAACATATCTCAGTGCCTTAAGACGAAAGTCTTCAATCAGTGTGTGTTGCCAGTGATGACATATGGAACCGAGACGTGGTCCTTCACTATTGGCCTTATGAATAAGCTCAGAGTCGCTCAACGACCTATGGAGAGGGCTATGCTCGGGGTTTCTCTACGGGATCGAATCAGAAATGAGGAGATACGTAGTAGAACTCAAGTCACCGACATAGCCCGACGGATTAGCACGTTGAAGTGGCAATGGGCAGGCCATATAGCGCGCAGAACGGATGGCCGTTGGAGCCGGAAGGTTCTCGAGTGGAGGCCACGGACCGGCAAGCGCAGCGTAGGACGTCCACCTACAAGATGGGCAGACGACTTGGTAAGAACCGCAGGTCGGCGTTGGATGCAGGCCGCTACCAACCGCAGTTCCTGGAGATCGATGAGGGAGGCCTTTGTCCAGCAGTGGACGTCCTACGGCTGATATGATGAAGATGATGATGACTCCTCCAAAACGGGTAGACAGATGATTTTTTTTTTGTATATTTGGTAAATATGAGAATAGGTGGTAAAGTCTTTTTCCCCCTCCTACCCCCACATTCATATCTTAATCGCGATTTTAGTATTTTTGCATGAACAGTATCCTTAACTTATTTGTCTTTTTATAATAATGACAAGGCTCTTTTACAGCCGCAATTTGTAACTTGTAATTATTTTATTTATATAATGGTATTTTGATAATTATTTAATGTTTTTATTTTTATTTTTTATATTGTTTAGTTATAGATCTTTTGACATTCTGCTATTATTATAAATTATCGTAATGACAAAGCTCCTTTACAGCCGCAATTTTTATTAATTTGTTTTTGACATGACATACCTACAATAATTAAGATTTAGCATTGACATTATTGATCGCCTTATTTGGTATTGTTTTGTTCTATGTTAGATTGATTTTTTTTTTATTTTTATTATTTTAAGTTGACATTCAATTATGTTGAATAACATAATTAGTCCCGATACCTGTCTGTTTGAGCTACTGTAATGTTAGTTTTATTGATGTATGCTAAATATGATGTAACTTAGTGTTATTTAATGTACCTACAGTGGAAAATAAATGAAATGAAAATCAAATATAATTTAATTAGCGTGTCGCGTCACTTTGGCAAGAATTTTTTATATAGTTTTTATCCCGAAGTTCCCACAGGAAAGGGAAATTTCAAGCGCCGCGAGCGGATCAGCTAGTAATTTATAATAATAATAATAATCATCATCATCATCACTTCAGCGTAAGGACGTCCACTGCTGAGCATAGGCCTCTCTCATAGATTTCCGGAGCGACCGATCTTGTGTGGTCAGGTCGTCTTTCCAGCTAGTAGGGTACCATACTGCACTGCGCTTTCCAGTGCGTGGTCTCCACTCGAGAACCTTTCTGCCCCAACGGCCGTCAGTTCTTCGAGCTATCTGCTTTGCCCACTGCCACATCAGCTCTCTAATCCGTTCTGCTATGTCGGGGAGTTTGGATTATCAACAAATCGCCACATTTCTGATTTGACCTTGTAGATAAACACCAAGTATAGCTTTCCATAGCACGCTGAGCGACCTTGAGCCTTTTTATGAGGTCCATGGTGAAAGACCACGTTTCTGTATCATACGTCATCACTGGTAACACACACTGATTTAAGACTGTGTAATATCATCCCGGCGCATCGTACACGTACACCTCGTAGCGGATCTTGGCCTCCGACATTAAAAATGAAACTGGCCCCTATTCTGCGTCACTTCTTACCAATCTGACGCTTGGAGAACACAAAGGTCTTTCTCCACCTCATCCTTCCAGCGATATCTGGGTCACCCAACTGACATTAGGTAGGCACGTTTGGCAGCACAATCGTCCCCCATTCGCTCAACGTGACCGAGCCAGCGTAATCTATGAGTTTTTATTTCGCATATATAATGTTGGGCTCGGCCACCAGTTCCGTTACCTCCCGATTCTTCCTCACTCGCAGAGATCTTCTTGCGCACCAGGCCTAGGATATTAGCACCTTTCTTTCCGTCACCAGAAGTTTACGCTCTTCTTTCTGTGTCAGCGTCCAGGCTTCACATCCATACATCAAGATAGGCGAATAACAGTTTTATAGATTCGGAACCTTGGTGCATCGGGAAAGGACCCTTGACACTGGGATATTATGTGGGGCTGCACTGCACCGGAGAGTATTTTGAACCCGCATATCTATTTCGTCCTCTCTAGTATTCATGTCCGTTACAGTAACAGCCTAGGTATTTGAATCTGTCAACTCCTTTATAGGTCGTATCGCCAACTATCCATATCTAACTACATGTGTAATACAGGGTGTTTGGTAATATACCGACGATATTCAAGTGACGGTTTCTCAAAACATAAACAAGGACTTCTCGAAAAAAACTACGGGTTAAATTATCAAATTTTAAAGAAACTCGACTAAGTTAAGGTGATTAATTCGATATAAAACTTACGGCCTACTCTTGCAATCGGCCTCCAAATCGGCCAAAATAAAGGCCGATTTGATATCTCTTTCTGCAATGGCTGCAGGTTTTGGGTTAAAAAGGGACGATAAGAGATATCTCGAGATGTCACCAAAACAGTACCTGTTGGTAGATGGCAAGCATTATGTAATGCAACATACGTTTATTAAAGTGTTTGTTTTACATGCAAAAATAAATTTCTCATTTCTATGTTAAACATTTCACAAATTTATTTATTATGCTCATCAAAATAACCACTTTCATTTTTGTGCGTATATTATAAAACACCCTATATATTAACATAAACATTATTATACAGGTTACAGTTTTTTTCCTTTGTTTCAGGTGTCCCGTTCTACGTCCCAACAAGTCGTATTAAGAGAGGCGTCACGCGCGCTCGCGGGCCGTTACCGCTGCGAGGTCTCAGCGGACGCACCTTCCTTCCACACGCAAGTCCGCTCAGCGTATATACACGTCGTTGGTAAGTCTACTTCTGTTATTTTGAAGTCACCAAATGAAAAATCAAAAAATGAAACGTCTACTCTTACAAACTTTTTCTTAAAACCTTGTCGACTGTTAATGAATTCACTTTGTATAATAAGCTATATTGTAATTCTTTTAAGTATCTGACTCTCGTATTAATTATATCAAATAAAATATTTATAACAAGTAACTTTTAAATAGTTGGGAGCTCTTCTTAAAAAATACCCGTGTTAGAAGAGAATTAAGATTGTTTGCGGGTTTAATTCCCGTCCAGCTAGAAATTTTAGAAACATAAAAAAAAACATGGTAATTTCTATACACAAATTTTACTGTTCACACAATATAAACAATAAAGTCTTAAATTATCAATGAAACACCCTGTATAAAATAGGTAAAGAAATCATATTCATTCATCATACCTGTTAAACTGACTAAGCGGCATCGTCGCAAAGGCGCCGCCGATTTACGTTAAAAATTGTTTATTGGAAATGTATCGATTACTGGATAAATATTCAACCGGTATTAAACCCACTGTTAAACCAGCTAAAACGATTTCCGGATGTATGTTTTAAATTAATATAAAGCATAATAAAACAGTTTGTTGATTGTACTCCCTCTAAAACCGCGAGAAATGGTCTCTACCGTAATATATTATTCCTATATTTTGTTTATTGAAAATACTTATTTTATTGTATAGGAATAAAATAAGTCTAATAACACTTATGCAACCTCCTATCCGCAATGAGGAAATCCGCAGAAGAACTAAAGTAGCCGACATAGCTCTCAAAATTAGCAAGTTGAAGTGGCAATGGGCAGGCCACATCGCTCGTAGAACCGATAACCGTTGGGAAAGTAAGGTTCTCGAGTGGAGACCACGGACTGGAAGACGCAGCGTAGCCCCCCCCCCCCACAAGGTGGACCGACTATCGAGTAAGAATCGCGGGGAGCCGTTGGGCGTAAACGGCTACCAACCGCTCGTTGTGGCGATCTAAGGGGGAGGCCTATGTTCAGCTGTGAATGTCTTCCGGCTGGTGATGATGATGATGAACCTTCTAACAGCCCTCGATTATAGTATCGATATGCTGTTTACTTAGGTTTAAAGGTTTACTCAGCCAAAACCAATATATTTCCATAACAACAGTTTATTAACACAACGCTGTGGGAACGCCGTGGTTTAGTCGAAAATTATGTTTTTAACTTACTTAACGGTAGGTTAGGAAACGGTCAATAATAGAACCAAGACTTACCGGGTAGAACATCGAACGTGAACTTTATTCATCTCCAATCAAGAAGTAAATGTCATGAAAGTCTTTGCAATACCCAAACAGAGCCTTTACTACGAGTTGTCAAACACAAACATCATTAGTTTTCGTGAGCTCGCCTACGGATGCTGCAGGGATAACGAGAACGAGAATGAAAACGTTTGCGTATTTGATAACTTGAACTATAGGCTCAGGAAGCCATTTCACATAACCAAGTAATTCTGATAAAAAAATCCTAGCTTTGTTTCTAATTAACTCCAAGTATTCCCGTCTGTCTAGTCCTTAGGTCGTCTGCCGGCCGGATTCGCGCACAGTTCATATTTAATTGGCGGTAAAGAGCATCAACTCCAATAGACAACATTATGTTCGCGTAGAGCTTAGGGGTAGATAATCTTAAGATACTTTGAGGTCGCTATGGTAATATTTGTGAACTTGACTATACTTACAATTGGGTATCTATGTTGTTTGGCATTGCTGGTTATAATGCTTTATTTAAATAGAACCGGTTTTTACGATTACAATGGTGTAAGAAACAATATTTCGAAAAAAATAGACATACTATTGTTTACCTCTGAGGTACAGTTGTAGTGCAAATAAAAAAATGCAAACTGAGGTGTCATTAATGCTTAAATATCACTTGATTAAGTCTTTAATAATTAAATAATTACTAAGGCTATTGGTGTTTGATCCAAGGATGACCAAGCAGGAATTAAGACTGCAGGGACAATCTAGGGCGCAGGGCGGACGGGGCAATCAAAGATGCCAACACTGCCAAATTAATCGGTATAGCATTGCCTGTTTCGGTAATGCAAAAAAAAAAGAAGTTTTGAGTAGTTACATCATTTTTTTTTATTTTCGTATTCAGCACGACGAGCTTCCAATCATGTATGGCTATGACATACTGATGAAGAAATTGCCATAATTACGCTACACACGCGAGTGTCAGGGCGGCAGGGGCCGATTAAGAAAATTGAAACTGCTTGCCTACACACATCACAATTTGGGAGGCAAATAAGGGTCATCCCACCCCTACACCCTAGATTGTCCCTGCGGCGGGCGTGCGAGTAGCCAGTTTTACAACAAACTCTAAATCTTACAAGAAAATGAGACTCAATAAACAAAGCATTTTTATCAACCACCCTTTCGCCCGGCCGGTTATCCGGTCAGGCCGATTTGTATTCGGGATTTTACGAGTCAACTTACTATTGCGGTATTTTTACGGAATTTACGGAATTCACCGGTTTATTTCTAACCCGACCCGGAATATAAAGATATGACGCGGGATTCCAATAACATAAAGTAGAAGGGAAGTTATGAGAAGGTCAACAACAAGAGGGAGATTAGATTACCACTTTTTGCGTAACAAAAATTAGTTGTAAAAACCTACTAAGTCTTGTAAATAATTTTATATTCTTCCTATGAAGGGTTGGTTATTCAAGAATCATGATATTTTACGTTTTCGTGAAACTTTTCGTGATTGATTTCAATCATTAATATAAATACGGAATTTATCACGTACCGTCTTATCGGTGTTTCAACCGACAATGTTTCGGTTCAATCCGCTCCGAATAACCGAAGAGAGCAGCAGTGATGATAATGATGATGACACAGCCTGTCACACGCTGGGCCTTCGTTGACGCAATCCCCACCACCGCACCTGTCTATGCGCGCGCAGAGAGCAGCGGCGCGCAGTGCGAGGCCAGACGTTATTCGGAGCGCATCGCACTCACCCTGTTGAAGGTTCACGAATTGAATCGAAAGATTGTCTTAAAATTTATCTCTAGTTTTACTGATACAACTATCATCTCTTACCGGGGTGTGCGCACCGTACATCCTTTTTTTTAAATTTAAACTAATATATTGATTGATAATTAAATGATATGATAATGAGACGTCTGGTTTGATTGATGACCAAACGCGAACTGAACAACTGATGATTTTGATGGCTGGCGTAAAGTGCAAGATGGCACAAATTATGTGAGGTCAGTGTACGTGTTCGTACACTAACGCCACTCTCCGAGTTTATTATTTATTTCTAATTATTTTTAAATTTATACAAGCATGCATGATTATGTGTGCGTATTTGTGTATAAGTTTGTTTGTATGTGTATGTACAAGAGGGTGTGTGTATGTGAACTTGCGTGTGCTTTTGTATGTATAACTTACTGTCTTTACAGCAATTTTCAGCAAAAGGTCTTCAGATTCTCCATAAGACTGTGTTATGAGCCACTGAAGACATTTTTGTTGACATTTATAGCGGAATAAGGGAAATATATTAATTTGTTTGTTGACTCGGTTTTATCTTGTGGGGTTAAGGAAAAAAAATGTTAAATTACTACATAAAACATCTCTTACAATAAGTAAAAACTTCTTTCTCTAGGATCGTTTTTTTTAAATTTAATTATGTGTTCTTTTTGAATGTTCTTTAGTATGTAAAAAAATATATAAGATAATTTAGACGTAGCGTGTAACTTTAACCGTACTTAAATTACTACTACGCATCTATTTTGGTCTATATATAAAGACTGAATTTAAACAAAATATACAAAGATGACAGAGAAGTTAATTTTAACATTTGTAAGAATATGCACCGTACCATGATTCCGTAAAACAATTTTTTTTAGTTTTTCCTCAGTCATGCAAAAATCTTTTTGATGCTAAATCAGTGCAGTCTGGTTTAGAATAAACCAATCGTGCGGCTTGAATGAAGCTAATTTAGTAGCCGGCGGACGAACGGGTTTTATACGAAAAACTTTTGCTGAAAAACTTTCTGGCATAAAAATTGGCAACGACTCAATTTTTGAGGGCAGTTTTGTTATTATGATTATGATTGATCGTGTGAAATAATGTTGGTGTTTTTGTTATTGCCTTTAGTTTTTTTTGGACATAAAAAAGTACTTATTGGCCTTTTTGTCTCTTATGTCATAACAGTCAAATTTTATGTCTATCGACACAAGTTACAGTTCTGTAATATGGTTTTTATAATAATAATTACATTTTCATTTTATTATATTATTAATTTTAATGGTGGTATTTGCTTTTGTAAACGGGCTCGAGGAAGTGGGCACCACCGCCTTACCTTTATCTGCCGCCAAATAGCAGTACTTGTGCTGCTGTGTTCCGGTTAGATGGTAATGGTATGTTCCTGTAATTACTGGCACATAAGCATAACAGCTAAGTCCTATAGTATGGCAACGTATCCACATAGAGATCAAGACAACATAATAGCTTGTTTTGAATTCTATGTGGATATCCATGGGCTGCAGTAGTCACTTAACATCTGGTGGACTGCATGCTTGTTTGCCATATAAGTTGTATAACACTGATGCGCGCGCCACTACTGGTTCTCTTACTGGTTATAAAAACCTCAATATCTATTTAACAAGCGTTGGTTCATCCTACTTTTAATATATCCCTATTTTATGAAGCAATGAAATCAAGAGCTTAGAAAATTGCACGACCACCGATTGGCTATAAAATAGAACATCACCGCAGGCATGATCCTTGCTATTTCAGATTCGATGAGATTTTCTTTTTAGAATAGCCTTAGGTCAGGTGGGTTCAACGACTTATGCAGATAGCCAATGCAAAGGGCAACATTGAGAAATGTAGAACGTAGGAACTATTTTTTTTATTATGTTAATTCTTTTATATTAGCTCTCTAGAACTTGTGCAAATCACCGTCTACCAAATTTACAAAATAGCGGATAATTAGATATTAAATAACTATTGATAAGTTTTCGCGATCACTGTACATTATTATTGATTTTAACGGGTATTTATCGCGTATGTACCTTTTTTATTTGTTATCCCGACGTTTCGGCTGTGTTGCAACAGTAATGGTCTCGGGTTGACTGGAGTACTTGGAGCTACCGTCGGGAAGTGTGGGTAGCTGCAACAACTACCCTCACTTGGTCTTCAGTTTTAGAAATGTCCTCGTTCATATTACGACATACTACACTAACCGTAACTACGCACTGAGACGACCGATCACGACGCGCACACCTAGCAATCACCGGGTTCCAGGACGCTGAGAGTCTATAGCCATCTTCCAGATTGAAATTTGAAAATTGCTTGATTTCAATTCTAACTATTCTTCAGTTCTACAAACTATTCTTTTGTAATAATGTCGTTCACTAGAGAGAACGTCGGGATAACAAATAAAAATGGTACATACGCAATAAATACCCGTTTTAATCAATAATTCAAATAATAAGCTGTAATAAAAGCCGTTACTCCATGAATAAAATAAGCTCTTAAAAGCACTTTGTTTGCATTATTCTACATAAGTATGCTAAATTCATTGGGTTTTTCATCTAAGCTAATGTAAATCAAATCTAATCTAAACATTACTGAGGGTTGGGCACTATCTTTAAACATAATAACTAAAAATGAACCAGTGACACAACGAGCGACTGATCGCGTTGGTCAGCTCATAATAATCAAAATATACTTCTCAAAATAAGCAAGCGCTCACAAACTTTTGGTAAACGTTTCGGTAACTTTACCAAAAAAAAACCACTTGAAAGTAAAACCTATTTGTTCTAATTCCTTGCAACTACTCAAAACACTAAAGTACTGAAGAATAAAGTCTTCAACCAGTGTGTGTTGCCAGTGATGACCTATGACACTGAAACGTGGTCCTTTACTCATAGCCTCATGACCAAGCTCGAGGTCGCTCAACGAGCTATGGAGAGGGCTATGCTCGGGGTTTCTTTGCGTGACAAAATCCGCAATGAGGAAATCCGCAGAAGAACTAAAGTTGCCGACATAGCTCTCAAAATTAGCAAGTTGAAGTAGCAATGGGCAGGCCACATCGCTCGTAGAACCGATAACCGTTGGGGAAGAAAGGTTCTCGAGTGGAGACCACGGACTGGAAGACGCAGCGTAGGCCGGCCCCCCACAAGGTGGACCGACGATCTAGTAAGAATCGCGGGGAGCCGTTGGGCGCAAACGGCTACCAACCGCTCGTTGTGGCGATCTAAGGGGGAGGCCTATGTTCAGCAGTGGACGTCTCCCGGCTGATGAAGCTAGCTAATAAGCTGCTATTCTGTAGGTGTGTTTTGCAGTAAAAAAAGCCTTATATTTTACTTCGGGCCAGTCGAGCCGTAAAGAAAAATTTTACGGACGCCTTAGGCGCAAAGAGTTCAACTTTATTGGCGGCTGTATAGGTTATGAAAAAAATTTCCGAGTCTGGGTGAAATTGTCAGTAGGAACTCGCTTGGAGTAATTTTCGGGATTATTTCATGCCCTGTTTTATTTTGGTGTAAAAGTTTTTTGTTGAGAACACTTCTGGTGTGGAATGGTGTGCAGTGCAGTAAAAATAAAGTTTGTCTTGTGAATAAAAGTTTTGAATTTTGTACTGTATAAAACGCGTTTATGACAGCTATTTTTATATTAAGCATAAACCAGAGTATTTTGTTCTCGCTATTTTTAATATTCACATAACTGAGCCATTGATAAATATCCCTAGGTTTTCCTAAGAGAGGAAGAGAAATAAGAATGCCGCTTGTAATTCGCGATATAATTAAGTTTATTGAAGTAAAACTTCTTTATGCACGCTTGACTTGGGGAGTGAGCTGGTACGTTACGAATACGTTACGAAAAGTGCGAACGGAAATTGAGAGAGAGATATAAGTTAGTGAAGATAGAAAGAGAGAGAGTTATGTTTCGTATATTTTTGAACGTTAATGTGCGAGTGCGAGTTGCATCTGTCCAGAATAAAGATAGACTGATCGACCAACAGACAAGGGCGGATCCAGCTTTGGTGCCAGGGGGGGGGGGGGGGGTCACATAGTCGTGGTCAAGTCACAAGAAGTTATAATTAGAAATAGAAATATATTTATTGTGACCATAAAATATTACATAGATGAGTTGTGTCCCTATTTCCCAGACAAGCGTAAGCTGTGGCCTAGGAAACAGTTATCTCCTGAATAACTTCATATAAATATTACAGTCTACTAGTACATGAACAAAATTACAAACAAATAAATGTGTTGTTCGATAGCGCACATGCTTGCATGTATGCTAATGCATCAGTGTTTAAGTGAGTGAAAGCGTGGGTCATGTGTGTGAGTAATTAAATAATAATAATAATAAATAAATATTGCTGGACATTTCACACATCACTATCTAGCAGAGCTTGTACTATGGGAACCGGATAACTGATAGAATACTTATATACATTTTTTTTGGACAAATAACTGTAGATCGTGAAAACATTTGTTCCGCGGCGGGAATCGAACCCGCTACCTTCTGCGTCTCAGCCGGCTATTCGCCCGCTGCGCCACAGAGGTCGTCATTGAATTATTTAAATTGAATTATTTTATTAATTGAATTGTTATAATCATAATTACAAGTAAAAAGTAAGTATTTAATTAATGTACTTACATACTGTACTTAATAATACCTAAATTTAAATAACAAAATCAATTTTAAAATTAGAATATTACTTTAAATTAATTAAATATTGAATGTATCATAAAATCTGTATTGTGACAAAAAATATATAAAACATTATGTTTAATAATTTTAATTAGTGGTCCAGCTAGGTCCTGGACCCAGCCCAGGGGGGGGGGGGGGGTCATGACCCTCATGACCCTCCCCTTGGATCCGCCCTTGCCTACAGACGCGTGAACAATTTTGTAATTGAACAATTTTATAAATTAATATTTTGAAAAATAAGTTTTACATCAGTCGTGTGGTCTAAAGGACACTCGTTTTTTTAATCGAGATTATGTTTGTTTCTATGTGGTGTAAAATATAGTGTTTTCGATTGGTTTTCTTTTGGTGTTTTCTGTTTGGTTGGTGTTTTCTATTGTTGAATGCAATAAACCAATAATTAATTCAAATTTACATTCTCTGTTATATGCGATGGTTACCACTTAACATCAAGAGGCCCATAAGATTGTTCCACCTCCAGATAGTCTAAAATAAGCAGTCGACTGAAATTATTTTTTTGTTTGACATAATCTTTAATTAAGCCAAGTCTTACACTTCACCTATTTCATCATCATCATCATATCAGCCGTAGGACGTCCACTGCTGGACAAAGGCCTCCCTCATTGATCTCCAGGAACTGCGGTTGGAAGCGGCTTGCATCCAACGCCGACCTGCGGTTCTTACCAAGTCGTCTGCCCATCTTGTGGGTGGACGTCCTACGCTGCGCTTGCCGGTCCGTGGCCTCCACTCGAGAACCTTTCGGCCCCATCGGCCATCTGTTCTGCGCGATATATGGCCTGCCCATTGCCACTTCAACGTGCTAATCCGTCGGGATATGTCGGTGACTTGAGTTCTCCTACGTATCTCCTCATTTCTGATTCGATCCCGTAGAGAAACCCCGAGCATAGCCCTTTCCATAGCTCGTTGAGCGACTCTGAGCTTATTCATAAGGCCAATAGTGAAGGACCACGTCTCGGTTCCATATGTCATCACTGGTAACACACACTGATTGTAGACTTTCGTCTTAAGGCACTGAGGTATGTTGGACGAAAAGACATTGCGAGCCAAGCACCTATTTATATAAAGATAAATCTACATCACTGGCAGCATTATTTCCCTCACTTCTGGGTAATACTTAACTTTAAATGCAACAATCAATGTAAGGAAGGCTCCAGATAACTCTTCGCAACGGTAATTAAAATCTCGTATTTCACAAAATATTTTCTATACAAAGTTATCATCACAGTAATTACTTAGTTAAAAACTCAAGTTCCCGTTCATTCCAGTCTAAAATAAACTATACTTTAGTATCCCGTTAATTAAGTAGGTATTACTTAAACAAAGCTGTTTAAACCTTTCAGTTTATTCCAAGTTTTAAGTTAAACAGTGGACGTCAAGTTCATGCAAAAATAAGCTAAAAGTAAGCGAAATAAGCCGCTTCCCGTGCCGTGAACCGTTTGCAATTGAGACAGCTTTGTTTGCCTGCCCTGTGGGGTAAGTAAGCTTTTGTGATTAAGCGGAAAAACTGGTTGGTGCTTTAGTTACTAAATGCTTCCATAATCCACGGGAAATAACGCTTGCCACTCGCTCATAAAAGTTGATGCAAGCGACCCCGTGCGTCGAACGAGTTCGCTTTGTTATTGTGCTGTCTGTCTCTTCAATCTCTTTTTAGCACTTTATTTTAATAACCCACAGTAAACCTTCGATAAACATGGGTCAGTGACTCAGTATTTATTTAATTAGATTACATTGCACACCATAAACAACAAAACAATTAAAAGTAACAGTATTCAAATGAATGTATACACTTGGCGGTCTTATAGCTAAGAAATATTTATTTAAATACTTAGCTATAAGATAATCTTTGGATAGAACCATGATAGAATCGATCATGTGAGTCTACCTTATGGTATCAGTGGTGTACCAATGTAGACACATACTTTAAAATATTGTTACGTAATCACCATGGCAATAAGGCCTAGGCACCGCTAAGCCGGTCGAGGCTTCGCTCGGGAGCAAGCGCCACGTTCGGCACACTCACTTTTCTCTTACGGTTGGAGCGCGCGGTCGTGCTTTAATAAATAAATAAATATTGCTGGACATTTCACACAGCGCTATCTGACCCCAAACTAAGCAAAGCTTGTACTATGGGAACCAGATAACTGATATACTTATATACATTTTTTTTGTAAATACATTTTTTTAATATAAGAAACAACCAGACCCGGAACAAATATCTGTAGATCATGCAAAGATTTGTTTCACGGCGGGAATCGAACCCGCTACGTCCTGCGTTTCAGCCGGCTATTCGCCCACTGCACCACGGAAGTCGTTAAAATTATATTGTACTTAACTGGCTCGTTCTAGGCTAAGTCCGTGACTTTAGTTTCTATCAACTCATTTCTAAATCAATCCCGTAGAGAAACCTATAATTCCAATGTTCAAATAGAATATTTTTTGTAGCAATAAAATACACAAACTCTGGTATTTTTAAAAGCAAATCTCTTAAGCATTATCTTGGCACAAAGCGTGGCTTCACTCCGGCTTATTCTTTGCCTGCTTTGCTCTGTTTTGTGTTTGAATACCGACAGACAACCCTAAAGCTTTCATTTCCTGAAAAACGGCAACCGTTAAATGAAGGCCGTATTCTTCTTTTTTCTTCTTTATGTCGATATTATTTATTATTTGGAGCCTGTACTGTCCCACTGCAGTACAAAGACATCCCTTTCTTCCTTCCACTCCACTCTATCATGCGCGTATGTAGTCCAGTCTTCCACATACGAGTTGAGTTCGTCTTTCCATCGGCGTTGTGGTCTGTTACGTGATCGTTTTCTTTCTTTTGGGATCCACTCGGTGGTGGATTTTGCCCAGAACTCCTCCGACATGCGGCAGAGATGACCCGCCCAGTCCCATTTTAACTTGCCTGCTTGGTGCCCAACGTTTGCGATTTGTGTGTGGGAGCGCAGCTCACTGTTTCTAATGCGGTCTGTTAATTGTCGATATAGTTCATATTATTTTACACATCAAATGTGATTGGCTATTGTTTGTTTATTGTTCATTATCAGATTCAAAAAGCTGGTAACACATTGATTCTATGATGTCTTAAAACTTAAACTAGGTTTATCGAGACATCATGTTCTCGATAACATGGGTTCTGGTTAAAAGTATGTTAATCTTAAAAATAGGCAATCATTACATTATTTGATGGTGTTACCTAATGGCGTGCAAACGCAACACATGTGCGCGGATAATAACAAACCCGTCAGGTGAGTGAACGAGTCGAAGCAGAATAATTTAATAGCCAATGCGGTAGTGTGAGTTACACAGCTAATATGCACTGCATAATACTTGGCACTGCAGCAGAGTTATCTGTGGCGGTACAAGTATCCCTCAGGGTGCAAGAATAAGGGCACAATAGGCAGCTTAGTAAGTGGGCTAATCTGAGGGTCTGTACTACATGTAATAACAACTAGACGCCGACTCTCCCATGTAGTCCCATTTACTCAAATTTTGACTGCGGCAACCCACTTGTATCCTGAGATGGTTGAGTGATTTCCACGTGGGCCAAAAAAGGTATTTTCCGGCAGGCAGCTCTTCAGCAGGCTCTATGTAAATCAAAACTAAATCCTATCATATCAGCCACAGGACGTAAGCCTCTTCCATAAATTTCCAAAGCGACTGCGTAATCGCTAAAAACTGGTAACATATATTGATGAAATAATTTATTGGTGCGTTTTTTTTATTAATCTTGTAGACACACAAGCTGACGGGCCCCCTGATGTTAAATGGTCACCGCCGCCTATAAACTCCTGCAGAACTCGTGGTACTGCAGTCGCTTTGCCTAGCACTTGATAACCTATTTACACCTCTCTTGCAGGCGTTCATTTTGAAGCCCACCGGAAAAAACTCCGGAGGAAGGTCATTCCACATCTTGCAGGTGCGTGGAAGAAACGAGCGGATGAAACGCACCGTGTGAGACTTCCACACATCTACTATATGTGGATGAGCTTGTTGCCGATTGCGGGACGTTCGATGGTAGAAGTGGGAAGCAGGGATTAAATTAAACAGCTCTTCAGAACATTCGCCGTTATATATTTTATAGAAAACGCTGAGCGCTCTGATATAGATACTACTGGGTCATCTACGATACGAATGGCTCTGCGTTTGCTATAAAAAAACACTTTAGATTTGACTCAAGCCTCTTCTACGTTTGTTAAGAACGCCACATATCCCACTTGACCAAACGTTAGAGTAATACTTTCACCGTATCTTAGCTAGTTAGGGCCTTGAACGGTCTAAAAAAACTTGAAACCAAGATTAAACTCATACGACTTTTCTTTCTTTTAATCGAGTTTCCGCTAACTTAAAGACATTTTGTAACGCTCGCCGCTTCGTAGCAAAACCACTTTATTGATCTTTTTGTAGTCTATTTTGCAACACAATTTATTTATCTGTATTTATATCTTTCATGGACGATTACTCGCAAAACAAGTTCCATAATCATAACAAGATAACAACTATTATTCACAGCGTACCACAGAACTTACACTTTTGCAATAAAACAAAAAGTAATTCGGCTGGCTGTCCATCATCAGCCGTTGAATGCGACTATCTAGCAAGAGATACGAAAATAAAAATGAATGGGAATAGAGTATATCTAGAGTGTGTTGTAGTGTTATCTAGAAGTGAACCACTGGAAAAGAGGTAGAGGTAACATGAGGGAGGAAAAAAACAGGTAAATTGGTTGTATGACTTTTAAAAGATTATAACCTATACTCGTAATATGATTTACAATACAGTTATTGAGAATTGCACACGCTAGCAATTTAAAAATGTCACAAATAAAGTGTTTAAGCGTTATAAATATAACATCCCAAGGGTGGCCATACAGTGTTTTTTTTTAACTGGGACAGTACGGCAGCACCCATAACCAAAGGAGATACAGGTACAATTTCTTTTAAAACATCAGCTCGTTTTTTAAGAAAAATCATTTTATAATTAAATTTTTTTGGTCAAGCGTGAGTAGCGCCTTCAAATGAATCAAGTTGTTAATTTTTTTAGGCCGATCGGTGCAGTCTTTTATTAGGATTATTTTATAGTACTGGATGAAAAAAATCTGAGCAGCGAATGTTAGTAAAATTTGATGAAATGTGTTCTCATACAACAGGACAAAGCAAAATTCCTCCAACAAACATTTTATCAGATTGTAATTGCATATTAAAGAAGTATTAAGACTGTAGCGATTAAAAAGTTTATGAACACCATGCACTCATGAGCAATTCAAAAACATTTCGTATTTCAGAACAATTTTGAATTTCGAACACGGTTCTTGCATCTGTCGGACTTTTATTTCGGTCATTGCATCATTTTATTTGTTCTATCATGGCATTGTCAAATACGCAAAACGTAGACTTAATTGAAGCATACTTCCTCAATCGCGGTCTGGGTAGCGTTCTTGATACCTCTTCAACGGATTAGTTGGGCTTCGTCGGTGCATGAAATTTGGTATATAGGTTATGACCGGAATGGGGATTGCAACTTTTTACCCAACTGCGCAGGAGGAGGACAATGTTTATAGCCAAGCGCTACATCGTCTTCGCCCTAAAATTTGAGGACGCCTTCGCTAAAGTGGGCCTTACCACGGACACCTTCGCTGTTTTAGCCGTTGTTTCAGGATCCAGAAGGTCGTCCTCAAACTTCAGCTCCAGACTGGTGCGAATTCCGGTGGCTTGTTCTGCAGTGAGGTCAAAGTATGTTACGGTCATTAATGACAAACCAGGCGTGCTAAATGTGGCATATGGTGGCAGTCAGTTCCCAATATTTTTCTGGTTATATCTAGATTACTGTATGATATGTTATGTTATGTTGGTGGACTCACTTTTCCGCATTTGAATTCTTAAGTGGTCCATTATGCATGAGAGAGTTGACTATATGGATAGCCAGCTTAACTCCGACCAGAAGCGCAGAAGTTTCCTGGGGTTTTTGCAGGCTTCACGGAGTGACCTTGGGTTGTCCAGGATTTCTGCACGTTGTGCTTCTCCCCCACGCATTCCAAGACTACGTGGGCTGCTGATTCTTCTTCGGTGAGACATCCCTTGCAAAGTGGGCTGGCTATTGTTCCCATGATGTAGAGGTGTTTGTTGAGGGGACAATGTCCTGTAAGGGTCCCCATAATGATTCAAAGATACTGTATGATACTCGATACAATCAACCTTTATAGCGCTTCAACGTACATGTTGTTACACGAGATTGGTAAGCAAATCATGGCCGGGTATAAACTGCTAAAAGTTCCGGTTATAAAAGTTTGCGTCTCGATGCAAAACAGTCTCAGTGCGGATTTCTCTTTCGGGTTTCTTCTACCCACTTGATTTATGTTTGTGTGTTCGATCTTATTCCGAATTAGCCTTATTATTAACTGATTTTATTCGAGGTTCGGGATTTTGGTTTTTGCTAAGGATTTTCTTGAGGATTTATTTATAATTGGGTTTCCAATCCTTATGGGTAGGCTTCTAAAATTTCACGATTTTTGACGGAACTTGCTGAGTTGGCTACATATCTCATGAATGTAAATCTTCAATCACGATGATTTTCTTCGCCGTTAATGTATATTTTAATGCTGTTAATTATTCATTTGTATTTGTAATTATTACTTTTATGTTTTGGATTTCATGTGGACATTGTCTGAAATAAAATAATCTATTCTATATCATAAATACTAATTTAAGTCAATTTTATATATTCTTTCCTTAAATAAGTAACTGCTTTAATAATATTAAGTTGTGTACACTTGCCTCGGAATGCTATATAGTGCAATACTTAGTAAACTTAATTTAATTCGTAGTTATTTGATCGTGTTCTGTTTTATGTACCTATATGTACCAATCCGCAACTTTTGTATCGGTAGTCATGGTTAGAGCCTAAGTATATAACATTTATGTATACCTGGAGGTGTTACCAGCATATATTTAACCCACCTGATGTTAAGTGGCAACCATCGCTTATAACAAAGTATTGCCTCGTAGATCACGCACTTTAGAAACGTGCCCTACGATGCACTGCCTTGGGTCCCTCAACTTGAGGCATACCTAATTACAGGCATTATCAATGAAACCATACCCTTCATACCGAAACACAGCATTGCTGCTTGGCTACAGAAATAGCGATAGTGGAACTTTCCCAGGCGAGTCCTTTCACAAGGAACTCTACTAATCCTAATACTTTTAAATAGTGCCACCAAATTTCCTATGACCTAAATATATGACCTAGAATAAACCAATAACACGACTGAAACGAACAAACCTACGATAAAATCCTATCGCTTCTTCTTCTTCTTAGCGTGCCAATAGTTCTGCTTATATTGTGTTAGATAGGTACATTGATGGCGTCAGGAGAAGCCATATTTAAGTCAACCATTGTGCAGGTGTTCGGGCACAAAGGGCACATTATCAGGTGTTTTATCGACTGTGCAGGGTCACCACAGTAGCATTGCATTTGTCTGGGATCCCTGAATCCCCATTGGCACATATTCACTCTACAGCGACCAACCTGTGTGCGAAGCCTATTTAAGGACTTCCACACTGGCCACGGCAGGTCATGCCCTGGTGGAAGCTGTTCTTGAGGGAGAATGAAGTCAGGTGGTGGGGGGTTACTATCTATCCACAGTGCACGTCTAGCAACGGATGGGTCGTCGCTGGTGGCCTGCGTGGAACGCTGAAAACTCTTACGACTTTTCAGGCGGCCTTGTGGAATTTGATGGCTATATAAAGAATGTCGACTGTCATGCTCCTGCTTATATTTTTCTATGGAGCATGCCACATCTTGACACACTCCGGAGGGTGGTATGCCTGCCAAAGGGTAGATAAAGTTTAGAGGGGTTGGCTTCAGATATCCTGTTATAATACGGCATGTGCCATTCAGCGCAACATCGACGACCCTAGCGTGTGCGGACCGGTTCCAGACTGGGCAAGCATATTCGCCGGCTGAAAAGCACAATGCCAGACCCGTCGTGCGTAGGACCTCTGGAGCTGCTCCCCAGTTGGTAGATGATCCTATCGCTACATTACCTATAATAATCAGATTCTGAAATTGCTCATAAAACCATTTTAAATATTAAACTTCACACGGCACCAACCTGAGCTTGCCCAAGGCGATACTAAATTGCAAAATGAGTAATCGATAAAATGATCGTTCGGTGTCATAACGGCGCGCTCTGGGAAGCCTATGACAATAAAATAAAATACAGTAGGACAACTTAGTAAATCAACCGTTTTATACAATCAAATCAAATGTTTTTGATCACTAAAATCAAAAGGATCATTTTGAAAATTCAGTTTTACTGCCAGTTCCTTCGCGACCAAGCCGGGAAAGAAAGGCAAGAAACAAGGCTGGTTGTTTTAATGATCCTTTTAGAATAAAGATAATACAATAAAGAAAAAAATACGTTTATATTGTAAAATAGTTTACCGAGTTGGAGCAATTCCAATCACAATCGTCTCTATAATCTAAATAATCCGATATGTTAAAGTAGGCTTTTTTTGTAAAGATTTTCTTTATTTACATTTTTCAGTTTGTTTATTGTCAATTTTTGTGCATCACTTGGGAGTTTGTTGCTTCTTTTTTCTTTGAATTATGATGTGGCATAAGGTCGTGGTATTTGTATATGTGGTATTGTCGGATGGGCAGCGTTTGGGAAACTTCGCAACGTCTTTTCGTCCAACATACCTCAGTGCCTTAAGACGAAAGTCTACAATCAGTGTGTGTTACCAGTGATGACATATGGAACCGAGACGTGGTCCTTCACTATTGGCCTTATGAATAAGCTCAGAGTCGCTCAACGAGCAATGGAGAGGGCTATGCTCGGGGTTTCTCTACGGGATCGAATCAGAAATGAGGAGATACGTAAGAGAACTCAAGTCACCGGCATAGCCCGACGGATTAGCATGTTGAAGTGGCAATGGGCAGGCCATATAGCGCGCAGAACAGATGGCCGATGGGGCCGAAAGGTTCTCGAGTGGAGGCCACGGACCGGCAAGCGCAGCGTAGGATGTCCACCCACAAGATGGGCGGACGACTTGGTAAGAATCGCAGGTCGGCGTTGGATGCAGGCCGCTTCCAACCGCAGTTCCTGGAGATCAATGAGGGAGGCCTTTGTCCAGCAGTGGGATACAAATGGCAGAAAATATAAACAAGATCTTAATATTAATCCCAGTTTTGTATTTTTTGATAAGGTCGATTTACTTGACTAATAATAATAATAACAGTAATATGCTAGCATGTTTTTAGGGTTCCGTAGCCAAATAGCAAAAAACGGAACCCTTATAGATTCGTCATGTCTGTCTGTCCGTCCGTATGTCACAGCCACTTTTTTCAGGACTAAAAGAACTATACTGTTGAAACTTGGTAAGTAGATGTATTCTGTGAACCGCATTAAGATATGCACACAAAATTAGAAAAAAAACAATGTTTTGGGAGTTCCACATACTTAGAACTGAAGCTCTATTTTTTTTTCATAAAACACATACCTATCTATGGATACGTCTTCAAAAATGATATTGAGGTTTTTAATAAATTTTTTTTCTAGACCGAATATGGTGTAAACTTCCACCGAAAGTTGGTTTGAACGAGATCTAGTAAGTAGTTTTTTTTAATACGTCATAAATCGTAAACCGCAATTTACCTTTCATTCAATCAACTCAAATATAAACAAAGTTACAACGAACTATAAGACCTTTTATATTATGTTACTTGCTGTTACGGAACCTTTCATGGGCGAGTCCAACTCGCACTTGGCCGCTTTTTAAAAAATATAATTGGCCCACAACTTTATTAATCCCTATGGTATCCTAGATCTATGACACTCAGAATGCAGACCCGTAAAGGTACCTCATTTTTTTTTTAATGATTGTCAAGTACTAAACCACTACCTCACCTGGTGGTAAGTGATGGTGTGATAGAAGATGAAGCAAGCTTGCATAAAATAACCTATTAACTGTAGACTTGAAAACTCCGAGATTGTACTAGTCCGGAAAAAACATACGCCGTAAGTGAGTTCCACACCTTACTTGTGCTAACAAGAAAAGTTGAGGCAGATCGTTTGATACGGCAAGGTGGTATGCCGACCAGGTATGGGTGGTATTTCTCGGTACGTCTGCTTGTAGTGGAATAGGAATCTTGTAATCTGGACCACGTCTAATTATAATGCAGACTTTTTGCATATAAATTAACATTCACAGGTCTATGATACTCTTTTTATTTTGTCAATCTTTATTTTTAAAGATTAAGGCAATGGTAACTGTTTAAAATAAGGAGGGACGTGTTCTGTAATATCATACTAAATAAGTTTGAAACCAGACTACGTAATACCTATGTTGATGGTAGATTCATCAAAATCGGACGAGTAGTTTAGACGCTACGGTGGAACATACATTCATGACTGCTTTAAACATAACCCTACCTTTTGGCCTTGCCGTAGTCAGGTAAGTGTAGCCTATAATACTTAATCATAAAAACGATTCCTGACCTGATTCTACTCCCTGGATTGGCTCCAGACGAAGGAACTCTTCAACGATCAAAGGCACAGATACGAAGTTTAGTAGGTATTAGCCTGTTCTGAGTTCCACTATGTCATGGCTGCTGCACTCAGGTTTGGCTTCTGAAGAAGGAACTCCTCAACAGTAACAGCACAGACTCAAAACTTGCAATAATATAGTATTATCGAGGTGATCTCATGATGGAGACGGATGCTAGACAACGGAACTTCTGAAGGGATTGTAGTGGACTACTAGTGTTTGGGCTCATTTGAATCTGATTGCGGTTCTAAATAAGAATTTTAGAAATGCTTTCTTTGAAAAAATATTTTTTCAATAATCGATTGCCACCTCATTCATCAAAATCGGCTGAGTAGTTTAGTCGCTACACTGGAACAAAGATAAATACAGATATAGACTGCTAAAAACATGATTCTTCCATTTGGCTTTGCCATAGTCAGATACAATAAGTTGCAACACTGTAATATCGCATTATTGTGTACTGTTGCACGACTCGTATTGTAATCATTTATTATTTGTCAATGTATAGTGACGCGACGGAAGGACATGTGATAAATGGTGATTTATTTACTTTTTAAACAATGGAAAATCAGCTTTAAATTACTGTTTTATCGAAATGTTTATTTCGGTGTTTTTCAAATAAGTTTAATGTTTACGGATGGTGAAAAACAAATAAAGTACAAAAAAACGGGCCAAGTGCGAGTCGGACTCGCGCACGAAAGGTTCCGTGCTATAAAAAACAGCAAAAAATCACGTTTGTTGTATGGGAGCCCCCCTTAAATATTTGTTTTATTTAAATTTAATTATTTATTTGTAAAGTGAATATATAACTTAATATTCTGTGAATATTTTAAGCGTCTACCTGTTGCCGTTATCAGTATCGAGCTAAAATGAGCAAAAAATCACGTTTGTTTTACGGGAGGCTCCCTTAAATATTTATTTTATTTTGTTTTTAGTATTTGTTGTTATAGCGGTAACCGAAACACATCATCTGGGGAAATTTCAACTGTCTAAGTATGTCCATGAGATACAGCCTAGTGACAGACAGACATACAGACAGTGGATTCTTAGTAATAAGGTCCCGTTTGACCCTTTGAATACATTTAATATTTCAATTCAAGTTTGGAGATTACCTAGGTAACTCCTTTCTTTTGCAGGTTTGTGTATGTGTTTTGTAGACTGATCCATTTTAAGACACTACGCAGCACAGAACCTTTTAGCGTCCACGTACTTATGTATATCTTGTTAGGTAACCGCCTAGTATGTGAGTGTGTAGTATAGGATATTTTTAACCTTGATGTCTGTGTGTCTGATATGTGTGAAGTTATTCACTCTTGATGTTTTCAGTATCTAGACAACATTAGTAGCTAAAAAGAAACCCGACAATATCGCGTTGCACGGACGAGTTTAACTTTGACTCTCAATCAATTCCACCATCACCTTGTACATGTTTACTAATCAGTAGCGAGCACGCGGGGAATTCCTTTGAATTGGAATGAAACACCATTTTCGGAATATCCTCGTAATTTACAATGTATTCCGAATAAGGTGATTCCCAGTAGGGTTGACTCAATGGGAATTGTTTATAGATTTATGTGTAGACTATTTAGTCGTTTTAAATTGCAGTGTTATTTCAAGTTTTTTGTTCTGCTCTTTCGGCTTTTTGTGTCTGTTTTGCTTGTAAATGTATACGATTTAATTGACGTAGAATAAATGAATTTAATTTTGGTATACAAAATGCCAATTTATTATAGGACATACAGCATAAAATACAACTAGAAGCTATTTAAAAAAACGGTATAGAAGCAGATATTGGAAACATGAAGGAATATTTTATTAAAGTTTTGAAAACATTACAAACACGTCTATCACATATAAATAAATAAATATTGCTGAACATTTCACACAGCGCTATCTAGCCCCAAACTAAGCAGAGCTTGTACTATGGGAACCAGATAACTGATAGAATACATATATACATTTTTTTTGTAAATACATACTTTTAATATATAGAGAAACAACCAGACCCGAAACAAATATCTGTAGATCATGCAAACATTTGTTCCGCGGCGGGAATCGAACCCGCTACCTCCTGCATCTCAGCCGGCTACTCACCCACTGCACCACGGAGGTCGTCAATAAAATCCTATAGATAGATATAATATATTTTATTGTACACCATAAACAATTAATATTAACAAAATCAAATGAACACAATTAGGGGTATTATTGCTAAGTAGCGATCTCTACCAGACAACTTTTGGGTGGAATGGATAGATGTACATGGTACATAGTTTTAATGTTCAAATTACTTTGCTTTTCTCATATTGAAAGTCAGGTTTTCATTAAAACGTCACAAGAAGGTACACGCAGATTTAGATTTTATATATTTCAACTTACATCTATTTAAACAAGTTTAGCCTAATACAATATTGTAGATAACCTAATTAGTGATTACTAGCTGACCAATACGTAGCTTCGCACGCGTAGTTTATCAATAAAACAGTACCCTTCTTCTGCGCAGTTGGGTAAAAAGTAGCCTATGTCACCCGGAGAGAGTGTTCTCAAAAAGAATTTTTTTAAATCGTTCCAGTAGTTTCATAGCTTATTCAATACAAACAAATCCTCCCTCTTTTTAATATTAGTATAGATAATTCATCCTTACTTACACTTTATTTACAAAAAAAATAAAATGTGGCCTTTGCGAATTGATTAGTACTACGAACTACCAGAGAAACATGGAACAGATATAATGGTCTCCGCAACTTTGCCCAGGCAGCTTTGCCCAGCAAATTGGTTCTGCCTCAGGGCATCTCGAACCATTGATGTTATATGAACTATTATAAAAGTGCTCTATCACAGAGACATCACATACTTCAAACATGCTCATTAGTTCAGGTTATTCTTGACCTTTTCTCCTTTCTACAATTAAACTATTCTATGGCGGTCACGCTAGCCTGGATACTTATTTTCCATGTATTTGTTTTTATCTTAGAAAAACCTTGAATGTGGTTCCTTTGAAGCAAGTGATGATAAAGCACTCCATCGTAGACCACAACATCACTAACCATCAGGTAGGGTAAGACGCTTCTGTAGGGACACTACATACAGAATAGCTGACTCGCGTAACTCGTCGTACCTAAGTAGATGTTCGCTATTGTATTGTACTGTGCCCGCGCCAGTCGTCTCTCCCCGCTCAATCAGTTCAAACATGTACACTTGTGGAAATATAAATTGGTAATTGGAAGATGTATCTACTCATTCCAACCTCCTTATCAAGAAAATAATAAATCAGTATATTAGGGGTTGCATCATTATCATGATTACCACAAAACCCTAAACTTGCTATTCAAGAAATAAAAAAAAAAATTCTTGTACCAAACTCTATTTTCCTTTAATAAGAGACTTTTTAACACTGATTCCAAAAAATAGCTATCATAGCAACCCTACATTCCATTGCAAACCAATCGCGCCGTGACCCGCGATTGAAATCTATTATTGATGACGAATTCAAAATGGTGACTATTTATTAGTACCCGGATACGTGAGCTTTTGACTCGGCGTATGAATCGATTTGAATAATCGATTCTGCGTAATGACATTTGCCGTGTTTGATTGCGTTCGCGGTGTAAAAGTTGAATATTATTCATGAGGATTACTTAATTATCATTGCAAAAAGGTAAGGCTGTTTCTTTTTACATGAAGTAAAAATTAAAGATTCTTTCTTCGTCGAAACACTGCCAAAACTTTAATAAAGTGCGTCACATACGCAGAAGCTATACATGGCGTTTTAGGTAAAGTTAAAATATCGATAAGAAAGGATGGCACACATGGCGAAAATAAAACATATTTCATCATAAAGTATCATAAGTATCATCATCCCCATCCGTCTTCGCCGGAATGCATACATACTGTCCCTTTTGTATAACATCCTTTTTACCCTTCTTCTCCCTTCTATCTTAAGGAGCGTTTTGAGTTTCTCCACCAGGTTAATGATCGCAATTTGCGTCCTTCAGATTCCCTCCAACTTAAAACTCCTGTCCATACGACAGAGTTTTATAGTCGATCCTTCACTGTAACAGCCGTACGATTGTGGAACGCTTTGCCCCTCTCTATAAGAACATCCAAGTCTATTAGTAATTTTAAAACAAAAGTGCACACCCATTATCTGTCCTTGTGTTGAAGTTGTAGCTGCTTGTTAATTCATCATAACCACTTTTAGAGTTGCTTATTTAAATTAAATTTGTGTTATTATTGGTAATTTAGGTTTATAGTATGTAGATATGTTTTTAAATTTATATAGATGCACCGCCGTCATGTGTTACATTTTGATCCTGTCTGTACAAAGGTTGTCTGGAAGAGATCGCTTTTAGCGATAAGACCGCCCATTGTACTAAATCTATTTGTAAGAAATATGTTCTGTATTTTACTTTGGTGTACAATAAAGAGTTATTTTATCTTATCTTATAAGATACCGAGCGATATGAATATTTTGTCAATTCGAAAGATTCGTATACATGCTGACAGACATCATAGTTTGACAGACTCATGAGAATAAAAAGAAGAATAACATTTAATAACTAATCCATCTGTAATGAAGATACTATAATTCGTTGATGACCTCCGTGGCGCAGTAGGCGAATAGCTGAGACGCAGGAAGTAGCGGGTTCGATTCCCGCCGCGGAACAAATGTTTGCAGTGTATAAAAATATTTGTTTCGGGTCTGGATGTTTTTCTATATATTATAAGTATTTATTAAAAAAAGAAAGAAAGAAATACAGAACAAACAAAAAGAAGTATATAAGTAATCTGTCAGTTTAGATAAAAGATAAAAGAAGATAGCGCTGTGTGAAATTTCCAGCAATATTATATAATTTTATAATTGAATAACTTAAGATATCATATTAAATAACATATTATAGCATCTTCACTGTGTGTGATGCGCTTAAAGCATTGAAGAAAACTATATTACTTAGGTTGTTTTCGCAAACGGTTGTTGTAAAATATCGTCTAAACTCTTTTTACTCCCCGTCATAAAGCTGTGTACGACATTATAAACCCGAGAATTTCCCACGAAAATAAGCGCGAATTTTTCCATTCTAAAACTCACGTACTAGGCGTTAACTCGACAAGTTCTGGGCAGGTGGCGCCGCCGCCGGAAGTGGCGGTAACGGCCTACTTCCGGCGCGTCGACACCTCCGGTTGCAGTTGAATGAGGGGTCAGACTTGTTGAGAAATACCTGGTGTGTGTCTTATTGGATTGCTCTGAGGTTTTGTTATATGACGTGTACAATAAACAAAAAAAATATTTATTGACAAAACAATTTTGTTGATCAAAAATAAATGCTGGACAGTCTATGCAGCGATATCTAGCACCAAAAAAACCCAGGATAAATAGCAGTATTAAACGCTATTAAGAATATTTTGCCTATTGCCATGAGTGAATGAAAACTTTTTAATCACGCTGAATGATCTGCTTATGAGGCCCATAGTGAAAGACAACGTTTTGGTGTCATATGTCATCACTGATAACAAGGACTTTTGAAGGTTACTGGGAGACGATGGGTGTAGGACCTGTTTGATAACTTGATTTCTTGTTTTGCAACTAGTGTTTATTGATGTGTACGTGTATATTAGAAAGTACGTTTATTGAAAATACCCTTTATATATATATTTGATGTTTCGTTCGTAGTATCAATATATCTGAGTCTTATTTTTTTTTCTAAAATTTTTACTGCTACATTATGTCATGCACTAACTACAAAAATATTTTTTCAACACTACGCAAGGTTAACTGGAAGATAATGATTGCTAGCATTAAGTTCGCCTATGTACAGTTTTATGTATTTTGTGCAATAAAGTATTTTCACGCGTTCCAGAGAAAAAGGGTCTTGAAAGATAGATAGACAGACGGAGAACGAAGTAATCCTATAAGGCGTCCTGTTCCTTTTTAAGGTAAGAAACTTGTACTATTTGTAATTCATCAAAATTTTAAATCAATAGCTTCAGTAGTTGCTGAGATAAACAGCAATGCCAGTAGGACGGACGAACAAAGTCGGACTCTAAAAATTATCTGTGATTATGACCGCACAATATAAGAGACAAAATACTAATAGTTATACGAAAAACTGATTGTTTAATCAGATAAGTTTATCAAAACATAAAATATGGATTGCCCTGAACTTACGGGTAGAGTTTTGCGTTTTTGTGCTCCGAAATACCGCACTAGACATACAAAGTTATTTCCTGTATCACACTCATCAACTAACTATTCACACCATTGTATCGTTAACAGACTACAAAGAGTTTACATTACGGAGTTCTTCTCGATTGATATTTGTCATAACAACAAGGGAACTTTTAAAAGTGAAACTTTAAAAATAATAATGGATGATGACACACATGCATGATAACAACGCAACAAAATACTGGTTGTTATGGTATGTTATACATATATATGTATGAATTTATGATATAACTACTTATAAACATGTATTCTATGTATTTAATCAACATTTTTGTGTTGTATTTGTTTTGTTCGTATTTTTAGTTTAATTTAGACTATCTATTTATAAATTCTTTTTTATATAAAGTAAATCCGTTTTTGGTTGTATACTACGCTTAATATAACTTTGTATCTTACATAATAAGGGCTGTGGATTTTGTTAAATAAATATAATAAAAATAAACAAAATGTATACATAATATTTAATAACACTTGGGCATAATGTATAATACTGATATAGTGCCAGTGTATCGTAGAAGTCACTTTCCGCAGCAGCCACGGTTACCACGGAAGACCAGAGCTATAACGGAGACCATAGCACATACTGAGTGATAGTCATTTTTGTCACTAAGTATTTTTTTACTTACTGCTAATTTTAAGATTTCATTACTTGTGACAAAATAAACGTTTTATCTTATCTTCATCTAATATTACAACTTGTTATGTTATGTACGACATTAAATGAAAACACAGGTAGGGCTAATGGTGAGTATTGTTGTAAAATTATAATAGAGTTTTTTAAATTCATTACCATAACAAAAAAATCCAAGAACCTTATTATCAAGTCCTGAAATATCAATGGAACAGTTTGTATAAAATAAGTAAATGAATGATATTCATTCATCGTGTAAGGTGCTTATTAAATTGACTAAGCGGCATAAAGGCAGTTAAAATTGTTCATTCAAAATGTATCGATTACTGGATAAATATTCAAGCTACCGGTATGAAATCCGCCTCTTTTTCTTCTTCTTTTGTCAATGGCTGTTTGACATATTAATTGTATTACCCCAATAGATAGCAACTTCCACACCCCTCTCTGTTACCTGGTATAAGTCGTATCGTGTGCAGTTGGTTGGGCCTATAGGACATGAGAGCAAGTAGACCATTGTTTGTGAGTCAATTTTCTAGGGTTCCTTATCCAAAGGGTTAAACGGGACCCTATTACTAAGACTCCGCTGTCTGTCTGTCTGTCTATCCATCTGTCACCAGGCTCATGAACCCTGATAGATAGACAGTTGAAATTTTCACAGATATTTCTGTTGCCGCTATAACAGCAAAAATAATACAAAAAGCTCGTTTTTGCTCGATGTTGATAACGGCAACAGTTAGACGCTTGAAATATTCACAAAATATTTAGTTATATAATCACTTTAATAGTAAAATTAAATAGTTAAATTAAAATAAAACAAATATTTATATTCCCATACAACAAACGTGATTTTTTGCAGTTTTTATAGATAATGGTACGGAACCCTCCGTGCGCGAGTCCAACTCGCACTTGGACGGTTTATTTTTAACCCACCTCTAAAACCAGTTAATGGGATTCCCCAGTGTTATGAATTAATATCGTACATAACAATACAGGCTATATAATATGCATATGCGTATTTGAGGTTACTGTCTAATACGAAGTACACAAAATATGTAGGGAACTAACGTTCAGACGAATTGCATGGAACCTCGCTTAGCTGAAGTCAACTAGAGCTGAGTTAACCCGATTCGGCGTCTACGACCTAAGCGTGACGGCTCAGTTTCATTCACCTGTGCATTTTTTTTATACTACTTATATGGCAAACTAGCATGCAGTCCACCAGATGTTAAGTGGCTACTGCAGCTCATGGATATCCACATAGAATTCAAAACAAGCTATTATGTTGTCTTGATCTCTATGTGAATACGTTGCCATACCATAGGACTTTATGCATATGTGCCAGTAATTACAGGAACATACTATTACCGTCTAACCGGAACACAGCAGCACAAGTACTGCTATTTGGCAGCAGATAAAGGTAAGGCGGTGGTGCCCACTTCCTCGAGCCTATTTCAGCTCTACCACCATAATGGTGCGCCTAAAGAAGTTTTCACCTCAAAAATAATTTCTTTTCCTAATTACTAACTGGAAATGGGAAATGGGCCCATATTGTAACACCATGAACGCATGAAGAAGGAAGGGGACGTCGGGATCGTGCTAGAAAGCGTTGACTGGACGATCTCGACACCTTCGAAAGAGGATGGTGAGAAATATCGACGAGACCTTTGCCCAGCAGTGGGATAAGATAGGTAAGGTTAAAAAAAAATAACCTACTTTTTCGTTGTGATAAGAAAAGTCTTTATGAAAAATAAATAAAGCGGCCAAGTGCGAGTTGGACTAGCCCATGAAGGGTTCCGTAGCAGCAAGTAACTTAATATAAAAGTTCTTGTTTTTCGTTGTAACTTATATGACGTATTAAAAAAAACTACTTACTAGATCTCGTTCAAACCAATTTTTAGTGGATGTTTGCATGGTAATGTACACGTATACCCCACACGTATGGGTTTGACAATATTTTTTTTTAGTTTTAGTTCTAAGTATGAGGAACCCCCAAAATTTATTGTTTTTTTTATTTTGTATGAAAATCTTAATGCGATTCACAGAATATATCTTCTTACTAAGTTTCAGCAGTATACTTCTTATAGTTTCGGAAAAAAGTGGCTGTGCCATACGGACGGACAGACAGACATACATACATGACGAATCCATAAGGGTTCCGTTTTGTGCCATTTGGTTACGGAACCCTAATAAGGATTTTAAAACGATCTCAAAAACTTTCGAGCCGGACGGGAATGAACCCAACCTTCCTCTTGATACGAGAATGCACTGCCAATTGTGCTACAGGCCCACTTCATATCAGGGTTCAAATTAGTGAAATGGGCTAGCGTTAGCGTTAGTATCTAGATAAAGGTTCCGGGTTCAAGTACCGACCGGCTGGAAAGTTTTAAAATAAAAATACTAATAAAAGTTAGAATCATCGAATCGTGTCATAAAATCAAACTTACCCTGCAACGTGCTTCGTAGTTTTACACTATTCTTTAGTACAGGTGTTAATGTGAAGGCCTAGTGGTCCCTAACTTTGTAATACAGTTTGAAAAGTGACCGTGTTGTGCTTGCGGTGACAGCTTTGTTAAACTTTTAACCTCAATAAAGTCACTGGAACTTTATTGTTGTTTCGGTTTTGTGCTATAATTTTAGTAACAAGTAATAAAATTGATTAAAATACTTTAATTTATTGATCGAGCAAAGCGAGATCTCCGAATCATCTTGGGCAAATCGGCGTTGTGTGTTTGTATGTATGAATGTTTGTTATTCCGAGGATAACTTTCGAAGCGTTTATCCGAGGATAACTTTCGAAGCGTTTATCCGATCATCGTGAAATTTGGTATATCTATACAGGTAGTGATGGCACAATTTTGGCGTGACTAAATGAGTTCAATATGTGGGGGGGGGATCGTAGAGATATTGGGGTCCAAGAAGGGTAAAAAAAACAAAATGAGACTATCCGGTCAAGTGGCACGTTTAATGGTCCTTGTGAGTATATTTTGACGCCGTTTTTATTTTTAGTTTAAACCTTGTAGTTTTTAAGTTTCTAGCTATAATAAATACTGAACTTTGTCAAAATTCATAGGGTACACCACAGTGTTGAAATTTAGTATGCGTGTAGCTTTAGTGAGACCAATATAGGCAATAGTGTGAAATCTAGAATAACTGCAATTTCTACCCCAAAAAAGACAACCTATTTTCATGAACTCCCGTTACCTGTAATTTTAATGAACTGAACTTGGTTATGCATTTTGTGGCAGTATTCTGATAGTCAGAGATTACAAATAATATTTTTTTGTTTGTATGGGTGACTCACGAGATCTCAGTTCGGGGTGAACCACTAGTTATAATTTACGTTTTTTTTACGTTATAGGCTTGCGTTTGACCACGATCTCGCCTGATGGTAAGCTATGATGCAGTCTACGATGGTACACGCTTGCCTTGAAGAAACCTATTCACTCGAGACTTAATGATACTCATGTTGTAGCTATCAGGAAACAAAGACAAAAACAAAAATGGCAAGGCGTTCCACTATTTGTAAAGACAGTATAGATAGATAGAGATAGATAGTATAGATACAGTACAAGTTATAAGTTATATTATACCTTAACTCAATTAAATAACCAACGCAGACCTTAAAAATATTTTAATTCACACGTAATTAAAAAGAAAGCTAAATTTTAATTACTCTCTGCAAAAGCCTGGACCGCTTTGTACCGTAATTTGAATATAATGACCTCGGCACACAAGTCCATTCATTTTGCCGCGTAAAGGCTCCCTCTGTCGGTAGAAATGTGATACGTTTCAATTCAATTTTTTTATTGATGATAGCCAAGACCACTACCTCACCTGATGGTAAGTGAAGGTGTGATCGAAGATGGAGCACGCTTGCCTAGAAAGAACCTATTTACTCTGGACTTGAAGACTCCAAGATTATACTGGTTAGGAAAAACATACGCCGGAAGTAAGTTTCACCCCTTACTTGTGCTAACAAGAAAAGTTGAAGCAAATCGTTTGGTACGGCAAGGTGGTATGCCGACCAGTTATGGGTGGTACTTCTCGGTACGTCTGCTTTTCCGGTGGTGGAAGGGAGAAAGAAGGATAAGGTCATGAAGATCTTGCGCACATTCACCAAAATGTATCATGTAAAAAACTGAAAGTCTGGCTACTCGGCGTCTGTGCTCTAAACTTTGTAAATTGGCTTCCGCTAGTGAGTCATCACCAAAGAGTCTAGCAGTACGTCGCTCAATCGAATCAAGAGCTTCAAGCTGATACTTGGCCGAGCCCTCCCAGTGATGACAGCAGTACTCTATACATGAGCGGGCTTGTGCTTTGTAGAGACTGAGCAGTTGTCCCGGTGAGAAGTACCGTCGAACCAGCTTCATAGCAGCAATTTTGGTCCTAGATTCGATGTGTGAGCAGAAGTTTTTGGGCGGGTAGGTGTCTAAAAAGAAACACCTCTTGTTAAATCATCTCCTTTTATTTTGTGTAAAAAATATAATTTGTGCACAGACAGTAACCATTTATGTTTAAAAACAAAGTTTGAAGCACTGTACCTGCCATAAAGTGTTATTATCCACATCACTTCAGTTTCAAATTCACAACCTGAAAATCACCCTACAACACATCACTCACTGCAACTTTAAAGATGGAGGAAATTCGCCAAATCAAAGGCTCTATGGCACAATTGCAGGCTGTTTTCACTGAACAGATGGCGGCTTATGAAGGTAAGCTGCAAAAACAGTCTGATGTTCCATCCACAACAACCGGGTTGGCCGCAGAGTTTTCGGCGTTCAAGTCGTTTGTCCTGATTGCCATGAGGGCTCTACAGGACCAGATACAAGTTACTGCGCATGCTGTAGACCAACTAGAGATGTAAGGCAGGCGCAAGCATTTGCTTCTGGAAGAAGACACCGCTGCCACTGTTGCGAAGGTTGTAGTTAGTCAGCTCAAGATAACTGGTTTTGCTTCGGGCGACATCAACTGCTGCCATAGGATGGGCCGCTTAACATCAAATCGACCTGGACCTATTCTGGTGAAGCTTCGGGACGAGGCTGTTCGTGACAGGATGTGGTTCGCCAAGACCAATCTTAAGGATACTGGTATCACTCTGTCCGAGTTCTTGACGAAAGCTCGTCATGAAGTTTTCATGCAGGCGAGGCAACGATTCGGCATCAACAAGTCCTGGACTCGCGAGGGCTATGTCTTCGTGGTCAGGCCGGATGACACCAGGCGTCGTGTGAGCTGTATGGGTGAACTCGATAAGATATCGGGCCCACGGGCGACGACGGAGCGGACTTCACCGGCCGCAGCGACAAAGCCAGCAGTCGTAAGCAAGGAGCCGACAGCGTTGAGAACAAAGCGTGTAGCAGCGTCGACTAGGAGATAGCGCCCGTGTCCCTGTGAATGTTTAGGTAGGTAGCATATTCTAATGATGAATCACCCGTTTTTATTTTCTATTTTCTACCCTTTAGCAAAATTTGTTGTTCTTTTTTTGTTTTTATTATATGCTCTCAATGTCAAACTCAAATTTGCAAACTGTCACAACTCAGTTATGTCACAAATGTTCCAAACCTTTGTTGTGTACTTTAGACATTGTGAATGGATGGGCAGTTTTCGATTCGATATTTCAATTTGTTTTTTCTTTGTTGGTTTGTATATTAGTTTTGTGTTGATTCTTTGTTTTCTGTATTTTTGATACTCTTTTAACACAACTGGCAGGTGGACAGGCTTATATTTGCATATTTTTAATTAGGAATAATCAGTTAGAGATAGGTACATTTAATTACTATATTTGTTTTTTTGTTTTGTTTTCTTAATTAGAATCTATTTATTTATTTATGTCATCTTTAGTTAGTAGTGATAGTGAACAATTTTTATCTTTTTCTTCCTGTGATAACGATAACATAAGCAGTGACGATAGTTTTTGCAGTATACCTACGCTTTCTCAAACTCTAGAGACTCAGTTCTCGGACGTCTCAAATAACTTCAATCGCGTACATATTAATGCGCAGAGCATTCCGGCTCATTACTCCGATCTGCTGGCGTCATTTGACCATAAAAACATTCATGCTGTATTAGTCTCCGAGTCATGGTTAAAACCATGTTTGCCTACAACTTCTTATTCGTTACCAGGTTTCATCCTAATTAGAAACGACTGCATCGATGGACGTGATGGTGGGGTTGCCATCTACTTGCGCCTTCACATACCGTTGTTCATATGTCTCCACAACCACCGTCACCTGATGCGGGCGAACACATTTTTGTTGAAGTCTGCCTCTCTCACACCAAGGTTCCTTCTTACAATCACACCGTCATTTTGGGTGACTTCAACACCTGTCTTCTTAAGCAGTATTCTCGTTGCATTACTTTTGAAACCCTCGTTAAGGCTAGCAATTTGACCATTCTCCCTTCATCTGCTACATATTTCTTCCCAAATTGCACTCCATCTCTTCATGACCTGACATTAGTATCATCACCTAATAATGTAGCTAAACACGGCCAAATTTCAGCGGCAGCTTTTTCCTATCATGATTTAATCTTTTTGTCCTACAAAGTTCGTCCGCCGAAAGCTAAGCCACAAATTCTTATGCAGCGTAACTTTGGTGAAATGAATTTGGAAAGCCTCCGTGGGGATGCTCAGCAGATCGACTGGACCGACGTCTTAGGTGCGTGCTGCGTTAATGATATGGTGGGTTCTTTCAATAGACAATTGATTAAGTTGTATGACACACATGCCACCGTACGTGCCATTAAAATCAAACACCTTCCAGCACCATGGCTTACTGATGAAATCCGCTTGGCGATGCACAAGAAGGCTATGGCGAAGGTTAGGATGAGGTGTAGACCTTCTGACAACAATAAGGCCAAATACTTCGATCGCTGAAATCACTGCAACAAGTTGTGTAGGGACGCGCAGCACCGATACATTCATGACTCCGTAGATAACAATGATCCATCTAAAATGTGGAAATTTCTTTAAACACTGGGGTTTGGTAAATCTAAACCCAAAAATATCTAAAAAATCATTAACATTGATCATCTTAATCAGCACTTCACGAGTTCTTCCAATATTGACGGAATTACTAAATCAAATACATTATTTAATCTTTCTTCACAGCCAACCCCAGACTTTCTTTCTTTTCAGTTTAGTCAATTTGCCGATTGTGATGTTATGAAAAGTATTACATCTATTAATTCAAATGCTGTTGGCAGTGACAGTATTAGTCTGAATATGATTATGTCAATACTTGACGAAATCGTTCCTTTCATCACCTACATCCTGAATGCCTCAATCGATTCCGGCTCTTTTCCTGACGTCTGGAAAGAAGCACAGATAATTCCTTTACCTAAGAAACCCAATCCATCTTCTTTTTCTGAATACCGTCCCATATCTATACTTCCCTTTCTATCAAAAGTCCTTGAACGCCTTGTCCATAAACAACTCGGTACCTACCTATCCAATAATATCCTGTTAAATCCTCTCCAATCTGGTTTTCGCCCCAGACATAGCACAGTCACAGCGCTCGTCAAGATAACCGATGACATTCGGTTTGGAATGGAGAGTGGGAAGGTGATATGCTGTCATTACTTGATTTCAGCAATGCCTTCAACAACGTCGATTTCGACATATTTCTGGGTGTATTAAGCTCTCTTAACATATCTCCAACGGTTATTGACAGGTTTCGTAGTTATTTGTTTGGAAGCCGGCAGCGCATCCGTATTGAAGATAATTACTCTTCATGGTGCAGCCTTCCTGCTGGTGTCCCCCAAGGCGGCGTCTTATCTCCTCTCCTCTTCAGTGTTTTTATTCATTCAATATCTCAAAATCTTTCTTCTTCCTACCACTTGTATGCAGATGATTTACAAATTTACACACAAGCCCCGATTGACAACTTTAACGGAGCTATCAGTTTAATAAACTCAGATTTGGACCGAATTTGTGACTGGAGCAAATCCTTTGGTCTTACTGTAAACCCTAAAAAGACACAAGTGATCATAATCGGTAGTCACAAAACGATTCCTAGGCTAGACTTTGCACAACTCTCACCTGTACTTTTTGATGGAACACAAATAGCTATCAGTCAGACGGTGAAAAACTTGGGAATTATCATGGACACCAAGCTATCATAGGTACCGTGTATAGCTGAGATCAGCCGCAAAGTGGTTTGCTTCTTCAGCTTCGTTGCGTAGACTTCGTAACTTTTTACCGACCGCCACCAAAATTACGCTTGCACAATCCCTTCTACTCCATATCTTAGATTACGCCGACGCCAGCTACCTCGACATTTCCGAAGTCTAAATGAGTAAACTTGAGCGCCTTCAAAACCTTTGTATTCGGTTCATATTCGGATTGCGCAAGTATGACCATGTCTCAGAATTCCGCGCAAAACTCATGTGGCTCCCTATATGTCTTCACCGGAATGCACATATTGTATCACTTCTTTATAACATTCTCTATAATCCCACTTCACCTTATCTAAAGGAGCGTTTCGAGTTTCTGTATCAGAGACATTCTCAAACCCTTCGTTCTTCCGAAGCTCTACAGCTTCGAACTTCCATCCATAGTTCACAATTTTATGGTGACTCCTTTACAGTACAAGCTGTGCGACTGTAGAAGCTTTATCTGTAAGGTCGTCCCAATCTCTTCCTATTTTCAAAGTCAAGGTATACAACCATTTCCTTTCGTTGTCTCGTAACTGCTAGTTAGTGTTTATGTTATTTATCCTCTTTATGTAGTGTAGTTTATTTATACTTATATTATTTGTATGTATTTAAGTTTATGTTTATTAGTATAATTAATAGGTATATTTTATTTTGTGGGTTCTGTTTATGTCTGTAGGTACTCTTACACCACCGTCTTTTGATTTTGTTTATCCTGTCCATCCAAAGGTTGTCTGGAAGAGATCGCTTTCAGCGATAAGACCGCCCATTGTACCTTTATTTATTGTTTATTTCCATTACTGTATTTTTATTTGGTGTGCAATAAAGAGTATTTCATTCATTCATTCAAGTTCAGGGTGGACGTGAGCTCAACGCGGAACAATAAATTATTTATTTATTTGAACAAAAAATTAAATACAATTAAAAATCAAACATAGGCAGTTAAAACACAATAACTGTAATGGTGGTTGGGTATTAGACAATGGCTCTACACTAGGCTCGGGGCCTGTATCGTGGGAATGGTTTATGATATAAAAATTAACTTAGAATTCAAAAGATCGAACGTTACATAAACAGCGATGGAGATGTATACATACTAGACATTTAGGCACTTGTCTCGCCGTCGGCGAGTAAGCGATTAGCTATCAACTATTTTCTCGCTCAAGAACCGATCAAAAAATATAGAATCCGTGTTAGTAAAATAGATACGTATTGTAATAGTTGATCACTGGCCGTTCACATCGCCGGCGAGAACTCGCTCTCCACTTTGTTGTCGCAGACAGATACTCGGTCAGCGATGCGCGCTCAGCGATGCTCACTTGGCGGTCAGAACACACGCCGTGAGATGATGAGTATCGCCCACCGCACTCGCTCACTCACTTTATAGACCAGCGAGACAACTATAGGAACCTCCCTGCTCGCCAACTCGTTTCTAGTTTCAAGTTCTACTCGCTTCTCGATCATCGCTGTCGGTGAGACAAGTGCCATAATGACATAAATAAAGCAACCTCCGTGGCGCAGTGCGCACATAACCGGCTGAAACGCAGGAGGTAGCGGGGTCGATTCCTGCCGCGGAACCAATGTTTTAATTATCTACAGATTCGGTCTGAATGTTTGTCTATATATTATAAGTATATATTACAAAAAAAAGTATATTATTCTATCAGTCATCTGATTTCCAAGGCTAGATAGCGCTTTGTGAAATGACCTGCAATATTTATTTAATGTTTACTTTTATAGTATTTTAGAGTATGTATATTCCCAAAATTATCTATTCACATTGACCACATACAATCTTCCAACGGCCTTCTAAAGTGGGCAATAGTTCGCGCCCTCTCCCTAATGCTGTCAAAAGATCAGTGACCTCGTCCCGAGAGCCTCCATAACTCATCCGTGCATCCGTGTATTAATTTCTAACTACCGCTAGCAGGATTCGGCCAAGATTACTTGGACTGTGACCCCTTTCTTCGATATGACCCCATTATCCTTCTAAGGGTTTAGTTAAAGAGCTAGATCAAACTTTATATTCATGTTTTTTTGTAGAAAATGTTTCTTTTAGTGTTCCGTCCCTAAAAGGTACCCTAAAAAGGTTGGACGACGGAACACTTGTGACACTATGTTTGTCCGCCTGTCCCCAAATCTAAAAGACTGCAAAAACGATGAAATGCGGTATGGTAAAATCATTATACCAGCTATAGGTTGTCCGCTGCTAAACATGGTAGAAATATAATGGTATATTTAACAGCTTTGCTTATAAGACAGGTTGTGATTTAATCATTACATTATCAATATCCTTGTTAAAAAATTATAATAATCGGTTAACAAACTAGCGAAGAGCCTCAACTAAAACCTTAAGAGGTTCTCATTAGGAAATATGATGAAGGGTCAGATACAGAAGACGGTATTCCTAGACGTGGCACGCGTATTTCGGAGATTCCTTTCTCTACAGTTCTAGCCACCGGTTGCTCGGACCTTTTTTATAAACGTGTTTTAAAGTAAATACTCAACGAGTGATGACCTGACTGCCGCTAAGTGCAAACTGTGGATAAAAATAAACTCCCCACCGCCTATTTCATGTCCCCACAGGAACAGTTATCACCCGGGAACGATCTACAGTAGCCAGTCTGAAAGTCCTTAAACAGGCTCTGCACCCAGGTTGGCTGTTGCAGACTTAATATGTGCAAATAGGGATTCAGGGACCCTAACTAAACGTAGTGCGACTGTGGTGATCCCGCGCAGTCAATGCACTTGCTACTGTGCCCTTTGTGCCCGAACACCTACACGATGAATGACCTAATAAGCGTCTCACCTTATGCTATTGTTGTGGCAAAACACTTGTCCAACATACTATAAATGGAAACGTAGAACTCTTGACACACTAAGAAGAAGAAGTAAATTTATGCGAATATAAATCATTTAATTCAGACAACAATAAAATAGTTACAGAATATTAAATAACGTATTCTACGGCCCATCAAGGTACATTAGCCTAAAATACATAATAACAATAAAAACTTACATTTCTTTACTACATAAACACTGCAATTGTAGACGTGAATAAGAACGTTTATTTTGTCAAAAATAAGAGTAGATAGAAACAAGTATTACCCGTGCGCGATAAGTTGGGACCTGAGCGCGGTGACGTCATATTGGCATGTTTGTACCGCCCGCAAAAAAGCGAACATAACAAGCAGCCGCCCGCGGCTTCGTCTTTGTTTTTTTTTTAACCTAATTTATTATGTTACTCAGGGAGGACGCTGCTTTTTATCTAATCTTTTTTACACTATTTGAATAAAATAAAAATACAATGTTTAAGTTTATACATTTATTTTATCTATTATTTACATTATCTCATCTTCGTCACTACTTAGTGGATTTATGCCTTCTAGAGGTTGTTCTTCGTCCTCAGTCTCACTATAATCACTTGACGAAGAGGTATCCGATAAATTTACAATTAATTGCGATTCATTCGTCTCTTGTAAGAGGTCATCATGTCACAACAAAAACTACAACAACAAAACAATAACACAAACGAAAACTAAAAAAATTCCAGAGCGCGTCGTTACGTGACGTAGTCCAGTACGAGACTAAAAACCCTAGTAAAAATAGTGATGCGAACGGTACAATACGGGCGCCATCGGGGAAGTGCAGGGGAAGCGGTTGGGGAGTTGCATTCCTAGCAGGTCCCAAGTTATCGCGCACGAGTAATATACTGATACATAAACGACTATGGACTACAAAAAAGGTCACCACTCAGCATATGGCTACAGCTACTGGCGCTACCGTAGCACCGGCCTTCCGTAACACTAACGATACAACTGAACAATTTGTATAACGTAAGCAAAATTTTAATTAGGTTTTTTTTTCTTGTTTTTTGTCATATATAATCGTGCTCGTTTTTGGTAAGACCTTTTAATATATTTATCTCTTACATAATCATTTATATTTTCTGTATAGTTCACTTCACAATATCTACTCTTTTGTAGGGATATTTATAATATTTATTACTCTTTAAGTATTTTCGTGAGTCACCAAAGCCTTGTGCTGAAAATCAGCGTTGTAAACTAGTTTACAGTACATGGTGAGCTCAGGGCTTTTCACATAAGCACGTATATGGCAGTATTTCTCCATGCATGCACATTGTCATAATATGTATAATTTTCCTCCTGTTTTTATGTTTTTTTTATTGTGTTTATTTGTAAATGTGCGTTTATGTGTTCGCGTCTGCTTCTTGTGTACAGTTTATGTGAATAAATGGCTTCTTTCTTTCATTCTTTCTAACGTTTTCATCCTGTGATGACCCACTGCTGGACAAAGATAACCACTAAAAGGTTGGCCTTTGACTCATACTTATGGCTGTCCCCATAAGCGCATCGCCTAAAATTGGAAATCTTCTCTGATGTTTCCTAATAATCACAACCTTCTTAAACCACGAGTAAACAGTTATAGATAAGTGTTCCATTGAAGACTGCATCATCGTTTACCAGCAGATGAGGTTGTCGTCTAGCACGAGCGTATACGCAATCAAAAAAGTGTCGTAATTTTGTAGGCAATTTTTAAATATCACGACAAAAAAAAATATAGGGTTATCTAATAAAAAAAGTTGCCATCTTCAAGTCAAGTCATCATCGTCATCATAATTTTTAAATTATAATTTGTTCCGAAATATATAACACGAAAATTTGACGACGTTTTAAAATCTATTTGTTAAAGCAATTACGCCTATATTGTTTTGTAAACAAACGGATTGTTATCGTTTCATCGCCATAGCACATTGTGCAGTAATTTAAATTTAATTACCTTTGGAAACCCAGCTCTTACCAAATCATGGTAAGGGCTGGGTTATGTTGACATGGACTCAGCGGATTGAAAAAATTATTTTGATCTTAATTTTTTAGTTGTCACCTCTTTGGAACGGTGAGTATGTAGACGAATATAACCCAAAAAGTTTACGGGTTCGATTTTCGTTGCAGGACGTGCGGGGTCAGGACTGTGTGAGTGAAATTGGGTGTGGTTTTTCTAATTTAATTTGTTTTTTTATTTGTTTCGCCTATTTTTTTAACCTTAAAAATATATATTTTTAAAAAGAATAATCTCCTAATACAGGTATATCATACTTAAAATGGGGTTTCAACTGACCATTCCGTGACGCAGTGGGCGAATAGCTGGCTGAGACGCAGGAGGTATCGGGTTCCATTCCCGCCACGGAACAAATGTTTGCCAGATCTACAGATATTTGTTGCGGGTCTGGTTGTTTCTCTATATATTATAAGCATGCATTTACAAAAAAAATGTATATAAGTATTCTATCAGTTATCTGGTATAGTACAAGTACACGCTCTGCTTAGTTTGGGGCTGGATAGCGCTGTGTGAAATGTACAGCAATTTTTATTTATTTATTTATTCCATTTAAACTTAAATTGTTATTTGAAGAAAATTCTCATCAATCTAGCCATTATAGTATAAAATCGTTTCTACCCAAAACAAATTATATGACAAAAATCATGGTCAACATTTTATTTAAACACTCATAAAGTATCTACCCTAAATCTATCAGTTACAGCATATATAATAGATTTTCCCTGCTTAAACTTCTAATCCAATAAATTGAAACACCAGGTCTTAAAACTTAAATCTAAGTCTGACTGAATAATCCTTAATCCAAACTAAAACATAAATCATGTTTAAAATAAATGCAAATAAGCTTGAAGCTAATCCGATCGGTGAAGTTTCGTGACAAGTATAGTTTAAAGGAGCGTTTACACGGGCAATTTTCAGCAACTATTGTCGGCAATTCCTAAAATCTTCAATGTGCTTAAATAGTTACTCACCTTAATAGGACTGGAGCTACATACATTCCGGCTAATATTATCAATAATGTAAGTGCGGATTATTTTTTTAGTTATTATAGCTGACTGAGACGCAGGAGGTTGCGGATTCGATTCCCACCGTGGAACATATGTATGCATGATCTACAGAAATTCATTCCGGGTCTGGTTGTTGTATTAAGTATGTATGTATTTACAAAAAAAAGTTTATAAGTATTGTATAAGTTATCTGGTTCCCATAGTAAAAGCTTTGCTTAGTTTAGGGCTAGATGACGCTGTGTGAAATGTCCAGCTCTATAATTTAAAAACAACTAAGTAGATAAAATGTGTAGTCCTCATTTAATTGGCTACTGTTATTCTATTATGATTTTTCATTTATTTCATCTTTCGACAAATTACTTGTTCTTAGATATGTCAGTAGGTACAATATAAAAATAATCAATTTAAAATAGTTAGCATAATTTACAATGTCACATTGGTAGAAAAATCTAAGCGTTAAATGTCCTTTGATAAACAATTTGAAGTCATTGTCGGCAAGACTTTCAACATTTTTGGAAATTCTATTATACAGTTTTATCGCTGTGCAATAATAGCTTTTGGGAATTTTTGATAATCTGGTTTGTGACATAATTAGGCGATTTTTATACCTAGTATTAATATTGTTGACTTCTGTAGCTCTTTTCGTATTATGTAAATTTTTTATAACATAGAGTACGTTTTGGAAAATAAATTCTCCAATCATTGTTTAGTGTTTTATTAATAGGTAAACAAATCATATTCATTCATCAACTAAGTAGGTATCTGTTAAACTGACAACGTCGCAATAGCGCCGCCTATTTACGTTAAAAATTCTTTATTGCAAATACATCGATTACTGGTTAAATATCCAAGCTAACAGTGTTAAACCCAGCTCTAAAATCAGTTATTACGATTCTGAATGTGTGTTTTAAATTAATGTCGTACATAACAAAACAGGTTGTATAACTATACCGATCCACTATACTCGTACCAATTGAAAAATATATTGTTAAATCCCCCTTTCTCTCCTCATTAAGCCTGATTCTCCCCCAATATCAAATTTTCACTCAGCACGGGAGACAAAAAACGACCCGTTCAGTTTAATGACTATCTGAGGATATATCGTCTAATTACTGGAAATGGTCGACTTTTTACCTTTCTTCTCTTCGTAAGTCTATTTCTGGAAACTTCTTGTGATTCTGAAAGATGCCTTAGATTTCTTCACGTGAGCTTATAGGGTAGGGCAGATAGCCGATGAACTGTAGGCTGTTGGGACATAAAGGATCGCAGAGAGCACTGTAAACCGCAGCGTAAGACACCCCCCCCCCTACCTAGATGAAAAGATCTTATTTATCTAATATATAAAAATCTCGTGTCACGGTTTTAGTGGTCGCACTCCTCTAAAACGGGTAGACTGATTTTAACATTTTTTTTGTATGATTGGTAGGTATGAGAATGCGTCATAAAATATTTTGTACATACCCCCATTTCCTAATTTTTAGTCGCGATTTTAGTATTTTATATGAACAGTATCCATGTAGTTTAACAGTCGTTCATTGACTTGAAGTCATTAACATGAAGTGTCGCGCTTTGCTAAGAGTGTTTTATATAGTTCTTATCCCGAAGTTCCCACGGAAACGGGAAACTTCTAGCATGCGAAGCCGTGGGGGGGGGGGGGTCAGCAAGTATCTCATATGATTTACATAATTAATCATTTACTGAGAAAACGTGTAATTGTATTCTACTTATAGGTAGGAGGTATACAATTGATAAGATAAGATAACTCTTTATTGTACACCAAAGTAAAATACAGACCATAATACTTACAAATAGATTTAGTACAATGGGTGGTCTTATCGCTAAGAGCGATCTCTTCCAGACGAACTTTGTATGGACAGGATTATAATGTATCACATGACGGCGGTGCATCTATATACAATTAAAAACATACCTACATACTATAAACCTAAAATACTAGTACTAACACAAATTTAATTTTAATACAATAAACCACTATAAAAATGGTTATGATGAATTAACAAGCAGCTACAACTTCAACACAGGGACAGATAATGAGTGTGCACTTCTGATTTAGAATTACTAATAGATTTGGATGTTTTTATAGAGAGGGGCAAAGCGTTCCACAACCGTACGGCTGTTACAGTGAAGGATCGACCATAAAACTCTGTCGTATGGACAGGAGTGCAATGAGCTCGCTTAACACCACATAAAAAGAGGTATATCTGACAAAAACAGATAATATTACCTTTAAACAATCACCAATTAAATCAATATTGAGTCACCAAACTGAGTTTTTGAAATTTAATTGTGGTTAACTAAAAAAAACACAGTGATAAGACAGACAGCACAAAAACAAAGCGAACTTGTTCGACGCGTTCTTGTACCTATTTTTATTAATAAAGATGGTCTTATAAAGGTTGCTGAAGACGCTTTCAAAATCTAACAGAAAGGTCCTATGTTTAGTTGTGTACGTCATATAGCGGATAAAATAATGACCATCATGAGTTTCAAGGTAAATTATTAATTTTGAATAAGAATCATACACAAACTACCATACACTGTGAATACAAACAAATTATCTCGCCTTGAACTGAGATCTCGCGAGACTGATAGCCAATTAGTTTTCACGTTTAAACAACATTATAGAAATAGAAAAAATGTGAACAACCATTCGACATCTCATAATATACTCGTAGATAAAATGAAGAAAGAGTACCAAAACCTATGTTATTATTGACTTTTATACTAATATTATTTTAAATACACTATTATTAATCACTAAAGAAATCACGTTTACTTCTTACACTCACACCAATTAATATTACTCATAATCTTTGACTTAAAAAATAGTGCCATGAAATAACCTTTTTTTTAAGCGGAGCAATCCGCATGGATACCGCTCTGAACCCAGGGAGCGGTATGTCGGACTCCTACCGGCTAAACCTCCACGGCGTTCCTCCGCTCGATTCATACCGGGGACACGGGAACAGAGAACATTCTTCCGCGCCCCCGGTGGCGTTGGTCTGCTCTTGCAGACCCCATCTTTTAGGGTTTATATATAGTTAGGCCACTGCTATGGGGGATGGAGGGTGGCATACGCTCTCGCATACGCCCTCCTCCTTCGCCCCGGTCTTATGCGGCGGTTTGGGAGAGTGCTCCCAGGTTCCTTGTCTCTCTCCGCTGCTTCCTTCTGCTGCACTACATTTTCGAAGAAGTCCAAGTTTGCCACGACCTATCGCTTTCAACCATTGCGCAAACTACGGTCAAAAGAGAGAGGTCGTGACCTACCATGTCACCGAGAGCTTGGCGCTCTTCAACCCAGGCACGGCAGAACTCGAGTGTGTGCTAAGCCGTGTCCTCGAGGCAATCGTCACCACGAAATAACCCTTATTCACTACTATAGCTTGACCTACAGTTTAATTCAATTTACAAGTAACGGAGGTTCGTGTAAATTTAGTGTATTTTGTCAAAGTTCAGTTTTTACTATGCCTTATAACTCAAAAATTTCAAAGAATAATCTAATAATAAAAACGTTTTCAAAATGTACTAACGATGAAATTTTATTAAACATGCTACTTGACCTAATAGTCTTATTTCGATTTTTCTTAACCTCTCTTGAAACCCAATATCTCAACAACTCCCTCCTTCCCCTACCTCCCATTTTATCTCATTTTATAACACCAGGATTGTGCCATCACTATTTCAGTTTCAATTTCACGATGATCAGATCAACGCTTCGAAAGTTATCCTCGGAGAAACAAACATACATACATGTATAAAGCTGATTTGGAGATCTCGCTTTGTTCGTTAAGCTAACCTAAATCAATAGTCTCTACAAGTTGCAGATTGCAAAAGGCGATTGGACCGTATGTATCATTTTGGAGGGTTGCGCATCGCACTTTTGCATTTTTTATGGTTGATGGTTCTCTAAGGCAAGTGTCTATTAATCACCTGCCAATTACTCAATTTAACATTTTAGCAAAAGCAAAGGCGTAGCGTGACTCGATACAACATGATATTAGATCAACGTGAAGTAACTGACATCAACTTTTGCAATAGCTAGTCAGTACCTACTCGGCAGTAAGGTTACGTGCTCAGTGTGCTAACTGTCTTGATGATAGTTTTTAGGACATTAGGAGGTAAATGATCTTTTTGTTGGTGCTAAGTAGTATAATAATTTGTTACTATATCCGCTAGTATTAAGGCCTCGTTAGTTGGTCGATACTGTCAGCTTATAAAACTAGAACTGACTGGTTAGAACTGGCCGCTAGTAGTTCTCTTGGAACTTTTACTGACCGGTCAATTAGAGGATTTAGAATCATTACGACAAGATACAGGCACTTTGCCATTTTGTCTACAGTTCACAAAGCTAAAGAGACACGACGCTACGACTTTTCGTAGCAAGTTTACGCAAGAGCTACGAGCATAGCGCGTAGCACTGCTACGCCAGAGTTACGATGCATACAAAAGCCATTGAGCAATTGAGCTCTGAGCCAACTCAAGTAGTGAACATTTTAGGCCTCTCGGCTGCATTTGACATGGAACAACCACTTTTATAGCCGGTACCAACATCTTCATGTGGTACGCTGAAAACTGAAATGATAAAAATAAAAATAGATTGTGGTAACAGTAATTACACAGATATCCATTAACAATCGGCTACCGCGCTTCATTTGAATTGATTCGGTGTATTTAAATATTGATGCAACAAATAAATTTATTCTCGGCTAACTGATACAGGTAACATCAACATGATCAATGCTCAATTTTATTTAGCAAGTCTATGAAGCTAAGTCCTAAAAAGCTATACTAAAATATATAATATAACAAAAAAACTTTTACTAAGAAAACTTTCTTGATTGGTTACGACCAATGACAATAATAATTATAATATTGCTGGACAGTTCACACAGCGCTATCTATCCCTAAACTAAGCAGAGCTTGTACTATGGGAACCAGATAACTGATAGAATACTTATATACTTTTTTTGTAAATACATACTTATAATATACATATATAGAAAGACAACCAGACCCGGAACAAATATATTTAGATCATGCAAAAGTTTGACCTGCGGCGGAAATCGACCCTCTACCTCCTGCCTCTCAACTGGTTGTTCGCCCACTGCGCCACGGAGGTTGTCTCGACAATGTTTCGGTTTAAATCGTAAACATTCAACAAAACTTAAATTCTTTAAGTGTTGGTCATAGCACCGGTAAAACGGTACGAGATTAATTGAGATTATAATTGAGATCTCGCGAGCTTTCGATTAAAACAAAAAATATTATTTGTAATCTTTGACTATCAAAATAGTGCCACGAAATGCATAACCAAATACTTGGCCTACAATTTCATTCAAATTAGAGGTAATGGCAGTTCATGTTATTTGGGTATACTTTTTTTGGGTACAAATGGCAGTTATTTTGGATTTCAGACTTTTGCCTATACTTGTGTCACTTAAGCTACATGCATACCAAATAACAGTATTGGTGTACCATCACTGGTGGACCCTGTAAATTTTGTCAAATTTCAGTTTTTATTATGGCTAATAACTCAAAAACTATAAAGACTTTACCAAAAATAAAAACGTAATCTAAATGTATTAATGAAGACCTTTCCTTTTACTTTCCATTTGACTTATTAGTCTCATTTTCATTTTTTTACCCCTCTTAAACTCCAATATCTCCACAAACATTTTTAGCTCATTTAGTCACACCAAAATTTTGCTATCACTACCTACCTATGTATCAAATTTCACGATGATCGGATCAACGATTCGAAAGTTATCCTCGGACAAACAAACATACATACATAAAACGCCGATTTGCCCAAGTTTATTTAGAGATCTCGCTTCGCTCGATCAACAACGATTAAAACCATTTTGATATTATAGTAACTAAGCTTCCAAATAATACAGAGTAACACAAGTTACGGTATAGAGCAGGGATGTTGCGGATGTAGATTCTTTGCCAACCGCGAATGCGGTTGCAAAATTTAAAAGCTTACATCCGCGAATGTGAATGAGGACCCAGGTTTCAAGGTTTTTTTTAAAAAACTTCGTTTTGGTGAAAAAATTAAACAAAAATATAAACTAGTAACTGCAGAAACCGCGCTATGTATACAATTGTATACAATACTCACTGTATACTCACAATAACACTCAAAACTTTTTTTTCTTATATTTTTACAATTTATAGGCTAGCGTTTGACCACGATCTCGCCTGATGGTAAGCGATGGTGCAGTCTACGATGGTACACGCTTGCCTAGAAGAAACCTATTCACTCGCGACTTGAATACCCCTCGGTTGTAGTTATCAAGAAACACAGACTCAGGCAAGGCGTTCCACTCCTTGGCGGTGCGCATAATAAAGGTAGAAGAGTACCGCTTTTTGCGTATGGGAGGTATGTCTACCATGTAGCGGTGGCGCATCGCGGAGCGTCTGGTTTTCCGAGGACAGAATGGGGGCGGTAGGATCAGGTTGAAAAACTCTGCAGCACACTCACCGAAATGTATCCGATAGAAAACCGAGAGGCTAACAACCTTTTGTCAATGCTACAGGCTGAGAAGCCTTGCATCAACTAGCTCATCGTTGCCTATGAGCTTTTTGGCTCTTCTCTCAATTGATTTCAGAGCATCAAGTTGATACTTTGCTGATCCATCCTAGAGGTGAGAACAGTACTCCAGACATGATCGGACTTGTGCTTGGTATAAGTTGAGCAACTGTCCCGGTGTGAAGTGTTACCTCACCTTTGCAAGTGTACCAAGCTTTTTAGCGGCCAGCTGGGCTTTCGACTGAATGTAGGAGCCGAAATTGAGAGTCGGTGTTAATGAGATAGCAAGAAGCTCAAGGTGGTCAGAAATCGGCACGGATGCATCACGGAAAGTAGGAGTCAGATATAATTGACTCCGTTTCGCGGAAAACACACACGCCTTGGTTTTATTTGCATTAAGGTTAACTATTTTGGCATCGCCCCGGTCGGAGATCCCTTCAAGGATAAGTTTAAGCGTTCAACCATGGCGTCTCTGAGTGACTGAATCTGCGCCCCACTTGTTTGTGCAGTAGATGTGTAACTCTCCACAACTGTGCTGTCGTCTGCATACCCATAGGTTCCGGACCTAACTGCAATGTTCATACGATAGGCGCAAATAAACACGTTCTGATTGATTTACAAGATACAAATGACAAACGCGTCGGATCTTGTCACCAAAATCTTCAGTCCTCGTGGTCAATCAGCACGTGCCCACGGCACGTGCCATGCGCAAGCCTCATCCAATTTATTTCCTGTCGTGATCTGCGCTGCATTTGCATCCACATCGATAATTGCGGATGCGGATGCATATCCAAAATCGATGCGGAGGCTCCGCATTTGCGGATGTGAATGCAAATCGATGCGGATGCTTCGCATTTGCGGACGTGAATGCAAATCGATGCGGAGGCTTCGCATTTGCGGATGTGAATGCAAATCGATGCGGAGGCTCCGCATTTGCGGATGTGAATGCAAATATTCGGTACCTCCCTGGTACATAGACCACAGTGTTTTGCTTGAATAATAAAATGTTGGCTTACAATCATCTCGCATATACAATGGTTGTTAAAAGTCACATGACTTGTTTCTAACACAATTCGGCTGACGTAACCACTACAGAAAAGTTTCTGTCTACCGAAGAATGTTTCTGAAGTAGAGATTTTCTTTGGTGATAAACTTTTCTATTTATCAGTGTCTACAATTTTATACAAAATCACTATTAAATATAAAAAATTACACATTTTACTAAATTTCAATCAAGTCTGTTTAATTTATCGCAACAAACATCCACCTACACAAACTTTGCATTTATTAGCTAGTGTTATACATTTCTATAGGTTTCACACAATAACCTAAATACACAAGCTTAACTCAGTGAGTCTACTCAAACTCTGGATATTTAGTGTGTATTCTGAATTGAACGTAAAATACTAAGTTCACCAATTCACGAATATCTGAATTTTCCGATACCAGTCGAAATTAAATTTCCACCGTGCTATTTCGAACTGCTCGTGTTGTCAAAACATAGGAATGGGGCTTTAAAACATAGCATTGTTATCTGAATATGTGAATTAAAATATTTTTATAATAACATCATCATAGTATCAGCCGTAAGACGTCCGCTCCTGTACATAAGCCTCTCCCATAGAGCGACAAATCGAGTGTGTCTTGCACCCAATGGCTAATCCCATCTAGGGTGGACCCATAGTGTTAGTTGTTTTTAAACACTGACGCAAAAAGTGAGATGGTAAATGAATAAAACGAATTAGACGTGATTTTTTTAATAAAAAGCTGGTTTTACTGGGATGTTTCTCAGTTATGTCAGTTTTTAACTACCGACGCAAAAACGTACCGACGCGTTCGTCGGTTTTTTATTTTATTAATGGCAATAGAACATGCTATGTTTGGTATCTGCCTCCTGGATCACATACCCATTCACATAGGATTCCGATTCGCGGCCACACGGTGTTCGAAAGACTTGCCTCCACCACTTCGTGCGCTAAAAACAGTAACAAGCTTCAAGTCAGCACTCAAAAAGGATCTTATTCTTTGCCAGAAGCGCAATAACACCTGCTTCACTTACTGGACAATGCGCTTCGAGTATTGGTGGGTAGGTATTCTGCTCTATACTCTTCATAGATGGTCGTCAACTTATTTTTGATTGGTCTCTCTCTGATCATCCCTTCCACAATTCCGTCATTTATTTATTTATTTTATTCAACTTATTCTCTTGAATTGGCTCTTGAAGTTGTCGACGCGTATTTATACCTAGGACAAACAGTCCAATTAGGTAGGTCCAACTTCGAGAAAGAGGTCAATCGTTGAATCCAACTCGGATGGGCAGCGTTTGGGAAACTTCGCAACGTCTTTTCGTCCAACATACCTCAGTGCCTTAAAACGAAAGTCTTCAATCAGTGTGTGTTACCAGTGATGACATGTGGAACCGAGACGTGGTCCTTCACTATTGGCCTTATGAATAAGCTTAGAGTCGCTCAACGAGCTATGGAGCTATGCTCGGGGTTTCTCTACGAGATCGAATCAGAAATGAGGAGATACGTAAGAGAACTCAAGTCAACGACATAGCCCGACGGATTAGCACGTTGAAGTGGCAATGGGCAGGTCATATAGCGCGCAGAACAGATGGCTGATGGGGCAGGAAAGTTCTCGAATGGAGGCCACGGACCGGCAGGCGCAGCGTTGGACGTCCACCTACAAGATGGGCAGACGACTTGGTAAGAACCGCAGGTCAGCGTTGGATGCAGGCCGCTTCCAACCGCAGTTCCTGGAGATCAATGAGGGAGGCCTTTGTCCAGCAGTGGACGTTCTACGGCTGATATTATGATTCAACTTATATTTATGCATAGGTACTTTATATGTATTTTACTAAGCTTCTTTTTTCATCTTTTTTGGGATCTCTTTCTCTGCTCGTGAGGTCAGTGTAACAGGCTCAGTATGTACAGCAGCGTTGCTCTGCACTTATCGTCTAAGAGTGAACCAACACAAAGCTAAGACTGATCCATTTTGAGACACCACACAGCACAGAACCTTTTAGCGCCCACGTACTTATGTAAGTCTTGTTAGGTACCTGTCTATAGTGATCGTTTCTATTTTGTTTTTTCATCTATCCTTCTGTGTGTTTTTATAAGTACCTACCATTTAATAATAAGTGTCGTTTTTAATGTATTTTTTAATGTTAGTTTTATTTTATTACCTTCTGTTTTGTCTGTGCTGTACTGTTGTCCCAAATAAATGTGTTTTTACTTTAATTTACTTTATACCCAAAGTAAAAGAGCAACAGTGCTCTTAGTAATAAAAGTGTATGCGGCATGGCTCCAAAAATATATAATAAAGTACTAAATATAATAATACAGTTAAGTTTGACTGAAGTCAAGCATGAATTGTTTAAATTTTTGAGAATTAGATGCTATTATACTGTGGATAGAGGTCAATCGTCGAATCCAACTCGGATGGGCAGCGTTTGGGAAACTTCGCAACGTCTTTTCGTCCAACATACCTCAGTGCCTTAAGACGAAAGTCTACAATCAGTGTGTGTTACCAGTGATGACATATGGAACCGAGACATGGTCCTTCACTATTGGCCTTATGAATAAGCTCAGAGTCGCTCAACGAGCAATGGAGAGGGCTATGCTCGGGGTTTCTCTACGGGATCGAATCAGAAATGAGGAGATACGTAGGAGAACTCAAGTCACCGACATAGCCCGACGGATTAGCATGTTGAAGTGGCAATGGGCAGGCCATATAGTGCGCAGAACAGATGGCCGATGGGGCCGAAAGGTTCTCGAGTGGAGGCCACGGACCGGCAAGCGCAGCGTAGGACGTCCACCCACAAGATGGGCAGACGACTTGGTAAGAACCGCAGGTCGGCGTTGGATGCAGGCCGCTTCCAACCGCAGTTCCTGGAGATCAATGAGGGAGGCCTTTGTCCAGCAGTGGACGTGACTGATATGATGATGATACTGTGGATGAGTTTCTTATGGACAAAGACATGCAAACCCGATAATAGCGTAGTTTATTTAATTTTTAGATATGACTGTTTTTTTTTGACATTGCATTTATTTTTATATTCAGACTCTTTTAAGTCTATATTCCTGATCTTCATTAGATCATCGTTATTATTTTTAAACTTTGACCTTGATTGAATTTAATTCTAGAAATGTTTCAAATAGACTAAGTTATATAAGTATATATTAACTGCATTTCCATGCCAACTAATATGGTAAAACATGTATGGAACCTACATGTTGTATTTGTCAACTGTTTTTATACATATTTACCCATGTTTGCGAATGAATAAATGGATTATGAATTATAAAAAAGTGAAAACGATGACGCACGAAGGTCATAGACGTAGGCTCTCAAGTGGGACGACGGACGGGCGATGGACTGAGGCGGTGACGGATTGATGGCTAAGGGACGTGCATCGAGCAAGAGGATTTATTGTGGTACGTATGGATAGTGGATGTGAATAGTGCAGAACCAGAGAGAGTGGGGCGATGGAGAGGAGGCTTACCCATCAGTGGGTACCAGCGGACTGAATAGATATATAAATAAATTTTATTTTCACTGGTGAATGCAACCAAAAGTTATAGGAACTTAGATTAGGTCAATACTAAATTGCAGATGCTTCTAGTTATATGTAAGTACGTGGCATTTCCAGTTCGGTTGCTTGAATGGCACACGCTAAATTGAATTCCAACTGTTTGGTTTCTAACGATATACTTGACCGAGCCGATTCTGGTTGGATATCCTTCTAACACCCTGATTAGAACTTTATAAATAAACACAAATTTAGCATGAGAGTGACTGTACAAATCGAGGTGTATTTCGACACTACACTTCACTAGACTAAAGGATGAACGTGCCGATAAACGTTGAGAAATGTTCTACTCAAAAAATTCGCGACGTTAATATGCAAATTTATCTATATTTTATTACAATCTAAGATCATCATTTACACTGTAAGTGAATTTCAAGAAGACGCAATGGAAGGCAGCGAAATTGCAAGTGATGTATAATCTCTTGCGAAAAGTTCGCCAAAAATTAATTTAAGCTCATCTTTGACCCGACTTTTCACAGTGTATTAAAAATTCTGTTAAGTCAGGACCGAGATAAAATGTTGAATATTAATATGGTATATTTATTTAGTCAAAAGCTATATCACAGGGCTCTCAAGACCTTAAGACACACGCTACTTCTTAAAAGTCGCGCGACATCGCAGGTTATGTCTTAGGTTCGCAACATCGCACAACCTGTCATGATAGAAATAATTGATTAAACGGAGATGAAAAATGTCATACATCATCAGCCGAAGTTAAATAATTTCTGGAGTCATCGTTTAATATGTCCAAGGATATTTGAAATTTTATAACACCGAACTTCGATATTCAGTCTTTACCCTGTCAACCAAAAATGAAACGCTATTACTCGTAACATCGATAAACTAATAATATTTTGACTTAACTGATCATTTGTAAATAATTTAATTAGGTTACGTTTTGCGTCCAGGCCTTCCCCGCCTCGGCTGGGGCTGACAACGCAACACAAATTAAATTGGCGACTTGGATTACCGGGGTAAATGGCCCAATTAGTGTTTCGGTAGGTCGTCGAAACACTGCCGAGACAAATGAGATTGCCCGACCACCTGCTCCTGTGTGGAATGAGATTTTGCTCCGCCTTGATTGTGGTCGGCGAATTGGTCTCGCCTTACGAGCAACTTCGATTTAAACTGGGTAACAAAAACTGCATAATAATAAATAAATAAATACTGCCGGACACTTCACACAGCGCTATCTAGCCCCAAACTAAGCAAAGCTTGTATTATGGGAACCAGATAACTGATCTAATACTTATATACATTTTTTTTGTAAATACATACTTATAATATATAGAGAAACAACCAGACCCAGAACAAATATCTGTAGATCATACAAACATTTGTTCCGTGGTAGGAATCGAACCCACTACCTCCTGCGTCTCAGCTGGCTATTCGCCCACTGCGCCACGGAGGTCGTCATGAAAGCATATAAATAATAAAATACGTGCCTTATTTCCTGTTGGTTTAGGTTTAGTAAGATTGTCTCTTACTGATTGTTGATCTTACCAATCATAATCGATCGTCTTACAATCGTATTGATCGCTTTTATCGATAAGACCGCCCATTGTGCCTTTATTTATTGTTTATTTCCATTATTACTGTGTTTTTCTTTGGTGTGCAATAAAAAGTATATCATTCATTCATTAGTATACCTACTTCAATAAACAACAAAAGAGAGACATGGGCGATTTTGTTATGCAGTAGACCAATTGTTACAGATGAAGTTAATATAGGTAGGTGGGTCAAATAATTTATTTTAATCCATCTACTTAGACGTGCCACGTCTGCCGCATGTCAGATGTGTTATGGGCTAAAGCCGTCACAGAGTGGACGCCTCTAAACGAGAAACGACCTCGTGGCAGACCGCGGCGAAGATGGAGGGACGAAATGGACGCCCATTTACAGGATTGGTCCACAATAGCCCAAAATAGAGAAGACTGGAGAGAAGGAAGGGAGGCCTTTGCCCTGCAGTGGGACACTACAGGCTCTTAATAAAATAAATAAATATAAAATAAATATCTACTTAGCCATTGTTTGACTTCGTGGAATTTTCCCTGAACTGCTACGGCCGTGTAGGCTAAAAATAAACTTAGTATTTCCAAGAACGCCGTGATAATTTCCTTGGATTTCTCGTCATTTATTTGTATAAATGAGACAGGGCAGGCTTAAAGTAAGAACTTTAATCCCTGTACGAATGTCTTCAAAATAATCTTGCAATCCATATTAGTATCTTCAAGTTAATTTAGATATTTTTTTTATTCAACTAAGTTAGCAAACAAGACAACGGCTCACCGGTTAGCGGTTATCGTAGCATATGGACGTTTGTAACACCAAAGGTTGACCTCGCGCGCTGCCGACCCTTTAAAATTTTAAAACCGCTCATTTTGAAGAACCTCATACTGTAGTCCCTGGGGAAAACCTCGGCGGGGAGATTATAAATAAATATAAATATTGCTGGACATTTCACACACCGCTATCTAGCCCCAAACTAAGCAGAGCTTGTACTATGGGAACAGATATATCTGTAGATCTAATAAACATTTGTTCCGCGGCGGGAATCGAACCCGCTACCTCCTGCGTCTCAGCCGGCTATTCGCCCACTGCACCACGGAGGTCGTCAATTATTATTTATTCCACAAGCGAAGTGTTCCCGGGAGGAAATTCTTCTGGAACCTCACGGTGCACGACCACGTCGTCTCCGAGGCGTGCGGATAGATGCCCTGCCGATGGCGAGCAGTGCGATGATAAAAGTCGTTTTGTGATGATTTAAATGAGTAACATACTATTGACTTTCATTTGTTTCTTTGCCTATGTGTCTGCTGTAAATTGATTATATGTGCAAATAAAAAATTGTTATTGTTTTTTATCAAAATAAACTATTTAATTTAAAGAATCACTTAATAGCAGCTGTCTCCACTATGTGAATTGAATAAGTTAAAAAGCCAAGACTGCGCAATTTTCTGGGAAAAGAGAAATTCAATAAACTCACTTTGTATGTTTTTTCCAGGCCATTATAATCTTGTCTTCAAGTCCAGATTAGACAGGTTATTTCTAGGCAAGCGTGCTCCATCGTCTACCACACGATCCCTTACTATCACATGATGTAATGGTCGAGGTCAAAAAATTAATGGATTTAACAGGTGAAACTTTTAGAATACATCTCTTTTCAGTTTATTTTGCTTAAAAAAAGTTTTTATTATGATCGTCACTGGAGAGTTTACACAATTTTTGTGTGTTGAAATAAATAAATATATAGTTAAGTTAAATTCTTTCTTATTTATACCAACAATGAAATAGCGACAATTAAGCTCCTAGAATGTATCATGACAAATTTATATGAATAAAATAAGTCTTTATTACTGTTCTTTTTTAAATATATTATAGGCTTGCGTTTGACTACGATCTCGCCTAATGGTAAGCGATGATGCAGTCTACGATGGTACACGCTTGCCTAGAAGAAACCTATTCACTCGCGACTTAAAGATACCCAGGTTGTAGCTATGACAAAGGCCTCCTCTAAGGATTTCCACTTTATCCTGTCTCTGGCTGTTCTAGTCCATACTGGATAGCCGGTTCAGTTTTCTTCAGGTCATCTTCCCAACGTCTTGTCTTGTTTTGTCCACCTTTGTGTCTTTTATTGTCTCTTGGGTACTATTAAGTTATTAATTTGGTTCATTTCTCTTTTTTTTTCTCTAAGAATATAGATAGATAGATAATTTCATTATTGCACACCATTAAAAATAAAACAAATAAAAGAGAATACAAAATTAAATCAAAGGTACAATAGGCGGCCTTATCGCTAAAAGCGATCTCTTCCATGCAACCTTTGGATGGACAGGATCTGTGCGAACAAATGAGAACGGCGGCGTTAATCAAATAATAACTAACAGAATAAGTACATAAATGACTAAAATAAAATATACATATAAATAAATATAAATAATTTTATAATATTAAATAAACTACTTCAAAATACATTAGGTAATTAGAAAAAACAATAAAAAATTATATGTATACAAAATTTAAAGTTGCAAAGTCTTAGTGAGCGATGGACGACAGATAATGGTTATTAACCATGGATTTAAAAACAGGAAGGGATTATGCCATGAATATAATTAGAATATTTTATGTCCATTGCCATTTTAACTATTACACACGGTTTTAACGTCTTTCAATTTCGTAATGTATTTTTTTTTGCTCAGCCATACTCTGTCTTTCCTCCTAACATCATTTACATACATACTCCTAATACAATTACAAGCATCTTCTGTATGGCTCCATTCATTTATAACAAGCTCCCGAAGTCACTGAGAGAGCTACCTTGTACAATGTTTCGAAGATTGTTAAAAATTGCACTGTTAAACAAATGTTATCATACCATAAATGAATATTTTAATGAAAAATATAAGCTAGCATTATACCAATTTTATATTATAATATATTTTTTATATATTATTTCAATTTAAATTGATTTTGTTCAGGTTATTATTTAGGACTTTGTAATTTTAATATTGCATGCCGGAAAGGCAGAAATGTATAGATTCCAATTTACTTCTGACATCTTTGTAACATGACATATATTTCAAGCAATAAATACATTTGATTTGATTTACACTTCTTTCTATTCCGTTTTGACAGAATTTTATTATTTTATTCTGTTGCTCAGTTAATGCCCATCTCTGGCAACCATATGTCAAGCATGGTAGTATGCACATATTAAACACCTCAATATATAAATATAATGTAGGTAATCATGCGGGCAATCTGCCAAATTGTTACAAATTACCGCAAAATCTATCATTTTGCTTAAATAGACCAACATTTCGATCTAACTAAATGGTATTTAGGTAGTTACCTGCGTTAAAATTGCACAATAGAGCAATTTTGAATCTGAATCGGTACGAAATTACGTATTTGAACCTACGTGCAATGATAATAGAAGCTGATATAATGGAACAATAGTGACGACTTCCGTGGCGCAGTGGGCGAATAGCCGGCTGAGACGCAGATGAGTTTGATTCCCGCTACAGAACAGACTTTTCATGATCTACAGACATTTGTGCCGGGTCTGTATCGGTCTCTTCATTTATTATAAAAATATGTTAAAAAAAAAAATATATACACTTTCTATAATTTACCTTGTTCCCATTATTTAAGCTTTGCTTAATTTATTTTATTCATTTATCAACAAAATTCACATCTCTTAAAAATAAAAAATAACAATGCTCATGTTTATATCCTATAGCCAAAAACGGATTTACAATTTATAGGATCTAAAATTAAATAACGACGACAATCACCTAAAACAATCATACATCCATCTATTTATATTAGAATCTATCAATTCATTCGTTTATCCATCTTTAAATATATTTATCTATCCATCCCATTATTTATAGTTACGTTGCTTTTTTTTTCTTTTTTTTAATGCATCTACACGTAGAAGTTGTATGAGTATCCTGTCAATCTATCTATCCACATCTAAATACAGGACTAGATAGCGTTGCGTGAAATGTCCAGCTTTCATTACTATTATCAGATATTTTACATAACTTTCTGATGGATCTGTACTTGAGTATATTGGTATATATTTATTTGATTATCTTTAGTAGTTCAACACTTATAATTCTTTCTCCAAATTTTCAAATAAACAACATATTTAAATTAAATCCTTTGACCGAAACCAAATTATGTGGTCTCTGTTCTTTACCTTCAAATAAATGGAAATAGCTATGTTCATCACGATCGAACAAAACGGCTTTATCAGTTTCACGGCGAAATGTAGAGTAATTTGCATTCACTCCAATCACTACAATTTTCATACGAATTGACCGCGATTACGTTATAACGAAAATGCGGTTTTGTAAGGAATTTATGTGTAGTAAAGTGCTACCTTCAACGTCGCAACTTGATATTCGCCCACTGCACCACGTAGATCGTTGATGATAATGATGTATAAAAATTATTAAAGACAAGTACTACCTACTACTATAATATATCGTGGTTTAATTTTCGACATAAATGAACAGGTAGTCATTTGACCTACAAGGCAACATTCGCATATATATTTAAATTAAACCACACATATTATTATATCGATCAAACTTCACAGTATTTGATCTTCACTAAAGTTTGCGTAAGGCCCTATAATACTATGTAAGATAATCAGAAAAGAAAGCAAATACATTTAATCGCGTCACACTCGATAAAGTTGCTTTTATTTAATTATTATTGATTTTATTTAAAAAAAAAATATCACTCATCATGCAATCCAATGGAGCATCGCACACGGCGAAGATAGTATACATTTTCGTCTTACATTGGATTGATATTATCAACCATATCAATTCAATATCAAATTATAGGTACTACCTGACCAATGCGCAGCTTCGCACGCGTATTTTTTTTACTAAAAACATTACCCTCCTTTTCCGCAATTCAGTAAAAAGTAGCCTATGTCACCCGGAGATAGTGTAGCTTCCCAACAGTGAAACATTTTTTTAAATCGGTCCAGTAGTTTCGGAGCCTATTCAATACAAACAAACACACACACAAATCTTTCCTCTTCATTAACGAAGTTGTTTGTGGATATTGATATGTTCTTTAATATTTTAGAACATACCTTTCTATCATCAATAGTTTCCGCAGCGCATGCGAAGAAAGACGTTTTAGGGCACTTTTTTACACCTTGGGTTACGTTACTTCAGTTTTAGTAAGTATCCCTAATTTTTTCTAGGCAATAAATATAGCCTATGTTCTTTAAGGTGAATGTAGCTTACCAAAGGTGAAAGAAGTTTAGAAATCGGCGCAGTAGTTTTTGAGTTTATTCATTACAAACATACACCAAAAATACAAATTTTTTCTCTTTATAATATAAGTGTAGATATAGATAGCGAGCGACATTTAAATTAATATAAAATACTATAGCATCTCCGTCGTTTGTGATGCGCTTTGGGAAGGAAACTTTAGTAAATTGACTTAATTCTAATGTCTATTTTATTTAGAATCTATTAGCTATAATAATGGGGTGATATTAAAACTGTAAATTCTGTAATTTTTAGTTATAAATTTAAAGTGTTTGCGTCTCAGTACTCACCTACTGCGCTAGTAACACTAATCACACTAATATTTTAATAACTTGTGAGAGAGTGTGGAGACGATTGGTTCAACAAAGTGTCTACATCTTTGAAGATGAGCGCAGGTGTGATCTTGACAATAAACGTGATCAACCTAAAAATAAACCACCTGCCAACATACACTATAATTACATAAATGGCGCTCTGACGTGCACATTATGTTCGCGTACATTTAAGGACAAAATTGGCTATGCTAGCCATCAAAACCAACAACACGGTCAGACAACACTTTCTGTCATCCATCGCTCACTAGGTCATTTATTTATTTATACATTTATATAATTTATGTATGTAGGTATAACAATATATATTTTATATTTATCTAATTTTATGAATATATTATATATTTAATAATTAAGGATTTTATTTTAAATTATCTATATTTTTTATAAATTGTAAAATATACTTATTCTAGGGATTCTAATAATATCTTACGCCGCCGTCCTTATTTGTTCATAAAGATCCTGTCCCCCCAAAGGTTGCCTGGAAGAGATCGCTTTTAGCGATAAGGCCGCCCATTGTACCTATGATTTAAAAGTGTATTTTCTTTTATATGTTTGTATTTAATCTTCTTCTTCTTGGCGTGTCAAGGGTTCTACGTTTTCATACATATATACTATGTTGGACAGGTGTTTGGCCACAATAATAGCATTAGGCGAGGCGGTTATTAGGTTCTCCATCGTGCAGGTGTTCGGACACAAAGGGCACATTAGCAAGTGCTGGATTGACTGCGCGGGATCACCGCAGTCGTATTGCGTCAAGTTAGAGTCCCTGAATCCTCATTTGTACATATTCAGTCTGCAGCGGCCAACCAGGGTGCGGAGCCTGTTTAAGGACTTCCAGGCTGGCCACGGCAGATCGTGCCCGGGTGGTAACTGTATGTATTTAATAGTGTGCAATAAAGAAATTATCTATCCATCTATCTATCAAAGAGCGCATCAACGAGACCAAGTAGGAACAATGTCGCCGTAGCCAAAATCGGTCTGGATGACAGCATCATCATTATAACTTGTATCGGTGTAACTAGAAGGGTGGATCATCGGTAGCAGGGCGCTGGGGGACCTTGATGCCCATCAATTTAACCCCCCTGTATGTACCGCGATATTCAGTCGTTCAAAAGTTATTCAGACTTTTATAAAATTATAGTCAAAATCCGATGTCAGACTGGATGTTTCAAGTTTGCCCAAGCTATTGGGTCTACGAACGTAATTTTTTCTTCTTCTAGTAGTTCAATAGTATACCTTTCGTCTTACAATACCGTTTTAAGTCGTTATTTGAAAAAAATCCAAATAAATAAATAATCTTTACAAAAAAACTGTAAACCTAGTTTTTCGTCTAACTTTAAAAAATCAACTTTTCAGAAAAAAATACTTTATCTGATTTTCTATATAGTGTTTATCAATAAATTGTTATGATGACCTCCGTGGCGCAGTGGGAGTATAGCCGGCTGAGACGCAGGAGGTAGCTGGTTCGATACCCGCCACGGATCAAATGTTTGCATGTTCTACAGATATTTGTTCCGAGTCTGGATGTTTTTGTATATACGAGTATTATAAGTATATATTTACAAAAATAAGGTATATAAGTATTCTATCAGTTATCGGGTTCCAATAATATAAGCTCTGCTTAGTTTAGGGCTAGATAGCCCTGTGTGAAATATCTAGCAATATTTATATTTATTATATATTTATTATAAATGTAGAAGATTGGATGTTTGTTTATTTATTTGTTTGTTATTCAATCACGTAGTAACGGCTGAACCGATTTCGATAAAATTTAGTATATACGTAGATTATAACCTAAATTACCACATAGGCTACTTTTTATCTCATAAATCAGTTCCAATGGGATTAAAATGGGGTGTCAAGTCAAGTTGTAACATCGAGTTCAGATTTATTTTTTGGTTACCTATATCTTTATTTCTAGGAGTGTAACTTTTACGAAGTCGCGGGCAATAGCTAGTAATGTCTAAAATAATAAAAATAATAGCATATATTTCTTTGAAAACATAACATTAGTACGCCTTGTTCCATCCACACTATCCCGTTAAAGGATTATGTTCCTTTGAAGTGGACCACTCATCTAATCAACATCCCTTTGCTAATGCCATGTTTTCTTTGACACAGTCCCAACAATCCTTTGAGCGTCGTTTTATTTGAAGTGGGCGATCTTTGCTTATTAACACTGACGGAATTAGAAGGGATGGTAAAGTACATTTAACAGAACTTTAAAGAAGGTTCTTCTAGGAATGGAAAGATCCAACATACTCGTATCTAGACTGAGCAAATAAATGAAATAATGACTTTCAATAAATACAAACATATTATAAGTTTATTTCTCAAAAGGGTGGTAGACACCACAAATCTATACTTGCTACGTCCCTGACAATATACTCTTTTTTTCAAATTCTGTATTGTTTATAATACACATATCGATTACAAATAAAACACTTAGAAAAAGAACATATACAAGGCGAGTTTAACCCTAACAAGTTACATAATTATTGATTAAAACGAGTATTTATCGCGTATGTACCTTTTTTATTTGTAATCCCGGCGTTTCGATTGTATTGTAACAGCCGTCGTCGCGGGCAGACAAGGTGCATTGTTATATATTTAGCTTCACAGATAAAAAGGATTCTTTGAACTATGATAATATATTTTCTTGAAATATTTCTCAACTGAGAATGTGTCTCAACTATAAAAAAAAAATTATTTTAAGGCTTCGTACCTAAAAAAATCTTCAATTGATTTGCGGTTTTAAAACAATAAAATATTTTACTTAAAAAACTTTCGTGACTGATTTTAATCGAGATTTATCGCGTACCGTCTTATCGGTGTTCCGACCGACAATGTTTCGGTTTAATTCACGAACCTTCATTAGGGTGAGTGCGATCCGCTCCAAGTGCGAGGCGAGACGTTATTCAGAGCGGATCGCACTCACCCTGATGAAGGTTCACGAATTGAACCGAAACATTATCGGTCGAAGCACCGATAAGAAGATACGCGATAAACCCCGTATCTATAATAATGACAAGAAAATATATTCTTCATGGATATTAAAGAAAAAAGATTTAGTATGAAATAATTATATCAATAAGTGGTCAAAAACTTCAATTATATTTGAAGTTTGTAATTCCCGCATAGATATTCACTATCCGTACCATTTGAACATCTCTTTAACCTCTCAGAACTTCAACCTGGGGATAACAAGCTAAGCAGTCTAAGCGTAACATAGTATACAGGTCAACAGCCATCTCGCTTCCGAATTGCAGTGGGAAAGTCGGAATGGATTGTGAGGCAATCGTAATCATTTCGCGATCTTTGTACGTAATAACTGACTCATTGCGTATGTGCATATATTCACAGCGTCAACTGCTAACCCAGTTGACATAGCACTGTTGACACAGCACGCTGGGTGCCGTACACTCGGATCCGAGCGCTAAGAATGGCAATGGTTTAGTTCACTAATATTATTGATATTTGTTCCACGATTGCATTTTTGCGTACTGATATGTCACAAGATTTTGACAAACCCGTGTTTTTTGATCAAATTCCAGAATCTTAATCAAAATCATCAAAGAAACTAATCAAAACCAGTTTTTACCTGTAAGAATGAAACCAATACTCGTTTTCCTAAGTTGACTATATTGCCAGAGTGGCCACGCAAAGCAACGTTGACTTGCCTCAAATGCCTTTGTTTTACTAATTACTACAAAATGTAAGAGACGCTCACTCGGATCCGAGTGGGAGGTGCCACTACTATAGCCCCGCCCCACTCAAATCCGAGTGGTGAGCACGAAATGTGTTAAAAAGTGCAAAATCAGGACAAGACCTTAACATCCTTTAAACCTTTGAGTATTGATAGAACTGTCAAAATAATAAACATTTCTTTACGATCCATTGCCAGTTCACTAGCGCAATTCGGAGGCAGGCAATACATAAAACCCAAGCCGGGTCAAATGTTACGGTGGCTCACTGCCAACTAAGCTAATCCTAACTCCCGACTTGCCAATTGTCGACAGCGCAGGGCCGAAGTGCCCTGGGCGAGGCTTGAACTTACTACCCTAGTCTGGATTACTCATTAATTTTCGTAATTGCTCGCCAATGCATTGGTGAGCCATTTCAGAAGATCGATTGATAAATCTAGTTCAACTTTATCAATATATGACGATCTCCTTGGCGCAGTGGTCTAATAGCCGGTTAAAATTATAATACAACTTTACTCCCGGCTAAGCCGTAGTAAGACCTGCTTTCGGTGAGGTTTTGTATGACATACAATCTGACATTTTTGAAATTGTTTTAAAATCTTTTAATCTGACATTATCGAGCTGGTGGTGTGGAAATATATTATTCACACTACCTGCTCGTATTACAATTTAAACCAAAGATACCCACACAATAAGAACTTATTCGTAAATCGAACTAACCTCTGTACAGAATGCACCAACCTAAATTTGGTTTTTATTGTCTCGCACAAAGTGTAAAAAGTAGAGTGTTCTCCTCGTGGGTAGATCTGTTTGCATTATGGGCGTGCCTATATCCCTCTCTGCACTTAGGTTCTAGATACTCTCTCGCTCCACTCGTAAGTTAACTCTAGAATCCTTCGTTACGTTCGGGATTCAATATAGCGGTCGTGTCGCAAGACACCGCTTTAATAATCTGCTATTATTGCCAGTTGGCTACGTCACAGAGACAGTTAAATTGAGATTATTTGAGTAAGTTATAATCTAGTAAGGATTCATAGTAGGTTAGGTGTTTCAATTAAGAATTCAAGTTACAAATAATCTTGATGCCTATCAATGCAATGATTGACGTCTCTATATAAATAAAGCAAAGCTTCAACTATGGGAACCAGATAACTGATATAATACTTATATTGTTCATTTGTATTTAATACGTTCTTATAATACACTAGCTGACCAATTCGCAGCATCGCACGCGTAGTTATTTTATTAAAAACATTACCCTCCTTCTCCGCAGTTGGGTAAAAAGTAACCTGTGTCACCCGGAGATAGTGTAGCTTTCCAACAGTGAAATATTTTTTTAAATCGTTCCAGTAGTTTCGTAGCCTATTCAATACAAACAAACAAACGAACAAATGTTTCCTCTTTATAATATTACAAAGTTTTTTGTAGATATTGATATGTTCTTTAATATTGTAGAACATACTTTTGTTCTATAATCAATATTTCCGCAGCGCATGCGACGAAAGACGTTTTAGGGCACTTTTTTACACCTTGGGTTACGTTACTTAAGTTTTAGTAAGGATCCCTAACCTTTTCTAGAAATAAATATAGCCCATGTCACTTAGGGTGAATGTATCTTTCTAAAGGTGAAATAATATTTGAAATCGGCACAGTAGTTTTGAGTTTATTCATTTCAAACATACGCACAAAAATACAAATATTTCCTCTTTATAATATTAGTATAGATAGAGAAACAACTAAACCCGGAACAAATACTATCTGTAGATCATACAAACATTTGTTCCGTGGTAGGAAACGAACCCACAACCTCCTGCGTCTCAGATGGCTATTCGCTTCTTACACCACGGAGATCGTAGTTAAAAGCGAAGCTGCTCTTCGGTTTAAAGAGTTTATTCTCATAAGAACAAATTACAGTTCACTTAAAATGAGCTTAAATATATTAAATTTATAACAGTAAGTTTAGGCTAGTGTACAAAAGCATGCATTCATCATGTAGGTATTTAATTTAAACATTGTAACAACATTGTAGAAACTTGTACATCAAAGGTTTTCCAAAATTAGCTACCAACACACTCAAACTGTAACGGTTTTAGGTAGGTTATTGAAAATTAAAATCTGTTAGCACTGACCAAAAGTATTTAGACCCTTCTATCATATTTTTTTTTTGTTATGGGTGAGTGAAATGGTGTGACGAGACGAAATTGCATTCCAGTCGGTATGTTTGCTTATTGTACGGCCCCTTACTAAGTTGTATATAATTTAATTAGACTGTAGGATTAGCATTTATATTAGTTTTATTTGTGAAAGATTAATAGATATTGTATTTTATGATTCAGATTTTAATAAGTTATGTAGGTACATTAGAATGGTGCTAGTACCAATACTATACAAATACACAATGTAAGGGTTTTTAAACGTATATAATTTTGTTTATTTGTGGTGTTGGTTTATACACGTACTATCTAGGAAAAGGTTTTTATTTTTGTTTCATTTTTTTTTAACTTGAATCGATTATGTATGGTTTTAGCTTTTTTTTGTACATATTTATACCCACACATTCTTTAAGATCGTAAAGCGACCGAAAGTTAACTGATTAACTTTAATTTACGACATACAGAGTCATAGTTTTAGTGTGAGTCTTGAATTTGACCTATAAGCAAAATGAGCTTAGTTTTATGATGAAACAATTACAAAGTATTTTGCCTACAAAAAGTACAGTTCAAATAAAATTGTATATTTTCATTTGCTAAATATCAGTATTTTGCCTACAAAAAGTTTACCTATTAATGTCATCGACTTAACCCACAGCTTGGCATACGCCACGGGTTTGCTATGATTCTGAATGTATATATAAATATATATATCATTTTCCACCTATATTTAACCCTTGCCCCAGCCCTGTCTCTCATAACAACGTTGACAGTAAGAAATAGATGGCTGCCACGCCAACTGACCGGGCACTACCTTTACGCTAACCCGTGCGTAGGCTAAACGGGCTGCAGAGTTATTGGGATATAAACGCAGAGAGATACATATAAACAACGGGCTACACTGCCGGTTAATTCAGGAAGTAACTGTGAGTTTTATCATTTTTAACTTATATCAAATTATTTCGGGTTGCGTACCTAGTAGAAATGTGTGGCATCAAAATTATAAAAATACCCAAATTTTAAGTATGTTATTGGAGAACACGCACTGGAAAACGCAGCGTGGGACGCTCTTTCACTAAATTGAATGACAAAGCTTGCTGGAAGCCGTTGGTTGCAGGCCGCATAAAAACGGTAGCTCTGGAGATCTAAGGAGGACACCCATGTTCAGAAGTTGATGATCTATGACTGTTAAGATGATGTTTGAGACGACCATGAGGTTCCAGAGAAATTTCATTTCGCGAATACTTCGCTCTTGGAATGTCTCTGTCGAAGTTTTTCTATTGACTACTGTATGGGGTTCTTCAAAAAGCTTGTTTAAACTGTTTTAAAGGATCTACGAATCATTCGAATATGGTGTTACAAACGTACATAGGCTTACAGAAACCACTTACCATCAGGTAGGCTGTATTCTTGTGTGCCACCTTAGTGGTAATTTTTTTATCTAGCCTATGCTGTCCCACTGCTGGGCAAAGGCCTCCCCCTCATCTCTCCACTTTTCTCGGTCTTGTCCTAAATCCCGCCTGTCCCTATAAAAGCATCCAAATCATCGCGCCATCGCTTCTTAGGCCTTCCACGGTGTCGCTTTACATCCACAGGGATCCATCCAGTTACGACCTTAGCACACTTATTTGGTTGCATGCGGGAGACATGACCCGCCCAATCCCACTTTAGTTTGGCAGCCTTGATACCGACGTCAGCGATGCCAGTCCTTGAACGCAGCGACGTGTTCCGAATCCTGTCTATTCTCTTGACACCCAAAATGCTGCGCTCCATCGCTCTTTGTCAAACCCCGAGCCTGGACTTTTGAGATTCAGTCAGTGACCAACTAGTAAGTAGTAATAAAAAAAGTTATTATGCAACTAATCAGTTCAAAGACAATTTCATCTTCATTAATCTGTTCATCAGTTTAAATTAATATATTTTAATCAGTGGTTTATTTGCTGACGTCATAACAAGGGTCGTGCTTAACCACAGATTAGAGCTAGATGTACAGTTTGCTAAATACAGTGAAACTGCATAAAATAAACGCGTGATTTTGATGACCTACCTGGTGCAACGTCCCACTTAGTACCCAGGAGGTTTTGGCTTCGATTACCGCCGTGGAACATGTTTGCATGTTCTACAAATATTTGTTTGGGGCATGGATGTTCTTCTAAATATTGTAAGTATGTACATATTTAAAAACAAAATGTTTATAAGTATTGTATCAGTTATCTGGCTTTACAAGCTTTGCTTAGGTTAGGTTAGATAGCGCTGTGCGAAATATCCAGCATTTATTTAAGATATTATAATAATACTAGCTGACCCGCCAAATTTAGTACCGCCTTGACATGCATACGACGCGGGCTGCCAATGTACGTCATCGGTAGAATTGTCAATCGGTCATCATTAGCTTCATCTATGTATAAGAAAATAAATTTCATTCATAATTTTTTTGTGTGTGAATTTTTTGATATTTTAATAGTTATTCTACTATTTGGGGCGGAGATTAACCCAACAAATCAAAGATCATCAAAATCGGTCCAGCCGTTCTTCAGCTATAAATGATGTGACTAACCCGACTTTGTTTTATATATATAGATTACATTTGTCTCTTGATTCGCTTGAGTGATTTCGCGACGCAAAAGTACCTGGTTATTTAGGTATTTAGTAGGGCATATAGCTCGAAAATCTGACAGCCGTTGGGGCAGAAAGGTTCTCGAGTGGAGACCACGCACTGGAAAGCGCAGCGTAGGATGTCCCCCACTAGATAGAAAGACGACCAATAAAGGTTGCTGGGAGTCGTTGGGTGTATGCCACACAAGATCGATCGCTCTGGAAACATATGAGGAAGGAATTTAACAGTGGACGTCCTGTGGCTTATATAATGATGATGATGATTTAGTAGTAGCTTGCCATCTTGCCGTACCAAACGATTTGCTTCAACTTTTCTTGTTAGCACGCGTAAGAACTCTAAACTCTTATTAGGGTTAAGCTCCATTGTCCATAGTTTGTACATGCCCATTTTGTAAGTTGTTTTTCACTGTAATCTATTTAGGTACAACAAAAAATAAACATTGCAAAGCACTTCCAGCATATATTTTTCCGGACCAGTATAATCTATGAATCTATATCATCCAGAGTGAACAAGTTCTTTTTGGGTAAAAGTGTTCCATCTTCGATCACACGGCGTGTCTTTTACATCATCACTTACCATCAGGTGAGGTAGTCGTCAAGCGAACCAATAAAAAAATTAACTTAATGAGCTAATTACATGGTTTTTTATATATTATAGACTTGCGTTTAACCACGATCTCGCCTGATGGTAAGCGATGATGCAGTCTACGATGGTACACGCTTGCTTAGAAGAAACCTATTCATTCGCGACTTAAAGATACCCAAGTTGTAGTTATCAGGAAACATAGACTCCGGCAAGGCGTTCCACTCTCTGGCGGTACGCATAATAAACGTCGAAGAGAACCGCTTTGTGCGAATGGGAGGTATTTCTACCATATAGCGGTGGCGCACCGCAGAGCGCCTGGTTGTCAGATGTTAGAATAGAGATGGTGGGATTAGTTTGAAAAGTTCCACACCACTCTCCCCGAAATGTACTCGATAAAAAACCGAGAGGCTTGCAAACTTTCGACGATGCTCCCAGCTGAGGCTAGCTCATCGTTACCTATGAGCTTCTTGGCTCTTCTCTCAATTGATTTCAGAGTTTTAAGTTATGCTGGACATTTCATACAGCGCCATCTAGTTCCACAATAAGTTAAACTTGTACTATGGGAACCAGATAACTGATAGATAGAAAGATAAATATATACTTTGTTTTATAAATGCATACTTAAAATATATACCTATATATAGAAACAACCAGACCCAGTACAAATATCTGTAGATCATACAAATATTTGTTCTGCGATGGGAATCAGACCCGCAACCTCCTACGTCTCATCATCATTCATCATCATCATCAGCCGGGGGACGTCCACTGCTGAACATAGGCCTCCCCTTAGATCGTCACAACGAGCGGTTGGCAGCCGTTTGCGCCCAACGGTTCCCCGCGATTCTTACTAGATCGTCGGTCCACCTTGTGTTGGGCCGGTCTACGCTGCGTCTTCTAGTCCGTGGTCTCCAATCGAGAACCTTTCTTCCCCAACGGTTATCGGTTCTACGAGCGATGTGGCTCACCCATTGCCACTTCAATTTGCTAATTTTGAGAGCTATGTCGGCAACTTTAGTTCTTCTGCGGATTTCCTCATTGCGGATTTTGTCACGCAAAGAAACCCAGAGCATAGCCCTCTCCATAGCTCGTTGAGCGACCTTGAGCTTGGTCATGAGGCCATTAGTAAAGGACCACGTTTCAATGCCATAGGTCATCACTGGCAACACACACTGGTTGAAGACTTTAGTCTTTAGGCTCTGGGGAATTTTTGACGAGAAGATATCGCGAAGTTTCCCAAACGCTGCCCAGCCGATTTGTATTCTTCGTGCGACCTCTTTTTCGAAGTTGGGCATACCTAATTGGACAATTTGTCCTAGGTATACATATTTGTCGACAACTTCGAGAGTATCGCCCCCAATAACTACCGGTACGGTTGCAACATGAATATTTGACATAATGTCATCATTAAATAATGTTTATTATAGATATATCAACTATAGGTAGATCAACTGCCTTAGATCAATGTCAGGCATTTAAACCCGAAGTGTTCAAAGGGCTATAATTGGGATAATCTACTCTATGCATCGGTTAGGCACAATTATCGAGTCTAAATCCTGCCATTAATTTTGCATAGCGTTTGTGTTTGACTTGTGGCGTTGTGTTACATATACTGTCCGGAACAGATACTGTAGTTCTAGAAACTAGCGTGAATGTAATGGATTGTTGGGTTTATTCTGTGATTTTTATTTCTGTTGATCTAATTTAGTTGCACTAATTTAATATACGTAGTACTAATACAAAACAAACTAACATTTCATAGGGTCGGATCACTTTTTAAAGGTATACCATGGTTTATATAGAAAAATACTTTTTATTGCAGCTTACGGGCCCCACACACGTCAACAATTTCTCCGCGCAAGCCTTTGTGGGAAGAATTTGTTCAAATTTGCGCGAAAAAATAGTTGAAGTATGTGGGCTCCGTTATTTAAACCTAAAGTATCCTACATTTATTATGTTTTAATACACAATAATAGGTTGGTAAGGTAGTTACCACAAAAAAAAATAACTGTTTAACGTGAGCATAAAAAATCTTCATTAATTTTTGTATAAATGTATAAAATAATTCGCATAATCATCTTCAGTGAAATAATGATTATCTTGAATGTCATAATTTTCCAAATCGTAATTTTCACTAAACTCAAGCTCATTTAATCGAAATCCCTGAAGTTTTTGTGCCTATATTTGTGGTTTTTGTGGAAGAGCGGTCCTTATTGTGACATCAGTATTGCATTTTTATTGAAATGGTTTATGACCAAATTGATTCTGATTTAACTGAGGCCTATAACCAAACTGCGGCCTTGGATTAGAATTTTGCGGTTGCATGAACCTTTTCTGGCCTAACAGTGATGGCTGCATCAACTGTGGTATATACCCAGTTGAAATATGTGGCGTGAATTTGTTTACAAAAGGTTGCCTATACTGATTGTTACTTGGAATGCCTAAGTTAAAGCGTGGGGGAGTATTGAAGGTGGGTCTCAAACCACTAGGCTGCATTGGCACGTTCTGAGATGGTGAATTTGTACCAAATTTCGTAGATGTTGTTGCACCTGCTGTTTGTAGAGGTTTAAGCATTTTATTACGGAAGGTATACTGCTCATAAAAGTTCACATCCTCTAGTAAAAGACCCATTATTTTTTCATTTAAAGAAGCGCGACAATGTTATAGCATATAAATTCTTGGGTCAGTAAGGAGCGCTTTAAAAACCATCACGCTTAATTATGAATATTAAAGTTTGGATGTTTGGTTTGGTATTTATTTGGTTGTTTGTTACTCAATCACGTCGTAATCACTGTACCGATTTCGATGAAACTTGATATGTTGATAGATTATGACCTGGATTCAAACATAGGCTACTTTTTATTGACAAACAACGCGTGCGAAGCCGCTGTCAGAAGCTAGTAACTAAATAAGTAAACATAGCAGTGACGTAATACCAACCACAGACCAAATTTCAGCTCGAAAAATTGATGTGTGCATTTACATATGCTCAAAACATACAGTTAAAGACGCACTTCTTTTGTTTGCATGTGTTTAGTGTATATGATATTTTAGACATTGAAGTAGCTATTACTAATCTGTTAAGGATTACCAATACATTTATGTATGGTTGTGGTGCCTGACCGGTTACGCAACATAAGTGATAATTGTCGCACTAACTTAACACAAGAAAGCATAACTGTTATCTTTGAATATCCATACATTACTAGTGGTTTGTCCCGTACTGACCGTCCCGTAATCTTTGACTATCAACTTAATGCCCCGAAATAGAAAACCTGATAACTTCAACAGTTTCATTTAAATTACAGTTAGTATAAATTGTAGTAGGAGTTAATATGAATTGGTTTTTTTTGGGTACCAATTGCAGTTTTTCTAGATTTCAGACTTTTGCCTATATTTGTATCGCTAAAGCTGTATGGATACCAAATTTCAAGACTGTGGGGTCACTGGTAAACCATGTGAAAGTTCAGTTGTTATTATGGCTAATAACTTAAAAACTGCAAGGGCTAAACTAAAAATAAAAACAGAGTCTAAATTTACTAATACCTTTCATTTGACGTGCTATTTGACCTAATAGTCTCATTTACACTTTGTTTTACCCCTCTTGAATCCCAATATCTCAAAAACCCCCCAACGTTTTTAGCTCATTTAGTTACACCAAAATTGTGCCATCTCTACCTACCGAAAGTTATACTCGGACTCGGAAACAAACATATACAACGCCGATTTGCCTAACTTGATTTGGAGATTTCGCTTCGCTCGATTAAATACGAAAGTAACTACTCTCTCCATCTATTTGTAACTTTTTAATGACTAAACGGCTAGACAGATTTCGATGAAATGTCGTATACAGATAGATTATGACTAGGGCTGGGACATAGGCTAATTTTTAATAAATTGCGCAGAAGGAGGGTAATGTTTTATTGAAATACCACGCGGTCGGGTTAGCTAGTATAAAATATAACGCATCTCAAGCAGTTATTTTACTCATAAAATTTTTGTGATTGATTTCAATCATTATTATGAATACGGGATTTATCACGTACCTTCTTATCGATGTTTCGACCGACAATTTTACGGTTCAATTCGTGAACCTTCATCAGGGTGAGTGCGATCCGCTCCGAATAACGTCTCGCCTCGAACTGAGTGAGGGCGAGACCGAAAAATCTCATATTTACAATAATGAGTTATTTTACTCTTTAAAGGATAGTAGTTGAGAGGAATACCTTGATCTTGGGTTTGCAAACATGATCATGTTTGTGGTAGTACCAAGTTTTTGTTCACGTACCGCAGGTAGGCATTATTGCCGAGATAAGGTAACTCGAAATGAACGCAATAAAACAAAGAACATACCAACATTTATTATACCCAAACATGCATTTATTAGAACAATAATGCTTGAAGATGTCATCAAAATGCTGTTTATGTCAGTTTCGGCAAAGTTATAACAGTATGGGCAACGCTCGCCGAATCCTAAACTCCGCTTGTAATAAATTAAAATTTTCAGAACAAGTTCAACTGATGAAAACGTGCAGAAACTTTGGTCGCTTTTGTTTAGTTTTAAAAATTTGCTATTTTGTGAGTTTTTATGAATTGTCTTTTGTGGTCTGCTTTTAAGTGATGTACTTTGAATCAATATCTTTTTGTGACATTTGTGTACGATGAGACACACACACTGCAATATTTTGCATTAATATTTAATGTTAATCTTTTAGTTATTATTTCTTTGTTCTTTTTGTTATGTCTCCTGTGTGTGTTTGTTCTGTTGTAATATTGGCGTTGTTCACAAAAAATATTTTTTGGCTTGATTTGATTTGATTATTAATCAAATACAAATATTTTATCGGTAAACTTAATGTAGGATGCATTTAATGGGTTTGGGTCCATCTTTTATGTACGAAATACCTGTGTTAGAAGGGTCACGCTCTTTCTTAGTACAGTTTATTCAAAATGTTCCTGTTTTGGAAAATGTAAGAAATCACTTACCCATGACCTAAAATTGCACAACATTTTTTGCGACTAAATCGTAAAGTTAGCTTTACTAAATGCCTGTGACAATGTATTCATTAACAACACGACTGCTGTATTCTTCGACTTGTAATTTGGGCTCTTCCATATTAATATTATATATCATAACTCGTTTATTGTCTGTAAACCTAGGTACATAAAGATGGTTAAGCTTAACAAAGAACTAGGTTTCGGCATTTTGGCGTACAAATATTACAATAGTCACATAAATTAATACAGTAAAAATAAATCAAATACACAATTAATTATAAATGTCAAAGATTTAAGATAAGTGTCAGAAGTCAAAATAACAATAATACATAGTTATACACAAAAATACCTAAATTAAATACAATAAAAATAAAAAGCACATTGTTAATTAAAACTGTCAAAGAATTTAGATATGTCTATTTATAAAATAATAATACTGTCAAATTGGAGATAGATGTCAATAGTTATTACAGTGTGACCATTAGTGCTGTGCACTCCCTGAGGTATGCGCGCGGCGAGACGGGGGGGAGAATCGGCTGCTGCGCTCTGTCAGTTCGCCGTCAACGCTCGTGGCGGCAGGTAGTGTTATTTGTATCGGACTGTCTATGTCATGTGCGTCTGACATAGACAGTCCGATACAAATAACACTACCTGCCGCCACGAGCGTTGACGTGTATCGGACTGTCTATGTCATGTGCGTCTGACATAGACAGTCCGATACAAATAACACTACCTGCCGCTACGAGCGTTGACGGCGTACTGACAGAGCGCAGCAGCTGATTCTCCCCCCCTGTCTTGCCGTGCGCATACCTCAGGGAGTGCACAGCACTAATGGTCACACTATAACAGAAAATGGAACAATATAGGTATTTGTCAAAATTAATGTTCGATAATATTTCGATCACTCAAAAATTCTTTAACGGTATAATATGCTTTTTTCACCATAATATCACTCAATCTGCCCTTGAATTCACTATTAGAGAGCAAGCGAACAGATTTTGGGATTTTGTTATATATAGTGGGAGCCATATAGAACACAATTCTAAGCGGCTTCCAACTGCAAACGCTAAAGCAATTCAGTCAATGTATGTTTTATATGACTTCACGACTAAACGGCTAGAACGAGATCGATGAAATTTGGTTTACAGATTATGACCGGGATTTGGACATTTTTTACACTACTGCGCAAAATGAGGAAGCCGCGGGTGGGTCAGTCAGTTCCATTATAATTTCACTTTTATGATGGATAACTTTTTGTTATTACAGTAAAATTACAATAACTAAACCTGGTAAACTTAGTATATTAAGAGGTGGTACAATGGGTGGCCAAATGCCAATAATGGTAATATTTAAAGCGATCTCTTCCAAGCACTTTGGATGTACTGGATCGGAAAGTCAAGAGGACGGTTTTTTTAAGTAGTTACGATATAAATAATAAAATATATATTTGCAATATACTTATTAATAAAGGTATATATATATACATATATATATATTAATTAACAAACACATACCTAGTCAGGTCATAAATTCTGTCACATGTTTAATATAAAATAATTGAAACAAGTTTATTCATTATGTAACCATTTATATACCAAAATGAACTTAACAAAACATAGATTCTTATGACACTAAAGTTTATTCAAAATGACCTCCGTGATTTTGAATACAGGCCTTCAATCTGCGCGGCCAGTCGTCTATCGCAGCACGAACGAGGTCCATGTCAATATCGGCGGCTGCCTTAATCAAGGATGTCTTGAGTGACTCCAAATTGGGATGAGACTTTGAGCACGCCTTTTCCTCCAAGTGTTGCCATATCTTGTAATCTAACGGATACAAATCTGGACTGGAGGAGGGCCAGTCTTCGTGCCGGATGAAGTCGATTTCACGCGCCGCCAGCCAGTCTTGTGTGCTCTTCGCTCTATGAGCTGGCGCCGAATCTTGTTGGAATTCCCAGTGCCTGTTATTGAACATGGTATGAGAAACAGGTTCCACAAGGTTCGTCAGGACTGTATTTTGATACACAACTGCATTCGTTTTTACACCTTTCTCACAAAAATGTACCTCTGTTAAGCCCCAATAAGAACCTCCCAACCATACCATGAGCGAGGATGGAAAATGACCTCGTTGGACACGCGGAATACGGTTGCTTGCTTCTTCACTACTGTGTGCGTACACCTTATCATTTTGTTTGTTGTAGCTCTCTTCTACGGTAAAATTTTTTTCATCCGAAAAAAGAATTTTTCGATATTTTTTTCCCGCGTACCGCTTCAACAAAGCGCAGCATCTCTTCAGTCTCAGGTCCATTAGACGAGCATTCAAACGATGTCCTGTTTTTCTTCGATATGCTGGAAGCTCTAAATTTTCATTTAACACCCTATTCACAGTGGCTCTGCTTAACCCCATCTGAAGGGCCAACAGTTTCTGCTTATGTTTGGGATTTCTTTGAATTCGCGCCTTCACAGCTTTTATCACTGCTGGAGTCCTAACAGACCGAGGACGACCACTTCTTGACCTGTCATCTACACTAGAGTCTTCATTGTATCGTTTGATGGTGCGATAAACGAATCTTTTGGTTATATTCAAATTTTTCAGTATGTCAATAACTTGAATTGGCGCGTAACCGCAACGATGCAACGCAATAACTGCAACACGGTCTTCTTTAAGCGTCCACTCCATATTTAAAAATGAGTAAAATTCTAAAAAGTATACATTTTTATTTTCATAAACAATTCGAAATTCGTATTCTATAAACTTTTTTGTGGCCAGCATTCTAAAAGAAAAGTTTTTACTGTGCGACAATACTTATGACCTGACTAGGTATATCTGAATACCATTAGGAATAATAAAATATACTTTTATACAGAAAATAACAGATGCAATATGTATCTAAAGCAAAGAAATGACAACGTTTTAGAAGTAACTAAGTACAGTTTGAAGACAACTTTTTTAAAATAGCAAGGATCGTATTACGAAATAAAAGTCGTTCCATAATCGGATGGTTCATACCATAAACTAAATATTAAAAAAAAATTAATAACCCTGACCCCTTTTGCTTTGGAGTTAAAAATAATAGACGAACACTTTCAAAATAAGCTGATGACTGTGTTGTGGACTTTATACGTCTGTAAAATGCTGACACAAAAAAGCATAGATGCGCGTCCAAACAGAAAAGTTGCAGACTGACCTTTTTACAAGCTACTACAGACGACTGCAGTTGTACGTTATAGCTGCTTATCAATTGTATCGCTTTAAAAAGCAAGCTCGGAACTGTAGGTACGTGTAAACCGAGAAGTTGAACGAGCGTCCCCACTGCAGTTCGGATTTGAACATTCTGAAGCAGTAATTGAAACCTGAGTCCGAAAGTACGGGTTCAATACAAAAAAAAAACTCTAGAAACAGTGAATAGAACTCGTTCCCTGTTTAATTAGTTTTTGTATATTAATGGCTAAATAAATAGGATTATAGTACGCTATTAATGTTTAAACGAAAACTGCAGCAACATGAAAGTATGATTAAAATTTGATTAGAAAAAGTTGAAATTATGCACAGTTCACGAAGATTTAAAAAGGTCTTTGTAATTTCAATAAAAAGATTCGAAAAGATAATAAAGCAAATTTATTTTATCTACAATGAAAAGTAGATAACAACAATATTTTTTTTAAAAATAAATATTACTAACTTAAAAGTACTTTAACTATATAGAATGTTTGATGATATACGATACACAAAAATAAAAGGGGTTACAGCATAATAAAAAAATTTGAGAAATGTGTAATTTATTTTGGCATATAAAAATAAACACTTTATTGAACTTATGTTGTGCTATTGCATAATGCTTGCCATCTAACTACATATACTGTATTGGTGACGTCTCGAGATATCTCTTGTTGTACATTTCTAACAAAAAACTCGCAGCCATTTCCGAAAGAGATATCAAATCGGCCTTTATTTTTGGATGTCGATTGCAAGAGTAGGCAGTAAGTTGTATATCGAATTAATCACCTAAACTTAGTCGATATTCTTTAAAATTTGATATTATAACTAGTACTTTTTTTTCGAGAAGTCTTTATTTAAATTTTGAGGAACCGTCACTGGAATATCGTCAGTATATTACCAAACACCCTGTATTATAAATTAGCTTTATTTATACATTTCCACAGAAAAATACAAACAAAAAATACATACAAACTTTGTTCCGATATTCTATGTACAAAACTCTCAAACAGAGGACGCAATCCTGTTGTGCTACAAATTGGTTTTTTGGTTGCAAAACGTTTCCCGAATTTCAAGATTATTTGTAGGAATGCCTTTTATTTCTTCTATTTTAGGTTGTGTAGAGTTTACATATTATGGAACAACAAACACATGAAAGTAACAGAAATTTATTCTGACTTAACAATTAAGTATACAATTCAATCGTGCAATTATGATTTGTTATATTTTTTTATGATTTGTTTTATAGATAATTTGAACAAGAGTTGTCCAAAAATATATTAATTTTTTTAAATGGATTTTTTTACTAAAAATATATCGTGCCATATTTTTCAGGATGTGTCGAGGCCTTTTTTCCCGAGATTTGTGTGTTTTGTACTAAATAAAAGTTTTAATTGAATTACACATACAAACTCTAATACCGCGGTTACACTTTCGAGCGAACGACGAGTAATGAGACTAATGTGTAAAGGGTAAGCTCGCGCTCATCTGTGGAGACCGTGAAAACGGTCTAAACCCGATCAAAAATGAGGAGATTCGTAGACACACCAAAGTATAGAGAATTAGCACGTTATAGTGGCAGTGAGCGGGATAATAATTGTTCAAAGAATTAGGACGATATACCATTTTAATTTCGGTGACGATTGGGCGGAGCACCCGGATATGCAAGAAAGTGACAGTGCTATTTACTTGCTTAGGTGAAGAACGAGGCAAACATGTGCCATAGCCGCGTCGCATTATCGCTGGAGTAAAAGACTTAAGTGACAAAAGATAACGTCTCGAATTGCAAGAGAACCAACAAATAAAAAAAAATGCTTTTCCATTAGTTTAAGTATCATAATTACCTACATAACTATTAAAAAAAATACTTTAAATATTTTCTAGAGTCGGAAAATGAACGATATTAGTGTTTTAGAATATCCGATTTTGACAAATATTTGTATCGACAAAAGTTTCACCAATTGCGTTTCTGACTTTCATTTATGTAGTTTAAATCCTCAAGTAAATATTGCTTAAATATAAAATCAGTACTATTTTTACTTAGCGGCTCAATTTATTTTACATATCGCCTTAACGGCCGTTGGGCCGAAAGGTTCTCGAGTGGAGTCCATGCACTGGAAAGTGCGGAGTAGGCCCACCAATATACAATATACGTTCTGATAAAGGTAGCGGGAAGCTGTTGGGTGTAGGCCGCACAATATTGGTCACTCTGGAGATCTAGGAGAGAGGCATATATCCAACAGAGAACGACAACGTCAAAAAGACATTTCTCAATTGACTACCTCCGTGGCGCAATGGGCGAATAGCCGGCTGAGAGGCAAGGGGTAGCGGATTCGATTCCTGCAAACAAATGTTTGCATTATCTACAGATATATGTGCCGGGTCTGGATGTGTTTCTATTTACCGATTTGTACGTATCATGCAACTACAGTTGCATGCTTCCCGGGAAGCAAAGCGCCCCGTGCAACCACAGTTGCACATTTTTTAGGCCGACTCATATTATGAATTTACCGCCATAATGGAGCCTACCATGTGTTTAATTTTATGGTAGAATACCTAGTCAGGTCATAAATTCTGTCACATGTATAATATAAACTACTTGAAACAAGTTTATTCATTATGTAACCATTTATATACCAAAATGAACTTAACGTTTTGTTAAGTTCATTTTGGTATATTAATGGTACAGCACGAACGAGGTCCATATCAATATCGGCGGCTGCCTTAATCAAGGATGTCTAGAGTGACTCCAAATTGGGATGAGGCTTTGAGCACGCCTTTTCTTCTAAGTGTTGCCATATCTTGTAATCTAACGGATTCAAATCTGGACTGGAGGAGGGCCAGTCTTCGTGCCGGATGAAGTCGATTTCACGCGCCGCCAGCCAGTCTTGTGTGCTCTTCGCTCTATGAGCTGGCGCCGAATCTTGTTGGAATACCCAGTGCCTGTTATTGAACATGGTATGAGAAACAGGTTCCACAAGGTTCGTCAAAACTGTATTTTTATACACAACTGCATTCGTTTTTACACCTTTCTCACAAAAATGTACCTATGTTAAGCCCCAATAAGAAACTCCCAACCATACCATGAGCGAGGATGGTAAATGACCTCGTTGGACACGCGAAATACGGTTGCTCGCTTCTTCACTACTGTGTGCGTACACCTTATCATTTTGTTTGTTGTAGCTCTCTTCTACGGTAAAAAATTTTTCATCCGAAAAAATAATTTCCCGAATATTTTTCCCGCGTACCGCTTCAACAAAGCGCGGCATCTCTTCAGTCTCAGGTCCATTAGACGAGCATTCAAACGATGTCCTGTTTTTCTTCGATATGCCCGAAGCCCTAAGTTTTCATTGAACACCCTTTTTACCGTGGTTCTGCTTAACCCCATCTGAAGGGCCAACAGTTTCTGCTTACGTTTGGGATTTCTTTGAATTCGCGCCTTCACAGCTTTTATCACTGCTGGAGTCCTAACAGACCGAGGGCGACCACTTCTTGACCTGTCATCTACACTAGAGTCTTCATTGTATCGTTTGATGGTGCGATAAACGAATCTTTTGGTTATATTAAAATTTTTCAGTATGTCATAAATTTGAATTGGCGCGTAACCGCAACGATGCAACGCAATAACTGCAACACGGTCTTCTTTACGCGTCCACTCCATATTTAAAAAATAGTAAAATTCTAAAAAGTATACAGTTTTATTTTCATGAACAATTCGAAATTCGAATTCTATAAACTTTTTTGTGGCCAGCATTCTAGAAGAAAAGTTTTTACTGTGTGACAATACTTATGCCCTGACTAGGTATATTTTCTTGAAGCAGCAACACTGAAATGAAAACCAATTCATTTGTCACTCCGTAAACAAAAACTTCCGCCTTCTTACCCGGTACTTTTTCACTGAACCGTAAAATTAAGTAGTTTTGTTTAGGTTTTTCTGATTACATTTTGTACCTAACTATATCAATATTTTTATATTTTATTGATATGCTGAGTTCATATACTATTGAAATAATTAAAAAGAACAGTATGCTATAGCATTAATTTTCAAAATAAAACCTTTTTACCAAAACAACATCTCATTTTTCGGCTAGGCCAAGTTTGCCCTTTCATTATTTATTTTTTTATTACTAGTTTTTTATTACACTAGTCTCAAAATGGTTTTCGTAACTCATTCCTTAGTTATTCAACTACACTTGACATAAATTTTGTCCTATAGCTCGAAAAAAAGCCCTTGAAACGATTGTTTACATAACGGGCGAATACATCTGGCATTTGGCGGGGCATCACTGCAGGGCGGGGTACGCTTTAATGCAGTCAGCGCGTCATTCGCACTCAAACTGATATAATAAGTATGTATTTACAAAAAATAGGTAAATAAGTATTCTATCAGTTATCTGTTCACAAAGTACAAGCTCTGCTTATTTTGGGGCTAGATATCGTTGAGTGACATGTCCAGCAATATTCATTTATTTCTATACCAACCTTTATATTTTTAAACGATACGGTTATATAGTTATTTAAAATTAGCAAGTACGGGTTTAAAAGCTCCATCCAATACCGTTGATGTTAGTAGTCGTGAACTTTTACTATTCTAGAACGATCAATATTGAATGACTGGAAGCCGATAAAACTAGATCCATATTCTGAAGAATAGTAAAACTCATTCGAGGGCAATCGACGGACACACGTCGGCAGTGCGATTCTAGTAAGTTTTAGTGCATTTCACATGAACTTATGACTTTATAGTTAGTTATTAGTCTTAATGTGAATTGTTAACTCACACATCTATAATAATACTAAACTATACTAAGATTATAAAGAGGAAAGATTTGTACTGTTGTGTGTATGTTTGTAATGAATAAACTCAATAACTACACTGCCGATTTCAAAAATTATTTCACCATTGGAAAGTTACATTCACCCTGAGTGACACAGGCTATATTTATTGCTAGAAAAGATTAGGGATCCTTACTAAAACTTAAGTAACGTAACCCAAGGTGTAAAAAAGTGCCCTAAAACGCCTTTCGTCGCATGTGCTGCCGAAACTATTGATGAACAAAAGTATGTTCTACAATATTAAAGAACATATCAATATCTACAAAAAACTTCAGGATACCGTTTTACTTAATATAATAATGAGGCAAGATTTGTTTGTTTGTAACGAATAGGCTCCAAAACTACAAGATCGATTTAAAAAATTCCTTCACTGTTGGGAAGCTACACTATCCCTGGGTGACATAAGCTACTTTTACCCAACTGCGCAGAAGTAGGGTAGTGTTTTTATTGAAAAACTACGCGTGCGAAGCTGCGGATTGGTCAGCTAGTAAAATAATAAGGAGGAAAGATTTGTATTTTTGTAAGTTTGTAACGAATAAACTCAAAAATTACGTCTCCGATTTTAAAAACTATTTAACCATTCGAATGTTACATTATCCTTCAAATTTGATTTGATTGGTCAGTTAGTGTACAGTAAAAACAGTTGTGTCTTGGTGATATTTTCACCTAGTCACCTTGAGTAGTTATCTATAGATCAATAATAACGATCTCTAAGTGATTTATCTATCTTTATGTATTTTTATAGTCATGTAAATAATTGTATATTGTCTGTTAACACTAAGAAAACCGTAAGTAAAACCGTCGTATGTTTACGACATTTGGCGCGCTACAGCAAAACCTTCTCGTGTTTTATTCATTAACAGATCCACACGTCGACTAGCGGCATCCGTACGACATTTTTTTACTGTATTAAAGGAGATAATTAACCCTTAAGTGGGCTAGACCTATATCCAGTGCGTGCGCTTAAGGAGTATTTTAGTGCGCGTGCACTGTAGTGTTAAACATACGTTCAGTCGCCAAGTGATAAACCTGCCACTTTAAAAGTAGATTTTGCTTGCAGTGACCAAGAGCTAATAAAAATGAGGGCACGGTTTATTTCCTTTGTTCACCAATTACCCGTATTTTTAAGAAACATAAAGAGAGCCAGAGCGCCTTTTATTACAAAAACATCGGAACAACATCTGTCATTACGAGTAAGCAGATAGGCTAAAACTATGTTAATAATTTTCGACGTAGATGGTGTGTTAATAAGGGAAAATTTAAAAATATTAATTCTTCAAGTATTGATGTGGTCATGGTAAGGTCAAACACATTAAATTTTACGCCTCAGGTTTAGCTGTGACGTAATATTAAATATAAATAAATATTTCTGGACAATTCACACAACGCTATCTAGCCCCAAACTAAGCAGAGCTTGTATTATGGGAACCAGATAACTGATAGAATACTTATATACTTTTTTTTTGTATATACATACTTATAATATATAGAAAAACAACCAGACCCGGAACAAATATCTGTAGATCATGCAAACATTTGTTCCGCGGCGGGATTCGAACCCGCTACCTACTGCGTCTCAGCCGGCTATTCGCTCACTGCGCCACGGAGGTCGTATTTAACCTATCATAATCCCAACACCGGTATGGATGAGAACAGCGTGAGAGAGGGATACATGGAGAGATTTAGGGGTGGCCTACGCCGTGGAGGCGACTATTGCGGATGAAATAGATACATTAGACCAAAATAGTGATAGTATAATTAATTAGTATGTAAATATAAGTGATTAAGTAAGTAATGTAAGAATACGCAGTAGAAATAAAATCTTTTCTATTTTATTTATTTTATTTAATCCCAACACCTTCTAAACTTTCTAAACTTAAACAACAATGAAGAGTAAAGATGCAACTGAGCCACTAACTACGTTACGTAATCGGTAAATTATTTTTAAAGATGAAGCACTAACCCGAAAAAACGGTACTTTATATCACTCATTGGTTAAGCCAAAAAGGGCTGTGCTAATTTCATTCAAAACATGCAAACGAAAATGTTTTCTAGCTGGATAGCCTTGGCGCTTTTCGAGTGTGCATCTACCATAGCGAAACTAATTTTAAAAAAGTCAACGTAAGGTTATCACGGCTACTTACTGGAATCGCACTGCTGTCATCATCTGTCCGAATCAAACACAATCAGAAAACTATAAACTATGATTTCAGGCGAAAGTTTTTCATGAGCGTATTAATACTGTCGTAAACCGTATTATCTTTGGAATATTTAGTATTTGGGTGTGATGAAGTTGCTTGTTTGAGCTTAGATTAAAATGGCTGGTTCTCATTGCATTATATATTTTAGTTTTCACGAAAGGGTGTAAAATGCCGCTTTTCTGCAAACGTTTTTTGTATACAATGGTGACGAACTGCACTAATAAAAGAAAATATTTTTAGAATAACAGGTAAACGAAGACTGATGTCTTATCGATACTTTTGTTGGCGCGAAACCGAATAATAAATGTTTTTTTAATACAAAAATAATAGAATTTAAATAAATTACGCGGGACGTCTGTGAAGATTCTTATTTACTTTAATTTGATTAAAGAGAACTGGAACAAGCAGGGCATTTAATTTTATGTCTAAGTGACTTAACCATTCTAAATTTACTGTGATTTTGTCGTTAACCAAGTTTGGTGTGAAACGTGTATTCTTGGACTCGTGCGAATTCGCCCTGGAAAAGTTATTGCTTCAAGCTTTCAGTTATTATTGTTGAGAAATAATCTCGGATTTTTTTTTAATAACCTGTACTGTACCACTGTTGGGCAAAGATCTCCTCCATTTCCTTCCATCCTTTGCGTTGCCCAGAAGTCTCCTGCCAGCCAGAGTGGAACGCATCCAGATCATCGCGCCTACGTTTTCGTGGTCTGCCTCGTTGCTGTCGTCCTCTAGGTTGCCATTCATCTAGAATCTTTGATCTAGCAAAGCGAGATATCCAAATCAACTTGGGCAAATCGGCGTTGTATGTATGTATGCATGTTTGTTTGTCCGAGGATAACTTTCGGAGCGTTTATCCGATCATTGTGAAATTTAGTATGTAGGTAGGTAGTGATAGCCAAATTCTGGTGTGTTTAAATGAGATAAAAATGTGGAGGGGATTGTTGAGATATTGGAGTTCAAAAGGGGTAAAAAAACAACTATACTCATACTCATTTATTCAAACCGTAGGGACACAACACTTGATTACGTCAAAATAATAGTACTTACTTAATTACATGTCTTTATCTAAGTAGAGGTGCCAGAAACAGACAAGCATTTCATATACTTATACCTATTTACATTTAAGCTTAAAAATACTGACTGTTAACTATGTAGGTACTTAAGATTATAGCTGCTGTAGAGGGGCATTGTCAAGTAACAATAATTTAATTTATTAAAAACATTGAATTGCATTAGACATTGAATAAAATATAAGGAATGTCAAGATGTGCAATAAAAAATGTCACATCGTAGCTGCTGTAAAAGGGCATTGTCATCTTACCTAAATAAATCATAACAAAAACAATGTATATACCTTATCCATATATCACAGAAACAATTTATAAAAAAATTTTTAAAATATAATAATAACACATACTACATACCTTCTATCAAGTAATTTCCTGTGAAATGGAGTCATCCTTGAGAGCTTCAATCATGCTATAGTAGCTTTTCCTAATTAATACTAATTTTAATTTTATTTTGTATATGGCATATTCCATTATACGCAAATCTTCATCTTATTTATTAAATAGTTTGACTCCATTACAAAGTAAACTCTTTGAAAGTTTAGCTAACCTAATAGTTGGGCGTCGAATACTGCCACCATGCCTTGTTTGGTAGGAATGGGTAGAATTCAAAGTTGGAAAATCTTGTATATATTTTTTTAAACACAAGAGGCACTGGTTAACATACGCACTAGTCAGCGTCATTACCCCTAGTTGAGAAAATGCATTTCGGTATGTTTCCTTGGTTTTAGACCTAGTACGTATCTTATAGCCTTTTTTTTTGCAGAATGAAGATTCTGTTGAATTCCGCCACACTATATGTAGAATATTATACGTCATGATGCTATGAAAGTAAGAAAATTACACGGTTTTGGCAGCATTCGACCCACACAACTCTTTTATTTTTTTGATAGCATAGCCTTCCAAGCTTAATCAACCAGCCAGTGTATCGATATCCACTTCAATTTCAATTTATTGTCTAGATTTAATCCTAGAAAAGTAATACAGTCAGTTGGCTTGATTAATAGGAAATTGCCGTCTGCGTCAGGTAGAGTATAGTTATTTAGGTTTAGAAAAAAGTCCATTCAATTGGTTTTACAAATGTTAAGTTGTAGATTATTACATTCGAACCATGTGGTTATATCGTTTAATGCACGATTTATTTGTGTAATAATGTTGTCTTTTTTGTTGGCATGAATAAGAAGAGATATGTCATCTGCAAACATGTAGAGGTCCACATTGTTTTCAACGCTTACGCTTATATCGTTTATGTATAATAAGGAGAAAAGTGGGCCTAGAATCGAACCCTGTAGAACTCCGCATTTGAAAATCTCCTCCTTAGATTTTGTTCCATTAACTTCCACCACCTGCATTCTGGCTGACAGATAAGAGCGGCATAAAAGTTGGTCACATCCATGAATGCCATAAAGTTTGAGTTTGGAAAAGAGGATGTCATGGTTGACAGAGTCGAACGCCTTAGATAGGTCGCAAACATACCAAAAGTGTTCATTTTTGAGTCAATATGCTTGATGATGTGCTTAGTCATATCGGCAATAGCGTCAGTGGTGAACCTATGTTTTCGGAAACCAAATTGATTTTCATTGAGAATCTTATTATCATTTAAAAACTTTTATTATCTTATATACATGATCTTGAATTTTGCTTACCACTGGCAATAGTGAGATAGGTCTATAGTTAGTTGCATCATGACTGTCCCCCTTTTTGTAGAGCGGAATGACTTTTGCCAATTTTAGTATGTCTGGAAAAGTTCCTGAAGTCAGCGAGTCATTTATTAATGTAGTTAAGGGCAAAGTTGTTTCATTTGAGATGAGTTTTATAATTTTTGGAGATAAATCCCAGTAGTCAGTTGAGGTCTTATTTTTAAGGCTCTTTATTATTTTGAATAATTCATTAACTGTGTAAAAACGTTATATTCGGTGACTTTCAGATTTAATTGGGATATGTAAAGTAAAGTGTAAAAGTTTGATTTGGTGTGGTTAATATTTAGCGTTTTTGTGGCTTTTTCAGCAATGTTGACATATAGATTGTTAAAACGATTTACCACTGCTTTCGACTCTTTAGTCATTTTTTCATTAGGTAAGAGTATCTCGAGATCTTTTATCCGTTCAAGAGAGCAATAGAACGGGCTATGCTAGGAATTCACCACGTCGATCGTATACCAAAAGTCAAGATTCGACGTCGAACTAAAGTCGAAGATGTAGGTTTACAAATCGCGAGGCTTAAGTGGAGGTAGGCAAGACACTTAGATAGACGGAATGAGAACAGGTGGATCAAAGCAGTCACAGAGTGGTGGCCGAGAGATAGACGTCGACCGCAAGACAGACCACCGGCTCGATGGTGTGACTATCTCGTAACGGAAATTGGACAGCATTTTTTTTATTTTATACGGCACACATTTCACATTACAAGCAATAAAAATAAAACTTAACTAAAATAAATATGTTATCTGGCTTGAAACGTAAGTTATGTGCGCACAGAAAAACAGAAATATACTCATCGAGGAAACAAAAGGAAAAGCATGTTTAAGAACATACATAACTAATAAACAAAAAACAAACACGTCATTTATACAAAATACTTATATACTCGTATACTATCATCTGACTTGCTAACACACGACGCTACTATGAGCGTCTGCATCACCGTTAAATGGAGGATGTCTTTGAGTTGTGTGACAAATTTATATAACTTCGAGTTAAAGATATCCAGTTGATATTTTTAACTCCAATTGACATCCTTAATTGATGAGACTTGCTCAAGACTGATTGGACTGGCGTCATAAAGAGGAGGCCTATACCCAACAGTGGGTTCTGGAGGCTGGATATATAGATAGATTTGATTAATCATGTATCTAATCAAAATCTTGTCTAGTTCTTCGTAAATACTTATGTAACGACCAAATTGTATGGTAAAATAATCATTCACAGATATAAAAAGGTAGGAAGGTTCTCGAGTAGATACCACGCACTGGAAAGTGCGTAGTAAATAACTCCTCACTATATGGAAAGACGGCCAAAAGGTTACTGGGAGCCATTGGGTGCAAACTGTACAATATTGGTCACCCTGGGAATTTATGGGGAAGGCCTATATTCAGCAGAGAACGTTTTATGGCTTATGGTACCAAAAACTAAAAGTAAATACAATGATACATTACATTTGTTGGAACACTTTAGTTTGCATACAGAATCGATTGATTGTAAACGGCGCGATACGAACCGACTCAGTCAACAAAATAAATAGAAGTATCATCATCATCATCATCATCTCAGCTCGTCTTGGCTCAGCAACGGTTGGGTATAGGCCTCCTCTTTATTACACCATCCTTTCCGATTCCTTGCGAGTCTCATCCATTGACACCCCTTCATCCATTTCAATGTTATTCGACCATTGGGCGGGTAGACCACCCGCCCAATGGTCGAATAACATTGAACATTGCCTCTTGGTCTACGAGTATCCCTTGGCCACCACTCTGTAATCGCCTTCGTGCAGCGCCCGTCATCTCACAACCTTATGATAAAAGAAAAATTAAAAAATATATATACCTGACACATAGAACCCTGTAATAAATTTCCATTTTACAGTTGAGGTATATTTACCAAAACATCCTTATTACAGGGCCCTTTGGCAAGATAAAACCATAACACCTTTCAAAGAACCATCGCCGATGAATTAAAAACCTTTTAAAGAAAACCGTATCTAAATCTGTAAAGCAGTTTTGCAGACAAATGGGAACATTCGTTTTTGCACACAAACTGATGAAAAAATGATGATGATGATGATGATACTTCTATTTATTTTGTTGACTGAGTCGGTTCGTATCGCGCCGTTTACAATCAACAACTTCTCTTCCTAAACACATACACCTTCTCCGTCCTGTCGTGTGTAAAAACCGGTGCAATCACATTTCACTATTATTTTACTCCCAGTTTTATACGGACACGAAATTAATGAAGCACGTGTTTTGGCAACAGCGAGGATTAACTTCTCACATAAAAATGGCGATAGTGGAACATAAAACATAGTACACTGCAATAAAACAGACGGCGCAGCAATAACAGTTAACGGCGTGCCAACCGGATACAGTCGGATATATCTGATATAACAGGTGATTACTGCGGCCAATTAACGTAGACAAGTTTGATACAGTGGGTTCTATTTCAGGCCGGCTACGGCTGTCTGTATTTAACTTGTAACATGATTGTCTAGCTTGTCTAGTTTTAAGGCCTGGTAGCTGACGGACTATAGAGTCTACAAATATTTTGTTATACTTTGGATTATTTACGTAATAATCAATAGGTTTTATAGAATCAAAAAACAATTTTTTATATATTTCTTATAAGAACTATTTAAATTGTAAAATCTGCAGTTGATTTTACGCAGGATGATAGCCGAAATTTAGATTGACGGAATTTAATAAAATGGTAGATAGATTGTTTTGAGATATTGATGTTGTAAAATCCAAACGAATATAAAAATTAAATTCTACATTATTTAGTTTTTTATAATGAAGAAACGATTGTTTATTTCACGTTAATTAATGGAATAAGGATTAAAATAAAGGAGTTAACGATTTTGATGCAACTTTGGTTCTCCGGTGGGGGAACGTCACGTCATTACGTGATATAGACGACGGTTTTGATGAAGAATGTCAGGGTTAGTTCGTTGTCGGTTGGACTGTTGAACAAGAAGGTGCAGTACACATTTATAAGTTAAGTACTTGCAATGTGATGTTGTAACCTCTTATAGTTTTAGTGATGTTTGGTGGAGCTATAATTGTAATGTACTTTTATCTTTTATATATTCTAGTATAACTAGGTATTGTTGAATAGTAGTGAAGTCGGTAGATTATAATGTGAATAAAGTATTGCAAAGTATTTGGTATATATTCGTGTTGGTATTAAAAATATCTAAGTTTTCTGAGATTTTATTTCGTTACGTTGTGAGGTAGGTACAATAATGCAATTTCCAGTAATCAATCGAACATACATACATATTATCAGTAACAGCATACATACATTATGCAAAACATACCAAAGTATTAGACTCACGTGTTTTTTGTACATATACATATATGATAATATTGTTTTATTAAAACATGGTTCTATTTATTTTTAAAACTAAATAATCAACCTCCACTCAAAAATTATCTGAAAGGGTTTGCTTTCCGTAGCGATAAGACCAATAATTATAATATAATATATAATTACGTAATTTTATTTATTTATTTATTACTTTAACACAAAATAAAATAGTGCTAGAAGGACTTACTGCTAATAGCATTATCTACCCGTCATCCTGGTCATGCTAAAAGAAGGTCAGGCGTGACATAGAAAAAATGGTATTTCAAAGCTACAAAAAAAATTAAGACATACAGAGACTATAAATACAGACGCTAAATAACCAACTAAGAAAATAATAATAAATGCCTCACACATTAATATAAAGTTTTTTATTTTGTTATATCTAGCTAGTAAGGCATTTTATATAAAAAACAATCGTTCAATATTCATTTACTCATAAAAATATTAAGGATCATTTTGACTCTTTTTGTTTTCACAGAGTCTGTAACAATCTTTGGCCGGTCAGTTACTGGTATAGAAAACCAGAATTTATTGGTTTAGCAGCTATCGGATAGTTTATCAGTTAAAAAAAAATAGAATATTATCATCCCCTACGAGCTTTCGTAGCATGACGTCAATTTGATTCGACAGCGGTCGAATCGTGAATTCTTTAGTGATTAATAATAGTATATTTAATATAAAAATAGTATAGGTAGGCACTTTATCTTCATTGTATCTGTAATGTGAGATGTCGATTTGTTGTTCGGGCTAAAATCTGTAATTGGCTATCTGGTAAATAAATAAATAAATAGCGCTGGACCTTTCACACAGCGCTATCTAGCCCCATATAACCAGAGCTTGTACTATGGAAACCAGATAACTGATACAATACTTATATATTTTTTTTGTAAATACATACTTATAATATATACAGAAACAACCAGACCCGGAAGAAATATCTGTAGGTCATGAAAACATTTGTTCCGCGGCGGGAATCGAATCCGCTACCTCCTGCGTCGCAGACGGCTATTTTTCGGTAAACAAAATGTCTTAAGTATCATTTATAACAGCTGTTGGTTTTCGTTTAAATAAATTATATATACATGAAGATTCAAAAAATTAAAACTGACTATGCGAGAGAGATGAGTGTAGACCTGCTACGCGGGAGCTACGACCGTAGCTATGCTACGCGATAGCTACGATTGTAGCCCTGCTACGCGAGAGCTATGAGCGTAGCCATGCTACGCGAGATCTACGAAAGTACCCATGCTTCGCGAGAGCTACGAGTGTAGCCCTGCTACGCGATATGTTGTCAGTGAAATAAATGACTAAAATAATATCAAGGATTATTCTGAATCCAATTTCATCGCAACAGAATCAGGGTGAATCAGACTATAAAAAGCCGGTTAATTTTATGATCTATTTACAAAAAGGATGTAAAGCCTATATTAAGGGTTGAGGCAAACGTGGTGCAAAGTGGAGCCTATGCTTATGCAACCGTAGTTTAGAACGCCGGCTTGATGTTGCGAAAATTTGTGTGATGTAGATGTCAGAGACTAGGATGGGAAGAGCTGAAGATTGGGTTCAGATCACCTTGGAAGTACCTACGCCGAGCAGAGAACTGCTATAGGTAGGTAATGATGATGATGATGATAAAAACGAATTTTTGTCAGCACTAAGAAAAGTCTGAAAGCTCGAGATAAGACAGCCCAGAAAAAAAGGCACTGTGAGTTAAAGTAACAATAACAGTGAAAGCATTCTGTACACCAATTAATGCATATTTGGTACTGACATACGAAAATAGCAATTACACTGTAAGGTATATCTGCTACTGAAGTTTAGACAGGGCAATAATACCGTTGGACTGATTTAGTGGATAATGGCCGTAACGGCAAATGATAACCTTCTAAATTACCTATTTATATATTAATATACATCTCTTACCTTATCTGCGGAAACTTTTAATTGGCCTTCTTAGAACGAGTAGCATTTTGTTGTTGTTTATTATCTACTCAAATACGTTTTTTAAAACCTAGCTGTAAGTTTTCCTAAAATTCTAAAAATAAATGCAATAAATAAATTAATAAAAATACGTTACGGCCATTGTCCACTTAATCAGTCAAACGGTATTATTATCCCGTCTAAGCTTCTGTAACAGATATTTATACTAAAAACGGGATAATTACGATGATTTGTGTTTTTTTGGCACACCTGAACGTCGTACATAGTAAGATCAGGTTTACGTACGAGAAAGAATGTGATCGACGTTCGGCGTTTTTGGACGTATTGGTTAAAGTTCGAGAGAATGGTAGTTTAGGCCATTCAGTTTACAGAAAACCTACACATACGGACCGATACCTACATGCGGATTCACATCATCACCCTCGACAACTTAATTCGGTGGTAACATCACTTACCAATCGTGCATTCGACCTGTGTGATGAGAATCACATTCAGAGTGAATTGGCGCATGTCTGAAATGTGTTGGTGAAGAACGGTTATAAACTGCGGTCCTTACCAGCTCGACCAAGACCTAAAGCCCACAGTTGCAGAGTGGAACGAAAACCTGCTTTTCTACTATATGTTAAAGGACTGACAGATAAAATCGCAAACATTCTACAAAAAATTTCACTTAAGACCATCTTTACTCCTTTAAAGAAAATTACACACTACCTGCGCTCACCAAAAGATTGTTTTCCACTAGAAAAACCAGGAGTGTATAAAATAGACTGTAGCTGTGGGAGTTCTTATATTGGTCAAACCAAACGCACTATTGCTTGTCGGGTGAAGGAACATATCAGGGCGGTGAAGAATGTTGACAGACAAAAGTCTGCCATAGCGGAACATCTGCTGGACTCAGGCTCAAACCACTGGATCGAGCTACACAACCCACAAGTAATCTCAACTGAGCGACATTACATGCCAAGACTGGTTCAAGAGGCAATTGAGATTGCCAAACACAAGAATTTCAATCATGAAGATGGTTTTCAATTATTTGGAGCCTGGAATCCTGTGGTGAGAATGTGTAAGAACAGAAGAAGTGAAGTGTCAATAACGCGTCCTGATACCGTGAGTGTTGTGTGTCGGAATCGAGTTATGATCGAGAATGAAGCCGGTAGTAGTAATAGAATTAGCGAATTAATTCCTAGCAAGAGACTAAGAAAGAGGGTAGATCGTTATATCTGCCAATAACTACCTACTCGCAAAGACTTCAGTTTATCCGTGATCATGGCGCATGCAACTGCGCCGAAATATCGGGATACTCAAATACTCACAAATCATGGTAAATATCCCGTTTTTAGTATAAATAGTGTTCATAACCATGATAGTTTCAAAAGTTGTAACAGATATACCTTACAGTATAAGGATTACATGGATATTGGGAAATGATAGACGCATAGCTGGATTACAACATGTCATAGATTTGTTAAACGCTATCCCCACAACACACAATTACAGGCACATCATATTTTTTACATATACCTATATATCTCAGGCTGGCGGGTGCAATGCAAAGTTATATGGGTCAAGTCAAGTCCTAATTTTTTTTATGCTGGACATTTCACTCAGCGCTATCTAGCCCCAAACTAAGCAGAGTTTGCACTATAGGAACCAGTTAACTGAAAGAATACTTATATACAATTTTTTGTTTGTAAATACATACTTATAATATAGTTATGTAGAAAAACAACTAGACCCAGAATACAAATCTGTAGATCATGCAAACATTTGTTCCGCGGCCGGAATCAAACCCGCTAACTCCTGCGTCTCAGCCGGCTATTCACCCACTGCACCACGGTGGTCGTCCTTGAATTGAATGTAACCTGCTGATCCAATTTGCTAGTTTGTTTGTTAGAAAACTGGAAAGACAACCTGATAAATGTTGGTAGGAGCCGTTGAGTCGCAAAAGATGGGTCGCTCTATAAATCTATAGGAGAGGTATATGTTTAACAGTACGCCTAGCATGAGCAGGTGACAAATTTTTTGTCCACTGTTTTTATCCACGCAAAAGAGACAAACTTGTTTCCTCCACACTGTAAGGCACGGCAACATGGGAAAAGAAAAGTATATCCCCTTATGACATATTACGTAGATTTAGTGTCCCCTCATGCTTGGTCTCGGTGGAGAGTGGGTAAAATATTACTGTTTGACATTGCATGGGACAAATTTCTCCTGGTTTTCATAGGACGTGGGTATAATTTTATCTCCTCATCTCAAACCATTTGAAATCATGTCTCGTGGCTATTGGTATTTGATTTTAATACAAGAAAATTAAAAAAGTGCGAGGAAATTACACCGGCGTACTATTTAATACGCCCGTTTGTCCCGAGTGCACAAAGCTTTTGCAGTTGTGCACTTTACCTTTGTGAGGAGCTGAATAACTCTGAACTGAACTAATGATGAATGAAAAATGAAAAGTCGACGGTCCAAACTTTAAGGTAAGCTTATCTTTCACTTCACTTTAAAATCACAAATTGTAGATAAAAAATATTTACTACGTCACGATCCGGCATCGGACTAATGTCAAAACTGATGGATTGATATAATATTGATGAATGAAATGTCATTTAAACTGAATTGAACTTCATTTCAATTCAGTTATCCCTCTATATTCACCAGGAATTTTATTTCCTTTAGTGCGCCCATGCTCGCTAGGTGGATAAATATTTAGGTGTTATAAGGGGGATATAAGTCTTCGTCTAATGCTAGGCCAACTTTGGACGCAAGATGACAAAAATCATTTTGATGATAGCCATCCTGCTAATGTAAATAAAACACTAAGTACCTCAGACAAAACTGTTTGTTATCTTATAAAACTTATTCCAAGATTATAGCATTTTTCTTATAAATCTCTTTATCAATTTCAACAGATTTAAATAAATCGACACCTATTGAAATTATCCGAAAATAAAATCATATTTTTTATCTTCGCTATTTCTCAAAATAAGAAAAATAGACAGCGTTGAATAAATTCAACTTAATATTTTACCCGATTGGGTACATTCGATGACAGAGTAAGATAGAAAACGAACGCTGGATTTATGAACGCAATGAACCGTAGGAGTAGTGAAGGGAGGGGCGTGCATATTTGATTTTATCATAAACTCAATTTACAGCTAATCTCATCAGATTGTCGAAGAAATAAAATTTCACACGTCGCTTCACTCGCGAGTATAAATAGGGGGATATACGCTACTCTGACAGCTTAGGATGCGTGTTCACTGGAGTGTATTTATGATATATTATTGTTATTCGCGACCATCATTATTCATAACACTGAAGCTTAAAATAAAATCAACAGTAATAATATCTATGACCATCCACACCCAGTTTGTTACGACAGTATGACAGTCTATACAGATTACTCTATGAAATATACTTTGAAAACGTTTTAATGACGTTCCGGCGCTTCCATTTACATTTACACTCAATATCTGCTAATTGCAATAATCATCAGAAACCTTTCTATCATAAACGTTATGGTATTGCACATAAATTAATGTATAATTATCATATTTAACTAATGTATGTAATATAAATATTATATATATCATTATTATTATTATTTTTAGCCCAATGTGTCCCACTGCTAGGCAAAGGCCTCCCCCCATTCTTTCCAGACACTTCTTTCAGGCGCTAAGATGGTCCAATCCGCTCGAAAATTAGTGAGCTCATCCCTTCGTCTCTTCTTTGGTCTGGTATAAATATCATAATTTTATATATTATATTTACGTATGTAATTTAATCATCTATTTATGTCTATTCGTTTTTTATTTAGATACTAGTTGCACTCCTTTCATCCATATCTTAAGTGCACCCCCGACCATATCTTTGACATTAATAAATCCTCTACATCCAAAGGTTGTCTGAAATAAATCGCTTCAAACCGATAAGACCACTCGTTGTAATATTTGCTTTGTGTTTTCTATTTTCTCTGTTATTTTTATTTTAAAATGTGTACAATAATGTTTTTTTTGATTAATTCATTCATATTGTTAATAACACGAGATGGAATTTCGTTCCGTGGTAAAAAAAAATACAAAAACCTTTGTAATTGATTATTTTATTCTATCCAATATCAGTAACTACAGATTCGTTGCAAATATAATTTAATCTTATATATTTTGACCTGATCTATGATCATTTATTTATAAGCCCGACTCTAGATTGAATAAATAAATATGATCATAAATGTATTGAAAAGTGTACATTGAAACAAAATCCAACAATGTGTAAATAATATAACACTTTTGGTATAGATCTTGGGTTCTCAATTCAATTTGAATCTTTGTCTCACAATTCGATCTTTGCATTCAAAGTTGTCGATTACATGAAGCGTTATATCACGACACCCTCCGATGCGTACGGGACTTAAATAGACCCAATAAAATATACTCGGTTCAATTCACGGATCATTTGGCGCGCCAGCTTCTGGGCTCAGCTACTCGCCGGCAATTTAATATTTCGCCTTCGCTTCACGGCACTAAATTAAGCAGAGGTCTCCCCCGTTAAATTTTTGTCCTAGTGATCAGTATCGAGTGATCGATTTTACAGCCTACCTCCCTCACGGTTGTAACTTTTTAGTGCTCCTTTTATTACGACAAACGATTTTAATCAAGCCAGTTTTTGTTCGGGGCACGCCATTAGCGCCTGAACTCGGAATAAAATTCCAAGTAAGTCGCATTTGAGATTCGAGAATTCGCTTTTAAGTTCGTTTGATAGGTGGCTCCGAGCTCGTTTACTGACCTTTATGTTACGGCATTATATAAATCTATACAAACCCGTATTTGAGTTTTCAATGAAGGTCTCTCTTTAATGTTTTTCTATACGGATTTAGTGGGCGTTTTCCGGTCGTTGGAAGTTCATAAAAAGAAACCAAATCCAACGTGGTGCCAAAGTGGATCTTGTAAGTTTGAGCCAATGGCTCAGTTAACTTTTATTGCTATTCGTATGAATTCACGTTGGATTTTCTAAAAAAGGCATACGAATTCAGTGAGACTGAAAAATAATACGTGATTTGAAGGACTGGAAGGACTACTGGTGCTAGAGCTTTTGTGAACGGGCTCGAGGAAGTGGGCACCACCGCCTTACCTTTATCTGCCGCCAAATAGCAGTACTTGTGCTGCTGTGTTCCGGTTAGATAATAATGGTATGTTCCTGTAATTACTGGCACATATGCATAACACCTAAGTCCTATAGTATGGCAACGTATCCACATAGAGATCAAGACAACATAATACCTTGTTTTGAATTCTATGTGGATATCCATGGGGTGCAGTAGCCACTTAACATTTGGTGGACTGCATGCTCGTTTGCCATATAAGTAGTATAAAAAAAAGGAATTGCATGGATTTTAAAACAGCAGTACATAAATTTCTCGTAAGTTTAAAAGCAATGCAAGGATCTTTTCGAAGTATATTCGTCCATTGTGAGAATCATTTTGGTCAAGTTATAACTCAATAATCAGCTTTAATATTTTGCAATAAAAACGAAACGTTTTAAGCGTCAGCTTATAAGTTCACATATTAAGTAGCTCTTTAAAAATCCAAAGTTTATAATTTATTGACGTTCTATCGGCACAAACTAAAAGTGGAACTTATAAAAAATTCAAAAGCCTTTAAAATATCCGGAAAAACAATTTGAGTAGAAGCTTCTTTCCGGCACACCTAAAAGTTCCATAGTGAAAGTTTGCGTGTTTCTGCTTGTACTTCGCTTAGCGATGCTCTCTTCATTCCATTGTCAGAATACTGGGTTTTGTCCTGTTGAAATTGATTTGGAAAGTTTGAGAGTCACAAAATATATTTCAAACCACATAAACATTCACTATGTTAAAAGTAAACAATACTAATTATAGATAGATAGACACATACATTTATTACGTTACATTTAAAGAAACACACAATAACTACATACCGCGAATAATACAGACACATTTATTTACACAAAAAACCATAGAAATTACGTACCTAGTCATTATCAGCTTTGCTGAAAAAGAGTAAGGTTCAACATTATGCTGAACAACATTTTTTAGCACTGGTTTTAAACCGATTTCATGGTTTAAAACCAGAAAACCATGCTGTAATAACTACGGTTATGGTCGTAATACGTCGAAGCGACTTGCATTCTGAGAGGTGGTACTTATCTGGTTGAACGTACTCGTGTAAGCATCGAAATTTTTCTTGGTGACACTTTCACCTGGTCGTGATCTGGAGTAGTTGAGCTATTGATTAAAACGGGTATTTATTGCGTATGTACCTTTTTTATTTCTTATCCCGACGTTTCGGCTGTGTTGCAACAGTCATGGTCTCGGGCTGACTGAGACATCTGAGTCAACCCGAGACCATGACTGTTGCAACACAGCCGAAACGTCGAGATAACAAATTAAAAAGGTACATACGCGATACCCGTTTTATTCAATAATTATGTACAGTGATCGCGAAAGTTTGAAAAATACTAATTGAGCTATCTTTAGATCATTTGCAACTGCCAACTGAGGGTTCAACTCTGTTTCAATTGTATTTTTTTTCGAGATTAAAAAAAATGACATATCTATACTATACTATCTATATCTATACATCTATATTAATATTAAAAAGAGGAGAGATTTGTTTTTCGTTTGTATGTTTGTAATGAAAACTCAAAAACTACTAGACCGATTTAAAAAATTTTTTCACTGTTGGAAAGCTAAACTATTCCCGGGTCACTTAAGCTACTTACTTAGCTACGCGTGCAAAGCTGCGGATTGTTTAGTTAATTCTGTTAATATAGAAATGATTAGAACTTATTATACATGGAAGGAGTTGGGGCAGGCATAGCATTGGGAAAATGTTGTCTAGAAAAAAAATTGATATGAAACCTTCCAATTTATCTTCTTGTTATTTGCAATAGCGTAGACGGATCAACCTAAAAAGGACTCTATCTCAGCATGATATGAGTTGTAATATAACACAGCCCACGCTGGTCTTCTGTTACGACCGAATCTGATTTGGGGACATGGCTAACAAACTATATAATAGTTATTTAAAAAAAAAAAAAAAAAAATCTATGTAATAAAAAATTGGGATAAAGAAATATAAATGGAAACAAAACAATATATGCTTAATTTTTTTAACCTCTATTTTCCCACTGCTGAGCAAAGGTCTCCCCTCTGTTCCTCCACATCTCACGATCACTCGCAACGTCCCACCAGCCATCTTGAGATGCATCGAGGTCGTCGCGCCAACGCTTCCTCGGCCTGCCCCGGCTTCGACGCCCATCTTCAGGCACCCATTGTGTGACGACTGTTGCCCATTTGTCTATCAATGGTCACAGACAAATGGACAATAGTCGTCACACGTAGTGGGACCTGCCCGGTCCCACTTCAACCTGGCAGTATTGTCGCAAACATTTTATGTTAGAATGATGCTTAAATTAAGATATTTTTAAACACATTGTCGCATGGTTTTCAGATAGAGTGGGCCTGCCCATCCTCTCAGATAAAGTCAGCAAACTGCACACTTTTCCAAATTAAATCTTAAGCTGTAAAATAAAATCTGTAGTTAATTCAGCTTTTCGACATAAATTCTATATCGAGCAATAGGTTCGGGAAACTAGCCGTCCGCCGACCGCCGCGCCGCCCTACGATTCCATGCACGTGTGGTACCCCACTACCTGAATACACATGTCCGATTAATTATGTATGCTACTTATGGGATTATAATACCCATCTTTCATTAGCAGGGTAAATTTACAAGATAACTTAATATTACGTAATATATTAGGTTCGTGGTGTGTTTATATTGTGTTCAAATTTAAGATGTATAAAGGCCATTTCAATTATTATAATTTTCGTCAGAGTTTTTATTACTTATATTTACATTACGTACTAACAGACTCTGGAATGCCCTACCTGTCTCAATTCGTCATTCAAAATATCTCCCTATCTTTAAAAATGAATGAATGAATGAATGAAAACACTTTATTGTACACAGTATAAACAAAAAAAAATCCGAACAAAATAAAAAAATATAAAGCAAATAGTACAATGGGCGGTCTTATCGCTTAAAAGCGATCTCTTCCAGACAACCTTTGGATGGAGAGGATTCTGTTATAACAAAGATAATGGTCGGGGGTGTACATTTATGGCCAAACTATTTATTAGGAGAGTGCGTCTAAAACCAAAATAAAAAATATAACTAGATAATAAATTTTATAAATAATTTAAAATAAAAATATTAATTTTAAAAATATGGTCAGACAATACTTTCTGTCATCCATCGCTCACTAGGTCATTTATTTATTTATACATTTTTATAATTTATGTATGTAGGTATGAGAATATGTATTTTATGTATCTTAATATTAATATTTATGTAATTTTATGATTATATTATATAAGATTAGTAAGTATTTTATTTTATATAAGCTACATCTTTTATAAATTGTAAAATATACTTGTTCTAGGGATTCTAATAATATCTTACGCCGCCGTCCTTATTTGTTCATATAGATCCTGTCCACCCAAAGGTTGCCTGGAAGAGATCGCTTTTAGCGATAAGACCGCCCATTGTACCTATGATTTAAAAGTGTATTTTCTTTTATATGTTTGTATTTAACAGTGTGCAATAAAGAAATTATCTATCTAAGTATATTTGATAGATATATGTACCTAATCCTAGATTTTAACCTAATCCATCACCATCTCCATTCTATCATCGGACAACCAGACGCTCTGCGGTGCGCCACCGCTATATGGTAGAAATAGCTCCCATTCGCATAAAGCGGTTCTCTTCGACTTTCATTACGCGCACCGCCAAACGCCTTGCCAGAGTCTGTGTTTCCTGATAGCTACGACCTGGATAGCTTTAAGTCGCGTTGAATAGGTTTTTTTAGCGTCTACCATCGTAGTCTATCATCGCTTACCATCAGGCGAGATCGTCGTCGAACGCAAGCATATATGTAAAAAAAAATATGAATAAAAAAAATAAAAGGTAGATAATTCTTTATTGTTACACCAAATTACATTTAGTTAACCTTTACAACTTAAAGGCACAATAAAGGTGATGCAATGGGCGGCCTTACATTGTTGTATTGTCAAAAACGTCACTTTAAAACTATTAATTGTAGCAATATCTAGTTTTTCTCACAAGAGTTATAATCCAGTCTAGAATAAAATAAATATGAAAATTCTTGCACCCCTTATTACAAGCAAAATCATATTCATTTCAGTTAGTTTTTTTTTATTTTTCTCTCTACAAAAGGTTTACAAATATCACTTATATCTAAGGATTCTTATGCTGAAGTACACCTCCGTGGTGCAGTGGGCAAATAGCCGGCTGAGACGCAGGAGGTAGCGGGTTCAATTCCCGCCACGGAACAAATGTTTGCATGATCTACAGATATTTGTTCCCGGTCTGGATGTTTTTCTATATAAGATAAGTATGTATTTACAAAAAAAAAAGTATATAAATATTCTATGAGATAACTGGTTCCCAAAGTACAAGCTCTGCTTAGTTTGGGGCTAGATAGCGCTGTGTAACATGTCCAGGAATATTTATTTATTATTATTATTAAAACCTGTGATACAGGTCACCAGAGCCCCACTCCGCTGGCTAACATACATTTATTATTGTATTCTACAGTGATGCGTTTGAGTCACGTACGAGTACATGCGTGGGTGTGTGTTAATAAGGTATGTGTAAGGGTGTGTATCTGCTGTGTTCATATTTTGATAATTCAGTAATGAGTCTTGGGTCGTGAAACCTTCAGTTTTTTCGTATTTTAGAGTTTTAACCCATTCACTTATTACTTTTTTGCTTGAATTATAAAGCAAGCAAACACTAAATGCCGTGGGGCGCCGGCAATAGAATTTTGCCCCTCCGCTCTTGCCCGTGGATGCAGTAGGAGTCTGCTAAGGGATACCTCCGAAAGATGGGCAGCAGCGTTTTTTCGTGTTTTCAATACCTATACTGCGCTCGCCAACCCGCCTGCCAAGCGTGGCGAGTATGGCAACAACCCTCTCATGATATTGCAACATAAAACCAGGCCCCGAGTCCCCGGCGGCCCCGCTGATCCTGGCTACGGTAGCAGTCACGGTAACGGCGGGGCCAGGGGTGCTAAAAATCTCCGGGAGACGATCGGCTACCAAACCCTACGACGACCACTGGCCCTGGTAACACACAACATCCGCACTTTGAGGACAGACGAAAAGATTTTTGAGCTGGAAGAAGAAATTAGAAGATTACACTGGGACATTTTGGGGTTATCAGAAGTCCGTAGAGAGGGCGAGGACACGATATCCCTTAAGTCTGGTAACCTACTATACTACCGGGAGGGCGACCAACAGTCCCAAGGTGGTGTTGGGTTTCTCGTCCACAAGTCACTCATCAACAACATTATCACCATCGACAGTGTGTCGAGCAGGGTCGCGTACCTGACACTCAGAAGATCTAAGCGATATTCGCTGAAGGTCGTTCAGGTATATACGCCGACCTCTTCACACCCAGATAAAGAAGTAGAGTCTATGTATGAGGACATCAGTAGAGCCATACATACGAACAAAACTCACTTTATTGTTGTTATGGGGGACTTCAATGCAAAGCTAGGCATGAGAAGCGATGACCAGTTGAGAGTGGGGCAATTTGAATATGGGCAACGGAACCCCAGGGGACAGAGGCTGGTCGATTTTCTGAAGAAAGAAGGACTCTTTATGATGAATTCATTTTTCCAGAAGCCGCCTCACAGGAAATGGACCTGGATGAGTCCCAACGGTTCCACGAGAAATGAGATTGATTTCATCTTGACCAACAAGAAACGGATATTCAATGATGTCTCTGTGATTCACAGGGTGAAAACCGGCAGTGATCACTGAATTGTTAGAGCCACATTGAATATGAACGTTAAACTTGAAAGGTCCCGTTTGATGAAATCTACGCTCCGACCCACTCGCGCACATATCCAAAACCTCGAGAGCTTTCAACTCGAACTTGCAAATCGCTTTGACTGTCTAGAAGTAGATGCATCAGTGGACGAGATCAATAACAGGTTCGTAGAAACCGTCCATACGGTGGGGTCCCAGTTCTTTAAGACCCCCCGTACCAATAGACCTCAGAAACTCTCTGATGACACCCTTAACCTCATAGCTGAATGACATCCTTTGCAATTGCAGTCTCCCGATGATGCTCAGCCACATAGGCACCTCAATAGAAAGATTTGGAAATCCTTGCGGCACGATATTCGTACCTTTAATACATCTCGTATTAAAGATACGATACAGCGGAATAAAGGCTCCAAAGTGTTCGCGAGAGATAATTCTATTGGGCAGAGCCGCATGTCGAAGCTGAAGAGGGAAGATGGCAGCATAACGTCAAGTAAAGCGGAAGTGTTAAGGGAAGTCGAAAGGTTCTATGGACGGCTCTACGATTCGGTCACTAAACCTATTTGCAGTGCGGCCAACGACCCAAGAGCCAAACTGACCCGACATTATACCAAAGATATTCCGGACATCAGCCTGTATGAGATCAGGATGGCCTTGAAGCAGCTTAAGAACGACAAGGCGCCGGGTGAGGACGGAATCACTTCAGAGCTTCTGAAATCGGGTGGATCACCGGTACTTAAAGTCCTTCTTTTTAATTCCGCCTTGCTTGAAGGTACGACGCCAAAAGCATGGAACGGGGGCGTGGTGGTTCTGTTCTTCAAGAAAGGTGACAACACCTTGCTTAAGAATTACAGACCCATCTCGCTTTTGAGCCATGTTTATAAGCTGTTTTCGAGGGTCATCGCGAACCGTCTCGAACGCAGGTTTGATGACTTCCAGCCTCCCGAACAAGCCGGGTTTCGTAAAGGTTACAGTACCATAGACCACATACATACGCTGCGGCAAGTCATACAGAAGACCGAAGAGTATAACTTGCCGCTATGTCTCGCGTTTGTGGACTATGAGAAAGCCTTTGATTCGATCGAAACATGGGCAAAGCTTGAGTCTCTCCAACGATGCCTTATTGACTATCGGTACATCGAAGTGTTAAAGTGTTTGTATAAAAACGCCACTATGTCAGTCCGAGTACATGAACAGAGCTCGAAGGCGATTCCCTTAAAAAGAGGCGTAAGACAAGGAGATGTCATCTCTCCGAAACTGTTTACGACCGCATTGGAAGATGCCTTCAAGCTTCTGGAATGGAAAGGACTGGGCATCAATATTAACGGCGAATACATCACTCACCTTCGGTTTGCCGACGATATTGTGGTCATGGCAAAGTCGATGGAAGAGCTCAGCACGATGCTCGAAGGCCTCAATCGAGTCTCCCAACGGGTAGGACTTAAAATGAACATGGACAAGACGAAAATCATGTCGAATGTCCATGTCGTCCCTGCCCCAGTTATGGTTGAGAACTCGGCTCTTGAAGTTGTCGACGCGTATGTATACCTAGGACAAACAGTCCAATTAGGTAGGTCCAACTTCGAGAAAGAGGTCAATCGTCGAATCCAACTCGGATGGGCAGCGTTTGGGAAACTTCGCAACGTCTTTTCGTCCAACATACCTCAGTGCCTTAAGACGAAAGTCTACAATCAGTGTGTGTTACCAGTGATGACATATGGAACCGAGACGTGGTCCTTCACTATTGGCCTTATGAATAAGCTCAGAGTCGCTCAACGAGCTATGGAGAGGGCTATGCTCGGAGTTTCTCTACGGGATCGAATCAGAAATGAGGAGATACGTAAGAGAACTCAAGTCACCGACATAGCCCGACGGATTAGCACGTTGAAGTGGCAATGGGCAGGCCATATAGCGCGCAGAACAGATGGCCGATGGGGCTGAAAGGTTCTCGAGTGAAGGCCACGGACCGGCAAGCGCAGCGTAGGACGTCCACCCACAAGATGGGCAGACGACTTGGTAAGAACCGCAGGTCGGCGTTGGATGCAGGCCGCTTCCAACCGCAGTTCCTGGAGATCAATGAGGGAGGCCTTTGTCCAGCAGTGGACGTCCTACGGCTGATATGATGATGAAACACTAAATGCACAATTGGTAGTTTTATCGCTAAGAAAATAGTGTCTTCCATACAACCCTTGGATGGAGAGGGTCGTGTAGAACTGGGGGCAAATTAGAATTTGTCTTTTTGAATTGTACCTTTAAAAAGATTATTTATAATAAGCCAAGTCTTTTTAGGGTTCCGTCTCCAAAGGGTTAAACGGGACCCTATTACTAAGACTCCCCTAACTGTCTGTCTGTCTATTGTCCGTCTGTCACCAGGCTGTATCTCATGAACCGCGATAGTTAGACAGTTGAAATTTTCACAGATGATGTGTTTCTGTTGCCGCTATAACAACAAATACTAAAAACAAAATAAAATAAATATTTAAGGCCCCCTTTACAACAAACGTGATTTTTTTGTTCGTTTCAGTTCAATATTGATAACGATAATGAGTAGACGCTTTAAATATTCACAGCATATTTAGATATAATGTTAACTTTAAAAATAAATAATTAAATTAACATAAAACAAATATTTTAGGGGGGCTCTCATACAAGAAACGTGATTTTTTTGACGTTTTAACAGATAATGGTACGGAACTCTTCGTGGGCGAGTTCGACTCGCACTTTTTCACTTAAGTATATTAATCCAATTCAGGTTTGGCCTGTTCTTGACTAAAACGACAAAGTTCATATTATAAGTTGGCTTTACTTGGATTGGAGCAATATAATTAATAGAGGTAAATAAAAAAAAACAATGAAATCAGTATGCAATAAAATCCAAACCCTCTTGCTGCAACAAAAAAAATACTTTTAAGCTTACTCGAAAATACAATTTTCCAGTAGTTTTCACGCAAGGCATGCTTCTGATTGGACGCGTTCCGTTCGCTTATTTGCAATAGCTTTAGGCGCCCCTTAAAAAGAAGGTTAGAAGCGTGGGGTTGCCAGTGAGAAATATTAGGCTGCTTTTACAGAACATATATAACTAGATGAGACATTTTGAACCTATTTTTTTTCTACTGCTGGGTTAAGGTCTCCCCAAATCCTTTTATCTGTTCTTTGCGATCTCCGATAATTTATCAAAAATAATTGTAACTAAATAAATTTTCTCGCTGCATCTAAACAAGTCATAACAACCCGATTATACAAGATAGTTAAAACTTTATAAACGTTATTTTTGAGTATATTTTTAAATGACCATGAAGAAAGATGTGGACAAAAACACTATATATTTTATTGGATAAAATAAATAAATATTGCTGGACAATTCACACAACGCTGTCTAGCCATAAACTAAGCAGAGCTTGTATTATGGGAACCAGATATTTGATAGAATACTAATATTTTTTTTTTGTAAATACATACTTATAATATATAAAAAAACAACCAGGCCCGGAACAAATATCTGTAGATCATGCAAACATTTGTTCCGCGGCGGTAATCGAACCCGCTACCTTCTGCGTCTCAGCCGGCTATTCGCCCACTGTGCCACAGAGGTCGGCGAAATAAACGATAAAAGATATAGATAAAAGATCAAAATAAAGATAAAGATAAAAATAAAGATAAAGTAAAAGATAAAGATAAAGATAAAAGATAAAAGATAAAGATAAAGATAAAGATAAAGATAACGATAAAGATAAAGATAAAGATAAAGATAAAGATAAAGATAAAGATAAAGATAAAGATAAAGATAAAGATAAAGATAAAGATAAAGATAAAGATAAAGATAAAGATAAAGATAAAGATAAAGATAAAGATAAAGATAAAGATAAAGATAAAGATAAAGATAAAGATAAAGATAAAGATAAAGATAAGGATACAGATAAAGATAAAGATACAGATACAGATAAAGATAAATATAAAAGATAAAGATAAAAGATAAAGATAAAAGATAAAGATAAAAGATAAAGATAAAAGATAAAGATAAAAGATAAAGATAAAAGATAAAGATAAAAGATAAAGATAAAAGATAAAGATAAAAGATAAAGATAAAAGATAAAGATAAAAGATAAAGATAAAAGATAAAGATAAAAGATAAAAGATAAAGATAAAAGATAAAGATAAAAGATAAAGATAAAAGATAAAGATAAAAAATAAAGACAAAAGATAAAGATAAAAGATAAAGATAAAAGATAAAATATAAAGATAAAAGATAAAGATAAAAGATAAAGATAAAAGTAAAAGATAAAAGATAAAGATAAAAGATAAAGATAAAAGATAAAGATAAAAGATAAAAGATAAAAGATAAAGATAAAAGATAAAGATAAAAGATAAAGATAAAAGATAAAAGATAAAAGATAAAAGATAAAAGATAAAAGATAACGATAAAAGATAAAAGATCAAGATATAAGATAAAGATAAAAGATAAAGATAAAAGATAAAGATAAAAGGTAAAGATAAAGATAAAGATAAAAAAGTTAATAAATTTTACACTGGTCTTAATGTATACAATGTAAGCTCAATTAACATTCTACCAGATAAAGTCCTGGTGTGCAAATATTACAGTAAATTTTTAAAAAATAAAATTTACTGCTCCTACACAATAAACAAGTTTCAATAAAATATACTCGTAATAATGTCATGTCTAGTACTTACAATTAAAATATTCCGCAATAGTGTTTATCCATTTGGATGATAACCATTTATTAATTCGGCGTTTAAATAAAGTCAAAGGTAAATCTTTTAATTCGTCTGGTAATTTATTAAATATTTAACTATGCAATGAGCTTCTAGAGTCTAAAAATCTAACACAATACCAATTTCGATAGGATGGATTTATGACTTTGGATAGAGATATAGGCTACTTCATACCGACAAAGAACGCATGCGAAGCCAGGGGCAGACCTTAGTGTTGTCGTGATTTTTATTATTTGACGGTAAAATGTTTTTTCTCGTTATGGCAACACTACAATGTAATCCTAGTATTTTTGTAAATTGGCAACACTGGGCGTGGGTGGTTGTCGAATCACGTCATTTTGCTAGACTGGAAGTTTTCGCAAAGATATAAAGGAAGGAGCCGACAGATTTTTGTAGGCACTCGACAAGTTAACACGTTCCTTAAATAAGTAGGAACTGTATTGAATAAGTTAAAATTGTACCTACATAGTCTATCTTGCATTTTATACATATTATATAAAATGTATTCCGAATTTAATTAGTATTATAAATAACACACACACAGTACACTGTGTTTATAAAAATACGTATATTTCTACGTTCTGGGCACAATTCCGATATCATTTCAATTGAATTTAACCCTCGGTTTCACTAGTCCCCTTGCCGCAAAGTTTATTGAAATTTCGTATATCGCTCTTGTAATGGGCAATCGCCTAGAGAAATGTAAGTCTGCGTTTGGGTGTTTAATCGTGCGTTTATGGATACAAGAAACGGTTTCGATTTGAAAATTGCGTTGTGATTTTGTTTCTGTTTTTATTCATCTAAGACTGAAACTACACCAAACTTTACTTATTTATAAGTTTAGTATAATTTTGTATAATAATTTTTTTTAATGTTTGATTACGATCGGTTATTGTGAGAGTATAACAATTAGTTAAGTATATTTGTATATCTGTTGTGTTTTTTGTGTACCTTTTTAACCTAAAATATGTAAGTATGATAATGAATGTATATTAAAATTTGTATTTTTCTTGTAGTAGATTTAGATAAAGCGTATTAGCTTAATTCTGTAAAGTTATATTTAAGTGTAAATAAACGAATTTAAACGATCTTGTACCAAATCCCGCCAGTCCCTTAAAAAGCGTCCAAATCATCGCGCCACCGCTTCTTAGGCATTCCACGGTGTCGCATTCCATCCACAGGGATCCATCCAGTTACGACATTAACCCACATATTTGGTTGCATGCGGAAGACATGACCGACCTAATCCCACTTCAACTTGGCAGCCTTGATACCGACGTCAGCGATGCCGGTCCTTGAGCGCAGCGAGGTGTTCCGAATCCTGTCTATCCTCTGAGATGCGGGGAAGGCCTTTGCCAAGTAGTGGGACAGCATAGGGTAGATAAAAAAGTATGTTATTTTTGATCTCATAATTTTAACAACAGACGATAGTCGAACTTTTTAAATTTTCTTGTAATATACTCGTGTTATAAGACAAAATGGGTCTTTTCGCGCACAGATTTATATCAAAATTATAATTTTGACTAACCTCGACGTTATGGCCAAGTAACATCGGCCGTGGTCACGAGAGACTGAAAGCGCGCGGGTGTCAGTGCCGGGAAGCGCGAATGTTGTGACCAACTACCCGCACTTGGTTTTCTGAATCTCACGTGTCACTGTCACGTTAGTGACCACGGCCGATGTAACTTGGCCGAAACGTTGAGGTTAGTCAAAATTATAATTTTGATTTAAATCTGTGCGCGAAAAGACCCGTCTTAAAAACGCCAGATGATAGTCATTAACAACATCATTATGTGTTTGCCTATAATTGGTAAAAGTATTAGAACAAAACCAAAACAATAATGTAATACAGAAGCTGTTCGTTCCCTATTTTAAATAAACAGAAAAAAAAGACTGAACGGTTTTTAGTTCAAAGTAGTTTAATTCGACTAGTAAATTATATACGCGCGCAGCGCAGCATCACCCGTCACTAATAGATATAATGATGATCATAGAAGTTGGTGGAAGCTATCAGGTGCAGGTTGCATGAGATCGGTCGCACGGGAATCTATTGGTAGACCTATTTTTAGTATTTTACGTCCTACAGCTTCAATATTTCTGATGATGATGCTAGTCAAATAACTGTCAATGTTTGACGTAACTGAAAGGTCCTGTACAGATTTGAATGAAATATGAATATAAAATATTTGTGTTAGATATGAGTGTGGATGGATATAGAAGTAGATGAAGACCGAACTGTGTGAAGAATGATATGGATAGAAAAGAAGTGACAACTAAGGTGACGGCTGATAGAGAGTTAAGGAAGAATGATATGGATAGAAAAGAAGTGACAACTAAGGTGACGGCTGATAGAGAGTTAAGGAAGAAAAATCCATGTTGTGCCGACCCCGCGTAATGTGGGAAAAGGGCAGGAAGAAGAATTGAAAACTTTAGTTTATGATGCATACATGACCAAAATACAGAAGAAACAGTTTAATCATTTAGATGATTAAACCGTTGCAAACAATCTGTAGATAGCTCAACTGCTCCAGATCGGTACCAGGCGGAAGTGAAAAGACACTTAACTGTCAATTTTATTGTCATCATAAATCGGCAATTACTCAGCATTTGCTGCAAAAACACAGCTGATGCAGCGCTGGATAATGCAACCCGAAGTTTAAAATTACGATAATATTAGGGTAAGTAAAGAGAACCAATATAATAAAAGGATTTCAGATTCCTGGGAAAGGTCTCTTCCTTATTCTTTGTCCATTGTACTTACCGTTTTAACAATATATTGCGAGACTTTGGCTTGCGAATGGTCATGTTTCTTAGATTAGAAACTATGTGCGGTATTTTGCAGGTACTATAAATGTGCAGGTAATGCTGCGTTCTACATTCTACGACCTACTCCATCATACCATCTAAAACGTACGAGCTAAGTCCTTTCTCAAGAAGCAAGCGAATTCAAATTAGATAACATTTTCTCACAAAGGCAGCGGAAGTCGCAAACTTGACGTCACCTAGACTTTCGGAAGCCGGTGTCGTGTTTACTGGGAAGGTCTGAAATACCTACGTGTAGGGAACTTATCTACTGAAAATAAATAGTCTAAAAGCACCTTAAACTCTGCAGAAAATAATTCTACATCAAAGAAATTCTAATGAACTAACCCAAGTATTTTACTTGCGTTTGAGGCAGGACTTTTTGCAGAAGGGAAATGAGGATACGTGTTTTGTTTTTTTTAACATTTTTATAGTAAGATTTACTACTTATTGGCTTAGATGGGAAATCTTTATGGTGGACCATCTTCGAGTTTTTTTAATTGAGATGATTCACGACAATATCTAACTAGCACTAACCTCTGCCTACCCCATAGGGTTCCTCTTAAGCTGTCAGAAGCTAAAAATATCATCAGACTATCCTGTTGGGCGCCTCCTATGAGAATATTCAACAATATTGACGACCTCCGTGGTGCAGCCGGCTGAGACGCAGGAGGTAGCGGGTTCGATTCTCGCCGCGGATTAAATGTTTACATGATCTACAGATATTTATTCCGTATCTGGTTGTTTCTCTATATATTCATCATCATCATCATATCAGCCGTAGCACGTCCACTGCTGGACAAAGACCTCCCTCATTGATCTCCAGGAACTGCCGTTGGAAGCGGCCTGCATCCAGCGCCGACCTGCGGTTCTTATCAAGTCGTCTGCCCATCTTGTAGGTGGACGTCCTACGTTGCGCTTGCCGGTTCGTGGCATCCATTCGAGAACTTTCCGGCCCCATCGGCCATCTGTTCTGCGCGCTATATGGCATCTGTATATATTATAAGCATGTATTTACAAAAAAAATTATTTATGTATTCTGTTAGTTATCTGGTTCCCATAGTACAAGCTCTGCTTGGTTAGAAGCTAGATAGCGCTGTGTGAAATGCCCAGCACTATTAATAATATTATTCGTTTTTTTTCACCGGACTCTACCTGTAATTATTATTATCTTATAGTCATTAAGTTCAGAGAAAATAGTTTTTTTAAGATAAGCGTGTATCATCTTCACATATTTCATCATCACATTTGTACCTACCATCAGGTGAGGTTACCAAGAGCTTAACTATTTAATGCATTTATTTAAAAAAATGCTAGATCAAACATTAGCAATTACTATTCTAATTATTTTACTTAAGTATATTCATTACACTTAAGTATATTCATTACACTTAATTGTATTCATTAAATACACAATTTCATAAATAATGTTTACTTCATGTATGTTCAAAGAGCTATCAACGATCCCAAGCTCAAGTAAGCTCAGGCAGTTCACGTATGCTAACAATTTGTCGGCAACCTGTGCTCTAGATATTCTACTCTACCGTAAAGACAGCTTGAGTACTTGCCTTAATTTAGGAGAAAGGATGTCTTCGATGAGATATGTTTGCGAATATTGAACAAGGTTGTTACGTGGAAATTGATTACACTACGAAGAAAATATTACGTTGGAATATATTCGGTAAACAGTGGCGCTAAAGAAACATTATCTTTAGACTTTGTAAGGTTTAAGAACAACGGATAAATTGAAAAAGATGTTCTCAACCGATATCAACACAATCTAAAATTCCACCATAATATTCCCAATCTATATATTATTATGTGAGAAGAACATTTTCTAGGTACATTTTGTTGAGCTTATTGCGTTTACTAAGGAGTGCGAGATTGGGCATAATTAAAATGTATATGGAGAAGAAAGGGTGAATGTTAAAGAAAGAGATAAGATAAGATAACTCTTTATTTATCATAATTTTTTATAAATAGATTTACAATAGAAAGAGGTTTGCTCTTTCGTCATTATAGGCAAAATATTATTAAAGTGAAATTTCGGTCACTGCGTACTGGCAACTAGTAGTTGCACTAATATTATAAATGCGAATGGTTGAACTGATTTCGATCAAATTTGAACTATACGTAGATTATAATCTGAATCACCACATAGGCTACTATTTATTCCATAAATCAATTCCCATGGGATAATGGGGTGTCAAGTTAAGTTGCAACAGCGAGTTTAGCCTTTATTTTTAGGTTACCGACACATTTAGCAAAGTAACGCGTACAAAGTTGCGGGCAACAGCTAGTATTATAAATGCGAAAGTTTGGAGATTTGTTTATTTATTTGTTTATTACTCAACTACGTCGTAACGACTGAATTGAATTCGATGAAATTTAGTATGTACGAAGATTATAACCTAGGTTAACACGTAGGCTAGTTTTTGTTCCCTAAATCTGGTCCAATGGAATAAAAATGGGTTATCAAGCTAAGTTACAACAGCGAGTTTAGCTTTATTCCTAGGTTACCTACACATTGAGTAGTGTAACGCTTACAAAGTCGAAGGGCAACAGCTAGTATTATATAGATAATCCAATTTACAAGAAACCAAGTCATAGACTGAGTTCCAGAATAATCCACGGACAGAATGGCATCTTTCATATTAAAATTACATTCAAATCTCTATATTTTATTTTATATTTCAAACTCATTCTATTTTCAAAACTATTATGATTAAACAAAGATTAAAGATTATTACACAACAAAGATTATCTAACCTCTCACTGACTACAACTCTCACTGACTACAACTCTCACTGACTGTCAAAATGCACTGCTGTTTCAGCTCAGAAGCATCACTTGCTCAAATTCTAAATCGATTGACAAAATACATCTATTTGATGTTTAAAAAAACAAAGCTCATTTTATCATAGCAAGCGGTCACCGAATTTCTTTTTTCTTAACTAACTCAAACGTTTCCTTCCTTTCTTCCTTCTCTATTGAAAAGGGGGTTAAGCAAGGAGATCCGCTTTCCCCGAAACTTTTTACAGCAACTTTGGAGGAAGTCTTTAAGACCTTGACACCGAGCTGGGCTGACAAGGGGATCGTCTTAGGAGAACGGCGGTTAACAAATCTCCGCTTCAACGACGACATCGTTCTTTTCTCATCCTCAGTCACAGAATTAGGCTGTATGCTGAACAATCTGAACCAAGCTAGCCTCGAGGTTAGACTTGCGATGAATATGTTAAAGACTCATGACTAACAGGACACGGTAACGGCTGCACATCGAGGGGTCGAGATTAAGTATGTCCATGATTATGTGTATCTCGGCCAGATTGTCTCCTTCCAGGTGCGACGAGAAAAAAAAAAGAAAACGCCTGGAGGAGATACTAGTCGATGAAAAAACTAATGAAAGGCGCACTACCACTCTGCCTTAAACGCAAACTCATGGACATGTGCGTTCTCCCCATCCTCACCTACGGTGCACAGACTTGGTCTTTGACTGTTCAACAAAGGTCCAAACTCTAGGTATGTCAGCGGGCTATGGAGCGCAGTATTTTAGGTGTCCGGTTATCAGACCGAATACGGAGCTTTGTACTGCGCTCGAAAACAAAGATTCTGGATGTCACAAACAAATCAGCACAGCTCAAGTGGGATTGCGCCGGCCACGTCTGCCGCATGCCCGAAAGTCTATGGGCAAAGATAATATCTGATTGGCTCCCTAATGCAACACGCCCACGCGGCAGACCACCACGGAGATGGCGTGACGACTTGGATGTGCATTTACCAGACTGGCCCACTACAGCAGGGGACAGAAAAAACTGGAAAGAAGGGAGGGAGGCCTTTGCCCTGCAATGGGACAACACAGGTTAAACATATTAATAAAAATATTAACAAAAAACGTTTGTAATTTTATATTTTGCATTTTTAATTTGCCTGACCATTAAAACCGCTTGTTTTAGTGGACAGTTACAAAAAAGCAAATTTTTCACATAAATTGTTTGGCAGAACAATTTAACGGAAAATGTAAAAACTAAACGCGAAATTAATATTTACCCATTAGTTGGTAACATCACGAACCTCTCTCTTTTGTGGCGAGCCCGTCAGGTGGCCAATATGAGCATTACAAATTCAGAAACACCGGCATATTTGCCGTTCATCCGCTTTTACATGTCGGGAGACAAAAGATTTATAAAATAGGGATTTTCGTACGAATAAATCATCCGAGTCCTGTCTTTCAGTCGCAGTGCGCTAAGAAATATATACGAGCTTTTTAGATTTATTTATATATACGATAGCCAAAGAATCGGTTTGTTCATTGAAAGATAAGTGAAGCGTGAAGGATGTCTTTATGAAACTATTTGAGTGGATATCGATGTATATATGTGGACTACATACATACATCGATATCCTAGCACTATTCTCTTTTATGTGAAAGTATTAGGTAAATAAATATATAGGTGTTTTGGTTTTTATACATTAGGTCTGACCCTGGTTTTGCTTGAATAGTACTACTATACAAACGAAACCTCTCGAAGCTCGAAGAACTGACGGCCGTTGGGGCAGAAAGCTTCTAGAGTGGAGACCGCGCACTGAAAAGCTCAGTGTAGGACCCCCTCCCCACACTAAATGGAACGACGATTTGAAAAATAATAATGCGCCACCGCTATATGGTAGAAATACCTCCCATTCGCACAAAGCGGTTCTCTTCGACCTTTATTATGCGTACCGCCAAAGAGTGGAACGACTTGCCAGAGTCTGTGTTTCCAGATAGCTACAACCGGGGTATCTTTAAGTCGCGAGTGAATAGGTTTCTTCTAGGCAAGCGTGTACCATCGTAGACTGCATCATCGCTTACCATCAGGCGAGATCGTGGTCAAACGCAAGCCTATAATATATAAAAAAAAAAAAGATAAAGATAAATTTATTCCCTTGAATATAATGTGTACAGGTCTTAATTAAGTAGGTATGTTTCAAATACATTCTGCGTTATATTCTAGCATGCAAAAATACAATATAAATTCTCAAATATAAATTTATTAATTTATTATTCGCAGTGGGCGAATAGCCGGCTGAGACGCAGGAGGTACCGGGTTCGATACCCGCTGCGGAACAAATGTTTGCATGATCTACAGATATTTGTTCCGGGTCTGGTTGTTTCTCTATGTATGTATTACATACGTGTAGTATGTATTTACAAAAAAAAGTATATAAGTATTCTATCAGTTATCTGGTTCCCATAGTACAAGCTATGCTTAGTTTGGGGCTAGATAACGCTGTGTGAAATGTCCAGCAATATTTATTTATTTATTATACAATCATCATAAAAAGGTTTGTATTAGAATAATGAATAAATACAATGAAATTTAAATTAGGTATATAAAAATTAAACGTCAAAGATAGCCCTAAAATTATAATATGTCCTCTAGAAGTTTCTAAATATTATAATAACATTTCATTACTAATAATTGCTTAAATTTAGATTTAAATAAATGATCACGGAGCCTTTTATGTGCATTTGGTATTAAATTGTAAATACGTATCGCCATACAGACAAATCGCTCTCAACTAATATTTTTATCTGTGGTGCAGTCCAAGCTTTAGCATTTTATTGATTTTTATCAATTACTGGACCAAACTGACCACCTGCACCCTGACACTTCTCGAAAGAGTCGCGGCATCAAGAATGAGATGGATGGATGAGCTTACTAAGTTCAGAGCAGATTGAACCATCTTGGCGCTGGAAATAGTGACTGTAAAGAATGGGGGAGGTTTTTGCCCAGCAGTTGGACACAGAGGTCTGAGTATTAAAATAGAAAACACTTTATTGTACACCTTAAAAACATATACATACCAATAATAAAGTTTAAGTATCTGTCAATAATCAAAAAAACGGCCAAGTGCGAGTCGCATTAGCGCACGAAGGGTTCCGTACCATTATCCATAAAAACGGCAAAAAATCACGCATGTTAATGGGAGCCCTTCTTTAATATTTGTTTTATTTTAATTATATTACTTATTTTTAAAGTGAATGTATAAATAAATATTCTGTGAACATTTCACGCGTCTACCTGTTGACATTATCAATATCGAGCTAAAACGAGCAAAAAAATCACGTTTGTTGTATGGGAGCCCCCTTTAAATATTTATTTTATTTTGTTTGTAGTATTTGTTGTTATAGCGGCAACAGAAACACATCATCTGTGAAAATTTCAACTGTCTAACTATCACCGTTTCATGAGATACAGCCTGGTGACAGACGAACAGACAGACAGCGGAGCCTCAGTAATAAGGTGCTGTTTTACCCTTTGGGTACGGAACCCTAAAAATGGCTATTTGAAAACGACTACTTATACTATGTTTAATCATTTTTACCGTGTTTAGAATAATATACCAATCTGAAAGTTTTTCTCGAATAGACTCCGAAACGGCTCAAATTCAATAAAAATTTAGGGATCAAAACAAGAGTTTTTACTTAAATTTTCGTGTATGTTCTATTTTGTTATCTTACAGGGTTCTAAAGGTATGAAAAGAAATATTTAAGAAACCTCGCGTGCGGGCTGGTCAGCAAATAAATTCATAATTATATCACAAAGCACAATCAGCTGTATTATCGCTATTTGGGTTATTCTCGATCATGTAATCATCAATCCAATGTAATATTTTTCAAACTTTCGCGATCACGACCGATCACTGTACATAATTATTGATTAAAACGGGTATTTATCGCGTATGTACCTGTTTTATTTGTTGTCCCAACGTGTCGGCTGTGTTGCAACAGTCGTGGTCTCGGGTTGACTGGAGTACTTGGAGCTACCATCGGGAAGATAGGGTAGCTGCAGCAGCTACCCTCACTCGGTCTTCAGAATTAGAAATATCCTTGTTCATATTACGACACACTACACTAACCGTATCAACGCATTGAGTCGACCGATCACCACGCGCACACCTATCAATCACCGGGTACCAGCACGCGAAATTTGAAAATTTCTTGATTTCAATCGCTTCACGAACTATTCTCTTGTAATAATGGCGTTCACTAGATGCCACAATATTGTAGTCAGGACAATAAATAAAAAGGTACATACGTGATAAATACCAATAATCAATCCAATGTAATTTTTAAACCAATAACATTCAATGTTTTCAATGGTTAATTTTTCACTTATTTTTAAATCAAAACTGCGATAGGGCCGCGTCCGTACCCGCTCCGTTGTGATATAAAAGGAGGGTTATGCAAATGTATTCACGTTTTTATTGATCGCCATGAGTTCCGTGACAGGTCACAGTTTGCGAGCCTATTTCATTGGCACTATTCTTAAAAAGAACAGGATTTAGAGTGGCGTGATTTTACTTCTTTAAAAATGTTTCCATTTGAAAACTAAAGGAATAAAGGAAATACATTAGAGTAGTTTAAGAATTACTGTTGCTTAGTTGAATCAAAATAAGAACGTGTACACTTAAACCAAGCTAGTTGGGAAATAAATAGCCAGTTACGGTACTGAATAAAACCAGTATCCATCTCGTCCTCAGTCTACCGTGACTTCTTCGGGCTGTGCCAGGGGTCTACTTAAGCGGTCTCGGCAGAATAACAGCGTCCACTGCTAACCCAGTGAACATAATGCTGAGTTGTTGCCCTTTTGATGCTATTTGTTGCGCTCGCTCAGTCTCTCTTACTCTCTATACTAGACTACGCTGACGCCAGTTTCCCCGATCTTACATAAGAGCAACTTAATAAGCTTGAGCGCCTTCAAAACGTCTGCATTCGATTCATATTTGGCTTGCGCAAGTATGATCATATTTCAGAGTTTCGCGTTAAACTCAAATGGTTGCAAATCCGCCCTCGTCGGAATGCTCATATTCTAACTCTCTTATATAAAATTCTATTTACTTCTTCTTCTCCGCCGTATCTCAAACAATATGCTTTGAATTCCTAAATCTATCCCATACCCGCAATCTGCGTTCTTCCACTACTCTCCAGTTGAAAACTCGATCTCATAATTCCAACTTCTTTAGTAACTCGTTTACGATACGAGCTGTCGGATTATGGAATGACTTGCCCGTTTCCATCAGACTTGCTAAAACTTTACCTATTTTCAAAAATGAGGTCTACAAACTATACTTAGCGGCTTCTTTAGAGTAACCATTGTATTTTCTTGCGATATTTATTGTAAAAGTATATATGTATATATTTTATATTTATTTATGTAAGTATATGTAGGTATATTTTAGGTTTAGGTATTTGTTTATTTTTATCCTACATAATGAGGGATTTATTGTAATATCGCCTCCTCACACGTCTTTTCAATCCAGTCCATCCAAAGGTTGCCTCGAAAAGATCGCTTTGAGCGATAAGGCCGCCCATTGTACCACCATGTATTAGTCTTTAAGTTTTCTAGATTAAGTTTTTTTAATTTGGTGTAACAATTAAGAATTATCTATCTATCTATCTATGACACAACCTTCACGCGATCTTTTCTACCCCATACTTGCAAGATGTGGAATGAGCTACCATCTGAGGTTTTTCCACTAGACTACGACATGGCATGGCACGCCTCAAGAGAAATGTAAAGATGTTTCTACAGTGTAGGGAACGCATCGAAAATACCCCGGGTGTTGCCGGTGTCAATAGGCGACGGTGACCGCTAACCATCAGGTGGGCCGTAAGCCTGTTTCCCCACAAATAACATAAATAAAAAAATAAACCTCATGTTTAAAATGAATCTCACTAATATTATAAACGCGAAAGTGTGTATGGATGTATGTGTGGATGTTTATTACTCACGTAGTAACGGTTAATCGATGTCGATGAGATTTGGTATGTACGTAGATTATAACCTGGATTAACACAGGATACTTTTTTTAACAAACCACGCGGGGGAAGCCGCTGGTGAAAGCTATTTATTATATAAATGTTTGTTTGTATTTTTACAGTTTAATTTTTTTATTTTATTATATTTATTTAATTTATTTAGTCGCACAAAAGATATTACAACCACTAAGAAGTAAAGATTACAAAAATGCTGTTATATTGCAGTTTTATGGATTGAAACATAAACATACGTGCGTACAGCTAACTTACAAATCAAGCGGACTGTTAAGAAGAAACATATATGTACATATTTAAATTTTTTATTGTAAATCTCTTCTGCTTAGTCGTAGCACTCTTGGCAGAGTGGTCGTGGTCGTCATGTCAAGGTTGTGGCGCGCTTAACTACCCTTCGCCGTTCTTCTCGCACCGCTGCTCTTCTGGTACACTCGTTCAAAGGAACATCTATGGCAGCCCTTATTTGATCCGTCCATCTCATATAGTCTAACTTTTTATTAGCTGCAGTAAAATGACGTTTCGTGGGTTGCCGGTTTTTGAAGAAAAATAAATAGGGATGTAGCTAAATGAGTGAATCATAAATGAATAATCAGTTTGGGTTTTTTTTTTGAGATTTAATATTAAGTTGTAATGTATTTTTTTAACCTATTATTATTACTATACTAGAGGATTGATCTTTTTTAGGGGAAGTATAGGGAGGTACATTCAAAATGAAACAAAAACGTCATAATAATGTTATTTAATTAATTTTTGTGAACTGAATCACATCCCTATTGAGATTAGGCTGGCAACATTATTTTACGGAATGACATTTAGAAACGTCATTTTACTGCAGCTAATAAAAAGTTAGACTATAGGTGATCTGCCGTGAGCTCTTTTGCCGTCAACCCTCCCTTGCACCACCAAGCGTTCAATGGAGAGCTCGCGACACGTGTCCAAAGAAGGTGAGGATGCGAGATTGTACCGTGGAAGAGAGACGCTGATTGATGCCGAGTTCTTGAAGTATGGACTGATTGTACGGAATTCTGTCTATGATACCCCAAGCATTCTTCTCCAGCACCACATCTCGAGAGCATTAATTAATTTTTTATTGTAAATAAAAAATACATAATCTGTGAAGCCTTTATTAAACACATTTTGTATGCGGACAATTGCAAAGAAAATTTGCATACATAACTAAAACTAATAACAAAATATCTTATCGATTAACATCTATAATATATATTTTTTTTATTTAGGAATGTAACAACTCAAATTAAGCATCTGAGTGTCAATATTTATTAAGATCGAGAATGTATTTGATGGTTAACAAATTGGGTCAGTTTAAAACTAAAGTTATCAAGTTCTATATTATTTTCGCTAATTCATTGTATTGACGAGCCATCCTGGACAACGGATTGTAAAAAGAAATATTGTTCTTAAAGACCTGTAAATGTGAGTATATACTACAACATTTTCTCAAGCATTTCTGTATAATGTAACGTTCTTACGAATGGTACAATACAGGCAAAAGCTCAGTTTCCAAAGCATTACCATGTAATGTAACGTTCCTGCGAATGCTCGGCGTTATTGATTGATTGAAAATACTTTATTGCACTTATAAAACTAGTACAAAGGCGAACTTAATGCTAAAGACTCTTCCAGATAACCTTTGTGTATTGTAGATAAAGATGTGTAGGTAGTGCACAGGAAAGGGAACTAATGAAAAATTTGCACAGGACTAATAAAATAGCATAGGTACATACTACTAAAATACTTTATATCATATACAAAACTATACCATTATCAAATTAAAATTCATACATACATAACAATAAAAGAAGTGATAAGGAACGATTAAGTTGCTCATTTTTGGTCGGTTTGACCGAGCAGGTGCCTATAGATTTTCAATCTGAATGCTTCCACTGAAGTAGCCTTGAAATAATTTGGTGGCATATTATTCCAGAGACAAGTAGCAGTTATGGTGTAAGAGTCAGAGTAAGTAGCCGTGTTATGTCGTGGAGTAATCAATTGGAAACGACGAGACTATCGCACAGCTCTGTCCTCAGTTGATACAAACGTAAATCGCTAATCGTTATGTTACGGGTAAATGCTTTTTTTTTCGTATCCCACGACATAGTTGAATAGAAAATAGTTATTAAGTATAAATAACGAGCTAATGCAATGCACGTATAAAATCACCGTGTGAACTTGAACAACTAACGACCGCGCGGACCGCGTGCGTCGTTCGTGCCTCTTCCTCCGCGTCACCCCGCACCCGCACATCGCCCGCACTCGTGCAAAGGATCGACGAAATGTTACACCAATACGCTCGACGACATGCTCACCAATATGCTCATTGGTTTGTACAATAGGCTGTAACAAAGAGGCAAGCATGCTCGACGTTTAGGATGATATACTAGAACATATCACAGAGCGGCTCGTTGTTCTGTTACAAGTAAATGTTGTTGTTTATACTCACCTTAAGGCGAACAAATTAGTTTGATTGGAATCACGTGCTCTAAATTTAATACTGAAAGATATTTGCGACAACAACTCTGGGGAATCATTTATAAAATGTTTAACTTTATAAAAATAAATAAAATCAAATTAAATTCGTCGGATCTCTAAAGAGTGAACATTAAATAAGGACAGCCTTTCTTCGTAAGATGGATCTGAGCGTCCGGGTCGTAGGCGACTTTTAAGTATTATTATTTTAAAGGTATACAATCATTTCCTTTCGTTGTCTCGTAACTGCTAGTTAGTGTTTATGTTATTTATCAATTTTATGTAGTGTAGTTTATTTATTTATTATTTGTATGTATTTAATTTTATGTTTATTAGTATAATCAATAGGTATATTTTATTTTGTGGATTCTGTTTACGAGTATGTCTGTAGGTACTCTTACACCGCCGTCTTTTGATTTTGTTTATCCTGTCCATCTAAAGGTTGTCTGGAAGAGATTGCTTTTAGTGATAAGACCGCCCATTGTACCTTTGTTTAATGTTTATTTCCATAATAACTGTATTTTTGTTCGGTGTGCTATAAAGAGTATTTCATTCATTCATTGTAAATCATATTTCTTTCTATCTTGTGTTTTACTGATGTAAATGTATTAGGTACGTGTGCTATTTAGCAAATAAATGTTTGTCCATATCAATGTCTACTTGTTAGTCACATTAGCCCACAGGTCACTCTCACAAAATATTCTTCGTTCCAGTGCTAGGCAAAACTATATATATGGCTATATATAGGTTATGTAGATGATAATGTTTTTTTTGGTATTATGTTTGCCTTTCCAATTAGGTAGGTCCAACTTCGAGAAAAAGGTCAATCGTCAAATCCAACTCGGATGGGCAGCGTTTGGGAAACTTCGCAACGTCTTTTCGTCCAACATACCTTAGTGCCTTAAGACGAAAGTCTTCAATCAGTGTGTTACGAGTGATGACATATGGAACCGAGACGTGGTCCTTCACTATTGGCCTTATGAATAAGCTAAGAGTCGCTCAACGAGCTATCGCGAGGGCTATGTTCGGGGTTTCTCTACGGGATCGAATCAGAAATGAGAAGATACGTAGTATATTTCAAGTCACCGACATAGTCCGACGGATTAGCACGTTGAAGTGGCAATGGGCAGGCCATATAGCGCGCAGAACAGATGGCCGATGGGGCCGAAAGGTTCTCGAGTGGAGGCCACGGACCGGCAAGCGCAGAGTAGGACGTCCACCCACAAGATGGGCAGACGACTTGGTAAGAACCGCAGGTCAGCGATGGATGCAGGCCGCTTCCAACCGCAGTTTCTGGAGATCAATGAGGGAGGCCTTTGTCCAGCAGTAGACGTCCTATGGATGATATGATGATGATGATGTTCGCCTTTGTACTATCCTTACTAATATTATAAGTTTGAAAGTAACTCTAATGTAAATCGTAACACATAAACAGACAAAGGTACATAATGAACCTTTGTCTGTTTATGTGTTAGGATTTTACGATTAAACGGCTGAGCCGATTAAGATGAAATTTGGTATATGACCAGGATTAAGATATAAGCTATTTTTACCCGACTGCGCTGAATTATGTCAAATGTTTTTTTTTGTGCAGTGGTTATTTTTTTCCACTGGTGATGGAACATGCAAATGGCACACCTTATGTTATGTGGTAACCATCGCCTTTATCAGAGTATTACCTAGTAGGTTACGAACCTTGAAAACGTTCCCTGCATCCATCAACAACAAAGTCGCTTCCCGCTGTCTGTCTGTCCCTATGTAAGCTTAGATCTTTAAAACTGCGCAACGGATTTTTATGCGGTTTTTTAAATAGATAGAGTGATTCGAGAGCAAGGTTTATATGTGTTATACATACATATAATTTTATATGATATAGTAGAGAAATAATGATAGTTTTAGAGGTTTCTATTGCAATGTCGTAAATACTCTAAATAATATTTCAAAATACTCTTTTAATTAAATACTCTTTGAAGTGCCCCTTGATGCTATGTCTGCTGGATTCTCCTCTAACGGGACATGTTACCACCGGCTGTTATGGATATGTTCGAATATTTCTACGACCCGGTCCGCTACTAACTGTTTCCACCTACCTCTAAAGAAACCAGTTTTTATTGTCTAATGAAAAAAGCTGTGACCGTTATATATAAAGACATTCTGTAGTAGTAGTATAAATATATATATAAATTTTTCTATTCTTTTATATTTCTATTTATTACATATAATAAATTGCACCCGTGCGAAGCCGGGGCGGGTCGCTAGTACAGGTATAAAGCCTGATGCGCCTGACGGGTGAGCTAGTATTTTATAAGTGCATTATAGTATCACATTTAATTCTTTATTGCTCAAATATTAAAATGTATTCTGTCTGACTATTTTTTACATTTTCACGTTCTACGACCGAATCGATAAAATTTGGTCTATGTCCACACTTATATCATAAATTCGAAAAAACTCTTTCTGTCTATCCCGCTGTATATGTGTTTGTTACGCTATCACGTCATAACAGCTGAACCTATTTCGATGAAAATTTGTATATGCATAGAGTCTGACCTGGACCGAGACTAAGACTACTTTTAATATCAAACCTAGCGTGCGAAGCCGCAAGCGGAAGCAAGTTTTCAATAAACCGACTACAATGCACCACTGGAATAAAACTTACTCAAAAAGACTCCAAAACTCATAAAACCCTGCAATCATTTTTGAATCGTTCACAAAGGAACTCGCATTTAAAAAACGAGTGTTCTTTAGACCACTCGACTGAAGTAAAACTAATTTATCTCCATCTATATGTATGTATATTTCTATCTTCACTAACCCCTCTCAAATTCCGTTCTCCTCTCCCGATCACACTTTTCGTAACGCTCTCGTCATGCATTTACCAGTTTACTATGAGTGTCAAGCGTGTGTAAAGAAGTTTTACTTCAAAAAATTGAAAGAGTTACATGAAAGAGTTGGTATGTTCCTGTAATTACTGGCACATAGGCATAACAGCTAAGTCCTATAGTATGGCAACGTATCAATATAGAGATCAAGACATTACAATACCTTGTTTTGAATTCTATGTGGATATCCATGGGCTGCAGTAGCCACTTAACATCTGGTGGACTGCATGCTCGTTTGCCATATAAGTTATATTAAATAAAACTCGAATCCACCAACATTTTTATGAATGACACGAATAATCTAGTATTATTTTTGTGCGACAAATAAAACGAAATTTTTATTCAGCATAACATTTTCGTTTACAGCAGCCTACGGTAATAAAAATCGTTTAAAATTTGCATCCCGAAATAATCTGTGAGCAAATACCGCGCGTTCCCTTTGATTACAATTGTGATCGCGGACAATGACGCGTAATCACACTACGCATCCCATTCCCTCATTGTTGGGACGAGGCACAGTAAAACAGTAGAGATACAGCAATCCTCTGTGCCCTTTTCATTAACTAAGCATCTTAGGATTACTTCTAATCCCATCAATAGTTTTTTATATATATATATATTATGTTTATTTATTTATTTAATACTTTCACACAAATCAGAGAAGTGCTAGGAGGACTTAATGCTAATAGCATTATCTTACAGTCATCCTGGTCATGCTGAAAGAAGCTAAGGCGTGACACAGGAATTAACTCGTATTTCAACATTAATAATAAAAACGGACTCTTAATCTATATCTATTATAATCTATAGATACTAATATTATACACAGGAAAGATTTGTATTTTTGTGTGTATGTTTGTAATGAATAAACTCAAAAACTACGGGTCCAATTTCAACAATTCTTTCACCATTGGAAAGTGTTTGGGAAACTTCGCAACGTCTTTTCGTCCAACATACCTCAGTGCCTTAAAACGAAACTCTTCAATCAGTGTGTGTTACCAGTGATGACATATGGAACCGAGACGTGGTCCTTCACTATTGGCCTTATGAATAAGCTCCGAGTCGCTCAACGAGCTACGGAGAGGGCTATGCTCAGGGTTTCTCTACGGGATCGAATCAGAAATGAGGAGATACGTAGGAGAACTCAAATCACCGACATAGCCCGACGGATTAGCATGTTGAAGTGGCAATGGGCAGGCCATATAGCGCGCAGAACAGATGGCCAATGGGGCCGGAAAGTTCTCGAATGGAGGCCACGGACTGGCAAGCGCAGCGTAGGACGTCCACCTACAAGATGGGCAGACTTGGTAAGAACCGCAGGTCGGCGTTGGATGCAGGCCGCTTCCAACCGCAGTTCATGGAGATCAATGAGGGAGGTCTTTGTCCAGCAGTGGACGTCCTACGGCTGATATGATGATGATTGGATATCATCTATGATGGGAAACCGTCACTTGAAAATCGTCCGTACATTACCAAACACCGTGTATACAAAAGTTAAAAAAATCACAATTTACATTGGAAACCTAAGTCAAAAGCAATGATGGTATCAGTGGCTAATTCATCTTCAATCTATCAAGGAAGCGCTGACGCACCAATCTCCTAAACGTGTTTAACTTTTAGTGTCCAGTATATATACGTTGATTATAAAACTGTCAGTGTAGTTTTATTGTTGATACCTATCAAAAGTGGTCAATCATAATTTTGCAAGATTTCAGCGGCACCCGATTATCACGGTTTGATGCGATAAAACTGTAACTTTACCTATATTCTCGTAAATGTAATCTTTCGCTTCGGAATACCTTTTTGCTATTTATTCATGAGGCGTGAGACAGGGAGACGTAATTTCTCCGAAACTGTTCACGAACGCATTGGAGGACGTTTTCAAACTCTTGGCCTGGGACAGACTTGGCATCAATATCAATGGCGAATACATCACTCACCTTCGTTTTGCCGATGATATAGTCATTATGACCGAATCGCTTGAGGAACGCGGTACCATGCTCAACGACCTCAGTAGGGTCTCCCAACAGGTGGGTCTTAAAATGAACATGGATAAGACGAAAATCATGTCAAATATCCATGTTGCACCCGTACCGGTAGTTGTTGGGGGCGATACTCTCGAAGTTGTCGACAAATATGTATACCTAGGACAAACTGTCCAATTAGGTAAGTCCAACTTCGACAAAGAGGTCGCACGAAGAATCCAACTCGGTTTGGCAGCGTTCGGGAAACTTTGCGATATCTTTTCGTCCGAAATTCCCCAGAGCCTGAAGACTAAAGTCTTCAACCAGTGTGTGTTACCAGATGACATATGGCACTGAAACGTGGTCTTTTACTCATGGCCTCATGACCAAGCTCAAGTTCGCTAAACGAGCTATAGAGAGGGCTATGCTCGGGGTTTCTTTGCGTGACAAAATCCGCAATGAAGAAATCCGCAGAAGAACTAAAGTTGCCGACATAGCTCACAAAATTAGCAAGTTGAAGTGGCAATGGGCGGGCCACATCGCTTGTAGAACCAATAACTGTTGGGAAAGAAAAGTTCTCGAGTGGAAACCACGGACTGGAAGACGCAGCGTAGGCCGGCTCCCCAAAAGGTGGACTGACGATCTAGTAAGAATCGCCGGGAGCCGTTGGGCACAAACGGCTACCAACCGCTCGTTGTGGCAATCTAAGGGGGAGGCCTATGTTCAGCAGTGGACGTCTTTCGGTTGTTGATGATGATTTATTCATGGAAGTTTATAACATAAACGACCTTCTTGTTATTAATTTCGTAGTAATTTATAACAGAAAGATCCATCGATTAGGCATAATAAGGAGGCATCAAAATAGATCTAGCGATAATTAAAACCAAATGGTCCCACTTCGAATCGAGATTCCTAATAGCTAAGTAAAAAATAGAGTAAATTCGTAGCAGTTATATCCCCTCGAGCCTTAGAAATGAAAATAAATAATCCATTTACCTACACTGAGAAATCTGTAGGATCCGTTCAGTTCGGAACTGCTGAGTTTTTCCTTCCCTCGGGCTTCGTGGAAAAACTGGCTTACAAATTGATCTGGGAAATTCCCACTTCATGTTAAACATTTTCAATTGTTTTCCAATTAGTTTTGGTGTTGCTTGCACAGTAATAATTAAATTTATGTTCTAGCTTTTCGGATTAAAAAACAGTTTGAAAGTTCACATAAAATTTTTGCTGTTTTTATTCGAACAGCACATTTTATATTTTCACGTGTAACTCAAACTTAAGCACGTTTAAATATACGATATTTAGTTTTATAAAAAATCATTAAAAATTTTAAAAGATAAATAACGTGATAGCTGCATCATCCTCATTCTCAGCCCGCTTTGAGCCTCTGCTAGGTATAGGCCTATCTTCTTTTATGCCATTCTTCCCGATCCTGTGCTAGTCTGAACCACGTACGACCCACGGTTTAATTGATATCGTCGACCTATCTTACTGGTGGATATCACCTATTTCGATGCACAGTTCTCGGTCTTCACTCTGTTAGTGCCTTAGTTCACCTGTCGTCACTACGCCTGGCCAAGCTCAACTCCACTTGATAGTTGCAGTTTAGTTTTTTTTATTGTTGTCATTGATACAGTATATGACTATGACTCTTGCACGATAAACTCACAGCAGACAAACACACAAAGAGCCACGGATTTGATCATTGCACGATGGACTGGCAGCCGACTGACTCGCATAGGGGTTTGATCTTTGTATGTAAACTCGCTCACTACACATCGTTGGTACCGAAGTGTCATCGCAGAACGTGGTGATGTGTTTTTGTTATAGTAATACAAAACTACCCACATCATACAAATATTGAAGGAAACAAACATAAATAATGTACCTACTTAATTTTATTGTTAATTTAATGCGCTCGCATACTGTCATAGTATTAATACCTATTTAGTTTTTTTAAGTTCTCATATTAAGTGAATGCATAATTCTTTTTTGAGAATAAAATTTCTTTAACCGTATCTTTGCCGAATTTTGCCGGACATGATCTAAAGTATTTGTACCTGTGACAAGACAAAGTTTGCAAATAAATATTCAATTCTTAAGGGCGCACAATACCTGGGGAGACGATAAATCCCTTATTGAGAAACGATATTTTGTTCAACAAATTTTGTGCTTTCAATTTGTAATTCATAAATGTTATAGTTAAGGATACGTGCTAGGGTGCCTGTGTTACAAAAACACGATTTCACAAAATTTTCTCAATAAAAAAAAAATCCATAGATGACTCCAAATTTATCATAAAACCATTCTTATGCGATGAATACTTCAAACTAGATCTTGAAACTGTATACAGTAATTTTACACAACATAAATAAGAGCACCTGTGTTTTAAATTTTCAAAATACTTTTTAAATTTACCATAAAATGATAATAATCAAGTTTTGCACTAATAAGTTTGGGCTGCGGTATAGTCAACTCTTAACACATTAAAATAATGAGCAATATTATTTATGTTTATATACTTACAAATTTTTGAGGATGCAAAAATTGTTTATTATTATGTCAAGTGGCCCGCTGACACTTCAGCTTGCTAATCCTCATCAAAAATTGCTAACAGATAGAAAAATTACCGGCCGTTGGGGTAAAAGGTTATCAAGTAGAAAACGCATCGTAGGACCCCACAGTAGGTGGAAGTACGACCTGTAATAAAGTTCAGCGGTGGACGTCATATGAATAATATGTTGATGATGATTATGCCCATATGCAGTCATGTCCCTACTGTATGTTATTTACCGTGACTATGACTTCACGCCTCCACAAATTGCGAGACAAACCGTTAAAAGCAAGCAAGTTACCTTCAAAGGTATATTTTAATTGTCACTCAGTTGTTATTCGCATTAAGATCTACTGAGTATAAAATTAAATTAATGTTCTGAGACTTATCTTCTAAAATGTTAAATTAAAACATAAAAAAAAGTTTATCAAATCAAACAAAACACAAATAGTGAAACATAGGTATAATCCAGTATAATACAGATACAACTAATATTTTAAATTCACACAACCCACTACCGGGGTGTAAAAATCTCCCCAAAGTACTTCTAACCTTTCTTCAATTTCCCACCATCCACTTTGAAAGATTTCAAAATCAATTTAACTAACTAAAGTTGGAATTGGAACACAAAGAAAAGCTAAAATTATAGCTCGAAGAAGAGGCGGCCGATGGGGTAGAATGGTCCTCAAGTACCACGCACTGGAAAGAGCAGTGTAGGACGGCTTCCCACTAAATTAAAAAAACAACCTGATAGGGTTTGCTGAGAGCTGTTGGGGGCAAACAACACAAACATTCCAATCCATGACATTGATAATTTTATGACGTTAATAATGATGAAGAATGTTTATAGTTTGTATGTTTATTTAATGAATCTGTGACATCACAACTCTCGAACACCGCCGAAAAGTTGCAAGCCAATCGATCTTTAACGGAATATATTTCGAAGAATGTGCCCAAGAACTAAACGATCTGATTTCGCCATCTCCTTTCCATCAAAAGACAAGCAAGCGCACGGCTCAGTACCATCCGTACCTAGTTGATATACCACCCAATTACACACACCGTTTTGGTTCTAAGTTCTTGATGCGCACTGCATAGTTATGGAACATTTTGCCGTCGTTTGTCTTTCCTGAAGAATACAATCCGGGCCTCTTTAAGATAAGAGTGAATAGATTTCTTCTAGATCTGCGTGCTTCATCTTAGACCACATCATCGCTTACCATGAGGTGAGATTGTGGTCAAACAAAAATATATATAGTTTAAAAAAACATTATTTTATTTTTATGGATTTGAATTCTATGAGATTAATTTGTGCTTTCAAATATGATTATGAGTTATTCTGAAAAAATAAAAATGAAAAGTTTGTTTTGAATTTTTATGTACCTTCCAATTACCGTCTGACTTTTACGTAAAAACACCATCTAAACGATTTTTTTTATCTGCCCATACTGTCCCACTGCTGGGCAAAGGCCTCCCCCTCTTCCTTTCATTTAAACGATATCTTAATAAATTAATGTTATCATACAAACAATTTTACAGTAAGCAATACCAATTTTAGTCAAAATTTACAAAATCATTTAGACCGCGATGGAACACGAAAAGGTTGTAAATTAAATAGAACCTTTCCACGGCTTTCCCACTTAGCGAAGTTAATAACATGCGGTAGGATAGGCTGTGTAGGTACTGTAAGGGAAAAGTGTTATTTTATTATTTGATGTCCTAAAAACAGTAGAGTTTATTGTGAAAGAGCTCACCTGGGGAAGTTATCTATCTATATTTCTGCCACCAAGCGGCATTGCTGTATTTCGATTTGAAGGATATGGTTGCCGGTGGGATAATTACAGGCACATGAGGCTTTACACCTGTATGGCTCAATACCCCTTTTCTTTGAAACGAGTGGAGAAATCAAGTTGAAAATAATATAATATACGTAAATCTACAGGCCCTTAAAGCTGTAAAATATTCACTTACTTAGCTTCACATTCATTGCAATAAAAAAATACGCCCATATATGCCGCATCTTTTGCTCGCAAATAAAATCAAAACCTAAAGAGTACTTTCCTTTGACTTAGTACTTTTTACACAAGTAAGCTTATTGTCTGTAATGACGACTTCCGTGGCGCAGTGAACAAAAAGCTCGCTGAGACACAGAAAATAGCGGGTTCAATTACCGCCACGGAACAAATATTTGTATGATCTACAGATATTTGTTCCGGGTTTGAATGTTTTTCTACATATAATAAATACGTATTTAAAAAAAAATGTGTATAAGTACTAGCTGTTGCCCGCGACTTCATATGCGTATCACTCCTAAACCTGTAGATAACCTAGAAATAAAGCTTAACTCGCTGTTGCAATTTGACGCCCCATTTGTATCCCATGGAAACTGATTTATGGGATAAAAGGTAGCCTATGTGGTAATCCAGGTTATAATCTACGTATATCCCAAATTTGATCGAAATTGGTTCAGCCCTTACGAAGTGATTGAGAATCAAACAAACAAATACATAGATAAACATCCAAACTTTCACATAGATAATATTAGTGTGAATATATCAGTTGTCTGGTACCCAATAGTACAAGCATTGCTCAGTTTGGGGCTAGAATGCGTCATTGAAGTGTTAAGCAAAAAAAAATCGTCAAGGTCGAAAACCCTGATCGATTTCTGTCGCGATTTGAGACTTCGATACAATATAAGGAGTGTCTTACGTCCTGCGATGCACGTCTTATGATGTGGATCAACATTTGGAACAATAATATACACGGTGTCTTTTAAATTACTGTTCTTATCAGAACAAATGTTGTTCAGACCATGGTTTACTAACAGTTTACAAAATCAAATTAAAAAAAAAATGAAATGGGTCTTTGAAAAATATAAAAAGTTGGGAACTAAAAACTTCTATTTTAACGTTACGCCCTACAACATACTCAGTGCGCTAACCGGTAGCTACTAAGTACTAAAGAGTAGGTAATATGCTAAGGCTAGTGTATCAATGAACATTATGCTACGGTTAGTTTTTGAACAAAGTTAGACTTATTTGAGAATTTCTAGATTTTTTTTCTTTCTCTTTAATGTTATAAACAGTTAGTAGGCCATGGTCTGAGCAACGTTTGTTTTGAGAAAACAGTGTAAAAGATACCGTATATAGTAACACAACGACACACAAAATCCCAAAACAAAACTTTAACATTATTCGGTCTCAAGTAGAGATATTACTCGAATCCGGGTTTTATTCTCAACTATTCGGCAAATATCAGTTTACGATCAAAAACCACGAAACTTAAACATTTAAAGTATGCCAAGTGAAGTGTTTCCCCGCCAGTACAGTATGTGGGTGCGCTTCAGCGAACAAACATCGAATAACATGGAGTTTTCGAGAACGCTTAATACACTGATTACTATAGAACTTGGCTACTTTTTAAAGTGCCTATTTCCATAGATTAAGAATTTTCAACTCTCCGGGTTAAGGGAGTTGGGAATAGTCTGGTCCGAGTGGGGTCGGGTGTCAATGCTTGGGTCGATGTATTAGTGTGGATAGGAAGGGTGGAGATATTATTGTTATGACGTATCTAAGTACATGTGAATGTCAAAAGATAAATAAACATTATCATTATCATCATTATCGATGGTCTACTTGCCGATGATATACGATGCGAAGCGTTGGTTGGACGATTTCACTAAATTTTTGGATTAGATAGATAGATAGATTGATAATTGAAGGTGAAACATCATTACCTGACGATGTCATCTTCCTAGCGTTATTTATTTACTATTTATGTACTTATTTTATCTGTTAGTATAGTTTGCTATATGTATATACCTATATATTAGTCTATTTTATAAGTATATTAAGTATTAGGATTAAAACTTCATATTATTATTATATCTTAGAATATATAATGTGTAAATGTAATGTATCCGCTAAAGTACACCGCACTCGGTAATTTTTAAAAATTTCGCTCCATCCAAAGGTTGCCTGGAAGAGATCGCTTTTAGCGATAAGGCCGCCCATTGTATTGCCTTATTTATTTTAACCCAGTACTTATTTTTTTTTATTTCTGTTTGTGTGGTAATTCAATAAAAAGTTATCTATCTATCTATCTATCTATCTATCTATCTATAGATAATTCTTTATTGTTACACCAAATTAAAATAATTTAACCTACAAAACTTAAAGACTAATACATGGTGGTACAATGGGCAGCCTTATCGCTCAAAGCGATCTTTTCGAGGCAACCTTTGGATGGACTAGATTGAAAAGACGTGTGAGGAGGCGGTGTTACAATAAATACCTATTTATGTAGGATAAAAATAAACAAATACCTAAACCTAAAATATATCTACATATACCTACATAAATAAATATAAAATATATACATATACGTTTACAATTAATATTGAAAGGAAATACAATGTTTCCTCTAAAGAAGCCGCTAAGTATAGTTTGCAGACCTCATTTTTAAAAATAGGTAAAGATTTAGCAAGTCTGATGGAAACGGGCAAGTCATTCCATAATCGGACAGCTTGTACCGTAAACGAGTTACTAAAGAAGATTAGATCGATTTAAATTAATAAAATTACCAAGTTAAATGATATAGTTCATAGTATTTTAAAATGTTTACGATCACTGTACATAATCATGGGTATTTACTGCGTTTGTACCTTTTTTATTGTAGCAGACTTTTTTTGGCGAAACAGTTTATGCTGAGACAGGGACTATTTTGTCCCCACGCAACATCATCAGTGTCTGTCTGGGTGAATCTTGGCGTTTTCTTTGTTATTATTGTGTGTGATGTCTGGTGGGTTCAAATAAATATATTTCATTTTCTTCTAGTGTCGAACCCAACGTTTTGACTGTGTTGCAACAGCCGTGGTCTATTTGTTGACTCTAAGTTGGTCAATTCCAGGCAGGATAAGGAAATCGTTCGGCGAACCGAGAATGCCTGGAGGCGCTATTGGTCCATGGGAGATTTAATGAAGGGTAACCTGCCTCTTTCGCTCAAACGAAAGTTGATGGACGTATGCAACCTCCCCGTTCTAACGTTTGGTGCGCAGACCTGGTCTTTGACTAACATCCACAAGTATAAACTCAAGGTTTGCCAACGTACGATGGAGCGCAGCATTCTCGAATTCAAGCGTATTGACCGCATAGACAACACCGAGCTGCGCTCGCGAACACAAATCGTAGACGTAGCTAAGAAAGCCGCCAAACTCAAGTGGGATTGGGCTGGTCATTTATGCCGTATTTCTGGTGATCAGTGGACTAAACTCACCACTGAGTGGAACCCCGACACAGCCCGAAGACGTCGTGGCAGACCAAAGAAGAGATGGAGGGATGAGCTCAGTAATTTCCGAGCGGACTGGACCACCTTAGCGCTTGAAAGAAGTGTCTGGAAAAAATGGGGGGACGCCTTTGCCAGCAGTGGGACACAGTGGGCTGATAATAATAATAATGAGTGGGTCTGGTTCGTGACGTAAGTGCCCTAACGGTATGATTCCTAGACCTTGAGCGAAAGGGCCTTTAGTGTGAGGTGCCACGTGCGTCTATACCCTTGCGCTTTTTTATATGTCTAGGACAGCAGGTAGGGCTAGTTTAGTGGTAAATACATGCATAATAAACATTTCATGCAGTGCTATCTAGCCCAAAACTAAGCAAAGATTGTTCGCTAGGTATTAGATAATAGAGTACATATACATAACATCATTAAACTGTTTGTTAGTAATACATTCCAGTAATAAATAGAGAAACACCTAACATTGAAAAAAGTATCTGTTGAAAATACAAAGATTTGTTCCGCGGCGGGAATCGAACTACGACGCTTGACTACCTAGTCTGGACTCAATACCTACATATACAAAGTTTACATCTATTTTAATTTTATATATTCAAAATTAACGCTATTTCTCGGTCTGTTTGTTAGGGCTTCGCGAATAAACGGAACCGATTGAAATTTTGTATATGGATAGATTATGACCTGGATCACGATACAAGCTACTTTTTATTGACTAAACACGCACGCAAAAACGCCGTTACCGGTAGCTAGTACCTATGATGAACTATAGTTTTTAAGCTCACACATTTCATATCTATTCTACACTTGAATTAGAAGGGCTCATTTTAGGGTTTAATATCTAAAGGGTAAAACGGGACCCTATTACTAAGACTTCGATGTCTGTCTTTCTGTCTGTCCATCACCAGGCTGTATCATATGAACCGTGATAGTTAGACACTTGAAATTTGCACAAATGATGTATTTCTATTGCCGATATACCAAAAACTACTAAAAACGGAATCAAATAAATATTTAAAGGGGGCTCCCTCACAACAAACGTATTTTTTTTTTTTGCTCGTTTTTGCTCGATATTGATAACGAAAATACGCTTGAAATATTCACAGAATATTTAGTTATATATAGAGTTTAAACATAAATAATTAAATTAAAATAAAACAAATGTTTAAGGAGGGCTCCCATACAACAAACGTGATTTTTTTGCCGTTTTTATAGATAACTAGCTGTTGCCAGCAGCTTCGCGCGCATGGTTTGCCAATAAAAAGTAGCCTATGTGTTAATTCAGGTTATGATCTACGTACATACCAAATTTTATCGCAATCGGTTAAGCCGTTCCGGCGTGAAACAGTAACAAACATCCATACATCCATACATACAAACTTTCGCGTTTATAATGTTAGTAGGATGGTACGGAACCCTTCATGCACGAGTCTAAGTCGCAGTTGGCCGGTTTTATTTAACATATACAAAATTATCATAAGGAATACACAGTTACTCACAAGACTATAATATACAGAAGAAACAGTTGAAACATCTGCAGACCTTTGCAAACGATCTATAGATAGATCAACTGCTCCAGAGACCAGGCGGAAGATACTGGCGGTAGAGCTTTTGTGAACGGGATCGAGGAAGTGGCCACCACCGGCTTACCTATATCTGCCGCCAAATAGCAGTACTTGTGCTGCTGTGTTCCGGTTAGATGGTAATGGTATGTTCCTGTAATTTCTGGCACATAGGCATAACAGCTAAGTCTTATAGTAAGGCAACGTTTCCACATACAGATGAAGACAACATAATAGCTTATTTTGAATTCTATGTGGATATCCATGGGCTGCAGTAGCCACTTAACATCTGGTGGACTGCATGCTCGTTTGCCATATAAGTAGTATAAAAAAGTGTATCCGATGCGAAAAAGGGATGTTACAAGTTTGACGCCTATATCTGTATATTTTTGTGTGTCTAAGTGTGTGTCCATCTTTTTGTCCGTGGCATCGTTATTCCCAAATAGATGGACTACCTAGTTTAACTGGGGTTCTTCGCTATGTATGATGACGATTAAGTCACCCAACACAAGATTAGGTATACCTCCAGAGCGACTAATATTATGCGTACTCCAATGACTCCGAGCAACCTTCATTATGTCTCTCCAACACTTGTACAACTTTATAATAACCTCTAAATCACTTACTGAAACGCGAAAGCAACATAAAATATATTCAGACATTCGTCCTTCGTCGGGAGATAATGGAAAAATTCTCAAGGCATTAATATTCATGAGAACACACTCCTGAGTTCTTTAAAATGTTAGTCGGGATAAATAGGTGTCAACTGTGATAATGTTGCTTTTATGCTGCTTTTTCAGTGTAATTACGATATAAATATTTATTTATGGAGGCAAAGAAGGACGCGTGAGCGATATTTTTATACATTTCGTATATTAAGGGGAGACCGGAGGGGAATCGCCCATACAGCACGTACTACTAAGATCATTTTTAATGGAGTATATTACTATCCTAATAAGGTATTATTTTAATTTGAATAGTATTTATCTAGGTTCCCAACCATATATTAGATCAAAATACTTACCTAAAATGAAATAGAAGCGTATCGCATTCTGCATGTTTTTACGTCATAAAATACCTGTTTTCAACCTAATTGTTTCGTATTAAAAACAACAACATCTTACGTATCCTAGTCATGGGAACATAGATTATACCGTCTAGTTACAAAATAACAACACAGTGAGAAAAATACAACATGTTTTCAGTCATCATTTTTGGTATTACGGAACACGGTCAAAATCTAATCAAATTTAGAATCGTTCTATTGCTATTACTGTCGCTCTGCGTGGCTAAACTTTGTCACTAAACAGGGGTAGCGATATTCAGGCCGAAGTTATTGACGCGGCCGAATTGAAGTTGCGCTCGGGGTTCGCCGGCTTCTTAAAGGGGCACCGTCACGTCTCACATCTCTTCTGTCTGGCCTAAGATACTAACTAGAAGTACAGATTTTGAAAACATAAAACTATCGGTACAAAAAATCCAATAAAACCCATAATCGCGATTATATCTTATGCGCTCTACGTAAAAAAATCAAAACACAGTGATTCTATTTAAATTCAATTCGTCTGAAGTTGAGTCATTAGTTGAATTGGATAAAGCGATCCAAGGGTGGAGCCTAGCAGCACAGTATATATATATATATATATAGCTTTACTAGCAGTAATCACACTAATACAAGATAAATACATATATAAACTATTTATTGCACTTGTCACCAATTACTACACATAAGAAAGAAAAACTCAAAAAAAAAACCAGGGGCGGTCTTATCGCGGATTATTCGTCATATCATCAATAGGATGTCTACTGCAGGACGGTTCCTCAAAGATTTCCAAACTAAAAAATCTTATGTGGCCTGCAACTTACGGCTCCTAGCAATCCTTATCAGGTCTTCTTTCGGGGTAGAAGTCAAGAGTTGACTATCACCAAGATAACAAGTTAATTTAAAAAAATAAAACACACTCAATGCAAAACACTCGTAAAACCACGTAAAACTGATGCTAAAACATTTAAGAAACACGCCAGTTAAACCTGCTTTCTATCGTTTAAAACCGTATCTGAATCAATCCATCCATTTGGATGCCACAGATAGACAGCCAGACACACAGACAGACATCGATCTCAACCTTATATCCCCTCTATTTGCTTCTCTCTCTCTTCCCAGCTATGTATCCCACATGGTAGTGGGGTCAGCTTTCCTGGTCGTTCTTCTCCACTTCGCTCTATCCTCGACGTCGTCATCAGAAACTTGGCGCTCTCTCATGTCTTTTGACACTACATCTCTCCACCTTATCTTGGGTCTACCTCTAGATCTTCGACCGGGGATGGAAAGTTGTAGTGCCAAATTCCCTACTTAGTCAGGTGGCCTCCTCTTCACGTGACCGTACCATCGCAGCCGACTCTCCTGCATCTTGTCAGCGATGTCGCGCACCCCCAGGATTCCTCGCACGTACTCGTTACGGATTTTATCAAGCCTGGTGACGCCGCACATCCACCTCAGCATCTTCATTTCGGCGACTTGGATGGTATGTATGTCCTTCTGCATTCCGGCCCCTCTATTTGCTTCGGCTGTTAAAATGAAAGAAAGTAGGAAAAACATTTATTTGTGACGGAACAAAACTTACACATACACACTTAAGGTAACAAACAAAAAAAAACAACAAAACCCAACAAATGATTGTCTTTCAAAAAATATGAGTACAAAAAATCATTATGCAATGCTGGTGACGTCCTGCAGATATTATTCCCCCACCTTTTAATTTGAATTAGATGTAAACCTAACAGTGACTTTACTGTGTAAATTTAGGTTTACTGTGCCAACAGTGTGTGATTAATTAAACCTAAGATTGATGTATGGTGTGTCACAGTGTTGTGTTGAAATCTATTATGCGGTGATAGTGGTTTAGTTAAGTCGCTTACGGCTATAGCTCCTTTGAATTGCTTTACATAAATTCACGCCTGTTTTAACCTCCCATGTAAAAAAGTGGGTGTTTGATGTGTATATGTGTTTGTAGCAACGTAGCTTTAAATCAGATGGACCAATTTTAACGTGATTTTTGTATGATTGCTAATTTTGGTGGTTGATACATAAGTTTGATGTTAATTAGTTGGTGATGTGCAAGTATTTCTGTTAATCTTTTTATGTTTCCGTACCCAAAGGGTAAAACGGCACCCTATTACTGAGGCTCCGCTGTCTGACTGTCACCAGGCTGTATCTCATGAAGCGTGATAGTTAGACAGTTGAAATTTTCACAGATCATGTATTTCTGATGCACCTATAACAAAAAATACTAAAAACAGAATAAAGTAAATATTTAAGGGGAGTTCCCATACAAAGAACGTGGTTTTTTTGCTCCTTTTTGCTCTATATTGATAACGGCAACAGGTAGACGCTTGAATAATTCACAGAATATTTAGTTATAACATCATTTTCAGCGCGTGTCGACCCACTACTGGGCATAGGCCTGGTGTCTGCTATTCTTTCCGATCCTGTGCCAGTCTGAACCACGTATCACTGAACCAAGGTCTTATGGTTATTTAGTTATATACTCACTTTAAATTAATATAAACAAATATTTAAGGGGGGCTCCCATACAACAAACTTGATTTTTTTGCCGATTTTATAAATAATGGCACGGAACCCTTCTTGCGCAAGTATGAATAGCACTTGGCCGGTTTTTTTATTTATAAGTAGGTATGTTATAGTAATGTAGGTCTGACAGATCAACATTATAGATATTAAATACCGAATCCAACAACTAAAATGGAAATGGACTGGGCATCTAGTAAGAAATAAGACGGAAAAATTGGCAAAGGAAGTGACAGAATGGTGCCCTAGATATAAAACGAGAAGTAAAGGTAGACAGTATCGTAGATGGGAAGATGATATTAAAAAAGTGACGGGAACAACTTGGGCGAGAAAAGCAAGAGATAGATCTTTGTGGAGAACACTCGGGGAGGCCTATGCTGAAAAGCAAGACAATCAAAAAACCGGGGTCTAATATGTAATGTGTATTTAATATTATTAATAAAGGCTTTATTATTATTTTATGTTAAAGTAAACAGGCGGGCTACTGCAGCGTCAGATTATAAACGTTTTATCATTACAAAATATCGATTCAATTTTGATTATATTTGGTGTATTTGGTTCAGTGCTATATTCATAAGTTTATATATACTAAAATTAAACCGTCAATCTAAGGATCAATAAATAAAATAGAATCAATTAGTACAGTATTCACTTGCCGGGAGCTTAAAAACTAACTTGTCTAAGAAAAGTAGTCAGTACCTATTTCGATAGGGATGTCTAACGTGGTAGTTAGTCACTTACGCGATTATTCCAACTTTCTTGTTTTTTAAAATTCAAATAAGCAAATTTCCTTTTATTTAATTTACATTGGTACACGGGAGGCATAGGCATGCCATATCACAGGTCTTCCTAGTTTGGGTGCCTATGTTTCTTTTGCAACTAGGTTTTAATATTTAACTAAAATACTGAATCTGATGTACCTACCCTAGTGTTGTGAAGTTCGTTACTGAAAATAAATTATATTTATCATTATTTTTATTGGTCATCGTACTACAAATTTTAATTTGTTTGCTGTCTATGAGGTTGTTCATCGTTATAAAACTTAGTTAGTTTCAAGTTCAAATCTTTAATAAACATAATTTGTGTTAGTCCTCATTTAAATTGGTTTTGTAATGTTGGTAATCTTAACTTTCTCTAATTTTTCGCTTCAAAACCCAAACTTAATTCAACATGACTTGCAAACAAGATTAAGCACAAAACATCTAAAACTAAACAGAATTTCTAAATTTAAGAAAATGCTATATCAATAATTCGGTAAACGAGTTAAAACGTAATCACAGCTAGATTAGATTAATTTTTGAAAATGTTTCTTTTATGTGCACAATGGATTTTGATGGGGAATAAAGTTAGAAATATGTGTACCAGGTCTACACAGTATTAGTATTTTTCAGTCTTTCGCGGTTTTTACATGTTTCATTTATCATCCCGACGTCACGATTGTGTTGCAACAACCATTTCAAACAAGAAGATGGCTATAGACTCGCAGCTTCCTGGAACCCGGTGATTGCTTGGTGTGCGCATCGTGATCGGTCTTCTCAGTGCGTAGATACGGTTAGTGTGGTGTGTACAACACATATGAACAAGGTCATTTATAATTCTGAAGACCAAGTGAGGGTAGTTGCTAAAGCTGACACTACTCGACGGTAGCTCCAAGTACTCCAGTCAACCCAAGAGCATGACTGTTGAAACACAACCGAAACGTTGGAATAAAAAATAAACAAGGTACAAACGCAATAAATACCCGTTTTAATCAGTAATTATCTACACAGTCTATTTCATCCAAAGGTTGTCTGGCATAGATCGCTATTTAGCGACAAGAACGCCAATTAAATCACATAGATTTACGTTTTTCTTTGTAATAGCTGGTCAGACCAGTTTTTTTATACTAATAAGGTAGCAAACAAGCATACGGCCCACATGATGATAAACGATTACCGTATGGACGTTTGTAAGACAAAGGCACTCGCGCGTTGCCGACCCTTTAAAAAATATATAATACCCATTGTGAAGAAATCCATATTGTACAAAGACTTTTAAAAGAAAGAAAAGAAAAAAGAAAGATAACATGCAACAACAACATCTTACAACAAACTAACAAACTTTTTATCTCTATATAATATAATCATCCTTTCATCCTCATCTTTTTATCCTATAATTTCACCAGAACCTTAACCTTTAAAACCAATATTATCTTCAGATTTACATAATGCTATTTATCTGTTTTTAGCCTGTAATAAGCTTTTTAACAAAATACAACAGACTTCAGAACACAGAAATTCTAATAAAATCGCAAACAAAACTCTAAAAACGCATTAAACTGAGTCCCTTTAGCTACTTATATATATATAGTATTGCATTGTAGATTGTTTAGTTTTAAGTTATTATTTGTACCTCATTCTTTTTTTTCTATGTGTACTGTAATGTGCGAAAAGGCTTTAGTACCATAGACCACATCCACACGCTACGCCAGATTATACAGAAGACCAAGGAGTATAATCAGCCGTTATGTCTAGCGTTTGTGGACTATGAAAAAGCCTTCGATTCAATCGAGACCTGGGCGGTACTGCAGTCTCTTCAGCGATGCCAAATCGACTATAGGTATATCGAAGTGTTGAAGTGTTTGTATAGTAACGCCACTATGTCAGTCCGTCTACAGGACCAGAGTACGGAACCAATCCAATTTCAGAGAGGCGTTAGACAGGGAGACGTAATTTCTCCGAAACTGTTCACGAACGCATTGGAGGACGTTTTCAAACTCTTGGTCTGGGACAGACTTGGCATCAATATCAATGGCGAATACATCACTCACCTTCGTTTTGCCGATGATATAGTCATTATGGCCGAATCGCTCGAGGAACTCGGTAACATGCTCAATGACCTCAGTAGGGTCTCCCAACAGGTGGGTCTTAAAATGAACATGGATAAGACGAAAATCATGTCAAATATCCATGTTGCGCCCGCACCGGTAGTTGTTGGGGGCGATACTCTCGAAGTTGTCGACGAATATGTATACCTAGGACAAACTGTCCAATTAGGTAAGTCCAACTTCGACAAAGAGGTCACACGAAGAATCCAACTCGGCTGGGCAGCGTTCGGGAAACTTCGCGATATCTTCTCGTCCAAAATTCCCCAGAGCCTGAAGACTAAAGTCTTCAACCAGTGTGTGTTGCCAGTGATGACCTATGGCACTGAAACGTGGTCCTTTACTCATGGCCTCATGACCAAGCTCAAGGTCGCTCAACGAGCTATGGAGAGGGCTATGCTCGGGGTTTCTTTGCGTGACAAAATCCGCAATGAGGAAATCCGCAGAAGAACTAAAGTTGCCGACATAGCTCTCAAAATTAGCAAGTTGAAGTGGCAATGGGCAGGCCACATCGCTCGTAGAACCGATAACCGTTGGGGAAGAAAGGTTCTCGAGTGGAGACCACGGACTGGAAGACGCAGCGTAGGCCGGCCCCTACAAGGTGGATCGACGATCTAGTAAGAATCGCGGGGAGCCGTTGGGCGCAAACGGCTACCAACCGCTCGTTGTGGCGATCTAAGGGGGAGGCCTATGTTCAGCAGTGGACGTCTTCTGGCTGATGATGATGATGATGACTGTAATGTTGCAAATATTTTTTTATTATATTTTAAAATCAAAAGTGGTTATTTAAATATACACATAATTTTAAAAGCTGTTCTACTTAATCACACACAACGGGATGCAAGCAAAAACACTTTTTCATCCCCTCTTTACCTCGATGGTCAGTATTTTAAAAGTATGTACCTATTCTAAAAGGAACAAAACAAAAGAAAAAAACAAGTATACTTTAGACCAAACGAATTAAGTAAAATTCCTTTTTCAAAATATTAGTTTATAAAACTTTTCAATTACAAAATTGTCCACACGTCTGTAGGTCGATCAGTCTATGTTCCTTCTGGACAGACGCATCTCGCACTCGCACATTAACGTTTAAAAATATACGAAACGTAACTCTCTCTCTCTTTCTATCTTCACTAACTTATATCTCCCTCTCAACTCCCGTACACACTTTTCGTAACGCATTCGCCAGCTTACTCCCCAAGTCAAGCATGCGTAAAGAAGTTTTACTACAATAACTTGTTTCCAGGCAGTAAAATTGACATTTCAAAATGAAGAAAAAGATTATGTACATTTTTTTTGAATTTTGAGCATCAATATCACCTACATGATCCATAGCCTAACTTCACCCATTGTTGGGTATAGGCCTCCCCAAGTTTGTGCCATCCACCACGATCCTGCGCTAATCTCACCGACTGACGGCCCGCGACCTTTACGATGTCGTCCATCCATCTCGCTGCTGGTCGTCCTACTCTTCTATACCCGCTCCTCGGCCACTATTATGTCCTGCTCTATCTGTCATCACCACGTCTAGCGAAGTGTCCCGCGCAAGACCATTTGAGCTCCATAACTCGAATCAAAACATCATGAACCTTCGTTCATCTACGGATCTCGACGTTTGGAACTCGATCTAACAGTCTGATGCCAAGCATGCTCCATGGCTCTTTGTGCAACTTTTAACCTGTACACAGCTTCCTGCGTGAGCGTCCCCGTGATAATTAATTTTGAGCACTCAACATTATTTTAATGTAATTTTTATCTAAGTGAACCCTTAGATCTATACTGAAACCAACATAAAAATAATCATGTACATTGGTTCTTAGACAAAAAAATTAAAAGGAAACATACTCGTACCCACAAAAAAAGAAAAAAAAAACTGGTTATAGAACCCCTCCTTCTTTTAAGTCGGTTACGAAGTTATGACGCTGCTAGACTAGAACCTTGTATAGCATATTTGAGTATAATTTTGAGCGCGTTTGATTTTTAACTAGCTCTCAACCACAGAGGTCATCTCTAGGACCCTAAGTTGAATGCCGTGCCGTGAAAGCCTTAATGGCGTCACTCCAATTTAAAGTGAGTATTACAGAGTAAATTCTATTAAGTTGAATAGCTGTACTCTATTAGTTGACTTGGACGTGAATAAATATCCACTCCGAGAATACAGAGTGCGCTAACCTTAAGGGGAGACCGGAGGGGAATCGCCCATACAACACGTACTACCAAGATCATTTCTAATTGGAGCATATTTCTAGCTTAATAAAGTAATATTTTAATTTAAATAGTATTTATTGAGGTTCCCAATCACATATTAGATCAAAATACTTACCTAAAATGAAATAGAAGCGTATCGCATTCTGCATGTTTTTACGTCATAAAATACTTATTTTCAACCTAATTGTTTCGTATTAAAAACAACAACATCTTACGTATCCTAGTCTTGGGAACATAGATTATATTGTCTAGTTACAGAATAACAACACAATGAGAAATATACAACAAGTTTTCAGTCATAATTTTTGGTATTACGGAACACGGTCAAAATCAAATCAAATTTAGAATCTTTCATTTGCTATCACTGTCGCTCTGCGTGGCTAAACTTCATTACTAAACAAGGATAGCGATATTTAGGCCGAAGTTTATGACGCGGCCGAATTGAAGTTGCGCTCGGGGTTCGCCGGCTTCTTAAGGGCGCACTATACCTGGAGAGATGATAAATTGCTTATTGAGGAACAATCTTTCGTTTAATAAATTTTGTGTTTTAAAATATGTAATATAAATATGTTATAGTTATGGATATGTTCTAGAATGCCTGTGTTATGAAAACACGATTCCGAAAAATTTTCTCGATGGAAAAAAAATCCAAAATGACTTCAAATATATTTTAAAACCGTTCTTATGCGATGAATACTTCAATATAGATCTTGAAACTGTACACAGTTATTCTATACAACATAAATAAGTGCACCTGTGTTTTAAATTTTCAAAATACTTTTTAGCTTTACCATAAAATAAAAATACCTAACTTTTGCACTAATGAAACCATTCGCTTCGGACGCCTGGTCCGCGATTCAGTCTGGCCTCGGCTTTCAGACGGGGTACCTGTGTCGCTTGTCGCTCCAAACGATTACGTAATTCTTAGGTAAAATTTATGTTAAGTTGGTTTTTGTAAAGACGGAGTAATGACAAATAAGTACAACAAGAAAATGAAGGGACTGAATGATAAATAAACCGGCAAACATATGAACCAATGCGAGATAGAACGTGCAGCGTCGCGCGGAGAAGCGGAGGTGGAATTCGAGTTTAAACTGAGGTATAGTCAACTCTTAAGTCGGTTATACTAATGGTTATTTCGCGGTTACCTTGTCAATGCAATATAAGACGTTACTAAAATGGTGATAAATGTGAAATGGAACAATGAAAATAGTGAGTACAATGTTTTTGGCCGGTTGTATGACTTGGGTTTGTCTAAGAATCTCCTCATTCCTGATTCTTTATTGTAGAAAAATATCATAGTTCTCTCTACAGCACGCGAGGGAAACATGAGCCTTTTTTAAAACTAGTGGTTCACGCCGAACTGAGATCTTGCGAGTCTCCCTTATAAACAAAAATAAAATATTATATGTACATATTTGACTATCAAAATAGTGCCTCTAAATGCATAACCAAAGAACTTGACCTACAGTTTCATTCGAATTACATGTAACGGTGGTTATTGTTAATTGTTAATTATTGGAGTGTAGAAATTGCAGTTATTCTACATTTCAGTCTTTTGTATAAACTTGTGTCACTAAAGCTACACGCATCCCAAGTTTCAGCACTGTGGCGTCACTGGTGTACTCTGTGAATTTCGTCAAAGTTCAGTTTTTAAGGCTAATAACTCAAAACCTAGAAGGATTAAACTAAACTACAGACAAGGTTGAAATTGAATAATGAAGACCTTTTATCAAACGCCCCATTTGACCTAATAGTCTGGTTTTGATTTTTTTAGCTCATTTTTAGCTCATTTAGTCACACCAGATTTGTGCTAACAATACCTACCTATTTAACAAATTTCACGATAATCAGATTAAAGCTTCAAAATGTATCCTCGGAAAAACAAACATACATACTCGTACATACAGCGCCGATCAATAAAACAGTTTCATGTAGCAATAAAAAAACCTATATAAACTCTATCACAAACACAGCTTTTTTCTTTTAAAGAATAATTTTTATTGTAGCTTATTTTCGCAGAAAAAGTATCCCTACTAGATGTCAACGATAAAAGTCTACTTTACACCTAGAGTGTGGTAACTGCCGCTGCGTCTGGCACATAGAGTTACTGCCCTTTGTAAAATTGTATACTATCCCAGTTTGCGGTAAAAAATGCCATACATCTTTCCTGATACAGTTAGTTGCCTGGTTTTTGTTTGCTTAAAAACAGGTCGTAATTAATCTGGTTTTATAAACAAAATTAATCCATTTTGTTTATTCGTTGTACTTGTTAAGGTGGTGTTGCAATGCATGATACAATACATTACATGCGCTTAAACCCACCTTTAGTTCCGAAGTCTGACATTTTTATGGCTTTTTTTTTAAATCCATTCAGTCGTTTGAGAGTTTCTGTGGTAATGAATGCCACTCCTAGTCATAATAAGCTACGAAGCATATGCTTAATGCACAATGGACGGTCTTATCGCTAAAAAGATATATCTTTCAGGCAATCTTTCGTTATAAAGAATCATAAAGAAGTGAAGATGTGTTAAGGCGGATTAAATTAAAAAGCGGCCAAGTGCGAGTCTGACTTGCGCACGAAGGATTCCGTACCATTATCTATAAAAACTACAAAAAAAATCACGTTTGTTGTATGGGAGCCCCCCTTAAATATTTGTTTTATTTTAATTTAATTATTTAATTTTAAGTGAATGTTATATATAAACATTCTGTGAATATTTCACGCGTCTACCTCTTGCCGTTATCAATATCGAGCCCCCCTTATATATTCATTTTATTCTGTTTTTAATATTTGTTGTTATAGCGGCAACAGAAATACATCATCTGTGAAAATTTCAACTGTCTAACTATCATGGTTCACGAGATACAGTTGGTGACAGACGGACAGACAGACAGACAGACAGCGGAGCCTCAGTAATAGGGTGCCGTTTTACCCTTTGGGTACGGAACCCTAAAAAGGAGTAATTCTAGAGGGGCGCGCAATTTCTACATTAATTTGTTATTAAACCTGGTTATAGAAAACCAGTTAAAATTTTACCTTTAATATTTTCCTTAAATTGTATCTGATATAATTGGTTCCTCTAATCATATTGAAGAGGGCGTAATCCACAAAGCTAGCCACTCGATTACTTCCGTCACCTGTCAACTTGGGTCAAACTCGAACGTTGACATTTTGGATTACCCCATCGCGTCAGAGGATTTGAAAACTTACTTTAATTGGGATTAGGCTGAAGTTTTATCGCAGTTTATGGGCGTATACGTCAGTTAGCAGGTCCATTAACTGATGTCACGTATCACTTTTGATTGATATTTACTTAGCCCATAAAAAAATCGAGTTCTACAACTCACAGTACCCACAAATTCTCATGTTTTAAGTGAAAACTTCTTTAGGCTGGTGGTAGAGCTTTTGTGTGCTGGTGGTAGAGCTTTTATTGGTGGTAGAGCTTTTGTGAACGGGCTCGAGGATGTTGGCACCACCGCCTTTCCTTTATCTGCCGCCAAATAGCAGTACTTGTGCTGCTGTGTTCCAGTTAGATGGTAATGGTATGTTTCTGTAATTACTGGCACATAGGCATAACAGCTAAGGCCTATAGTATGGCAACGTATTCACATAGAGATCAAGACAACATAATAGCTTGTTTTGAATTCTATGTTGATATTCATGGGCTGCAGTAGCCACTTAACATCTGGTGGACTGCATGCTCGTTTGCCATATAAGTAGTATAAAAACAAGGGACGTTGAACATTTTCTGAGATGGGAAAAAAACATTGAACTCGCGACACTGTTACTGACACCTGTCACTGACTCTAACTGACACTGAGTGTTACTGATATATATTATATTTTCTTTGGTTTCTGACACCTCTGTATATAAGTAGATAGTGTATTCTGCTTTTATTCAAGTTTTCACTTCTGTCAGCACTCCCGGAGAGCCACTTTTTAAATATATTTTAATGTGATAAAATGTATTATTATAATAGATTTAAATATAGGTCAATCTTCGTTTTGCCACATTGTCAAATAATTACCCACCTTTTTATTTGATAACCCGACGTTTCGACTGTGTTGCAACAACCGTGGCTACGGGCAGACAACGATTAAACGATGGTAAGCAATGTTGTGGTCTAAGATCTTCTTTTCTTTTTTTTCTTTTGTGTTGGTGTCAGACTTATAGCCATTTTGACCAGAACAACGCCATTTTTATGGCAGCGTTGGAGCAGGTCAATTCATCCATTCTGTGGCATCGTTTGTAGCTGTTATTGCAAGTGAAAGTCAATAATAATTTATAAATTAAAACCACTAGGATCACTTCGAAACCTCAGTTTTACCGCCTATTCCTCCTCAAGCTAGGAGAGAATCGGGCAAGAAACTAGGCTGGCTATTTTTACGATCATTTACACAATACATCATAAGAATAATTCTTCTATCTCTATCGAAAACATAACAAACAAACATACAGAGAGACACAGTTATTTTCGAATTTATAAAATTAGTATGGATATGTATGTATTTACAACCTTTGTTTAGTTCGGGGCTAGATAGCGCTATGTGAAATGTCCAGACATATGTATGTATATAACTAATTATTTATTACTTAAATAATACGTCTAAAAATTCAAAACACATGTGGCATATTCAATAACTTTGCATCGCTCGAAATGCGCAGAAACGAAAGAATTCACTTATAAATAAAAATATACTTCATTAAAACTTTTCCTTTTGAAACATGCAGCATTTTTTGCAAATTATTTGAATTTGCCTGAGTCTAGTTTTCTTTCTTTCTGTGAACTGAAATGTGTGCTTCAAAGTTAATACGCGAATAGAATCTAGAAAGTATTTTATGGCATCGTCAGGGATATAATTTCAACAGTTGTGAATATAAAAATTACTAAATTCACTATAAAATTAAATTGTTTATATTAATAATTTTCACTCTAGGTGACTAATTTCTAAAAAGTTATGTCCATAAAATGAAAATATGTTATTGCATTAAGCATTAGCTATAAGAGTTTGTTTAAATTTGTATCAAGTGCATTTGATTCTGTAATGATGAATAAAACATTTTTTTTTTCATTCAGTCATCCCACTGCTGGACAAAGGTCCCCCCCACTGTCTTCCAGGACTTTCGCTCGCCTCCCAAATCCCATCAATCCATCTCGAAGGCGTCTTAATCATCACGCCAGCGTCTACTAGGCCTTTTCCAACGCCGTCACCCGCCTTCAGGCACTGCACACGAAAAAAAAACTAATTTAAAAAAAATCAACTATGGCCGTATTATGAAAGAAAAATAAAATTATCATTAAAAGTTTAGGCAAAAATCGTGCTTATTTTCACCGTAGTATCACTATTTGAGAATCATACGAAGAAAAATGTCATGGCACAAATCAAATCAAGCGGAGATTTAAACGGTAGTAAGTATTACTCGTGCGCGATAACTTGGGACCTGCTAGAAATGCGACTCCGAGACCGCTTCCCCTGCACTTCCCCGATGGCGCCCGTATTGTACCGTTCGCATCACTATTTTTTACTATGGCCACGAAGTAGTTCGTCTACCACCATACATGTGTGACCTCAATCCAATAGAATACATTTGGAATTTGGTCAAGCAAAAAGTAGCCGATAAAAATATCAACCAGTCAGAAAGAGAAATAGAAAAATTAACGAGAGATGCAATTACCAGCATAAGTGAGAGTGCCTGGAAAAAAGAAGTCAACCAAGGCTTCGACAAAAGTATTGGGACGATGACCTCTTACAAGAGGCGAATAAATCGCAATTAATTGTAAATTTATCGGATACCTCTTCGTCAAGTGATTATAGTGAGACTGAGGACGAAGAACAATCTCTAGAAGGCATAAATCCTCTAAGTAGTGACGAAGATGAGATAATGTAAATAATAGATAAAATAAATGTATAAACTTAAACATTGTATTTTTATTTTATTCAAATAGTGTAAAAAAGATTAGATAAAAACAGCGTCCTCCCTGAGTAACATAATAAATAAAGTTAAAAAAAACAAAGACGAAGCCGCGGGCGGCTGCTTGTTATGTTCGCTTTTTTGCGGGCGGTACAAACAAGCCAATATGACGTCACCGTGCTCAGGTCCCAACTTATCGCGCACGGGTAATACTCTCTTTCATTTTACCTTTCTGTAACGTGAAAAAATAACAATTTGTAGATACATAATAAGTTTTATTAATCTAGTCTATGCTGTCCCACTGCTGGGCAAAGGCCTCCCCCCCCCCCATCTCTCCACTTTTCTCGATCTTGTACTAAATCTCACCAGTCCCTATAAAAAGCGGCCAAATCAAAGCGCCACCAATTCTTATTGTGGATAGAAAGTGAATTGAAATAGGTCTGTGTAAGTATTTATTAAGTTGGGGAAAAAGTTTCTTCGCATTTTTTAAGAAAATTCAACATTTTGTAATATAGTTTATTTACATTTAACTAAAGTATGTAAGTACCATTTTGTTCGATAACTTTTTGCCATCTTGTAGGTAGAGACATGATCCCATTGCTATAGAATTTTTTAGGCTTCTGATCAAAATACCGCGACAAGTAGTTTTGGCGGTTCTTTCGTGGTGTTAGTTCCTGACACTGCCTAAAGAATTCTGAAGATACCGAAACAGGTGGAAATCTGAAGGTGCAAGGTCAGGACTATACGACGGATGCATTAACACCTCCCAGCCAAACTCTCTTAATTTTTGCTCAGTGGCTAAAGATGTGTGAGGTCTAGCGTTATAATGATGAAAAACCACACCCCTTCTGTTGATTAATTCCGACCGCTTTCTCTCAACTTCTTGCTTTAATCTCATCAGTTGTTCGCAGTAGAGTTCAAAATCGATGGTCCTGCCTGGTTGTAACAACTCATAATGAAGAATGCCCTTCCAATCACACCACACACACAGCATCACCTTGTTGCGAGTTAATTCGGGTTTCGCCACAGTCTGTGAAGCCTGACCAAGTCCTTTTTCGCACGTTCTTGTCGTACGTGATCCACTTTTTATCACCAGTTATCAGCTTCTTCAAAAATGGTTCGGTTTCATTACGTCGTAACAAAGAATCACAAATGAGTACACGATTTATTAGGTTTCTTTCAGTGAGCTCGTGAGGTACCCAAATATCGAGCTTTATTGTGTACCCAGTTTTTTTTCAAATGCGCTAAATTTGTTTTGTGATCAATTCCCAGTTCTTCAGCTACGTCGTAACTACTGATATGCCGATCTTGCTCGACTTTTTCAAAAATGGCATCAATTTTAGCCGTAATAAGGCGACCAGAGTGACGTGCATATTTGACATCAAAATTTCCGGATTGAAAACGCTTAAACCAAATTTGTGCTACTGCACTGCACTAGGTCCATAAACATTGCAAATTTTTTTCGCGGCTTGCGTTGCATTTTTACCTTTTTTGTAGTAAATTTTAAAATATATTGAATATCTTCATTAGATTCACTCATCTTTACAGTACGAAAAACAAATAAAAATCACACATTTTCCTAATCTGAATTTGGAATTATCTTCTTTAAAATTTAATCTTTGAATAATACCAAAACCAGCCAGATACAAACAGTATAGGCAAAGAGATTTTATTTGAAGTTCATACATACTTTAATGCGAAAAGACTTTTTCCCCAACCTATTATTTACGCGTTCAATGATGAAAAGGATGGAAAGCAACACCGTGGAGCCTTCCACGGTGTCGCTTTCCATCCACAGAAATCTATCCAGTTACGACCTTAGCCCACCTATTTGGTTGCATGCGGGAGACATGACCCGCCCAATCGCACTTCACACAATAAGTAATTAGACAAACTTATTATTATTAAATAGTTACATTAAACACGTAAATAAATACTTACACACACCTATTTCAATTCACTAAAATGAACCGTCTGCCAACATACACTGTTAATAGTCAAATGGCTTTCTTACATGCACATTATGGAAGCACACATTTTAGGCCAAAATGGGCTATGCTAGATATCTAAAAGCACACCAACGGGACCAAGCAGGAACAATGTCGCCGTAGCCAAAATCTGACTGTATATAACACACCAATTCGCAACTGTTTTACAAAGGGTAACTAAAATATAGAATAGAATAGAAAAGAATACTCTTTACTGCACACCACCAAAATTAAAAAAAACATACAAATACACAATAATGAAGGTAAGTAAAATGGGTGGTCTTATCGCTAAAAGCGATCTCTTCCAGACAACCTTTGGATGGACAGGACAAAACTATGTTTATAAACCTACATAAACTACCTATACCTACTTACTAATAAATTAAAATAATTAATTATACCTTAGCTTTGAAGATAGGAAGAGATTTTGATGATCTGATAGAGAAAGGTAAAGCGTTCCACAGCAGCACAGCTTGAACTGTAAAGGAGTGGCCATAAAATTTAGAACTGTATATAAATAGTATTTTATCAAAAAATTTATATAGGTGTTGTAGCCTTCAAATTTCAGTTACTTCAACTATGTTAGCTAGCTAGCCAAATGCCATTCATTCAGCTTACTTCTGCAGCAGTGAGTAGGAAAATACGTGGAAAGATGACCTGATAAATGTTGCTGATGGCCTGTTGGATGCAGTTGCACAAGATCGGTCTCTCTGGAAATCTATGGAGGACTCCTATGTTCAGCAGTGGACGTGTTGTGGCTGTTATGATGATGATGAGGAGCAGGGAAGTGAACAGGGAAGTGGGTAGTACGAGTATCTAAATGGGTAACTTCTCCTACCCATACCGCTGACGCTAGTGCTGCCCGCTGCTCCCAAAAATTTGCCTGAGTATTACAGTAGGCGTTATCCACAGCCGCGGTGACCTCGGAAGACCAGCGCTTTGGCAGAGTGAATCTGTCGTTGCACATGCTGAGTGGAGGCCATTTTTAGGGTTCCGTAGTCAAATGGTAAAAACGGAAACCTTATGAATTCGTTATGTCTGTCAGTCTGTCCGTCCGTATGTCACACTTTTTTCCGAAACTATAAGAACTAGAACTATGTTGAAACTTGGGAGGTAGATGTATTCTGTGAACCCGTATTAAGATTTTCACACAAAAATAGAAAAAATACAATAAAGTTTGGGGGTTCTCCATACTAAGAACTGAAACTCAAAAATTTATTTTAGCAAACCCATACGTGTGGGGTATCTATGGATAGGTCTTCAAAAATGATGTTGAGGTTTTTAATATCATTTTTTTTCTCAACTGAATTGTTTGTGCGAGAGATACTTCCAAAGTGGTAAAATGTGTACCCCCCCCCCTCCCCCCTGTTTCTAAAATAAGAGAATGATAAAACTAAAAAAAATATATGATATAGGTACATTACCATGCAAACTTCCACCGAAAATTGGTTTGAACGAAATCTAGTAAGTAGTTTTTTTTTAATCGTAAACCGCAATTTACCTTTCATTCAATCAATTCAAATATAAAAAAGTTACAACGAACTACAAGAACTTTTATGTTACTTGCTGCTACGGAACCTTTCATGGGCGAGTCCGACTCGCACTTGGCCGCTTTTTTGTCACTATGTATCTATTAGCCTACGCCTAGTTTAAATATTTAATTTATTACTGTATAATTTGGTGACAAAATAGTTTTTAGACTTCTATTACGATATTGATATCATCCACTATCTTCTACAGCAGCGATTCCTCGTATCTTATACTTTTTTTTAAATGCTCACATATTTATATTAACCAAGGAAGTAGATAGCCGCAGCCGAAACTTTTTCAGCGTCCGCTGTTGCCCGAAATTGAAAGTGAAGTGAGTTATGAAACAGTATGTAAACTGGATTCGATACTGCCACAGGAAGTATGAAATATTTGGCAACAGCGAGAACGGCAGCGGCAGAATCTAAATGAGATAAAAATAAGAATCCGGTGAATAATTCACGAAAATATTATATTATACAAGCATCCGTTCAACCATCCGTTGACTGCTATTTCGATTCCAAATGCTAATGCTTGTTTTTATACAGCATGGAGGTGGAAATTGCAATTTGGCCATTTACAAATTTGTTTAAAACTCAATACTTAATACATTTATTACTTTCACATGTTGTTACACTGTGTACTTTCACGTATAGTGAGAAGCCTGAATAGGACAAAACCTTTTGAGTTATTATAGTGTACAATAGTGTAATATAGTGTCAGTGTTAGTGCTATAAAGAACACAAGAACAAAGTAGCTTCCCCTTAAATTGAGACTGCAAGAAAAGTGCCAATAGACACATTCTTTATCATAATTTTATTGCAAAACTAAGTTAGAATAAAATTTCTTATTAGACTACTTGGCTAGATTGTAATACAACTAGATTACACTTACGATGTATGTAGGTATTACCCGTGCGCGATAAGTTGGGACCTGAGCGCGGTGACGTCATATTGGCGTGTTTGTACCGCCCGCAAAAAAGCGAACATAACAAGCAGCCGCCCGCGGCTTCGTCTTTGTTTTTTTAACCTAATTTATTATGTTACTCAGGGAGGACGCTGCTTTTTATCTAATCATTTTTACACTATTTGAATAAAATATAATACAATGTTTAAGTTTATACATTTATTTTATCTATTATTTACATTATCTCATCTTCGTCACTACTTAGTGGACAGGTAAACAAAACTGTTTGTTCCGTTTTTCGTTTTCAAAAAACTCTAACACTTTTAGCACGAGGTTTCTTTCTCCGCTATGCAAAGGTTTATCCTTCATAATGATAACAAAAACACTTAACAATAACTATAACAACAAAAACTACAACAACAAAACAATGACACAAACTATAACAACAAAAACTACAACAACAAAACAATGACACAAACTATAACAACAAAAACTACAACAACAAAACAATGACACAAACTATAACAACAAAAACTACAACAACAAAACAATAACATAAACGAAAACTAAAAGAATTCCAGAGCGCGTCGTTACGTGACGTAGGCCAGTATGAGACTAAAAACCCTAGTAAAAAATAGTGATGCAAACGGTACAATACGGGCGCCATCGGCGAAGTGCAGGGGAAGCGGTCGGGGAGTCGCATTCCTAGCAGGTCCCAAGTTATCGCGCACGAGTAATACCTAACATAAAAAAACATGGTGTTACACAAAGTTGTTACAGGTAGATAGTTTCACAAATGAACCCTGGAAAGCTATAGCAACAGGAAGACAGACCATATTTGCTTAATTTTTTAACTATCGCATATCTCAAAGCATTGCCTCGTGGGTTACGTACTACGTTAGCAAATACAAATGATTTCATGGTCTCATAATTAAATAACGATCACAAGTGGCCATTACATAAAGATGTTAATCAATCCCTTTTTTCGTTTAATTCTCAACTTTACCTATTTAAAAGTTATTACGTTCTAAATAACACGTTCTTTTGTGTACTACGGGAATAGCATCGAAAAGAATAACGCAAATATCTGGTATTTTATTTATGTAGCATTATTAATAAGAGAACTGAAAACCGTCGATAGAGCACTTTAGTCAGCTTCATTGAAATAAGACATGCCAACTCTTGTTGCGGTTAACCCAATAACATTGTGCCATAGAGCAGCGAAATGCAGTTAACCCGTGGAATGTTTTACGAACACACGGGTGTTCGAGAAATTTGAAAGTCCCGCGTGTCAACCGAACACACCGGTGTACAAACTAGTTTGAGCCCATTGGATCTGGTTTTTTTTCAATTTCATATTATCTAAACGCCCATTGGCTGTACTTTGTATGAAGTAAGGTTCAATGTAATCAACATACAGATGTTTTATTGCGTCCAAGGCCGAAACCAACAGGTAAAAATAATACATTTTAGAGTTAGACAACAGTGCTTACGACCGTGTCATGGCGGCCGTGTCTTGTTTTAGTTTATAAGCTTGGCGGTGAAATGAATATCAGCAATGCATAAATATGTATACTACAAGGTAATAGTGTTAGATTTAGTGAATACCTATCGTGAATTGGTAAAATATGGCAAAATGTGTCAAGATCTTGACTCGAAATCATGAAGTAAGTTTTTTGAAACTATTTATAAGATAAATATATATAACTAATAGGAAATTTCAAACCAAAAGCAATGATGTATGGTTTATATTATATAATTATAACGTAATGCCGTATATCTAAGTTTTCCGATGGCCTGTCGATGAATAAATGTGCGGCTGAAATCTCTTGACACTTGAGGCACTTTTAGGTCAGAGCAAGGCTGGCGCTCGACGGATTAAATATATAAAAAATGCTGATCTAAATTTAATAGTATTTTATTATGAGAGTGTTATCGACACTTAAGGAAAATTCTAAGATTATTCAAACCATCTTGAAAACTTTCAAGCTGGACGGGACTTGAACCCGCAACCTTCCTCTTGATACGAGGATGCACTGCTAATTGTGCTGCAGGCTGTGACAAGAGCCTTCAAAGTTTTTGGGGTGGTTTTAGAAATCTTAGATTTATCTAATTGTTTTTGTGTATATTAATAATTTAATGTGTTACAATTTATACTAACTATATTAAATGGACGGCTTCTACACACGGATACACACCAAGCTATATAATTCTAGTATAAGCTGACATCCCATTCTACAAAAAGCCTATACAATGCGAGGTCAGCTTATACTGGAAAGTTATAGCTTGATGTGTAGGCGCGTGAACAAACAAATTAAAAAATAAATGTGTTTATAAAATGTTCTTGTTTTATCATCAAAATCTCGTAAAAATCGATAAAATGCTGCTCGATCAAATGTTAGAGAACTAGTGACGCCACGGGTTACTAAAAAAATACTAGGAGCCGTTCAACAACCCGCCCAGTCAATAACCCGGCCCGGTCAATGTACCCAATCAGACAAAAGAGCGCGTGAAGTGCGTATCTGTTAGGGACAATTTTTTTTTATATATTTGTATAATTGTATAAATTGATACATTAGGTATGTTAACATTATTATTTATGGTCTCAAAAATATACTAAAAAAATATACGTCATTATTTGTAGATAAAATTGCAATACCTTATACTTATAGAAACATCCAGATCTTTAGATTTATAGACACAGATCCCTGCAAATATACCAATAGTATTGTTACGAGCTAAGGGTTCGAGATAAAATAATAAAAATGAATCTAACCAAAATAACACTTTTATTCCATACTAAAACGACAAATACACGATCTTAATCACAAAGATTTACAACACACTAATTCACAACACTATCGCACAATAAACCACTTAAAAGTCACCGAAATGTTCGCACGTATACCCAAATCAAAACTGACTCTGCGGCCGTCTCTACGCACTATTTATACCGAGCATTATTTCCAGAACCTTCCATTAGTATCTAGAAAAGTATAGGTATTTCATTTGTCTACTATTTCTTAATCTGTGCCAAGGTAGGTTAACAACGTGGTATGTAGGTAATTCCAGTCCAAGTATTACCTATTCTGTGACACAGTAGGTATAACTTCGAGAAAACCGACTATTACTTAATCTGTAACAGCCTCGGCGAAACAGCCAAACTGCTATTCATGTGTACCTAGAAAGTATCTACAATAGAAGAGTTATTAAAGCTGAGTAAACTTTACTAGTTTTGGAGTAGTAGTCAACCAGCTGTATCGCTGTAGGCTGTGGGCTCAAACTGGTAATTTTATATTTATTTTAAAATATAAAAATCAATTGCAAAATAAGCATTGTAAAATATTACTTACATAATTAGAGTCTTACCGACTATGAAACTCTTAACTGTGCGAGGTCCTACACGCACTTGGTTATTTTTCTAAGACTACAAAGAAGCATGTTGTCCTTCTCAGTAGAGAGTAAGAGAAAAAAAAATATCGAAATTAATTTTTAATGATATAAAATAAATTTCTTGGCTTGTAATTTCAGCTCATACAGCCTTAAGCCCGCAGACAAACGAGCAATGTTATATACGCAGTTACAATGATAAATAAATAATTAAAGGCGGATATTTCACACGGCGCTATTTAGCCCAAACCTTAACAAAACTTGTACTATGGGTACCAGATAATTGATAGAATACATTGATACTTTTTTTTTAAAATAATTTTATTTATTTATTTAATACTTTATTGCACAAAAATACAACTAACATGTACAAAAGGTGGGCTTAATGCTAATAGCATTTTCTACCTGCCAACCTCAGAGGTAACAAAAAAGGTAATAATGACTTATCTATACTAATATTATAAAGAGGAAAGATTTGTTTGTTTGTATTGAATAGGCTCCGAAACTACTTGACTGATTTAAAAAAATATTTCACTGTTGTAAAGCTATACTATCTCCGGGTGGCATAGGCTACTTTTTACCCAACTGCGCAGAAGGAGGGTAATGTTTTTATTGAAAAACTACACGTGCGAAGCTGCGGATTGGTCAGCTTTACTATATACTATAATATTATAAAGAGGAAAGATTTGTATTTTTGTGGGTATGTTTGTAATGAACAAACTCTAAATCCACTGTGCCGATTTAAAAAATTCTTTCACCATTAGAAAGCTACATTCACCCTGAGTGACATAGACTATATTTATTGCTAGAAAAGATTAGGGATCTTTACTAAAACTTAAGTAACGTAACACAAGGTGTAAAAAAGAGAGCCCTAAAACGTCTTTCGTCGCATGCGCTGCGGAAACTATTGATGATAGAACAAAGTTAAGACATAGACATAGATAGACAAAGAATAATGTTAATTATTAAAGAACTTATCAATATCAACAAAAATCATATTATGAAGAGGAAATATTTGTTTGTTTGCATTGAATAGGCTCCGAAACTACTGGACCGATTTAAAAAATTCTTTCACCGTTGGGAGGCTACACTATCCCCAGGTGACATAGGCTTCTTTTTACCCAACTGCGCAGAAGGAGGGTAATATTTATATTGAAAAAATACGCATGCAAAGCTGCGGATTAGTCAGCCAGTAATATTATAAAGAGGAGAGATTTGTTTGTTTGTATTGAATAAGCTCCGAAACTACGGTACAGATTTAAAAAATTCTTCCACTGTTGGGAAGCTACGCTATCACCGGGTGACATAGGCTACTTTCTACTCAACTGCGCAGAAGGAGTGTAATGTTTTTATTGAAAAACTACGCGTGCGAAGCTGCGGATTGATCAGTTAGTTATACCTATATAGAGAAACAACCAGACCCGGAATAAATATCTGTAGATCATACAAACATTTGTTCCGCGGTGGGAATCGAACCCGTAACCTCTTGCGTGTCAGACGACTATTCGCCCACTGCGCCACAGAGGTTGTCATGATGGTGGTGTTGTTGTGCTTCTGTTTCTTTCAGTCTTGACCACAGACGAGCATAATATACCACTATCAGTCGGCAGACGTAGATGGAGCTAGCTCATTAAACTCGCGCGGTTATCCGGTGCAACTTCTTTTGTTTAAACTCGAAGATATATGGGCGAGAAAATTTCGTTGAGCTCTTTATTTTGTTTTTAAAATGTAGATTTATTTTGATGAAAGATGAGTAAAGTTAAAATGAAAAAGAATATCTACGGCAATTGTGTATGCTATAAATCCACTTCTTAATTATAATTGTTACGGTAATGTGTTCATACGAATAGTTTTTTAGGGTCCCAAATGGCACCCAATTACGGAGGCTCCGCTGTCTGTCTGTCCGTCTATCATCAGGCTGTATCTCATGAACCGTGATAGTTAGACAGTTTAAATTAGTTTCAGATGATGTATTTTTGATGCCGCTATAACAACAAATACTAAAAACATAATGAAATAAACATTTAAGGGGGGCTCCCATTCAACAAACGTGATTGTTTTGCTCGTTTTAGCTCGATATTGATAACGGCAACAGGTAAACGCTTGAAATATTCACAGAAGTTATGTATTAACTTTAAAAATAAATGAGTAAATTAAAATAAAACAAATATTTAAGGGGGGTTCCCTTACAACAAACGTGATATTTAGCCGTTTTTATAGATAATGGTACGGAACCCTTCGTGCGCGAGTTCGACTTGCACTTGGCCTGTTTTGTTTAGTATTTTAAATGTGTTTCTCAAAAATAAGCAAAATCGTTTCATCGTTGCTGGTCAGTGACCAGTCGCTGTGTTTTGAAAATAACTAGTTGACTAACTCATTTGGCAATTCTTCATAGTAACTTTGGGCTTTTACGCATTCTAATTGTCAAAAGCTGCTCACCGAGTTTTTCAGTGACCCCTTGTATCGACACCTCCTTGAGGTCGGGAGTCATTTGGGCCCAGGTTCGCAGGCCCAGTCTACACCCTACGAAAAAAATATTGTTATAGTCTGGTAATTTGGGCCCACATAAAAAATATCTTGGCAGAATAAGGTCCATAAACTACCAAATAATCCAGCAAAACATAATTATTATTACTTATTTATCCTTTGGCTATAACTTCTGATTAATTTATAATCGGTCTGCTTATAACTTAAGAACATATATAATTGTGCATTGATTGGGTTCTATGTTTTGTTATCCAAAACAAATAATGTATAATAATGGGTACAATAAATGATGTGAATACTATTATCAAGATACAAAATAGGGAAGCGAATTTATTCCAACAAAAATACTATGTCAAAATTAGATTTGATCTAATGTGACACTGATAATCAAAATATCGAAAAACGAGTTTTAGTTGATATACAGTGTGTTTTTTTTAACTGGGACAGTTCGGCAGCACCCATAACCAGAAGAGATACTGGTGCAGTTTCTTTTAAAACATTAGCTCATTTTCGAAGAAAAACATTTTGACATAAAAATTTTTATGTAATAGCGCCTTAAAATGAATCAAGTTGGTAAATTTTTTTTGATACCTACTTCTTAAGTCTATTTTTTGCGTATTTAACAATGCCATGATAGGACGAATAAGATAATGCAATGACTGATATAAAAGTCCGACAGATGCAAGTACCATGTTCGGAATTCAAAATTGTTCTTAAATAGGAAATGTTCTTGAATTGCCCATGAGAGCATGGAGTTCCTAAACTTCTTAATCGCTATAGTATTAATACCTCTTTATTGTGGAATTACAATCTAAAAAAATGTTTGTTGGAGGAATTTTGCTTTGTCGTGTTGTATGAGAATACATTTTATCAAATTTGACTAACAACTTCCGCTGCTCAGATTTTATTTATCCGATACCATAAAATGATCCTTACAAAGGACTGCATCGATCGCCATCAAAAAAAAATTTACCAACTTGATTCATTTTAAGGAGCTACTCACGCTTGACCAAAAAAATTTTAATGCCAAAATGTTTTTCTTCGAAAACGAGCTGATGCTTTAAAAGAAACTGCACCTGTATCTCCTCTGGTTATGGGTGCTGCGGTACTGTCCCAGTTAAAAAAAACACTCTGTATACTAAAAATCATTGCGATGAAGAGACTCACTGCGCTATAAAAGCTTATTTAACGCACACACATGCTACGAGACAAAAACCACAAAAAAGAAAAATATACTCCGCGAAAACAAGTCTCAAATACAATGCCTGGAATATAGTATTCCCTGATTCCTGCAAATGTAGCGACTTGCGATGTCAGTCGATCATCATATTATGTATTCGTATTCAATGGCTCGACAACAGAGAGACTTGAATATTGGCATTCTTTACGTTTTGTATTCTGTGTTATTTTTGCTCGATTGCTGAAGGCTGGTATATGAAACTTTATATGACCGTGTTGGGTTATTTAGAGCATTGTATCACCCTAACAACTTGATGGATAAAAATGTAGTTAGAATAAGGAATAATAAAAAAACATTTCAGAACAATCGAAATATAAAGATTTAACAAAGGTATTAGACGATTTTATAATTTTTTTTTTTGAAAAATATACTATTTACTGAAACACATCTATCTATCATATCTATTTACACGCTTCACGCGATCTTTTTAACCCCATACTTGCAAGATGTGGTTTGAGCTACCATCTGAGGTTTTCTCATTAGACTACGACATGGCACGCTTCAAGAGAAATGTAAAGAGGTTTCTACAGTGTATGGAACGCATCGACAATACCCCGGGTGTTGCCGGTGTCAATACGCGACGGTGACCACTGACACGACGGTACCATTAGGTGGGCCGTAAGCCTCTTTCCCCACAAACTACATATAAAAAAAAAAGAAAATAGTTGACGGTACTTGGAATCTTTAGGGCGACTCGCGCAACGATGCCTAAACGTATTTAGTAGCTAAATATTATTTAAGGAGTTGTCAAATTTAACATGTTTAGTAGCAATATGTTTAGGTCTCGTTGTATAAGTCGCCCTAAACGTTGTCTATCGAATACTTAAACAGATTTAAGAAAATTTAACGGACGATTTATATCGGACATTTTTTTCATTTTGGCTTTATGAACGAGCGTTTTTATTTCAGCACAGAACTATTCTTTAGGGCACAAAAACGAGTTTAACTTGTTTTTATTTTGTCGTTACGCCAACAAAATACGTTGTGCTAACTCAAAGAAAGCAGTTATTGATATACGAACACGTATAACCACTACCATAGATCTGATAGAAGCGTGATATTGCGAACACTCCGTGGGTCAAAGATATTAGACAAAAGTCGAACTCAATACATTTTTTGAAGTAAAACTTCTATACGCGCGCTTGACTTGGGGAGTAAGCTGGTGAATGCGTTACGAAAAGTGCGAACGGAAGTTGAGAAGGAGATATATGTTAGCGCAGATTGATATATATATATATTATATAGATATATATACAGATATACTATATATAGATATATATATATATATATATATATACTACTATTTAAACTTTTTTATATATATTTATATATATATATTTTATATATAATTATTTTTTATATATATATATATATATCATGCACTGGCTATGAGAGGAAGAATGAAAGAAAATGTGCGCGCGGACCACTCTCTCTTGCTTCTACAGTAATATACAAAACGTAACTCTCTCTCTCTCTTTCTATCTTTACAAACTTATATCTTCCTCTCAACGCGTTAAAAAGTTTAACTTCAAAAAAATGTATTGAGTTCGACTTATATATATATTATATATATATATATTATATATATAAGATTATTTATCATCTATTCAACAGGACTGACCCATGAAATAAACAATGATGTGTTGCTCTGTAAACAAAGTTTTTTATTTTATTGAAATATTTCTAAAATCCTAAACTATTTACACTATTATACAATACCAAAACACCTACCTGTAAAAAAAGAAACGACATTAAAGCTTATTCTTCATTATTAGGTAATCCATAACACTTTTAGTTCGGTATTAAATCATATTACAATTTTTATCAAAAGACAAATCACTGTTTGACATTGCAAACTGTCATATTATTTTTTAACACGCCTAACCTGCTTTAAGGATATTCTATACTCACAACCAACCTTCTTTATCGACAGCGCGACACAATTCAAATTCTAAGGAATAGGTACGATTTCTTTACATCTCCCCCCCCCATAAATAGAAAATTTACTGCAAATTTTCGCTAAATTAATCCATCCTCGACTGTATCTTCTTTTTCATCTTCTTCTAAAGTAGTGGCTGGAGTAAGTTTTGTTAGATGAAAAAGGTTTGATTCTGTCTTTTTGTGACCTGTATCTATTCTGTATATGGAGTTAGAAATTTTTTCAACAATCTCATATGGTCCAATTTTCAACTCATCTAATTTCTTCCTGTTTAGCTTGTTTCCGTTTTCGACATACACCATGTCACCTACATTAAATACGCAGTACTTCCGATTTCTGTCAAATAAGTTCTTGTTGTAGTTATGTGATTTTATTGTATTCTCAAGTGCTGTTTTTCTATCTCTAATCAAATCACTTTTGGACTTTGCCTGTGTTAGTTCACTTGGTAAAATAGTGGCATCTGTACCGTATAGGAGATAACTTGGTGTGAAACCAGTGACTGAGTGATAAGTCTCATTATATTTATTTACGCATTCTTGAGCTATTGTTGTCCAGGCTTTGGTTTTTTCCTTTTCATTTACTTTACATCTAATTTTATTTACTAATGTTTGATTCAGCCTCTCATTAAGACCATTCGAAAAAGGTGCATTTACTGCTGTGAAAACCATTTGTATGCGCCTATCATTTAAGAATTTTTTGAATTCTTTTGAATTGATTCCTGGATATTGGTCTGTGAGTACCATACCAATATCCTCAGTGTCTGTTATTTTCGTTACTAATTTTATAAAATCATTTGCACTTTGTGTTTTTGATGTTTGAATAAATGCATATCTTGTAAAGTGATCTACCAACAGATGTAGATATTTCTTTGTTGATCTTGAACCTCCAAAACCACCAATGGTGTCTATGGAGACTATTTCGAAAGGTTTTTCTGCTGGGCCTAGATGAGACATAAAACCAAATTTGTCGTGTCCTCTCGATTTATTTTTAATGCACGTTTCACAACTTCTACAATTTTTTTTTATGTTTCTTGTCAAATTGCTGACCGCGAAGTACGGACTTATCGTCTTCTGCATCTGTCCAATCCCAATATGACACAGGTTTTCATGTATATTTTTTAGGAGTCTCGTGCTAAATTCTTCTGAAATAATTACTTTTTCTTTTTTATTTACCTTCTTTAAGTATACGTTTTGTTTTACAATCAATTTATTTTTTCTCTTTTGTATATCTTCATTCTTATTTTGATCTTCCAAAATATTTTTCAGTGTAACCAAGTTCACGACTTTCAATTGTTCATCTGTATTTGCATTTGATTCTAATACTGGATTCCTGCTTAAACAATCTGCTTCTAAATTTTGTTTTCCTGGAGAATATTTTATTTTAAACTCATATTGCGATAGATAATATGTTAAATCACCGAGCTCTTCATCGGTTCTAGATTTTAAATTCATATTTTCTAGTGGTTTGTGATCTGAGTAAACTATAAATGATTTACCTATCAGCCAATATTGCCAGTATCTCACCGCTTCTTTTATGGCTAAACATTCTAAATATATGGCTTTCTTCTTCTTCTGGGCTCCATTTAGTTTTTTCGAAAAGTAAGCGACTGGTTTTTCTTTTCCGTCTGGTTGTATCTGTTTTAAAATGGCTCCAATACCCTCTATAGAGGCATCTGTATAAATGTTGATTGGCAAATCTTGATCAAAAATCTCCAGAACTGGTTGCGAGCAAAGCAATTTTTTTATCGTATCAAATGCATTTTGGCACTTGTCGGACCAATCAAATTTTTTATTTTTCCTGAGTAAATTATGCAATGGGTCTAATATTATTGAACTATTTGGTATAAACTCATGGTAAAAGTTTATTTTCCCTAGAAATTGTCTTATATTTTTCTGCGTTTTTGGGACAGGAAAATCCTTAATTGAAATCAAGTTATCTTTGACTGGTTTAATGGAATTATTTTGTATTATATGACCCAGGTATTTTACTGAGTCTGATGCAAATGTGCATTTTGTAAATTTTAATCTGAACCCTTCTGTCTTAATTGCATTCAACAACTGTGTAAGGTGATCAAGATGTTCAGCAAAAGTTTTAGAAAATATAAGAATATCATCTATATAGTTAACTGTAAATTCCGTAAGTTTATACTTTCTCAATATACTACTCAATATCCTCTGAAAAATGGCTGGCGAGGTCTTAAGTCCAAAAGGAAGACAAGTCCACTGAAAATGCCCTTCTTGTGTAACAAATCCTGTCTTTTTCCTGTCCTCAACTCGTAAAGGAATAGACCAAAATGCAGAGTTTATGTCTAAGATTGTAAAAAAATTGCAATTTCTGGTTTTTATCATTAGATCTTCAATTAAGGGAAATGGTTGAGCCTGCGGTACTACTATTTTATTCAAGTCTCTAAAGTCTATACATAGCCTTGATTTTCTGTTTTCTTCTTTTTTATATGCCAAAGTGACAGGTGCAGCAAATGGACTGTAGGATTCTTCTATCAGCTTACTATCCAGTAACTTTGCAATCTGTGTTTCAATCTCTTTTTTATCTTCTACAGTGCATCTGTAAGGCCTTTTACTACAATACCTGTCCACACATAAATCTATCTTTGCTTCATATTCATTCACAGTGCCAATATCGTATTTGTCTTTGGCAAAAACTGATTTGTATTTGCAAATCAGTGTATTTATTTCTGACTTTTGATATTCATTTAAATGATTTATTTTCATTTCAAAATCTTCCTCTTTCACATGTTCATTAAAATTTATTTTATATTCTTCCATGTTATTTTTATTTTCTATGTTTTTTATATTAGTATTTGTATCTATATATGTAGAGGTGTCCTCAGTTTTATTTCTTGTTTCATTATTTATACAACATTTCTGTGTTATTCTTAAATCTTCATCTTGGATTAATTTAAAGTCTTTTATTAAATCCAAACCAATCAAAAAGTCATATTTAAAGTTTTGTTCATCGATAATGTATACATCAATTATTTTTTCCAATTCAAAAATCTTTAATTTCAAAGTTGTCAAACCACTTGTCTTTTTAACACCATTAATCGTTACTAAATCTGCTTCATTCAATTCGTTTCCCTTTCCTTTTATTTTTAATAATTTAGAATTAATCAGAGAAACATTTGATCCCGAATCATAAACTCCATATATCTCTAGTTTATCATTCAATAGTAGTTTGACATTTATTAATGGTGTTACTATTAGTTTTTTTTAGCCGTTTCATTTAACTCTGCTTCGATCACCGAATTGTTTACATGTCTAATTATATTTTTCTTTATATTTTCATCCTTGATTGTTTTAAACCAGCATGTAGCCTCAGGGTGATAACGAGTCCCTTTATTTAATTTTTCACATATCTTACATGGGTTTTTAACCCCATTTTTACTACAAGTTCCTAGATTTCCATGTTTTCTCATAGGCAAATAACTTCTTTTATTTACCATATGTTCATACTTACTCACTTCGTTAAACAAATCCACTGTATCCTTTAATGCTTCTCTATCAATATTGTTGCGTATGAATTCCGGTAAACCAGCTGCAATAAGATCTACTAAAGTACCGGTATCAATTGTTCTCCTCATATTCAATAAAAGTTTTTCTTTTCTGATAGCGTAATCCAACAATGAACCATCCTTATATTTAAATAATAATGCATGATTGACTGGGTTCCATCCCTTGTTTACAAATGATTCACAAAATTTGTTTTTCCACTCCGACCATTCTGAGTTCATAGTTAATTTTATAACCATTGAAGCATACCAGTCTACACAACTTTTGTCCAGAAACAATCTAAGTATTTCGATTTTTTTCTCATCCGTAGTCACATCAAAGCGTTTGCATTCTTTTTCAAAAATATCAATCCAGTAGTTTGCATTCGAATTTTTGCTTGTAAATTTTTCAATCACAAATTTCTCTGCAATATGCTTTAAACTTTGCTGTTTACTCACCTGTGTATTTTCTACTAATTTCTCAAACAACTTTTCCAGTGTGCCTGTCTCTGTTTGAAGTACACTTGCTACTTTTTCCTGATTTAATTCTTCTAGATATTGATTCCCAAATTGTACATTACCATCTTCATCCGTGTAAGTTTCTTTGAGTTCTTTTGTCATCGTTATCCACACTCTTCTCACATGGTACCTCTTTTTTAAACTATTTTTTACTTTATCAAAAACCGCTGTTTTTATTACTTCCTCATGATGACGAGTTGATTGTAGCTCTCTGGGTATTGCATAAACTTTATCCTCACTTGTGGATATTGTGGTTATAGATAAAACGTTTGATTTTCCATCACTTCCAGGCAATAGAGTAAATTCGAAACGAAGTTTTTCCATTTTCAATTGCGTCTTATAAACAAAAATGTCGTTTTATAAGATTATTTATCATCTATTCAACAGGACTGACCCATGAAATAAACAATGATGTGTTGCTCTGTAAACAAAGTTTTTTATTTTATTGAAATATCTCTAAAATCCTAAACTATTTACACTATTATACAATACCAAAACACCTACCTGTAAACAAAGAAACGACATTAAAGCTTATTCTTCATTATTAGGTAATCCATAACACTTTTAGTTCGGTATTAAATCATATTACAATTTTTATCAAAAGACAAATCACTGTTTGACATTGCAAACTGTCATATTATTTTTTAACACGCCTAACCTGCTTTAAGGATATTCTATACTCACAACCAACCTTCTTTATCGACAGCGCGACACAATTCAAATTCTAAGGAATAGGTACGATTTCTTTACATATATAAGTATATATATATATATATATATCTCAGTCAGTAGTTCGTTTGATTCATAATTTCATTTCGTTCTTGAACGATTTTATGAAATAATATTTTGAATTAGAAATTTTACTTCAGTAGTCTCGTTTTTTTTTCAAGTCGTTAAATTTTGATGGATATTTTAGTCAATGCTACTTAAACTATTTTATTATCACGAATAGATATTAATTAGACCACTCAAAAACTTTTATGTTTAAACGGTCTTCGAGCTATGTGCCCTGCCCACTGTCACTTCAGCTTGCTAATCCTGTGTGATATTTCGGTGACTTTGGTTCGTCTACGAATCTCCTAATCTCTGATTCGTACTCGTAGAGGAACACCATAGCCCTCTTCATAGCACTCTGTGTCTTGTGTGATCTTGAGCCTTCTTATGAAGTGATTTGAGCCTCCTATAGTGAAAAACCACGTTTCTGTACCGTATGTCATCACTGGTAACACACGCGAAGATCTAGATGACACCAATTCGGTTTTACCTTAAAGATACCTTAGTAGGTAGTTAGTAGGTAGTCTTCAGTAAACTTGTATTCTAAAATTTGTGAGCTTACAAAACTTTCGTGATTTATTTCAACCATTCTTTTAAATACGGGATTTATTACGTACCGTTTTATCGGTTTTTAAACCGACAATCATCATCATCATCATCGTATCAGTCGTAGGACGTCCACCTCTGGACAAAGGCCTCCCTCATTGATCTCCAGGAACTGCGGTTGGAAGCGGCCTGCATCCAACGCCGACCTGCGGTTCTTACCAAGTCGTCTTCCCATCTTGTAGGTGGACATTCTACGCTGCGCTTTCCGGTCTGTGGCCTCCATTCGAGAACTTTCCGGCCCCATCTGCCATCTGTTCTGCGCGCTATATGGCCTGCACATTGCCATTTCAACCTAATCCGTCGGGTTATGTCGGTGACTTGAGTTCTCCTACGTATCTCCTCATTTCTGATTCGATCCCGTAGAGAAACCCCGAGCATAGCCCTCTCCATAGCTCGTTGGGCGACTCTGAGCTTATTCATAAGGCCAATAGTGAAGGACCACGTCTCGGTTCCATATGTAATCACTGGTAACACACACTGATTGTAGACTTTCGTCTTAAGGCACTGAGGTGTGTTGGACGAAAAGACGTTGCGAAGTTTCCCAAACGCTGCCCATCCGAGTTGGTCTCTCCAACGATGCCGTATTGACTATCGGTACATTGAAGTGTTGAAGTGTTTGTATAAAAACGCCATTATGTAAGTCCGAGTACATGAACAGAGCTCGAAGGCGATTCCCTTAAAAAGAGGCGTAAGACAGGGAGATGTCATTTCTCCGAAACTGTTTACGACCGCATTGGAAAATGCCTTCAAGCTTCTGGAATGGAAAGGACTGGGCATCAATATTAACGGCGAATACATCACTCACTTTCGGTTTGCCGACGATATTGTGGTCATGGCAAAGTCGATGGAAGAGCTCAGCACGATGCTCGAAGGCCTCAATCGAGTCTCCCAACGGGTAGGACTTAAAATGAACATGGACAAGACGAAAATCATGTCGAATGTCCATGTCGTCCCTGCCCCAGTTATGGTTGAATATTCGGCTCTTGAAATTGTCGACGCGTATGTATAACTAGGACAAACAGTCCAATTAGGTAGGTCCAACTTCGAGAAAGAGGTCAATCGTCGAAACCGACAATGTTTCAGTTAAATTCGAGAATCTTCATCAGGGGGAGTGTGATCTGCTCCAAATTACATCTCGCCTCGCACTACGCGGCGCAGGCCTCTGCGCGCGAGTATACGGGCGCTGTCATGTAATTGTCGGTCGAAACACCGATAAAACGTTACGAGATAAATCCCGTATTTTTAATAATTTTAAGCTATAGATTCTATAAACGGAATATTAGGAAAGCAGTTATATTCAATTTTGCACATACATTTTCTTTGCAAAAGACGAAGATCTTCCAGCGAGATCCACAAGTAGGGAGCACTCAGGCACCACATAGGCCCAGATGACTTACAACCCACTTACCAGCGAAGAGCAAAGTTCCCTAAGTTGCTCTATGGTAATATCATGAAGATTTATAATAATTTCGCCTCCTCGCGTTATAGCGGTTCTTTTTTATGTGAGCAACAATTTTGTAGGTTAATGCATGAATATGCGAGAATTTTCACTGATTCATTGCGCTGGGAAATTTCACTGATACGATGGAAATGGTTTGTTTATATTGAAAAAACGTTTACTACAAGCCTTCCCGGCTTGTAGTGAACGTTTTTTTCAATTTAAGACTTTTGCTTCAACATCTGGATATGAAAACTCAAAGATATTACAGATAGTGTTAAATCTTTTGCGCTATTTTATTTAAATAGCCGATACAGATTTACTTAAAAACAGATGAGAAGTTTCCAAGGCCGCTTTGAATGAAGCTTTTCTAATCCACCTACTGGAAAATACTTTTATATTTTTTTGTAACACCTATTTGTGATGGGAAAACAAACGTTTTATTATATTTTTTATTGATCGAGCGTAACGAGATCTCTAAATCAACTTGGACAAGTAGGCGTTGTATGTATGTATGTATGTTTATCCGAGGATAACTTTCGAAGCGTTGATCCGATCATCGTGAAATTTAACACATAGTGATGGCATAATTTTGGTGTGACTAAATGAGCTAAAAATGTGGGGGGGTTGTTGAGATATCGGGGTTCAAAAGGGGTAAAAAAAAATGAAAATGAGGCTAACTTGTCAAGTAGAACGTCAAATGAAAAGTATTCGTTAGTACATTTAGACTCCGTTTTTATTTTTTGTTAATTTTTTATAGTTTTTGAGTTATTAGCTATAACAAAACCAATGTATTGTATCAAATTTAATCGAAATAGGTTAAGCCGCTACGACGTGATTGAGTAACAAACAAATAAATAAATAAACAAACATACAAACTTTCACATTTATAATATTAGTGTGATTGGAATGTAACTCTGTCTAAAGTAAAAAAGATGACATTTTTTGTTATATTACTAGCTTGCAACCGCGACTTCGTACGCGTAATTTATTAATAACAGGTAGCCTATATAATAAATAATAGTAATAAATAAATAAATATTGCTGGACATTTCACACAGCGCTATCAAGCCCCAAACTAAGCAAAGCTTGTATTATGGGAACCAGATAACTGATAGAATACTTATATACATTTTTTTTGTAAATATATACTTATAATATATAGAGAAACAACTAGACCCGGAACAAATATCTGTAGATCATGCAAACATTTGTTCCGCGGCGGGAATCGAACCCGCTACCTCCTGCGTCTCAGCCGGCTATTCGCGCACTGCACCACGAAGGTCGTCATATGTCTCAATCAATATCATAATCTATCTAACTATATAACAAAATTCATTCAAATCGGTTCGGTCGTTTAATCGTGAAACCTTAACAAAGAGACTGATAGACATAGCTACCTTTCGAAATTTTAATATCTGTATGTATGTATTAATAACACCTTATACAAAATAATTTACCACGCAAAACACTTTAATATAAACAATGAAAATACATAATGTGTCTTATCGCCTAAATCGATTTCTTCCAGACCACCTTAGGATGGAGATAACTTTGTGGAGGAACTTTGATATACATAGGCTTCTTTTTATTCACAAACCACCGGGCAACAATAAAATTTATACATGCTTATATATAGCTTATATACAAGAGCTATATCTATCTATATATCATTAACTGCTGACTTGAACTGACACTAACTAACAAACTACTTGACTAGCTTGACAAAAACAATTGGGCAACAAAACCCGAGTGCGATGGCGAGTTATTAGCAATGCTAATGCAGGGCGCAGCGTGCCATCCACTTCGCATGCTAAGTGCTGAGTGATATTTTTTTGGTTTTAAATTAGTTCAGAATTATAAGTGGCTTGTATGCGTTGGACATCTTTGAATGATCAATTTAAAATTGTTGTTTTTAGTAGTGCCCAGGTTTTGATGGCAGTCTTGAATCAATTCTTTAAATTCTTTATTGTACACAAATAGATTTACAGACAAAAATAGCTTACAAAATGGACATGTAAAAAGGTGAGTTTAACCCTAATAAGAGTTTTCTTCCAGCAAACCTTTGAAGATAGAAATATATATAAATGGTGTGGTTTTTCAAAATTATTTGTTATTTTGACCTTAAACAAAAAAAAGTTTGTAAGGTTATGGATCAAAATGGTAAAAACCGAAACCTTGGTGACTTTGTCTGTCCGTCCGTTTGTCACAGCGTATTCTCTCAACAAATACTCAAGCTATTGACTTGCAATTCGGAGTAGTTATAAATAATACGGGCCAATTTAGCATACTCCGTAATTGCTTCATTATTATTTGACCTTTAATCGGTCGGGCACCACAATCAGACGATAAAAAGTAGTACTTTTCCTTCTGAAAGGGCTCGCCCGGGGAATAGAATATAATAGAATTATTTATTTGACACACAAAGAAACATAGATCGGATCAGAAACAAAATAGGTAGATGGACAGGAAAATTACAAAACAATGAGATTAAATTAGACCTACAGCTAGAACACAGACGTACCTACCCCACCAGTAGGTAGTAGGTAGGTGCACCAACTAGTCCCGCTCCGTGTCACGCGTGCCCAAACAGGCTCTGCCTCAGCTTTATGCTTCTTTGCAATAAATGATGCAAAGCAGCGCTGGTTTTCAGGAAGAGCCTTATGTAGGGTGACGTCACAAATTTAAACATAATAAGACCAATTATACAAAAATATCTATATTTATATAATAAAAGTACTAGCATCATACATATTTCTGGTGAAAAACAGCATAGCTGTGTTTCGGTTTAAAAGCTTTACACCTGTATGCCTCAAGTTGATGGACGCAGGGCAGTGCTTCGTAGGGCACATTTCTTACAAGCTTGACATGCTAGGCAATTTTTTGTTATAGACAGTGGCTACCACTTAATATCAGGTGGGCCATAAGCTTATTCCACCTGCACGTATCATCATCATCTCAGCCCACATCCACACACTGCTGGGTATAGGCCTCCTCGATATCACGCCATTCTCTCCGGTCCTGTGCCAAGTGCATCCATTGCCTTCCCGCAACTCTCGCGATGTCGTTCGACCATCTGGCGGCCACCACTCGGTTGCTGCCCTCGTCCATCTTCCGTCTTTCCTCCTGCACGTATAGTTAAAAAAAACCTTTAAACTGTATTGACCTTAAATGATGAACCGTCAAACGCTACAAACCTTCAAACCATTGAATATGTAGTATCTACTTTCAGTTACAATAGAACTTCCTCCATAGTAATAATAAATTTCATGTGTGTACGAACCTCGTCAATAAAATAACTATAAATGTTCGTAAATGGATCTTCCACATCCATTGAAAAAGAAACGCGCTCCTAAACACGCTAAGCTACCGAATAGTAAATATCGGAAAATCACAAACAAGCAATTTTACCCTCTACTCGGTACGTACAGAGTTTATTTCTCGTTACGCGTCCCGATTGCTTGCAAACATTTGTCAGTGCGAGTGTAATCCGTCAGTCTGTCGGTCGGTGCGTCAACACATAGCGAGCTACGCAAAGTCGGCGATTCTTCTTCGTGATACTGATTGACGCGGGCAGATAAGCGAAATTCGACGTTGATTCCAATGGCTTAGGGTAGACAATCGAGTGATTGATGACTTAAGAAAGACAGAGGACAAATTAGAATTCTGATGTGAGTAAGGGGTAGTAGAATATTCAATAAGCTATTCAATAAGTTCGTTATCGTAAATTCCTGCTGCCCGATAAATAACATTTTCTGTGAATATTCCGGAAGTGGTCCCTTTACTGAATAAAAGTTATTTACTAAAGGTTTTCCGATAGTAATCATGTAGAGTACGTTAAATAATCTCTCGTGACATGCTACGCCAATTTAAATCCTATTTACGTGGTTCTTAGAAACGTTGTCACTAGTCATAATATATTTTCCGTAGGAAACCAGGGTCGTTTAAAAAATATCTCACCAAAACATTTGCAAACACCGAAGTTATATACATGCATGCCAAAAATTTACAAGCACAAACACCTCCAAAAAAGCGAGGATTTCTTTTGAAAATTGGAGGAAAATACCGACCAAATGACGCAAGAGAAACACCATTAATCTCAAAGAACGTACACACTAACGTCAATATCGTCGAACGTGACTCTCTGGTAATATTTACAGCAAAGAATTTAGGTTTACAACGAGAAATTTAAAAAGTAGTGTTTAGTCGTTCACTTTATGTTACAGTTCGGAGAATTTGAACGATTTATAACGCATTGCAAGCACATGAGAAAAGGAGACGTTGCGACGTGCTTTGGAATTTGTTCTATGTTGAATCACTTATCGTCATCGTAATCTGTAATCACCTACTTCTTTAAAGCCGCGTATCCATAAGAGGCAGCCATGGTCGAGCAGTTGCATCAAGTCACGGCTGAACAAGTGAAGACCGTGCCGCGAGTCGAGGCTTGCCGCGACTTGAATCGAGGTGTCAGCGCAGCGAGCCACATGACGTCATCGGTAAATTTTCATGCTCAAAGACGCCACGCCGCAGTGTGTTCAGTGGAGACGGTTGTACGTGTGCTCGGTACTCGGCGAAATGGATAAAGAGAAATGTATCGATGTAAAAATGTATTCTTTCCGTTTGTAGTGTCTAATTTGATAACTATTAAAACTGCAGCGGCTTTATGTGCGTTGATCATGGTGGCTAACGCTAAACTGAGAGAACCATGGCTTGGGCAGAGGCTAGCTACATCGATGCTCTATTTTGTACCACAAGTGGAGACACGCAGCCCACTGCACACTCACGATGAGGCAGCTCGTCACGAGGATGCGCAAGGGGATACACGGCTTTAGGCTTCTAAATATGGTGCCATGTAATTATATCTTGGGATCAGATCGCATCTAGGTCTTATCAACGATCCTTTCGATGTCGTCAGCATCCAGAAGGTGGTCTGCCAGCTCTGTGTCTGCTCTCCCTATGCAACCATACCGTCAAAATCCTACTCCAAATGCCGTCCCCACGCCTTGCCAAGTGTAATTTCGATTTAATAATTATTTGGATGCCAATATCTTGGACACTTGTCCTTCTCCGAATTTAACTTTTAGTCATACTAATCTCAAATCAATAATTCACGGGAAAATTGTACCACTTTGAAATTCGATATTATATGTAACCAATCCGCAGCTTCGCACGCGTAGTTTTTCAATAAAAACATTATCCTCCTTCTGCGCAGTTGGGTTAAAAGTAGCATATGTTACCCAGGGATAGTGTAGCTTCCCAATAGTGAAAGAATTTTTTTTAAATCGGACTATTAGTTTCTGAGCCTATTCAATACAAACAAACATAAAAAAAACTATTTTATGGTAAATATAGTACAATGAGTGGCCTTATCGCTGAAAGCAATTTCTTCCAGGCAACCTTTGGATGGAAAGTAATGTGCGAAGCAGTAATGTACAGCGGTACACAGAGTATATCTACAAATGAAAGAAATAAAAATTATATCTACTACAAAACTGTACTTATAATCCTAATACATTTTTAATACCCAAAGATAGACTAATATATAGCCAACTAATAACTTAAATCATTATTCTCACAAATATTCTAAAACGGGGACAACCAAAATAAATAATAAATTCATGAGTAGTCAACTCAAAAGACAACAAAGCAAGGCATTAAAGTAATGTTGCTTTAATCTCAGCTTAAAAGAGTGCTGTGAAGGAGCCTGTTTATTTTCACAAGCAAAGCATTCCACAGTCGCACTGCTTCGACAGTGAATGATTTCCCGTAGAAGGAACTAGAGTGTACGGGTGTTTTGAGGGATAAGTTTTCCGATGACCTTAGCGAAAAAGTATGGGAAGAATGGAGATAAGCAAACATCATAAGATAGAAAGGGGAGAAAGGATTAAATACAATAGAATAGAGAAGATACAGAATATGAGAATCACGGCCAAAGCGAATTGGGAACTTGAGAATGTTGCGTTAAGGGGAAACATGGTCATATTTGCGCAACCCAAATATAAACCTCATGCAGAAGTTCTGGAGACGATCAAGCTTATCTAGCTGCTCTTCTGTCAAATCTAGGTAGCAAGCATCCGCGTAGTCCAACACAGGTAGAAGAAGGGATTTGGCAAGTGCGATTTGGTGGTAGTTGGGAGAAAGTTCCGCAGTTGTCTCAGAGAGCCTGCTGAGAAAAAGCGTTTTTGAGAGGTGACTTTAAGTTGACTTTTACAGCAAATCCGAAGAGAAGAAGAGAATACGTTTTGATTTTATTCATTTAAAATTCGACTTTATTTTTAGGAAAAGTCAGATTAGATTAGTTTATATAATTTATTTATTGCACGCTATTAATGCAACGCAATATTATAAATGCAAAAGTTTGGATGTGTGTTTATTTATTTGTTTGTTTGTTACTCAATCACGTTGAAACGGCTCAACTGATTTTGATTAAATTTAATATGCACGTAGATTATAACCTGGAATACCACTTAAGCTACTTTTTATCCCATAAATCATTTCCCATGGGATAAAAATGGGATGTCATAGTTTATATATGTATTTTTTCACACCAGAATAACGCGGTCGAAGCTGCTGGCAACAGCTAGTTATAAATGAAACAAACAAAAGAGAACACACAATTAAATCAAAGGTACAATGGGCAATGTCAAGTTGTAGTTTTTAGTTTTTTAAAGAAAATATTCATATTCCAAAGTGCAATGTATTTACTTATCGGATATACAAAAAAAACCTCTAACCCTGCATTCCGAATCACGACATAATCGCTGCTAGCGTTAACGTAGCTATTTTGCGTACCAAGTCGGTTATCGCGCTGATGACAGTTGAATGCTGTCAAGGATTCGGTACGTTCATGAACACGCTGCAAGTCAGTGTTCCTTTATTTTCATAACCACATTATAACCAACCAACTCCAAAACACTATTACTCACAAGCAACCAACCAACCAGCTGTCACGTCACTTTTGACAGGGAGGCTCACAGTGATGTCAGTTTGGAGCATGAACGTTGTTAGCGCAAAATGGCGGATATAATGACGTCATGTATGACGCTTCACAGGACATCGTTGTCGCGCTCACGGTGATTCGGAACGCTTTTAACGCGTTGATATCGATTTTAGCGTGATTCGGAATGCAGCCTTGAACTGATGGTATGACTACCGGTCTTCACAGCTATTCTAGTTTAATAGTGCATAAGTGTTTGCACCTACATTGGTGCTATTGATATTTGTAGCACTTCGGTGTCATGAACGGAACATAAAGATGTCGGTCCAATGTATAAAAGTCATTAAACCATGTCAAAGATGGCCTAAAACTCAATTCTTTCTAAAACAAAGCTATTCTTTCACAGCAACGGCTAAACCCACATATTATGTGTGTGTTTTGTTATGTATGACGATAATAGGTAGACGCTTGAAATATGCACAGAATATTTAGTTATATATTCATTTTACAAATAAATAATTAAGTAAAATAAAACAAATATTTAAGTGGGGCTCCCATACAACAAACGTGATTTTTTTGCCGTTTTTAAATAACTAGTGGACCCGCCGAACTTTGTACCGCCTTGACATGCATAACACGCGGGCTGTCAATATACGTCACCCTGGTAGAATTGTCAATTGTGGACCCCGGCCATCATTATGTATGAGAAAATGAATGACTTCCACAAATAATTCAATACCTAAATTAGCTATATATATAGACAATATCTCGGGATAACTCCGACCGAAGCATCTGTTTCAAATGATATTAATTTTTTTACATTCTCTTTGACGATATTTGCAGCATGCATTCTGTCAATTCTATGTCAAACGTCATAAAGTTACATTATAAAAGCGCTAAGGTTAGATTATAAATAATTTTATATGGTGGTTAAGTATTCTTAAATATCCCAATTTTCCGCGCAATTTTCTCAATATTTTTATAAGAACCTCTTCTCCTGACAATAAGAAATACAACAAAAAAAGAATTAGTGAAATCGGTCCAGCCGTTAACGCGTGATGGCGTGACCAAGGGAAATAGGGATTCATTTTTATATATAGAGATGGTACGGAAACCTTCATGCGCGAGTCCAACACGCACTTGACCGGTTTTAACTTAATTACCTAACTTGTTTTCTTTCAATTACTCTAGCAATATGCTAGTCTAGTGATGTCTAGTTAGTGTAGTCAAGTGTATACCAATGTATGAGAGCAGGCTTTAAGTAATTGCATCAGTCCCAAGACTGAAAAGTTCATGAAGAACAATAAAAAATACCAAGTTCTTGATTGAAATGACAACGCAATGCTATTTCCCGAGGGACGGGCTTGCGAACTCCATTTCACAGCATTAGCTGAATTGGAAACTGCAATCCGAGTTACTGAACTATCACGTGAGCTTATTAAATGTTGAGTTGAAATGATTTTTCATCACTGATGCTCTGAAATTTGGTATATTTTTAAACGGCTCCGTAAATGTAATGTACGGACTAAGGACCGTACATCACATAAATTTGACAATCAAGTAAGAATCATGGAATTAATAATAAGCTAAAATGAAATACAATCTCCATGACAAACCCTTATTTCTATTTAAAAACTAAAGATGCCCACATTCATTCACTAAAAATATAATAGAAACTCCACGACAAATCTTAATTTCATAAAAAAATTATAGAGAACATATTCATAAAAAAACCGGCCAAGTGCGAGTCGGACTCGCGCACGAAGGTTTCCGTACCATTATCTATAAAAACGGCAAAAAAATCACGTTTGTTGTATGGGAGCCCCCCTTAAATATTTGTTTTGTTTTATTTAATTACTTATTGTTAATGTGAATATATAATTTAATATTCTGTGAATATTTCAAGCGTCTATATATTGTCATTATCAATATCGAGCACAACCTAGCAAAATATCACGTTTGTTGTGTGGGAGCCCCCCTTTAATATTTATTTTATTCTATTTTTAATAAATTTTTTTATAGCGGCAACAGAAATACATCATCTGTAAAAAATTCAGCTGTCTAACTATCACGGTTCATGAGATACAGCCTGGTGACAGACGGACAGACAGACAAACAGACAACGGATACTCAGTAATAGGGTACCGTTTTACCCTTTGGGTACGAATCCCGAAAAACTAAAATGTAATACAACCTCCATTAGAAATGTATATTTTAAAAATTAAATATACATTTTTATTTATTAGCAATACAACCTACATAACAAATTATCATTAAAAAATGAAATATGTATTCATTTTTGTAGACCAACCTAGATGAACAATGCTCATTTCAAAAATGAAATATATATTTTTATTTATTAGCAATACAAGCTACATATCAGATGCTTATTTCAAAAATTAAATATATATTTTTATTTATTAGCAATACAACCTACATGACAAATGCTTATTTCAAAAATGAAATATACTTTTTCATTTATTAGCAATACAACCTACATGACAAATTCTCATTAAAAAAATGAAATATGTATACATTTTTATAGACCAACCTCGATGACCAATGCTCATTTCAAAAATGAAATATATATTTTTATTTATTAGCAATACAAGCTACATGACAAATTATCATTAAAAAATTAAATATGTATACATTTTTATAGACCAACCTCGATGACCAATGCTCATTTCAAAAATTAAATATACATTTTTATTTATTAGCAATACAAGCTACATGAAAGATGCTTATTTCAAAAATTAAATATACATTTTTATTTATTAGCAATACAAGCTACATGACAAATTATCATTAAAAAATTTAATATGTATACATTTTTATAGACCAACCTCGATGACCAATGCTCATTTCAAAAATGAAATATACATTTTTATTTATTATCAATACAAGCTACATGACAGATGCTTATTTCAAAAATGAAATATACATGTTTATTTATTAGCAATACAAGCTACATGACAGATGCTTATTTCAAAAATGAAATATACATTTTTATTTAATAGCAATACAAGCTACATGACAGATGCTTATTTCAAAAATGAAATATACATTTTTATTTATTAGCAATACAAGCTACATGACAGATGCTTATTTCAAAAATGAAATATACATTTTTATTTATTAGCAATACAAGCTACATGACAGATGCTTATTTCAAAAATTAAATATACATTTTTATTTATTAGCAATACAAGCTACATGACAGATGCTTATTTAAAAAATTAAATATACATTTTTATTTATTAGCAATACAAGCTAGATGACAAATTCTCATTAAAAAATGAAATATGTATACATTTTTATAAACCAACCTAGATGACCATTGCTCATTTCAAAAATGAAATATACATTTTTATTTATTAGGTATAGGCATGAGGTATTGCTCTTTCATTGCTGTAATAGCTAATATTAATTAAAAATAAAAAAAATCACTAATATTTCAGGCAAACTCATTCTAGGAGTTATGCTACTACTAAATTACTCTTTATAGATTTTAAACATAACTTTGTAAGGACTCGCAGCTTTTGGAATAAGTATTTTTAATCACGCCTCTAAATTACGACTAAACTTTTCACGATCAGCATAAAAACTTCCCCGCAAGAATTGCCGAGACGCCTTTTAATTTAACACGTCCCCTTTCAAACACGAAAATGGCTAAGAGTGAGTCGAGTCAGAGTTTGTTTCTTGATATTAATTAGAAAATATCACAAGAAAACCTGTAAAATAAATATACGGGTCATACGTCAATATTTTCACCTAAAATAGCGTATATAATAGTATATTATGATACAAGTAAGCTAAGTTGCTCTTTATGCACAAGGCTGTGGTTTGCAGCCCGAGCTGCAGGCGAGGGCCTAAATCAGCCGAGTGTATAGTGAGCTAGTTGCTCACGAGTTTTATACGCACTTTTTCAACACACTTGCGAGGAAAAAACAAATCTTCTGTACTAAAGCTGTACATTTTTACAATTATTTACTACACAGCAACAAATGCGATACAAACAAAAAATGGAAAAGTTTTTTTTGCACGCGCCAAATGTAAGTTGATTGATTACATACAGCCTACTTCAAAATTATAATTTTAGTGATAAAATGCAAATATTTTATAACAAATTAGTATGAATTATAAAAGATTTGATAATAATAAATGTTTATTCGTCTCAATTAGGGATACGTTTATTTATTCCAAAAATGTAATAGGATTTGCAGCGGCATAAAACCTCATTATTTTTACAAAAACTGTATTACTCGGTTAAATTGAAAATGCTCTGTTTACTTGCACATAATTTGCAGCTAGGTACTAACTTAACTTTGTATGGATAATTCTATTATGCACTAGTGTGTAATATTATTACGCACGCGTATTCGTTTATAGTTCGGTTTGTGGCCCTAATAACGATGTACTATGGCTCACTTTACGAGCAAGTGTGTTGAAAATATTATAACATGACAACGTGCATTCCTAGCGATTATTTTGATCATTTTGTTCTATCATAAGATGCCTGGAAAGGCTCACTCACATTGTACAGTGGCGTTTACCTAAAAGGATAGTTTATTGATAAGATCTTCTTATCTGGCTGAGATTCAGGAGGGGGTGGGTTCCCATAGTGCAAGTTTTGCATAGTTTGGGGCTAGATAGCGTTGCTTTAAAATGTCCATCCTTATTTATTTTACTTCAAGAACACTGTATTCTTAAATAACTATTAGTATGCCTATGGTATAACCCTAAATAACTCAAATTCAGGTCATTGTCCTTAGTCTAGGAATCGTCATAGTTAATATTGAACATTCCATAATCCGTCCAAAGCGTTCGCACCCAAAATTCCAAAACGCTACTATCAACATACCCAGCGACTCAATCAATCTTGCTAAAGCCGCGGACACACAAGCGCATCAGCGAGCCATCATCCGTTATTCGAGCATATTCGATTCAGTGGCGAGTGATTTATCGGCGATTGCAGCGATCGTCTCGCGCCGCCGGACGCGATAATCGATAGCACGGCTCACTTTTATTACGCCTTTGCAATATGAATTCTCGAAGGTGGAAGTCCGTTGGAAAAAGTTCGCTGGTTTTAGCTAGCTGTTTGTGTTGAAGCTTATCATCATCATCATCATCATCCACAGCCCGACTTCACCCACTGCTGGATATAGACCTCCCCAAGTTTGTGCCATCCGCCACGATTCTGCGCTAGTCTCACCTATTGACGGCCCGCGACTCTAACGATGTCGTCCACCCATCTCGCTGCCGGACGTCCAATCCTTCTACAGCCGTTCCTTGGCCATCATTTAGTTGCTACCCTGCTCCACCTGTCATCACCACGTCTTGCCAAGTGTCCCGCATAAGACCATTTGAGCTCCATAACTCGATTCCCAACATCATGAATCTTTTTGAAACTTATACGACTGTCGAAAACACAATATTTTTTCTCGCAACATGTAATATTTTTATTACGGTACTAGCTGACCAATACGCACGCGTAGTTTCAATAAAAACATTACCCAACTTAAAAGTAGCCTATGTTACCGGGGGATAGTGTAGCTTCCCAACAGTGAAAGAATTTTTTAAATTGGTCCAGTAGTTTCGGAGCCTATTCAATACAAACAAACAAATCTTTCCTTTTTATAATATTAATATAGATAAACAGAATTATAATGTTAAAGTGCTTTTCAGTATTTTATAATATTAAGTTTATGTATGTTTTGACTCTTATAATCTCTACTTTTTGACGTTTTGCCTTTACTTTATGTACTAAATATTACTCCTATTTTGAACCTGACCATACAAAATCCAATGGCTCAATATTTTAGTCACATGTCAATTGAAACCTACTAACTTAATAAATAAATATATTTGAATATTGCTGGATATTTTACACAGCGCTATCTAGCCCCAAACTAAGCAGCTCATGTATTATGTGAGCCAAATAACTGATAAAATATTACTTAAATACCTACTTATCTGAACAAATATCTGTAGATCATAAAAACAATTGTTCCGCGACGGAAATCGAAACCGCTACCTCTTGCGTCTCATCCAGCTATTCGCCCACTGTACCACGGAGGTCGTCTAAACCACAACGATTTTATAAAAAAAATAAAAAATAAATAACTTATCATACCAAACCTCATGATAATATCAAAGAAATCAACAATTTCTTATAAAACTATAAAAATATTATTCATTTAATTATCTTTTAAGCATTACAGAGATTACAATGTTGATACTCCAACAAATGTTTGTATGATCTAAAGATACTTGTGCGGTATTTCCATAAATATTTTATGTAAGTACTCTCTACAAAATGAAAATGTACTTATGTATTAAAACAGTAATCTGGCTTTGCATAGTTTGGGGCTAGATGGCGCTGTGTGAAATGTCCATTTTTATATATTTATTGTGTGGTAGATGCTTTTTCTATATCTATTTCTCACTCTCTCCGCTCATCTTCAAAAGAGACTCGCCCTTATATTATTCGATTCAGTGTCAAATGATTTACCGGTGCCGGCGATTGCAGATCGTCTCGCACTGTAGGACGAGATAATCGATTTTTGTGAGAGGCAGCCACTTAGCCGATCGTATGTCATCTTTTACCAGGATAAAGGGGTGAAAAAGAGACAATTGCTTAAAAATATATTAGGATGACGATATCTTTTATTTAACTCAGCTTAGGACTTAGCTTAGCTTAGCTAGCTTAGGACAAGACATAGACTACCAAAGCTGTACGTTACGAGCTGAGGATTCGGGATAAAATAATTAAAATGAATCTAACCAAAATAACAATTTTATTCGACACTAAAATGTGAAAATGTAAATAAATACACGAACTTAATCACAAGTAATCACAGCACACTAATTCACAACACTATCGCACAATAAACCATCAATCAAGACTGCCTCTGCGGACGTCTCTACGCACTATTTATACCGCGCATATAACCTTCTACTAGTTACCAGAAAAGCGTAGGTATTTCAACGATATACTATTTCTTAATATGTGCTACTGTAGGTAAAAACGTGGTATGTAGGTATATTACATAACAATTATTACCTATTCTGTGACACAGTAGGTATAACTTCGAGAAATGCCGACTATTACTTATTCTGTAACAGCCTCGGCGTAATATTTAAATACGAGTAAGTCATAATAGTACGCACAAGACGGGATGAGAATCAAATACACATCCTCCTGCATTTTAGCCGAATAATCGCCTACTGAGCCACGATAGGCGTCGTCGCGTTTAATAATTCCACATAACGTTTGATGCTCTCTCCGAAATCTGTCTAGCAATAAAATGTAATAATATTCATTAAACAACTCGATAAAAACTAAAAAGAACCATCATCATTCAGGCACCAGCCATTCAATGCCCCTCAAACAATCACTACAAAGCTTTTATTATCGACGTCACATTTTTCATTAAATCTTTTTCGAGCGATTTCTCGGCGTCGACCGTCCGTCTCATTGTGCCAACTTGCAAATTCAATTAATCCGGGCTGGATTCAATAAGGTCTGTACGGCCCGAGTCATCAAACTCGGAGCATAAACCAGCCTAGTATTGTCGGGTAACCGGCCTTTTTGCGTTTGGAGTTAAAAAGTCGGTTACATGAGCAGAGCTATTTGCAAACTTACGCTATAATCTTTATTACCCAAGACGGAACGAAGAAGGTGTATGCATTTATGGTGAGTGGTTGATTGTTTGTGTGTGCACGAATATTCCCATTTATCTCCAAAACGATAAGACCGATTCAGATACAGTTTTCTGTATAAGGTATAAGATCCATCAGCGATGGTTTTTAGATAGGTATTATGGTGTTAACTCGCCAAAGCTGTAATAAAGGTTTTTTGGTGAAGAAATCTCAGTTGAATAGAAGTTTTTCATGGTTTTGTACAAGTCGGTGGTTTTTTTTTTTAATTTATACTTGTTCTTGCGGCACAAAAATATTGTTTGGTGTAGGAGCATTTTTGCATTGGCTTCTGCCGGGTGCACATTGAAGTTGCGATTTAAGAATACATTGTTATGCTGACTGAATTGTTTACGAGTGATTTTCACAAATTGCTGTAATTATTTAATTATTATAAATAATAATAACATTTAAATAAATTCCGTCGTTACTTAAATGAGAACTTATACAATTAAAATCAGATTACATATTTGAATTTAGGTAATAGTTAATGAACATCGCAGGTCTATATTACTTAGTTTATGTGTTAGCTCTATTTTATAGTATAGTTATGCTTGGGTTTATTTTTATTTGCATGCAGTGTTAACTTATAATGGATTGTGCAATTAGCTCTAATATGTAATGTAAAGTATTAATTGAATGTACCGTTGTAACTATCGTTGGTTGACCTAAATAAATAAAATAAAATAAGAGAAACCTTTGTTCTTTTTTAAATACTAAGTCAGACCTTCTTCATTCTACAAATACAGTATAATATTTTCGCATTACCGCATTACCTTGTAGGTCACGCACCGCCTTAGGTACGTGCCCTACGATGAACTGCTTTGTTTCTATCAACTTGAAGCATAAAGTTGTTGAAAAGCCGGATGGAAATCCGACTTTTCCAATATATAGTTTTAAAATTAGCGCAGCTCTATACCCGTCACACCCGCCCCATTGATCCCCGGTAATGCAAAAGTTCTAACCCACAAATGTGTTTTTCTTGTCGCAGCTAAGTTTAATATTTCACCTATTTTACATTCAAGCTAGGCGGCTGAGCGTGGCTAACAGCCAAGTGGACGGTTATTACAATATCGCGTCTTACTAAAGTCGAAAGCACACAGTGGGCGTGACGGCACGGCGCGACGCGGTGGCGAGGTGTGGACGGGTTGAAATGTACTCATGACCACTGTGGCATAGTGGGTGAATAGCTGGCTGAAACTGTATTTAAGTATTCTATAAGTTATCTATAGGTTCCCATAGTACAAGCTTTGCTTAATTTGGGGCTAGATAGCGCTGTGCAAAATGTCAGCAATATTTATTTATTTATATTTATAAATAAAGATTGTGACTTTAGCCGTTGCTGACAAGTCGGCCCGGGCAAGGAGACAACGTAACAAGACGCGACCGGCATTCCGGTGCTCATTGTAACAGAAGCCGGTGAACATTTTGTAATATTATTTCATCATCATCATCATCATATCAGCCGTAGGACGTCCACTGCTGGACAAAGGCCTCCCTCATTGATCTCCAGGAACTGCGGTTGGAAGCGGCCTGCATCCAACGCCGACCTGCGGTTCTTACCAAGTCGTCTGCCCATCTTGTGGGTGGACGTCCTACGCTGCGCTTGCCGGTCCGTGGCCTCCACTCGAGAACCTTTCGGCCCCATCGGCCATCTGTTCTGCGCGCTATATGGCCTGCCCATTGCCACTTCAACGTGCTAATCCGTCGGGCTATGTCGGTGACTTGAGTTCTCCTACGTATCTCCTCATTTCTGATTCGATCCCGTAGAGAAACCCCGAGCATAGCCCTCTCCATAGCTCGTTGAGCGACTCTGAGCTTATTCATAAGGCCAATAGTGAAGGACCACGTCTCGGTTCCATATGTCATAATATTATTTATTTATTGTAAATACAGAATTAATAACGTACACACGGCTATACATCAAGCTATACATTTCCAGTATAAGCTGACCCCTCATTCTACGAAAAGCCTACACAATCCGAGGTCAGCTTATACTGAACTCTATAGCTTGATGTGTAGCCGTGTGTAACTTTTTATCGTGTTACCACTGACAATGTAATCGTGAACCTTCTTAGGGTGAGTACGATCCGATAAAACGTGATAAATCCTGCATTTACATTAATCAATGAAATAAAGCACGAAAGTTTTCTTAGCCGAGGTTTGTACCTAAGTACCCTTCCGCGATTTGCCTCATGAAAGCCTACTGGACTGAGTGCTTTCTGCGTTTACCAAAAAATCGGTTAGGCTGCATCAGCCTAGAGGCCAACAGCGAGTTAGTACTTTAGATAAAATAACGTAGACGCCCTGCCGGCACCCGGCCGCCGCGCCGCCCCGCCGCACTACCTTCACGCCCTCTGTGTACTACTCTGGCTTTACTGTTCTCTAATCTGTGGATCTTTCAAGGTTTTAGTTGCGAATGGGTTTGTTGTACTGAGATATTTTCTGGTCTGTTGAACAATTTATTGCGGGAAATTGCTTTTTATTTGTTTAGGATTAATGTATTTTAAAGTTTCGCGATAAAAAGGAGCAATGTCTGGGTTCGATTATAACTTGGTGCTTGGGGTGTGCGAAATACATTTTAGGGAGTTTTTTTTTTATAAAATCCACATGTTACTTTTATGATATATCCTTCACTGTACAAGCTATCCGTCTATGGAACTCTCTTTATCTACACATTAGAACTGCCAAATCCCTTCCCATCTTTAAAACAGTTCTATTTAAACATCTGTCTGCACTACAATGTTGATTTCTCTTTTTCTCATCTATCGTTACGCTACTCCTGGTTTTTATTTCACCCATCTATTATACACCTATATGTACCTACTTATAGTATTTTATATAATAACTTTACGTTTTTATTATTAGTATGGAATATTTATGATAAAATATTATGCACCTTATTTATTTATTTATATATTTGTTTGTAATTATTTATTTTGCTTATTTAAATACACTGTTTATTCAATATTCAATTATTTTTATTAATAGCTACCGTTCTGTAACGTTCTCGTGAAATCCAGTCTATCCAAAGGTTGGAAGACATCGCTTTTAGCGATAAGACCGCCACTTGTATTTCTGCGTGTATTGTTATTTGTTTTTTATATTGTTTTATTTTTTTAATTTAAGTGTGATTTAAAATAAAGCGTTTTCTATCTATCTATCTATGTTATATATAAATTATATACATTACACAAATTAATGCATATTTGTCGTATTTAACTAATGTATATATTATAAATTTTATATATATCATCATACGTTTATATGTTATATTTAGATATGTGATTAAATAATTTACTTATGTATATTTGTATTTTATGTAGGTATTAGTTGCACTCCCTTCGTCCATATCTTAAGTGCACCCCCGACCATGTTTTTGAAATTTCGTAGTCATCCCCATCCAAAGGTTGTCTAGAAGAAATCGCTTCAAAGCGATAAGACCACCAATTGCTTCGTGTCTTCTATTTCGTCTGTAATTTTTATTTTTTAATGTGTGCATTAAAGTGTTTCATTCCTGTTGTTATATTGGTCGAGGGAGCGCTTGTAGAATTATGGTTTTATCCCTAGACAAATTTTTAACAGAAATTTAGACTTATATTGTAGTAATCATTTAATTCAGGCAACAATAATTTATTACCAGATTGTAAATAACTTCAACTACGAGCCCTAGAGGTAATACCTTAACTCAAAATACATATTATACAAAAGCTATTATTTATTTGCCACATAATTACTGCGATGTAGCAGGCTCTCGGGGTTCGGTAGCCATCCTCGGAACGACGCAACGACACACTTAATTAAGTCTAGTATGTAATGTAGATAGGATAGTACCTACTACAATGTGGGTGTACCTAAATGAGTTGTGCTAGACAGTCAGAAGGCTATTAAGACTGATTTCTTGGAAGATATAAAACTTAAATTTAGCACTATCAGGTCAAGTGCAGAGTCATATTAAAAGGACTTCGCTTATGTTTTCCCCTATACATCGGTGATGGGTCATCTCCCCATATAATTCCGATATTCAGTTTTAAGCATTAATTTTATTTCTATCATAAACGTACCAAAATGTATCTAACAAGTTCTAAAAAGAGAAAACTTTGAAAAAGTTGGGAACTTTATGTAGTATCGTACTGCTGGGTTCGTAGACCCTCTACGCTTTCGTAGAGGGTCTACGCAATCAAAATTTTTGAATCTGAGTCTCAAATTCAACAATTCAATCAAGATTTAAAAATCCTCATATTGAAAAATATCTGTATGGAGACATAATATACTTTTTAATGGCAATCTACTCGTGTGAAACCTCGGGCGGAAGCTTGTTCACAATATAAATAAGTCTTCAACATCTTGCTCACCGACGTCAAAATCGACACAGAAGTTCTCTACTCGGTAATTATTCTCATGATGACCATAACTCTGCATCCAAAGCCCATTTTCAAAGGTTCATATTTCAAAGGATAATGAGCAAATAATTAGGTATGGAGCTAACTTTAAGGGTCATAATAGTGTCCGCAGAGAAGACACATAGTGCCGTTAAATCGAAAGGCACAACGTATCTTGCTTGGTCTAGAATACCCGTTCTACTTTTAAAAGAGTTTTCTAGAGCGGACGATCTTGTGTGGTCTGCACCTAACGGCTTCCAACCACCTTTATCAAGTCATCTTTCTATCTAGTTGGGAGACGTCCGCTGTGCTTTCTAAACGGCCGTCAGTTCTTCGAGCTATGCGACCCGTCCACTGCGACTTCAGCTCACTAATTTTCTACGCTATGTCAGTGTCACCCACAATTTGTGTTGAATAGATATCGTGAGTTCACCTACATCGCGTGTCCTTAGTTAGAGTTATTCCGAACTTGGCCGGCTTCGCAGTAGCACATCAGCACCACGAAGCAACAGCGCCGCCGTATTTTTTTTTTCCATAAAGATACATTGTTTGTACACTTGGAAAGGTCATAATTTTCACAGAATATAATGATACATACAAAATTCACACTATAACATATAAGGACTAGTGAGCAAGTACATAGGTACAATCAGAAACAAATGTCGTAACAAAATAGTAAAGGGTTCATTACTACAGTCATAATTAAATGGTACTAAAGCAAGAGCTTCGTTAAGGGTATAAAAGGACTTTTCCATCCACAACCTTCTGACTTGGTGTTGGCGTTCCAACACTAAACTGCTCTCGAGACGTCATAGTAGGAAAAACATGACACGCTTTGTTTTCATACAATTATACAATCTGTACAATATTGATATGTGGTGTCATCCTAATATGGTTCCTTGTAAATCAAACTTGAGATGTTTCAAAACTCGGTCCTCATTCGCTAATCGTGCATAAATTTTAAATTATCCTTTTACATAATCATAAAGAGAAACGACCCGAGCGATCTCGTAATATCCTGACAAAACACATTTAAGAGATTGCGCTATAATTTTGATCCTTACTTAGTTATATAGATTTGTTCTAAGTCAAATCATAGATTTTAATTGGGCTTAAAACGTAGGCATGCGGGAGGCTATGTTTAGCAGTTGATTTTCTATTGCTAATATGATAATCACGATAAAGGTGTTCAGAGCCTTAAAAAAAGAAGCCACACAAATTAAATCCCCGAAAAAAGTATAAAGATATTCCACGTCCATTTTCATAAAACACTTTCAAAAAAAGTTCCAAAATAAGTTAACGAATTTCTAAAGCTAATCTATTCCTCAAAAATCCCCTGCTAAAATATAAGGCGTTATTCTGAAATCTAATATTTCACATTTAAATATCGCATCGCCTTAACAGCGTACCTCGCCGGATTTGAATTACAAAGTGTAGCCTCACCTTTTTACCATCTGACGTCACTACCGCTCTATTGAGGCCGAGTAACGCGAAATATGAGTTTCACTCTGGTTTTACACTGATAGGAAATGTTAGAAAATCTACACTTCGAAAAAAAATATATTAATTAATATACAATAATAATTGGGCCGGACACTTGGCTAGGAGTGATGACGGGCGTTGGACGAAGGCGATTACAGAGTGGTCGCCAAGGGATGCTTGAAGACCAAGAGGCAGACCACCCGCCCGATGGTCGAATGACATGGACTGTCGGGTGTCTATGGATGAGACTCGCAAGGGACCGGAAAGAATGGCGTAATAAAGAGGAGTCCTATAATCAGCAGTGGGTGAAGACGGGCTGAGATGCTGACGATGATAAAATAATAATTGAAGTTCACTTACAGAAACAATAATTTATACTATAATTTAATAGCTTGCTGACGCCATTTTGGCGCGACTCTTAAGGTTTATGATCTGATGGAAGGTGCGTGGGATATTCCTGTATTTTTATTACTTTATAATCTTCGGCTTCTAGCATTTTTGTACCTACTTATGAACCTTCTTTTTACAGGTACACACAGCTACACATCAAGCTAATCATTCCAGTATAAGCTGATCTCTCATTCTACGAAAAGTCTACACAATGCGAGGTCAGCTTATACTGGAAAAGTTTAGCTTGATGTATAGCCGTGTGTACCTTTTTCTTATAACCAGAAGTCAAGATATATCATTACCATACATTTCAGCATCTTCTTTTATGTTTTATTTCTTTCTATGTCGTATTTGTTTTAATATTATTTGTTTGATTTTCATTTAATCATTCATTTTGAAAGTGATTATATAACTAAATATTCTGTGAATATTTCAAGCGTCTACCTGTTACCGCTGTCAATATCGAGCAAAAACGAGCAAAAAAATCACGTTTGTTGTATAGCAGCCCCCTTTTAATATTTTTTATAAATCTATTTTTAGTATTAAATGTTATAGCAGCAACAGAAGTACATCATCTGTGAATATTTCAACTGTCTATCACGATTCATGAGATACAGCCTGGTCACAGACGGACAGACGGACAGACAGCGGAGTCTTAGTAACAGGGTGCCGTTCGACCCTTTCGGTACGGAACCCTAAAAATGCACATTATAAGAAACATAGAAACGTTTATAAGAATTTCGTACCTTTATACAAATAGTTGTTAAAGAGGAATGTTATGAGTCACGTGCAGGACATACCTTCTAAGGTTATTTATGTGTATTATTTTATAAGATAAGATAACTCTTTATTGTACACCAAAGTAAAATACAGAACATAATTCTTACAAATAGATTTAGTACCATGGACGGTCTTATCGATAAAAGCGATCTCTTCCAGGCAACCTTTATATGGACAGGATTATACTGTATCATCTGACGGCTATATATCTGCATCTATATACAATTTACCTGTTGCAATTACAATTTATTTATGAATTTACCAATTTATAATCCGCTGTAACAATATTATAAGTGTGTGTTTTAAGAAAATATACAGGTATATTAAAGTTGAGGACAGTTGTCCTCAACTTTATACTTTAAATTCTCACTCATGTTTTAGGAATATAAAGGCTGTCATCGTTGCTAGGCATTGCTAACTTTTCAGTTCGGTGAGTTGTACTAAATTACGGTTAGTCCAGAATGTGTTTGAGTTAAGTTTCCATTTATTTGTGGGTAGAAAGTTGTGGGGCCTAAACCTCTTTTATCCGGATTAGGTATTATGTATAGAATGAAAGATAAATATACCTGGCTATATCGCTCTTTCATTCTCTTTGAATATTCTACTTTGATCTTAGACGAAACTGTAGAACGAAGATCCGTACATTTTGGGGAGTGCGCGGCGGTACTTTTCAACCTGATCCCACCATCTCCTTTCTATCAACGGACAACCAGACGCTCTGCAGTGCATTAACGCTATATGGTAGAAATACCTCCCATTCGCACAAAGCGGTTCTCTTCGACCTTTATTATGCGCACCGCCAAAGAGTGGAACGACTTTCCAGAGTCTGTGTTTCCAGATAGCTACAACCTGGGTATCTTTAAGTCGCGAGTGAATAGGTTTCTTCTAGGCAAGCGTGTACTATCGTAGACTGCATCATCGCTTACCATCAGGCGAGATCGTGGTCAAACGCAAGCCTATAATATAAAAAAAAAGAACTAGATAGAAAAAAATTTAGTACTAAATGCTTAGCAGTAAAGATTTTGTGCAATATAACGTTTATCAGCTGTAAAAATATTATCAATTAATTATCTCTTGTTAACTGTTGTAACTTTTTGCTTCTCTTTGTGTACTTTATTTAAAAATAAATACTTTCTACATGCTCATATCCTTTCCCTGTTATACAACAACCTCCAAAATCCCTTAACCCCACCATTTGAAGCGGTTTGAGTTACTTCATTCCTCCAATCCCCGCCTACTCCGGTCGTTTGAAAATCTATTGCTCAAAACTCCAGTGAACAGTACTAACTTTTATGACAAATCCTTTACCTCTCGTACGTCTCTGGAACGCGTTACCAGTAACAATACGGCAAGCATCATCCTTAGTTATATTTAAATCCAGGGTTAAAAGTTTGTATTTGTCAGAAACGTCGTAGTATAGCACAATTCATTTATATATATGTAATCGCATTCATTTGTTTGTATTCATATTTATTTATGGATTTTAGTATTTAGTTATATTTTTATTTTGGTATTAGACGCACTCTCTTCATAAATACTTTAGCCATAAATGAATACCCCCTACCATTATATCTGTAATAACAAAACACTCTCCATCCAAAGGTTGTCTGGAAGAGATCGCTTCTAAGCGATAAGACCGCCCATTGTACTATATGGTTTGTGTTTTCTGTTTTGTTAGTATTTTTAGTGTTTATATTGTGTACAATAAAGTGTTCTCATTCATCCATTAATTTATAGGTACATTGAATTGCTGAATATTTCACACAGCACTAAATAGCCCCAAACTATGCAAACCTTGTACTATGGAAACCAGTTATCTGACAAAATACTTTGCTCGCCTTTGTGCATGTTCATTTAGTAAGCTTTTATGTCTGTATTTTATTTGTGTGCAATCTATATATATAAAACAAAGTCGAGTTAGTTACACCATTTATAACTGAAGAACAGCGGGACCGATTTTGATAATTTTTATTTATTGGATTTGTTTCTGCCCCGAATAGCAAAATAACTAATAAAATATTGGAATAATTCACGGTTAAAAAATATATTGAAAATTAATTTTCTCATACATAGATGGCCGATTGACAATACATTGGAACTCCGCGTCATATGTCAAGGCGGTACGAAGTTCACCGGGTCGACTAGTAAAGAATACAGAACATGTACATACAGCATTGCTAACTGGTAAAATATGAAATAAATAATATTGTATTTTTTTAAAAGTTATCATCATCATCATCATCATATCAGCCGTAGGACGTCCACTGCTGGACAAAGGCCTCCCTCATTGATCTCCAAGAACTGCGGTTGGAAGCGGCCTGCATCCAACGCCGACCTGCGGTTCTTACCAAGTCGTCTGCCCATCTTGTGGGTGGACGTCCTACGCTGCGCTTGCCGGTCCGTGTTATGTTATGTAAATTAAATAATTAATGTATTAAAAGTTATGTAAAGTAATTAAAAGACATTTATTCAGGACAACAGTACAGTACAGACAAAACAGAAGGTAATAAAATAAAACAAAACATTGAAAAACCATTAAAAATAAAATAATGAAAAATGGTAGGTACCTATCTATAAAAATACAGAAAGACATAAAACAACAGAATTATAGGTCATTATAGGCAGGTACCTAACAAGAGAAAACTTCTTTAGGCGCGTTGGGTATTTTTTGAGATAGAAAAAAAACCATAGAACTCGCGACACTGTTACCTTTACCGTTACCGACACCTCTGTATATCAGTAGTGAAAACTTCTGAAGACGCGTTGGGCATTTTTTTGCGATGGGAAAAACTATTGAACTCGCGACACTGTTACCGTTACTGACACCTCTGTATAGAAGTATCTCGTATTTGTTGAAGTTTTCACTTCTGTCGACAATCCCGGAGTGCCATTTTTACAAGTCGTGTCTTTAGATGAAATTTATATTTTGATAAGCAAACTTTTTGTAAATCAAACATCTACGAGTTTTTAATTGAATCTGTTAAAATGCCTTTCTCCTTCATCTCCTTTCCATCAAAGGACAAGCAGGCGCACGGCTCAGTACCATCAGTACCTAGTTGATATACCACCCATTCGCACATACCGTTTTGGTTCTACGTTCTTGATGCTCACAGCTATGGTGCAGGTTTTTGACTACCTCCGTGGTGCAGTGGGCGAATAGCCGGCTTAGACGCAGCAGGTTCGATTCCCGCCGCTGAACAAATGTTTGCATGATCTACAAGTATTTGTTCCGGATCTGGTTGTTTCCCTATTTATTATAAGTATGTATTTACAAAAACAAAATATATATAAGTATTCTATCAGTTATCTGGTTCCTATAACACAAGCTCTGCTTAATTTGGTGATAGATAGCGCTGTGTGAAATGTCCAGCATTTTTTTTCCAGCATTATTTATGTCTTAAAGAATACAATCCGAGCATCTTTAAGGAAAGACTGAATAGGTTTATTCTAGATCTTCGTGCTTCATCGAATACCACATCATCGCTTACCATCAGGTGAGATTGTGATCAAACGAATATCGAAGAAAGATCGAGATACAAACGAAGAAGTTTAAAAAAAATGCCGGGGGTTACCAGTTAGTGGTACTGTCTGTACAGTTCCTAAAGTAGTTTTTAATATATCATCGTCAGTTCTTTCAAAAATTCACCCTTTTTGGGGTAAGGCTATTATGATTTGGACTGTGGTGCCGTACCGTTCTCTGTGAATCCAAGAATTTAATAATTCTTACAATCTTGTGAAATTATAGTCTACGACCAGTTTAATCTTGTTACCTAATTTATTTGCTGCATTTATAAAATAAGTAGCTGTTGCTCGCGACTTCGTACGCGTTACACTACTAAATTTGTAGATAACCTAGAAATAAAGCTAAAGTCGCTGCTGCAACTTGACACCCCATTTTTATCCCATGGGAACTAATATATTTGATAAAAAGTAGCCTATGTGGTAATCCAGGTTATAACCTACGTACATACCAAATTTGTTTGAAATCGGTTCAACTGTTACGACGTAATTGAGTAACAAACAAGAAACAAATATCCAAACTTTCACATTTATAATATTAATGTGATGGTTTTAGTCAAACAGCCCATTATAAATTGTATCTATATTTGTCACAATACATTAAACATGAAACATAAAATATGTGAAAGAGATATCGAAACTGAAAAAATTGTTATGTTACATCCATTTTATTTTAACGATAAATTTAGGGCAACTTATAATCTTGACAGCGCAAAAGGATTCGCTGTATCGTGGATATCAGTAACAACAAGTTAGAAGACCCGAAACATATTTCCAGATCATTCAAACATTTGAACCGTAGTGAGCATCAAATCTGCAAGCGATTGCTTGCACTTCAGTCGCCTTCTTGGCCACCGCGCCACAGGAATTATGAAATTAATGGATTTATTAATGTAGATGTTGCTTTATGTCGAAAGAAATGTTTCTATTAATTAAAAGCTCGGAATAAACTTCATAGACTGACAAGCAACTGACCTACCTAAGGCGTCACCACCAGGAGCAAGTGAATCGTGTTATCGGCGTTCTACAATGTTCTATAGTAAGTCAATGAGTCTCTCCACACGACGATAATATCTCGTTGAATGACGAGTGGCTATGACGAGTAAAACGGTGACGACTAGCCACGCACCGTAACGTAGGTACTGGCCGTGCACCTGTCGCAAGTTAGCGTTCCCGCAGCGCGCTCTCCCCAAATCTATATATATATATCTATACTAATAATAGAAAAAGGAAAGATTTGTATTTTGTGTGTATGTTTGTATTGAATAAATTCATAAACTACTGTGTCGATTTCAACAAATCTTTCACTATTAGAAAGTTACATTTACTCTTAGTGACAAAGGCTATATTTATTGCTAGAAAAGATTAAAGGTCCTTAATAAAACTTAAGTAACGTAACCCAAAGTGTAAAAAAAGTGCCCTAAAACGTCTTTCGTCGCATGCGCTGCAGAAACTATTGATGATAGAACAAAAGTATGTTCTACAATATTAAAGAACATATCAATATCTACAAAAACTTTGTTATATGATAAAGAGGAAAGATTTGTTTCTTTGTATTGAATGGGCTCCGAAACTACTGGACCGCTTTAAGGGTAATGTTTTTATTAAAAATCTACGCGTGCAAAGCTACGGATTGGTCAGCTAGTGTATAATAAATAGGAACTTTAGACAAACTTATTTCGCTCTTGCCTGACACTAAAATGAGCTTTTTTCAACAAAACAACTGTGCAACTAGTCGTTGCTGACACGCAGCGATCCGCAGTGACGATACGCTGGTGGAATAATCGTCTTCTCGTGGAGATTACCAGACGATAGAAGAGCGGACTCGTCGCGATCACTCACTCGTGGAGGTGGAGCCTAACGCTTTAATTAGAAATAAACAGCTGAAACAAAACCTTCGACTAATATAAATCAAAACAGACAGTAAATAAATTAAATCAGCGAGTAAATTTACCAGTTTGTTTCGCGATATTGAATTTTACCATAATAATTAAATTGGGGCAGCAGATGGTGTTGTAGCTAAGATATTACCAGTAGCACAACTTAGCCTTCGATATATTTTGATAATATTTTCTGTAACTGAAATGGGGTTGGGCGGGCTACGCCGGGCGCATACACCCGAGCAACTACCATCAGTGGGTCCTGAAGATGAATGACGCCGAGGAAGACAGTAGATGCGTAGTTTGTCAAAAATGTTAGTAGTGTTGTCCTTATTCCGCTCGAGCCCTACAGTAAAACCCACGCATAGAAACCGATGTTAAATTGGTAATTAAATCAGTTCGCTTGCGTGGAGTATCAGAGAACTAGTATATATCCCCTCTTAATTAAATAATTAAATATTATTTCTGGATATTTTACACAGCGGTATCCAGCAAACAAACTAAGCATAGCTTGTACTATGGGAACCATATATACCTAAATATATATTTTTGTGTAAATACATACTTATAAGATATAGAGAAACAACCAGACCGGGATCTGTAGATCATGCAAACGTTTGTTCCGCGGCGGGAATCGAACCCGCGTTCTCCTGCGTCCCAGCCGGCTATTCGCCCACTGCACCACGGAGGTCGTCAAATCCTTATACTATTCTAACCCTTAAAGTCAAACTAATTGTTTTACGAAGCCAAATACATGTGTAATATTATATTACTAATGCGACCACCTTGATAACCTTAGAAACTTGTGCTCACCCTAAACTAAGTAGGTATAATATTAGACTTAAATTAAACCACATTTTGCATTTGATGACCTCTGTGGTAGGTGAATGTGAAGCAATTGTTTGCACGATCCGTACTAAATAATCTCTATATATAAAAATGAATCCCTATTTCCCTTGGTCACGCCATCACGCGTGAACGGCTGGACCGATTTCGCTAATTCTTTATTTGTTGTATTTCTTATTGTCAGGAAAAGGTTCTAATGAAAGAAAAAATAAAGAAAATTGCGCCCAAAATTAGAAAGTTTAAGAATACTTAACCACCTTAAAATAATAACGTTATTATTCTAAGTTAACCACCATATAAAATTATTTATAATCTAACCTTAGCGCTGTTGTAATGTAACCTTATGCCGTTTGACATAAAATTGACAGAATAAGTGCTGCAAATATCGTCAAAGAGGATGTACAAAAAATGAATATCGTTTGAAACCGATGCTTCGGTCGGAGTTATCCCGAGATATTGTCTATATATATAAAAATTAATTGCTGTTCGTTAGTCACGCTAAAACTCGAGAACGAGTGGAGCGATTTGGCTAATTTTGGTATTAAATTATTGGAAGTCATTCATTTTCTCATACATAATGATGGCCGGGGACAACAATTGACCATTCTACCAGGGTGACGTATATTGACAGCCCGCGTTATATGCATGACAAGGCGGTACGAAATTCGGCGGGTCCACTAGTAACATATATATATTTTAATTGTCAAAATTTTATAGTCA